>OX439440.1:7488396-9988396 GCA_949320045.1 Scotopteryx bipunctaria
CCCAACCTCATGGGGGCATAGTGTGCGGTGCTGGCCATTTTGGTCTGATCCAAACGGTTTGGAATAACATTAAATAACTTTTTCTTATATTTTGTCAACAAAGCATGCACGTTGCTTTTGTTTCTTGAATCATAAAAAGTACTGAAAGATTTCTAAACCAATTATTCTTAAACTCCGTCACAAGAGTTGGCCACTAGTCAATAGGAACTTACTTACTTACGTAAACAACAGTTGGGAAAGTATTTTTATGGTTGCTCAAACGTTTACTGAAAATGTACATGCGCAATAAAAGGTGCTCCTTGACGATAAGCGACTATAAAAGCGTAGCTTTTTTTGCGACGAACCATTTGAGCTTCGTCCTTCATGGAGTAGGCACAACAATATTTCAGTCTCAAGTTTAAAACATATTACATAGTCTATTCAGTGATTTATACTTCAAACATATTTCGGACTTGTGTTTTTACGTGGTCAGTGAAAAAATCACACGCCGTCCGATAGAAATGGACTTCTTTGACAATGATATTCCAGAATATACAGAATATGAGAGCTGCTCACAGTATTGTGACTCAAATATCGGAAATAATGAACAAAATACTACGGATCTTAAACATGGAACAGTAACTGAAAATCATTCGAATATCCCATATTTGTATGCCGACGAATTCAGCGCGCCGTCTATCGCCCCAAGTGATATAATTGCATCACAGAACGCGCCGCCTGTTGCCCAAGGAGATATAAGTGCATCACCGAGCGCGCCGCAGGTCGCCCGAAGAGATATTATTGCATCACGGAGTGCGCCGCCTGTCGCCCTAATAGATATAATTGCATCACAGAACGCGCCGCCTGTTGCCCCAAGAGATATAATTGCATCAACGAGCGCGCCGCAGGTCGCCCGAAGAGATATTATTGCATCACGGAGTGCGCCGCCTGTCGCCCTAATAGATATAATTGTATCACAGAACGCGCCGCCTGTTGCCCCAAGAGATATAATTGCATCAACGAGCGCGCCGCAGGTCGCCCGAAGAGATATTATTGCATCACGGAGTGCGCCGCCTGTCGCCCTAATAGATATAATTGCATCACAGAACGCGCCGCCTGTTGCCCCAAGAGATATAATTGCATCAACGAGCGCGCCGCAGGTCGCCCGAAGAGATATTATTGCATCACGGAGTGCGCCGCCTGTCGCCCAAATAGATATAATTGTATCACAGAACGCGCCGCCTGTTGCCCCAAGAGATATAATTGCATCAACGAGCGCGCCGCAGGTCGCCCGAAGAGATATTATTGCATCACGGAGTGCGCCGCCTGTTGCCCTAATAGATATAATTGCATCACAGAACGCGCCGCCTGTTGCCCAAGGAGATATAAGTGCATCACCGAGCGCGCCGCAGGTCGCCCGAAGAGATATTATTGCATCACGGAGTGCGGCGCCTGTCGCCCTAATAGATCTAATTGCATCACAGAACGCGTCGCTTGTTGCCCAAGGAGATATAAGTGCATCACCGAGCGCGCCGCAGGTCGCCCGAAGAGATATTATTGCATCACGGAGTGCGGCGCCTGTCGCCCTAATAGATCTAATTGCATCACAGAACGCGTCGCTTGTTGCCCAAGGAGATATAAGTGCATCACCGAGCGCGCCGCTGGTCGCCCGAAGAGATATTATTGTATCACGGGGTGCGCCGCCTGTCATCCCAAGAGGTAATTTTGCATCAACGAGCGCGCCGCCTGTCGCCAAAAGAGTTATTATTCCATCACGGAGTGTGCCGCCTGTCGCCCCAAGAGGTAATATTGCATCAGGGAGTGCGCCGCCTGTCGCCCCAAGAGGTAATATTGCATCACCGAGCGCGCCGCCGATACGGACTAAGCGTCCGCAGCCATACCCGCGGCCTCACCATCGTTGCCAGAATTGTCGACCCAATACGGCTCATGCAAAACCGAATCCAGTATTATCGATACCAATACAAGACTCCAGCAATGAATACAATGCTCCCACACCATCACAAAATACAGAACCCGTACTAGCACCAAGCTTAACCTACACATCTTTTGGTGCAGAAGACTATATGTGCCAAGAATGTGCCAAGATTTACACGAGTCAGTGCAACACCTCGCGACACGAGTATTTCCTCAGCTTAAAATTAACATTCATTTGCAACTTTTGTTCGAAATATTGGACCTACGTCAGATCGTTGGGGGCGCACATTCAAATGCCCGCACAACCCCTGGAATGTCATATTTGCGGAGAAATGTATGAATCAAACGTGGAGCTATTGGACCACTTTCATACACACGAAATGATAAATAATGGGAAACAAACACCAAGGAAATATATTTGTGCACTTTGTTACACGTCGTTCAATAAAGTCGCCTGGCTCCTGAGGCATCAGAAGGAAGGTTGTTGCCAACGTTTCCCGATACAGAGGGCAATGACTAGGGGAACAGGAATACCACCAGAGCAGGTACAAAACCCCGCCAGCTCTGATGAGAAACAAAACACATCCTCGATGTATTTTTAATACGTTTCGTAGAGATTTAAAAACGTATCTTATAAATTATAATAAAAAAATTCAAGGATGATACTCGTACATTTGCGAAGCTAAAGATCATAATTTATAATTAAGTCAATGTTCAGTGTAATTTGTGTATGTGCATGTGTTTATGTGTAAACGGGGCTTTGTAGCAGAGCTGGCACAAACCCCGCCCGCTCTTATCAGCATCAATATACATCCTCGATGTATTTTTAATACTTTTCGAAAAGATTTAAAAAAGTATCTTCTATAATAATTATAATAAAAAAATTTAAGGATGATTTTCGTGCATTTGTGAAGCTAAAGATCTTAATTTATAATTAAATCAATGTTCAGTGTAATTTATGTATGTGCAAAAAAGTATCTCATATAATAATGTCAGTTTTCAAGGCAGATTTTCGTGCATTGTTGAAGCCAAGTATCTTAATTTATAATTATATCAATGTTTTGTGTAATTTATGTATGTGCATTGTGTTTATGTGTAAAAGACATTAAATTATTATACTAATACTTTTTATTTTCCTACACAGTCCAAAACAACAAAATAAATTACTTTAAGGTTTCGTACCCGAGGGGTGCCAACGGGACCCTATTACTAAGCCTCCGCTGTCCGTCTGTCCGTCTGTCAGCGGGCTGTATCCCATGAACCGTAATAGGTACAGAGTTGATATTTTCGCAGAGTATGTATTTCTATCGCCGATATAACAACAAATAATAAAAATGAATAAAGAGGGCCCCCATACAAGACAAAATTGAACTTTCGTAATCGATCATCGAAGTCAGTACTTGAATGGGTCGAGTGAGACGAGTCGAGAACCTTTGCACATTTTATTGTAGTATTTTTTCGTATTTCTTTTTTAAACGATCTAACATTTCGACTCGCATTTAACAGGATTTTAATAACGTTCTGTTGAAAAATAATACCTGATAAGCGCTAATAAGGTCCAGTTTCCCATGGCCTTGTTCGAACATGTTCGGTCCGGGCAGTCGTACGGCTGTTACGCATAATGCTTGCTTCACCGCAGCAGGTGTCAGATGGACCCGCGGGACGCCGCTAGCTAGCAGGGCTATCGCACCGGCCACCACTGGCGACGCTACCGAAGTACCTGGAATAATAATGTACTCTTAATAGGACATTATGTGATTGTAATATGGTTCTGTACTGTATAAAAGAATTGAGTACAGAGTGAAGCGAAGGAAGATCTCCATGGCGATTTGGCGTTGTTTTGGCGTCGCTTGGGAACCTAATATCTTTACAACCCCTACACCGATTAAACTCATATGCTTCCTAGCAAAACTACATAGCACATTCTATTGATCTACCAAGTTTTATTCAAACTGGATTAGGTTAGGATCTAACAAACATATCCACGAACATGCTACTGTGATCATCGTTTACTTTGTTCGCTCGATCAAAAATTGTACTCAAGTAGGAACATAGTAATATAATGGTGATATGCTGATGGAGTCGGGATCTGTTCAACAGAACTCTTCAACCAATAGACTAGACTAAATAAGATTAACAGTGTACAAATAAGAATCTGTTAAAATGGCGATTTGTAAAGTCGATGTTAAACTCAAAAAAAAGGTAATCAAAGTAACGTGAAGTTTCCTTAGTCAACTTTTATGACATAAGATACAAACAAACTATCAGTACTTAATCTAAAACTTACTTTTTTTTCATGTTATGGAACTTTTAAGTAGTACTAATAGTTAAATTAAGGTGTAAAAACTAATTTTGTAAGGTTTATATACCTAAACCTAAACTGATTTCATTGTTACAACTAATAACTAAAAATATGCAACAGTTTGTAAATAAGTAAATAAATTATATCTCCAGTTTGGCTGAAGTTTAGGAACATCTATTTTTATTCATTGTAATACCATTGTATTCATAGTGCACGAAAGGAGCCTTTGAGGCGCGCTTTAAATCCTTTCACCACACTGGTTCGAAAGAACTAGTGACACGACTAGATAGATAGACGTGAAGTTTCAAAGTTAGCTTACCACTGAGCGATCGGCAGCCTCCACTGACACTGGAGCCTCTAACTGCGCTGCCGTACGTGACAATATCTGGCTTCATGCGTCCGTACCCCTGGAACAAGCATCACCATCAAACTATATTCTGTTTACCACGAACAATTTATAGGCAAATCACGAGATTAAACTTCATTGAACGCAGATATCGAAAATCGGAAGCGTGCACATCGCGAATAAATATCAGTCTCTAGTGTACCTTATGCGATGAGGACTTATCGTTGGTGCTCTTACTTAACCTGCTAAATAGCATTACTTAAATGGTACCTAGTTTACTCTTTCTTTGTATAGCCTATGTTGTTATGAGCCTGACAATCGGCTTTGCTTTCTAACAATTTCATTTCTATAATAGCAGACTGTTCATTCTAGTACTGCCACATGAAGCATGAAGTGTAATATAATTATAGCAGGAAAAGTGAAAATTTCAAGAAATAACAATAATAATAATAATTTATTCAATAAGTTAGAAGAATTACAACTAAAGTGTCTTAAATGTACTTAGTAATACACGAGAGCCTGAACTAGGTAATCCTGTGTTTCAGGCGGTTAGAGAACAAAGTAAAGTATCAAAATAACAAATAATCACATTAAAAGACAAAAAATAATCTTACTACCTATAAATGCGAAAGTTTGTAAGGATGTTTGAATGTTTGTGCCTCAATCACGCCTAAACGGCTGAACGGATTCGAATGAATCTTGGAATATACATAGTACATGTGCTGGATTAACATTTATAGGCTATTTTTATCCAGGTAGAAAGCGAGCGAAGCCGCGGGCGGCAGCTAGTTAATATATAAAGGATCTACATCATTGTTATAAAACATAGCTTAATTAATAATGTCTAAGATCGAAGCTAAAGAATAAAAGCTAAACAAAATTTTTATAATTATTATTATGTACTAGTAAAGACTTACTTCTGGCAATTCCCAAGTGGTCATGCCCCGAGAGGAGAACTTGGCGATGCGGTCATCGAACCCGATGCCGCCCACTCCGATCACATCCATCTGATCCGCTGGATTGTTCAGTGTCCCGTAGAGAGGGCCGTCGTTACCTATCGCCGATACCATTATCACCTGAAACCAACGGTAACCAAATAAACATTAAAACTTGTACTCCGAATTAATAATAGCGTCAGGTCAACAACCAAGTTAAGGTATGATGGCCAAGAAAAGGACTATCAGCCACTAATGAAGAAAACTAGAAAAAACTACTATCCAAAAGTCCGAAATAAATTTAAATACATACCTACTTTTGAATGATTTATTTTAATGGGTTTACTTTCCTTTGATAACAATATATGAAAATAATGTATAGAATATTCAATTATTACTTCCATCTTGATATTTATTTCAACAAAAGTACGTCTAATGAACTGAATAATAATTTTACAACAAATTTTACTTTGTATGTTTTCACACCATTGTTTCGCAATTTTAACCTTTTCACCGCCAATAACTTCTACAGAAGTTCGAGGTTTGCGTGTTGTCTACGCCACTACTTCTATAGAAGTTCTTCATTGAACAAACTATAATAAAATGTCATTACGATGCATAAAACATTTTGTTTCTTTTGTAATTTTGTAAGATGGACACGACTGAAGCCCTATTTTTATTTTACCAGGCAAAAGAGGCTTATTTTGTGTTTTATAATGGATAAAAACAAAAATGCCTCCAATATTTTGATGTCCTGCACGCCAACGACTTCACATCAAGCAGGCCAGTGATGTGACGCAAAAGATGCATTCATTACAATCCTTTATATTTATTTTGTTTTGTTCCATGCAAATGTTCATAAATTCTATGATTGACAATAAATTCCGGTCAGTAAATAACGTATTACATAATAAATTTTAAAATTAATCTACGTATCATTTAAATTACTGAGGATTTTCGATATTGCAACACCCATCCCTACGTAATGGCAAGATGTCAGTGCTACCGACGCCACTGACTTCAATGCAAGTAAACCCGTGACATCGTAAGCGCACAGGTTTCAAGGTTCAGGTCATTGTGTTATAGTGCCGGGCGTAATAAACGTGCGCACTTGTTTCTTTCCCGGTTCGGGGACCTAATAAACACTGCAAAATGAGTGACCGTGACTGTGATGCTGATGAGTTGTTGCGGATTTTAGAAGGTGTGGAACGTGATTCTGTGAGCACTGGTGGTCTAGTTGGTAGTGACCCCGCTTTCCGATCCTAAGGTGGTGGGTTCAAATCCAGTCATGTACCAATGGCATTTTCTGTGCGAAAAATTTATGTGCACCATAACAGAAACGGTGAAGGAAAATATCGTGAGGAAACCAAGCGTTGACGGCGCCACGTTAGTAACGCTGAGTTAGTGACGCCGCGTTAGTGACACCGCGATAGTGACGTCGCGTTAATGACGCCGCGATAGTGGCTCCACATTAAAGATGTCGCGTTATAGACGCCAAGTTAGTGACACCGCGACAGAACTACACAAATGTATGTGACGCATTTGCTTAACTACTCCTCGAACATACATCATTTTCATCCATGTCGACTCCTTCTAGGAGAACGACCATGTCAGTCAGTCAAAGTGGTAATTCAGCTTTATTCGCTTGCCATATTTTAAAAATATTAATAAGTCACACTTTGAGTCAAGAACAAACTTAAATTTACACATCTTTTTTTATCGATATGACGTTACCCTATCCTTGCTTTCGTACTATAGAATCTGTTATACCTTTATACGTTGGCGTACAGCGTGACATCGCGCATAGTAACCTATGGTGGGCTGCGAAAAGGTTAAAAAAGAGTTTTTTCTTCGTGTTCTAAGAACACAGTTGTGACTTTCTATGGCTTGTTAAAAAGTAAGTTGAAAGCTAATTGCTAAAGTTCTCGGATTGTGTAAAAAATTTAGTATTTTATATTTCTTATATTTTATGATTTTAATTTTTATACTTCTGCATTTGAAACGCTTTGCTCCATCTTGGCTAAGAAGATAGAGATGAATATGACACAACACAAGTAATAAATAATAAGCACCTTGTTAGCGCTGAGTTCCCATACTTTGTCGACGAAGGGGTGGTCCATAAAGTCAGGCCCGCCGATACTGAGATTTAAGATATCGATCTTACGCATTATGGCGTAGTTGAACGCATCCAAGAACCATGACGTGTACGAAACCTGGAACATGAAAATACTGATAAATCATTGCTGTGTCAATCATTATTATGTTTCGAATTACCCTAAGACAACACAAAATATATTCCGTCAGTCGGCAATTTTTAAGTGTGTTCTCACGGATCCATTATCAGTTCTCTCACATGTCATTCCATATCAAACACACTCACCTGGTTGTCAGTAAACACGCGGATTATGTGAAGATCAGCGTTGGGCGCGAAGCCAAGGCAATTGGATCGAGATGCGATGATTCCCGCCCGATACAAACGTGCTGAGTCCTAAAGCGTCGTCAGGTGTGTTCTCACCGGTCATTATCAATTCTCTTACATGTCATTTCATACAACTACACTCACCTGGTTGTCAGTAAACACGCGGAATATGTGAAGCGTCGAGCGCGAAGTCGAGGCAATCGGACCGAGAGGCGATGACTACCGCTACAAGCGTGTCGTGTTTTAGAGCGTCGTCAAATGTTTTCTCACCGGTCATTATCAATTCTCTTACATGTCATTACATACAAATACACTCACCTGGTTGTCAGTAAACACGCGGAATATATGAAGATCAGCATCGGGCGCGAAGCCGAGGCAATCGGATCGAGACGCGATAACTCCCGCTACAAACGTGCCGTGCCCTAGAGCGTCGTCGAGTGTATTCTCGCCGGTCCAGTCAGTTCTCTCTCGAATCCTCCCGAAGTGAGGATGATTGCGGGCCAGGCCAGTGTCGAACACCGCTACCTTTATGCCGTCACCTGAAATTACAAATGTGTTCACTACTGAAATCATCATGAGTATCTTCAAGAAACAGATATAAATTCGATCAGGGCTGCTGAGGGCACCGTGAGGAATGAAAGCAAGTCGAGCATTCAGACTACAATAACAACAGGTAGACGGCTTTGTTCTACAGTTTCGCTTTGATTTTTAGGGTTCCGTACCCGACGGGACCCTATTACTAAGCCTTCACTGTCGGTCCGTCCGTCCTTCCGTCCGTTCGTCTGTCAACGGGCTGTATAATCGTAATAGGTAGAGAGTGAAAATTTTCACCGAGTGTGTATTTATATTGCCGCTATAAAAACAAATAATAAAATAAAAGGGGGCCACATACAAAAAACATTTATGTGAGTACGAGAATCCGACTCGCTTTTTTTATGTTTTGCCTAATCAGTCAGTTTATTTAAGGGTAGGTACTGTTTCATCAAAGTTGTTAGACTGTTCGCGAGTAATTTGAGTTCAAGAATAGTTTTACCTGTTACTCCGAGACTCCATAGAACATCAGCTTTCAATACTGACGTTATTTGCCGTGGCACCGTCCTCAGCAACTTTCTAGACGCATAGCCGTTCTGGAATCGAAAATGGTATCTAATTTATTAGGTAATAACTGATCTTTATTGCTACTAGTACTACATGACACAGGTCCTTTCGAACGATTGTGACGAAAGGTTTAAAGTCCTTCTCAAAGAGACACCTTAAACTCAATCATACAGTCATACTAAATGGGTTAATAGCTTCGTGTTACCATAACACGGCAATTTTTTGATGCAAAGTTAATCAGCAGTAGGGGTAGTAATCAGTGATCTTAACTGATTATTACCTCTCGAGGCTGCCTCAGAGAACGTAGCGTTCGTCCACGGTAGTTCCGCCAACCAGCGTATAAACAGCCTCCCGGTCCGCAGTCATCATTCAACTGCAAACAAATAATACATTTAAAAACTAATAAAACCGGTCAAGTGCGAGTCGAATTCGCATACGAAAGGTTCCGTACCATCGTACATGTACATATATTGTTCATTATTCAAGTAAATCTTATATTATAAGAATCTTTGTCCTGACTGACTGACTGACTGACTGACTGACTGACTGACAGACAACGCACAGCCTAAACCGCTGGACGTAGAGACTTGAAATTTTCAGTGTAGGTAAACCTTGGTACGTAGGGGTGTACTAAGAAGGGATTTTTCAAAATTCAACCTCTAAAGGGGTGAAAAGGGATGAAAACCTGGAATCAATTTTTGGTCTAAAACTGCACATAACCTATATCATATTAAAGAGCCGATTTTTCTCATTTAGTTGATGTCATAATTACCTGCAAATTCTTTATTTTTGGCATGTTTTTCATGAAAAATAGAATACTTTTATTTTGACATTATGACAGCGATGATACCAAAGATTAGTAATAGATGCTAAAAAACATATGGAAAAGGAACTGTCAATGTCAAATTACCTGTGAAAGGAAGCATAAATTATTACTGGTCTAATAAGTTTCTAATCTTGATTATTCATGGAGTTCTGACGTAATTCTACGTCTGAAAACTAGATGTCGCTGCTAATTCTGATCAAATTTTGACGCGCTATTGTTGCGTTTTGTAAAGTTTACCTTAAAACCATGGGCGCCGGCAAGGGGGTGCCAGAGGGTGCACTTGCACCCCTTGGGAATCTCGGGATCAACAGGAATTATTGAAAATGTATTGCGCTCTCTCTGTTAAGTTCATCCCATTTATGCTGGTGCCATCTGGTGTAGAGTAGCGGTACTTTATAGGGTGCGTTCAGAGAAGTAATGGAAATCGATTAATATCGATCCCGGTACTCCTGGCCCACCAATTTAGAATTTTTAAATTTCGATCGTCGTGAACAAATAGGTGTGAGCCGTGACGACTGGGTACCTATATAATAAATTCATAATGAATAGTCAGAAATTTGTAAATGTCTCAAACATTCAGACTAAAATTTCATCTTTTTATTAACAATCATATACGGCAAAGATTGTAAGAAAACTAAAATCTGCACCACCTGGAAATTATTTCTGCCGGCGCCCATGACCTTAACTCTCAAATTTTTTACTAAATTCACCGAAATTTCTTAATTTAGGTATGTTTGTTACTCTTTCACGCAAAAACTACGGAATATACTTACATACCATTATTCATATTCGCTCGCTAAAGTTGACTTTGTCATTATGAAATGGTAAGAGACGGCAATACTTTAGTCATCGTTTAGCGTACACTATATTATAATGAATAATGAGGATAGTAGGTACCTACATGTGCTGGAATGGGACTTTTTACTTGACTTTTTACCAGGGTACTTTTTATCTGGGTACCGCGTGAGCGAAGCCGCGGGCGGCTGCTAGTATATAATAAATATTTATTAAAACTTTTACATCATGATCCAAGGAACATGCTGTGCCGACTCCACATAGAGTGGGATAATTTAGGGGTCTAATAATAGGTATTTCGAACATAATATATATTAGCCTAGGTGTCATTCCAGAACCTAAACTATCTACATTCTAAATTTCATCAAAATTGGTTTAATAATTACAGAGTTACTTGATAACAAACATTTACACACACACACACACACACACACACACACACACATTTTATAATATAAGTAAATATTTTGAATACGACAAATTGTGTATAATGTATATCATTAAAAACCCACCTCTTTGACATATTTGATGGTCCGCATCACCTGTCTCTGAGCGGTGACGCGCTTGACCGCTGGGTGGTCATTGAGCGCTATCAGGGCTTTCTTAAGCTCATCGTCCAGTACTACCACGTCGAAGTCACTCGGGTAGTCCGCTGCAGGGTTATTGCGATGCAGTATGGTCCAATTTGATACCTAAAATATAATTATATTCTAGACATAGAACTCAGCAAGGCCGCGCTGGTTTTTGTAGAGCATGACCTCAAAGTAGGCCGCTCTGAGCAATGTCTTAGATGGGTATGACCAATGGATTTAAACAACAGAACATTAAGAGGATTCAGAGCAGTGTGGTAGCAGTTTCGCGATGTACCATGAAAAAATAAGCAATGGCAATGGTGCAGGTAATCAAGTACCATTTCAAGTTTTGTCTTAATTGTTTCTGCTTTATGCAGTGATAAATAACAATTACATTCAAAAATCTATCATGATTATGTTTTGTTGTTATGAAACAGAAAATAAATTTCAATTACATCAGAAAAGTTTGTGACAAGCTATTGTGTCACAATAGATATTACAAGTAGACAGGCTCTCAAATCACCGTTTATAAAATTTTATCACGAAAGTAATAGCTGAGATGGATGTGTGGAGTACCAGGAAGGATAGGATACCGAATGAGTACATCAGAGGAAGTTTGAAAGTAGCGCCGGTGACAGAGAAGATGAGGTATAATAGGTTAGCGTGGTATGGGCATGTTATGCAGAAAGAAGTAAGTCATGTTGCAAAGCAAGTGATGAGTATGAATGTGGAGGGATATACTGCTAGAGGAAGGATAAGGAAAAGATGGATGGATTGTGTGGACAGAGGACATGCATGTGAAAGGAGTGAGTGCTAAGATGACGAATGATAGAAGAAAGTGGAGGAGAGAAACAAGGTGTGCCAACCCTACCTAGTAGGATGAGGGCAGGAAAATGATGATGATGATGATAGTGGACTGTTATATTTGCTAGTTAACTTGCTAAACACTAAATAAAGATAAAGGCCTATTCTATTTATTTGAATTTGAAAACCTATTTTGCATTCTAAATTGCCAAGCAAATTCTATATTTTATTTTCACCTTGGTGAATTTTCCGAGGTTAATGTTACTAAGGTTTCAGTTTGTACGCATAGCAATTAAAAAGTTTCAAACTAATTTAAGTTGTTCTATTGAAAGCTGTTTGAAAGTTTAGAAAGTACTGTTTCAAACTCGTGTTTTAGCAATGAATTCATGAACTGATTTCACAATGGGTGTTGCATAACATCAAAATTCAACAGCTTTACTACCAAGAAAATTGTAAGGAGGAAATTTATTTCCCGACTGAAACTGGGAAAGAAAATTGTACCTACGTTCTTTTTTATTGAAGTCAGTTGTTTGGCTTTTATTTTAAGTCTTTAGCTCTGAATTCATTCTATGTTTTTTAGGCAATACCTACACATAATATAAAATTCTCTGTACATGATTATTTTGCTAGTTTCATCCAATTTGTATATAAAGGTGCCTGTAAACAGGCTATATTTTTGGCAATTTCTTGCTGAAATTGTATAGCTGCCAAGTTGCTGATTATATCGCTCAATACAGTGCAATACTTTCTGTGTAGCCTGGCGATGTTGCCAAGATATTTCAAGCTCTTGTAAGTATTTTATGTCTAGCCGGCTAGAATTGCACATGATTTATCCTGCCTTGAATTTAGTGCAATATCGCCGTATATTGTCTCTGCTCTGACATATAGGTGCATCTCTTTTCGGTATAGCTTCGGTATCCACCATTTTGACATTTATTGCTGAGATCTAGCCGCAATATAACTTGGCATGTACATACAAAATTCCTCAGCAATCCAGTTGCAAAACCTTACTGGGCTACACTCGGCAATGAATTGCGCTATGAAATTGCAGCAAGGGTATAGTTGCAAATATACTGCGCTATATTGATCAACAAAATTGCCGGCAAGATGCAACTTTTCTAGCTCGTTTACAGGCACCTTAGACAAATTATGCACTATCATAGATCTGTATCAACATCAATGGACGCTACCATAAAATAACTTAAAGATTTAGCTACATTGTACCAACATAAATGTAGGCGCTCACCCCGGCATTTTTTAATGCGGCAGACACGTATTTTTCCCTTGTTGACTTTGGAAAGTAGCCTTTGAATGTTACAATGTGTTCACTGCTCACAACAGCCGTATTGAACTCATACTGAACTTGTTCTGTATCTGTCACATTACAGATCGGCTCTCTCAAAGGGATATTATTCTCAGCGGTGGCTCTCAGGGCCCATAGCCCAAGAAATAAGCTGAGAAGATTGTTCAACCTCATGTTTACACAAACATCACTGATGTACTCATCTCATACCATTATTTCAGCATCTTATCTTACAGCAATTGTATATCTAATCGGTCTGCGTCAAAAAGTGAACAATTTCTGATCAGTATAGACCGTAGTTTATATGATAGCTATTGCTTTTACTCGTGTAATACATCGAATATCGTAAAAACAATTCAAAAACCAATAACAAACTTTCTTCTGTCAGTTTGATTCATAGAGAAAGTAAATTACATAGAATTGCATTGTGTGTATCATCTTGTATCATCCTTGTATCACCCTCGGTATCACCAGGTATCACCATACCCAGCCGAGACCATTCCATACAACTCATAGACTCATTTATTTAATTATTGTTCTGAGACTCATACAGAATTCACAGATTACAAAATGTACCGTAGACTAGTACGATAGGTAGGTAGGTATTAATAGAATCCATGGACTATATCAGATTGACCATGATATTCTAGTGGGATGGGGCATTCATACGCCCGCCACGGCTGCTTGGCAAGCAGCTCGGCATGCACCGCGGCCTTGGACCTGAATAAACCTCGGCGTGTGCTGAAGCTGTTCAGTCAAACGAGGTCAAAAGAGTCAAATAATGACGAACACCGCTTAGGTTCAAAGTACCACAGAATAAATAATGGTACTGCGTACAGAAGATTCTTGAACAAAAGGTCTCGTTTAGGTATAAGCCTACTCTTACTGCGTGCACGCGATATTGAAACTTATCGTGTGACACGAGCGTTTATATTCTGTTGGGCACCGCTGCTGACTCGAAACCGGTTCTGCGGCAAGAGCACAGGGTTCCCTCCCACTCGCCAATATACCTATTTAAATATTAATTCAATAAACTTCCTTTATTACTAGGTAAAAACACTAACTTATAATGATAACCTACTTGTCTACCTACTGCCGATTTTTGTTTGGCAAAATTGTAGAACTTGATCGCTTGACCAGTTGACTTAATTTGTTGTAACCTTTAATATTGTAGGCACAATTTATAAAATTATAATTCGGACCATCCCTAGTTAGATAGGTACTCTTATCAAAGTGTAGCGCTCTTGGAAGAATAGTAACGCTATACTACATGACAATATTAATCTGATAAATAGGTAGGTATTTATTACAAGGTACTACTCTGTGGTAGGCATCGCATTTTATACGGACACAAAACGCCAGGAGTAGACGTTCGCGGTGCTCGCCAATCGCCATTGTTTGACTTAGTGATGGGACTCGAATCACATTTGATTCGAATGATTCGAATGATGACAGTAAAAACTCAATTCGAATGAGATTTTATGTTGATTCGAATCAATTTCTTAGATTCGAATCTTTCATTGCGGGGCAAACTTATATAAGTGAGACGATTGGGATTCGTTCATTGGCTCAACAAGGCTTTTATCGTTTATATATATTTTAAAAGCATAGTAATAATTAGGATATTTTAACAGTTTTCTTGTGGTAAACTCCGTCGGTAGTTTTTAGAAAGTGGTTAATTGGTTAGCGAATATTGTAATTGGAGTGACCTACGTCCTGCAGTGAACTGTTATAGGCTGATGATGATTATTCAAAAATGTATCTATGTATGTTTTTATTTATCTAAAAGTATCTTTTATTCGAATCATCGTATCGATTCGTATTGATTCGAATCGTTATATCGATGCGAATCACCAATAAATTCGAATCAAGATTCGAAGTAATTCGAGTCATGATTCGATTTTTTGCCAGATGATTTGAACATTCATTTTCGATTCGAGTTTGACTGACTGGCCTGCCTGCCTCAAGCTGCCTCAGCAGCATGACCACTTTTTTCTGCGATTCTATAAGAAGTAGAGTCCGCGCCACCATCACTGAAGTACCTACTGAAGTCTTACGGCAAAAGCGGGAACTACATTACAAGACAAGTTATATTATTTTTAGTTCTGCGATAGCAGCGCCGCGCGCGTTACGGACTTCAGTGGTGTCGCGGACTCTATCGTCAACTCCTATGTACTAACACATTATTTAAAAAATCTACTAAGCTCCCACAACCTCATAATCAGGGCATATTTTCACTTGAAATAAAAGTCACGAGATAACAAAATTGGTTTATTATAGTAAAAATTCACAATGTTTGAATACTAAACTCTCGTCCGTAACACCTTTATAATCATCAATCTTCACCATCGCTGTCGAATTTAGAAGCTAGTAAAATGTAATTTGAAGAAATATGTATCAGAAATAAAATAATTTAGGTACCTGAGATGATGCCAAAAATCCAATCATGTTTAGATTTTGTTTTGCTGAATTAGTGTGCTCTTCAATTTCATGAGTAATTGAGTACTTAATGCAAACTTGTAAATGTATTGCCATCACACATACAAAATTGTCAAAACTATTAAATTCTATTAAGGCATTTTGACTTAATATCGAATATTAAGTTACGCTCGCAACCTACTAGAAAAGTAGAAATCTAATCTACCTACCAAAAGTGGCCACGCTGCAGTGCAGTGCATGTGAACAGTGCGGGCACACACCGGGCTGCATGCCGTGCAGCTTGCTGGGCTGCTTATAGGGTGGCGAGACGACGGACATTGTGGTTTGTGGACTTTGTGGTGCTTTGAATTCTCGTCTGTTATTATAATCAAAGAGAATAAAATCACTACGTTCTTATTGCAATTTGTAATTATTTTATTGTTGTTTTGAGTTTTATCTGGATTTTTATAATGATGTACATCTTTTTATCATTTCAATTGCCTACCTTTGTACTTCCCTATATAGTCACCCTAGCTACGGAATAAGTAGGTATCTAGATATACTACCTACCCAAACTTACTCAAGATGGCTTACAACTTAGGAGAGAGATTTCCTCCACCGCCAAAAAATTTTACTCTACTGGACCCTGGAGCTTATCAAAATGAGAAATCATCCAAAATTCTATCGAGTAAGGCACCATTTCTATCAAAATCCTCAAGAAATACTCAAGCGTGTGCTCGAATATGGACTCATGCAATCTATCATGCGGATTTTCCGCCAAAAATACCAAACTGCACTTCTATGATATCGAAACGCCCACGTTTTCCTTATGAAGCCCTAAGTAAACAAGATTTAGAAGATATTTTGTGCAGATGTGGTATTCGGAACGTTTGTGAATGTTCATCTGAAGAAAACGTGCCTGAATTAACGTGCCAAGGTAATGTACGTCGAAGACTTTTCAAAGGACATGCACCTAGATCATCAATGGGAGATGGATTGTCAGCACCATCGAGAGGTGACCATGGATTTAAGGTTAATATGGACGGATCTCAACAAAGAATAACAAGTAAGGTTTCAGATGAAAGTCCTCCGTTTTATGATATAAGAGTTGATGAGTCTACAGCTTTTTACCAAGGTTGCAAATGGAGTCGGTCGACTTCCAAACGAGCAACAAAAGAACTAGAACGTTCACCCGGCCCGGCAGATTACACTTTAGGAAGAGAGCCTACCCAAGCAGAGATATGTGCTGAAGCTGTAAGAGCCTATAAACGAAAAAGGTCAAAGCAACTTAGATTTATCGAAATGGTTCAACAAAGGGATATTTTAGAAGGCCGTCCAGGTCCTGCTACTTATAGCCCAGAACTACCAAAGTGTACAAATTTGCAATTTCTTGGCCCCAAAGCTGAACGATTTCCAGAGAGCTCTGAGCAGCATCCAGGCCCAGCTGATCATTGGATTAAAAGAGACTTTGATTTGCCAGTACCACCTTTACACCCTTGTCGTGCAAGACTACCTGAACCATCTTTTTTTGGCATTAAAGCGAAAAGATTTAAACCGAGAAAAGAAGAAGGACCTAGTCCAGCCTCGTACAATACTGATCACAAAGAATGTTTGTTTATGCATTGTCCTACTGCAGCTTTTGGTTCGTCTTCCGTACGTTTTAAGCAAGAGCCTATTGAAGAAGAAGACGATTTTGAAATTATAGCTGAAGATGAGCCTCTGAAAGAAGATTCAGCAAGTACCATAAGTGCATGCCCGACGCCCACTTGGGAATTTAAATCAAAAACGATTCGTATGAAACCTCTTGAGAAGAAGTGGCATGAGCCAAGTCCAGCCGATCTGCCTCAATCTAACATAAAAGTGGAGAGACTACGGGAATATCAACATACAGCCCCATTCTTCTCTTCAGAAGGTCGCTTTACACCTTGGAATGATTGGATGCCAGTATTCATGAAATATGAGACGCCTGGACCATGTTATTATGATCTAGAAAAACCGAGATGCAATCCAGCTGTGTGTCGAGGTCCTCTCGTCAGAACCTGCCGGTTTCCTCCAGCGAGTTTTAATACGCCGGGGCCGAATGAGTATAAAGTGGGCGGAGGCGTTGAAACCGTCTTGGCTACACACAACCAAAAGTTAAAAGAACGCATGGAAAATCAACACAAGTTCCATTGGAATCCTCCTATCGAAACGCAGAAATTGACCTACGAGGAACAAGAATCTCTTTTGCTAAGGAAGTCAATAGCTTTGTTAGACGTAGATATTTTTGATTCAACAGCCAAGCCTGGTGTTGGCGGCAACATTAATATCAACGAAATTGATAAACCAAAAATGTTGCGCTGTTTCCTGTATAGCACACCAATTCCACGTTGTTAATATAAAATGAGATGTTTCATGAAGAGCAAAGGGCCTATAGGTAACCTACCTATTGTAAAAAATCACCAAGTGATTCTGATTTGTACTATATTATATTTTTATTTCGTATACATTATAAAGGATTAAAAGTGCGCTGCAGTTTTAAATTAACAAGGTCCTAAGAAAATATACATTTTTTAAAACCCACGATGGTTAAAAATTTGTTATCTACAACATATCTTAGAACCTTATCTAAAATTAAACTAACTTAATGCAAAAAATGCATCGAAATCGGTTCAGTAGTTTTTCAGGAAAATGGTAACAGACAAGCACACAAATAAATAAACATACAACCTCTTTGGTCAAACGCATATACCTTCTCCGTTCCGTCGTGAGTAAAAATATGCAATCGAACATTGACGCCTCGGACGCAAAGGAAAGAGTGGTTTATTCTGGTTTATTGGTAGCGGCCCCATGTTCCAATCCTAAGGTCATGGTTTCAAATCTATGGATTTTGCTATACTAAAAATTTCTATGCGTTAAACTAGTACTCTCAAACAGTGAAGGAAAACTGCGAAAACTATAAGAAGTTCCATCTTTTAAGAATAAGGTTCCATCCTTGTAACAAATTGTTCTGAGTTTCCATCCAACTATTGTTCCGAGCATCATGCGAGCATCCAACGTGGTTATTATTTATTATTATTCTCTGTGATAGGTTCTGTCATAATAATATTTGACATTGACATTGACAAATCGACACGAGAGAGAAAAATTGTTTGTTTTTGGTTTTCGCGAAGTTATTCAAATATTTTTAAAAGATATTCTTAGAAGCTTTTACATAGGTATCTATTAAAATTCATTTTAAGCGTTTAGATAATGTCTAAGTTGGGGGCACTTCACCTGACGAAAAATACCGGTGCTAAACACAGTGCGACTGTAATATTTTTTCATGGGTCAGGTATGATTTTGTAACCTCTATTGTCTTACGCTTAAAATTATTCTATCATTATAAATATCATCATTGCTCGGCCAACCTCATGTTGTTGCTTTGCTGATAAGACTTGATACACTACTGTAACCTAAGAGGTTAAGTTACACCTATATAGGTTATACCTACCTACTTCTAACCAATTCCTTTATATTACATTAACAATTAAAAAGGTTGAAACCTACAAATAGGTGCCATTCAAAGGAATTAATTAAGTTAACCTTGGCTTATAATTTTTTATTGGCACAGGTTCATCTGGTGCTGACATGATTGAATGGGTGAAGCTGATGGTGAAGAACTTTTCATTTCCTCACATCAAGGTCATGTACCCGACCGCCCCTCTCCAACCCTATACTCCTGCTGGAGGACAAATGAGCAATGTTTGGTTTGACCGTGCAAGTATATCTCAAAGCGCTCCAGAGAAACTAGACTCAATATCAAATATAGAAGTGGAGGTGAAGAATCTTATAAAGCATGAAAATGATGCTGGCATTCCTAGTAACAGAATTATTGTTGGTAAGCTAGTATACAATTATTAATGCATAATCTGTAACATAACTAAACTAGCTGTACTTTGTACAATCTTTTATTTTACTTTTGAGAACTGAGAGCTGAGAGAATGTAACTGTTCCATGATTTGTGAAGTAAACTTTAAAATGTGTGGTAAAGTGAACTGCCTAATTGTACTTCTTATTTATTGATATGACGACCTCAGTGGCATGGTGGGCGAGTACTCGACTGAGACGCAAGAGGCGCGAGTTCGATTCCCGCTGTGGGAGAAATGTTTGCATGATCTGCAAATATTTCTTGAGGGTCTGGGTGTTTCAATACTATGTATTATAAGTATTTATTTACAAAAAAATAAGTAAATAAGTATTCTATCAGCCATCTGGTGCCCATAGTACAAGCTTTGCTTATTTCGGGGCTAGTATTTATTTATAATTTTTTATTAATTGTCCAATAAAAACAATAAAATGCCTTTAATGTCTCAGTTTTCATAATCAAAATAATAATTAATATGCATACTCAATAAAAACAGTTACCTACATTACTTTCTATTGTTATGTACTTAGTGGTGGGACCAAATGTTACATACATACATAAAATCACGCCTGTTTCCCGTAGAGGTAGGCAGAGATCATGGATCGCCATTTGCTGTGATCCTGACATACCAATTAATGAATCAAAAGTAATTGTTTAGATTTACTGTAGTTATATTGCTAAAAAATACTTCATACATTTAAACATACTAGCTGCCATCCGCGGCTTCGCTCGCGTTGTACCCAGATAAAAAGTAGCCTATATGTTATTCCAGTACATGTATAATGTATATTCCAAGTTTCATTCAAAACGTTTGGGCGTGATTGAGGCAAAACATACATCCTCACATCCTCACAAACTTTCGTATTTAAAATATTAGTAGAATTATCATGCCCATATCCCTAATGGGGTGGGCTGAACCACATGTAAACATAAGAAATCTTGCAATCACTTCTGATTTAGTCCTAAGATGGATATGGTGAACCATGGCGACAGGTGATCGCCCATCACCCATATAGGTGGTCCATTATGTTGAAATGGATACTACCCTTACTTGACTTTTATGACATGCTCGGGGAGAAAAGCAGCAAATTAGAAATGAAAAGAGGTGCAATATTATGCAGCAAACTAGCTGACCCCCCCTGCTTTTAGTTTCAGGAGGTCAGATAAAAAGATTTTATGACATGCCCTCTTGTGTAATTTCAGGTGGTTTCTCAATGGGAGGCTCACTATCTTTCCACACTGCTTACCGCTGGGACCAAAACCTGGCCGGTGCCTTTGTCTTCAGCTCTTTCCTCAACAACAAGTCTGTGGTCTATCAGGAACTGAAAAATTCTTCTGGAAAGCAGTGTAAGTGTCCTAGAGTAAAAGTTGAGAAGTTTATTATTTTTGTGCACAAAATTACGGATGTTATTGTAACATATCAATTTAATTTCTGCACATCAGCCCATGCATTTAACCATACAGTATTTTACTTCATAACTTGTTTCGATTATCCTGAATTAATTTCAAAGACATTTTGCATATATTTTTAGGGTTCCATACCAAAATGTTGAAACGGAACCTTATTGGTGCTATTTCATTTGTCCATGTTGTGTGCCATTCACTTATTTATTATTTATCCAATTAATTAATATTTTTAAAGTTTGATGTTTGTGTCACTGGTTACTCTGGTAACTGCTAAAACTTGAAGTACTTATTCATAAGGTGACCCCAGCCAGAAAACAGTTTGACTGTTGGTAGTTAGGCACTTTGCACAAAAGTTTAATGAATATGCAAGTGCCTTACTATTTTTCTTTCAACCATCTATTAAGTTGCTTACGGTCATTCTGCAATAATGTTGTAGTGTTTCAAAGCCATATTTGTTGCAATAATGTGTAAGTATTCACTGACTCCTTTAATAACATAAAATATCCATGCGATCCAATCAATTGATCTATGAAACTTAAACTTGTGATGAGTTTTTAATGTTAATGGATTTAGACTTCGTTTTATTAACTTGTGTGCACTTCGCTTGTGTGCTACCTGGATTAAAAAATAACGTAAATGTTAGTCCAGGTCATAAACTATTTATATTCCAGGGGAACAAATTTACACACTCATCATAATCTTCCTGCCCTTATCCCACTCTATGTGGGGTCGGCACAGCATGATCCTTGGATCATGCTGTAAGAGTTTTGGCTAAGATGTTTTATGACCGGCCGCCTGCCTGACGTCAACCCTCCTTGGGAATACTTGCTTAATGTATCTCATCATGTTGGAGGATACTATCCCTTAGTTGACTTTTACGACATGCTCAGGGAGAGAAGCAGCTGGACGCATTCTATGTTTTTTCTTTACTCCCAGTCCAGCATAGAAGTTATTTATAACAAATTTACACACTCACTCACACAAAATTTCGCATCTATAATATTTGTATGTTTTATTGATCTCAAATTGTTAATTTCAGTGCCGCCACTTCTGCAAATACACGGAGACGCGGATGATCTAGTAGATTTGAAGTGGGCGCAGGACACTTTCGAGCAACTGAAGTCCCTCGGAGTCCAAGGAGAGTTCTACGTCCAGCAGAAACTAGGACACCTCATCAACAGAAAGGGAATTAACCTTATCAGGGAATTTATTGAAAAGCATTTGCCAGAAGTCTGATGAAGCCGCACTGAATAGCTTAAGAATCGACTTTATAGTGCAGATAGAGATGGACTTTATAGATTTTCTGTAACACCTAAAAGGTCTAGATGGCTTTAATAATTTTTGAAACTCTTTGGAACAAAACTGGAACTAAGCAAAGAGGTAAAATACCTTGACAGCAAACTCCTATGGGGCAAACAACTAGAACACACAACTACAAAAGCCACAAATGTGCTTTGGCATTGTAGACGGGCGGTAGGCAGAGACTGGGGACTAAACCCAAAACTCTGCCTATGGATGTACACTGTCATGGTACGCCCCCTATTAACATATTGTGGTGGTCTGGTGGACTGGAACCAATCTCATCACAGCCATAAACAAGCTGCAACAAGTACAAAGACTTGCAGGCTCTCATCAGCGGCTGCAAAAAGTCAACACCATCAGCAGCACTGGATATACTTCCAGGCCTAACGCCCCTTCATCTCCACTTACAACAAGAGGTGATGGTAGCTGCTTTTCGCCATAAAGTCCACTGGCTAGTGGAGGGGAGAGGTCAAACAAACAAATCACTGTAAAACTCTGAGCAAAGCCCTACAGACAGAATAGCGACAAAATATCTAACTAACAAAAAGTATGAGATAGACAAACAACAGGGACAAGCGCAGGAACCCAAAACAAACATCAAGGTTTTGCACATTTACATAGATTACAAGATTAGCGTCTCTGAGAATCCAATGGATTCCTTCACATGTAGGAGTATGTGGCAATGAGCTAGGAAGTTAGTCGTAATGGCTCATAGATTTGGCTCTGGACACATTCCACTTAATTCAGATATTTAATGAAGAAGGTTGAGACACCTAATTGTGGGGTTTGTCAGATTAAGGAAGATGTGTATAATTTTCTGGTGGAATGTGTTTAGAGTAGAGTAGGTATATGAGAGATGATTTATGTGTTTCATTTGGAATGAACTGGCTGGATGTGGGTCTGGTGGAGCGTGTTAGCTGCACAGACATCTGGTGCAGCTATCGTACTGTACCAGACTGCATGTAGTCTGATTGAGGAATGATTATCGTAGGGATCCCTATGGGACCGACATGGTCCCGGTGTGACCAAAGGTCTCCTTAAAAAATAAGATTTCCAGTAGACCATACTGACTTCGTAAACCTCCACTGTGACTGTTTATTTGACTTATTGATCACGTGTAAAGCTCTAACCAGAGCTCAAGATCTGTCAAATGTATAAATCTGCTTAAAGTTTAAATGTATGTAAAACTGACAGCAGTGGCAGCTGTTAAACTGAGTTGAGAAGCTAAACGCCGCCGTTCAGCTTGCATGGTCACATCAGCTCTCAGCGTGTGAATCTCACATTAGCAGGATCCATTGATTCAATTAGAGCACTGGTGGTTTGGTGGTTGTGACCCCGCCTTCCGATCATAGTGTCGTGATTTCGAATCCGGTCGTGCAGCAATGGATTTTTTGTTCGAGGTTGAGGAAGTCGTAGAATCTATAAAGTTCTAAAACATGCGTCAAGTGCATGAAAGGGGAAATTGGAGTGCACTTTCCTTCCTTTCACCACACTGGTTCGAACTAGATAGATTGATCTAATTAATTATCGCGCCACATAAAATGAACCCGCTTAGTCTTAAGCATTTATTTTTTCTCTTATTTATTGATATTTATTTGAGAGCACTGGTGGTCTAGTTGGTAGTGACTCCGCCTTCCGATCCTAAGGACGTGGGTTCAAATCCTGTCGTGTACCAATGGATTTTTCTGTGCGAAAAAATTATGTGCGCTATACCAGTTCTCTCAAACGGTGAAAGAAAACATAGCGAGGAAACCCGCGTCTTAGTCAGCTCCGCACGTATTGACCATGTCTTTCCTGTGGATAAGGCCGACTAAGCTGAGAGGATGGAATAGGTGCTGGGTAAGCCTACTCAATCTTAATTCGTCCAGGGCACTACAGCGTCTCGTTTCTGAAGGTAAAAGTTGCCTCCTGACGATAAATCATCTACTATAGATGGTAAAAAGTCTTAGTTTTTTTAGTTTATTTATTTTACATCTGAATAAAATAATATGTAGCTATAAATTCTTTGTGAACAGAAGTGTCCACATTCAAACTTTTTCCCGCGGGTTCATTTTACGTGGCGCGTCCTAATACAGGTAATAGTGATAGTGACCAGTCATTATAATGATACTTATTTACATATTATCATTAAATGTTTTTACAGATCAAAAACTAGAGTTTGTGGTCCTTAATAGTTTTTAATAATCACGAGAAAATGCAGTGTAATTGTGTGATAGCTCTGTGCAATATAGTTCCTAGAAGATAAAAAGTGTTTTATATTTCTAATTAGGTCTACTAACGTTATTTATTTTTCACACCACACATGTTCGACATGTAACATTACAATTATTTGATCTACCCCCGAATACTCAAACGCGACTCAGAGTTGAGCACGTTTCAACTCACGGTTTTTGGACAGTTTCTGATGAAAATCTGTCAAAAAAAAAAATCGTCATTTGAGACGTGCTCAACTTTGAGATGCGTTTGAGTATTCGGGGGATAGCTAAGTAATGCAATGCATTTGTATAGTACTAAAACTAAATAACTGTCATATTGTAGATAGTGTTATGAATAAAATTTATCAGTTATTTACAAAATACTTGTTAATTTATTATGCATCTGAAACGCGTAGGTATGTTAAGGTTTTCTGCTCATTACCTTGTTCGATAAACGTTTATTCTTCCAAGGATAAACGTGTCACCGGCAAAACAAAATTGAATAAATAACACTGACACGACGTCATGAAAATGTGTCAACTTGTTCTGAGGTGTCAACGAAGGAAAATCTTACTCATATTATAAATGCGAAAGTTATGAGGATGTTTGGATGTTTGTGCCTCAATCATGCCTAAACGGCTGAACGGATTTGAATGAAACTTGGAATATACATGTGCTGGATTAACATTATAGGCTTTTTTTATCCGGGTACCACACGAGCGAAGCCGCGGGTGGCTTTATCCGGGTACCACACGAGCGAAGCCGTGGGCAGCAGTTAGTTGTACAATAAAGTTAGTCGATTTATTTGAAAAAAACCAAACAAAAAACGTCGAAATCGAGTTTTCCAAGCCAGCAACTTTTCGAATGAATTAGAATAGCACTGATAATTGGTCATCGTGAATAACCCGGTGTGCTTCGTCAAATATTCTTAGTAGCTGGTCCCGCCATCTCATCCTAGGTCTTCCACGTCGTCGCGTCACGTTGTGTGGGGTCTACTCTGTGGTTCTCGTCACCCACAAGTCGCTCGACATGCGGCATGCGTGTCCGGCCCAGGCCGGCAGTTCCACTTCAGGCTGGCGGCTTTTTGATCAACGTCAAGTATTTGGGTTTTGGAGCGTAGTAGTATATCTACTATTCCGCACGCGGTCTGACAGTTTTATTCCTAAGATACTTCGCTCCAAAGCCCTTTGGCAAACCCCAAGAGCGGACTTCTGACTTATTATTATTATTTTTAACAGTCACATACATAATCCTGACCCCACACTAGGATTCCCTGTGTCGTGGGTATCAGAAACTACGAGTACCATGTTACCACACCACCCAGACCCGGAAGAATAAATAAATAAATAATAAATCATGCAAACATTTCTTCCGCAGCGAGAATCGAACCCGCGCCTCTTGCGTCTTTGCCGAGCAATCACCCGCCACGCCACCGAGGCCGTCGAAATATAAATAAATAATTTTATTTCAGATAGTTTAATCTATCTGAAATAAAATATTTTAATCTATCTTATGCTATCTCTATGATTGACACTTAAAGGTTTTCGACTTGTTGGTTCACTTGTATCATTGCAACCTCATTTTAATGCAAAGACAACTAAATAAGTCATTAATCATTATTTTGACAAAGCTCTAAAAATTGGTTCTCAATTTACTGACTCGATTTGTCTGAAAAGTAGTGTATATCTGCCCCTTTTGCAACTGATCAGAGTAAGATTTAGAATTAAAATGGGTCCCAAGAAAGGAGGGAAGGATGTTGTAGACGAAAACTATTGGAAAACGAGCATCGAAGATGCTCCTTTGGATGAAGATACCTGGAGGGTGAAGGTTATCATGATAGAAGCCGCCGGCAGCGACCAAGACAGAATATACTTAAACAAATTTGAAACATTTGCCGCTGAAGAAAAACGTTTCGTTATCAAAAACATATGCAAAACAGAAACCATTTTCATGGTCAACCAACTCGGAGGAGATAAAAAAGTGAAAGATGATAACTTGAGGGTATTTGAAGAAGGACAGGCTTATCTGAAGGATAAAAAAGATATTCCTCCTGAAATACAAGCTCTTATTATTAAACATTTGATCTTGAAAATGAAATCGGAGTACCTTTTTATAAAACGTCAAAGACTCGAAGTAAAACAGGGCATGAAACGTGAATCAACGACCATGATCGACCGGACTGAGGTTAGGGGTACTGTGAGCGTAAAACCTCCAGAACCAGAAGAGCCTCCGCCGGCACCTAAAGGTAAAGGCAAGAAGGAAGAACCGGACCCAGCGTCACTTCTTCCCGAACCTGCCGAAGGGAAGAAATATAACACCTTGCTAAGAGTGAGAGGTGAAGAATGGAGAGATAAAGTGTACGTCGACGACTTCCCTACAGATGGTCCCAACTTATACGTGGCAGTAACTGGATTCGTTGAGCCCCTCCTCGCCGGATGTCTTGTCAAAATAGGAATACCTTTGACTGCTTTGGTTCAAGTAAGAATCGACCCAAGCGCTACAAAGATTCCATCGACTTTGTTCAGAGCAACAAAAAGAGGCCAAAGTCAAACCGAAATACTTACCGAGAAGTCCCTAAAATTTTGGGAAGACCTCCAATTATTGCGCATAAACAAAGACACTGCTGATGATTTTAAAAATACTGCTTTCGTGGTATTTTCTCCTCCGTACTGGGACTCCGAGGCTTTGTCTGGAAACCCAGATAAAATCTATGATGAGTTATGCTTTCTCATGTACGATGTTCAAGATCTAACAAGACAACATAATCACTATTTAGAGAATATGGATATTATAAACATACCCGAAAATGTTGGAGATGAGCATTACAACAGCTATTATAATCAGCAAATTGGCGATTTACCGTTAGAATGTGTGACGATGTATTCTGTACTCGACTGTATACTTCAGACGGTTTGCAAAAGTCACGAACTGAACGATCAAAGTAGCAGAACATCTTTATCGGGCGCCATTACTATGAATCAACCACAAGTGAGTTTAGGAGATGAAGAAAAACTTGAAAAGGCTGAGAATCTCGTTAAAGAAGTTTTCAGCGCTCTATGCAAAACGGATGCCAATAAGAAAGCATATCGATTAACACACGGGGAAGAATACGAGACTCATAAAGATCCTACAGTTATAAATTACGGAGATTTTGCAAAACTAAATACTTTTCATCTAGGCAACATAAATTTGGATAATATCGTGGGCACATCTTTGTACTGCATGCCTATAAACAAGTTGTGGCAGTACCAAAACAGACCCCACGGTGAACTCGAAGCTAAAATAAATTTTCATGTCAACGTTTTGTTATCTTGCTTCGAGAGAGAAGATGTGGAAACTGCTGAACTCAACCGGTTAATTCACATTTTATCGTGTCGTAAACTCTTCAATAATAGGAGCTGCCTTAAGAAACATCACCTTCAGCCTTCAACAATATCTGATTTCAAGAAAATTTATTTGAAGCGCAGTGTTCTTGCTGAACCTCTTCCAAAATGTCCATCGTTATGTCGCAGTTGCAGCTCTACTTCGCCGTCCTTCCCTTCGATGACAAAAAGCGAAAATGTATCCGATTTGTCTTACGAAGAAGATCCCGAAGCTCGACGTATTAAGTTTCTCTTTGACTGTCCCGATATCAGCGAGCTGGTATCGTCTGCTGAAATCGCAAATGAAAAACCTCTTAGCCATCTTATTGATGACTTCGAATACTTTGAAGATTTTTCCGGAATAAGCGCGTATCAGATTATGCTTGATGCCTTTAATAAGTTCAACTGCGTCGACTACAAGTACTGCGAAGTAACAGATTGTTTTCTGTTGATGTTTTTCAACAGCCACGACAAAGATGGTATTGCTCGCGAAGAATGGCGTTGTCATTTATCTACACCATTATGCTTGCAAGATTTTTTCGACTTTGTTTTAGAAGAACACTATGAGTGGATTCAAAATGAAGAGAGAATTTATGACGAAAATATTATATTAAGATCACAATCTGAATGTAAAGATTTGATTGATCCATTCGCACTGAAGTCGTGTGTGGAAAATAACGAAATAGGCGTAGAACTTTTAATGGAAGGATCTCTAAAGTATCAGGAGGTGGCTGATATGGAAGAAGAAAGTGTTGAAGAGACGGATACAAAGGGAATGTCTTCAAAGAAAACGACGTTATCACCAACGTCGAATGAGATCGATTCTAAAAGCAGCAGAAAAACCAAATCGCCTAATGTTTCAACGCCAAAAAATTTGAGACACTCGCTGATTTCTCGCGGAGATTTGGGCAGTGACATTAATATACCCAAAAAGCCCTTCTTTGGGTACGATTTGGGTGACAGGCGCGTTGAAGTCTTTGGGAAAGATGGTACATATTTTTCAAAAGATGGCACTCGGGTGACTAGTATGTACACATTGATCATACCCATGAATGTGGAATATATTATGATGGAAGTAGTTCCAGGGAATAGCTGCAATCAATTTTGGGTTCACAGAGCTTTAGGGGAATTAGTGTCTCAAGATATACTTGATTATTGTGAATCATTTAGAATAACTAGTAAAGATCAAATAATGATAAATATTAAGAAACAAACCTACAAGGTACCACTTCCCGTCATGACAATTTCGTCTACAGAAAATTCTAAACGCAAAGAAAGTCTTGGGAAGTTCGCTACTTCGATAACAGAAGTATTTGAAACCAAGAGTTATCATTCCCTTTTTGTTACTTGGCCTAATGGTCTCATAACTGAAAGTGTGCATGAAAATAATTCAGCAGATATTTCGCACATTAAGCAATATTTTGTATGTCCTGTGTCAAATTTAGATGAAAATAGCCGCTGTATAAGTTTAAACGGCGAAGTTGTCATTTTTAGAACAAACGGGGATATTGAAGTGTTAAAACCAGATGGAACTTACATCAAAATAACCAAATGTGACAAAAAACTCGTAGTACCGGAAATTCCCGAAGAAGTAGTAAGTGAAACAAGTTCCGATAAAAGTAAAAAAGGTAAGGGAAAAGAAAAGCCCAAAGAAAAACTTAGTAAAACTACATCAAAATCTTCGAAGAACGTAATCAGTGAGGATGAAAAGCTCTCTGAAGAGAAACTACAAGAGTTTGAGTTAATAATTGAAGAATTCGAAATCATTGAACCTTCAGGTTTGCGACAGCAATGGATATATGATAACTACATTGATATAGAAAAATTGTTGATTCGAACGGCAACAGATTACTGTCTAGGTGAAGTATTTTCCAGGCGAATGGACGGCACTAACATATTGCTCAATAGGGATGGAGTTCAAGTAGTCACTTTTCCCAATAAAACGAGAATCATTACTCAGTATATCGTAGAAGATGATGAAATATATCCCGAATGGACAGAAGAGGAGAAAGAATATTTTGAAATGTTTGATTCTGAAATAGTTGAATCAGACACAATAAAGTCTAAAACATCTTTGTCGCAAAAAAGTAACACCCGCAGTGCTAGTTTTGCCAGTTCTGTATCCACCAAGAAAGTAGAAGACGAAGAAGAAAACAAAAAGGAGAAAGAACGAACTGATGGCTACATTTCCATTCAGATAGTGTTTACTATAGAACATGCAAATTTCACGACTATCACTATAAACAAAGTTAATGATAAACTATCTATTGACTCTCCAAATGGCACTAAAGTTGTGGTTGAAAGCGACAACTCATACGGCATAACGTTAGACAGCTTAACTAATGCGAAATTTAATGGAGAGAACTTACACATAAGCTATGAAGCGTGCCCGGAATGTCAATCGTTTACAACGTGTGATATAAAAATAAAATCTGACGATATGAGTAGTGTTACCAAAATACATCAGAATTGGATGAAGATGAAAGATTCATTTTGTAATAAAATTGTTGTAAATGAGGAGGGCAGCATCAATTTGACTGACGAGCCTTGCTCGGAAGACACTATTCATATTACGGAAGAAGGAGCAGTTCCTGAAGAGTCCATGGAAGTTGTGGACGACAAGCCTGGAGCTCTGGATGGCAAATCCGAGAGCTCCATGATGTCTCATGGAAAATGTCGAGAGATTTACTTAGCCAAAACAGTGCGATTTTTTGTTTTGACACGGTAAATTTTTGATTCAGAATTATATCGTGAGTTTTTAGCTTTTGTATCGAAGCAGGTAGGTACCTCACTATTTTTATTATTATCTCTCAGGGAACTCTCTTGTGCTGAGCTGGTGCATCGTTCACTACTCGATCAATACAAAATGGATTGCCGCTGGCAGCCGTGGTGTTCTATCAGCCAATACGATACTTTCGGAGACCATAGAAGTCTTCTGTCGTTGTTGATGCCGATACATCTTACTGAAACTGAGGTCTGTCAGTGTTTTTTCTTGCACTTATCAAGTACTTCTTTCCAACATCTGTATCTGTTGATTGTTGAACACACAGGTTCAACAATCAATGGCAGAGTCGACCCACTCTTATTCGAATGAGCCTAATAAACGAAAACAAATTGAATTCCTAATGTAATTTTAGAAATGGCTTATGGACTCCAAATTAGCCGACAAACCCAAATACCTTACCTATAAGGATCTGAAGAAGGATCGCGGTAAAGGATTTTACCACTGGATGCGACCTTACAAACGCTTCGAGCCGACACCAATGAAACCTGAGAATGTTCTCCCACCAAGACTGCCTCGGGCTTTTGTATTGAGGTATCCATCACCCACCCTATTACGGAGTAACTGACAACCTACTGACTTCTCAGTATTTGTGTCTTTCTGATTCATTAGCATGAAGTGCGCAAAGTACACACATCAAAAGTGTCTAGGGATCAATGCATTTAAATATAATGACCATTACAGGCCATTCGCCATTGTGTACTAGGGGGATGGCGTTCATACAATGAGCCATTGCTCAGTTCTCTTCTGACGGGGTGGTACACTTTTAATGTAAAATATAAAGATGTGGGAAATTTAAAATGGCTGTATCGTGGAGCAATGTTGAAACGTTTTCATTTATTCAATTATTAATTAAAGTAGGTACAATACTGTCGGCGTATTCGTGAGGTTAGCAAATAAATAGCCGCGGCGGTGAAAACATGTAGTAGGTAGGTACGTAGCACGCTCATCTTGAGTGGATCGCCAGGCAGCAATAAGCCTCGCACCATTTGTGAACATCCTCGCCGTAGTACAAGCAATGCAGGCAATCGTGGCCTATCGTGAAACATGGCCCATGAACGCCATTGTATACTAGGGCCTTTGGGAACCCAATCCATACTTAATATTATAAATGCGAAAGTAACTCTGTCTGTCTGTATTACCTTTTCACGCCTAAATTGCTGAACAGATTTTGATGAAATTTAGCAAGGAGATAGATTCTATCCCGGGGAAGGAAATAGGCTACTTTGTATCCTGTAAAACGATCCCAAAATGGAAAAAGGATGGAAAAAGATAACCAGGATAATGCATAAATACTTCGTAGACATTAAAAGAGTTTAAATGGGGTTAAATTATTATTATTCATTTTAATCATTTAGAAAAATTTGATAGGAAAAAATTAATGGATAAACATTTTAATATTTAGCGTTAAAAACACATTACAAAATGTTTATAAAAATAGGTTCAGTTGATCCGGGTTCCGTGGTTTAACCTTACGGCGCTCCACCCGCTCGATTCCCGCCTTGAGCAATACTGAGAGAGACTCTAAATAACGTGCGGTTTTTGGACCACATGACAATTTAACATTATTATTATAAGTATCGACAGGTATCGACCCAGGAATCATTAAATCCACAGATCTGTAGGTATTGAATCATACTGCATTTCTAAAACGTTTCATTGAAATCTTGCCTACCTGCCACATGTAGGACCTAGCTTATCAAATAGACAAAAGCAAATTACTACAATACTAGCTGCCGCCCGCGGCTTCACTCGCGTGGTATCCGGATAAAAAATAGCCTATATGTTAATCCAGTACATGTTCTATGTATATTCCAAGTTTCATTCAAATCCGTTCAGCCATTTAGGCGTGATTGAGGCACAAACATCCAAACTCACAAACTTTCGCATGTATAATATAAGTAAGATTAGTATCGTACTAAAAATATGAATCCAAATACAGGACTTTAGAGCATCAATGGAAGGACAGTGAAAAGGAAATGTTCAAGGGTGCCAGGGAACTGTCGAACGCAATACTGAAATACCGACGCATTATGGAGTCTGATAGTGAGACTCTGCTGCATGTCCCCATCGTGGACCTGCGGCCTGAGGATGAAAGAAGAATTGATGACGTCATACAGGCTTTGGCCCATAGGTACTATTGTACTACAGATTAAGCTATCATAGGAAACCGCGTAGGACAATTTACCTTTGTTTATGAAAATGTAACTTGTTAAACAAAATTACCTTGACCAAAGAAAGAGTATCCAGACATTTTGAGAATCTGACGATTTGCTAAATAGATGTTTTGCTATACAGACCATTTTGATAGTTGGACGTTTTGCTACATGGACATGTTGCTCATTAGGCATTACTGCTTATTAGATGTTTCGCGCCGTTGGACATTTAGCTACTTAGACCTTTGTTTTTTATGTTTTTTCTGTACTCCCAGTCCAGCAGAGAAGTAAAGTAAAACATGCACGCGTACATGCACTCCTAAATAAAAAAATAATAATTTAACTAGTACCTATCCTTATCGGCTCCGCTCGCGTGCTATCTACTCCGAAAAAAATTTCCTTATGTTTTTCTAGGTCATGAACCATGTGTAAGTTCCAAGTTTCAGCCAAATCCGTTCAGCCGTTACGAGATGGTGGGAACAAACGCACTTACTTTAGTTTTTAGTAGGTTCAGGGTAGGACACCCTGAATTTACATTCATTTTCATAAATAAAATAATGTTATTTGAAAATATATGATAAGATTGTCTGATGATGATGATGACTGTACTTTGCCTTTCCTACATGCCTTGGCATGAGCTGTGTGGCACGTAGTGCCAGCGCCGTCCTGTTGAAACAACATGTCGTTCAGGCCAAAAGAAGTTGGTAATCATCGACCTAATAGCACTCGCCGTTGACGGTGATGGCCTGGCCAACGCCGTTCTCAAAGAAATATGACGCCGCCAGCCCAAAATCTACACCAGAGACTTTTTCGGGAAGCATTGGACGCTCTTGGATCTCATGTTGATTGGTATCGTGCCAAATTGGACAATTTTGTTTGTTGACGTACCCATTCATCTAGAAATGGGTTTCATCGCTGATGATGATTTTTCGGTGAAAATTAGGGCCAGTTTCCAACTGCTCCAGAACTCAGTCAGCGAACACACGTCGTTGTCTGTGGTCGTTTACCTTCAGCTCCTGGGTCAGTTGAATTTTGTACAGGTAACGACGCAAAGTTCGCCAAGTTGTTGTTTGAGAAAGGCCGAGTTCTTGTGAGCGACGCGAAATCGACTGCCTCGGATTCTCCTGCACATTCTCACGGACAGCGGCGATGTTTTCGGCAGATCTTGCGTTTCGTCGACCTCGACACCAACGGGTGTTGGTTGACTATTTACTGAACCAGTGGACTCAAATTTATCCGCTAAACTGCGAATAGTCCTCTCAGTTAGACGATTATGGCGACCGTAAAATGGGCGAAGCGCGCCGAACGTTGCCCGTACGTTATTTCGAACACATCTTTAAAACGCACAACGCATAGTCGCATTTTAATATTCCACTGTTTTCAAATAATTGCTACCTCTTAATGTTATAAATCGACTGTGTCCAAAAGATTTCACGAAGTTTCCTTAACAGAATCTACGAAGACCTGAAAGCCCGCCTTGCAGATGATGTGAGGAGCCGTGCAAAGGCTGACATAACTACGAAACCCTCGATACAGCCTGAAGAGCTTTCTATCGAGGGAGAGTTGGAAGAAGGTATGACTTTATTCTTGTCTACTAATTTGTGACGAATTGTTGTAGTCTTTATATTTGGTTATTTTCTTACAAGCAAGAAGCCAAATGTTGGCCAGTTTAATTTCGCGGTAGAATCGGTTAATTATGCCATTCGCATACATAGCCCCTGACCCTTCACTAGGACTGCCTGTGTCGTGGGTATCGGAAACTACGTGTGGCACCATGATATCAAAACACCCAGAGTCCCAGACCCGTAAGATATATTAAAATCAAAAAGTATTTTACTTCTACATAAATACTCTTGATAACATAATGCTTAATTTCGATAAAGATTAATATTACGATACATATTTAACGTAGTTTTTTTTCTTCAGACGATTTAATAATTATTTTGAACACAAAATCGGTTATTGTGATTAAACCATGATAGCTAGATATATGTTCTCGCGGACTTTTTTGTAGGTCTTAATGGGATCTACAAACCCGTTGTACATCATTTTGTTCTATTGTCAATAGTTTTTGCAGCGCACGCAAAAATAGGTTTTCGATTTTACACCTTGTGTTACAAAATAGCAATTTTATTACGGATCCCTAATTTTGAAAAAAAAAAACATAGCCTATAGCCTTCCTCGATAAATGGACTACCCAACACTGAAAGAATCATTCAAATCGGACCAGTAGTTCCAGAGATTAGCGCGTTCAAACAAACAAACAAACAAACACTGCAGCTTTATGATATTATTATAATATATATTAATAAAATATATATAGTATAGATATATTTTTACACTGTTTTTCCGTGAAATTGTATACAGAGTGCCAACTCGAGGGAGAGCTCTCGTTACGCTAAGCTCATTAAACGCCAGACAGGGGTGGCTTAACCCCACTCTAAGCTTACATACAATCTAGACAAAGGGTGAAACCCTGACAAGTTACCCCTGTACTAATTAAAATTCACCCCATAATAACTAGGTAACGCATTGAGATATGGTGCATGCCGTTTTGTAGTGATTATCAGGAGCTATTTCCATTTACCTATTTATTGACTGACATGTCAGGTGGACAAGGCAGAATTTATAATGTGATATCAGTGTAATATTAGAATGATCAAGCATTTTATTCTAAAAAACCGGTCAAGTGCAAGATGAATTAGCACACGTCGTAACGAAGGGTTCCGTACCATCGTACATGTACCTACGTATTATGTATCTTGTATCGGGGCCCCCTTTTATTTTATTTTCATATTTTTTGTTGATAAAGCGGCAATAGAAATACACACTCTTGTGAAAATTTCAACTTCAATAATAAGTAGAGACTTATTACGGTTCAGTTGAAATTTTCCGTGGTAAGTAGACTTATTACGGTTCATGAGATAGATAGGTAAGCCCGGTGACAATAACGGACGGCACGTGGAGGCTTAGTAATAGGGTTCCGTTGGCACCCTTCGGGTACGGGACTCTAAAAATGACTTGTTATTCAAATAACTTGATAAATTAAGTGTTGTGGGTATGATGATATTGTTATCAATTTACTCACAGAAGCGACAGACGAGCTGAAAGCCCTGGAGGAAGAACGCGATATCTTCGTGAAGCAAGTGGAAGCGGCTGAAGAGATGAGTCCCAACCTACGTCGATACTGGCGACGCCGCGGGGAAGAATTTAAGGAGGAACAGTTTTACAAGTAAGAGGTTCCTTATGCCGTCTTTATCAAACTACAAAGTCAAAGTCAAAGTCAAAAATTTTTATTCCATAAAATCACTGGGATCACTTGGACACGTCTTAAATCTACGTTGCATTTACACCTGTTCGTAACGCGACCAGGCGTGGAAGATACAGGCAAGAAACCACGCTTGGCTATTTTTTTGGAAAATGATCCCTTTACAATCATGTTATAAAAGGAGTTGGAGCATTCAGTCCCAAGCATTTTTATCTTCTATATAATCGGATATTTTATAGTAAGCTTTTTTATACAACTTTTGTTTTATTAGTGTTTTGAATTTATTAACTGACAAATTTGTCATCTCGCTTGGGACTTTGTTATAGAAGCGTACACATTGCCCTTTAAATGATTTATTAACTTTACCTAGCCTAATCGTGGGTACAGCAAGTTTATCCTTATTTCTAGTATTAACACTATGATTATCACTATTTTTCTTAAACTTACTAACATTTTTATGTACGTACATCAAGTTTTCGTAAATATATTGACAAGGAACAGTCATAATGTTTATTTCTTTAAATTTATTACGTAATGACTCCCTAGGACCCAGGTTATAAACTGCTCGAACAGCCCTCCTCTGCAACACAAATACGGTGTTTATATCTGCAGCACTCCCCCACAACAAAATGCCATATGCCATGATGCTATGGAAGTAGCTGAAGTAAACTAGTCTAGCTGTATCTACGTCTGTAAGTAGACGTATTTTTTTGACTGCATATGCCGCAGAACTAAGTCTCTTCGACAATTTATCTATATGTGGGTCCCATTGAATCTTTTTATCTAAGGTTATGCCCAAAAAAGTAGTAGTGTCCACGAGATCTATATGTTCATTTTTTATTTTTATATGAGAATTTACTTGTGTAACATTTGGTAGTATAAATCTTATACATTTGGTTTTCTTTTCATTTAGCAATAGGTTATTTACATCGAACCATTCTACGACTTTGGAGATTGCATTGTTTACTTCGCCAAAATTAACCTGGCGTCGTTTCATTTTAAATAAAAATGAGGTGTCATCTGCAAACAATACAATTTACAGTGAACCATTTGCCTTGAGTTCACATCCATCGTGATTATTGTATGATCATGACTTAGGGGCCTGGGAAGATTATCCTAAAGATGACGGCCTCAGTGGCGTGGCGGGTGAGAGTTTGGCTGATATGCATGTGGGCGTGGGTTTGGTTCCCGCTGCGGGAGAAATGTTTGCATGTTCTGCAAGTATATCTTCCGGGTCTGGGTGTTGTGGGTTGTGGTACCTAAGTGTGGGTTCGGGACTATGTATGTGACTGTTGGATGCATAGAAATCTAAATAATATTTATTTCGATTTCTGTGGTTGGATGTTATTAATTTTATTACCTAATACCTATTATAATATTTATTATCATTTTATTTTGGTTTATGCGCAGAAAATTTTCATACTATGAATGAAGAACATAATTATTACCTAAAATTCATACTATGAATAAAGAAACGATGTTATTTGAAGTACTTACAAGTGATTCCGTGAGACTTTTAATGTGATTTGCTGCTGTTTTTACAAGTTTTCACTAAACAGGAAGGTATAATTCGATTTTTAAGACTCGTGACGTACTAAGAGCGATGAGCATGATTTTAGTGTAGGTGTGTGCGTGAGCGTGTATGTTTACTTGCAGGAGCACGGTTTTGTGTGGATTCACTTTTGTTGTTCGCGGCGCGCCGTCTTTTCTTTTTATTTGGTCTGAGGTTTCAACCTCCTTTCATTGGTTTCGAACACTCACAAACTCGGATTTTTTAGTAGCTATTTTCTCAGGTACCTTCTTCGTGAAGGCAGTGTGCCTCCCTACTTCCGCAACGTGCTTGGTGGAGCCATCTGGTGGGAGATGAACAACGCTGCCGGAGACGCCGTGACCAAAGCTGAGAGAGGCAAGATGAAGTGCATCTGTGCAGACGAGGCACCCCCCGCTGACGTGCAGCCTTATATGTAGACCAGCTAGTAAGTATCTCTCTTTGTTCTAGGTTCTATCTAGGTTTAAAAAAAACTAGTAGAGCCTCCCGGGACTGTATTGGACCTGGAATAGCATCTAGGCACTTTTTATGCAGATACCACGTGATTGAAACAACGTGCGAGACCTTATTTGGAATATTTTTGTAAATCTATTGTCATAACTACTAAGGCCTTTTATCGTCCATAGTAAATGATTTATACAGCGTCAGGAGGCAACTTTTACCTTCACGAACGGGGCCCTGCAGTGCCCGGGACGAATTAAGATGGAGTAGGCCTTCCCAGCACCTATTCCATCCTCTTAGCTTAGTCAGCCTTGTCCACAGGAAAGACAGGTCAATACGTGCGGAGCTGACGAAGCCACGGGTTTCCTCACGATGTTTTCCTTCGCCGTTTGAGAGTACTGGTATAGCGCATGTAAATTTTTTGCGCAGAAAAATCCATTGGTACACGACTGGATTTGAACTCACGACCTTAGGATCGGAAGGTGGGGTCACTACCAACTAGACCACCAGTGCTCTATATTGTCATAACATCATCATTAACAGTGTCTATTCTAAGTTTCAATCAAATAATGCTATTTCGTTATGCCTTGATAGGGCGTCACAAACATCCAAACATAGAAACATCCCCTCATCGTATTTATAATTTTATTTAGTTTTGTAAAATCACTTAACAATATCGTATCTCTATTAGCTTTTTTCTCTTTTAAACTTTCAGGGTCGGAGCTCAATAAGGGATTTACTGAAGTGACTCACTTCAAGTGAGTAGCTTTGCCCTGAAATAATTAGGTATCAACATTCACATTGTATGAGTAGGTTTGCGTTAATTTTATATTCACGAATAAAGTAATATATGTTATGACTATGTTTTCATAAAATGTCTTCACGTTTAGTTTACGTGGAAGTACCTACTCGTAGTTTCATGGGTGAAAATTGAATAAGTTCATCTTTTAATGTCTACCTTTTCGCAGACAATAATATATTCTAGAGGGAGATCTCGTAGTTTGTTGTTCAAACAAAGTTATAACTATCCGCCTACGTAATTTGGTAGAGCCATGACAAAGCCGTGTTATATTTTTTTATACCACAGTTTCATAAAGTACGGGTATCGTATAGGTTATTACATTGTTATAATACTTTTCGTATTTCTATTGTTACATGGGACGAAGAGGATAGGTACAATATGTCTGCATATTATTGTATTTGTCATAATAATCATCTTTGTACCTACATTATGCAATGTTAATGACCGACTCTTTAAAGTTTACATACTTAGACGTTGTGTCCGATTTCTGTCACATTAGTTTTTTCTCATAGGTACTTTTCGTTATTTTATATATTTTTTGAATTTGAATTACCTACTAGGTAGGTATATGATTTTGATAACGGTTACTGAACGACGACGCCTTGGTTTGTGCTGTTCCGGATAAATTCATAATCATTGAATGTTATCAACATTCAATGATTATGAACTCGTAATAATGCGACTTTGTAATTTTAATTTATCCTTAAAAAATAATTGCTTTGCTATTAATGGCCATTACCAGGCCGAGGTTCGGCTAATCACTGATTTCGCATGTGAGATGCCATCGTCTGAGAACTAATCGCCTTTACCGATTGGTGTCTTGGCATGGAGCGGTGTGGCCTCTGAGACCAATTTGTGAGTAAAACGAATAGCAAGAGAAGAGTTTGCCGGTGTAGGCGAAATCGTCAGTTGTTTTCCCCTCCGCTTTTCCGTAGAGTTGACGCGATCTAGCGGCGACGGAGGCAAGCGATTGGCTTACGCGCAGCCAATGCGCGCGCCGCCGCGCTGCCCTCGTCTCGAAGGGACCGCGACGACGCCCGGGCGGCAGTCCAACTCGGGCCCTTGTAAAGGATCGCGTCTCGTAGCGATCTGCATATTTCGGTCAATAAAAGACATTAACAGTGCTATTGTGCTTCTGACATTTACTCATGGATTCTTTACCTGCTTCTATTGCTCCCGCGGGCTAGTTCTCACGTGAGTAATGGCTAATTATCATGCATAATTTGTCGTTTCTTTAGACTGATAAGAGATGGCGCTACGTGTCTTGATGGAGGCCCGTGTCAATGAACTGCGTTTGATGTCCGCAATGTATGATTGTATCGAGCATTATCAAAGTGCATCACTCTTGTTGACCGATTCTTACCAATCCAAAGGCCTTGATTCGGGGCCACACAGTTACCCTGTTGATAACATATTCTCGACCGATAGTGGTTTCACCGATACATTAAATCGTCTAGGCAGTTAAGGTTATGTTATTTGACACTTAAAGTACCTACCTGTCACTAAAGTAGGCACCAACTAGGTTATTATTGATTAAGTAGGTACCTACCTACTGCGTAACTTACCAAACAATGAATGCTGTTAAATTATTAAATTACAAGTAAAGATCTTCTATAATGTAATCTTCAAAATAATGACTTAATTAATGTAGGTACCTACCTATAAGTAGTAAGGTACCTAATACTTTATTGTGCGTCAGCTTTTTACATTTTATTACTTAGATAGGTAGTACTTATAATAAGCACTGTAACAATAGTTGAAGAAAATTGATTTAAATGTGTCAAAAACCACGGAAGCCAACAAGTAATCTTAAATCGATGGAAATAAGGTTCAAAATTCAATGAGCCTTCTAATTAAATATCCAACTAGTTTACTTAACCATTATCTAACTAAACATTTGCATGATATAACCTACAACCAGCCTATGATTAAGTAGTAGGTACCTATTATTGGATCGGAGTTTTATGCAGGTAAACACCTACCTACTTAAAGCAATTTCTGCCTACTAATAAGTAAGTATTTGTGGAAATTTCACACAGCGCCACCTAGCCCCAAAATAAGCAATAATAAATAAAGTACAACACCCAGACCCGGAATAAATATTTGTAGAACATACAAACATAATTTCTCCCGTAGCGGGAATCGAACCCGGGCCTCTTGCTTTCAGCCGAGCACTCGCCCGGCGCAGATATTATGTATAATTATTATTAATATAATCTATTAAGATGGGAAAAAAATATTTGAACATTGTGCATTTTAGATAAGGAACGAAATAAGTACCTACTTATATCATTTGAAAAAACCTCAAAATTAACTAGAGTCATGGTCCGTCCTCTATATTCGGTATAGTCAGAACAGAAAATCAGAACATTCTAACTAGAAATAACAAATGGGAATCTGGTGGCGGCTTCTAACTTCTGAGAGGTCAGTGAGACCATGTACCAAAACTTACCTTAACGTCTAAAAATAAGCAAATATAAGAAAAAAAGGTTAGAAGTTGGAATTTTGGTAGACGAATCATAAACCAATAAATTGATCTGTTGAAATTCAATCTCAATTATATCGTAATTTTAGCATACAATTGAATGAAGTGTTGCTTCCCTATCTTGCGGACTAAGCTTTAATAAAATTAAAGCCTTTGGCTTTCATTAGACTTACCTATATTTAATTACGAATACCTCGAAAAGATGGCGGTTAAACATTTTAATGGATATCGAGTTAGGTACGTAGGTAATAAATAAATAATAATAAATAAATAACACCCAACAGTCACATACATAGTCCTGACCCCACACTAGGATTCCCTGTGTCGTGGGTATCAGAAACTACGAGTACCATGGTACCACAACACCCAGACCCGGAAGAAATATTTGCAGAACATGCAAACATTTCTTCCGCAGCGGGAATCGAACCCGCGCCTCTTGCGTCTCCGCCGAGCAATCGCCCGCCACGCCACCGAGGCCGTAGGTATATGGTTATATAATAAAACAATTTATAGGTTCAGAAGGATAGGAAGACCAAAAGTAAAATTATAAGCGCCTAATAATGTAACTTATTTTCCACATTTTAATCTCTTGAAAAGATAAAACACTATCAAAGATTTCTTTGATTATGTTTGGTAGTAAACCGAACCTAAAGCCACGTTTCACATTTGCAAAACTGCGCATAATAAGAAGACGCGTGGGCCACTTCAACTTATTTTTATATGCGGATGCAACCACAAGATTACTTTTCTGCTGGACTGGAAGTAAAGAACAGCATAGAATGCGTCCAGCTGCTTCTCTTCCCGAGCATGTCTTAAAGTCGACTAAGGGATAGACCTCTCAAAAATGATGGACCATCTATATGGGGGATGGGCTGATCACCTGTCACCATGGTTCATCATATCCATCTTAGGACTTTAAATCAGAAGTGGCTACAAGTTTTCTTATGTTTACTTGTGGCTCTGCCCACCCCATGAGGGATACGGGCGTGATAATATGTATGTATGTATGCAACCACAAGGGAATATCTTGCGTGTATATGGAACCCACACGAAGTAACGTAAACTGACACTGATGGTTGAGGGGTTCAGAAAAGGTTTCTGCGTTTCCTTTATAAAAAGGTGTACGGATACTACCCTGTATTCATGTATCCCACTAAATATCTTCAGGGTACGCTAGGATTCAATTCCCTTGAAACGCGGTGACTGTGTGACCATATCGTTACCAACCACCTGTCGCATTCGCCTCCTTTGCTGGTCTGCTCAACTTTTCTGATCTGTTAACAGAGGTGAGTAGGTTGTGTGCCGTAGAGTCGCCCTAGATTCTTTCCCGGGCGATTGCTGGTTTTTTCTCTCCAAGGACCACTTGCGCAGTAGCGCGGCAACAGTCGCCGCGCAATCTGCCGCGCACAACGTCATCTCTACGCTCTTGTAGCAAACATTGACCGTGATGTCTTTACGGATAGATTACCGGTGCTAATGAGACACTATGAGATATAGTGAAGAGCCTTGCTCATTATTGCCATGGTAGGTGTGTAATGGTGTCAATCTGTTAATTTCTACTTTTTATGTTTTGTGTTTCAGATTTCTATTTAGTTTTGTATTTAGGATTTATAGGTATATTTGTTAAAGTACCTAAGTACTTTAAGTTTGAACTGCCATATTTATAATAGTACCTAATTATTATTTTTGTTATAGGAATAACGCATTGGAATTTGTCTGTAATATTATTTCTAAGAAAAATTTGAATTTTAATATGAATCTTAAACAGCCATACATCGACGGCCCAGTGCTACTCCTACCGGCTTATCACATTCAAAACCATCGATGAATCAATGTATTTAAACGTCTCAGGTTTCCACCGCATTCGAACAAGAATCGTAAATCTTGACCAGTTCGATTTACATCGACGGCCCAGTTGGATCCTAACTTGATTCTTATTGGTTTAACGCACACTAAAGCGTCAATGATAAACGCGAATCAGTGCAGTCGGGCGACAATGATAGTAACTAAAGAGGGCCCTTGTTGTGTTATGAGAATGTGACAAAACACGTTCGGATTTCTTTTGGTACTGGGCCTATGAACTGTTGAATTCTTGAACCTTGAAAGTGTGACACGTTTAAGATTGTTATTGTATTGTCAGTGAAGCCACCATGGTCTGGTAACAAAATGTGAAGTAACCTATTTTAATAATAACATCGAGCTGAATATTTTTCCTTATTTGAAATAATATAGATTCCTCCTAGTTTGCCTCATTATAAAATAGTTAGCTGTATTTAAAAACTAAAAAACAAACTGTTCCTCTCACATCCTCCTAATAATATAGGTATACGAAAATTTGAGATAACAATAATAAAACTCACATGGTACAAGCGAAGGGAGGCCTATGCCCAGCAGTGGGCAAAAACAGGCTGTGGATGATGATGCTGAAGGTTGAACTTTGTGAGACAATAGGGTCTGGCGCAAAGTAAGACATAGGAGAGTGCAGAGATGACGGCTGGAATAAGTTAATTGAAGAAGAGATAACATGCTGTGCTGATTCCATATGGAGTCGGATAAGGGCAAGATGATTTATAAGTTTTATGTTTATCACAAATAGAAATCTTGGGTGGGAATCGTACTCATAGTCTGCGCAGAACTACTATGTGTACCAACTGAGTTATATCCCAAATATCGCCCGCAATACTTGAAACCAACGGACCATCGTACGGTGCAGATTCGATAAATTTTTGTATGACAAACAATGTTTAGATAAAATATTATTACAATCACGTGTGTGACGCGTTTCTAATGGTAGTGACTCTGCCTGTCGATCCTAAGGTCGTGTGTTCTAACCCAGTGGGGCACCAAACGGTGAAGGAAAACATCGTGAAGAAACCGGCCTTTCGTAGAACCGAAAAAGTTCAAAGTAAAGTGCATGAAAAGAGCCTTTGAGGGGCACATTAAATCCTTTCACCACACTGGTGACAAGAACTAGTGACACGACTGGAAGTAGTAGTAGAACATGTGTGTTCAAAAAAGTATAAAGCCCCATACAAGAAAAAACTGAACGCTCGTAATCGATCATTGAATTTAAGCAATACTAGGCGCGGTCAGTAATTGGAGGGGTCGATTGACTTTTCGCACATTTTTTTCTGTAGTACCTATGACCAATTGCCAAATCCTAGTTATTCTCAGTATACATTTAAACACATTTTTTTATTAGAGCCGTATAATGAAACTTAATTCATTGCCGAGGATGGCACCAGTAGGTCTCATCGACTTTGACTCCCATAGATAGGTGGAACCATGTTGAAAACCAATAGCATGTTGGGGTTCAGTCGAAACAGTTGCATTATTCTGCATCAATAACCTAAGGCATTTTGATTCCGCTCATCTTACCTCCTAGAAACCTTCTTCGTAGAAATATGCTTAATAAAGATAGTTGTAATCTATAAAAAGTTCCTCTTATACGGTCAATCAAGCAAATAACGTTCTGAAAAAGCCCAAATAGGTATACCTTCTCGTATTTTCACACCTCGTCGCCTTTACTTTGCGCACCAAACACATCGATCGGCATTATATTGTATCTTTTTCTATCTTGTTGTGATTTGCGCAACAAATAGAGATGGAAGATGAGATCGTGGGTGGTTGAGCTAAGAATGGCGCGCCGCCGGATCAATAGTACTGCTGAGTAGTTCAACTGGTAGTACAAATGAAACAATCTTGTATCTGTAGTACTACCAGTAATACTAGTGACGGCATTGGTAATACAACTGAACACTTATCATGACTACATGTATTACTGTGTGCCTAACTTTTCATTGTTTTCATTTATGTGAGGGATACCTATGCATAAATGTGAAACAGTTTGAAACGGCACAATTCTGCTCTGTTCTTAAACAAGCAGTTCGCCGTTTGTTAGAAAGGGGCAATTTCAAATTTAATGCTTTAACACTTTTTTAAATTACTGCAACCCTTAGAAAGGGTAATTGTTTTTGTTTTATAAATGGTTTTTAGACGACTTCCCAAGGAGTTTTAATTAGACATTCTGACATGGTATGATTTGTAATACCAGTTGAACAACCTATTCAGTAGTACCACGGCTACATTATGGCGAACTTTTAGTGAGAAGTGTAACCATATCGTCACTGGAAAGGCGAAAACGCTAAAGCCCCAAAACGGTATTTTCGAAAAAACTAGTTTCATGTTTGAACTTTTAAAAGAACTTTCCCTTTCCAGCGACGATTATTATGTTTCTTTAACAGTTAGAGGAGGACGCAAAATGCAAACATTCGCCAAATCCCCTTAATGTAGCCGTAGCCGTAGGCAAAAGCACATAATGCATCATGTACCTTACCTACCTACCTAGTAACTGGGAATTGCCCTAAAATATTTATATTTCATAACGAAGCTCACTTTGGTATGTATTGGAAATAACTGAAAAATGAAAAAAAACCTGCTATAATTTAAAATTATTATGTAAGTAGGATTTTGCTAGGCTACGGCCGTCTTTTTTTTAATTCATGAAAGCCATGGAGCTAACAGCATGCATGACTATTTAGACAGAATGCCACCATCGTATTAAAAAAATATTGTGAACGAACTACACAATATAAAAAGATAAAAACTTCTGTTTCGCGATCTCTAAATTAATCGAGCGAGTCTAAATTATTTGAACTAATTATGAGTGTGCACCTTTTTGTACTTCCCTATTATTTTGCATCACACAATTTGGGAATATAGCTAATTCTTTTTTTGAGATTTGTCTATTAACCTTGTAATTTTCCTTTTTAATTTGTAAAAGGTTTTATTTGGTTAAAAGTCCTGTAGTTTAAAAAGTTTTTTAAATAACAATTATATATTTTATACCTAGGTAAAACATACCAAATATAAAAAATACTAGCTACAATCAACCACTTGAAACTTGAACTTGATAAGCCTTAAAAAAAGCTTCCTAGCTTTCAGTTATCTAAATGCGACGTTGCCAGCTCTCAGAGCATCCCTATTTATCCCTAAACAAGTGATAGCGACGTTGCCAAATGGCACCAAAAAATTCGAGACTCGATGCCTCGAGCACGGAACGTCCCCAATTTTACCTGCTATAGGCACTATTGTTAACAACGGAACCTTTTATGTTACTGGTTTTAGAGTTCCGCCATCAGGCAGGGAATCCTTATTGTTCCCGAAAAGATTTAATAAAGCAAATAGTAATTTTACCAAGGCTTCAAATATGTTAATCGTTAACACTATAGGATGGTAATCGTTTTTCTTTCCTTTTAGACATAGTTGCGGATTTCGAAAACAAGCTCATGTTCCAAAACTCTGTTTTTTGGAACATACGTCTCGAGCCGTGCGTTTTTCTATTAAAAACTTACAAAACGAGAATATAGAGGTAAAATAAACCTAACAGTGTCGTAAAGGCCCGTTAATGTGTTGGTGAACTTTTGTCCGCAAAGTTTGAAAGTGGAATAGTTACGAATTCTTCTGATTCTTGCTTCATCATCATCATTTATTTTAAAGTTCCTACTTCTAGTAGATTATTTATTACATGAAGCATTCAGAATTTTCACATGTCAGTTCTTAAAACTGTTTCGGCATGAAACTTGATGGTGACTGAGGAGTAATAAGTAGAATTCGGAGATTATATAAATTAAGGCAGGAAAACCAGTTTTTTATAGAACAAAATCTAAATGTTTGTATTGTAAAGTCCTTATTACAATGTCTTGTAAAATCTTGAACTAAAATCATGTACCTAAGTCTAGCGGACTTAACTAACGTGAGCTGAAGGAGAGCTTCTTCTTACAACAGTACTTTTGTAAGAAAAAGTCTAGAAGTAAAACAGACTTTTTCTTAATTAAATTTATTCAAAACAATGTAATTGCTAACTAGGTTCCGTCCGCGATCTCGCCTGTCCCGGATAAAAAGAAGTTTATGTTCCAGTTCACTATCTATTCAATTTTTTGAATCCATTAGGTAGTACGCCGTGATTAAGGCACTTATAAAACATCCTCACATCTCATAAACATTATTGATCGAGCGAGCGGAGATATTAGAGGCAACACCCTCCCACACCACCCCCCCCAAACACCCACACCCACACCTACACACCTTCCCCCCACACACACATACACACGCACGCTACGCATTAAGTGAGAGTTAGGTACTTGCTTTATTATTTATTTCAATATTTGTATTTTTACTTACCTACTTAATTTGCATACTTATTTGTAACTTAGCCTTTTTTCTAAACCTAGACTTTGTTTTCTAGACTTTTTTGTTTGTTTGATTGTTAAATTCTCCATAGTCTTTAGGTTGGGCATGAAAAATGCGACACAGTTTTTACTATAGCATTTTCCAGTGATGTATTTGTATCATGCGCTTACGTATTGACTCCAACTAAACAAATAAATAAATATACTCTTAACTCGGGTTATTTGGCGTTGTATGTTTGTAAAAGCATAACTTTCGAACCGTTCATCTAATTAGTATGAAACTTGGCAGGTCGATAAATTGCACTATGAAGATGCTCAATCGGTGAAGGGATTGTAAAGATATGGTGTTCCAAAGAGGGTAAAAAAAAATCTTACAAATGTATCAAGTGTGCAATATGAAAAGACTTTATTTGTACATTCCATAATGGTTTTTATTTTTATTCTAGGATGTATAGTTTTTGAAATAAAACGTAAAAATTAAGTAAAATTCAGAAAACCTTTGTAACCTAACCGAGTTCTATTTTGTTAAGAGTTTCTGATGTCTTCGTAGCTCAGGTTGGACTTCACGCAAGTAATATCCAGTCTAACCGCTAGATCTCACATATAGTACCTATTCCACTGCCGGGGAATGGAACAAAGACCTCCCTTCTTTCCAAACAGATTGGTTTAAGACTATTAATTCTGGAGACTCTAGGTTTTGTGTAGTAGGACAGTCGAAGTGCATGCCTATAATTGGAGCACATTCTATAGTACTATTTTTTTATTGTAAACATCCTTACCAGTTTTTATTGTAAAAGAAGTGAATATTCTAAGAAATAGTAATAAGCCTAGTAAAGTCGTTATGCAGGGCAAAGGCCTCCCTTCTCTCCAATCATCTCGGCTTAGGACTACTGATACTTTATAATTTGATCGGTAGGATAGTAGATGAGCGGAGAAATGTTGATTGATTGAGCAACATTGCGCATGGCGGGCTGCTGAGGGGAGACACCCCTCATCGATCCAGCTGGCGACCCTCGAGCCGATCGCGGTAAATATTTTCGGAGCACTTTAGTTGCGGCTGACTATAATCCTATCACCACACTTGGTTCCTTCGACAAGACCAGAACCAGCACACCTCAAGCCTCTCCAGTTATAAATATTAAAATGTCTAAAAGGTGAAGATTTTTTTAACGAATTAGAAAATAGATTTCAATGAAGACAAAACTCGTTGGACCTGGCAAACCGACTTCAAAAAAAAAAGAACGTTCTTAATTCGAATGCGTTTTTTTTATATTTTGCTCGGACGGGTTGAAACTGGCCACTTTCAATTGGAATCAAAAGTAACATTTTCCACGGAAATCGTTACGGCAATCGTGCTTCTAGGGGATGATACGACGTTTTTACGGGAAAATGTAATTATCTCTGGAATAAAATTTACGTAGGATCAGGAACTCATCAAAGCGAAATATTTATCAAGAATCAGGATATCAATTCTTGAAATCACCGAGTGATAAAAATCACCAAAATGCCCTATTTCCATTGTTTTCATTAAATTTGGTAAGTACTCATAATCTTAAAAGTCACTTGGTGATTTAAAAAAAATTTTTTTTTGAAGTCACCAGATGACTTACAAAACAAGAAATTTAAAAAAAGCAATAGAAATGGACTATTTTGGTGTCTTTTTATCACTCAGTGATTTTCAAGAATTGATACCCCGATAACACAATTGGCTTAGGTAAATCAGGTACAATATAAAAAAAAATATAAGTACCACCAAATTGAAACCATTCTGCGTTTTTTAAGTCCGTTTGAAATAGGTAGATGGTAGGTACCTACTTGAGTAATAAAATTAACATTTTAATTACGCAAACCTCTGCCTGCTTGTTTTTTTTTCACTTGGTGGATTTTATTACTCCTCATGTTTAAAATGTCTCTATTAAGTGCTTACTTTCACCACACTAGTTCAAAAGAACTAGTGACACGGGTAATACCTACATAGTTAGTAGGGGCATAAATATTTTTTTCTGTAATTGCTCACTTAGAGGTTTACGATTATTCCGGCACGTCATAGATCTTGCTTCGACGTAACTTGATTACAAATAGTGATGGGACTCGAATCACATTTGATTCGAATGATGACAGTTAAAACTCAATTCGAATGAGAGTTTATGTTGATTCGAATCATCGCTTGATTCGAATGGTCGAGTTGATTCGAATCCACGATCTGATTCGAATCAATTTCTTTCTTTTATCTGTTACGCGAGTAGTAACTACGCCTAACGATGGTTGTAATTGGAGAGACCTACGTCATGCAGTGGACTGTTATAGGCTGATGATGATGATGATCCAAAAGTGTATCTAAGTGTTTTTTTATTTATTTAAGTACTAGCAGCCGCCCGCGGCTTCGCTCACGCGGTACCCAGATAAAAAGTACCCTATGTCCCATTCCAGCACACGTAGGTAAGGTACCTACTATCCTCATTATTCATTATAATATAGTGTACGCTAAACGATGACTAAAGTATTGCCATCTCTTACCATTTCATAAAGACAAACAGTGACAGGGCTAACTTTAAGCAATGGCTAACTTTAGCGAACGAATATGAATAATAGGGTATGTAGGTAAGTATTTTCCGTAGTTTTTGCGTGAAAGAGTAACAAACATACCTAAATCTAAAAATTAAGAAATTTCGGTGAATTTAGTAAAAATTTTGAGAGTTAAGGTAAACTTTTCAAAACGCAACGACAGCGCGTTCTAGGATTTGATCCTCAGACCAATAATTTGATCAGAATTAGCAGCGACATCTAGTTATCAGACATAGAATTACGTCAGAACTCCATGAATAATCAAGATTGGAAACTTATTATACCAGTAATAATTTATGCTTCCTTTCACAGGTAATTTGACATTGACAGTTCCTTTTCCATATGTTTTGTATCATCTATTACTAATCTGTGTGTATCATCGCTGTCATTATGTCAAAATAAAAGTATTCTATTTTTCATGAAAAACATACCAAAAATAAAGAATTTACAGGTAATTATGACATCAACTAAATGAGAAAAATCGGCTCTTTAATTTGATGTAGGTTATGTGCAGTTTTAGACCAAAAATTGATTCCAGGTTTTCATCCCTTTTCACCCCTTTAGAGGTTGAATTTTGAAAAATCCCTTAGTACACCCCTACGTACCAAGGTTTACCTACTCTGAAAATTTCAAGTCTCTACGTCCAGCGGTTTAGGCTGTGCGTTGTCTGTCAGTCAGTCAGTCAGTCAGTCAGTCAGTCAGTCAGTCAGTCAGTCAGTCAGTCAGTCAGGACAAAGATTCTTATAATATAAGATAAGTATTTATTGTTCGAATTATCGTATCCATTCGTATTGATTCGAATCATTATATCGATTCGTATTGATTCGAATCATTATATCGATTCGAATCTCAATCAATTCGAGTCATGATTAGATTTTTTTCCGGATGATTCGAATATTCATTTTCGATTCGAGTCCCATCACTAATTACAAATTCGTCCTTCATAATATTTATTATTTCCCCAAAACAGCTGTGGCGTTTGGGTCACTGGCCGAGGGGCTCACAGAGTGCGACAGAGACAGTTAGATTGCATCGGGGTGTAGAGTAAAAGAGACGGTGTTGTTGGGGTAAGGATGGCACAAAAACTAGTGCATAGCGTGGAATAACAATATCTTGTAAGTCAGGTTGAGTTGAATTTGGGTTTCGTAAGGACGGACGTGTCGAGCCGACTAAATAGTATCATGGTGACCGTGATTTGCGATCGTTCTATAAGTTCAAGACCCACTGGTCTATAGCTAGACAACAATGAAAGTCCTACAATTTTTGAAATGAATAATGGTTTGGACATTGCAACCTGCGTAATAATTATGGGTGTTATTCAACTGTGTATCCCTCTTCTGAGTGTAGTTTGAGGAAAAGGAGAAGGGCCTAAGTACGTCTACTTAGGCCCTTCTCCTTTTCCTCAAAGTTGCTGGGTTCTTCGACGTAAAACGTCCAACCAAAATACCAACTTATAAATTTTTAACCTATTTTGTAATCGGTCACCTCAGCCCGTACTTTCACACCTACACCACTTACAGTGGTGTGTGTGTGTAAGAGACGGCCTGACCACAGCGACAAGCAAGGCAGGTCAGATTAATGTCCGGTTCCAATATTCTGCTAACGGCCGACGGATAGTTCGTTACCATAGCAACTTTCTTAACTGTCGCAAAGCGCCATACATTTTTTGACATTAAACAATGGTGATGGAATGCTAATGCTAATGAATAACCGATCCGTCGTCCATTTGTAGAATATAATAAGTTAGTAGTAGAAAATTGGAACTGGGGCATAAATTGACTGCTATGACTATCTATCATCTTCAAGGTCGGTACTACCTATATTTCACTAGCAGTAACATTTAAAACTGGCTGTTGCCTGCGACTTAGTCTTCGGCATTGATTTTCGTGACAAAATGTAGTATAAATGTTTCTTGTAAGGGGGGTCTCTTTATTTTTTATTTGATTTTATTATTTTTTGTTGTAGCGGCAATAGAAATAACAACTGAATATTTCAACTTTCTATTTAATATGGTTCATGAGATGCGGACTGCCCCCGAACGGACGGACAGACAGCGGAGGCTTAATGATAGGGTTCCGTTGGCACCGTTCGGGTACGAACCTCTTAAAATGACAATACCCTTAGCAAAAATTTTCAGAACCCCCGGAGTGCGAGTGGCGTCGCACTTAACATATCTTATTTTGATGTGCAATTTAATAAATACCTTTATACCAAAAATACCTGTTACATTTTTGGCAAAATTTGCTAAAATCCGTATTGTCTGCTGTTAATAATTTTATTGGATTCTATGAACTCGTATCGTTCATTAGCAATATATTTCTCATACATATTACTTAATACCGGTAAAAGAGATATTGACCTGTAATTATTGGCATCTGAATGAGAGCATTTTTAAGAAGTGGGATGAATTTAGCGTTTTTAAGCAAGTCCGGAAATTAACCTTTATGAATGCAGTTATTGATTACTAGGCTAAAGAACCCGCAAGTTCAAACTTGAGCTTTTTTATTGATGATAGTGTAGATGTGTATAATTTTAAACACGCAAATAGGAATTATATATTTTAGTAAAAAGGAGCATTTAGCATTTGGTAAATTAAACTTGTGAAGAAAAGACACAGCTTTAGACAGTTGCAATCCGAGTGAAAAAAAACAAACAAAAAATTAGCAATTTTCGAAAGTGACGTTATTATTTATTATTTAAGATCTATAATTTTGTAAATGTGATTAGAAGTTCTTTTATAGTTTCATGTTTTATAATGTTCCATGTTAATTTAATAGTGATGTCAGATTCCAAATGTTTGTACGAATATGAAATTTTTTGGCACATATTTAAAAAATTTTACTATACTTATTCTAAAATTCTCATCATTTGTCAATGTTATGAGGTAATATAAATTCTTCACGTTTGCTTGTGATGTTTTTATACCTTGAGTAGCCAATTTATTAAAAGTCTTCTTGTTCTTTCAACGAAAAATTTTGATTGGCATAGCCGAGTTAAATTGCATTACAAAGCAAGTTACTTTTTGACTTGTAAATTAATCTAAAAGTTTAGTTTTTAATAGTTGTATTGAGTTATTGTTAATTAGGCGCTTTTCAATGATAATGAAATAATATTGTAAGAAGATTCATGAACGTCACTTATTGCTATGGTTTGCGCAACATGATCTGAATTCACACCTTTAATTACATTTGCGTTTAAGACCTCTACAGTCGACAATTGTCAATACGGGTAGCACAGTTACTAGTCAATCTAGTTATGTCATAAATGTTTCGTTTTAGATTATAGTATCCTTATAGGTCCAGGAGAATATTACATGGGTTATCGTCATTTATAAAATTATTTTTAAAGTCACCACAAAGTACAATGTCTTTACAAATCTTTGTCTTCGACAGTGCGGATAGACATAGTTCTAGTTTGTCTAAGAAGATGTTAAAGTCTCCACAGGGAGATCTGTATACAACGAGAATAATATAGTATTATTTCGATACAGTTTACTTCAAAATTCTTTTCTACTATAAATTTACCAAAGTCCTTTCTGGGTTTAACCTGAATATAATTTTTCACTATAGTTGCTGTGCCCCCTCTTTAATTTTTTTCTGTTACTTGAATTAACTATTTTATGGTTATTAAAAATATTTCTTTTTTTAGACAAGTTTCTGCCATACAAAATATGTTTTTTTTTTTCATTTTGTGGAAGTAAGTCAACTAATAATGTACTATGTACCTTTAACCCCTGCTAAATTTAGTGTCCTATTATTAGCGGTTTTGCAACTTTTTCTGCTGGGCATCGAATGATTTGGTGCATTAACGAAGAACATTGCTTATTAACCTGTCGTCTAAAAAACGTGCCTACTGTGTTACTGGTGCTTTGCGGTTGCACTAATTCCGCATTGGTAACATTATCAGAATCTGATGGAGTAAAAATCTCTACGACGGACGGCGACGGACGGTCGGATTTATCTTGCCAAAGGGTGAATCCATGTTCCATAACAACAGTTTACACAGTGCAAATCATTGAATTCAATGACTTCTTTTTATTAAGGTCTATAATGTTAAAAACATCGAGACATGGCATGTAGAATGTTTTAAGCAAAATCTCAATAACCTTGGACCCGAAACTCAAACAGGTACTTCAGTCTCCCGGGTAAAAATCGATAAGCGCGAATGGGATTCGCTCCCTTGAGATTTTATCTGATAGAATAAATAGGTAATTTAATGTTAATATTATTAATAACCAATAAAAATGATTCAAACAAAACACGTTATATATATTATTTAATATTGATTTTAATCAAGTATTAAGGTCCAATCAAGGTCCAAAGAGAGCTAATATTTTTTTTATCTTTTCTAGAGTTCCGTACCCGAAGGGTGCCAACGGGACCCTATTACTAGCCTCCGCCGTCAGTCCGTCTGTCAGCAGGCTGTATCTCATGAACCGTAATAGATATAGAGTTGAAATTTTTAGAGTATGTATTTATATTGCCGCTATAACAACAGATAATAAAAAAAGGGGGCTCCATACAAGAAAAAAAAAATTAAAGATAGAAATCGATCATTGAAGTTAAGCAACACTAGGCGCGGTCAATACTTGGATGGGTCGAGTGTCTTTTTGCACATTTCTTTTGTAGTATTTTTGTGAATTACTTTCAACCAAACGATCTAAAATATACTGATTTGTACAAAAATAATAATAAAATAAAAAATTAAGGGGTCCTCATAGGAGAGACATGCATTTTTTCTGCTTGATTTTAATAGGGTACGTCCTGAAACGTTATGTACCTAATGCTTTTATGTTGCTCAGTATGGTCAATGAGTTTAAGTTTGAGCAAATCATAACTAGATGGCGCAACTAAAAATTACCGTTCCTACATCGCTGTCGTTCTTATAGTTGCGTTATGGGCGCGACACGATTTAATACAAGATGCTTAATAAAGAAAGTTACTTAGCTGCTTGCTTGCACAGTTGATTGTTTTATTCAACAAATACATGTACGTGTACGATGGTACGGAACCCTTCGTGTGCAAATTCGACTCGCACTTGACTTGTTTTATATATTTTTTTCGGACATACTGAACCGGGTCGTAGATGACCGCTGACAGCTTGACCGGGCTTTGGAGAGCGCAAAGGAAATCGAAAAATTCAAAACTGTCTCATTTATAATAAACAAAATATAGATAGGTAAACAAAAAATAGGTAGGTAAGTAGGTAATCATAAAACCATTAAAATTATATTACGAGATGACATGATCGTAGGTCTCGCATAAGCTATCAATTAATAAATTCAGCTTTTATTGCAAAAATCTTTAATTATACAGATTAAAAGAGGGTTCGCAATCCAATAGCATTATACTTTTTTCTATACCTACTAGTTTATTAGGGACCAGACATTGCAAGGGGATCGTTCGACCAGACAGGGGTAATTTGTGCCCCTCTGGCGCGCGAAAATATATCCAGTCCGAAAGAGATAGAATATGCATTACAATATGAGAGAACACAACGAGGGAAAGAGAACAGCGTCAGTCGATCTCCTCTAGTGTCACACAAAATCAGGGGTTGAGTACAAAGGTTATAATTTATGCTGGGGTTGGGACCTACCAGAATCGGCGGGTCCCATTAGCTAAACTAAAATATTTTAATCATTTTTTTGCCTCACGTCTTTATGCTTTCAAAGATGTGTTAACTCATCATGACTCACATTACGAAAAAACCGATAACCTAACCGATAAAAACATGAAGATAGGAAAATATTTTAACTTCTCCAATAACCTATCTATGTACCTAATGCTGATATTAATCTTGTATGTCTCTAATTCTTGATCTAGTTGTTTCGGGAAACGAGAGCAGCGATCTGTGTAAATTCGAAGTGCTATATAAAACCAATTGTGGTAGAAGCGTATTTCAAATCAAGTTACCCTTGGTGAATGTCTAGAGATCCTATATTTTTACTAAGGGGCCGCTATCTTGCAATTGCTAAAAGTAAAAACACATCAGTTGACAAAACGAAGATTGAAATCCAAATAGTCACTTGATTTACAAACACAATGACTATGAAATAGAGTTCATAATTCCCTCTTCGCTTAGAAAACGTACCTGCACTAAGCATGTTGCTATTGCTGCGCCCAACATGGCCGACCCTTTTCTATGTCCCTTCAAAGAAGCTTCGTCTGGCCTTGTTGACGCCTCTTCCACCCAAATTATTATTAACACATTTAGCTGATTTGAATTTTAGAAAGGTTAAAAAACTTACATGTAAAATAAACCTTTGCAATACTATAAAGTGTAACTTTTTAACAATCTGTCAATACACTTACTTAGGTCTTATGTATTAATTAAAAAATCAGAAGCACTGCATTAATTAATTATAATGTAATGCTAAGTAATAACGAAATCTGAAACCAGCCTTAGGCACCTACTTGTTTACCTAAGTCCATGGAGCAACAAAGTGTGAAAATCTATGAAAGGTGACACTTTAAAACGATTACTTATTTTTATTAGACCAATTATTATGCTAAATACCTGGTGAGGAGTAATAGGTTAGCGTGGTATGGGCATGTTATGCGGAGGGAAGAAAGTCATGTTACAAGGAAAGTGCTGAATATGAATGTGGATGGATACACGGGCAGAGGAAGGCCTAAGAAAAGATGGATGGATTGTGTAAAAGAGAACATGCGTGTGAAAGGAGTGAGTACTGAGATGACGAGTGATAGGAGAAGATGGAAGAGGGAAACATGTTGTGCCAAGCCCACCTTGTGGGATACGGGCAAGAAAATAAACCTACTGTAAGATTGAAAGTTGGGAAAATTGCTCACTACCAGAATGCCTATTTGCATTTGCTGCATTAGTTGGTTAAAATCTCAATGGCTAGCAACAAAGGTCAACGTTGTTCCATCAATACGAGCGATACATAATGAAAAGCTTTGAAAAAAAAATAAGAATTTGAGAAGAGGATCGCGCAATTTCAGCTCGTAAACTGCTCATTTTAAAATTAAATCTTAAATGTGAATCAATGTCTAGCATTAATTTTTGACAGTTTTCCACGGAAAAGAGTGAATGTTTGAGTCATTATTCACTATCCACGGCTTGGCTCGCGTGGTCCCCGGAAAAAAAAATAGCCTACATGTTAATTCAGTACACGTACCTACTATGTATATTTCAAGTTTCATTCAAATCCGTTCAACCGTTTAGGCGTGATTGAGACACAAACATACAAATATCATCACAAACATATTTATAATATAGTAGGACTAGAAGATCCTGCCTAGTTCCTTTAATGTAGTGATTACTTACTCAGTGCTAATTCCTATTAAGCCGTATCGGTCTGATTCTGGGTTAATATTCTTCTGGTTTATTATAGTTGACGTAAGATGGCGCTGGTATAAATTAACATTACGGAAAGAAATTCGATAGATGGCGCTTTTATACGTTTCTATCAAACATGTGCTACGGCTTACTTTAGTGACGTAAAAAGAAAGGCATAATTTTACGGATAAAGTAGGTAACGGTTTTGACGTTTGTTACGGATTTAGTATTGCTTATGCGCCAGATGACTGATTCATACTAAATTATATTCCTAGCAATGTGCACATTGCACATATTATGTCAATATCGTGATCTAATTTATAAAATTGTAAAAATAGTTAGGTTAACTATCGCCTGCCTAGGGTTTAATTTGTAGGAACATTTAATTAATATTTTATGGACTGGACCAGAACCACTTTCAGAATCTACCTGAAAATTTCTTATAGGTACCTAAGTAGGAATACTAGTCGTTTTCTTTAGGACACAGGCTTGAGGTACAGTTATTTTAATTTGGATTACCTATTATAACGACTTAGTGCATATAATCTTGAGATGTTGTACATCGTATATTTCTTAAAAAAACACAATTAATTATTATTAGCCATATTTGATCTGTTAAAAACAATAGAACGTAAGGTTCCTTCCCGGTATGCTTAGAAAAACGTGCGTATGAGCAGAGCGTAACCATAGTTCTATCTCAGCATTAGATTTGAATAAGAAAGAGAAAGAACGTAAAGTAAAGAATAATAATATCGCTAATTTCGTCCCTCGCGCCCTTTCCGGCTGTTCTTCGCAACCGGTTTTGTTATGGAATGGTCGTAAATTGAATCCACCAATGAGAAGGCTGAATTCGCAGCAGGCGTACCATTGGCGATGGTAGAAAGAAAGAGAGAGCACGTCCTAGCGGGGTGTAGTGCGGGGGCTTCGGGGCATGGGTGCGGCGACTCGGTAGCGCGCCCCAGCGAACGAACTAGGCAGTCTTGTTTCGCCATTCGGAAAGAAAGTTATTGTTACAAAATGACACGGGCACCGGACTATCGATAAAGTGTGTTTGTATGTCGTTTTCGTCGATAATAAGTGTTGTGTTTACTTTCACCCGTGCGAATGTCTCGATCCTTACATTTTCGTTTGTTTTTTTCTTTTAATCACTGCCGCATGGGACGGCGCTTACGTTTCAGTTAACCTTTTATTTTGAAACGATGGAACGTTGTTCTTATGGTTTTTACACTAAAAGGTATTTTATGTTATTTTTTACTTTTCGATAACGATACGATTTGGGTGAATGCATCGCGTGTGGAAACACCGCAGTAATCTGAATCTGAGAAATACTGTGACTACAACAATATAAGTTCATTCGTTTCTACCAGCAAAGAAATAAATCAAAGATGAAATTGTATCAGCTGACGAATTAAACATGGAACGAGAAACGAGCCTTTTAATAATAGTTACACAACTACCTATCAATAACACTTAATATAACCTGAATATACTTACATAGAATAAACTGGTATTTTGAGTTGAATACATAATGACCGGCATCTAAATCAACCAACTGAAGGAGGCCTAGTCAGTTAGTATTATTATTGCTATGCTTTGGGGAAAAGCCGACAATGTGAGGCCCTCGCTCTTGAGGGTCGACAGCTGAGGGGAGGGAGAGCGCCGTTTGTCTGCACACATGCAGAACCGGTTCGCGTTCCGACTCCCCCAGTGGCTTTTGATATTCTCTTTCAGTTTTACCACACGCGTTCGCATATCGCCCTCTCTGTCGCACGTTTTCATTATTTTTTTGCTTCCCCTTGTGAAATAATGTCAGACGGGCCGTTTTTTATTTCGGTTTCTGTCCCTAGATAGGTGTTAAGACTGTTACCTTTATTAGAACTGAGTTGGTAAGTATGGTATGAACGAAATTTTCATTTTATACCTAAGCACTCAATTATTGGTGATTAAAGTCAAAACTCATCTGATCAATTATACTTTATAGGAGAAATCGCTATGTATCCCATTTTACTGAAATTCTCCACAATCGCCACGTAGAACTTGTTAACCCCACCTACATTACCTACTACCTCGTAAATGGCTTCATTGTTATTATCGGAGGATAGGTAGGTACTTACCTGCTGCATACGATAGAATAATACCAAATCAATACTTCTTATTTGTAAACATGTATGTACCTGTACCTAAGTAAAATTAATGTTACACCAAGTCGAATAAAAAAGACACAAGTTAATAACCATGTTTTAGTTGCAATAATTGATATGCTTTGAGTAAAGAAGTTCAGATGTATCGATAAAATAACACGCTGTATAGACCAGTAGTATAGGATGTACCTAATACTTTCTTAAATATGTTTAATGTGTAAAGTATTGTGCCCATAGTACAAGTCTTGTTTAGTTTGGCGCTAGATGCCGCTTTTATACACACAGATGGCGCTTTCTTTTTATACACATAGATGGCGCTGTGTCAAATGTCCACAAATATTTATATATTATTGATTTAAAGTTTAATAAAAAACCATTTCAGTCGTTTCTAAGATGACCCCCAAACAAATAATAACAGACTATAAATAATAATGAAGTCAGACAATCAGATACATTCATACTTACATACAAAAATCGATATGTATGGCACGAGTAGGTATACTCGTATGTATGACTCAGAGTATCTCTGTCATCACAGAAACCAATAAGAGCATCTTAGAGCTGTTACCTAAATACTTTAATTTAAAAAACTTTTTTTTTATAGAATTTTTATAAAAAAAATATTGGGATCCTTGAATAAGAGCAATTTATTAGTCTTGCTACATTTTGTTTAAAAAAGGCTCGAGTGTAATCCGTACATAAATCCGTACTTGTAACGATACAACATAACTTTCGTTGACGTTTGGCATTTTATAAAAACATACATACACCTAATTAGGTATTACAACTAAAACAAAATAAAAACGAAGTCTAGTCTAGCACAAAGCTTTGGTCTAATAGTCTTTATGTATTTTAAAATGTGAATAATAATAGTTTTAAAAACAAAATAGGTACTTAAACTCAAATAATAAAAGAAGAGAAAGATAAATTTCTTGGGCTATGCTATAGGACCAAACAGGTTATTGTTATTTTTACGACGCGAAAACCAATTTCATTTTGCTTTCTCTGGATGACATTGGCATTGGTTATCACTTATCACTTTTGGGAAAGCGATGGTGACAAAGTCCCTCCAAAGACCTTATTGCCTAGTCTATCGTTAATATGATTTATTTTAGACATACATAATATTATTATGCCTGTATCCCTAATGGGGTGGGCAGAGCCACAAGTAAACATAAAAAAACTTGCAGCAACTTCTGATTTAGTCCATCAATGATGAACCATAGTGACAGGTGATCAGCCCATCGCCCATATAAGTGGTCCATCCTGTTGGAAAGGATACGATCCCTTACCCCCGAATACTCAAACACATCTCAAAGTTGAGCACGTCTCAGATTTATTTTTTGTATGTAGGTACATACTTTTAGACATAATTACAACACCTAGACCAGGACGAAATATTTGCAGAACATACAAACATTTCTCCCACTGCGGGAATCGAACCCACGCCTTTTACGTCTCAGCCGAGCACTTGCTCACCAAATCGAGGTCGTCAAACTAAGCATTTCTAAACATTTTAATGACGTTTTTATACTTTATATTGAAAAGTAGCAAGTATTTAATCGAAATAAGTTTTACTTGTAAGGAGGTAGGGTAAATAATTGTGTACTCATTACTTTGACTCCTAAAAACAACCGAACGAACCAGCTGAAAAACGGCCATTTTTATGTATAGATAAGTTAGAAGGTAATGTAGGTTTCAATAACTTTTCAGAATTTTCATTGATTTTCCTCCTCCAAAAGTCTTAAGAATTAATAAGGTTTCAGTATGTCTGATAATGCTTAGGACAGGTTTCATACTAATTGAACGCTTTTGTAACTAATCTGTACTTCGTTTTGTATGATTTTATTAACCTAACTCACAATATTAATACAAATACTAACATATTATTATTATGGAAGAAAAATAAAATTGCAGTGAAACAGCAGAAGATCTCTATACGAATAAAGTTCAATAAACACTCAACAATGAGCTTATTTACTGAAGAAAAGTCGTTATTTTCAGAACTGAACCTGTAGATAGTGCACAAAAGAAAAAAGATCAGGAAAAGGAGCCACAGAGCCCTAGTTACCAACAGCTATCTAAACCTGCAGATAAACAACATAACGACAATCAGAACGTTCCCATCAGTCAGCATGTGCCGGCCCAACAGCTGCTGTCGCCTACTCACAACCCCGGCCTACCCGTTCCATCTAAAGACGACTCCAAAGACAAGTCTTTGCTAAAAGTTGCAAATTCTACAACAATAACCCTTATAGAAAACGGTACTTTCAACGGAGACAAGGATAAAGACTATCCAAAAAATTACTTCACATTAGAAACTAAATTAGACAAAAAAGATGATAATAATAAGAACAGCATTACCATAACTAAGACAGTCCCGAAACAATCACTGAGCGGTCAGGTTGATAAAACTAAAGGTCAGGCCAAACAGGCCAAAAGGCCTTTACAATATTTAGAAACGCTTGCTGAAAAAGCAGGCATCACCTTTGAAGACAAATACGAAGCTGCAAATACTCTACTGGCTTTAGATAAACAGAACAATATAAATCGACGGCCACCAGAGTTAAAACAACCTAAGACTGAACCTGAAAGCCACAACCCAGCAGACGATTATAACCGTTACCGGAATCATAAAGAAGAAGATGATAAACTTCAGGTCTGACTAATTTCTTTACACATTATTTTTATGAATAGAACATCCATTTGAATACCTTTATTTTGTAAGTAATTTCCCAGTAGTTTACGAATAATCAATGTTACTAGATCCAGCAACAAATAATCCAGCAGCAACAGCAACAACAGCAGCAACAGCAGTTACAGCAACTACAACAGTTGCAGCAACAGCAGTTACAACAATTGCAACAACAGGCATTGCAACGACAACATCAACAGGTTTTGCAGCAACACATTAAAAACCAACAAGATCAACAAGAATTGGCAAGTATTTGAACAAGCTTACTTTTAGCTTTGGTATACGTTTCTTAAACTTAAACAGTAGGTAATATTACTATACTAAAAAAAAGAGTAGATAGATTGCATTTTGATGGAGGAAGTTAAGACCTATAAAGCGTGTTTCTATTTCGGTCGCAGTTGCAGAAACAGTTTCAGCAACAACAACAGCAGCAACAACAACAACAACAACAACAGCAAAAGCCTGAGCTATTGCAAGTCACTCAATCGTCGGATGGGCAACAAAAGTTCTTGCAGGTGTGTTATCACAACCGTCAAGCTATCACATCACAAAACAGCAAAGTTTCAGTCAAATAAACGCATAAAAACCGTGAGAGAGCGTCAAATCAGTTGACTAATTAGACGCCGCAGGTCAGGTACTTACGTAAGCGCCCGGGTAATAAATCGCTTGTTAGCGACGTGTTACGAATCAGAGCTGTCACTGTATTGTTCATTTCGACTCTTAAATAAAACAACAGCTTTATATCAGCGGTAGCTGATAAGGCCAAAGTATTTGACTTTTCTATCTTTAAAGAAATATTGTTTTTGAAATACTACCGTCTTTTTTGAATAGCCCCTGCATACGCAGCAGTTCAACGTCCCTGGGATAGGCGAGATCAATCTAAGTTTCCTCGCATCACCTCAAAACAATGTCAATCTGGTTTTCGACAAGAACCAGAAGTCGAGCTTGAGCGCGGACATCAAACCGCAACAAGTAAGTACACGTTTCAGGAAGTTATCTGATTGGAGCAATATCTTTCATTGTTTTTGAGAAATACGGACAGACAGAATGGTGGCCGAAATATCGTAATTCCTGTATTCTTGTAATCCTGACCAATATTGAGTTCCTATTTGGATCTGTTTTGTACCTTCAAATCTTTGGACACAGTATTTGGAAAAAGTCGATACGCATCATCGAGATGCACTTATTTTTCGTCAGTCATGGTGTCCCGTTATCGGGCTTGAACCTTAATTAATTTGTCCTAGCACTTATTTTATAATTTTAAGGCTGTATACCTAGTTTTAAGCTTTTTGATATAAAGGTCTACGATAATGTCTTTGAAATATTTTCTAAAGCTATATAAATTTTATTCTATTCTAGTAGCTATGATCTCTGAACACGAGGACATAAATCATTGTCGAATTGTTTGCATAGTTATTCGATCGTTAATTTTAGAACCTATTCAATTATACCTACGACGTACGGACATAAATTACAAATTCGATCAGATGAATCAAAGGGGTCATTTCTGCCAACTTACCATTCCATTCATCATTTCTCAAAGAAATAAAGTTATTATCATCCTTTGAACTATTGAGGTTAAACAATACATCATCGCACTTTTAGTCATCTCTTATTTATAATAGTATATAGCGTGCTATTAGCATCAAATGACGTCCGGATGCGAACAGCACGTGCTTTACTCATGACACAATAATAAAACATACTCTTGACATTCACGCGATGCTGAACGATGTCATATTTGTATCGTAGGCAATAAGCGTAATTATAGAAGTCCCATTATTGAACACATTCGAATGTGTAGCATAAAATATAGTGTAGAAGAAGAATATGGCAAATCTGAAAGTGCCAGCGGGTCTACACAGATATGCAATTATGTTATAAAATCACTAAATGCTACTATTAAGGCGATGTAAAAAGTAACGGTCTGGGGAAAACCGGCTATGCGAACTTTATGGCGGTACAGTCTCCTGCTTAAAATGTATATCTTACTGTTTGTAAAAGCCGATATGGTGTTTTCTAAATCTATGTTTTTGTCAGTAAATACTAGGATTTATCGAAATGAGTTATCAAATGTATAGATTTATAAAAAAAGGGACAATTTTTTCTGAGTTTTACCATTAGAATTCCGTAAATGCTAGCTTTTACCAGTGACGGCTGGTAAATGTTGATTTAATAATAAAAGAATGAGTATCTACTTTCTTTTTTGCTTGCCACGAGCTCGTAAGTCGAAGTTATCCACCTAGAGCGAATTCAGTTGGTTAGGTTAGGTTTGAGTAGTGGCTAGTGACCATTAACCACTAAGCGGAGCGCTCGTGGCGAAGCTTGCTTAGACGATCTTGATTGATTGTTGAAGTTAAGCAACCCTGTGCGCGGTCACAATAGGGATGGGTGACCGCAAGTGGTATTACGAGCTGAGCGCTTCCGTGCTTCGGAGGGCACGTTAAATTGTCGCTCCCGGCTTTTAAGTCGTTAAGCCATGACGGAGGCAAAGGCCTCCGTCATGGCTTAACGAGGCGGCCTAAAAACTCCGTCATAAGAGCTGGCCACTAGCTCATACGAACTTACTTACTTACTTACCACTAACGCGCGAGACGAGTTAGCGTAGCGAGCGTGTCGCAGCAGCGATCGCCGAAGCGCCAGAAATGTTGAATGAAGTCACTAATTTTTCTGGATCACAAATTATATGCGCTGAACACCGTTATGACACGTCTTTTTCAACATTCATCGTGCCTTTGAGCTAAATCTTAAGATTTACCGAGTGAATGGTGGTAAAAGTTCGAAATGAACGATGTTCATTATGAGATGTTAAATCTTTGGTTTTACTGGAAAATCTTAGGATTTACCGTAGTGGGAATTTACAGTAACATTTACATTCCAAACTTCAGTAAAGAAATACACAGCAAAACATCAATAATCCTGAAATTAGTGTACTTGTGTACTACTAGTAGTGTACACTAATGTGTTTTTCAGGGTTCCGTACCCGAAGGGTGCCAGCAGGACCCTAGTAGCCTTCGTTGTCCGTCCGGCCGTCCGTCTCTCAGCGGGCTGTATCTCATGAAGCGTAATAGGTAGAGAGTTGAAATTTTCACAATGTGTATTTCTATTGCCCCTATAACAACAAATAAGAAAAATAAAATAAAAGGGTGCCCCATACAAGATAAAAAAATTACGATCGTAATCGACCATTGAAGTTAAGCGGTCAGTAATTAGATGGGTCGAGTGATATGCACGACTTTTGCGCTTTTTTGCAGTGTTTTTATGTATTTATTTAAACTTTACTGTTTTGTACCAGAATAAGAATAAAATAAAAACTACGGAACCCTTTGTGTGCGAATTGAACTCGCACTTGACCGGTTTTATTTTGTATGTTATATATTGTACCTCTGTATTGATTTGGCGGTTTTGAAAGTTGTGGAATATCTTAGTGCAAGCGGCTGTATGTTCCTATCCATGGTTGTGGTTTTGCCATAGTTTTACAACATCATAGAAATCTTTAATTAATATAGGTACTCCTTTACGTTTAAATTATAAGACTAAAAACTTTCTCTTGTTTATAGGTAATATAAAAAAAGTGATTTCGATGATCTAATTTTCATCACGCTCGACTTGAAATTAAGCTCTCTATTATAGGTACTCGTATATTTACTACCACATCGATATCAGACATTACTTACATGTGAAGTAATTTCAAACAAACTGATCATTTTCGTATTTGCATACGTCTGGGAAAGCTTTGGTATCAACTAGTGACTAGCTCTGGTAACGTGGTTCATTTGACACTGGCCTCCATCTCTGCACTACGATTACAATAAGACACCCGACAGTTTACTTATTAAAAACATTTCAAGCACTGCAGGGCTCAGTTGCAAACATAATATCTCAACGGTATTTTTTTGACCTAGTCTCCTTATTGACACTAGGCACTATTGCAGTAGAATAAGTTCATATTTGCCGTGCGGTACAGCGCGGATACAGCGCTGATTTGTAAATAATTCTATATAAATATTTTAGACATATGACTGCAGTAGTACCCGCTTTATTGCCGTTTTCAATGTATTCTAATAATTATTTATCGTTTCATAATTATCAGTTGTTAATGAGAGAATGGCGCTGGAAACTGCGATACAGTTTCAAGTTAACCAATGCAGTTGTCAACGTATTCCAATTGTTTTCGTTGATTCACTCTCGAATACTCAAACGCATCTCAGAGTTGAGCACGTCTCAAGTGACGAGTTTTGACAGATTTTCATCAAAAACTGTCAAAAAACGTGACTTGAGACGTGCTCAACTCTGAGTCGCGATTGAGTATTCTGGGGTTATTCTTCCAAATGTTTATGTTATGTTTTTGTCTGAATAGGTAGTGGACAGTCAAACTCAAGTGGTTCAACAGCAGATGAGCATGTCACAACACGACTCGTCGCAGCAGCACCACCAGACTGTCACGGTTGTGTCTTCGATGCCCAACTCAATGGCACATCAGGTACGTTACTGCTATAGGTATCTACTATTCTTCCAAGTACCTACTCCACTTACTGATGACGTATCGTTTATTACCATAGCAACGTTGTTTTTCTGCCTAATAACTATGGGTTGGTATCACTTCGTCAAAAAAAGCAGCTGGTCTAAAACGCAACTGGTCTAAAAATATATCTCGTCTACAACGCTACTGGTCTAAAACGCTGACGCTTTTTGACAGTTAACAAGATGATGAGTGATCCGTCGTCATAGTAGAAGGAAACGTTCACTAAACTTGTGGGCTTTTATCGGGCTCACTCAGCTATGCGTCCTTGCCTATCCCATGATGGACCCTATAAAAGGTTTAAAGAATTTTATTCTCATAAAGTCTAGGTCACTTACCTGGGAAAAGTATATCTAATGTAGGTACAAGTAGGTAGTTCGTTGACGTACAGGTAGCATTGATTTACCTATCTATTTATAATCCGTCACTTATCGCAAAAATCTTCCCGATGCCCAATAAAATAAATAATATCTGAATACAATTCAGGTATGTTGCTTTCTGTTCCATACTTTTGCGATAAAAGGTTGGGTTAACTTTTGTTTATTCATATAAATTCAATTAATTACTTCTCTGCTGGACTGGGAGTAAAGAAAAACATAAAATGCATCCAGCTGCTCTTCACCCCAAGCATGTCGTAACTAAGGCATAGTACGGTACCTATCTTCACCAGCCTGATGAATCTATATGGGCAATGGGCTGATCACTGGACACCATGGTTCACCATATCCATTTGAAAGTCTTGGATCAGGAGTGGCTGCAAGTTTTCTTATGATTGATCAGAGCCACAGCTCTGACCACCCCTTTTGGGGATACGGGCGTATGTATGTATGTATGTATAAATTCATCAATTGTACCTGCTTGAATTTTAAGAAATTAGCAATTATGTCTAAGGCTCGGGGGCTCATTACAATGTAATAAGGTTAGAAGTAATAAAAGTTTAGCAAAACAGTAGTTTGAACCACCTAAGAATGTCATACTCTAGTCACATGACTGAACATCCATAAAATAGATTTTCATTTTGACGAGTCGACTTCACTTGCACGTTTAAAGGTAAAATAAATTTAAGATTTCATTGCTTTTGCTAATAATGTTGTCCCTTAAATCATATCTGATGCACGGGACAGGGAATCTGGTTAAAGCTCATTTTACTTTACAATGTGACTTGCAATGATCTGTCTCATGTTTATTACTGGACACAGGTTAGGCGTGTGCTGTTTTTTTTTAAATTTCTAAACTGAAGTCGAATTTGAACTGACGTCAGGGTACTCCTTTTCTGTGGGTACTTCACAAAATAATTAAACATTACGTCACATAGGGACTTTGGATAACATTTTACACTAGCGATATATTAACAGTTTAGCTTACTTCTCAAATCAATTTGGTTAAAAACTGAATTCAATTTTTCAATTCCTTTATTTCATTTCTCTCAAAAATGTTTCATATACTTTTTTCAATCTTTTTGCCTTTTTGGCTCTTAATCAATTAATATCAATAAGATACCTGACTTAATCCAACAGATTAAAAGGTTTTCGGGTCAGTAGCTTCACTTTTAAAGAACGACCTACGCTTTATTACATAGCGTCGGAAATACCTGGAACTAGACCTAGCTGGAAACTGATCGATGATAAGAGCGAGAGGGCTCAAGTCGCAGCGCGCCGATGCGAGAACGCCGGCCATCCAGCGCCAGTTGCATCGGTAGCTTGAAGGCAGATGCGTCTCGCGTCCCTTCGTCTGCCCTTTCCGCGTTTCTACTGTTTCATAATAGAAACAATGCACTAGGATCAACAATGCCCAAAAAGGAGACTAAAACGGATACCTCAAAGAAGTCTGGCGAGGTCCGGGTCCGTAGCGAGTTTTCGACTCGTAACATACGCAGGGTAAGCAACGCGATGTTCATCCGTTACCTATATATTTATGTTGCCGCCTGCGCGATATCAAACTGTTATTGATTTTATCAAAGGTCGAAGTACAATGTCCTCAATTGTATGAGACATTTCGTTTTGATTTCAAGTCGAGTTCTCACACTAAAGGTGACACCGGGAAAATAGTAACAGTCCTGACACATTTGGCAAGCAGGCGGGGCGGCAACATTTTCGAACCCCTTCGAATTCTGGTTACCGAACCTTACTTCCAGGGATTCCAAGTAGGTTTTGGGGTCACCATAACAATGAACAGTCCGTTTGAGCCACGGGTGTATCAGGGGGGGGGGGGGGGGTGAAGAGAATAAAACGACTAAAAGTACATAAAATAACCCTTATATAATTATTTTTCTTATATCTAATCAATGAGATACCTATGCCGCACGCCTGTTCTTATTTTAATTCTATGAATGTTGATATCTGATCTTAACTTTTCGGTGGGGAGGGGGGGGGGGGTTGGACCCCCAAACCCTCCCCCTGGCTACGCCCGTGGTTCGAGCAACTAAAGACAAACCATCCGATCTTTCGATTTAAAGTCCAAGAAAAATATTGTAGAAACTGTATAGGGGAGCTAGGGGCTACTTGTAGCGTGCGGAAGAAGTAACAGCGAAATTTTTTAGTAAAAATAAATTCATTTAATTAGAACTAACTCTTAATGATTCTTATAACCAGCCCTATGACATAAGCACAGCCAGTGACACATATGTCAGTTCACCGACCGGTGGTGAACAGACGCACCATTTTGACCTTATAAGGATTTTTGGCTATCGTAAATTGTTTATGTTAATTTATAAGATTTTTTGAATATGTGTTGGTCTGGAGGCGTTGTCCATTTATGAGGGTATAAATTTGGATAGTAAACATCAAAATTTAAATAATTATGTTTTTTGTTTTAAGATCAGAGCTTTTCAAAAGAAGTCCAATAGAGCATCCAATAGCCAAATAAGTGTCCAATGTATACAATGAAAAAATGTGTACTCGTTTCTGTTGGATATGCAAAACCAAGATTGTAAAATGTCCACAAATATTTATTTATTTATTTACACCTCGATGAAATAATATTTCTGCGAGCACCACGAGTAAACACCACGAGCGCTTCAAGCGCGCAAATGCGCTCTTGAAGCGCTCGTGGTGTAGCTTGCTTGGGCGTTCTTGATTAATCGTTAAAGTTAAGCAACGATATGCGCGGTCACAAATTCGGATGGGTGACCGCAAGTGGCATTACGAGCTGAGCGCTTCCGTGCTTCGGAGGGCATGTTTAACAGTCGATTCCGGCTTTTAAGTCGTTAAGCCATAACGGAGGTCTTTAGGCGGCCTAAAAACTCCTTCACTAGAGTTGGCCACTAGCTCATAAGAACATACATAGATAATTATGCGTATTTGCTGAAGTCAATCCTTTAAGTAGGTAGATCAACATTTTCCATAAGATACATTTTGAGATTTTATTATCCTACAAAAACAATATTCAGCTTCGTTATTCGGAATATAGACGAAATGGATGTAACCACAATGCATAACTGTAAAAAAAACTATTGTTATCTATCGGTTCTGTTGATTTTTTTGGTGTTACAACTTACCCCACACCTGTTACAGCTTGGCCCATACATACAATAGGGCAAATTGTAAAAAAATTTTTTGGGAATCCCTGGCGTCGTTCCTATAACGGTAGGAAAATCCAGGTCATTCCAGGATATCCAGGACGAAAATCCGGTAGTGATAGACTATGTTAATAGCTTTGAGAAATGCAATATTTCTGACGAATGATCCCATTTTGAGATACCCTGACTTTGACCGTAACTTTATTCTGACGACCGGTGCATCTAATTTTGCTATAGGTGTAATACTTTCGCAAGGTCCCTCAGGCTCTGATAAGCCCATAGCGTACCCGTCACGTACCTTAAACGAGAGCGAGATAAACTATATAACTATAGAGATAGAATTACTTGCTATTGTGCGGGTGACAAAGTACTTTCGTCCTTATCTTTATGTCAGTAAGTTTAAAATCTTTACGGATCACAAACTCTTACGTGGGTCATAAATTAAAAGGGCCTAACCTTAAATTGACTAGATGACGACTAAAATTAAGTGAGTATGACTTAACTACCGAACATAAGCCAGGCAAAAAAAAAATACCAACGCGCATAATGAAATGATTAACTCTATGGCTGGTAATACATCAAATGTACCACCATCATCAGTCTTAGTAAAGATTGAATGGATGAACAAAATAAAATAATTTTTAAAATCGTAGATAAGTTGAAATTAATAAGGCATTGCTGATATTATTCATATGCGCAACGCGAGTTAGTTAAAGTTGCCAAATTCGCACAAACATTGGCGATAACTAGCAACAACGTAGGTAGCTTAATAAGCGAAATAAGTAGGTTAGAAAATGCGCTCGCATTTTGCCGAGCTTCGCAAGTTCATCATTCTATGATACCTATCATAGATGTAATAAAAAGTATGTTAGGTAAACTGAAATATTTTTATAGCAAAGATCAGTTACTAGATTTAGAAATTAGAGAGTAGTACGACGTTATAATACCAACATCGTTTTATAACGGAGATCAATTAGTTTTTGCTTTTAAAAGTTTTCCGTGGTATCTCGACTTGTTTATACTTTATTTGGTTATAGGTTGGTTATAGTACCGACAAAAAATAGGCAGGCTGTCATCCCACCTTTCCCATTCCTCGCAATCACTGGTAATATTCATAGGCTGAGTGCCCGAAGTTAGACACATTTTCTACCATTGTACTATGGCGAAGATTCTTCGCACGCCGAACCAAGGAAAACTCAAAGACAGATAGAATTAGCCCAGGTGGCGCCGACTTACGCTGTACCAGATTCATCCCAAAACCAGAGGAAGCTACCAACGACATTTTTTCCCAATCTTCAAAAATAGTCGTCGATTTCAGGGGGGAGATGTTATATCTACGGACTTATTGCAATATGCCGACCTTAACGATTTTATTTACGACATAAAATAAAGACAATTTACACCGAGGGAATTTGCTGACCAAGCATCCTTGCGACATACCGTCACCGGAGCTCAGCCCCGCGCGACGCAGTGCTTCACTCGGGTTCTCATATCAAACCCATCTACTACTCATAATTAGCTTTAAAAACTATTGTTTGTACATTTGACTGAATTTTAATAAAAAAATAGTTTTTTGGGAACCCCTGACGTCGTAACTATATTTAGACATTAGCGTACTCTGGGAAGTACCTATGGATAAATAAGTGTTTATTTATTTATTTGGAAGACCAACATATTACATTAGTAGTGGTAGGGTAAACTAGACTGAGAAAAAGATAAGCCTGTTAAAGGTCTTCACGGATAAAAATTAAATAAAAAATAACAAGTGCGTAAGCATATGCATAATTACAAGAAAGGTTAGTTGCTACCTGATTCAACAAACTACAATGTGCGATAAAGTGATACGTTTTTAAAGTCGTTAAGCCATGACGGAGGCCTTTAGGCGGCCTAAAAACTCCGTCACTAGAGTTGGCCACTAACTCATACGAACATACATACGTACATAATAAAGTGATAATGTACCTACAATGAACAAAACGTGTTTTTAAACAGGTGCAACAGCAGCAACAGACGGGAGGCTCGATCCAGCAGCAAACAGGCCAGCTGCCCAGCATACCGCCGCTACATAGCCTCCCGCAGAACACGCAACAGCCGCAGCAAATCAGGTACCTACCATTTTACAGTACTACTACAGTTGTTCTATCTCACGAAGGCGGGTGAGCAATACTGGTAGTTGTGATGTGTATAGACACGCGCTCTTGTGTGCGTTACTGTAGCCGACCGACAGCACGGGCGATACCGAGCGCTCCCGAGCTTACGCACACAGAAACAACTAAGTAAAGCCTTATACCATCTATAGTAGATGATTTATACAGCGTCAGGAGGCAACTTTTACCTTCACAAACAGGACGCTGTAGTGCCCGGGACGAATTAAGATGGAGTAGGCTTGCCCAGCACCTATTCCATTCTCTCAGCTTAGTCGGCCTTGACCACAGGAAAGACATGGTCAACGTGCGGAGCTGACTAAGCCGCGCACAGAAACAACCAGGGGCCTTATTCACTTATTCATTCAGGGGCCAAATAAAACGTGACGCGGACAAACGCGGTCACGTTTGTGGAATCGCCGTGTTATCGTATTCTATATGACAATTTTGTATTGCAAAAACACGACTAGGTGCGTTACAAACAAGTTACGAGCTGTCAAGTTTCGTTTGGTCATAGAGAATAAGGGGCCTGCATGTGCATCTACCTACACACAATAATTAAGAACAACCCGCCTTCGTGAGATGGAACAACTATTACTAGTCGTGTCACTAGTTCTTTCGAACCAGTGTGATGAAAGGCTTTTCAGTGCGCCTTAATGAGGCTCCTTTCGTGCACTTGCCACTTGTTCTCGAACTTTTTTTTTGTTCTACGTCATGCCGGTTTTACTTTACCGTTTGAGAGTCCTGGTATAGCGCTCGTAATTTTTGGATCAGAAAAATCCATTTCTGCCCGGACCGGATTCTAACCCACGGATTAACCCACCTTAGGATTGGAAGACGGAGACACTACCACTAAACCACCAGTGCTCTTAGTGCTCTCCTTTTTAGAGAAAAACCTTTTCCAATAAAAAGATTTTATTAACATGGCGTTCTGTGTCTGAATTTATCGAAATGATAATGTATTTACCAGTCTGCAAAAAAAAGGTTAATGTTTTTTGCTTGTATTTTCGTGATCGAAGAGCGAAATGGTTAACCTATTATCTATTGAAATGAAAAGGGAATACAGAAAGGGAAATACAGAAAGTATGTATGCCCAAGAAGTACACACCGAAACGGCTGGGTCACTAATAGTCCATACTAATATTATAAATACGAAAGTAACTATGTCTATCTATCTGTCTGTCTGTTTGTTACCTTTTCACGCCTAAATTGCTGAACAAATTTTAATGAAATTATCAAGGAGATAGATTCCATCCCGGGTAAAGACATAAGCTACTTTTTATCCTGTAAGCTACTTTTTATCCAAAATGGAATAATGATGTAAAAGGTTAACCAAGAAAACGCATTTATACTTCTTAAACATTAATTTATGACAAGACAGTTAATTTGACATTTATACTTTGATGATTGACTATGTCATACATAATACATATCAATTGGGTCGTCAGCAGCTCTGTTTTTCTTGCAGGGATGTGGGCTGGGCAGATTTCATGATTTTTGATTTGTTGGATTTATCTTCGCCCCGAATAGCAGAATAAGTAGTAGGTACCTAACAAAACCTTTAAAAATTGCATTATTAATTCTAAGACGGTACGACGTTCGCGGAATCAGCTAGTGTTTCAATAAAAGACGAATTCAGGCCTATGCTTCCCAACGTCGCAGGTTCTGCCATGAATTAATAATATCCTGAGAGCTTTGATTATATAGGTACCTGTCCCTGGGAGATACTCGCTCCGGCAGATAAATCAATATCAGACCTGGGTACCTAGTTCAAAATTAAGCATTTTAGCAACACAGGCGATGGGTTCGCGTGTGGATCGATCTGTCTTGCATGTTGCATAATGGTGTCCTATAGCGTGCTTAGAAGTCGTTAAGTAACCCTTTTATGTCTGAGAAGGAACCGCCATAACCGCCTTGAGAGTGTTATTGATGATTGTGTGATTGTGGATATAAATTCTTAATCGGACGTAAAAATTCAATGACTACAATGGGGAAAGGCCGGTATACCTAATCCCTCTTCTAATCACTTTGTTATAGTTTTTATGTCATAAAGATTGAACTTTTAGCATCAGAGGCAGTTTGAAAGTAGCGCAGGTGACAGAGAGGATGAGGAGTAATAGGTTAGCGTGGTATGATATGTTATTATAGGGAAGAAAGTCATGTTACATGGAAAGTGTTAAATATGAATGTGGATGGATACACGGGCCGAGGAAGGTTTAGACCTTCATCTTTTCTTGGTAAAAGATGAATGAATTGTGTGAAACACGCGTCTAAGAGAAGTGAGAATGCTGAGATGACGAGTTATAGTAGAATATGGAAGAGGGAATCATGTTGTGCCGACCCCACTTAGTGGGATAAGGGCAGGAAAATAATGATGAAAGATTTATTTTAAGAAGCTTTTAAGAAGCTTTAATCATTGAAGTTTTCATCTTTTGTGTCTATATACAGATATACTATAGATACAACTTTTTATATCTCTATCTTAAATTCAATTAAAACTACTCGAAAACTTAAATAAGGCTTGATCTGATAGTGTTACAGAGCCAAAGTATTTAACTTCATTCAATGGCTTATCAAGACTTCCTTCAAGTCTGGAGTGTTTGAGTTATTAAAGTACAGTGAAAGTTTATTTTGTGCAAAAAATGATAAAATATGTGATTATAAATAATGACAAAATTTATGTATGTATTCGTCAACGTAATTGGTGGTCACTCAGCATATATTATAGGGGCTTTAACGCTTTTAACCAGCTCTTCTAACGGTGATTATGAGTTGAGTTCTGAGTTTTCGTGTTCTTATAGTACAGAATGGGGCCACAGCCGAGTGCAAGTGATCCAGCAGCCGTTACCAAACAACGCTTACCTGCAACAGCTGTACAACACGCAGGGCCTGATCATGCCGGGAAACATCGCGCTTCATCCTGGGATCAACTCCCAGCAAATACAGGTAAGGAACAAAATCCTTGAGTATCTGAAAACTCCCTTATCATGAAACCTCTACCCGATAGGAACAACTGCGACGTAGCCCATCTATATACCTGTAATTTAACCAACATTGAACTTCCCCATAACCGGCACACAATTCAAGCTTTGTTTTTGTAAATGTGGCTTATTTCCGACGACTGTTCCGACAATCTTGCAAACATGCAAGATTTCAAGCCTGGTTGAATTTTTTCTACTTCTAAGATTTTAATAGTTGCCCTTATTTATATGTAATCTTACCAAAACATACATTTCCAATGGCAATGGAAACCAACGCGAAAAGGATGGAGAAACCCAGCGAGACTACGACGAGAGGTCTATGAAATTCAATTCAATTCAAAAAAATCAATTGTGTAGAATGTCTTGTCCATTCTATAAGTGAATAATTTAGTCTTGAAAAGGATAAAGTCGTTACATTTTCTAATGTCATTCTGTAATTATTATTGTAGATTTTGGATGACATTACGAAAACACTGTTATCAAAGAGGGCTGTAGTTATGTTAGTCCTGAGTAGCAAGTAATCACGACGCCGTGCGCTTAAGTTATGAGGAAAAGTTGTGGGTTGCGTCTTATAAAGAGTACAATTGCGTATATATATAGGGAAGTCAGTGTTAGTAGATTAAGTTTTTTAAAATATAACTGACAGCTATTTGTCCTTTTTAGTCCACAGGATGATAGGATAGGATAAATAATATAATGCACCCTGCTGTGTCGCATATATTTTCTATGAAAACGTTTATTTATGCTAAACAAAGTTGTAGATTATGAGAATTCACTTGGCTACAGACTAATCAAATCATAGTAAACGAACGAACTAGCCTATCCCAATTTTTAATTTACTGTCACTTAAAATATACCCTTAATAAGAATTTTCGTATTTGAGTTACTTCAGTGTGGCAAACGAATTGCCATTTGCGATTACTGTTTGACAGTAGCACGGTAGGGCAAAAAAAAATTACGACAACACGTGAACTAATTCCTGTACAATTTTTAAAGCAATTAAATTCGTATCCAATTAAGTCATTCAACGACGCTCATTACAATTTTGAAACAAGTTTAAATCCTCGAACGCTATTCATTTAATTTGATGGGGCTTCATTTTGTGGCTAGTTTTTGACATGTTGTTCCTGCTTTGATAGTATTGCAATGAATTGCGACCTGTCACTGATAAAGTAATTACTACATAACATTCCTGTTTCTTCGCGCAGTCGGCTAATGAGGGCATGAGCTATATTTTATTGGACAGGACTTGCCTCTAACCATTGGATCTTAGTAACTACAAAACTCTTCTTCATCATGGGATTACATATATTTAGCTGTTTTTTTATGAAAAAAAACCGACTGAAAAGAGCCAATTTGCAATCTCGCAAGTTGTAGGTTAGCTTGTAAGCAACAATCATTTAATAATGATCCAAAGTTCACGTAAAGGTTCACTTACATTCCTGGCGCCGGCTTTATCAGTCCCGCAAATGAGCCGTGCCATTTACGTTGAGCTCTTTGCTTATAAAGAATGCTTGGGACACAGGTGATCGCCGCCGGGAAGCCGTTCCAAGGCAACCAGCTAGCGCCGCACATGCTCGCGCAAGGGAAACAGGTCCTACAAGGACAAGGCGGTGAGTTCACAACAAAACAACTCCTTTATATAAGAACTACTCCTGTATTTAAGAACTACTCCTGAAACACCCAAGCATAGATTGTCATTTCCAACTCTATGCTTGTGTTATCCACGCTTGATCATTGTTTTCGAATACGAACTCTACTTCACTTAGTTTTTATTTCGCTTCAATCTAACACCTCACATGCTAGGTTTACCAATTAACCAATATATTTAAACGTTACTAGAGTCAGCCAGTGTTAATAATAAAACTGTATAAACAACACTTACGGCTTCTTGGGTTAGCATGAACACTATCGGCATCGATATTTCTCAAATGAAATTGAACTATAGTAATTATCCAGGATAAGAACAGACTCAGTGTTCTTTAGCACAATCGACTGTAGGACAAAAGCCTAACTAATCAAGTGAGTGAGTGAAAGAAGATGTAGTGATGAATATGTAGTCACGTAGAAGAGCACAGTAACAGAACGTACCACGTAAAATTTGGCAGGCACCTTAAATGGAGCTAACACACCGGTACCAAGCTTTGATTTCTTTTGTTACTATTTACGCGGGCGATAAATTACTGAACATACCAACCTACCAACAAAATCTCATTAAATAATGGAAGGTGTTTCTGGTTTACCTAGTTTTTATTTAATTTTGTAGTGAAACAGATTCGTGTCACAAGCGGACTTAGTCGAACAAAAATTACGCCTAAACAGGCGTGATATTGTGAGAAACCCCAAAGGGACCATATACAGATCTCCATTTGCTACTGTCCTGACATATTTATTTCGTTTCAAATCAATAACATTAACGAAATATTCGTTTGATCAGGGCGCGTGTTATGGACATAATTCATAATTTTCAGTTAAATAAGACAAAAAAACCGAGCACAGTATCTTCGCGATGTACCAATATTGTTCTTGATTGAATGAGACTTAATTCAAACCAGTATCCGTAAGGTAGAATTTCGAAGCAAGCGTCAGTGACGCCGCGGTGGAACTACTACGACAATGTCAGGGACGTCATTCGAATGCAGTGCCGATGATGCGGCGAATGACGTATCATAAATTTTCTAATAGCTCAGGCGCGGCTAGGGTTACCATCCGTTCGGATTTGTCCAGATTTTTTAACTTTTGTCCTTTTGTGACTAAAATGTAAGGGCTTTTATTGAAGTTGCAGGGTTTTTGTCAGGACTTTTAAAATTTCTAAATGGTAACCCGTCGCGGCGCCACTGACGTTTGCTCGTCTTCAAAAGTCTACCTTCAGCGATACTTTGTTCTTTGTGTATTTGTACAATTGGTGTCCAGTGGTGATACGTCTGCGTATTATGGCTATGGGGTCTCGCTTTTACAGTCAGAATCAAAAGTAGACGACAAAATTATAATTAGTGAAATAGTACTTACTAATTTAATTTTCTGCAAGTAGAAATCACTGTTTGTTATAAATATTTCGGAAAACTAATTAAATCATCATTTACTTTTGATGTTGACTGTGTATAGGTACAGTTAACGTCATCACTCTCTGGTCAGCACGCTCCAGCACAGTTAATTTGCTTCTCATTGAAAACTGAGCTTTAAGTTCAGCTCGCCAGGCTTTTCTCTGACAAGCAATTGGCTCTTCACGGGTTGCCGTGTAAGTGAGCGATGACCGTTACTTTTTTACAAAATCGCTCGAATTCTTTCCCTGTACATTTCTGACACGTTCGTATTTAGTTTGTTTAAAAAAGTTAAAAGTTCTTGAAAATGGTTTTCGAAAGCCCCACGTGTCACGTGCACAGTCCACGAGAAGTTCTTGAAACTGATTTTCGAAAACGCCACGTGTCACGTGTCACACTTATATCGGTACACGAGAGTTAAATACGTTTAATACTTATAATTTCTTATTTTTTGAGTTACTAAACTATATATCTACATACTTAATACTTGTATGGTACTAGACGTAATTTGTATGTTGATATCAATCAACACTTTCTATCATTTGACTAACTCAGTAGACAAATCAAATCAAATCGATTTTTTATTTTCATATTTATAAGTTAACGAAAAAGAACTTCCACACTATTTAGATTTACAGTAAATTTTACAGGTCTCTCCTATCAGGATCAAGGTTTATATTTTTTGTATTGTTTCGAGTTTCGTGGTTTGAATTTGTGAATGTATTATTTAGAAACAGACGTTCGTTGATTGTTTGATTAATTTAATTTGTTAGAGCCGCAATGTTTTAATTGGCATTTCGTCTGGATCAAGTGGTTGCTTGATTTTCGATAACGTTAGCCATTTTGTCTCGGACCGCTGTAAATGAGCTTTTTACGACAATTACTATCGGTTGTGGCTTTTTATTTAGCTTATCACAAAGGAGGCCCCTCACTTCATGCGAACCCACAAGTGTAGGTAAGCATTTGAAAATGTATTCGCGAAGTTTCTAGTACTTTCGTGCTTTTCCGAGCTGCGCCGGTTTTTGGCGCACTTCAAAGGAGGCGAATTCACTCCTCCGCGGTGTCTCCCAAACTTGACGGCTCGCCATTCGTTTGAGCGATCGCAAATTAAACGGACGTCTGGTTTTTTGCTGCTTTTTATTCAAAAAAGTTACAAAATGGAAAAGAAAAGATTTCATTGGAGCAAACCAAGGGTGTTGGAGTTTATGGGACTCCTACGAAGTGAACCTGTTATATGGAGCGGGAATAAAAAGAACGATAAAAATAAAAAGTTGGTAGATGAGGCTTGGGCTAGAATCAAAGAAAAATTTTCTGTTCAATGTTCTGTTGAAGATTTAAAAATCAAAAGTTTTTCGCTTATGGCGCTTTACCAAAAAAATCTCAAGATAATTAAAGAATCTGGCGTCACTGGTTCAGGTACTACGATTATACTTATATTCAAAATTAGTTAATAAATAAATTAAGTGTACGAACATTCGTGACGAAGTGAGGAGCCCCGGTAAGCTAATGGATGATTGCGATCAAATGCAACAATTCACGCAAAGCAACATTACATTTTTTATCGTAGTTTATTTAAGACTGAAAAGTCACAACACCTTTCAATGTACGTATGTACATTGAACGATGCTAACTTTACTTAGGTGCTTTCTTTAATTAAAACACTTTATTAAATGCTTAGCTTTAGTATTCAAATTATTTTCAATAGTTCCATTTATTTTTATTTATAAATCGTAACTTTACTTTTTACTTGCTCTAAAGTAAAAAAAAAAGTTGTAGCATGAGCTACAGTTGAGATACCTACTATTAGCTAGAATATCCTGCTGTTTTATTATATCTGGAAAATGTGCATACATGTTGACGAGCGCAATCTCTCAAACCATTCAAATTTTGAGACGGGCGCTATAGTGAACTTAAATCCAATTTTGGGTATTATGCTTATTATGTGACTTCAAATTATCCTAGCGATCTTAAGTAATAAAGTACTTTTGAATAATTTTTTTTTTCTGATCCTGTAATTTGAGTGATTGCGGTCGCAAGCACATTTCAGCCAATCTGAAGGGGCTGTTCTAGATTTTTTGTAACAGTGTATTCTCTGGCAGCTTCGTTTCCGGGATACACGACTATACCGACCACGCAGAACCAGACCTTTGTCTTCAGTCCGTTGAGCGTCATCAACTCGCAGCCTAGCATCCTGCCGGCGCATTCCCAATCGACTGTCTCAGGCATCGGCCAACAGAAGCAAGGGGATATGCACAAAGTAAGTACATTTGTTACGAACTGGGCTATGTAAGGTTGTATTATTGGCTGGGTGCTGACTGACCTAGCACCGTCGCTAGGCTGCTGCGGGAAGCAGTCGAGAGAGGCTTAGTCAGGACGTGTCTCGCAGGCTCTTTGCGCGTTTTTCTCGAGCGATGCACGTCCTGTCCTGACTAAGCGAGCATTTCTAGCACAGATGCCTCTCGAGGCTGCTCGGTCAGTCAGTACCCAATATCCCTTCATCACACTGGTTCAAAATCACTAGTGACACGACTAGTAGTAGTATTTAGGAACAGTGTGTGACTTTTCCAAATTAACACTTCTCTACTTGACACTCAAATCTTCGAACTAAGCTATGTTAGGTCGTTATTTTACTTATAACGTTTTTACGTACAAACTCTTGCCTGTAAACAAACGCATTGACCCAGCAAGTCTATAGTGACCCCCCGCAACCTCCTCCAATAGAAACATGATGTGTCACCCATCAACACTTCCAGGCAACCTAGCAATTATTATAACTTGAACCCATTGTTATAAACGTTGGAATCAAGGAAAAACGTAACCTTCAGTGTAGGGCGTGGTCGAATGATAGCTAGCAAATTGTCAACCAGAACCCCGATAACTATAATTACTGTAGTTACCGTAACCGTGCAATGCAATTACGTCATTTGCTACAGCATATTATTAAAATCAATAGCGTCTGAATATTATACTTATTAAAAGCAGATTTGTCGAATTTCATAAAAACTATTTTTTTTACATATTTTAATAAATATTATTTATCTAAGCGTACAATCCAATCGGAAAGTGACTGTAAAAACGGATGGAAACTCAAATAGGGTTTTTTAATATGACAAATCTACTAATACAAAAAGAAACTACTTTCACTATTTAGTACAACCCTAAGAAAAAATATTACTTAACATTGCATAAAACTTATTGATCTAGCTAAATTTATAAAAGTTTTATTATTATTAAGTTCGAAGAATCAATAAATCGAACCCGAACGTGTTAAAATTTCTCTTAAATCGTTTTATTTATGAGCTGTTTTCACCTTGTTCTATAACCGTACACTAAAGTAAAACAAGAAATAATGTTTTACGGATTAATAAAACTCTTAGTTTTTATTACAATACGCTCTTATTTGTGTTATACGAATATTTTTTTTGCGAAAACGCTTGCGCTCAGCCACAGAATAAAATTAGTGAGGTAAATTGAATGTAGTTACTCTTGCAGCATCCGTGAGCAGGGGGAAGTGCACAATGAACAAACCATTCCTTGCTTTAGATCCATTATTCATTTTCAACAATAAGTGGCTTTGTTAGTCCCTAAGTTTTTTGCTCGAAATGTGTTTTCTACTCGCAAGCTCTATGCTGTATCGGATACTACACGCCCTTTAGTTTTTTACCAATGATTTTTTGTGTGGCTGTGTTGGATGTTGTAAGTCATAAACTGCCGAATGCAACATAAAATCCTTAACACGCTGGCGCTAACGAAGAGGTTAGGTATCTAAATAAATAAATAAATAAAATAAAATCACTTTATTTCAAGCAACTTAGTGACTCATAACAGTGGTAGTAAATATACAATAAAAATTAAAGAACACAGACAATAAAAAGAATAAAAATCTACAAACAAAACAAAAATCTTATGTACTTAACTAAACCTACTTAAAAACTATTGTCTGTACTAAAAAACGTGTCACAACAGTGACGAATATAGAAACAATCTACCCTACTCGCAATCATGGTCAGGACGGTGTTGGTGCTAGCCCGCAGTCTGCGCACCAGGGACGCGCAACGTTTACGCATGGTGCTATGAAAACAGTTTGTGCGCGTTTCTGCAAATTAAGATGGAGTAGGCTTGTCCAGCACCTATTCCATCCTCTCAGCTTAGTCGGCCTTGTCCACAGGAAAGACATGGTCAATACGTGCGGAGCTGACTAAGCCGCGGGTTTCCTCACGATGTTTTCCTTCACCGTTTGAGAGTACATAAATTTGTCGCACAGAAAAATCCATTGGTACACGACCGGATTTGAACCCACGGCCTTAGGATCTATTATTACGTCTACCTAAGATTTAAAAATGTATCTTCAAAGTTTTTTTTCATACCACAGCAGAAGTTAGTTATTTTCTGATTTTGACTAACGGAAGGACGCCAAAAAACGTCAGCGTACTCAATAGCAGTATTCTCTCTTTCTCACTTTTTGAATGCGGGTAAGGCTGTCACTTTTTTAGCAAGGGTTGGTTATTTCAACCTGATTTGTGCGTCATACATGAAAAACGTACTACTTGCATGTGTGTTCCACCGGTGTTAGGTTAGCACTAGCTACCACTCCTAGGTAAATGGCTATATCGTATTTTGTACCTCACTAACCTTTTGATGCCCTATCCCTGATCAAATAACAGCTTTCGGTCTGACGTATCAAATAATTGTTTTAAACGGAACCCGTAATTATAAATAGTGAGTGTATGCTTATGGTCATTGCCAAGCAAGGCGCGCGTATACCGGAGGTGGACTTTACTGACGACATTTAGTGAAGTGTTAAAGAAGGGTTACTGACACTATTTCGAAACAACGCGTAACTTAAGCAAGGTGTAAGCTCGCGGTCAAGGACGGTTTATAAACGGATTAGCTTTCTGAGAATTCGTTATGCGTTCTGTTATAGTCTTTTAAGTTTTCCTGGAGAATCGGTTTGCCAGTGCACCTAACTCGATTACTTTTTATGAGCATTTTACCTGCTATATTTTTCTCGCAAGTGCGAGTCGGACTGCGGACTCGCTCACGATCGATACATTGCATCGAATTGGATTTGGCGTATCAGCGTATCGATATCAATTGGGGTCTGACTGAACTATCTAACAAGAACTATTTGCAGTGCGGTGGCAAGGTGACCGGCGGTAAGGGGGGAAATACGAGCTCGGGCGGACAAACCGTGCAAACCCAGTGCGTGCAAGTCTCTCAACCCGTGCTGGGCACACAGCAGCCCACACAGGCGCAGATCATTAGCCCCTTGCAAGTGAGTAACTTTACCTATGACCCTTTCTAATATTATGCGCCGTTGAGACGCACTTTTAATCCTTTCACCACACTAAACGAGCACGAGCAGGCAAACTGCAAGCGCAGAGCTTGCAAGTCTCTCAAGTACTCTTTAGCCTTTTAAGAATTCAAATGGAATATTGCGCCCGTACTGCAGTATCAATTGTAGGTACAAATTAAAGCTCGGTGTCACCAAACTTTATAAGCTCCACTTGTCATTATTGCACTCATGTTGGGTTCAATCAAGTCGTCAGTCATTGAGGATACTTGCTGATACGCGGGGCCAGACCAATTGACATAAAACATCTCACTTAACTTCGCATGTTTTGTTTTTGACGACCTCGGTGTCTCATGTGTCCGGCTGACACACAAGAAGATGGATTTCGACATGACACGTTTTTGATCTGTAATAAATATGTAGTTGTTCCTTATGCTCACTCGAATATTGTGCCAGAAATCATAGAGTTTTCATCAATGCAATACAAAAAAAATCTGTCAACATTATAAAAGTTATAACATTATTTTATAAACCTAATCTTCGGTCCATAGTGATATATCATCATCATCTATAGCCCAACCTTATACTCATTGCTGGACAAAGGCCTTCCTCTGCGGGCTCGTGGTCCCAAGCTAGTCTCGTCTATCTTATCCTATATACAACGTGTTACAAAATACCCCGTAAAAAAATATAATTAATTATCAAAGCCAAAAATTTTGTCAACCCTAGTAAGCTGTCATGTCAGGAAACCAGATTATTAAACAGTACGTACGTACTCAAAACAAGGATGTCATTATACTCATGTACTGGCTTCAAAAAATGTCAAGTTGGAAAAAAATATGTTGTTAATTTCAAATCTTCTAATCGATATCCTATAACTGTTTCGAGTTTTTTTTACAACATTTTTTGCAAAATAACGTTGCTTTCTATCTCGGAATATTACGATATGATGTTAGGCGTGGGCCATGAACATAGCGGTTTAAATCGTGCTCGCGAACTGTATCGGCAACGATTTATCGATGGTAGACCCCCCACTGAACAGCGACGGCTGCCTTCGTACCTTCTGCGTGGTTTACTCTTTAATTTTACTGAAATAGGGTTTGCACATCAGTGAAAATAATTTTTTTTTTTTTTGGAGTATGTTATATAGCGTTACTACGGTTCTTAAATATTGTGAATGGACTCGTTATAAGGCCCCATTTAACCTCCTTTCGGCTTTACGGGTAGTTTAGCAACATCCTGTATATACATATATACATGAGTACTGCAAATGATTGCAGGAGAAACTTATATATACCTGAAGTCAAATTGTATTTAAGTAGCAGGGTTCTGCATATGCTTGCCTAAGTTTCAACACCTTAAAAATCAGTAGGTATTGTCTATGACGTCAGTTGCTACTTATTTGTCTAGTAACCTCTATTGTTCGCATTGCGAAGGGAAGTTAAGTTGTTTCGAGAGATAGCATCCTTATTACCTCTCGTTTCCTTGTAAGCAGTTGACGCTTCAAAGAACTCCTTTTAGTTTAGTTGTCATTTTAATTATCCATATCTTTCAAAAACTTGACAATATTATAACAGGTATTCCATAAAGAACACATTTACTGCGAAGTCTTATACCTTCTAATCTGAAATACCTATAAGTGCCTCACTACACATATGTAGTAAGGTAAGTAGAAAAGCTTGGTGGGGATCGATATTATGCATACATAATATCGATCTCCACCAAGCTTTTCTAAAACAGGTTTTTTATAGTAATGTGGTTTCAAAAAGAACTATAATATAAATTATCAGTTCTCAAGACACAGTGAGACAACTAGAAGTAAGCTTTGTTGTCATTGTGTTATGAATATTATGTATGTATTCCATTTGTATAAATTGTTTTGAAATTGTTAAACTCAGATAGTTTTGCGATATGAAAATTCGGGTTCGATGGATTCGAGCTCTGTTCGAGGCTTTCGAAGATATAGGAGGGTTGGCAGAGGTTGTACAGAAAATGGATGAGGCTAGCATAGGACCGTGTTAGACTAGGGCACTGGCAAAGGGAGGCCTATGCCTAGCAGTGGGCAAAAACAGACTGTGGATGATGATGAGTTAACAAGGAAGGATAGTGACACGACCATAATGTTTGTTTAGGCGAGTGGGCAGCCAATGCAGTTCGCGCCATGGCAGATCTCTGGCGCCCTGCCTCAAGTGTGGACAGGTGGGCTTCCGGCCGGAACCATTCCTGCAGGGGGGCTTCTGGCTCCGAACCCCACGCTCTTCATCCGCGGCAACCAACCTGATCAGCCGCCATCTATGTTCATACAGCACTCGCCGCAAAATGTTCAGCACAGTAAGTACATGTACTTTATTGTTACTCCTTTTTGGGCCGTTAAATCGTTTCACCACACTGGTGAGTAAAAACTAGTTACTAGTAATGGTATTACCGTCCGATCCGATCGAGCATAGATAAAAGATGATAAAGATAAATAAAATATGGGATTCAAGCTTAAATTTAAATAGCATTTAACTTTTAAGTAGCTTTCTAGTTTTAAATTTTGTAAGTCCTCTCTGAACTAAGCATGATTTGTTATATATATTTAAGTATGTATGTAGTAGGTACATAATTTTTTAATGCTTTTTTCCTGTTACGTGGCTTCGTCACGTTTATTGTTTTCAAATTTATGCAAAGTTTGGAATCAATTCTGTTAGGCTTTGATCAACTTTTCCATAAGTTGAAAGAAACCATTGGAATGAAATGATTGTTAAAGATTTCCTGTTGCGAAAATGTTTGCACGTTGTTATTGCGAATGTTTTTATGTTTTTCTGGTTATTGTAAGTACTTAGGCAAATAAAAAAATGTTTAATAACTTACGCTTACTTTTGTTTACGTTTTGTAAAAGTTGGCTGACTATTGTTTCACTTACCTATCCTAAAATACTTGTAGGCTCCTTATCTGTATCCTTAGTAGTATATTTACGTCTATTTATTTTATTTATTTATACCTACAGACAGTTACCTACGTACGTACCTACTTACTTATTTCATATTTACATAGCCATCTTATCTATTAAATTCATTAGTATAAACCCCAAAGCATAACCCTCTTTCTTGCCCGGCCGTAGTCAGGTAAACTAGTGTCTAGCGCGCGAGCCGCGTAGTATGGAAACATAGACGCGGGCCCGCGCGCTTCATACTAACAACTCGCTATACTGTGTCCGCCGATCGGCCGGTCGCTGCGTGCGCGCCGCGCGCCGCCGCGCCCGCCAGTCCCCACCTGGCTATTGGACGGGGAACCTGTGTCGCTCGCCTTCAGCCCGTGCCTTTCTTTTAACCGCTTTACTCGCTACCTAAGGTTCGTTTTCCTTCCTGTGCTTGTGCTTTACGCTTTACTGACTTCTCCTGAACTTTTGTACCTGTCTGTGTTTCTCTATCTTCGCTCCTTCTTATTCTTGTGTACATGTGGTGTTTTGGTGGCAAAAATAAACTTTCTTTGTGTGTCACATGTTCGGACTATTTATTCATAACTGGACCCTGCCTACCTAACCAGGTACCTGCCTACACGACATTTACCCATAACTGGTGACCCCGACGTGATGGATATTTTGCAAACAAAATGAGTGCAGACAGCAGTGATTCCGGAGCATCACAAAATGGCGCGGCCAGCAGAATTACCACGCGTCGAGCGAAAAAAGTGCCTGTTTCCACTGAACCATCTAACTTTTATAAATTTAAAATAAAAGTTCCTCCGTTTAGTCCTGATGACCCGGAGATATGGTTCGCTTTATTGGAAGGGCAGTTTGAGAGCCAAGGTATGACCAACGACGCCGACAAATTTGGTCATGTCATCACGAACTTGGACTTGCTGCACGCTAAAGCCGTGAAGGACATCATCATCAACCCTCCGGCCAGCAATCGATACGAGAAGATCAAGACCGAGTTGATCCGTCGTCTCTCAGCTTCCCACGAAAAGAAGGTGAGACAGCTTCTCACACATGAAGAACTCGGCGACCGGAAACCGTCGCAGTTCCTGCGCCACTTACAGGACTTAGCTGGACCTTCTGTTCCCGAGGACTTTATCCGGACCATCTGGACCAACCGCCTGCCTAAGAACATCCAGACAGTGTTGGCATCTCAAACCAGCCACTCACTGGAAGAACTTTCGGACCTGGCAGACCGCATCCAGGAGATAACCTCACCCTGCAGCGTAGCGGCTACTTCTTCCGTGGCAGAATCTGGCAGTGGACCATCCAGCGAGATAGCAGAGCTGAGGAAAATGGTGGAGCGTCTCGCCCTTAAACTCGACGAGCACACCCGCTCCTACCGCTCTAACGACCGCTCGTACGACCGTGACCGCTCGGACGACCGCCCCGGACGTTCCAGACCACAGCATCGCCGTTCGTCTTCACGCCAACGATCCAGATCAAAAGCCAACTACGAGAAGTATCCCATCTGCTGGTATCACACACGGCACGGATCGAAGGCTAACACCTGTGTAAGGCCTTGCGATTACCACAAGGCGGGAAACTCCACAGGCAGTCGCTAATGGCGGCGGACGATTGCCTCGCTACTTCAAGTCGCCTCTTCGTGACCGACCGCAGCTCGGGCACCCAGTTCCTGGTTGACACCGGCAGTGACCTGTGCGTTTTCCCTCACACTGCGCTTCGAGAACGACGAGCCAAGCAGACGGACTTCACACTATGCGCAGCAAATGGAACCCCTATAGAAACATATGGCTATATTCAGCTAGATTTAAACTTAGGCTTAAGACGTAGCTTTCCATGGCGTTTTACCGTTGCTCATGTAACTAAACCCATCATTGGCGTCGATTTCCTTAGTTTTTACAATTTAGTGGTGGACGTTCGCAACCAATGTCTTATTGATAATACCACTACATTATCTACAGTAGCTTCCTTTGCTAAAACTGATGTTTGTTCTGTCAAAGTCCCTTCAGGCGACACGAGGTATCACGAAATTTTATCTAAATTCCCCGAAATTACGCGCCCTTCAGGCACGCCATGGATTCCGAGTCATAGCACCGTTCATCATATCCGTACTACGCCTGGTCCCCCCATATTTTGCGCCCCCCGTAGACTCGCCCCGGATAAACTCCAGATAGCTAAGAAGGAATTCGAAGTTATGCTCTCTAACGGCACCGCGCGTCCTTCCGAAAGCTCCTGGGCTTCACCTTTGCACCTTGCGCCTAAGAAGGATAACGGCTGGCGGCCTTGTGGCGATTATAGGATGCTTAATGCACGGACCATCCCAGACCGTTATCCTATTAGGCATATCCATGACTTTGCCCAAAGTATCGCTGGTTCCAAAGTCTTTACCACAATCGACCTAGTCAAGGCCTACAATCAAATCCCAGTCTACGAGGAAGATATTAGCAAAACGGCCATTACCACTCCTTTCGGATTGTACGAATTTCCATTTATGTCCTTCGGCTTGAGGAACGCCGGACAGACGTTTCAGCGATTTGTTGACGAGTTGACGAGAGGTCTCGATTTCGTTTACTGCTACTTGGACGATTTCTTAGTGTATTCACGCGACGAATCTCAGCACGAAATCCACCTCAACCAACTTTTTACTCGCATGAGAGACTATGGTATCCTCGTCAACACTTCTAAATGCGTTTTTGGAGCAAGTGAGGTAACCTTTTTAGGTTATCGCATCTCCGAGTTCGGCACCAAACCTCTCGAGTCCAAAGTCGAGGCCATAAAGGAATTCCCAGTCCCGAAAACCGTCAAGCAACTTAGGCGTTTCTTAGGGATGCTCAACTTTTATAGGCGATTTCTGCCCCAAGCCGCCAAGATCCAAGCCCCTTTGAATGCCCTACTTGCTGGTGGTTCTCTAAAGGCATCACATCCAGTCGATATTACAGGTGACGCTCTTTTTGCCTTTGACCAATGTAAGGAAAACCTTTCTAATGCTGCGCTACTCTCACACCCAGATTGCAACGCTAAACTTGCACTAGTTACAGATGCATCTGACTTTGCAATGGGTGCAGTTGTGCAGCAGCTAAAGGATAACGCATGGCAGCCTCTCGCGTTTTTCTCGCGTAAGCTGAGTCCTTGCCAACAAAAATATTCCCCTTATGTCCGCGAACTTTTAGCCATATACGAAAGTATTAAATACTTCCGACACATGTTGGAGGCGAGGCATTTCGTGGTATACACTGATCACAAGCCGATCACTTTCGCCTTCGCTGAACGGAAGGCCAACTGTTCGCCACGTCAGTACCGTCATCTTGATTATATCTCGCAGTTCACAACTGACATCAGGCACATATCTGGCAAAGACAATGTCGTTGCCGATACACTGTCACGTGTCGACGAACTGCAGATACCAATCGACTATGACGAGCTTGCTACTTCTCAATCTGTCGATCAAGAGCTTCGCCTATATTGCGGTGGTGATATGTCTCTCCGCCTCACGAAGCTCAAGATCCCCAACAGCAACCTCGAGATCTACTGTGATGTTAGCACTCCATCACCTAGGCCTTTCGTGACAAAACCCTTGCGAAAGCAGCTCTTCGACAGCCTGCACGGTCTCAGCCATCCAGGCGCCAAAGCCACCACTAAATTGGTAGCTGAGCGTTTTGTTTGGCCCGGGATGCGCAGAGACTGTCGAGAGTGGTCACGTAAATGCCTTTCCTGCCAACGCGCCAAGGTAAACCGTCATGTGTCCTCTCCATTGGGCACATTCGATTTACCCCGCGCTCGGTTCGCGTTCATCCACGTGGATATAGTAGGCCCCTTACCATCATCTCAAGGCTACCGCTACTGTCTCACGATAGTAGACAGGTTCACTCGATGGCCTGAAGTGACACCAATGGTCGACATGACAGCCGAAGCAGTCGGAAAGGCGTTGATATCGTGGATATCCAGATTTGGATGTCCTACTGATATCGTCACTGATCGCGGTCGACAGTTTGAATCCACACTTTTCCAATATCTTGGAAAAATGATTGGATTTAAACACCGTCGAACAACCGCGTATCATCCAGCTTGCAACGGCTTGGTGGAGCGCTTTCACCGCCAACTGAAAGCCGCCATTATGTGTCACGCAGACTGTAATTGGGTCGACACCTTACCTCTTGTGCTCCTGGGCATCAGGTCTTCTTTTAAAGACGATCTGCAAGCTTCGTCTGCAGAGTTAACGTATGGCGAGCCGCTACGTCTACCCGGAGAATTTTTCCAAGCGACTGTTCACGACTCCACCGACATTTCGGATTTCACTACTCGCCTACGTAGCTTTGCAGCGAAGCTCCGACCAGCACCCGCAGCACGTCACAATAGGGATAAAATATTTATCTATAAGGAACTAGCATCATCGAGTCACGTTTTCCTGAGGGACGATGCATTACGAGGCTCATTGCAGCCCCCATACACCGGCCCATACGAAGTGCTTGAACGGAGTGATAAGGTTTTCAAAATATTGGTCAAGGGCAAGAGTATCACCGTATCCATAGACCGCCTCAAACCGGCCTATCTACTCGTAGACCCGTCTCCTGTCCCCGTCAGTATCGTTCCTACGCCTGTTCCTACACCTACCCCTGTTCCTATTCCTACTTCCACAAATACCTCTTTACCCGATCCTCCTCCATTACAACCGTACGCTCCGAGAGCTCAGGAAGACGCCAGAAGAACTCGCTCTGGCCGTATGGTTCGATTTCCTGATTACTATCGACCGTAGTGACGGTCTCTGGAGGGGAGTGATGTAGGCTCCTTATCTGTATCCTTAGTAGTATATTTACGTCTATTTATTTTATTTATTTATACCTACAGACAGTTACCTACGTACGTACCTACTTACTTATTTCATATTTACATAGCCATCTTATCTATTAAATTCATTAGTATAAACCCCAAAGCATAACCCTCTTTCTTGCCCGGCCGTAGTCAGGTAAACTAGTGTCTAGCGCGCGAGCCGCGTAGTATGGAAACATAGACGCGGGCCCGCGCGCTTCATACTAACAACTCGCTATACTGTGTCCGCCGATCGGCCGGTCGCTGCGTGCGCGCCGCGCGCCGCCGCGCCCGCCAGTCCCCACCTGGCTATTGGACGGGGAACCTGTGTCGCTCGCCTTCAGCCCGTGCCTTTCTTTTAACCGCTTTACTCGCTACCTAAGGTTCGTTTTCCTTCCTGTGCTTGTGCTTTACGCTTTACTGACTTCTCCTGAACTTTTGTACCTGTCTGTGTTTCTCTATCTTCGCTCCTTCTTATTCTTGTGTACATGTGGTGTTTTGGTGGCAAAAATAAACTTTCTTTGTGTGTCACATGTTCGGACTATTTATTCATAACTGGACCCTGCCTACCTAACCAGGTACCTGCCTACACGACATTTACCCATATACTCTTAAGCTATGGCCACACTTCTTACCGTCTACCGCCCGTTTACCGCAATAATTGTTTCATTAAAATACTGCCTAAATGACCGCGTGAAGTGGTGTGGTTACACTAGACCTTACCTAGATATGACAATGAAGTAGGCGGTTTTCAAGATTGTACTTTATGATTGCCAGTTATGAAACTTACATTATAACAAAGCTAAACAAGACTTAGCGTAATAGGTTAGTTTTTTACATAGCAGTTTTGTACGTACGTTTCCGTTGGGCTATCTCGCACCAGTGGCCGAAATTACCGCGATAATCGTCTTTGATATGCGAAAAAGACCATCACCGGAGCTATTGCCTACCGGCGTATGCCATATTGAATTTGAAAATTATGGGCATAAATCGTGGCTACACCTAGGTGTTGTTTCAATTATGACCATGATTATTGCCGTATCGCGGTAGTGTGGCCGTAGCATTTAACGCTGAAGGAAACCTGCATGTCGTAGAATCTAAAAAGTTGAAAAACGTGTGTCAAATGCACGAAAGGAACCTGAGTGAGGGGCACTTTAAATCCTTTCTGATCATTTCCTAACACTGTTTCCAAATAACTAGTCATACGATTAATAGTAGTAGTAGTATAATACACTCTGTATTATCGCAAAGTCAAATCTGGCTAGGTACCTGCTGTGCCCTTACTCACCCTCCGTAGAATGCAATTGAACTTCGAAGCTTCTTCTCACTTTGTATTAGTAGTAGTCGTAGTATAATACAATCTGTAGTATTGCAAAGTCAAATCTGGCTAGGTACCTGCTGTGCCCTTATTCACCCTCCGTAGAATGCAATTGAACTTCGAAGCTTCTTCTCACTTTGGCTGTAGCAACAATCTCGAAAATGCAATGCTAATAGTTGTACTTTTATTTCTCTTGGACCTAGAGCCTAGGCTGGATGAAAATAAGTGGTGATCTTTGAGAATTACCTTTAGTCCCATGACGTATATAGTTACCTGTTGTTAGAGATTTGCTGAGTGAGATACCTAGGTAGTTAGATCAAGAAAGTTTTGGCGATGAAAAGTCCAACATATAACTGGGTCCGAGCATTCTTCACCAACTCTTCATAACAGAGTTTTTATTGAGTGTGTGAAAGTAGAATACTGAAACTCACAGTCCCTGTATGTATTGGACTTGTTCACGTGATCTCGTAGTGGTATTTGTATTTTTTTTTAATATTATGCCTGACCTAGCAGATTCAGCGACTGTATTTCAACTGCGTAACTTATAATGAATTTTTCTACAGATACGAGCATTGCTTGCTCAACTGCTACGAGCACGAAGCCTCGTGCATCTGCTGAGGGAATTTCCAAGGGACCGCGCCCACTCTCGAACATTCTGCCTTCTGGTGTTATTAGACCTGCCGCTTCAGTCTCCACTCAGACCAACCAAGCGGTGACCAACCAGGTAATCTCAGCCTAAACCCAATGAATGCAACGCTGTTAATTTACGCTTCAATCATAAGACTAATACCATTTAGGTCTTATCAATCACTAACGGTAATGCCTTAACCAGCGCCGCGCGAAAGTTCCACTCTAGACTGCTTCTGAGGGGGCAGTGCTAGCTCCATTGCGGATGATGAAGCTTTGAAGAAGCTGCTAGCAACCATCATTTTTATAAATTCATGTCTCTAGATTAGAAAAGGCCAGATAACTTGCATGATTAGGTAGGACATACAGCACTTGAATAGTTATAATTGTGAATTTACTAATGATGTTATATTATGTTAAAATAATGAATTTGTTCGTTCAGGATGAGGTCGAACTTCTTAAACTACAAATTAGAATTGCACAGCGCAAACTCTCGGCGATCAAAAACGCTAACAGACAAAAATTTAGAACGAAAGAGACTGTACCGAGGGCTCGCGTCGCAACAGTAAGATCATTTATACTTTATTTCTTGATAATCGTTGTATCCACATGTTGCAGTGGCGAAGGGTACAGACAATAGGATTCCTGTAGACTTAACTTTCTTAGCACCATTTGTGAATGTCGAACTATTTGAAAATGTCACTAATGATATCAAGGACTTAGGTACACTAAGTTTGGCAATGTTCCAAACATTTTTTTATATTAACCTAGTGTCCCACTACGTGGTAAAGGTTAAAGGTTTTCATTATAATTTTTTTGCGCTCCAAACATAAACTTACTAAAATCACTTCTGACACTTCACATTTCCGTTACCTCAGTCTTTTTTTATTTAGTTGTATACGCGATGCCTTTTTGTTTGATACATTTTAATTTACTAATAATTCTTTGATTAGAGTTACTAACACTGTTTTTTATATTTACCCTTCGCCACTGGTTCGAGTGGCATTCATGTATTTACGTAAATTTTCGTACCAGGAAGATGCTATCGTCTAGTTTCCACTGGACTCGCCTGAACTATTCAATCTAAATAATCCCTGTAGGTATGTAACTGCGGGTTCAGGTGTATTATCATTGGGTTGGTTCTTACCTCCCCTTGGCTCGATTCGGCGAGTCTTATGGTGCTAGATAATCGTATTGGGTGTATGAGTATAATTCAAAGTAAATGTTTCCGAGGGAGTTTTTGAGTTGTATCAAGGGACAGGCTAAATTCACAACCTCAAAAAAATATAAGAAAGGATGCACTTGTAAAAGTTTTAGTACATTCGAATACAGAAACATGGATTTGTGAGTTCTTTCAAGTATTAATTCCGCGGAACACTTCTTGGTTATTTCTTACAACATCACACTTTACTAGTGCAACTGTTCTAATAAAAATGATAATGTCTGATCAATTTAAGGGAAACCTGGACAATGCGCATACAGTATAACTATGCTGTCCTGGCTTCCTGAGCTTAAATGTTTTACGTGTTATTCTATTGACGTGATGATCAATAGTTTACTCACGATTATGAAACTTTAAGTTTTGGGCTTTTGAGGTTTATGAAATGTGGCCTAACGAGTCCTCGAAGATATAAATGTTGTCAATAATCTTGAAAAAGATAGTCAGGCGCATCAAAGAAAATTTTTGACGTGTGTTTTGCAGTTCTGCAGCGTTTTAGCTAAGCCAGAACCGATATCTGAGCCGAATGACGTTTGCGGACAAGTTTTTATGGCATCGTGGATATATGACAGTTCCCTTGACATACTAAACGTAAATAAACCAATACACTATCAATGTTTTATTATATCTCATGGCTAAGCTGCGCTGTTTAGTTAGTAGTTAAAAGAAACATCAAAATTGGCTGGCTATTGGCTGAATGTTGGGTTACTATGCTCAACCTATTGGCAAAAATTTATGTAAAGTTTAGTGTCGCCTCCAGATGGGGCGACGTAAGCGCAGGCGGCTGATTGATATGCATGATGAGCACGCTTTACTACTTCATTTCTACTTTATTATCATGTTCAGTCTACTGTTTCCCTACTGCTCTAATAATATAGTCTATCGCCAGTTGGAATCCAAATACTAAGTTTTGGGCCTCTGATGACCTTATTATTGTACTCCACTGATTCATGTTCACTGATACAGCATTGACATGTTTCAATGAATATTCAGAATATTTAAGTTCTTATATGTACACATGTATATATTAATTAATTTTAAAATTAAGCTTAAAAAATAGAATTTGATTTTACTTTATGTCTACTATTTACTGATTGTTTTTTTGTTTCTTTTTATTTATTATTTTCTTATTGTTATTTCTATGTTTTGATGTGAGCACGTCCTCTGTATATGTTTGTTAATGTATCCGGTTCTCAAAGGCCCCAACGGAAGACCAGCGTGGGTTGTTTCAACCTGCACATGCTGAGTTGGGACCATTTTGCAACTGTTTCATAATTATATTAAATTAGTTTAGTTTTAGTCTTTGTTGTTGAAAATAAATGATTCTGATTCTGATTAAGAAATAATACGTGAATCAGTGGCGTAGGCACAGTGGACTGATAGAACCATTAGATTGTGTGAAGTCGATAACAAAGCATGTTACTTATTTTGTTTACACATGAGCATTTACTCGTAGTCAATTTAGTTTGTTTTTCTTATACTGCATGTTTTCCTTTTTTTGTGCAGAATAAGCGAAAAGGTTCGCAGGCCAATGTAGCAGCATGATGACGTGGCACACCAGAGTTCAGTTGAAATCATATTAGACTCTTGTTTTATAATGTTTACCATATCGTCACTGGAAAGGCAAATTTACGTAAGCGCCATAAGGCCATTGCGAGAAAAAGCCGTTTAAAGATTTTTTAAATTTATACTATGAATTGCTGGGCATAGAAAATGAAAAAAGAATGAAATCATACGTTGACGTCATCAAAATTCGATAATTAGGTAAAAAGTTATGATTAAAAAACGAAAAAAAAGAACTTTAAACGGCCTTTTTCTCGAAATGGCCTTTTGGCGCTTACGTAAATTTGCCTTTCCAGTGACGATATAATATTTAGAAACCAAGGTTAGTGCATTCGGCACGTTCAGTATTCGTGATAAAATTTTCAACAAGTACACACTTGTATTAAATTCGCGTCATTCGGGTTTCATTTTACAAAGACCCTTGCTGTGCCTCGGCGTGAAAATAAATTGTAGGGGAAAGCGGGTAACGTTCGTACAGTGGTTATATTTTAACTAACCAATACGTTTCCGTGTGTAATCTCTGTATGCTCATTGTACACATGGGTTGGAAGGCTGGATAGCCGTATTTTAAGAAATATTTGGACTCGTTATGCAACCTCAATAATGAATTCTAATTAATTTTGCTTTAGTTCAGTGTAGTCGATGAATTAATGAGTAAAATTTATATGCATTTCTTTATTTTGTGATAATATAAATGAATTATGCATTATCTTTAGTTTTAATTTGGGAAAATTTGTTTGTGGGGTAGATTTGTACATACAAATATACAAAACCGGACCCGAGAATTTTTTACAAGACCTAAACTAAAAATTGTCCGAATGCTACCAGCTTTCCCCTACATATTGCTGAATGAGTAAAAAGTTTCTGTTTATTAAAGAAACTAATACAAAATTATTTGATTAGGTTTTTAAAAAATATACCATGCCCTTCCCTATAATAAAGTTAGTGCATGAAAGGAGCCTTTGAGGCGCATTTGAAATCCTTTCCACTCCTCCACACCGGTTCGAAAGAACTAGTGATACAACTAGTAGTAGTAAGTAAATGAATTTGGTTTTAGTTTGATTGGATGTTTGTATGTTTTCAACTAAACTAAAGAGAGAAGAATCTAAAGATAAACTGAGGATACCTAGTACTTTTTTGTAATAAGTTAGAATATTTGTAAAAGACAATGCTTTTACATTTGTTTTTTTTCAATTTCGTGTTCGTAAATGTTGTAATTGGGATTCCAAATCTGTGAGGCATATTCCAAGTTATCTGAGAGCTCTATGCTGTCGACACTACGAGCATTTAAGTGGCATCTACAAACCGAACACACAAGTTATGCAGGAAAAGACTTAAAATGAACCATAGTTTGATTATCAAAACTATCCGTTGAGAATTTAATCAATAAATTTTAATATCAAATCGCTGTATCAAAAAATCTAAATTAGTTTTGTTGTGTGGGAGGGCAGTTGTGTGTTTGTATGTTTATTTCCTCACACGAAAGCGAAGCCGCGTGTGGATGCTAGTTAGAAAGAGACCAATATCTTCTTTCCCAAACCACGATAACCTTACAACGCAAGTTTAGAATGCAAACGTTACTTTTAACTACAATTTGTGTGAACAAAAAATAATAATATGCAATAGACGGCGCTGTTTTTTGTCCATACAAATAGTAGGTAACGTGATACACCACTTGGCGCTTTGACATGACACTTTAAATGTAGATTTCCGAAGCAAGCGGCATTAGTGCTGCGTCAGAGCTTCTATTAGCAATAAGGAATCGTAATGGACCTGATTAGACACCACCGGTTTGGTTGTAGGGCAAGGCTAGAGGGAAGCCTGGTGTGCGCTCCCCAGCGCCGGCCTTGAAGCAAGATGCAGCTAACCAGACAAACAAGATGCAACAGCAAATCCAGCAGCCGAAACAGCAGTAAGTGACCAGCTCTTTAGCCCCTAGCGGCAAAACTTTCAGTGTCATAGTAACACTAGTACTAGTCGTCTCACTAGTTGTTTCGAACCTGGTGGTGAATGGATTTAAAGTGCACCTCAAAGCTTGATAAACATCGTACACTTGACAAATGTTTTAAAACTTTTTAGTTCCTACATGCCGGTTTCCTCACGATGTTTTCGTTCACCGTTTAAGAGTATTGATATGGTGCACATTTTGGACAGAAAAATCCATTAGTGCACGACCGGCTCCTACTATCACACTCGAATTTTTGTGTGCATATGTTCGTTGTTTAGTACTCCTACCATGTTCACAGCAAATTAATGTCCTTATCTTTATCTTTACCACTCATATTTGTAAAAGCGGGTGGGATTTGGATTGAACTTTAAATGGACATGTGACCAGAAATGGCTCATAAGCTACTTTTTAAACTTGCGTGGTGCCTACGCAAGGGAAATCGCGGTTGTAAACTGGTTTAAAAAAAACAAGGTTCATCGTGATCTCTTATGGCATGGCTCAATTATATCCCATGGCACCACGCAAGGGAAATCGCGGTTATAAACTAGTTTAAAAAAACAAGGTTCATCGTGGTCTCTCATGGCATGGCTCAATTATATCCCATGGCACCACGCAAGGGAAATCGCGGTTGTAAACTAGTTTAAAAAAACAAGGTTCGTCGTGGTCTCTCATGGCATGGCTCAATTATATCCCATGGCACCACGCAAGGGAAATCGCGGTTGTAAACTAGTTTAAAAAAAAACAAGGTTCATCGCGATCTCTCAGGGCATGACTCAATTATATCCCATAATAACACTGGCCACCTCGTCGCCCTCAGTGCACTCTGCAGATTTCAATTGACACTTAGCGGCGTAACTCGTCTGACCTACCTTATTTGTTGAACGTAATCATTTTAAACTTCAGTGCATTTGTAAAAAATTGTGTATTTCCACGTGAAACGTTATACCTTTTTTAACCAACTTCAATGAAAACGTGTATTTTGGCTGTATTTTTTGTGTCATTCAATTCTGTCTTCACTTAGGGCACACGATTAACTTCAGGTGTGTAAATGAGTAAATTATTGCACCGTTTTAAATTGCAAAGTTCTAGACCATGCCGAAATTGGTTAAAAGTTATTTAAATCATAATAACTTCTCCCAATTCTCGGCCCTCCATTGCTCTTAATCTTAGCTGTAAAATTTTGATCACTGGTAAGAAATAATGCTTTAATATTGTAATATGCATTAATCTTGCTTACGAGCTCTAGATGCTCCTATTTTAGACTAGAAAACGGTTTCCTGTCTAGCTTTGAATTATTTCTCTTAGCATAGTTAATTTTGTAAATATTTGAAACTAGCTGCCGCCCGTGGCTTCGCTCGCGTGGTACCCGGTTAAAAAATAGCCTGTATGTTAATCCAGCACATGGACTATGTAAATTCTGAGTTTATTTCAAATCTGTTCAGCCGTTACGGCGTGATTGAGGCACAAACATACATCGTCACATCCACACATTCTCACAAACTTTCGCATTTTCTTTTCTTTTCTTTTCTTTTCTTTTCTTTTCTTTTCTTTTCTTTTCTTTTCTTTTCTTTTCTTTTCTTTTCTTTTCTTTTCTTTTCTTTTCTTTTCTTTTCTTTTCTTTTCTTTTCTTTTCTTTTCTTTTCTTTTCTTTTCTTTTCTTTTCTTTTCTTTTCTTTTCTTTTCTTTTCTTTTCTTTTCTTTTCTTTTCTTTTCTTTTCTTTTCTTTTCTTTTCTTTTCTTTTCTTTTCTTTTCTTTTCTTTTCTTTTCTTTTCTTTTCTTTTCTTTTCTTTTCTTTTCTTTTCTTTTCTTTTCTTTTCTTTTCTTTTCTTTTCTTTTCTTTTCTTTTCTTTTCTTTTCTTTTCTTTTCTTTTCTTTTCTTTTCTTTTCTTTTCTTTTCTTTTCTTTTCTTTTCTTTTAAAAAGAAAAAACTAACCATAAACACAAAAAAAAAATGCAAGCATAATAATTAAGCATTTATAATATTGGTACGGTTTGAAATTTCAAATTTGTAATATTCCAGGTTATTGGTGATGAATCCAAACGGACAAATGACCCAGATCACCAGTGTGCAGGACAAACAGTCCCTCACCAAGAACATGCAACAACAAGCCATGTTGCAGCAACAGATACAAGTGAGACCATCTCCCTTAAACTTGCTGTCTTCTTCTTATAGCGATCTCTTTTCCACCTGATTTCTCATTGCCACTGCCAGCATTGTATTTTACCTGAACCATATAGGGACGCGAAAGGTGCTGGTTCAATACCCGCGGCGACAAAAATGTTTGCATTTACTGCATTATACTTATTCTGAGTCTGTGTGATACCATGGTACTCGTAGTTTCTGATATCCACGACTCAAGAAGTCTTAGAGTAGGATCAGCACTATGTATGGGACTATTGGGTGTTATGCATTTATTGTTATTAGATGGGTGATGGGCCCTGACGCCATGGTTCACCATATCCATCATGGGACTTTGAATCAGATTGGCTGCAAGTTTTCTTATGATGACTTGTGTTTCCGCCCACCCCATTAGGGATACGAGCGTGATGATATGTATTATTAAATATTGCAGCAACAGCAGCAACAACTGATGCATCATCAGCAGCAACAGCAGCAAACACAACAGATGGTGCAACATTACCAGCAGCAAGGTAAGAAATCTAGCGGACTATCTACACTACAGTATCATGCTTTCTAGTTCTTGAACTAATTCAAATCTAATCCAAATATCTGCGAGATTGGATTATGAACGAACAACCACACCCTATTAGAAAAATATTAGTAAGTTCGTATGAGATAGTGGCCAACTCTTGTGACAGGAGTTTTTAGGCCGTTATGTCTTAACGACTTAAAAGTCGAGACCGACAATTTGACGTGCCCTCCGAAGCACGGAAGCGCTCGGCTCGTAATGCCACATGCGATCATCCATCCCAATCATGACCGCGCACAACGTTGCTCAACTTCAACGATCAATCAAGCTGTGTGAAGCAGAATGTAAGAGTAGACTTCCTTCTTACATTTAAAATATTTCAAGAAAGAAGTAGAGGGTTTAGTGATCAAAGATGAACCCATCAACAGGTATGCAGATGGGCATGCAACAAAACAGCCTTCCGGTGGGCTCGGTGGCTCAAGCCATGGCCAGCATGCCCCAGACCATATCTATGGTACAACAGATCCATCCTGTAAGTAACCTAACCTAATAGAAGAAAAGTATTCTATCAGCCATCTAGTTCTGTGTAAAATTCCATCAATATTTATTTTTCGTAATTTCATTGATCGTCTTGTGAGTGTAACACATCCATTTCTTTATTTGCTATTTTTTTTTATTTTGTCACATTTGTACAATTTTGAACACCTCTGCTTACTTTGGATTGTAATACTACAATCTATTTTTAAACCACTTTGATATTTATCCGGATATCATTAGCCGTGTACCTACTGACCAAGCAGACTCGCAGTAACAGTCTATATAATTTCCATTTTACAAATACATTACACTAACATTCAAGTGGGTATTCTCAATCCGAGTGCTGGTAAACACTATAATTTCTGACCACCAGCTCAGCGGAATGACACAACAAGGTACCCTAGTGGGGCAGTTGAACGCACAATCGCAAAATCAGATCAATCAGGTTCAAGCAATGCAACAACAGCAGCAGGTAACAATCGAAAACACACCTTAAACTAACTAAGTTTAAGATCATTTTACTAACAAAAATTCACCAAGACTCAAAAAAAGTCGCACTAATACATTTCGTTCTGTTTCGTTTTCGTTACCTATACATACCTACTTACATTATTTTGGCTTTTTAATTTTTTTTTAATGTCATTCGTGATTGCCAGTCACCCTAAGTCCTTTACAGATTGTCAAAATATTGACAGCCATGTTTGTTTATTTTGAGCTCGGAACAAATTGTGAGAGTTTAACCGACAGCCTCGGTGGCGTGGCGGGCGATTGCTCGGCAGAGACGCAAGAGGCGCGGTTTCGATTCCCGCTGCGGAAGAAATATTTGCATTATCTGTAAATATTTCTTCCGGGCCTGGGTGTTGTGGTACCATGGTACTCGTAGTTTCTGATACCCACGACACAGACAATCCTAGTGTAGGGTCAGGACTATGTATGTAATTGATGGGTGTTATTTATTAATATGGTAAAGTCAAATGGCGCGGCGCCCTGTGTGAACGAAAGCCTTTTTAACAATAAAATAAAAAAAAACACGAAAGACTAAGCACTAAGGTATCAAAATGTGACCACAGACGCTGGTTGGTACTGGCATGGTCCAGACTTCAATGGGCGTGCAGCCGCAAGGGCTCAGCCACACAGCTCCGATGCAAACGGTACGTCCCAACACAATCTTTTTGCAATATTTGCAAGGGTTTTGATCCTGTGACTGTTTTTTAAGCAAGTTATAATGAACGTAAAACAATAAGAGGAATGAAATCACTTTTGTATGATATTGTGTAACAGTTGCATTTTTTATTACAATAAATAATGTAACCGAATGGATAAATTAAGAAATACGTATTTTGTGTATTACCTACACAATTGGGTATGACCCAGTGACATATACGTATAGTTTATTTAAACCCTCATGCGATTTATAACTTGTTTATTTCTAGATACTAACCATAGCTAGGTGTGATTCGTGAGCAAGGAGTGATATTGTGCAAGGCTAACATAGACGAATATGCGCTAACTACTAACATTTAATATAAAACTGAAAGATCAAAGATAAAGTTTCATATATATTTTTTAATCAGAATTATTAGCTGGGTTTATATTTAAGTGCCAGCCCCTAATAGTATTTGTTCATTGGCACCATACCATATATGTTAATAGTCATACTACCCAAGAAACAACCAGTATCGCGACAAGCAGCATAATTTACTGTTCTACTATACCTGAGTTTTATTAGGTTATCCTTTTTATGCGTTGTAAGTCTAATTTATTATTTTGTTTTACCGTTACAAATCGGTACTATGCTTATTCTGAAAATAATTCTCAAAAGCATTGATATTCTCAGTAATATGAAATACAGATGACTACTGACTAATCTGTTAATCTTAACAAAGAAACATCTAAACTGAATCCAAGGAAAATTATTATTATAAAAAACTAAAATATGTGATTTTTTTTTAATTTCGCGCGCTTTCGGCGACAGCCGTCCATCACCATTGAGGGCGCTTCGGTGATGTCGCCGATATTGCAAGTCCCCACCATTCCGTACAACATGGCGCATGCGGAGGTAGTGAAAACTTCTTCAAAATACAATGATCAACAACATAACATATCTGTGTACTCTTATATTTATTCAAACGAGTTTTTTTATGTATTTTAATGGTTTTGAACACAGCATTGTTACTCGTAACAGATATCATTGTAGCTTGAAAGATCTTCAAATTATTGTTTGTCCTGGCGTTTTACCAATACAGTTTTATAATTATATTTTGCATGATTTGTATGTTTTTTTATAAGTCAAGTGACATTGAGGTAGGTAGGCGTATCATTGCATGGACTACTTGGGTTTTAAAACAAAGCATGCTAGGTAGGACTCGAATCGATTTGTGGCGTGATTATACCGATAAGACGCATGACCGATGCTTTTTTTTTGTTTAGTGAGTGTGTGGAGTTAGTATTATAATGTTAGTTTATCTTCTGATATTACTTTGACGCTTCATTTCAGAGAAATTATATAAGATTGACTCATTTGTAACATATTGCTCAAAACACTTTCCACTTTCACAGAAATTAACTAAGAATATAACTTAACTTTTAAAATATGCATTCTTAATTGCATTAAAATAAACTGGTTAAACAAAGTATGTGTATCCAAGACATCTCCCTACTTGATGTACTATAATATCGGAAAACCGATAAATGCATGCAGAGAACTCAAAATAATGAGAAAAAAAGTGAGATAGGCTCACGAAATAAAAAAAAACGATCTAAGTGATAAGACCGTTATTTGTGCATATATTTTGCTCAGTACCTACCTAAGTTTGTTTTCTGTTGTGTACAATAAAGAGTTTATCTATGTGTGTATTGTCACTTGTGTATTCGTCAATCTTTTGCGTTTCGCATGCCGCTGTGTCCACACTGACACTAGTTCTGCGCACAGGTCGCGGGTATCAGTGTGAGTTCTCCTCAACTAACGCTGCAAGCCCCGGCGACCGTAGGGCTTATCGCGACGCCCATGCAGAGCTCTATCTTACCGATACCGCAGACTCTCGTCGCGCACGTCAAGAGTGAGGATGACAAGATGCCGCCGCCGCAGGTACAGTACCTGAGAGGGTCGTTGTAGCCGTCGTGTTACGAGGAATTGTCGTGATTCTATTTACGAGCAGTACCGCCATCATCTTTAATGAAACGCACTCTATTACATCAATGATTGATGAATAATAATAATAATAATAATAAATGTCCTTTAACAGTGCTATAATTAAAGCATTTTTTACCCTCGTGGAGCACGTTTAGATGCCGCCGTTGTTACCTTAACTGACAAAGGCCTTTGGCGAAGGGCGTAGGAGTTGTCGAATACTAAGCCAAAAATTGAGGCCAAGCCATTAACATGAATATTACTGTCTCCCCGCGACTTTGTCCACGTCGATTTTTTATTTATTTACTCCCAGAAAAACGTACCTAACTAATACGTTGTGCCAGGTCATTGAGTGTTTTCTAAAATCCAACGGTAGCCCGTTGTAATAGTGGAGCTATTTAGTGTAGTAACACATAAGTAACGTCCCACTTTGTTGAGCACTCCGGTCGTCCAACAGATCGTCCCGCAGGTGGTAACGGCGGAGGCCTCTCCCGCCATCGTGACATTCTCGTCCGCTGCCACCGTCACCACTACCGCCACCGCCACAGTCAGCGCGGCCACTACTCCGGACACAGCTAGCTCCACCACCAATGGTAAAATTGATGATGAGTCTTGTTCTTTTATCTCCTTCCTTTTAATAAAATATGTTCAGCTATTAAAGCGTCAATTGGTAACAGACAACCAGAATTTCTTTCGCATTTATAATATTCGGATTAGGAATTCTGATAATAAGGCCGACGAAATGTCAGAAATAGGAAAATACGCAACAGAATCTACAGTATTATTGGCTTTCTTTCGCAGGTTTGTCGCAAACTAAGACAAGCCCTCGTAAGGCTACCACAGCTGATGCCACTTCAAGCAATGAGCCTCCGGTGTCCATCACCACCGCCCAACACATCTTGCCGGCCATTCCTCAGGTGACTTATGATTCCTTATCTCTCAACAGCTTATCTTGTGACTAAACATTAACCTTTTTTACAACAGCTAACCTTTTATTACAAACCAACAAAAATGTTTTTCACTCCAACAAAGTTATTTTTCAAACCACTAACCTTTTTTAATAACCATTAACCTTTTTTTACCAACCGCTAACTGTTTTAAGAAACTAATAACCTTTAAAATTAACCACTAAAGTTGACTTCTACGTCATACTGACAAACCTATAATCTTGATGACAAAGAATTTGAGAGGAATTAACAGTTAGGTTAGGTTAGGAACTTTAACTGGTTTTGGGTAACCAAACTCATTAATACGATCAATCAAAATCTATTAAGGTGATGGTTAAAACTAAGGGTCACGTCAAAAAGTATCTGCCTACCTATATACTGTTAAAAAAAAGCAATGCAACAAAAACTAAATAAAGCCAACATGTGCTGGAGACCTTTGTCTGCTATGGTATGTAGACGCTTTAAACTAACCTATGGCTAAAACCACAAAAGGGACCTATTTACAATTTATTTGGTTCAATTACCTTGTATTACCCATATTCTTTTAAAGATTTTTTGTCTTGTTCGAATTTACTAAAGAAGAAAAAAAAGAGCTACCAACAGAACTTAATTGTCGCGTATTGTATAGAAAGATGTTAGTTTGATATTCTCATATCATCAACTCCACTATCGTCCCCAAAAGTGGTTTACCAGTGCAGATTTGACTCTATTAAATGTAGAGGGTTTTCAACTCTCGTAAGGTCGTGACCACGATGGCGTCTTCGACTTCGGTGTCATCAACCATCACGCCAGCTATCACCACGCCTGTGTCTTCAGGCCCGGTCGTATTCAAGAGCAACCAGGGATCTAGCCGGAATATAAGCCATTCTACTACCCATGGTATGTTCTACTTTATCCACAGCAGTATTATTCAAAAGATTGCTCCCAAAACTGCGCCAAAGTTTAAAAAAAATGTTCAGAGTTGATATATAAGATGTTGTAACGTTGCGATAGAGAACTCTGAGGAATGAGAATGTCCAATGTTCAATTATTCAAGTCAAATATTTAATTTATTCATATATAGACTTGGATATATGTTTTCGGAAGCACTCTTTTACGCTTTTGGTTTTTAATTTTTTTTTTGAAAATAATAAATTGTAAAAAAGCCACTACAAATATGAACAATGGATTTCAGAAGTTAAAACTGTGTCGCAGCTGCCGGCGTCCGAGCTTGGGACAAAAGGAGCTCTAGAAAACATTTATTGTAGGTTTTATAAATAAAACTCTGTTTTTTGCTATCTTTCTCAATAACATGTTTCAATTCGCAAAGAGTGGAGCAAGGAGTTCGAAAACTTACATATTCATCTTCAGTCGGTTAAACTTACTGCTAAAGGTGACTGGCCCAATTTATTAATACAATATTTTTATTTCTGATACGAAATAACAAAATTGTTTTTTGTTAATACTAATTGGATCCCTTGAATAGCAGAAAGTCTACAGGCTTTTTCTCCACAATAAATAATACCACTTGCCAACAGATAACTTTATGCGCATGTATCGCTTATTCAAACTGTGGATTTAATACCTTCTGCCACATGGTAAACCATCTTATGCAAAGCACGAGCGGTACTGAAACCAAAGTCAGCATGAGAACTCATTTTCCTTCTAACGAGTAAACATTTTGAATGCAAAGTGTCCATTCGGTGATGGTATGCGAGTGAGCCATGCCTTTGCTTCATGTTTTGAAATGGTGCTGGTTTTACTTGGTTTTACAACTGTGTGGAAACGATTCTTACGGGACGTCATTTCCAGATAAGGGACTGCCCAAGGCTATGGTGAAGCCCAATATTCTGACCCATGTTATTGAAGGCTACGTCATCCAAGAGGCCTCTGAACCGTTTGCTGTAAGTACCATTCTAAAATATGCAGAAATGATCAGTGGCTGTCAAAACTAAATTGATGTGTTTATAGGTGAACCGACCATTGCGCGAATGGGGCACAAACAACTCTGCAACAAGCACAGTCGCTAGCGCCGCGAGCACAGAGCGCGCCGAGCGGGCAGAAAGGGAATCTCGCGAGGCACGTGAAACTCGCGAAGCACGTGAAACTCGCGAGGCACGTGAAACTCGCGAGGCACGTGAAACTCGCGAGGCACGTGAAACACGCGAGGCACGTGAAACTCGCGAGGCACGTGAAACTCGCGAGGCCCGTGAGAAGCTGGAGAGGCGTGTATCTCGCGAAAAGCGTTCATCCCGCGAGAGACGTGAATCACGCGAGAACCGTGAGGCCCGCGAGAACCGTGAGGCCCGCGAAACACGCGAGACGCCGCGCGAGCCGCGTAACACTCGCGAGGGACACGAGAAGGATGCCAAATACAGCGCGTCAGCTTTAGGAGAGCCACCGCGTAAGTGATTTTGACAATACGATGATGACTAGGTTGTATTCTATGCCGAAATAAACTACCGTAGTCCTGCGTGGACTTGGCATTCTAAATCCACTAATGTCAACCAAAACGTCCACAGGCAAAAAGCAAATGCTGGATAGCTCGAGAACACCTCGCATCACCTCATCTATCACCTCGTCGAGCCGCGACGAGGCTGAGGCTGGCCCGTCCAAGAGCTGCCGTAATCAGCCTCGGGAGCCCAATGAACCCGAGGAACTGCCCAAAGTCTCCGTTGCCAACAAGTGGAGCGTAAGTATCAACAGATGTCGCTGTAACCAAATTTACAGATTCTATACACAAGTGGATTCCGTGGATGGACGAGACTAGCACAGGACAGTAATGTATGGCACAGAGGGAGGCCTGTGCTCAGCAGGGGGCAAAGACGGTCTGTGGGTGATGATGATGATGATGATGATACACAAGTATATTTAATAGGTACAGAATATAATGTAGCCCTTGAAGATCCTTGTAAGTCATACGAACTTATTGCAGTTCAAAAGCTGCCGCAATCAGCCTCGGGAGCCCGATGAACCCGAGGAACCGCCCAAAGTCTCCGTTGCCAACAAGTGGAGCGTAAGTATCAACAGATATCACTGTAACCAAATTTATAAATTCTATACACAAGTAGATGCCGTGGATGGACGACGCTAGCACAAGACAGTAATGTATGGCACAGAGAGAGGCCTATGCTCAGCAGTGTGTAGAGCCGGGCTGTAGTTGATGATGATGATGATACACAAGTATATTTTATAGCTACAGAATATAATGTAGCCCTTGAAGATCCTTGTAAGTCATACGAACTTATTGCAGTCCAAGAGCTGCCGCAATCAGCCTCGGGAGCCCGATGAACCCGAGGAACCACCCAAAGTCTCCGTTGCCAACAAGTGGAGCGTAAGTATCAACAGATGTCACTGTAACCAAATTTACAAATTCTATACACAAGTGGATGCCGTGGATGGACGAGGCTAGCACAAGACAGTAATGTATGGCACAGAGGGAGGCCTATGCTCAGCAGTGGGTAAAGACGGGCTGTAGATGATGATGATGATGATGATACACAAGTATATTTAATAGCTACAGAATATAATGTAGCCCTTGAAGATCCTTGTAAGTCATACGAACTTATTGCAGTCCAAGAGCTGCCGCAATCAGCCTCGGGAGCCCAATGAAGCCGAGGAACCGCCCAAAGTCTCCGTTGCCAACAAGTGGAACGTAAGTATCAACAGATGTCGCTTTAACCAAATTTACAAATTCTATACACAAGTGGATGCCGTGGATGGACGAGACTAGTACAGGACCGTAATGTATGCCACAGAGGGAGGCCCACGCTCAGCAGTGGGTAAAGAAAGTATATTTAATAGCTACAGAATATAATGTAGCCCTTGAAGATCCTTGTAAGTCATACGAACTTATTGCAGTCCAAGAGCGGCCGCAATCCACCCAAGGAGCTTGAAGTAGTAGAAGAAGAGCCTAAAGAATCCATCGCACTTAAGTGGAGCGTGAGTATTGTTAGCTGCAACTAGATGGCGCTACCGTCTGCTTACAGATTCTATACAAAGAGTCCTTTACGTTGCCGTAGACATACAGGCTTTTTACTGATGCCTTTATTTACACTGAATGTCGTAGAATAAATACAATACACAACCGTAGAATAGAACTTACAGAGAATTAGTGCATCCAGCAAAACCCTACAGAACTAAAAATAAACATACTCCGGTCTGTAATCTCAAAGCATACCGAGTAGATAAGAGAATAATCTCAAGGGATCTACTGTTTCTAAGGGAAACTTGTTGGATAAACAAAAAAGTATTCAAAGTTCAAAACATCTTACTATAGACAAGCTAGATCACCATTATTGCAGCATGATTTATTGGTTCAGCTTTGTACTTAGATTTGATGTCTTTCAGTTCGTGTTGATTGTTGTTCGTCTGTCCTAAATATTCATCTGCTTACATCTAACTGCTTTTTTTCTAAATAGGTCAACGAAGTGTGCGACTTCATCCGAGCGATTCCCGGCTGCGCCAGTTACGCCGACGATTTCATGATGCAAGAGGTTGATGGAGAAGCTCTACTGCTAATCAAAGCCGAACATCTGGTCATGGCTCTTTCAATGAAACTCGGTCCGGCGCTCAAAATCGTTGCGTGCATTGACGCCCTGCGCCCGGAGAATGAACAGCAGAACGATAACGATTAAGTAATGCCAGCAAGACGCATGTGGCAGAGAAGGTAAGATTCCTACGATTATGCGAAATACTATGCGCGAATGTCTGCTTTGCAAATTATGCCTAGCTTAACATTTTGTATTAATCGAGCGGTGACTCATGCTAATGTATGTATGTTACTAAACTATTTTTTTAAGGCTATTTGCCACTGTAATTTCATTGTTTCTTGGAGCAATTACACTATTTGCCAGTGTATTCGGACTGTTTTTCAGCGTTACATGAGTATCGGTCCGCGTTGACGTGTTATTAAAAAAAACTATAAAGTTCTGCGTTAAACATCTTGTACCTGTTTTTATGAATCCATCAAATATAAGACATATTTGATGGATTTATTTTCCGGCATGCTACTAATTTTTGTTTTATATTGAAGAATTGTTAAAACACCAATTTGTTATTTTTCAGATGAATGTGAACCAGGAGGACGATTATTATTTACGAGAGAAAGTTTTTATTTACGGTTTTACACTTCGTAGAACACGATATTGTATGTTATTCTGTACCCTATTAAGTACCTACCAGTGTTTCTAAGATTTGTCTACCTGCGGATTCCGAAAAGATTAGACCATAACATACAAACATACAAACTATTATTTGATCGTTTGAACAAACCATTCTCATACGCATCACACATTCAGTTGCAAAAGTCACGGAACATGTCATTTTTGTTGAAACACCAAACAAAAACTAAACTTTAATTATTTATTGTTTTACACCCATCTGGTTTGCAAGTTGAATGTGTGTGTGTGTGTGTTAGAACGTGAATCGTGTTGTCCTTTTCGTTTCGCATCAATCATTATCCGGTTCAGACAGCTGAGCCCACATTGTGATTAATTTTGAACCCGGTAGACCTTTATATTTGTCCAATTCATAGGTTATTTTAATCAAATAATGGTATCAATTCTTTGTGTCATCTTCTAGATTAACTATAGAGTTTTTATTCTACTTATCTAACGGTATACAGTAATTATGGCAGTCAGTAATACTGTAGCCCCGAATAGTTCTCATTATTAATATACCTACAAGATATTTCCAATGATTATATTTTTTCTTATAAAGAAATTTATTTTTATTGATTTAATTAATAATGTTATACGTTCACTTTTTGTCTCTTGACGACGCATAGTCAGATCTTAAATGTTAATATATTGTATGACAGTATTTACAGTAAAATGTTAACCTTAGAGATAAAATAATGTATGTTTAATGTATATCACTTACTCATATCATAGTAGGTCGAATCCAGGAACATTTCGTTAATTTTATTTATTTCAGCTTTTTCTGCTATTAAATGTCCTTTGTAGAGTATTTTTCGGACTTGAAATAAATAAAACTTCATTCTTTACAACGAGTTATGAATCCCGTTATGTTTTCTGTCGCGTTTATGCCGTGACTCACCTCTCCTTTAGCGTTGTTTTTTAATTCGACTGAATGTTACGGTAACGAGGACAATTGTCGAATGATCCGCCTATTTAGTGTTATTAGCTTTAAATTTGTTTATTTTGTCCATATTCTTATTTCTGTATGTCTCTTTTTGTCGTTTATTTGCTGAGTTGAGTAATATTATTTCTAAACTGCACTAGATGCATAGTCTACGAGTATAAACTATTTCGTGTTTTGATATTAGCATTAGTTGTGTGCACCAAACATCCTTAGGATATGGTTATAAGTCGCACATTTGATATCATAAATCTACATTTATTGGTAATACATAATAATCATTTATCATATTTTAAATAAAATTAGTAGTGTACTTTTCAATGAGTCGATCTTCAACTCGTACCACATGAACTCGGCCCGCGTGGGCCGAGTTATAGACGCACAAAATTTTATTATTTTCGATCACTAACTCGTACCACGTCCTAATCTCATTAAGATTTAGTATTGTTAACGACAAAAGTGGTTCACGGAATTTTCAAATAATAGAAGCATAGCATTCGTATAAATTTAATATACTAGCAGCCCGCCCCGGCTTTGCACGGGTATTTAACAAAAATTTCAAAAATTATAAATTTTAACAAACACACTCACACACATACATCCTTCTTTTTCGTCGGGCTAAAAAAAAAAATTATAAAAAAAGTTTGGATATTATTATTATAATTATTTTTTGTTTGTATTTTTTTTGTTATTTTTATATCTAATGTTTGTAAAAAGATCATATCTACAAAACCAAAGACATTAAATTTATTAAGTCAGAGCTTCTCTGTAAACTATAATTGATGTTCTTTTATCCTTGAGTTACATTATTGGAGTTTTAGTAAAGATCCCTAATTTTTTTGAAAATATAATATAGCCCATGTCACCCGGGCATAGTGTAGCTTAGTAGGTATGAAAAGTCCAAGTTTAAAAATCCAGTCAATATGCAAGTTCAAATCCTAATTTCACAGCTAAAGTCACAATTTCACATAGCCACCAGAGTTTAAAATCGATCAGAGCCATAAATTTTTTGGTCACCTAATTGCACAGCACGTTACTGTCTAGATCAGTGTTTTAATAATCTTCGTGTTAAGCAAACTAACCCATTTTTTAAATTTGTGTATGTTTCTATAGTTTTTTAGAGCGACAAAGTATCTAAAACAAAAAAATGCTACCATCCTTTGACATTTTTTTTTACTTTTCACCGCCAAAACGCTATGATTTATTGGTTGGTTGAGCTTTCAAGTCATCATATATTTTAAAATCGATCATACTTTTACTGTTCATCCTCCAAAAATAAGTCAAAACTATACCCTGCTATTGCTTTTGGTAAAACCCTACTCTGTTTTAAACTGAGTTTTAAAAGAGCCGTCGCTGCTTATACATTGATTTTGTTATGTATAAGCAGCGACGGCTCTTTAAAAATTTGAACTGGGTTTTTATTTTAAATCATTACAAAGCACTTTTCGTGCTGACGTTACTTCACTGAAACTAAGATAAAAACTCCATACAAAAAAAAGTGGTACGAGTTAGTGATCGAAAATAATAAAATTTTGTGCGTCTATAACTCGGCCCACGCGGGCCGAGATCATGTGGTACGAGTTGCAGATCGACTCCTTTTCAATACGTAGTTTGCAGGTAATATCTGTCCTCTATAGCGGAACTACTTATGTCATACACTATAGAATTAGACCTAATTATTTTTCAGTCAATGTTAGAATGAATATTAACTTCATAATTAATAGGCATACCTTTATCATAATCAACGCTTGTCCAATAGAGGCAATCTTATAGTTTAAGATTCAATTTAGTATTTAATAATAGATTACAATAGATGTATGAATGACAAAATTTTATTTTAGACATCCATTCGACACAGTTACTTGTCTTTTAAAGTTTTATTCACCTTTTGGATTTAGCTTATCTTTGTTAGGAGGGTAAGAATCATTGTTGTGTACGTAGAAAAACGCTTGGTGTTAATGTATGCAATTATTGTTAGATCTATACGATTACATGGTAGGTGGGTACGACAGCTTCGCTGTATGGGACTAGGGAATTTGGTATAAATTGAACATCGCTTCGTTATATTCTTTTATCGCTGATATTTTTTCTTCTACACTATTTTTGTGTTACTTTGTAACAAAGAAAATCAAAAGACTGTTGTAGGTATTTCTAATGTTTGGCTTTAGCCTTCATTTAGCGTCAGTGAACTTTGAACCGTGCATAGCGTCCACTTACCTAATTTATTGGGCAATGTCAATTTTCTTAACGAAATTATTACAAATGAGAGGACTATTCGTGCAATTAAATAGGAGAACATAGACCATACATACGGTGTATTTTATGATTATTGAAGTATTACTCAGAAAATTAATTATTTGTATGGTGCTCTTTATAAAGTTATGTGGCAATTTAGTTAACTCTTTATTATATTTTGTTTGTAAATACCTTCTTATTGTTTATGCATTTGAAATTGTGCAGTTAATCTTTAAATTCACATTAGTGGATTACTCTACATGTTATCTAGGGTATTGTCGGTATAACGTTGTAAATAATCATTAGTTCCATCTTATACTTGCGGTAAGTGTAAATACCTATTTTATTTTTGTTGTTTAGTTTTATACCAAAAAGGGAGGTCGGTAAACATCTGAAAGAGAGTTGATAAAGCATGATTTTACGAGTACTTACATTATAAACTTTAAAATTCGGTGTCTATCTAATCACATTTCTAACTGTTCTAGAGAACACATTAGTGTCCGACGTTCGTATTAACGTTATAGGTGTTTAAATGGTTAGAATTTAGTAAATATTGAATTATTGTTTGGTATCGGCGTTGTATTTTTAAGTTAAAGTAGCCTTTTTGTTATGCTGGCGTCTCGCGAGACTGTCAATCCGTTGAGTTCTGTAGGCCGACGTTTAACCTGTTCGATGAAGTATCTGTGTGGTCGGATTGGCTGGCTGGCGGGACGTCTGCGCGAGCGCAGTGTGACGCATGACGGCGGCCCGCTGACGCCATCGGAGTCAACGAATGACGTCACTGAGCCGCCCTCGCGCGCTCACTGACCTCTCGCACACTCAATGTATTAAATCGTAGTTATATTTGTAAATTTTAGAATCACACAATCGCTTCAGCACTGCAACTGAATTGTGTGAATTCATTTATTGGATGTATTTAGTAATTGATGTTCTTTGTGTCATTTCAAATTTAACGGGTCGATGTTTATTGGAACTATTTAGTAATTGATGTTCTTTGTGTCATTACAAATTTAACGGATCGATGTTGTGTTATTCAATTACAAGAATATGAATGTAGTATTGTGAAACTCTCTTTGCTCAAAACGATGCATGATCCCATGTATAACGATAAAATAAAGCAAATGAGACTGATTTATGTGTTTTATTTGAAAGTGATATTGCTACCTTCCTGCTGCGGTATCGACGAACGCAGTCGGGATACCACCGCCCTCCCCATTCGATATTCTAAAGAGCTACGCAATGTTACAATACTCGTAAGTATTCAATGTAAACAATGGCATTCTTTGCCTACTATTCAGTGTTATATTTCGTAAACACTAAACATTTCTTTGCAACAAAAGTGAAGGCCTCATCAATCAGGTAGGTATCAATTCCATCGAAAATATCACTAATTAACTATTATCGATATACTTTTGATCGCCCAGGCCCAGGAGAAATATCTGCAGAAGACGCAAACATTTCTTCCGCCTTGTGAAACAAACAGTCGTAAAAGTAAAGTTAACTAGTTCTTAGCTGACTATGATTATTTCAGTACCTACTAGAATTAATAATATAACACTGAAAATGATCGCTCTGCTTATTGTAAAAGCGAAGTTACTGGACGTCTTACTTCTACTACCCGGTTCCAACATTCTGCTAACGTCCGTTATCTGTCGAAAATCTGTCTATACATTTTTTAACAGAAAAGACAGAAAAACAACGTTGTATGGTAATTGTACGATCCGTCGACCGTAAGTGTCTAAACACATCTGCCGAAAGTTCGGCGAAATACGCTCGTAATGCCAAGTCATTTCGGCTGATGTGTCATATGTTTCTTATAAGCATTGCGAACTTACGATGCCGTTTTTTCAGCAGATGTGTCGCGACACTAAGATATTGGAACCGGGCATAGGTACAGGGCTACATTTTGTGTTAATACTAATATGCATTGGAAGTGGTTATGGGAAATGTTGGGTAACTATCTTGCGTAGCTCGGGAAGAAGCCGTCAGCGTGGCCGGGGTCTTCATATCGGTACTGCGGCTGACCGTGGAGGTCGTAGTTCCCTTTGTCCTTAATCCGTCCTCCCTTAACTTTCTCGGTCATTGGCCTTAGTTTAGAGCTTTCTATAATTTTCTGAAACAACATTAGTGGTTCGTTCTTGGGATGGTAAACACTGGAAACTGGACTTTATGACACATAGTTTATGACCTGGAATAACACAGGGTACTTTTTATCCGGGTTACTATCAAATATAGCGATGGGCTTGGGCTGATCACCTGTCACCATACAGTTCACCACATCTATATCTTGGGACTTAAAATCAGGAGTGGCTGCAAGTTTTCTTACGATTACGTGCTCTGCCCACCCCATTAGGTATACGGGCGTGATTATGTATGCGTGTAACTAGGAATACTAAGGCCTTTACCATACTAGATGATTCTTAAAGCGTCAGGGACAATTTATGCCTACACTAACAGGATGCTAGTGTAACTAGTAGAAACAAATTACCCTGCTGAACTCTCCAAAGTCGACCGGTCGTGTGGCCGGTAGGGGGCGGATCATCATCTTCGTCTTGGTGAGCGGCGAGTTGGGCCCCTTGAACGATATCCAGTACACTGACTGCCCCTTGTTCTCCTCTGCTGAAGTCGAGTATTTGCCATTCAAATTGCTAAACAAAATTATAAACGGTAAGTTCAATTTAGGTATATTTAAGCCGGATTGGATACGGAATTTTCACTAATGATCCTTTTCTATATGCATCTAACGGACGACGAATCGATCATTACCATAGCAATGGTGTTATCTGTTGAAATGTGCCATACATTTTTTGTCAAAAAAATCAACGTTGCTCTGGTAACGAACAATCCGTTAGTCTACTAACGGAAGAATAATCCTATACTCTAGTATAGGATTATTTATTTGTTAACTCTAGCTTCAGCCCGCGGATGTGTTCACGTCATCGTAATTTAGTTATATCTGTATGATAAAACTATTACTTCTCTGCTGAACTGGGAATAAAGAAAAATCATAGAAAGCGTCCAGTTGCTCCTCTCCCCGAGCACGTCGTAAAAGTCTACTAAGGGATTCTCTCCAACATGATGGACCATCTATATCGGCGATGAGCTGATCATCTGTCACCATGGTTCACCATATCCGTTTTAGGACTTTAAATCAGAAGTAGCTGCAAGTTTTCTTATGTTTACTTGTGGCTCTGCCTACCCCATTAGGGATATAGGCGTGATAATAGGAGTGATAAAAAGTACTAGAAACGTACCTCTTATCGCATTCTTTATACCACCAGGCGCCACCGTGCTCTGTCGCGCAGGCGCCGTCTTTCCACTCATCATTGTCCACGTCCGGCGTCGAGAACTTCTGGCCAGCGTGGTATGACAGAGAGTCTCCTGCAAACATTCATTAACGTCATCAGTCTATTGCAGTCCACTGGTGGACATAGGCCTCTTCTTATGAGCGCCATTGCGCCCTGTCTTCGATTTGACGCATTCAATCTTTGCCAACAGCCTTTAGCAAATGGTCACTCCACCTAGCCGGAGGGTATCCTACAAAAACACGCCAAAACGCAGTCGCTCATTTATATTTTTTAACACCCAACAGTCACATACATACTTCTGACCTCATACAAGTATTCCCTGTGTCGTGGGTACCAGAATCTACGAATGCCATTGTACGACAATCGGCATCAGACAGCGTCTGTCGGCCGTAGTACAGTCGCGCATACTGCAGTATTTTGGACATGTCTCTAGGCGGGATGACGACTCCATAGAGCGGTTGGTCGTACAGGGAAAAATGGAGGGAACCAGATCACGCGGCAGGTCACCTATGCGCTGGATAGACCAAGTATAATCCGCATTAGGAAGCAGAGTATCTGACTGTGCCAGACAGTTTTCTAACAGGGGGAGATGGCGGGAGATCGTGCGGAGAGTTGTGTCCACCTCTACCACCAACGTGGATACCTCGACGTGACCACGACCGTTCTGCCAAGAGCGAAACGTAAGAGAAGAAGAAGATTGTATGACAAGACTCAGACACAGAAGAACAATTTGCAGAACATACTATCGCAGCAGGAATTGAACCCGCGCCTCTTCCGCCTCAGCTGAGCACAAGCCCACTATGCTAGCGAGGCCGATATATCTCCGTGCTTCTTGTTAATTTTTGACAGGAATCCCGCAATCCGAGGGTTCGAGGGCGCCTTTTTATGGGAGTCTTCAACAGCCTTCATACATACGTAATATATCTCCTGTTTCCCACAGGGATGGGCAGAGACCACGGATCTCAATTCGCGACGCTTCTGACATACTACTCTCACTTCATAGTCTTCAATTTATTTGTTTTTATCTCTGAAAGTTGCTTACAAACCTGCAGTCCCGTAGTATGTGCCAAGCGTGCTGATCCTAAAGCCCTCGTGCTCTGGCCCCAGTGTGAAGACAGAGTAACTTGCGTAGGCCTCCTATAAAACGTATTTGTACATACATATACATAAAATCACGCCCATCGCCTGTTTACCACAATACATCACAGAGTAGGTATGTAATAGCTATATAGCTAAACTAGTCTTTCGCTTGCGAGCGCGAGCTGCACGCAGCTCGCGAGGGACGTAATCGCTGCTGTTGAAAAAAAAAAAAAAAAAAAAACTGACACCTTTGGCATTTGCATCGCGCCATCCTCTATGACATTTGTTCGAGCACACCTTACCTATCTATTATAGTTATCGAGATATCGTCGGTCAAAGTTTGTATGGCGGCCATCTTGTTTTCCGCCATTTTGAATTTTTTTCACCGCACATCGAATTCGACCAGGGTGCATGTCCACATTCCGCAAGCAGGAGAGATCTTGGTCTTGTCGTTTCGTCTGGCAGTAGGTGAGGTCCCTGATGAGGAGCAGTTTTCGAAGATTTCGGATTTTTCCCAAATTGGAATTGACTCCCTGAACACTTCCCCCATACATCATTTTGACCCATCTCTACTCCTTCTGGGAGAACAATGATGTCAGTCAGTGAGTGAGTGAGTGAGTGGGTTTGCAGCTATATATAGTATAACTAGTATTTTCGCTTGCGGGCGCGAGCTGCACGCAGCTCGCGAGGGACGTAATCGCTGCTGTTGAAAAAAAAAAAAAAAAAAAAAACTGACACCTTCGGCATTTGCATCGCGCCATCCTCTATGACATTTGTTCGAGCACCCATTACTTATCGCTTTTAGTTTTCGAGATATCGTCGGTCAAAGTTTGTATGGCGGCCATCTTGTTTTCCGCCATTTTGAATTTTTTTCACCGCACATCGAATTCGACCAGGGTGCACGTCCACATTCCGCAAGCAGGAGAGATCTTTGTCTTGTCGTTTCGTCTGGCAGTAGGTGAGGTCCCTGATGAGGAGCAGTTTTCGAAGATTTCGGATTTTTCCCCTACTCGAATTGAGACCCTGAACATTTCCTCCATACATCATTTTGGCCCATCTCTACTCCTTCTGGGAGAACAATGATGTCAGTGAGTGAGTCAGTGAGTGGGTTTGCAGCTATATATAGTATAACTAGTATTTTCGCTTGCGGGCGCGAGCTGCACGCAGCTCGCGAGGGACGTAATCGCTGCTGGTGAAAAAAAAAAAAAAAAAAAAAAACTGTCACCTTCGGCATTTGCATCGCGCCGTCCTCTATGACATTTGTTCGAGCACCCCTTACTTGTCGCTTTTAGTTTTCGAGATATCGTCGGTCAAAGTTTGTATGGCGGCCATCTTGTTTTCCGCCATTTTGAATTTTTTTCACCGCACATCGGATTCGACCAGGGTGCATGTCCACATTCCGCAAGCAGGAGAGATCTTGGTCTTGTCGTTTCGTCTGGCAGTAGGTGAGGTCCCTGATGAGGAGCAGTTTTCGAAGATTTCGGATTTTTCCCAAATTGGAATTGACTCCCTGAACACTTCCCCCATACATCATTTTGACCCATCTCCACTCCTTCTGGGAGAACAATGATGTCAGTGAGTGAGTCAGTGAGTGGGTTTGCAGCTATATATAGTATAATATAATAATATAATATCCGCTATAACAACAAATAGTAAAAAAGGGGGGCCCCATACAAGAAAAACAAAAATTTAAACGTTCGTAATCGATCAACGAAGTTAAGCAACACTAGGCGCGGTCAGTAATTGGATGGGTCGTGTGACTTTTTGCACATATAGGTATATATTTGTAGCAAACAAGAAACATTTATGTACATGTACGATGGTACGGAACCTGTCGTGCGCGAATTCGACTTGCACTTGATTAGTTTTATTATTTTTAAAACATTACATATTGATGAGTGTTTTAATAGTTTCACCTGTCCGTGTTGAGTTTCCACTTCCACCCTCAGTTCGTAAAGTTTTTGATTGGTCAAGAAGTTGAGTTTCTCGAGCCCCAGCCAGAACTCTCCCGCTAGATTCCCAAAACCGTACTTGTAGTCCGACCAGCCTTTGTAGAAGTCTTGTGAGCCGTCGAATCGGTTTTGGAATACCTGTGGATAACCGTGAACATGATGAATACAAATTGTATACTTAATATGAGTTTGACATTACTATTACATACATATTATCACGCCCGTATCCCTATTGGGGTGGGCAGAACCACAAGTAAACATAAGAAAACTTGCAGCCACTTCTGATTTGGTCCTAAGATGGATATGGTGAACCATGGTGACAGGTGATCAGCCCATCGCCCATATAAGTGGTCCATCATGTTGGAGAGGATACTATCCCTTAGTCGACTTTTACGACATGCTCGGGGAGAGAAGCAGCTGGACCCGTTCTATGCTTTTTCTTTACTTCCAGTCCATCAGAGAAGTTTACTATTATAATAAAATTGTTAATCTCATTCTAGCCATAAGACTGGAGTTAGCTAGAGGCACTTTCTTGGTAAACCGCGTTGGTAGGATGATTCTTACCAACCCACCAACAAAGTCTATAAAAAAATAACTGATCGTGTACCTTGATCATTCAAGGTACACGATCAGTTATTTTTTTAAAAACTTTAAGCTTTATGTTTGAAAAGACTTCAACGCGCACGCGCTACAAAGCTACGACACGTAAACGCCGTATAACAATGTACAAAAGTATTTTAGGAAATTACACAAAATGTTATTATTTTCTAACTCAAGAATCTCATCATCATTATCATCATTGTCACAGGACTCTTCGATATACTTTGAAGAAGAAATTAATCTCAAGGAGGTACTAAATATAAAAAGGTGTATGCTGTGGTCACTCACAGTGCATGAAAGCAGCCCTTGAGGCTTTAAACTTTTTCACCATACATACCGATTCAAAGAACCAGTGACAAGACTATCTTCTAGCTAGATAGACACTGTAGAAGCCCACAGAGTCGAGTCGAAAACCCTTATATAATATATAATTATGCAAAAATGCAAAAGCATGTAAAAAAAGATAGAATGCGTCCAGCTGCTTCTCGTAGAATGTCGTAAAATTGACTAAGGGATATTATCCTCCTCAACATGATGGACCATCTATATGGGCGATGGGCTGATCACCTGTCATCATGGTTCACTATATTTCATCTTGGGACTTTGAATCAGGAGTGGCTGCAAGAAGTTTTCTTATGTCTCGTGTCTCTGCCCACCCTATTAGGGATACGAGCGTGATAATATACATACAGAAGCATGGATCACTCACAGTCCAGCCTCCACCTGCGGTAGTAAGGTCGCACAGTATATAAAACGGTTCCATATCGTCGGGGCGTATTTTGTAGATGCCGGACACATTGAAGCCTTGCATCTGGATCTCGTGGCAGTCAGTCGGATAGCGTTCGGCACGGTCTACTCGGCTGCCCCTGATAAAAACGGTTCATTCACAGTAGTACCTTTGGCTACCATTGATGGTACTGGAGTGAAAAAAATATTCACTATCGTGCCAAATTTTATTCATCATCATCAAAAAGCTTACTATATCCGATTATATAGAAAACAAAAATGCTTGGGACTGAACAATGCTCCAACTCCTTTTATATACATGATGGTAAAGGGATAATTTTCCAAAAAAATAACCAAGCGTGGTTTCTTGCCTATATCTTCCACGCTTGGTTGCGTTACGAACAGGTGTAAATACAACGTAGATTCAAGACGTGTCCAAGTGATCCCCGTGATTTTATGGAATAATTTTTTTATACACTGTACAGCTTCATACGTAGGATTTTGTAACAGTGTACAGAATCCAAGAGAGAGTTAGAGTGTCATTCTAGAGTTTAGTTTTGTTCTCGAACGAGGCGAACGTCCAGTGTCGATGTTATGTCTAAACGAAATTTATTTTTTCATTTGGAATAATATACGTGCAAGTAACTAGTTATTAATAGAAATAAATTGTTATTATTATTGCGCCTCGAAGGCTTTTGAAGCGCACTTTAATTCCTATCCGTAGTAGTAGGTATTAGAAATATGGCTTAGATATGTTAATATTGTATAGCTTCAAGAATTCTTCAACGTTTTGAGAGATTTTACCAGTGAGGTAAATATTTTTTTATACTAATGCATCTACAACACTGGAAGGACCCATTTAGGCGAGTGGAACTTGAATGACCTCATTGTCGTTTCTGGTCTCCTGGTAGATTGGCGAGTGAATGTATATTATTTAGGAATACTTTATATTGGAATGCATTGCAAAATGAATGCATCTGGGTTTGAGAGGACCTCTAAAGTGTTGAGAAATAGTCGTGAGTCTGTACCTATAGGGTTTTAGATGAATTCAAGAGAAGAGGATAAGTTATGATATAAATAACTACGTGTTTATACGATTCTAATTGTAAAATAATGTAAAATCAACACTTACTTGCAGTCACACTTCTTGAGCCTATGCTCGTGCATTATTTTCCTGAATTCATTTATCATAGACATCGTGTCCAGTGGTGCGCCTGTTTCAGTCGGTCTGAGAAAAAACATACCAAATTTAGGTAGGAAGAGGGTTAAATCAATAGTTTGAAGTAAGTAAGTAGATTATAAAATATACTCGTTTATTTGAACGGTCATTAGATCGACACTTGTTTTTTTTTGTAGGATTATTTTCAAAGCAGGATTTTATTACACTCGCAATCACGACTCGAAATAGTATTAGGTCTTGCATTTCAGCAGTCATACGACAGCGCTGAAAAACCGAGGTACTTGACTTAGGACTTACTTGGCATAGGTTCTACTGTACTGTCTGCTTTTGACTTCAGACATTGTGCTCACGATAGTCTCGAGACCGGCCATAATGGACTTCACATTTGAGTCGAGGACCGCCAGCCGATTGTCCAGCGTCGAGTCTGTGTGGAAATCCACACCTTCAGCTACAACAGAATTATAATAATCTGTTGAAAATCACATTTGGATCAGGTTTAGAAAGGGTTATGAACTTGCTCTGAATTACCGAGAATTACCCAAATTATAGTAAGCATTAGAATTATTGGTATTGAAAATAAATGATTTCTTGCGACATAATTCAGTCTATCTTTTATTATCTAACTGTCGTTATTAAATTGCTACAACACGGTGTATCAGTGTAAAAAAAGTTGGAAAAAAAGTTGCAAAAAAATCTTAATTTATTTGCTTGGTTTACGTTTACCCAAGGTCGACCCGAAAAGCCCGGCCTTTTTCAAATAAAGTTCACCTCACATAAAACCAATTTAACACATTTCAAGAAGAAGAAACTGTATGCACAAAAATCCAACGATTTACCAGCAGTTCCACTGTGGCTCTTGTCCAAACTCAACTTTATTTGGTTTACGTCTGTCTTCAGGGTATCCAACACTATTTCCAGTTTATCCGCATAGCCTTGTTCACGAAGGCCTTTCAAAACTTCGGTCAACCTCTTAATGATGGTATTAGTTTTTTCATGAACCTCAATATCCAAACGATTTAATTTAAAGTCTACGCTTTCAATTTTCTTGAGATATTTCTCGCCGGCTGTGATGCTTTCCATAAGCTTCTCGACGACGGCGTCGTTGTCGCTCATGGCGGACTGCACCACCCGCGTGTTGTTCTCCTTCTTCCGGGTAGACAGCATGGCGTCCGTCAACTCCTCCTCGTATTCCTTCTTCCAGAGTGATTTGTCTGAGTAATCGTTCTTCCGCCTCGCCCGCTTATCCCTGTCCACTTCACAAGATATGGCTGAGAAAGTCACTAACACCTGCAGCAGAGTGAGGCTTGGCACCATCTCGAGATGTGTGTGGTCAGTGTGTGAGGAAGAGACTGGTCGATGTCATGAAAGCAGCTCGGATAAGTTTACTAAACAAAAAACACACCAAAGAATGCCCGTGTGACTCGCACTGATTTTTCTCATGATTGTTTAATGAAACGGTCATGTTGTTATTTTAATACATTCGAATGATAATATTTACAAAATGCTGAATTAGTTGTTGCTGTTGGAACAGACTCTTTAGTTTGAGATGTTTGCTTATAGTTAATTTGGTTAGTTCGTACAGATTAACAATGTAATTATTTTGTTATCTAGAAAACCACAGAAGGAAGAAATCTATTTTCTTAATGGGTAAAGATCAAATTGTGGGTACCTACTTACTAAGTACTTCATGAAATTAAGATAAACTGTAAGTTATCACGTAAATAGAGATTTTGCATTATTATGCATCTTTTTATTGATTTATAATACGATTTTTTTTTATTCAAGTATTCGTGGTCCGTTACGAGATAAGAAAGTAGGTAAAGCCTTTTGAAGAGTAGAAAAAGAAAGACTAAGATGCGAAGAAGCAGGCACATAGACGTGCGCCCAAAAAATAAATGGACACGTACATACATACATACATATTATCACGCCCGTATCCCTAACGGAGTGGGCAGAACCACAAGTAATCATAAGAAAACTTGCAGCCACTTCTGATCCAAGACTCCCAAGATGGATATGATGAACCATGGTGACAGGTGATCAGCCCATCGCCCATACAGGTCCATCATGTTGGAGGATACTATTCCTTAGTCGACTTTTACGACATGCTCGGGGAGAGAAGCAGCTGGACGCATTCTATGCTTTTTCTTTACTCCCAGTCCAGCAGAGAAGTAATGGACACGTGTTACCAGATTTTTCAAAAATATCCTTAAAAAAGTGAGGGTCAAAACTTACATCACACGAGTGATTCGCGCGAGTGAACTAGTCTTACTTATATTATAAATGCGAAAGTTTGTGAGGATGTTTGGATGTTTGTGCCTCAATCACGCCTAAACAGCTGAACGGATTTGAATGAAACTTGGAATATACATAGTACATATACTGGATTAACATATGGGCAATTTTTTATCCGGGTAGTAAAACTATAAATGCATTTGAGAGCACTGGAGGTTAAGTAGTAGCGGCCCCTACCTTCGTATGTGCGCTATGCTAATACTCTTACTTTTAAATCCTGCATAAGGGAACAATAAAATTAATAGAAAAAAGTTATTATAAAATTGTCGAAGCGTTTGCGAATATTAAAATGTTTAATTCAGATTATAAGTTAAATTGTTAACATTTTTATATTTCATAATATATTAAGCACAGTTACAGCGAAATAATAATATTATTTCGCTGTAACTGTGCTTAATTAATTTTATTTATAGCTATGTACTGTTGTTCATTTATTTAGTTATAGTTTACTAGCTGCCGCCCGCGGCTTCGCTCGCGTGGTATCCGGATAAAAAATAGCCTATATGTTAATCCAGTACATGTACTATGTATATTCCAAGTTTTATTCAAATCCGTTCAGCCGTTTAGGCGTGATTGAGGCACAAACATCCAAACATCCAAATTCACAAACTTTCGCATTTATAAAGTTTATAAATATTATTTAAAATTATTTAAGTTATTGAAAACTAACTACTTTGACTTGTGTAAGAACGTGTAAATATTATGTCTATGGACTAAATAAATAAATAAGTCGCATCAGTGTTGCAGGCAGTCAAAAAGAAATAGTTCCAAACTCAAAGCTAAAAAAGTTCTAAATAATTATGAAACAACGTCCCGTTTGTGAAAGTAAAAGTTGCCTCCTGACGCTGTTATAAATCATCTACTTATAATAGATGGTAAAAGTACATATTTAATTTTACAAAAAGAATATTTGCCCTAACTTAAAAACCTAAAGATTTATAATATTTATGATCAATTTATATACAACAACATATAAATAAATAAATATTGTTTTTTTTATAATACGGGATATCGTATTTTTACACTCCTATTCTATTGACCTACAAATGAAATGTTTAGACATTAAAAACCACAAAGAACTTCATGGTCCAATTTAAAAAGTGTTTTTTCTCATGATGTTAGGCTTTTGTTTCGATACACACAGACAGAATTAGGTACCTACGCCTATACCCCTATATTCACCAGGCTCTCAAGATATTGAGACGAAGTCTTAGGGAAAGAAAAGTCACGTCAAAAAAATAATATTAACTTGGGTATGTCCACTTCATGCATCATCAAAATTTCAAAAGCACTTTTCATTATTTATTAATTTCATTATTTCATAATACAGCGTAAATACTTATATTCCTTTTTTTTATTCAAGCTCTACCAGACGTAGGCACACGTATTCAACGTCTATCAGCTCAGCGGCGCCGGCCAGGTCATCATGATTTTCCGGTGGCATAACATTTCCAAATTTGACAAAAGTCGGATTAACTGTCTTGTCATAAATAAGGTTCTAGGCGCCAACGAACGTTTTATGAGTCATTGACTAACATTGTCAGTTATCAAAATTTTTGACGACCTCTGTGGCGTGGCGGGCGAGTGCTCGGCTGAGACGCAAGAGGCGCGGGTTCGATCTCCGCTCCGGGAGAAATGTTTGTATGTTCTGCAAATATTTCTTCCGGGTCTAGGTGTTGTAGTATTATGTTTTATAAGTATAAGAATGCATTTACAAAAAAAAATATAAGTACCTATTCTATCAGTCGTCTGGTATCCATAGTACAAGCTTTGCTTAGTTTGGGGCTAGATGGCGCTGTGTGAAATGTCCACAAATATTTATTTATTTGTTTATTATTATTATTTATTAATTTTATAAATGAAAAATTCACATATGTATTACAAGTTTTGTTGATTATATTTTTGTCTAAAAACTTTTTTAAATGGCAAATTATACTCTTAAGCATTATTTGGACGATTTGCAAGGAGGGTTGACGTCAGGCAGGCGGCCGGTCATAAAACGCCTTAGCCAAAACTCTTACTCTCTGATCCTTGGATCTTGCTGTGCCGACCCCACATAGAGTGGGATGAGGGCAGGAAGATGATGATGCATTATTTGGACCATGATGCTACTATTTGATAAAATTGTATTGAGACAGTTTCGGGATAAGGGATAAAACCAACTCTACCTAAATGTTAATACAGGCTTAAAACATCAGTGAAAACCGCATTCAAATCGGTTATGCCGTTTCTGAGATTAGCGTGCACTAACTTATAGACAAATAGACATAAAGATAATCATTGAACCTCCTAAGACCGTAAGGCTATTAGAAAGTACAAAATCAGCGATGGCTGTCAGTCCTGACATCTGGCAGTGTCAGTTCAAATACAGACCGGAAGGACTATACATAGTCTTTATTATTTTTACGTTTGCTATTAAAACTCTAGTCCTCCAATTGTGTCAAACTATGTTTAGAAAGGTAGCATTAATATCTATCTCATTCACACAATCGCGGCATAAAAATTGAAAAAAAATTGGCGCCAGTATGGTTCAATTTGTCCTTCAAGATGTCACGTCCTGGGAGAAGGGGTTAGTAAATCTGTTATTTTCCGAGAAATCTGCTGGTGTTTAGACAGTAGCTTTATAAAATTAGTTTGTTTTCAATGTTTGCGTTACGATAGCAATGTTATTGTTGCATGACGATTGTATTTTGGATGCAAAATAAGCTCCTGAATATTATGTTCTACAAGAAGTAACTTCGGTCTCAATTGTATAAATGTGTTTCCATAATTTGTTCTATATAGAGGATTTTCGGCCTTTATTACAGTTATTTAATTTGTTTATTTTGTTCTTTTTATAGTGACTGGTCTCAGTTATCATAACAAAATTGATAGATAATCCGTAATAATGTGATTTTGTTCACTATTCATAATCGATAAATAAATCTATAATTTGTAGAATATAATTAAATTAATGTTTGGGGTTAAAGGTTTATTTCACGACCTGATATTTTATATTAATCGATACTAAATATACCTACTTACATCGAAATTTCAGTCAAATTCAAGTTAGTACTTTCAAATCAGAGTACTGACTCGGATCGAACTGATATTGGAGAAGACAGTAACACCTTGAAGAATTCTTCGGGTGTTATAACCTAATTTTTAAACCAAATATTTTGTTTTTGATTACTTATCTACTTTTAACTTTTTTAATTTATTAGATTTATAAGTTTTTTCTTGTTGAGCTAAGATATCTGCTTTGTATGAGCATATTTTAATTAAAAAAAATCCTAGCCAGATAAAGAATTTGTTTATCGTTTTAAAACTATTGCGTTTCTTAATTGCGATTGCAATTGTGTACGTTTTTATAGTAATTCTTACCAATTTTAATTTTAATTTATTACATATAGTCCAAAAGTACTTTTTAAATAAAAAAATTAATAAAATATAACCTGATTTCGTATTTACTGAACACCATAATACAATTACTTAGGTCAAAATGATTCCAACTGAGACCGGATTACCTTTAGAAAGAACAAATCATAGAAATTTGAAACTAATCTCTATGGATTCAATAATAAGTCTTAAAACATCTTTGTTCTAGCGAAAATCCATAAAATAAGTTTTAATCCCGATAACAAGCGCGCGAAGGTTCAGGACTGAGCGGTACAAACGTATTTGTTCTTTCTATAGTACATCCGGTCTAAACAGTATGTGCCTTTTTCAAATGTCAGGTGTTAGGAGGATATGGGTTCTATTGCGTTACAGTCAGTTACAGTTTTATTATAATAAGTATTGATAAGTTGGTATAGAAGATTCAATAATGGCTTTTATCTTTATCCTAGGATGTATAGTTTCTTAAATACTTCTTTACAGGTTTCGAAAAAGGTATTTTTTTAGAAAACCTTTGTACAGTTTTGCTCTACTTATTTACAAAGACAAACTACAATAACATTAAAAACTTTAAGGTAATCGGTATAATAATAAGAAACGAAAATGAGCTCAGTTTTCTATCAAAGTTCGCCTACAGATAGAAAACAGCTCAGATCACCGACCGCAGGTAAGGTCCCCAAAAGGCTGGCGAAATTATCTCGTTGGATAGCTATACTTATCCTTTGTCCGAGGTAAGCGCCAGCTCTTTGGTCATTGGTCACATCCATTGTATATTTTTTTGCTCTCTTTTGTTTCAGTTTCGATGTTTTTGAAGTTCAGGTAAGACTGGATAGTAGTTAGAACGGTATCGTTATGATATTGTGTTTGCTACGTCTCCTAAGTATAACAAGTTAGAGTCGACATGAAGTCAAGTCTTTATTTTGTATTTTAATCAAGGCATTATCTATTCTAACTATATTCTAACTTGCGGATTGTAGATATCGCGCGTGAGATTTCAGTTTGGGCGAAGGCCTCCTAGTAATTAATACCTACTTTTTATTATAAACCAACTGCTATGCTCGCGTGATAGCTGGATATAATGGGTAGACCACGACATTGTCAAGGTCGTGAAGAAAGAAGGTCAAATATCGTTTTTCGTAGAATTTGGGAAGAGCATAACTTTCAAACCGTTGTTGATTATATTATCTTTGGTAGATTTCAACTTTTTATTCAGAAGTAGTTTTCTACAAGTGTAAAACAATGCCTTCAAACGTTGCCTTGGTAGGTCAGTGTTCTCTTACGTAAACATCTTTTCAATGCTCTTCAGCGTGTACCTAATTAACAACAATGCTCGAACGTGACACTTAGGCATAGTTTTGTCAGTTTTCAATGGAAAATCGACAGGGTTTTTATGTTTGAAGCGTGATTCATGCTTGAGAATTTTTGAAGGGTCGATGAGTCGACTCTGTGAACTTCTACAGAGCTGATCTATCTAGTCGTGTCACTAGTTATTTCGAAACAGTGGTGAAAGGGTTTAAAGTGCCCCTCAAAGGGTCTTTTCGTGCACTTGACACATATTCGAACTTTTTTAGGTTCTTCGACAGGCCGGTTTCCTGATGATGTTTTCCTTCACAGTTTGTGGGTACTGGTATTATCGCATCGAAAATCCATTGGCGCACCACCGGATTTGAACCCAAGACCGGGATCGGAAGGCGGGATACTACCACTAGACCACCAGTGCTCGGAAGCCCGAGGCTTAGTCAGCTCCGCAGTCCGCACGTATTGACCATGTCTTTTCTATAGACAAGGCCAACTAAGCTGAGAGGATGCTATAGTTCTCATTCGTAATTCGTCCCGGGCACTACAGCGTCCCGTTAGTAAAAGCAAAATTTTGCCTCCTGACACTGTATAAATCATCTGATATCTGGGAGACGAAAATAACTGAAAATCTTCTATAAATTCTAGAAATAGAGAGACGGAAATACTTACGAGTTTCGCTAGCACCTTGAGAGCTTTTATTTCTCCAACCCGTCAGTCTTCTTCCAGTACCTATCAAACCAGTAGAAAGAGACTAACCCCAGAATACTCAAACGCGACTCAGAGTTGAGCACGTCTCAAATCACGGTTTTTTGACAGTTTTTGATGAAATTCTGCCAAAAACTCGACACTTGATACGTGCTCAACTCTGAGATGCGTTTGAGTATTCGGGGGTGAGACACTTACTGCGCATGCTTGGATGTTCATCCAGCCTCGTTGTCACGGACTGTTTCAATCGGTCCAAGTCAGTCTTCACGTCAACCAAGGCCTTTTCTAACATCTCTGCCGGTGATGACTTCACCATCCGCAGCATCTCGGAGAGATACTTGAGTATGCTGTTGGTTTTCTCGTGAAAAGTGGCATCTAGGTGATTGAGCTTTCGCTCCACTGTGTCTATCTGCTTCCAGTACCTCTCGCTGGTCATCAGCGTCTCTACAAACTTTTCCACCACCACGTCTCCGCCGGCCGGCCGTCCTGTCGTAGTTGGGATCCTATTCTTAGGACGACTTTCATCCGCGCGTTTTCCAAAAACACACGAAACGAATATGCATAGTAAAATTAATGTTTTTTTTGGCGACATTACTCCGGAAACCACCTTCAACTTCAACAAAAGAAATCACAATGACCGCCACGGTCCCATGTTTAAACTTATGGATAATTTCATAAAACATTCGGCACTGCAGTGTTTCTATTGTATTATAACATAACAATGTTATGTTTTAAAATTTCGCATCCGTTAAGCGTTCATTGAAACATAATACTATTCATGAACTGAATAGTTAGTGTAAGTTAGGTACCTATGTAATGTACCTACAAGAGATACCAACCTACTACTTAAGGGAAACGTGTACAAGATGATCCGTTTTGTGATGATCCTTTCACATTTGTGGCGAAACTAAAAACGCTATTTGGATGTTTTCTGCAGTAAAACGTAGGGATACTTTGGTCGTTGTTTTGCAGAAAGTGGCCAAGCATAGATAGTTATTTTTTTAAATTAAGTTTATAATAAATCCTACTAATATTATAATGCGAAAGTTTGTGAGGATGTTTGGATGTGACAGAGTAGAGTTAGAGTAGGTAGGTAGGTAATTTTGAATTCTTAAGATCTTTAACTTATATTAAACTGTGTTGTCAGTGGCTTCTCCCAAAATAATGTTTATAATCTGATATGTCTACATAGGTTCACACAAATCACATAGAGAAAAAAGTACCTACTTATCTAAAATAAATAAATCAACGCATGAAATTAAAGTCATTAAAGGAAGGTATAAAATTACATAAATATAAATTTAATTGATCATAATAGAACCTCGTCATAATAGAAAGAAAGCTCGTATAAATAATTAATTTTAAAAATTTTAGATTTTTTTTTAATTTTTAATGTGAATGATGATGTACCTATGTTTGTGCCTCAATCACGCTGTAACGGCTGAACTGATTTTAATGAAACTTGAAATATACAAAGTATTTGTGCTTAAATAAAATTTAGGTTACATTATATCGCGAACCACGCGAAGCCGCGGGCAAAAGCTAGTAAGACAAATAATTTAGTAAAATAATGGCAATGCCTGATATAACCCTCATTTATTAACCCTAGTTTACTTTTTGTTTTATTTTCATAATAACTAATATGTTTTGCTTTTTCTCTAAACTATGGAACTTTGTTGTCTGAAATAAAGAATTGATTATTGATCGAGCAAGCGAAACGAACTAAGATCTTAGTGGCAACTTGGACGATTTTTCAGTGTAGGTTATGCCATAAGTTATGTTGTTGCCCTAGAAGTTAACATTTTCGATCATTGAACCTTTAACTAAAACTATATAAAACTTCTTGGTAGGTCAATAGATTGTGATATGAAGATTTGCTGAAAAGCTTATGAGCTTAATCGGCGAAGGGGTCGTAAAGATATTGGGTTCCCAGGAGGGTAAAATTTAATTATTTTTTTTACGAATGTGTCGAGAGTGGGGTACAATATGAAAGGGCTTTTTGAAGTTCGAATTAGACGGGGTATTCGCTAGATAGCGATATACCTACGCTAGGAGTACCTAATAGTGTTCTGTGGCGATATAGGTACGACATAAAGTCTTGATTATGTAATGTAATCAAGACATTATATTGGGTAAACAATGGTCTAATGAGAACTTGTAGGTAGGTACATAAATAAAGTGTGAGAGTACAAAATCTCAGATCGCAAATGATTTTCGGTTTTTGTCCTTCTGATCTTAAGACCGACATTCTCCAGTCTCTTCCGCGATTTTCCCAGCGTTCGGTGTGGCACAGCCACATCGAAATTGCCGGTAACTCCAGCCTCGGACCGGACGTGTGTTATGTACCTGCTCGCTCGACTGTACATAGCTCGGATGAGCTGTATGTTGGTACTTCTCAGGCACTCCTATAACTTTTATACTCCAGCATAGAACTTCCCGGTGTAGGTACCTAACCTACTGTCATAGGTACCTACGCCTTCTCTAGATCCGCGAATACCATATACAAATTCCTGTTCGCAGGCCTTTTTTTAAACAATAGGCGAAGTGCAAAAATGCCATCCTTGGTTCCGCGCCCAGACATAAACTGGTTCAGTGATACCTCACTATCCTCTCTCATTCGTCTCGCAATCAATTTTTGCCAAATCTTCTTACTGTGTGACATAAGCTTTATTCCTCTTTAATTGTTACAACCCTGTACGTCACCTTTATTTTTAAAGATTTAACTTCATTCATACTCACCTGTTTCACCATCCAGTGTTCACTGGTATATTCTCTAACAGTCGATTCCAGGCTCTCTCCTCATTCATCAACTTTTTAAAATATGCTTTCCATCGTTTTTTTTTTATTTCTTTTTCATCCGTTAAAACTTTTCCTCAATCATATTTTATACATTTAACATGAATGATCGCTATTCTGTAGGTAGGTAGGTACCTACAGGTCTTTTTGACCATCAGGGCTCTCCAAAGATTTATACAACTGATCCTGTAGCTTCGCCCTTGTAACTAAAAGATTTCCTCTTACACTCCGTATACCTACCTACATATACAGTATTATTTACTCTCTTTCATTAGGTCGTCTTTTTCGTTCATTTCCTCTACACACTTCCAATCTTTACAAGCTTTCTTCTTTTCTTTCAAAATCTTTTGTACTTACCTACTTCTTCATTCCAGCACCATGTACGATTCCGCACCTACCGTTAGCTGTTTCCTTTACCTTTCGTTTTATAAAATTGCTAAATCCAATGCAGATGCAGCCTCTAAGAGCCTCATCTTGGTTTCGGTTTCCCAGACCCCGTCCCCCATGCACTCTTTCATACCCTTCATTCATTCATCCCACGTCTTAGGCGTTCCCAGTTTTAGGCGTAGGTACACACACTCATTAAATTTAAGGTGCACAACAAAAGTTTCACGATTATTAAACAAATTAATAAACCGTTTACGTTCGATATCGGGTGGCAACTGAACTTAAAACAAGTTACAAATTCACATTCCCTGGCGCTTGGCTCCAAGAAATATTTGTTAGTTGCCAGGCACAAAAGTTTGATAAAAGGACTACCTCTCTTAACATCCGTCACACCTTTTTTTTAGCTTACCATCCAGCACAACTCCCATACCGCTCCTCTTACGCGCATCGCTTCCACAATAATAAAATTCATATCCCACTCAAATCTCTTTCGCTTTCGATCCCTTCCACAGTCCACTTCGTTTCACGCAGACACGCCACATTTATTAGTCTTCTTTCTAAAACATCCGCTAACTCTCTTCCTCTTCCAGTCATCGTTCCCACATTCCAACTAGCAATCCTCAGTGTTGCATCATGGACTCGCGTCTTACGTTGCACCCGTCTCTGATGCAACAACCCTTGTCCATTTCTCACGGGCGTGGGCGCTTGCGCACCGCCTGGGGGATAGATACCCCTAGGCATGGTCGCCAATTCCATTTATTCATAAATCATGTTGTAAGGGGCTTGATTTTAACGACCGGCCTCCTACCTGACATCAACCTTTCTTGGGAATACTTGTAGTGTCCAGGCGACGATAACTAAAGCCCCTACCGTAGCTTTCGAGCTCTTGGAATGGTGGAAAGAAAAAAGTGCTTCAGTCAACTCAATTATATAATAATTATATTTATATAGCGATTACTAAAGAGTCAATAATAGTTACTATTAATAAAATATTAAACAAAATCCAATCCAATATCTATTAAGTACAGCTAATCATCACATATTTACATTAATTTAATACGTAATAATACGTAATGTCCTCATTTATAAAAAAATATTATGTGTACATCATCATGTGGCTTTTCCTACTTGGGGTCGGCACGTGTTTTTTTTCCCATTCCCCTCTTATCAGTAGGTATTCACTCATTTACAACATGTGAAGGTATTCACCTACATTACATAACTACAACATATGTGATTATATCAAAATATTTTAGTCTACATTATTTCAATTAAAAAACTTTATATAAATATAGCAAAATATTAAGAGTTATATAATTATCACATTTGCACTTAATCTTTAACACAATAGAACCAAATTACTATCAAAAATCTTGGTGTCATAATCCTTTAAAAGCTTAAAATGCTTGAGTTTAAAACTCTCAATGCACAATTTTCTGGCCACAGTGGCATGGATTTCCCACATATTGCAGCATAGTCCTCAACAAGACAATATCATCCAATTTTTCAATATTACTGCTCAATAGGAGTTCCGGATTCTGTTTGATAAACTGAAATACTTTAAATGAAAGTTCCTTTAAATTGTATTTCTTGGCTGTAATAGCTAACTCTATGGCATTGTTTTCATTGATGTCTGTGCTCAGAGCGACTTGCCCCAGTTCCAGCAAGCCTGGCAAACCCAGCATAACAGCTATATTCAGTATTTTTGGTGCATTCTCGGATGAAAGATTTTCAACTGATCCTTTGTAGAGAAACGTAACTAGCATTTCTACATCTTTATCGTTTAAATCCAACGAGACTGTTTTCTTATTGTCTTTTATGGCTTTCCTGAACACAGGAGAACGTGCTGCTGCTAGAAGGTGCACAGGATACTTTGTGCCAGTAGCAGATTCTAGAATAAAATCACCTTCATTTTTTAATTTATACAAAGCTTCATTCAGCAGGACAGTGTACTGAAGTTTGATCCTGTTGACAATGTCAGGGTTGATCTGGTATGACAAGTGTATCTTTATTGAACATGGCACCAACAAAACTTGACCTGTCAGTCTCTCTATTTCTTGCTTGGTAAAACGGTATGCCTTGACAAAAGTAACTTCATCTTTCATTGAAGTTGTAAACATGTGCTCTTTCATGGGCCCCGTGATTTCACTGTAATTTTCATCTTCATGTACATTAATGTAGTTGGTAAGATTGTGCCCAACATTTGGAAGGTTTAAAGAGAATCTCATGACTCGACGAGGAATCACAAATACTTGAAGAAGATAGTTATTACCATGACATAAAGAAGTGCTACAGAAGAACCAGAACTCTTGTTTGTTTTTATTGTATGTACCTCCAATGGAATGTTCCACTTCTGTTTTACATTTTAACTTACTGCTTGGTAATTGAATGTGCAAATGTGAAGCCACTTCAGTTTGGGATTGTAAGTGTGTAGCTATCAAGACATTACCCTGCGAACAATACAAAACATAATTATTTCCACTGCTATAAATAGTGATGACTAATGAAGAACCTATCAAACCTATCTAATTTATTTATTTAGCGATGACAACACCATCGCCCATTCTTCTTTTCCATCCTCTCCATCCTAAGATTGTCTGGAACAAATTGCTCTTAGCAATAAGACCGCAGTTTATGTAAATCTGTTTTTGGTTTTTTTTTGGAACCTAAGATTTTTGTTTCTTTTTGTTTTCGCTTTTATTGTTATACATAATAAAGAGTTTATCTAACTAATCTCTTCAATATTGACTCATTTGTACAAATAGTTGATAAAGTTAATTCACCCAGGCAAAGGTATCACCAAGTGGCGACAGCTGCCTTTTTAGAGATAGCATGATAATATAAATAAAACTGGGCAAGTGTGAGACGAATTCACACACAAAGGGTTCCTTACCATCCTGCATGTACTACATAAATGTTTCTTGTATGCCACCTATCATAGGTGCATGCCGTCTATTCCAGGTGGCAGCACATTTCCTATTAATGTCAATCTAGAAATGCAAAATGAAAGACGTCTCTCCTATGAGGATCCCCTTCATTTTTAATTTTATTATTATTTTAGATTGTTTGAAAAAGAAATACACAAAAATGTGCAAAAAGTCACTCGACCCATCCAATTACTGACCATGACGTGTTGAACAATGATTGACTACAAACATTAATTTTATTTAGTAATTGGTTCCCTTTTGTTTTATTTTTATTATTTGTTGTTGCAGCGACAATAAAAATACACACTATGAAAATTTCAACTCTTTCTTGAGATACAGCCCACTAACAGACGGACGGATGGACCAATGGACAACGGAGGCTTAGTAATAGCGTCCCTAAAGCCACTTTATAAGGAAATCTTGTACCTTGTTATGTAGAAAAAACTATCCTCAATATATCAACCTGCCACTCTGTGGGCTATCGACTAGATACATCTCTAATAAAGGGCAGTTATTTTAACCTATTATATACATACATACACATTATCACGCCCGTATCACGCAGTAGGGTGGGCAGAGCCACAAGCACATACCTAATCTTAAAAAACTTACAGCCACTCTGGATTTAATTTCTTACCACTATACTGATCTGACTCAAATAGGTAGTACCTACGTAATCGCGTTCTGGGAGAACTGTTAGAATTATCATCAATTCTTCCTTCTTACAGACCATGGGTTTCAGGTACATATTTTGGTACCTACCTGTACGAGCTGCACACAATGTAGCTCATACTCATGTAAATTATTATATTTAAAAAAAACTCAGTACCTACCTACGTACCTACGTTTCTCTTGATATTTTGGTTCAAAACATGATGCAATAAAAGATGAATCAGTCACTACCTCTGCTGCTTACGTACGTAGTCAAACTTACATTTTGCTTCATGCCATGGCATTTATACCACTCCACAATCTCATCGTCGTCATTTCTTCTATCTCCAATGGATTCTCTTCGTGATGTATCCATCATTGACATGTCTGCTGTACCTGTAAAACAACCACAAATCAGTAGGTAAACATAAAGGCAAACCGATCGGCCGCCGAAAAATAAGGATAATAGAATATTCGAACCAGAGTTGTACGTAACTTACCAACAAACAATAAAATTATCCCCTAAAATATACTAATTTGGTAGGTACTTAGTTCAGGGTTTCCTGACTGAGAGAGAAACGAAGTGAGTCTTGTTCAGTGCAGTGTGCTCACTTACTCAATCTCAGTGCCCTCAGGTGCCCTCAGTGGGACTGAGTCTAATCTGAGTGGGATGGGCATGGGACTGGACCAATGTTGCCATGTTCAAAATCCGGTCTACGGTGATAACGCTCATAAATTACGGTAGATTCTAAGATATTACGGTGATTGGGGCTGGAAAAAAACGGTGTCAAAAACGGTGTAATAATTTTAATAAAACAACCAATAAATACTACAAAACTGTTTATATTGAAGAAATTAAACTTCGTAACATAAGTTCGACTGCAAAAACAAAAAAGAGCAACAATATCATAACATTACCTAAGTGTAACTGACTCTAGAACTTACTAATCTGAATCCGATACTAACATCTCCTCATTTTTATAAATATTCTGATTTAATCGTTTGAGCATTTCATCATCAGGGCACAAATTATAAATTGTACAAACTTCCGAACTTTGTTTACTTCAAACTAGTGTTGAGTAGGACATACGTGAGGCACCTCGTTTGTCCCATACATTCGCTCAGAAATGTCATGGACCTCATTTTCAATCGTTGTACCACCTCACAATTCGTGTCACACTCACCAAACGACGTCACGTGCGAGCGCGAGCGGGACGAACGAGGGAAATACAAATGTTTCATTCGAGCGAGTGAGGAGTGAGTGAGCTGATGTATTGCGTGATCGAATGACAGATCGTACGTTGAAATGACATCACAGTGGCGTATGACGTAAGTAGGTAATTGACGTAGCTAAAAATTGAATGAATTTCTTGAAGTTTATTGAAGAAACCTACAACAAAAGTCCATATAAGTAAAATTGCTAGCTCCTAAATAATTTTCATCATAAAAAATTAGATCCTTGAAGATAACGGTAGATATCATCACCGTTGTCATGCTTCAACGGTAGGCGGTAAATTTTTGCTGAGAACGGTGAAGTTACCGTAATTACGGTGCACATGGCAACACTGGACTGGACTGAACTGACTGAGTATCAGTGTGACCAGATTTAAATTGAACAAGCTGCTTGCCTAAATTCTGCTAAAAGACCTGTATAGGCCCTCAACTTTGGCCATTCATTCATTCATTCATTCGTTGGTCTACTTCCAAACAGGGTTGCCAACCGTACGAGGTTCCTCGTACAAATACGAGATTTGTAGTCTTCCGTACGAGGTACAAGGACACTATCAACCACGTACAATTATGTACGAGATTTTGTTAATAAATAAATAAATAAAAAGATTTTATTTCGGACTACGTGGATCCATAATTTGTTAGTCCATAATTAATATGGCCATTCGAACATTTTGCATTACCACTTTATAATAGTAAAAATTTGTGTCATCTATCAGAACTTGTAGGAACTTCATACACCAAAAATTTCATTGCTGCATTTACGCGATGATTGTCTATGGTAGCTATCCCGTCAACCGGGAAATCCCCGACTAATAAAACATTTCGTTCTTCGCATTAGTCGTCTCTGTCACACATAGCCCAAATTTCTACTTTCTCTGTTCCTTACGTGTTCCAATTCTGTCCTTGTCAATTTTGAACTCACAAAAGACATGTATAGCCACATGACAACAGATACGGCAGAAAAAATGATGACAGCGAGGATGTTCCGGACATAATATTTGGAGAGGAGATGTAATCTTAGTTACCTTGCAAATTTTCGTATTAAATAAAAACACATTTTGTTTTTTTGTGATTTTACTTGAGTAATCATAGGTAAAGATTTTTTGCAATACAACACAAAGTGATGTTTTATTTAGTAGGAAACTTGCAATAGTTTATTTCATTGAGTAAAAAGTCCTAAATCCAGTAGTATGCCTTAATTTTGGTTTTAGCACATTTTTTCAATTTGTCAAATAAATGTACGAGGTTCGAAAGTCAAAATACGAGGTTTTTATCTGCATTATGTACGAGGGATTTTTTTTACGGTTGGCAACCCTGCTCTCAAATCTCAAATGTCTCAAATCTCAATATCTATACCTCTATACCTACTTGAATCAGAACAGAATTTCATTGCCGAATTGCCGTAGTCATTATGTACCTACCTAACTGATAAGAATGATAGATAGCGATGTATTGATAAAGTCTGAATTCCCCAATTCGGTCTTTGAATATACCTAGTATCACTCACTACTAGGTAGTCTCTTCAATTCTTATAACCTAACCTTGCAGTCTAACCACAAAAATTTATACCTTTTTGGTCAAAAAATTCTTTAGTTATCATGTTTAAGGTAAGTACACTTAGATACAAACTCAACAATAAAGAAAAAACAGGTATTAGGTATCTAGTCCGTTCTTGCATTTATGTAATATCATCATTCATGCAATTTCATCCAATCTCTTTGGTCTTTCTCTACCCTAGTATCTAATCCATCCGCACCTATCCACACTCATATTTTTTCTCGTGACGTGGACATACATCCCTCCGCATAAAATGTCCATACCAATAGGTTAGCATGGTATGGCTTCTCAACTTTTTCGTCATATGCGCTTGCGCTACTTTTAAACTTTTTCTTACATACTTTATCCTGTCTCTTGTCCATTCTCATCATGCCATCCTCCTCAACATTTTTATCTTTTACTAGCTGCCTCCTGCGGCTTCGCTCGCGTGGTACCCGGATAAAAAATAGCCTATTTGTTTATCCAGTACATGTACTATGTATATTCCAAGTTTAATTCAATTCTGTTCAGCCGTTTAGGCGTGATTGAGGCACAAACATACAAACGACCTCACAAATTTTCACATTTTTAATATAGTAGGAAGGATCTTTCTTTCATCCATCAAGCTAATGTGATTGATATTTATAAACTATGATGATCTGTTCAGGTGTTTGAAGAAAGTCAGCTCATTTCTTACATGACAAAAGCATTTTACCAACTTTCACAGGTCTGATTGGGTCAGGGGTTATTGACATTTTTATTGAATTATACTTACTACATGCATACATAATATCACGCATGTTTCCCATAGGGGTTGGCAGAGATCATGGATCTCCATTTGCTACGATCCTGACATACTTCTTTCACTTCATTCACTTTCATAACACTCTTCATACATGCTCATCGGTTTAAGGTACTCTTGACCTGGCCCTTTTCCAAAATGCACAGCTGGTAAGCTTATAAGCAAAAGTTATACTTACTATTTAAAAAAAATATTTTAGGGTCTAGTTGGTTTAGTTACTGGAGGAGCATCCGGGTTGGGTCGAGCTACTGCAGAATTGTTAGTGAAGCAAGGAGGCCGGGTGGTCATATGTGACTTGCCCACCAGCACTGGTCAGGACACTGCCAAGCAAATCGGCCAGGATGCTGTTTTTGTACCAATTGATGTGAGTAGGTATATTATATACTTTTCCAAGCAGTGGAATATTGAGGGCTTCTATTAATATAGGCCCATGCACTTCAGTATATCCGGTTCCCATTTAAACTGAACAGAGTATAAAAACTATAAACAATAATAATAATAATGTTTATTGATACAATAACAGAGCTTCTTATCTAGATATTAGTGGTCTCCAAACTAGGGTAACCTGTATATTACTTTATACTAATAATAAATTACTTTAAACCAAATACAATAGTTATAGTTTCAGAGAAGATAATAAAATGACAATAAATATACAGTAATAATCACATTAAAAATATGAAACTCTTACATTACTGACTGACAATTGCACATGTATAAAACTATGAAAAATATATTTGATTGTATCTTGATATTAGAACAAAATCTTTTATTATAGGTCACATCAGAAGCTGATGTTAAGAAAGCTTTGCAAACAACAATGGATAAGTTTGGTCGTCTCGATGTCACTGTGAACTGTGCAGGTGTAGCGACGGCATCCAGAATATACAACTTCAAAAAGAAGCAGCCATTTGACTTGAAACTCTTCCAAAAAACTATTGAGGTAACGTTAAATATCTCTATCTGACTAAAGGCTTTTTAGCCTATTTGTGCTTTTTTACTTATAATATGATAACAAGAAATTTGAAGGAGGTTGGAAATGAAATGAAACATTTGGGCATTGAAGCTTATAACTTTTGCTTATAAGCTTGCTAGTTGTCGCCCGCGGCTTCACTCGCGTGGTATCCGGACAAAAAGTAGCCTAAATGTTATTCCAGCACACATACTATTTAGATTCCAAGTGTCATTCAAATCTGTTCAGCAATTATCATTATTGTCTCACATATACTAGATCAGGTAGCAACATTTACCTATACTATCAGGACGTTGTAGTGCCCGGGTCGATTTTAGATTGAGTAGGCTTAAAAAATGTAAATACCTAACAAATATGCATGTATTTCAGGTGAACTTGATTGGTACATTCAACGTAATTCGGTTGTCTGCCGGCCTCATCGGTAAGAACGCGCCTGACACCGACGGCCAACGAGGCGTCATCGTCAACACAGCCAGTGTCGCTGCCTTCGATGGACAGGTAAAACTAAAGCCTTCACCATATACATTAGATGAATTACTACTTATCTGCTGAAGTAAGAAAAAAACATAGAATGCGTCCAGCTGCTTCTCTCCTCAATCAATTTGTAAAAGTGGACTTAGGGATAGTATCCTCTCCAACATCATGGACTATCTAATATGTGCTATGGGCTGATCACATGTAGTTCATCATATGCATCATGTCACTTCAAGTCAGGAGTGGCTGCAAGTTATGATTACTTGTGGCCCTGTCCACCCCATTAGGGATACAGGGGTATTATGTACCTACCTATGTATGTATTTGATGAATTTATACAGAGACAGGAGGCAACTTTTTGCCTATATTAATGGGTTGTTGTAGTGCAAGATGATATTTTGGATGAAGTAGGCTTGCCCAGCACCTATACGATCCTCTCAGCATAGCTGGCTTTATCTACATGAAAGACATGACCAATGACGTTTTCTTACTTATGTGATTGCAGATTGGCCAAGCCGCATATTCGGCGTCGAAGGCGGGAGTCGTGGGCATGACATTGCCTATAGCTCGGGACCTCGCCAAGCAAGGCATCCGTGTGGTCACCATCGCCCCAGGTGAATTCACTTAACAGATTATTGTGTCTTACTGTTTTTGTTATGAGAATTTTAGTTTTAGTCTAACTCATCCACAAAAATGTTTGTTGATCTTATAGTTTTATGAAGTTAATTGGTCTCGAATTTTAGTTGTAAAAACAGAAAAGATCCTTTTATGACAAGATAGAATTTAAAAAAGAAACTAGGTACCTATACTGTAGTTTCATTTTAAAATTTGGCTTCATTCGCATTGTGCCCTTATGATAAGTAGCTCATATGTTATTCCAGATCACAATCTATGTATATTCCAAGTTTTATTCACATCTGTTCAGCTGTTACACTGTAACTATATAAGATTACCATAAGATACCCATGTACAATGTTTATATCCCCGTTTCCTCTTAATGATATTAATAATTAATAAGTGACAATATTCGTTGTACGTGACTGTCCATTAGTAAGAGCATGAGGAAATGCTTATCCTTATGCTCCTACCGGTTGGAGCATAAGGACATATTGGTCCTCATACTCCTACCAGTACGAGAACCGAGTAGGAGCTAGTGGAAACGGTCTAATTGAGGCACAAAAATATAAACATCTTCACAAACTTTCGGATTGATAGGGTACAACTGTAGTTTTCGTCTTTACAGGATTGTTCCGGACGCCAATGATGGAACAACTACCGGAGCCGGCGTTGAAAAGCCTCGAAGCTTCAATACCATTCCCGTCTCGGCTCGGCGACCCTCAGGAGTACGCGCTTCTCGTCCAGAGCATCATCCAGAACAGAATGCTCAACGGAGAGACCATCAGACTAGACGGCTCTTTGAGGATGCCTTGAAGTTTATTTGTAAGTTACTTGTATCAGCAACGGAAGTTCATAAAAATTTTATGATTCTAAGAGTTTGTCCAAGCGATTTCCCATTTATCATCATCATATCAGCCCAATCCACCCATTATAGGCCTCCTCTTTAGCACGCCATTCTTTCCGACCCTGTGCCCGCCGAATCCAGTGAATAGGAATATAACAATAACTTTTATAGCAAACCACTATTTTTCGAAATTCAACCCCTAAAGGGGTGAAAACGTTTGTAATGGAACTTTTTAAAGGGCTATGCGATTGGCTTGAAACTCGATTTGGATAGGTACTAATAAATGCAAAATAAAAGTACCGCATACGAAGTCGTGCGCAACAGCTAGCTACCTATAACTTGGTAAATAAAATGTAGAAATGGTTGTTGTACTTATTTAGTAATTAATAGGGCGAATTTGTGAAATTTGCGTTTTAGCGCGTATTTGTGAAATTCAAATAAAAATATTATTGTTTTTGAAAGACCTTTATTTTCTGCAGAAATACGATATTTTTTGGAAATAGTAAATGCTTCCGAACAGTTTTTCATGAAGAACAGTCATCATGCTATTCTCCCCTTCATGTCATCAGACCACCTAATTGGTGATCTATGTGATGACCATTTACCATTTTACTTTATGTCACAATTGTACTATGTTTTATTAGGTATTTAAATCTTCGTCTGGACAAGGTCTAGTAATTACTTGAATTGACTTGGCCCATAAACAAAGGACCTTGGACGAATTCGTCCAAGTCAAGGACACTTATCATCTCTGATAGTTGACTTTCGTTGCTGATTGTAGGTACGTAACTTGCTTGTAAATTGTCTTTGCAAGTAAAATATGTTAAATAAGAAAATGAAGTATCTAAGAGATGTTGAGTAGATAGCTCTCTTACGGAATTTGAGAATTTTTATATAAATCTGCAAATCAGGTGTTGGTCACAAATGCAAAGATATTTTGGCAACAAGTAATGTAATAGTATATGTATATACAGGGTGTCCCATGCGACATTGACAATTTCACATTCGGCGGGTTCGATTGCCGGTTCAGACAGGTAATTTTTTTTAAATTTTTAAGTGCAATTCAAATTGTTTTAAAATCAAAATGAAGTCTTATTTCAGTAAAATTCTCTATCTACGGTATATAAGGTACTTTCCCTCCATCTGGTATCGCCGTTGCACACCCTGTATAGTACGATAAGTTCTAAATAGAGATATGTATTTTGTATATTGTTGAATTTTATAATGGTTGGTTATAATAAAATATGAAAATTGTAGTTTGCGTAGTTTTAATTTTGTAGTTAATAATACCATACCTACCTAAATATTTCCTGTTCCTCCTTTACTAATAGTTTAGTAAAATGTAGAAGTACCTAGCTAAAGTATAACGGATCTGTCTATAGCCCGGTTCCAATATTCGACCAACGGAAGATCTGTAGACGATTGCTATAGCAACATGTTTTCTGTAAAAGCGCCATACATTTTAGTATTCTTCCATCCGTCGTTAATTGAATACAGGAACTAGTCATAAAATGGTCTAATGTCAATCAAGTAGGTTGAAGAAATATGAATTGACATTCCGAGCAGGTGTAATACTCGTATAAACTTATGATAATGATGGAAGATGCTAAGTGAAATAAAGACGCAATTAAGTAAACGAAAATATCATTTATTTCTACAATAACGCGCGGCGACGCAGCGCACGCTCGCCGCCGCGCATGGTGCTTCTCACAATATTTATTAATCAGTAATCACCAAGAAAATAAATACAATGACGCTGCACATACATCTGAGAGTACATCTCACACCGCTAACACTTGTATCTATGTTGCCATCTAAAAAATAGATCATTGTGTTTACAGATTAAAACATAATCACACCTCTAAACAATAAGGTTCACATTAAAATTAAGTTTAAAGATTTAGCGACAACAATAACGTTACATTATAATAAAGACGTGGTAATGTGAGGTAATGATTCGGTCGAACTTGTTTGCGGTCGCCGCCCGCGTTTCGCTGAGTCTTCAGCCTTTACGAACATCCTGGCGTATCTCATACATCCCCTACACCAGCGCAGCTGGCGGGCAGGCTTATCAAATTGAACGGGTGACTCACAATTTTATTGCGCATAATTTCCATATGCTTTGTTACAAATTAAGACAGTATCAGACGGTATATTCGCATTTAGTTCATTTATAATTTAAATTATCTAAGTAGAGATGAGGAATTCTCACAGAAGTTCACTCAAAGATGATTAAAAAAGCAAATATTTCTGGTCCGGTTCCGTCTGATACTACCCTATAGAACCTATTTCTAAAATGGACGTTCGTCTCCAGCCTCATTCCTTGTAAGAGCTCTTTTGAACAGTTGAAAAGAATAGTAAAATAAAAAACAGGTACCGATTAGTGATGTCAGACTCAATGTGATGTTATGTTTCTCGATCTTGTGGCGATTCGATCGTGTCACGTCACTGTCCCCCTCTTTAGTGGCACGGTCGAACCGCCAGGACGATCCGAGAAGACGGTTGGTTTCGACGAACGTCACGACCGGTTTTTAAGTTAAGCTATTGCTGGTTTTCGCTGAACTGTTGTGAACCCCTTTATTTTACGTGTTGCGTATCGAACTACTAATAAACCAAGTTTAATTTTGACATAGGAGTGAGTGCAGATCACTCCCGCAATCTCTATGACGATGACTTGACTTAGCTGAAGCGTAGGCGGCTGACCTGCCTTTACGGCTTAACTTGTTGGGTGTTGCTTACTGATTATGATTAGATTACCTAGGCAACGGAATGCGAGGCTGCCTCGCGGTCCCGAGTCGCGACCTCATCGTCGTCACACTATTTACAGTAACACATCAATAGCCATTTATTTACTCTATGGTATCAGATAATTCAACATCAAAATACGAGTCAAAATACGACATTGCATTGGTATTTGCCAGCCCACATTTTCCGATTTAACAATAACCATTTAATGAAAACCATGTATGCCTCGCCCTATCTATATGTACAATTCATAATAAAATATAACTAACACGGCTCGTAAAATAAAGTAAGTTTGAAATAATAGCTTAGAAATGTAAGATTTACAACTATTATGAACTCTCAGGCAGCGGCCTGTCGGTTCGCTCAAATTCACACCTTTTCGTTAATTAAAAGATAGAATAATATTATACACAGACAACATCGATTGAGAATAAACCTAGCTTATCGTTAATGAACAACAGTGGTTAACTAAACGCAGTGTAACGCGCACTCGACGCGCGCCGCGTTGCGTTACGATATAGGTACGTTGTTTTGGAATGTGTGCGGCGCGCGTCCCGCCGAATCTCCGACCGATCTCTCAAACAAACACTCGATAGGTACTGTTTTAGGGAGTGACTCGATGAAGACTCATTGGAAGCGAGTCTAACAACTCGACTCTTAGGGTTAGAGGTAGGATTATGAAAGATTGAGATGCGGAAACCGTGCGAGCGAATCTGAGCGAATGAACAGTGCCTAACTCGAGCCGAACGGAGCGCACGCGCGCGCGCGCGCCGCTCGCCTCTGCGCACTTGTTATAAACTCTACTTAATAATCACTTACACTCTAATTGAACTCAAAATGTACATTTACATAGAACACTCATGTGTATCTTAAATTTAAAAATACTTATCATTTTAATTTATAAATATAGATAGTACTTAAATAAAACATTAACTTACAGCATCCGCCGTACATTACAATAAACCCTAACCTTAGACGTAAATAGTAGGTTTTACATTTTATATGAATAGATTAATCAAATATGTACTTATACGAAATGAAATTGGTAGTTAATAAAATCGCTAAAGTTAATAAGTTACACGAGATAAAAATCACTGATGCTAAACTGTAATGTGCTCTTAAACTGGCACCTTGCAGTAGTCAGCTTATGCAGCAGTTGACAGAGATTAGACATGGGCCTTGCACGCTGTTTGAGACGTGGGCTTTTAGCGAGACAGAATTCGTGATTCTAAATCCAAGTATGTGCAACTTAAATCAGAGTTAAATCTGCTAACCGCATGTTAAACAGGTATAATCTAATATGTAGATTATATAAATTGGCTAAATCACTATCTGAGGGCTTACGTGTGAAATAGATTACAATCATTCACACATTATCACACATCTTGATGCTGTAATTAAGTACAATCATTTTCTGAAACACAATATTAATAAAAAAGCAATAAACAAATAAATAAATATTTTTATACCATTTCATAAATATTATAATTACCAATAACGGTGCAAGAATTAAAAATGGAAACAATAAAATTGAACATTACTGTAGAAAATGGTTTAAAAGTTACTCGATCCCTTATATTAGGCTTGCAATTTTCACAGAATATAAAGTACAAAAATAATACTGTATTTTTTACAATTATTCATGTAGGTACTGGTATAAAATACTAGTTATATAAAATGGTAACAAGTTCGGAAAACCAAAATCACAAAACTAATAAAAGGAATCAAAAGTTGAGGTATAAACGGCTTCCAAATGATGCTCATACAATAAATTATTCAGGCAGGGTGCTACAATATCTCGCCGTGGACTATGCCATCCTACGGAGTCTTCTTTTTAAGACCGGACTCTTAATTGGTGTTCCATTGTCAAAATTTAATTAAGACTCATACAGCCCTATGTTCCTAACTTTTACAGTCATCACAGATCAGCTTTGCTTTTATAAAAGTGCTTGGGCATATGAAGCTGCGAGGCCCGAGTGTGGTCAGCTACCCGGGATGTGTGCGTGCACTGACCTTCTGCCCGCAACTTCACTGCACAGTATTTCTATGGCTTCACCACTGTATATCTGCTACTTATACTCTCACACCGCACAATGAACAATTTATGATAAATAACTTTTCTTTGTGATTTTATGTTAGCTACTATGTAATGAATCCAGTACACTATTTTAACACAATGTTCTCAATACTAACTAAACAATTTATTAACTTGACCACGTGTGTGCTGTAAAATTGAGTTATATCTATAAATATACAGTAAAATATCTTAAAAATTGTAGTACCACAACTATATTTCGAGGAACTTTATATCAAAAATTCAATTCGTAAGTGAAGCATAATACTCATCCATACTATTGGCAATGATATTCTCCTACTAAAATTTACGTCTTCAGCTTATTATGTTAGAAATAATATAATTTTAGTGAATTTTGTATATCATCAGCATGCGTATACTAAGCAAGACAATACATTATGATAGTGTGTTCACTGGACGGTATTATAGAATAAACACGGTGCCTTTAAAACATAACTTAGGTACGAAACTAAGAAAAATTTATTGGAAAACACTATTACAAATCGTCGTCATCATTACTACTCGTTGATGCAGCCTACTTGTCTAAATATATGCACTTGGTGCAATGATATTATGATAAAAAAATTAACATTCAATTTAAACACATATCCACAATCACATCATCATTTAATTTAAATAGATCATTTATGTACCTAAAGTGTGAAATACGAGTCAATTTTCTCATGGTGCCGTCTACGAGGCTTGCCTCCTCCGGTTTTACATTCTCCGTCTTTATAGGTTAAAGCGGTTCTAATATGGGAATCATCTGACCAAATTGAACAAAATTATCTAATTGAGGTAACGAGATAATGCTCTCAAATAAAGTTTTCAACGCCCAATTACGTAGGAAATACGAGTATATTGATAAGTTAATAATCTAGTTATGTTCTTTTTCAAACTAATATGATACATTTAAATTTAATATTTTTATCTCTTATAAGTCAGATATTAAGTCTTCAAACTAATATGAAACATTAAATTTTATAATTTTCTCTTTTATAAGACAGATGTTACGAATCTTTATTGATAAAAATTATGTCGATTATTCTGATATTTATTTTTGTGTAAGATATTTTTATAACTACAGCTCAATGAGCTGTTTTTAGTTTTTATAATTTAAAATTCAAGTGGTAGGTAATTGGAACGTGGGTTTTTAATTAAGTCATATTGAAATGCGTTGTTCAAAATTTTATCAAGCTTAAAATTAGTAAAACCGTATGACTTACAAGTACTTTTTATCGAAAGCATAATATATACGTAATATAATGAGATTGAGTATTTCATATCAACCTAAATTTAGCCGCTAGATGAAGCCAGATGTATAACGATAAACAAGTATATTTTGTCTGCACAGGTGCAAAGCTGTCAGATTACTTGAGACGGCTCTTACTTTTAATTTCATCCGTGATTAACCCACTTTAAAAGTAGATTATTATTTTCATTCAAGACATAAGCTACTATATTTATCTCTTTTATAGAAAAATATGAAACAATGTGCTTTCAGTTAACATATTATATATGTTAATAAAGACAAATATGTTTTATATAAAAATACATTGTCCTCGGCTTTCCGCCTGTAGACGCTAGTACATATCCATTACTTTAAAAATCTAGGATTTTTAAGGCTTCTTCCACGTGATTTCAGAAATATTTTACATAATTACACTTTTAAGTAGATTAGATCACTGTGTATGCGCTAATAATGTTATTTACAAATACATAATAGTTGTTTGTACTGGTATGGCCGATAAATAACCTCAATATTTGTTTGAAACACTCAGTTTACCATATGTAACAATAAAACAAAACGTTGTAGAATCATCGATTTGAATAAGATATTATAATGGATTACATTATGACATTACAACATTTAATATTATAATTTAATTTTTCAAATATCAACTCGTAATAAAATTTTGAAACATGAATGATGAAAGCCAATATAAATATATCTATTCACACATAGCGTCGCGAATGCGACTTGTCACACATATCTCACAAACAAACCACTTACAGCAGAACACAGAAGCCACCGAACTCAATTATAGTAGTGAAAACAGTACAGACGTGCATCTAAATTTATAAAAATATTAAGAGACTGACCGACTGATTGACAATCAACACACTGTTTTAACTAAACCAAGTCTTAGAAGCATAAAACTTGTTAATATCTCTTATAAATAGGATGCAACGGGGTGCTAAAGATATTATCGTTTTTATGAGCACATGCTCTGATTTCTTTGTAGTTTGGCATAAATATTCTTTAGTACAAATGATTAAACCATAATAAATTTTAAACCCAAGCTCAAGTGCGTTGGTGTATTTTATGTATAGCATTATAACTTTTACGATTTGCTTAAAACTTGGTTTGGTTACTTTAGATACAAAATAACTTAATACGTATTTCAGGGTTTTAAGACCAATTCTTAAAAAGGGATGCAAAGCGGTATCTGAGTTTGTATTAATGTTTTATAAACACCTAGTAAGCTACGCGCGTGAAATCGCACGGGTCAGGTGGTTCGTTAAATTATAAAAGAAGGTGAACCCCGTGCACATACTGCTGTGTTGAATGCTGCATTACATCCAGAGGCACACCGATAAAACTAACAATCACTGTAAAATTACTAATCTATATAATAATAATGATCACCACGGCTAACATTAAAAACAGTTTCATCAAATTTCTTCGTTTATAATCACAGACGCTTCCCTAAAATATGTAATAGTAATATTATTTCCTCTGGTTACGCACCGGAGCTAAAGAAATCCTAATATATAATTTTATTATGTACTTAAGCTTTTGACGTTAAAACGAAATAGACTGCAAAATAAATTAACTGTAGCTACACAAAATTGGTGCATAATATGTTGGTATATTATGATTACGATTTAATGTAGATAAATATTTGTTTATCTGTATACGGACTAGGCACGCGCGGCACCGCGGCGCTCGGCGCAATAACTTAACAAAATCACACACCAAGTTATAAACTAAAACTAAATAAGTAATATTTGTATAACTCATAGTTCGATCGTGTATGGTGTCAGGGGCGCATCGCGCGCACTCGTTCTCAACGTACTCTGCACTGGGATTCAAGATCTGGAAATACAAAGTACAAACTCATTAAAACTCATCGCCGAACAAAGTGGGTACGCACGCATCGGACTATGCCAGGGAAGAGTGCTCCAAATTCTACGTGTTTATTTCTAAAGAGCTACATTTTGTGGAATTTCTCGATGAAATGTAAATATTTATCCGATGGTATCTGTTGAGACTATCAGGTTTAGGTATGTAGCACGTTAATGATAACTTCGCAATACCACTGCGCAGGCGCAGTTCAGATGGAGGCTTGTATTTGAATGGACGAGTCTTCCAGGATATTCATTATTTAGACCGAGGCTCAAATTTACAGTATAGGCAATTTTGAAAGCACGTTCTAATAAGTAAAATACTAACCGGGTAATATAATTTCAAAATTTGTCGAATCGATAAATCTTTATGAGTGCGATACGTAATTAAAAGCATTATGTGGAAATGACCTGATGCCCTAGTTACTGCACAAATCGATAAATAAAATGATTACTTCATCCATTACAACCTACATTTTTATGCCACAAAAGAAAATGCATTAAACAGAAATGCTTTCAACAACAGAAATGAATTAATGCCTACGTCGCGTCGTTTAGTCTCTGAGACGATTACGTAGGCACTTACTAAATATTTAAACATAAATGAAACAATTTCGACCGATCAAGCCACATTCTTCAATTTGAACACATTATATCACGCACATTGAAAGCAGTCTCGCTCTTTACGGTACCAACATTTATAAATTAGTTTTATTGGTAAGTACTAAGTAACTTGTGGGCATCGAATTCTAGGCTTAGAATAATATCATCCTTACTAGTTAACGTTTGGAAAGTCATGACATAACTGCAGCGTCTTTTTCTATAACAAGTAACATTATAGAAAGAGATCAGCTGTAAGTTATAGCGTGGATAACCAAAGTTCGTTAGCAAGGAGACGGTGTAAAAGTGCCACTATAGTAAGATTGGGCGTAAGCGGTCCACTTACAAAAGAGTGCGAGAAAGGCGTGCATAATATAAGAGTAATTCAGTCTGAATGCTTACTCTATATTGGCGAATGAGGCTCAATTGTGTCGCTTGGCAGGAATCCGCACCTGACACAAAGAGCATTCACTTACAATTTATAAACCATGAATATACATGCTTATACTTTGTGCCCTTTATATTTAAAAAAATGTTATTATTTAGTCTGTGAGGTAAATAAAAGGTCAAGTTGCGTGCGATACAGTAATTGAAGAGGTTTTGCTCGATTCTACAATTTCGTGATTGATAAATTGTGAATCTCTGTTATTGATTTCTACCACAAACCATTTTATTGAAATCAAACATTGTCATTTGCTAATTAGATTAATATAAAACGTGATTTTTACTTGTCTACGGCCGGCGAAGCAAAAAGGAGGGTTATGTTTTTATGTATGTTTGTTCATCTAATCCCTCATAACTTCTAAACTACTAATAAGAATTTGAAAAATGAGTCATGATTGGAAGCGTCTCGATCGTCCGTTAGTTATAGGCTATGTGACGTCACATTACATTGAATATGGTGGTCTTTTAGAGGATATAAAGACATGAACTAAAAAAATATTGTTTTTAATGATGCCGTGTTGGGTATCAAATGAAAGGTCTCAATTAGCACATTTCAAAAATATATATACTGTTAGCTATTTCGCGCGGTTTTGCTTGCATGCACCCGATAAGTATATCCCAAAAGTTTTGTATATTACCTAGGTAAAATGTAAAACAATAAAACCGGTCAAGTGCGAGTTGAATTCGCACACGAAGGGTTCCGAGCTATCGTACATGTACATAAATGTTTCTTGTATGCCACCTATTATAGGTGGCAGCACGTTCCCTATTAAAATCAAGCCAGAAATGCAAAATGAAACGTCTCTTCTTTAAGGACCCCCTTAATTTTTAATTTTATTATTCTTTTTGTACAGTAAACTTTAGATTATTTGAAAAAGAAATACACAAAAATGTGCAAAAAGTCACACGACCCATCCAATTACTGACCGCGCCTAGTGTTGCTTAACTTCAATGATCGATTGCGAACGATATTTTTTTGTATGGGATCCATTTTTATTTATATTATTTATTGTATTTATAGCGACAATATAAATACACACTCTATGAAAATTTTACCTCTATCTATTACGGTTAATGAGATACAGCCCGTTGACAGACGGACAGACGGACGGACGGACAGCGGAAGCTTAGTAATAGTGATTTTTCAGTAGTTGGGTTTTAGTTTTTGAACTTACGATTTTTATAATTCTATAATCCACCTTAGTAAGTATCTAATTAGAATTTATTGCAGTATTAAATAAATCTGGATAAAGGAATACTCAAACAAGAATAGTAATTTTATTAACAAAGCAAACAATTTAATATTAAATTCAAAACTGCATAGTTATTTTGAAATTAAAATTCCATTTCTTTGTATTGGAAAAACTACTCACGCAGATTACGTTCGGAAAAAAATATAATTAAGTTCGTGCAGTCGAATATCTAACAAAACACATTAAAGGCTTATTTCCTATTGAAATTGAGTATATTATTTAACTACACTACAATAGTATGGTGCTAACATGCACGAGCATTGTGAAAATTCATGGCATACTCCAAAAGTAAGCATAGTTTTGGAGTTATTGAAAAAACGCTGTATCATATGTAATCATCCTACTTTACTCTATGTGTGGTATAATTATGCACTTTCCTTGTCATTTAATTGTATTTCGGTAATGTTTTTAAAAAATTCAACAGAATATAATCCAGTTGGGTTGGGGAATAATCGATTATATTTATAAACAATAAGCATTTTTTTGCAATCAATGCACAAGCCAAACTATTGAAATTGGGAAGGTAGGCGGGGGTTTTCAATCCCTAAAGGGGTGAAAATGTTTGCATGGGAACTTTTTAACGGGTGTTGCGATTGATTCGAAACTTGGTTAGGATACTTTAAATACAAAATGAATAGACACGTGTACAAGGGTTTTTCAAAATAACCCTCAAAAGGGGGTAAAATGGGGTGTCACAATTTACACAATGCGAGCGAAGCCGCGCGAAACTAGTTTTGACAATAAAGGACCATTTTAAAAACTGCATGAAATAAGCATATTCTGAAAGCAGGTGTTCACCCTGGTCTGGAGACAATTTGTTTACACCAGACATAAAGTTTGACTTCAATAGGTCAAAATCAAAATTTAATTCAAACACTGGCAATAATTACTCTTTAGGATTTTGTTGCGTTTGAAAGCGCCAAAACTTGTTAGTACAAAAAGTAAATAATATCTAAAATATTCCTGAATTCATAGGTCCAGAGTCCAATAACATACATTGACATGAAGATGTAAATTAGCATGTAACACAAAAAACTAGTGGGGAAAATTTAAAAAAGTTTCTTAGTCCCCCTCTACAAGCACCAAATGGTTATCCTGACACCCTGTATAAAGATACATCTACGCATAAAGTTAGGTATGATGTTCAAAATTATTTTAAGATATTTGAATATTAACGTGAAATTAAGCATAATGAAAAAACGGATAATCAAATATTTATACAAAAAGTTGCCAGTCGGTTTAGTCCAAAACCAAACAAAAACTTGTGAAAAACATCACCCAGTTAAATTGCCCACAACCAAGCCTCTGGCAACTCTTACAAATAAATGAAATTAGTTAATCGTGCGGTAAAAGTGATTGCTTTACAGTGATGAATAAATATTATATATAAAAATATGATATCGTCTCTGGAAAGGCAAAATTACGTAAGCGCCAAAATAGGCATATTGAGTTATTATCCAAGAATAGCAGTCCAAATACAATAATATGAATTGCTGGACATAGAAAATGGAAAAAGAATGAAATCTTACGTTGACGTCATCAAAATTCGATAATTAGGTAGAAAGTTATGATTAAAAAACGATTAAATGAACTTTAAACGGCTTTTTCTCGATTGGCGCTTACGTAAATTAGCCTTTCCAGTGACGATATAATATAGGATAACGTACAATCTGTCTAGGGTCGATGTGTGGTCGGCACTCCGGTTAACCATTTCGCCTCCGTTCGGCCTAGAACGAGATTGGGCATATATTGATCTCAGCGAACGATGGAAACAAAAATGGATTACTCTTTCGGGTTTTGAAGCCAAATCTTCAATCTCCGCGACTTAAAAGTACGACCCATCGCGGTACCTGGTCTCATAAATAGCACCATACCTCACCTGGCGTGAGGAAGAAACATTGATAAAAGGAAGTATGATGTACTTACTTGCGCTTAGCATGCAGCATCTCCATTAGTAGAGTCTGCGTAGGGGCCTGGCCAGCGCAATGTCGCTGGTAAAGGTGCTCCTCGCCCCGAGCCGCAAGCGCATGGATCTCAGGTACCACCATCACTAGCTTCCCGAATTTGTCCTGGAAACGGAGATTCCACGCTGCATTGCTAGCTTTTACATACATACATTTTTACATACATACATATTGTCACGCCCGTATCCCTAATGGGGTGGGCAGAGTCACAAGTAAACATGAGAAAACTTGCAGCCGCTTCTGATCTAGTCCTAAGATGGATATGGTGAACCATGGTGACAGGTTATCAGCCCATCGCCCATGTAGATGGTCCATCATGTTGGAAAGAATACTCTCCCTTAGTCGACTTTTACAACATGCTCGGGGAAAGAAGCAGCTGGACGCATTCTATGCTTTTACTTTACTTCCAGTCCAGCAGGGAAGTCCAGCTAGTTTCTTATAATTCTAGACGTTCTTCTCATATATCGGTTAAATTCAAGTAAAATATTAAGGTAATGATTAGTATAAAATGGTATCGCCATCGATGTACTTACCTGTATCGTAGGGTAGCATGTGAGTGTGTAGTCGAGCAGGGCTGCCGTGACCGTCTGGTATCCATCTCGCACACACTTCACATTCACGATGCCTCTCACTTCTGAAACCCCAAGAATACTCTTCAAATAATTACAAAGAGGGTTAATATTTCTCATAAACAAAACCAACATAAAATATAAATAAAAGCAACATTCGCAATGTGTGACGCAATATAATAAAATGTTCAACATAACAAACCAAAAATAAAACGAACTAACAGCTAGTTATACTAACCAGGGTTGAGAAGCAGCAAGAATTTGACGCAGATGTAGTCTGGGACGTCGAATTTGAGTTCTGCCAGCTTGTTCTGTAGCTCGTTGAAATGTTCCGCAAGGGAGGGCACGCCGAGGAGGCCAAGGCAGAGGAGGTCGAACTTCTGCCCGTTGTGGAGAGTTGTCTCGTCCGGTAGCCCGTTATGCATCCTCTGGTGGAGATGATCCAACACCAGCATGTCTGACCAAGAGTGTTGCAGCAGTTTCATTTGATCATCAACCTAAAAAAATTAAGTTGCGTTGCTACAAATGCACAGCAGCTAATTCTCTTCGCAAAAGATAAATAATGCTGAAGAAAAATTTATCTTGCCGTCATACAGTGGTGAACGGATATCGAAGCAGTTTTATTATTAATAATTATTAATAAATAACACCTAACAGTCACATACATAGTCCTGACTCCACACTAGAATTCCCTGTGTCGTGGGTATCAGAAACTACGAGTACCATGGTACCACAACACTCAGACCCGGAAGAAATATTTACAGATCATGCAAACATTTCTTCCGCAGCGGGAATCGAACCAGCAATCTCCCGCCGCGCCACCGAGGCCGAGTGTTATTTTTTATATTACTTTAACAATAAACACAAGATTGAAATGTTTTCAAATTTACACTACTACTCACATCGGCAAAATTTAATTAATAATGTACCATATAATCAATATGATCATCAATGTAGTCAAATTTAAATAAATTTTAATTTAAATCGCCAATTGCCAAATATCTGCCCGTCTGAAAACTACTTCGTTGTCCGTTTAAATTTTACCAGTTTAATTTTTAAATTATTCCATTTGCAATTATAAGATACTGTATGACGGTTTATAATGGGGTAGGGTTTTAAAACGTTCGATGTGGTGTGAAAGATATGATCCATATAACATAAGCCCAGCTACACTTATTGTAGTGTATATTCGAAATGCCAGTGGTTTAGAATAAGCTGAGTGTTAGCTAGTGACTGCGACGTCGGTGACCTACATTCTGAAGAGTTGCATTAGAAAATAAGGGGCGTTGCGCGCGCGCTTTAAATTTGCCGTTTACGAAATGTTACAACTGAATTTACTTATACTTGAGCCATGATACCCAATACTTGAGCTCAGAGTTTGTTACCACACGCATTTATTGCTAAGTGTGGGGTAATACTGAAACATTTAGTTCTATGTTTATAAGTATTTTGATGATATCATCAACCAATAAACCATTGCGGATTTCGATGACCTAGCAAGACTATCGGTTAAGAACAGTAATCAGAGTTCAGTTAATTTTATTCAACTAACGGAGGCCGATTCGCTTCAAAAGGGCCGGACTAACGCTAAAGTTTAACCTTCTCATGAATTTTGTGAAATTTATAATGAAGTATAAAAACAGGGTTTTTTTGATTAGTTTACTAAAAATATTAATTAATTGTACCTACTCTATTACTATTACAAACTAGCCAAGTAGGCCAATTGGTAATTTGACTTTGACTTAGTTTTAAAAAAATAAATTAAATCTAAGAATGTGTCCAATACTTTTCTTACTGACTCTACTAAGGGGAAAACACTTTGTAAGAGATTAATTTGATACTATCGTTTCTATGATTGTGTTTTTTTCTTTTATAAAGGCTTCCATTTAAAAAAATATTTTAGCTCTGCTGTACTCACACAAAATCTAAATCAACCGAAGAAAATAAAGAATGCATAGACTATAAATTAATCAATAGTAGCATCCTCGATTGTAAAGCGTCATCGACCGCTCAAGTTCATCGTGCGCTGTTATGTGATGTGACTAATCGTAATTGGTAAGATATTACGTAAGAGAAAGCGAAGAAAGGCCGCATAACTGGTTACGTGTCCGCTAACGGGCAGCACGGCGCGACGCAGCGCGCTACAGCCGTGGTACGGCCGATTACGCGCCGCGGTAAAAAGTGCTTTCTCGCGGCAACTCGGCCACGGCCAGTGTGTCAAGTGCGCGGACGAAAGTGCAGCGTTGCCGTCGCGCCTCGACGCACCGTTACATCACATCCGTCTGGAGAAAGCTCGGGTCATCAACATCGCAGTGCACTGCTCTATCCCAACGCGCTTGCCTACACGACTCTACCTACCTATTAGATAGGTTCAGTTCGATGTTTATTGCTATCATCATTCATTACAACCGCCTCCCTCAATTGAAATAAACTGTTTGGCCTAATTTTAGTAAAAACAAAACTTTGTACGACCAGCATCGAGTGAGTGAGATCCATCTATGATCATTGTCGTCCTAATTCCTAGAATGAATCGTAAATAAGTCACGTCATTTTAGCACAAACAAAAATTATTGTCAGTTGTGAAGTAGTTAGCGGGAGGGAGGGAGATGGTAAGACATGCACGGTGTGGCAACGTCGCGTCGCGCGACCACGTGACTGAGTGACTGCGGCTCTTGCGTAAGCGTACGGCTGGCTGACGATCACAGTGCGGCGGCCACTAGCGAGCGCGCCTCACTCACTACTCCACTACAAACAGGCGTTCCTTGTCGAGTCCTGCCTGCCTGCCGATGCCGCCGATATTATCTGCTAAGATATCTAATAGGGCTTTCATTGGTCCTTAGCTTTCGATGTCTTATATCGATCTATATTTCGATCGAATATATAATTTTAATTTGAGCTGAAAAACGGTTTATTTGATTTTGTGATCGAAAAAAAGGAATTAGCCTTTTTATTATTTAGCGACAGTTTGCGAACTTTGCGTAGCTGCGGCGTCTCGTCGGCAGTAGGCTAGGCACCGCACCGCACCGGCGGTATGCTTGTCGTGGGAACTTGACCTAGTTGCTGCGGTGCGGTGGCGGCGTATCGATTGCGAGAGGTACCGCGTTCGCTGTCGACGACTGCGTCACACGCTCCCTTACTCACACTATCACACCACAACGGACGTACTATTTGTTGGTACCCAAGTTGGTGCCAACAAAACATTATTAAAAATTCGCAATGCAAAAATAAAAAAATAAGAAAGCATAGCATGGCAATGCGTCACATTCGCTAGAAAGTAGTGTACACCAGGACAGGATTTGGGGATTCGGGACAGGAATTCTTATACTTATCTCTTAAATTCACCTTTAAATACTTAAAGAAAACGGTGTTTCTCGCCCAATCCACTTGTGAGAATAGGTTTTGGTCCAGCACTTTGCACATTAATTCGAAGAGATCGACCTCACACTGATTGTAAGTTTGGCTCTGCAAGAGTCCGAAAAGGGAATTCTGCCACTCTCGGTCATCGATAGTTTGCACGAATTCTCTAATCATCGGCGAAACTCGGAGGGTTTCCGTGCTGGTGGCCTCTGCCGTGGTGGATGGCGTCGCCGCGGCGTTTGTCGGCGCATCGAACGCGAAGGCATCCGGCGAGGCTGAGTGCGGCGAGTGCGCTTCCCACTTGTCGTGAGACGGAGGAGGCGGAGGCTGGGGAGGCTGCGGCTGGGCGGCCAGTAGAGCGGGCCCTGGCGATGACTCGGGCGATGAGGTCAGCGATGACACTTGTGGGATCTGGATCTCCTGCTTTACTGGCACAGACGCGTAAGGTGGCCCAAAGCCCAGCACTAGTCCTCCGTCACCGAGAGAACCTCGAAGAGTTTGGACGGCGATCTGCCTTTGTCGCATCATTTGCAACTTGCGAGCTCGGTCTCGTTTGTACATGGGACCGAATTTGTTTCTGCCTCCACGCATACGATCCGCTCGAACGGCTGAAACAATAAATAATTTCATTTGCAATTTGCTTAATTTGACTCATCTCGCCTCTTTTGCTTTGTACCGAATCCCGAACTTTCCGAAGCACACGTGTTCGTTCGAAGAGACAACTACTGACGGATGAACTTAATGCAAAAACTTGTGTGTGTGAGTGATTGAGAGTGTATGTATTGTGTATTCATATACAGTATTTTATTTTTAGTTTTTTACTTCTGCTGTTCAGATATGTTTCTTCCGATACAATTAAATGATTCTTTCAAGTAACTGAGTCGATCGGCATTACAAAAAATATTGTAGAGTAGAGTCAACAAATTATTTTTATAAGCAACTCACACTTGGCCAAAAAAATACCATGCCAAAATTATGTCAACATAAAAAGACCTAATGGTTCCTTAGAAAGTTTTCCTCCACTCGCCTCTATGACCTCGGATTTCCCATAAAGTTCTAGTACACATTTTATTATGAATAAATCTATACCTATAAGATCTTAACCTGACTGACTGATTCATCATCGCCGAGCCGAACCCGCTGAGCTGAGCAGAAAGCTGAAACTTGGAATGTATCAACTTATATAACGTGTAACTTATATGTAGCTTCCTTTTATAGCAAAAGCACCAACTAAGGCGGGGTTTTTCGAAATTCAACCGAAAGGGGAATACACCGAAGGGGGTGAAAAGGGGTAAAAACATTTGTATGAAACTTTTGCTACTAGCGCGTGGTGCGATTGTCTTGAAACTCGGTTCAGATACTGTAAAGGCAAAATAAATGGACACGTGTTTCAGGATTTTTTCAAAACAACTCTTAAAAATGGGAGTAATGGGGTGTCAAAGTTAGTATTGGAACTTTTTACGGCCGGTACGATTGGTTTGAAACTCGGTTTGAAATCTAACGCGTACGAAGTTGCGGGCAACAGCTAGTAAAATATTAAATAAATAAAATGGGGCTAAAATTACCTATTAAATTACCAATTACACAAGGTAGTTTTACTCCCGAGCTTTAATAAGGAAGTAAATACAAACCAAGTTATGTTCTTTTTTTATGAAACAGTAATGAGTCGAGTCTTTATTCATGATTATTCTACAAGACTTTTTGAGCAAAAGTGAAAAAAATTGCCAAAATCACCCATTTTTATGCGCTAGGCCAAAAAAGAGCAAATGGTTTGTAAGACACTTTTCCTGTATCTCTTCTGGTTTCTGATTTCCCCATACTGTCCCGCTTAAAAAAACACTGTAAGTACTGAATGTTTAGCCAAGTGAAACCATGCGGTGTTCATATTCGTGTTGATCTTAAAAATCCTGACGTAATGCACAGCACGCTGAACTCGTAAACTTGATTATATTAATGATGATGATATAAGTGTATGAGTTAGTAGGTTAACTGGTAGGGACCATTCAATAAATATTTAATAACTTGAGCCTGAAATTTAGGGCAGCGGCCTCATAACGCACACGGACTTCGCTGTTCTTTATGATTCTGGCTGAATTCCAAATTCCAAACGAAGCACTCCTCGTGATAACAACAATTTATAATATCTACGTTCCGATTTTATGACACGAAAAAAATTAACCTAGTGCATTTTGACTAAGTACCTAATTTAAGACTATTTTTATTTAGCAAAATTTTAATAAGAACCAGGCTGGACCAGGGTGCGTCCTCCTATATGTCCGATGTCAATGCATCCATTAACAGGATAAACCAATAAGGGTTTAAAGCCGACCCCTGGTGTAAGCCTACAGCCACACTGTACTTCCTCATTCCACCACCATGTTTCGATTACCCAAACACTCTTTGCCACACTTTTAATACACGTTGCCATTTCATTCCAACATTCATTCACTGATTTCCTAGACATATCCCCATCCATGTCTAGATAAGAAGGTCTGTTGTTGTACCAATAAACGTTATTATTATTAAATTATTATTATTATTAAAAATGCATGCTGTGTATAAATCCTCCCCATAACAAGCCACTCTAATGAGTAGGTAACATTTTTATTATTATTATTATTAAACGAAAGTTGTTTAAAAAAGCTTACTATAAAATATCTGATTATATATTATCCATTTCTACCACTCGTTTCTGAAACTCCAATGCATACTCACTCTTATCTTTTAGATGCCATTTGATTTTGGGTGGGGGCTTTGGCGTGCTCTTTGTTTCTCTGACCATCATCAACAATTCTAATAGTATTTAGTCTGTGTTGAGAGGCTAGACACTCGCCAGGTATAACTTTGCAGTCTTTGGCAGAACTTATCCTATTTCTTCGGAGAAGAAAGTAATCGATTTGGGTCTTGTGATTACCGCTGTCGTAAGATATTAGGTGCTGGTCTCTCTTTTCAAAATGCATTTATTTATTTATTCCACTTACAACTATTATTGCAATAGTGTAGTTAGTCGCAGTTATAAAATACGAACATTATAATATTGAAGTCAGTTACATACAACACAAAATCATAGATTACAAAAATTATTACTTTGATTATCCCTACTAATATTATAAAAAGTTTGTATGTTTGGATGTTTGTTACTCTTTCACGCCTAAACGGCTGAACGGATTTGAATGAAACTTGGAATATACATAGTACATGTACTGGATTAACATATAAGCTATTTTTTATCCGGATACCACGTTAGCGAAGTCGCGTGCGGCAGCTAGTTACTACATATTGACAATGGCCAGGTCAAATACCAAAGCAGCTTGCAGCAATGCCTTGCCGTCTTGGTTCCGATTCTCAAAACCCCATCCACCATCTACTCTTTCATACCCTCCGTTCATTCGTCTCACATGTTCATTAAAATCCTCCCTACATACTATTCCTGGTATATCCATCACTGCCGCATCAAACTCCTCCCAAAACTTCTTTTTAACTACATCATCACAGCCAGTTTACGGCGCATGCACACTCCTTACGTTTAAAACTAAATTACTGAACAATTATCAATCTATCCTTTATCCCCTTAACGACATCCGTTACACATTTTTTTAGCTCACTACCCAGCACAACTCCCACATTGTTCTTCTTACCATCACTTCCAAAATAATAAAACATCCCACTCCAATCCCGCTCGCTTTCGATCTTTTCCACTTCCAAATAATAATAATAATAAACATCCACTAACTCTCTTTTCCTGTTCCGGTCATCGTTCCCACATTCAAACTAGCAATCCCCAGTCATCACAGAATCGCGTCTTACGTCTTATGTTGCAACAACTCTTGTCCATTTCTCACGGGCGCCGGGTGCTGCAACTACGCGTCGCCTGGGGGGTACGCCCTAGCATTGTCGCCAATTCCATTAATTCTTAAACTCATGTTGAAAAGGATTTCAACTTTTTTTTCACGTCCGGCCGCCTGCCTGTCAACCCTCTTTGGGAATACTAAGCTTGGTGTGTCTGTGTTTTTAATAGACCCGAACAAATGCCTATTCCTGTCTCCTATAGGACACCATACAAGTAATTGTGGGTAGCCTATTCTGCAAATGGACCACGGGACTTTAGATGTGAAATCTAGTATGTAAATTATCATAATTACAAAAATGTACAAGTTCAATACTACAACTAGTCGTGTTACTAGTTCTTTCGAAACAGTGTAGTGAAAGGATTTAAAGTGCGCCGCAAAAGGCTCCTTTGAAGTTCAATGAGTAGGTAGCAGGTATAGGGCTATGCACCAACCCACTCACCGAACCTGGAACGGAAAGAGACTTTCAGTAGGTATGTTGTCGCTTTGCCCAACCCATGAGTTAAAAATAAAAACCAGTTTTTATTATAGCCGACGCGCCTCTGAGCGATAAAGATAGAGTTATAGGGCTTTGTAAAGGGTTTAAGAGAGACGAATAGCGTAACGGATTTAAACATTGCTGTGTTCAACTCTGTCAGCATACTATTGCAGACGATACCACTGGCAAGACGATAGCATTGTTTCTCGTCTTTCATTGGATCAGTTTCACTGGCCGGATTTGAATATGATTTTACTCCTTAGTGTTATTATGAAAATCAGTTTGTTTATGTTACTCGATCCGATTAGTGCTAACCGATTTTGATAATTCTCTTCCTTGGTGTTATAGAGAATGATCCCGAGATGATGCTTTAAGTACTTTATTTCTGAAAGGCTACTTGTCCTTTAAATATAAGAAATTAATTATCTCAGAATAATTTATTGCGGTCATTTTTTTTAATGCGAAAGAGTAAGGTCGCCTTTTTATGACCCGGGTGAGAATAGTGACGTGAGTTTGCACATGCGTAGTAGCGGTAGGCCAACAATAGTTATATGATGACTAAGGAGTTATAAACAAACTTTGACGGAAGTCTATTTATTTTAGTTTTTAAAACGTAACTACATATTCTATAACTGTTTACCTGTTTTGACTATTGTTAATTATAAAAAAAAATTGTGGTCATTGTCATCATGGCAAAAGTCCTTACCGAAATCGGTGGAATCTAGTGATTAACACAGCTTTTATTATTTTGTTAACTAGTCATATTATTATCCGCGACTTTGTCTCGTGGTTGCAAAATATCGAAACACGACCCCAACGATTTAATCCCAAACGTCTCTCTTACCTCCTCACAGTTTTGATAATTTACAAGGGATCAGATCTAGGTGTCAATCTTTATAGTTTAGTGAAGACTAGTTTACCCACGCGGCTTCGCTCGCTTGGTGTAAATTTGGTCACCCCGTTTTACCCCTTTTTGAGAGTTATTTTGAAAAACTCTGAAACACGTGTCTAGGTTTTTAGGTATTCATCTAAATTCTTTTTATAAAATTTTCATAAAAATAAAGTAGAGCCCTGATAATTCCAAGGAACTAAAAATACCTATAGTTAGAACTATAGATTCCTATCTTTCACCATACCCACTGCCAGGCTTTAGTTTAGAATCAAATCGTGTTCGATACTCAAAGAATGTTATGAAACGAACAGGTTTATGACAGAAATAGGTCAACACTGTTTCAGTTATCAAATATAAGCAAATGACTAACCAGTGTTTTAATACTTGAACCAAAAACAGTACTAGAGAAATAAAAATAGTCTTCATATATCAGGTATGGTACTATTCATGTCGTAAATACATATTGTGTGAGTAAAATAAAAACGGTAAGATGGCTAGGGCATCAAAAGAGGATTCGTAAGACTATAGCCGAAATAGCTGCCATAGGCGAAACTGAATGAACTGAGTAGGGGACATCCTCGTACACTGACCGAATTGGAGATGTATTAAAAATGTCATTTTAAAACTTCAAAAGCATCCCAACCGATAAGAATATTGAATGAATAATATTATTATTATAGAGTATAATTATGCTACAGTGTACGTTTGTTAATTTATCCTTTCACGCAGCAACAAAGCAACGCATTTTTTGCAAAGAGATGGTGATGCTGAAGATTGGCATTTTTGCCGGGTAATACAAACGAAGCCGATGTGATGTGAATCAAGGTATAACAAAATGTGCAAGTATTCACTAACCCCTTGAGAAAAATTGATTTTAGCTAAAGGTAAACGTTTTTATCTTTAGTTGCCATCCGTTTTGAGGCTTGAAAAGTCAACATTCCTTTCGGTATTGTATATATTTATATTATCAATACGTATATAAACCTGCTTTTGTATACTGATTGAATGGGAGGATTTTTTTTATGAGAAGGTTATTCTCGTCTGTAAGTATTTATAACGTTACTTCCGCCCCTGCCAATTAAGCTCGCTAATTTGACATAAATAGATATAAATAAGATACGCCCACAGATTTGATATTTTTATATCCAGATGGACTGCCTAGCATATGGACATACGGTCAACTATAATAAAACAAAGATACTACAAAATTTTTTGTGAACTGTCATAGACGTAACAAGCATGTCATGCATGTCGCTTTTGTCTCTACCACGCGAGTCACCGCACCTGCAAATCGATGATTATTTCTCAACATTGCGTTATTTTAATATTTTAATTTAGGGAATTTTCTTATTTAGTTTCTTTTTATGCCATATAAACAGTAAAAATCGCAAAAGCCTAAAAAATACAGCTCACGACCTACAGGGTATGCTTCAGGAACGGAGCACGGCGAGTCTTAAGGTTGGATTTTAAATGAACCGGTCCAAGACACAGTTAATGACCAATAGCACGAAACGTAGGGTCGTGGTAGATGGGCAAGTAATACAATATGTCGATGTGCACATTTACTTGGGCCAGATAGCGGGCTTCGAAAACAGGCAGGATAAGGAAATCGGTCGCCGAGACGATAAGGCCTGGAAGAGATACAATTTTCTTTCTTTCTTTCCTTCTTTCTTACAGAAGTCCAAACTCAAGATTTGCCAGAGGGCAATGGAACACAGCATCCTCGGATTTAAACGTACTGACCGAGTGCGACACAGCATGCTGCGTTCAGTTACTGGCATTACCGACGTGGGTAGGAAAGCAGCCCGGCTCAAGTGGGATTGGGCGGGTCACGCTAGCCGGATGCCTTCGGACGGATGGGCGAATGCCATCAAATCCTGGCAGCCTGGCGTTGGCGGGACGATCTAGATTCCTTCGAGAGAGAACGGTGGGAGACCTCGAAGGACCGAGATGGTTGGCGGTGTTTGGGGGAGACCTTTGCCCAGCAGTGGGACGATATAGGTTAACACAAAAAAATATATATATCGTCCTTCAAGTAGACACTAATGGTAAAAATATAGGACGTTAGAAGATCGATCGACTCTGTATCATGTATTATCTATTGCGTTACTGTTTTTCGAAAAAATGTTGTATTCATTTTCACCGGTAACTACAAAAGACATAATAATATTAGATCATTTATGATTTTTGTGCGAAGAAATGAAATGATTGTCACGCACAGACACGCACGTCTGAATGAGCACTCCCACTACTGGAACGAGAGAGATATTTATCTAGCTTTTATTTGAAACTAGCTTCCGCCCGAGGCTTTGCACGCGTTGCTCCCTCATAAAAAGTAGCTTATATGGTATTTCAGCACACGTACTATGTATAATTCAAGTTTCAGCCAAATCCGTTCAGCCGTTACGATGTGACTGAAGCACAAACATCGCCACATCCTCACAAATTTCACATTTATAATATTAGTAGGATAACAAAACTATTAATTTAAAAAAACGGCCAAGTGCAAGTCGACTCGCGTACCGAGGTTTCCGTACCTTGAGACGAAATAGATTTTCGAAGATTTGTCCGAGTTTTCCCCGAAAAATGCGACATAACGGCCGTATTCATAGCTTTTTAAGTTTCGGAGATAAAAGGGGCATATGGTATTTTTTATCACATTTTTTTGTCATAATACGAATAGTAATGTCATGGTCAAAATAATTATAAATCTATTTTAGTTTGTACTCCTGAAGCCCTTTCATACGATATCCCTCAAGATAGATACAGAAGAGGCAAAGTCTCTCCTTAGACTTAGGGGCTCTAAACAGCTTGTGAGTTCGGGATCGTCGACAATTCTAACGGCACGCTTTTGAACCGAGTCAAAAGGCCCTAGCTGGTATCCATTCGCTCCTGCCCTAAGACGACAGCAGTACTCCATATGGGGTTGGACTTGCGACTCATAAAGTTGCAGTCTTTGTCTCGACGTGAAGTACTGCTTCGCTCTATTGAGCACACCAAGCTTTTTGGATGCCAGCTTAACCTTGTCTTTCAAGTGACCACGGAACTGAACGTCGCTATAAATATCAACACGATCAATACCGATGCTCTTCATGATATTGAGGGACGAGTCCTTGAACTGTTGAGCCACAGCAAAATAAGGTTTTCCTAGCGATGAACGCGCAAGCTTGTGTCTTAGTCGGTTTAAGTGGACTAGGTTTAGTCGTCCCCAATCGGAGACACTGTTTAGTGTACTCTCGATTTCAGCCACAAGTCGTTCGCGGCTTTTCTGTACTACGGAACGAGGGATATTTGCACGGCCCGTGTAATTGGCGTCTTCAGTACTGTCATCTGCATAGCAATGAATGCCGTCTATAGACAGCAAATATTATTGAAACCTATGCAGTAAAAACAATATTGGAGACAGAACAGAGCCTTGCGAGACGCCGGCGTTTATGTCCATGCTATCGGAGCAACAACCGTCAACGACAGTTTTTATGCATCTGGACATGGACAGAAAGCTAGCGACCCATTTGCGCAATCCCTCGGGGAGCCCGTAAGCTGGTAACTTCGTTATAAGACCCCGGTGCCAGACCCGATCGAACGCCTTTGCCACATGTAGGCTCACTGCCAAAGCCTCACCTTGAGTCTCGATGGCGAGTGACCAACGGTGCGTAAGATATACTAGGAGGTCACCAGTCGAGCGACTGTGGCGAAAGCCACTTGACGGTCGCTCAACAAGTCGTGACTCTCCAGGTATCTCAAAAGTTGTGTTACCTCTACGCGTTCCTAAGAAAAAGGGGTTAACAGACGGACAGACAGACCTTTTCCTTTTGAGGTACGGAACCCTTAAAACGACTAAAGATTAACGAAAAACTATCGATTGAAATCTATTTACAACACGAACGAAAAGTAGAGTTCGGTTTAGATTTTTTTCGATCTGAATATATTTTTTTCTTAATAAAACAATTTTACAATTACTAATTGATTTAAAAAGATAAAAACTTTTTTTATCGTTTGCTTATGTCTATTTTAAATTATAATGTAGTATGGAGATGCGCATATTATCAACTCGATAGTTGTTCAACAGAGTAATAAAAAAAAACAGTATTAACAAATTAGCCGAAAAACTATTGTCTCAAACTACTGCAAGAGGTAGGTAAGTAATGCAAATTAATATTAAAAGTTATCGGTTCAGAAACATTTCCACAGACAACACACACTAGCTATTTGCACGTTTATGGTTGTGTTGTGGGTCGTGGTTATTACTCATACATCGACACTTTATCTCGATATGGCTTCTTTCCTACACAGGTATAACACCACACCAACTTGCAGCTAGTTATTTACCCTTATTGTAGTCATTTAAAATTGTTTTACTTAATGCTCTAAACTCTAATGCTTAAGGGTTTTTTAGTCATTTCCCAACATAATTTAGTCCTATAAATTGTCTTTTAAGCTTGCATATTTATTTTTATATTCCTCGCTGTATAGATTTATTGCATTATTTTGCTTCTCTTCGTTCTTTGCTACTTTAGGTGGTTTTTCTGGGTTCAAACTTCCAATCTTATCAGTCAGTATTTTGTCGGTACATTTGATACTGTTAAAGAATCTGTCGATATTTTAGGGACACAAATAATCTGTTTAAATTTGGTACTCATAGTTTGTTCGTTTTGACATGTGCTTGGCTATAATTTACAGATTCATTGGTGTAGACGTACAGGCCGCGGGTTTGTAACCCACGTCAGTTTCAATAGAATGCGGGTCGGCTCCCACTGCAGTATTACACCACTTGTTAAAATAAACCTAACTAGTATAGCTTTTCGCAATTAGATGGCTGTAAAACAATTTGTCATATCCTTGTAGCCTTGGAATAGTAGGTACCTAGGTAAGCAACGTACGCAGCGTCATTCTTTTGTAAAAATTTTTTTACAATCGTATCAGCTTCAGTAAACGCAAAACAAATAAGATGGTTTTCAATAACTAAGCATTTGATACTCATTGAATTAGGCACGTTATTACTATAGTAGCCGATAATGCTGTAAACGAGGTCAGCCGTTTATTATTACAAGTTTAAAGTAGATCAAGGTCAAGGTCATTTTTACAAATCAAAAACATACGTTGTGTGTGACAAATAGACAGAGTGCAGAAATAGATACCTACAAACGTATGAGTACAGCTCTGCTTCTGATGTTATTTGTGGCTACTCGGCCTACTTTATCACAGATAGGTCAAGGTCGACCTTGGCTACGAGGTCACGTTGTAGCACATTTAACATCTTACATGCACAAACACGAAGATGCGTTCAACAAAACGCAAAAAAAAAAACAATAAAATACGGGAGCCAGCTAATATTCGACCTTGATGAACTAATCAGGGCCACCGAATGAAGTAATCGTGTCGACGAGATAAAAAGGTATTTACCGAAAGGACGGGAAGAGGTGGGGATCGATCCTTGTACCGACCGTCCGACGAGTCGGTGAAACTTGGTCAAGGCTGGCTTTGCCCTGCCGCCCTCCCCCCCAGGTACGAGCGAGGCCGACGACGACCGAGTGTAAACTCCAACGCGATCGTGCGCCAAGCGACGCGAAGATAGCGACAGCGACCGTGATATTTTCATACAACTCAGATAAATCATATAAAGGTACTCAGTCATCATCACCTGCCTTCGTCATGATCCTCGTAATGATGTCAAGATCGCTTACAATTAGAATTCTTTTGAAAAACACATTTAACGCAAAATGGCATAATAAACCTTAATAATGAGGTGACATAAGTAATGAAAGGTTCTTAATTCATATTTTCCTAATAAACCATTCGACCGATGAAAAGTTAGGTTCCAATGCAACGGAACCCCGTTACCGCTCATGTAAAGGACTGATGCGCCCGCGCATAAAAATCCTTGTAAGATTGCTGAGCTCATAGTAGTGTCGTAATAATACGACAGGTAATGCCTAAAAAATAGAAAGGCCCGGTGTGCGAGGCCGCTCTGTCGAAACACTCGATTCGGGTCAAGGCAGCGCGCCGAAATAGTCGGCTGGCGCGCGCGTTTTTATTGTGATCTAACATCTGTCGCGGCTCAAACAGCAAACGCGCCTGATTCAGCCATGTGATTCAACAATTATACATCTTTCTGTGCGACATACTATGTACATCGCACGCCTATGGTACGCTGAAGTTAATGAAGCATGCAAATTTTCTAAACTAAGTTATAATTTTCAAGTAAGTATTTGTATTCAAGTAAGTATAACCAGTTAGAATCTAACTCTAGTTCAAGAATCATATAAGAAATCTATGTTAATTTACGCAGTTGATTCTCTGGTCGCGTTACCTATTGAAAATAACAGACTGATGTCATTGCAGAACAAGGTATTCAGGAACTGGAAATTAAAGTACGACGCATCCCAACAGTACCTACAACATTCAATTATCTATTCTGTAGGTACGTGATACTGTGAAAACCTAACTAGGTGAATTAGTTTCATACATAGCAGCACATGGCGTTAAATTACATAAGGTTGCGTGCTCACCGTGGGCAGCGATCCGTGCAGTTACCATCATTTTGTATTGTACCACTGCATTGCTTTAATGTCATAGAACAGCAAAGATAATTTGGATCGACTGGTCGTATCGTATCATCGACATTGTACTCGTCATTTATAAGTTTACTATGTACAGTAAGTACCTACTTCAATGTCACTGAGTACATTTTTTTGTCCTTTATTATTTACAGTGTAATATTGTAGAGCTCAGCTTTAAGTATTATTCAAGTTTCCCATGTGACTCATCGGTTATGAAATCTCTAATTTCAAAACAGTTATTATCCGCATTCGAAAATTAAAGCAACCAATATGAAGCCGTGTTTCGCAGTACGATTAATGAAAGCCATTATGTGTACTTACTGACATACATACAGTGGATAAGAAAATGTAATACGTGTTCAGGTCACATTTGGGTAGTCCGTTGCGACAGGTCGACCGAGCGTCTTGTGAAACGGCGCTTGCGCAGCGTACCCCACCGACGACGACCGATTGTGTCGAAACACACGAAACAGTCACTGGCGCACGCCTGATATACAACCCTCCACTCGATTTTATCCAAATCGTAAGCTGGCTTATCGATGGTTTTCACCCAATTTGACAACCTCGGTGGCTTGGCGGTTGAGTGCTCGACTGACATGCAAGAGGCGCGGGTTCGATTCCCGCTGCTGTTCGATTTCTTCCGGGTCTGGGTGTTTCAATACTATGTATTATAAGTATGTATTTACAAAAAAAGTATATAAGTATTGTATCAGCCATCTGGTTTCCATAGTACAGGCTTTGCTTAGTTTGGGGCTAGATGGCGCTGTGTGAAATTTCCACAAATATTTATTATTATATTTATTTATTAAATTAAAAAGAGTTAAGTTCTTAAAGTTCACATACTTATTTGAATATTATAAACAAAAGTTATTTTAAATTATAATCGTTGCCTAAGGATGTGTGATGGGTGTGATGCATTTTAGGATAGGGGTCCATTATGTTTCATCAGCATCAGTTGCTTAGACGTTCTTGATTGATCGTCGAAGTTAAGCAACGTTGTGCGCGGTCGCAATTTGGATGGGTGACCGCAAGTGGCATTACGAGCCGAGCGCTTCCGTGCTTGGAAGGGCACGTTAAATTGTCGGTCCCGGCTTTTAAGTCGTTAAACCATGACGGAGGCCTTTAGGCGGCCTAAAAACTCCGTCACAAGAGATGGCCACTAGCTCATACGAACTTACTTTAAGTAAAAAAGTAACATTTTGATTTAAGTAGAAACTGGAGCTTCAGTTCGTTCCAGCTGTTAGCGTCTAGCGATAAATAGTAATAATATTTTGATGCGTGACACGTTTCACGCTTGTCTTGAAGAGTTTACCTCCAAACCTAAGTCAAAAGAATCATCAGAGGTATACTCGTATATGAATAGTTTGAATCTGATTGGGCCGCTTGGCGTTTGATTTTCTACTAAAACTGTAGAAAATGATTGAGGTATTTTAATAACATGCAAGCTCACAATATTTGAAACAAACAGTAGTAGAAGTACAAATACTCTCCTCCAGGAATCTGATGGCGCGAATATCAGTACAATGATAAGCCAAAATAATTAATGAGTCCTAAAATTAAAAACCTTGTATAGTAAGCTACAAGACTTGATTACATGACAATAGCATCGCGCGTCCGTTCGTCTGTATCTCATGAACCGTAATAGGTAGAGTTCTTTACAGAGAATCATCATCTTCCTGCCCTTATCCCACTCTATGTGGAGTCGGCACAGCATGATCTTTGGATCATGGTGTTCTTTTCAGAGAATGTTTATTTCTATTGCCGCTATAACAAATAATAAAAAAGGCTATACAAGAAACATTTAGGTACACGTACAATAGTACGGAACCCTTCGTGTGCGAATTCGACTCTCACTTGACCAGTTTTATTTTTGTATAATAAAGATAACACCTGAATATACATTAGGTTTTTTGGCCCCCGGAGAGGAAAAGGACCTGGAACCTCGCCCTCGGAGTATTTGTTTGCGTTCTTGAACGAAGATAAAAATCTGAGCACATGGAAGTGTGTCATCCGAGTTCGGAAAAGAATGTAGCTGACTATGGTAGTCGTACTTCGAATTACTAAAGTAATGCAATATCTGTTAATACTTGTTTGTGGTTTGTAAAAGTCGACTAAGGGATAGTATCCTCCAACATGATGAGATACAAGTAAGCAAATATTCCCAAGGAGGGTTGACGTCAGGCAGGCGGCCGGTCATAAAACACCTTAGCCAAAACTTTTACAGCATGATCCTTGGATCACGCTTTGCCGACCCCGCATAGAGTGGGATAAGGACAGGAAGATGATGATGAGCATCGCGCAGCTGTTTGTAACTCTAAAAATTGGAACATGTTTTGTATAGGAAGATATCCGGCGTTGCTGTCAAAAGCTGTCGTTGTTGCATAAAGCATATTATTAAAAGCAGTTTTCTATGGAGTGCCATATTTTTCTGCTATTCCCCGACTTTTACTCGTATTTCTTGTGAAACATACAAAATAAATATATATTTAGCTCTACATAACGAACCGTTGCTAACTATAATAATGCTTTAACTGATCTAAAAGTTGGTTTCCAAGCACAAAGTACATAAATAGATGCCGACACTGGGAGTGTTTACGTCACACACGGGTAATTTCAAATACTTAGCGTTCAGTAATTAACCGTTATTACTAATATACTGGGGCATGTACCTACATTTGTTTTACGGACAGTACGTGAGTGGAATATTCTGTTTATAAAGTTAAGTTTTGGTGAATTTAAATCTCCGCGGGGGAAAGCGCTGTTGCACATGCACTAGGTACAAGAGATTTTCGGTTAACATGTTTTGGAATTTAAACGCCGAAATGTTAATATACCGATTACGTAATACTTAACACTGAAAAACAATTTAATGAATTTTATCGAAGCTGGTGATGTGCATAGGACTGCAGTTATTTGCAACGCAAAACTAAATTCGTGAAGCGAAGGAAATGTCGGCTGTATCAGTAAAGTTAGAGGTTCGGTAGTGGCATTACACAAGGCTTGCTTGCAGGCAGGTCGGTCGGGCGGTGCGAGCCTCTCGCAACCGCGCTGCTATTCGGGTCAGCTAGCGATTTGTGTGAATTGTGTCATCTGACAATTCTGACATATGCTTGCAATAAACTTATTACATGCAGGTGCACCATGCACCTGAACACACGCATTTGTTATTTTGTATGCTCATGATCTCATACCAGTATAAGTTTTGTACTTGTTTAGATAAACTGGATCAACCTTTTTTTAACGACTTCAAAAAAGGAAGAGGTTTCCTACTCGCCTGTTTTTTTTTTCTATGTAAGAGAATGGTCCTGAATGACTCTGCTATTAATTTCTGAGGTATTGCCACTTTTTCGAAAGCCTAACAAAGCGTCATGAACTGTTCTGATGGGTTCTGATTCTCTGTTCAAAAAGTATTTGAGGACAATTGTCATCCCTAATGATCAACATTACATACTCGAGATTACGTAAAAGCGCCAACTACATGTAGGCCCTTAAAGACTTTATATTTTTTTATTTAAGTTGGTTCCTTTTCAGTTTTTAAGACGTAATAAGGTATTTGGTTCAGTTTTATCTAATCTTACCGATCCCTCCTGCGAAAATGTACCTACGCATAATAAATAAGACGTAATCGATATTGGACGAATATAGCAATTATTTTGATAATTCAATCAACAAAACAGATTATTTAGTTGAATACCTAACCTACCTTAACTGATATAATTTACTCTTTGTTCATCAGGATCGTATCATACTAAAACAGAAGTAAAGTAGAGATGGTTTAAATTTGCTTTACTTGTTCCAAGTTAGTTTGAAAGATAAGCATTGATAATCGCTGTAGATATTGCAACATAAAACCTTGTATTGAACTTATGATAACTAGAAAAAGGATACATGAGAAAGTGTTGTAATAAGGCCTTGGCCTTGAATATTAAATGCTCAAGTCAGCAAACATAACCTCTCACGATATTCTTGACTGACTTTTGCCAACAGCTTCGCCAACAAGGCTATTCATTTTTGATTGAATAATGCATTATGATATCGATCCTCGAAAACATAGTCACACAGATGACAATGACTAACTATTGAAAATTATGTTGTTGAAAAATACCTAGATAATACGAGTCGAAAGATTGCAAGCGTTTTCTCAAAAAAATCAGACAGGCGATTGAGTCCCCTGAAGACTCAAGTAGAAGTTTAGAAATTCGTGCGATTTGAATGGAAAAGCTACTTGAATTTGGATGAACAGAGAAGAGTCATGTTGGAGAATACTGAAAAAGATGTAGACAGTATATGTTGCAAACTCAGAAGCATCTGGCGAAACGCGGAATGGCGAGCGGCTCACGCACACTACAGTGCACAGTGATCGCACACTCAGCGTATGCACGCACAAACAAGCAGCGCTCGCGCCGCATCGCGGCCCCGCTCGCAAGTAGGTCAGGGCGCTCTGCGGCCGCGCGCGTTTTAAATTTAGAACGATCCGCACTTCAAGCTCCGCCCACGCGATCGCCTAACTACAAGATAATGTGCAAAACCTTCAAAAAATTCATCAGCCGACATCACCGCACCCTTGCTAATCAATGAACCTAACCTATTAAACCTAGACATGACCAACAACCTAGAGTACCAACTCCATTGATCTTAAAATCTTCTAACAAGACATGTCCTGATCTGGTCTGATAAGATAATGTGATTTTATTCATGAATTTATCATGCATTCTCGAATGCAAGTGGCTACACGTTTTTTATGATTACTTGTGGCTCTGCCCACTCGTATTAGGGATACGGGCGTTATAATATGTATGTATGTATCTCGAACCCATTAAAAATATACTTATCTTAGATTTCCATTTTACTGTGCTCTAATTCGATTTTCAAATTGTTGGTGCAAGTGGCTATATTGAAGTCATTATCATTAAATACAAGTTGATATCTATGTTGTTAACTAGAATGTTGCAAAACAAGTCACAAGTTACGCAAATTTGCGTAGTTTTATGGAATGAAAATATGGTTTAAGACGAAATGTGGAAATCTGAAACTGTAGTAGAGCGCTGAAAAGCAGCAGTAGCAAAAGTGCATTTAAACATTCTGACTAGTTTATAGTTTTATTTGAGTTAAAACAGAATCTGTTTCAAACCCATTACGCTATAAACGATTGAATCTTTAGCAACTTATAATCTTTTACTGGTAAGTTATTGACCGGCTTTATAAATTTCTTTTTTTCGTCTTATTTAGTGTCTTTGGCAGAGTACAATTTGATTTTTATCTTTTTCATCTTATAGAGAGGATTAAGAAAATATATTTGTTCGTTTTTCAAGACATAAGTTTTGTGGTCTTTTTCATCAATGTTAGGAGTTCATCAGCGAAATAGAAAGAATCCCCTAAGTACTTGTTTTTGATTACCAGGGTTAAGGTGGCTAGGGGCTTGCGACCGACAGTGAATGAATAAGTTTATGATGATGATTCAAGCCATTGTCGAAATAACCATATAAAATGTGCAGTGCAGTGTGTATGGGTGTATAGTATTTGTTATTGGTGTTCAGCTAGGTAGATGCTCCTTTGTCACGTATAATGACTAGGTACTGCTGACTGATGATGAGTTATGCAAGGATACAATGTAACTAAAGGGACTACTCTAACATCCACTAATAATACATTAATGTCACATAATTTTGGTTTTCTAATGGTTTGCCTAAGTAAAACTGGAATGGAATCTTCATATTATAAATGAAATTAATGCAATTTGAAAAAAAAAAAATACCAATAAATATGATGTACATAGAGTTTAATTAGACCTATTGTGATTTTGTGAAGTGTTGTTTACGTAAATTTTATTGGAAAACCTGAAAACGTTGAGCTACGCGATAAACTAGAGCCGATGATTTTCTGTAAACTGTAGTTACCTATATTTCTTTGTTGCGGTAGGTTATGTATGAATTTCTTATAGCCTAAACTTACCTTCAAGTTTCATGCCGACATCCAAACATTTCTGGAAACGGCAGAAAGGACATCTCTTCCGTTGCGTTTTGTCAATGTGACAAGCTCTCTCTGCAACGCACGTGTAAACCTTCTTATTTTGAACGGTCCTCTTGAAAAAACCTTTGCATGATTCACACGTGAGAAGTCCATAGTGGTAGCCGCTGACTTTGTCTCCACAAACGGGACATAGCTCCTCGATGACATCCTTGGTGTCGGTTTGGTCACAGACGGTAGCTGCTGCAGGTAGGTAAGCACCGGATTCACCGCCACCGCCTGTTGGGAACAGATATGTTGGGTCCAAATTGGCATAGCCAAATGATTGTTGCTCAGGTTGGCACTGGTATGCAGCACCCTGAGGAACATATTGTTGGGAAGGTCCCGAGGGTCCGCCCGAGCCCGATCCCTCCGGACCAGGACTCAGATCGAACGGGGACATGTTGAGGGACATGAGGCCTGTCTGCTGGTCCATCGTCATGCTCGGCCGCACCGGGCGGCTGGTTTTTATAAATCCCTACAGCGGCGTTCAACCACAACAACGTTCACACAGTCACCGAGTTCACTAGCGGTCTGGCCGCACCACTTAACCAACGCTCGCAGGTTGCACCTGTTCTAGCACTTTAGTAAGAGGCACACAAATCCAGCACATTTTGTTCTGCACAAGTTTTAAGAATGGCAGACGGAAGCCAAGCACCTGTTTATGTCTCTCCACCGGTAATGTTCAAACGAATACGAACTTCGCGCAGTATATTACGATCACGATTAGTTTAACTGTCAGAGGCGGCAGCCCGGGCCCGCGTGCCGCTGGGTAGACGTTCCGCGATCGACTGGCGGCCGGCCGGCGACAACGGCGCGCGTGCCGGCGCCTCCCGCATGCGCGCCCCGCCGCTACCCGCAAGCCCCCGCTCGCTCGCACAATGGAAAACGATTAGGAGCCCATGTAATAAGTGAAAGTGAGTCGGTGACCTACTTTCCCGCGATCCAGGTCTATGTTAGTGCGCGTTCGCGCGGTTGCGCCACCGCGCGGGCGGAGGACAGCGCGGGGGGCGGCCTACTGACCCAGTTGCGCGCAGTGCCGCAGCAGGGCAGGGTTGCCGCGAGCAAGCGAGCTTATGTTTACGTTCGCTCGGCATTCATCAACGATTGCCGTCAGAGATGAATAAATATCATTCTCACATGAAATGCATTCTGCTTCTTTCCGCTAAGACATCAAACTGACTCTCTATACATTAAAAAGCCTCTAAGCCTTCCTATTTCAAATGAAAGTAGTTCGCGAATTCGTTCTACTTTGACACACATGGTACAAACTAAAGCGTTTATTTACTTTGAAATCTTATTAGATCAACAAATATTATGTCGATTTACACCAGAGGATATACGCTTCATATCTCTACCATCATACCTACTTACTTATATCAACTCATGAATCTGTGCATGAGAAAGTCCTGCACCGTGAGGCACGCAGGGAACCGGCAAGGGGCGGCGGCGCGCGGCTTGATACGAACCGAGAGGATGCAGGTTTACAAGGGAAATGAGAGTCGGGTCAAACCTGACAAAGTGTCGAACTTAATAATGTTTCAATCATCACAAAAACTTAATTCCTCGTTTTAAAGTTTTAATAAATATAGATTTTGTTTTCATTTATATCATTACAATAGATTAAAATATTTTATCTTTTTTTATCTGAGAGCTCCGAAATATACTTCATTTCTTATTCAACCCATCGCAGAGGGGTGGCTTTTCCATGAATGTGTAATAAGCTATAATTACCTACGAAGTATTTCGTATTCGTTAATTTCAAATAGGTATTATTTTTAATAAAGAGATCATTTGGTTTGTCTTTCTTTCACGCAGTAGGTAGCGGATCAAAGAATCACCATGTTTTTTTTGTACCTAGGTATAGACTTTATAGTCAAACGTCGGAGCTCCTGCGCTAAGATTTTATGTCAAATCGTCTGAAAGTAAACGTCAGAAAGTCTTAGTCAAAGTCCAAACCAATTTTCTGCTTTTTCCTAATGAATTTTATAGGAGACTAATTGGACAGTCAAACGCCGAAACTCAATTTGACTAGCCAAACCTAGGAGCGCCGGAGCTTCGATGTTTTACTATGACATAGATATAGTTTTGGAGCTGGAGATCGACATAGGCTACATTTTATAGAGTTACCACGCGAAGCCGCAGGCAGAAGTTAGTTCCTGAATAACTAAACGAGGGATAAAAATATAATCAGATGTCTTCGACATGATCATATGTGCTCAATTTGGTTGATTGCTTTGCAGAGCAAGATAATATTCATTTAATTTAGACTTGAAAAATCCCCTGGATGAGGCTTTCATGGATCATGGATGAGGTGTAGGGTTGGTTGAGTGTCTTTGCATAATAATTAATTACTGGAAAAGTCTTAGGTTTTAACCCGGCACACACCGGTAATGTTAGTCTCCAAGAGAGGCAGCGCGTATAACAAATGGGTATTTTCGTCCGATATTGAAAAACTATCCATGCACTACTAATAAATTGAAGTTTTTTAAGAAAAACTAATCTTGACATTAAGTACTCATTCTTATAACGAGCGCCATTCAATATTAAGAGAAATAAAGATCTTGACCTGGATTTTGTTAAATCAGTCAACAGGTCACGAACGAGTGACTGTCTGCGACAGCCTTGTACTCGCAACGTAATATGATTCGACGTGATCTCAAGCAAGCACAGAACACAACACAATCAGTATCCAGCGTCGGTACTTCTTAGCCGTGAGGGTTGTGGACTCTACATGAATTCAAATAAGCCTATGTAAGGCCGAGATACCATTACACTAGTTTGAATGAATGTACCCACATAATTATGCCACACAAGGTTGATGTTTAAGGAACATGAGATGGGTCTTTTTATTAACTCTATGCGCTTTCATAGAGCCTACGTATTAGGATTTTTCTATTCCAAGATCTAAACTAAAAAAAAAAACAATTTTAAATGCATAGTACATTTAAAATTTTAACTATATTACATAATTAAAGAATGTAATGAGAGTGAATGAAGCAAAAGAAATATGTCAGAACCGTAATAAATCGAAATACGTAGTCTCTGCTTATCCCTTTAAAAACAGACGTGATAGCAGAAGAAAATTAAATCTATAAACAGCGAACATTCAAGCGCACATTTGTAATGTTCGCCATGAAACACGCAGAAGAAAGCACGTTTTATATGCATCATATGGCACTATGACTCAATAGTTACCATTTTATAATTGAGACCTGAATACCGAATGAAAAAGCGACAGTAAAAGAGTGTCATTTTCGCTATCGCTCAGACGTCGCGGCCTCGAACGAAAGCAAGAGTGCTCACGAAGTCGCACGCGCAGCCTTGCTTTCTTTGCATGTGCGCAACTGACGTCAGACTTTCTCCTCTTGTGACATGCACTCATGTAATACTACACAGTCATAATAGCACCGTAATATTTAGGGTTTCAATTCAACGGCTCATTTATTGATATGCAGCTGGATTTTTGAGAATCCGGAGTTTAGGGGTTTAACACCAATGCTGAAACAGGTTTTAGAGAACCCACTATTTGTAAACTTTTTGCTATATAATGTAACCTTGGATTCCCCTAACCTTCATGATAATATCCTCTAACTGTTATGCAAATGGAGTGCAGGCATGCCGGTTTGCGTGCAGTTAAAGCGGTGAAAATATATATATTATATCGCCGACCATGTCATGAGATGGAATACTAATCGATGGATAGCATTGAAGAAACTGGGCCCGAACGCCCGCTCTCATAACATGCAAACCAACTTCTGGTATATCCCGTATGTGAGCGGCGACCCTGACCGCATTTTAGCCATTTATTTACCTGCTAGTGCTATGCCGCCACAACGCCACACGGATGGATCTGTACCTAGTTGATAGTTTCATTATTCAAACTAATGTTAGATAGCATTGCAATTATTACCTGCCTAGTGGGTAAAATATGCCTAAACGCTTTTCTTTCTTTTCAACCAACTCACAGCATTTCCGAGGGGAAATGTAGCTTCAGAAAATTGAAATAAATTGATAGTTTTTCAATTCTCCAACGCGTGATCTCTATATTTCTCTTTCCCTATTAAACGTTTATAGTACCGCTTATACCGCTATCGCTTCCTTGCTTCGGCCTACATTTTCGTTTTAATTAATTTAGTACCTAATCTTATTAATTTTATTTGAAAAAAAACCACAAATTATTTGTAAATTTGTAGTAATTTTCTAGTATATTTTGTAAACAGAATTGCATGTTTGTGAACATGTGAGTGACTAGCTTTGGACGTTGCGGACTTTAGTGGCATATGTAGGTACGTTACCATGCGATGAATGACTACCCGGGGGAGGCAGCGCTGAGAGGGATGGGGGTCGAATTTTAGGTTTGCGAGTCAAGAGCATTAGGTCAGTGGGTCAGCGGTAGCCATTTTCATTAAGGAAATTCCGGTCGATTGACCTATTTTCATTTTAGGCACAAATCATACAGGTACCTAATATCAATTACAAGTATCTTATTAAGGGAAATTTCAAGCTTCGAAGTATACTGTCGACTTTACCTGATTATTCTGAAAAATAGATAAATATCTCAAGGTGCCGCTATAGAATGACCTACCTACCTATTCTAAACAGTTTATGGCGATAATCCGTAGTGTTCTTACAATAAAGTCTTTTGAAGTTTTGAAATAGGGGTTTATTATTTTATGAGAGGGCCGCGCCGCGTCCCTACAGTTTACCGTAAAGTTTCACAGTAACATTATTTTATGACTATTTCTCATCTTATTAGGCAGTTTGGGAATCGATTGTCATAGTGTAGCCATACTAAAATCTTAAACAATCGCCAATACCATAAAATTCCGCTTGACCACCGGTTGGTACCTACCTATTACAGAATTACACAGTTCTCTAGGTTTGGATATGTTTCATTAGTGACGAAGAAGTTGAGTGTGTCTCTTGGCTATAACAATTAATTGTTTTATTTTCTTCCGCTTTCACAACGAGTACCTCACTAATCCATTTATTTTTAACCTAGAAATCTCCGAAGGGAATGATAAAACAATTTACGAGGACAAAGTCGTAGACATGACGTATTAGAACTAGAACAAAATTAGAACGAGCTGTCAATATTGCTTCATCTATTGTATTCTGTACCTATTAATTCTTCTTTAAAAATCAGTCCAACGTTTGGCCAATCAGATACTTTAATACAGTGTTTAAACAGTCAAATGCCCGCTGTGAACGGTATGCATTTTGTATCAATCCATCTGGCGCGGTGAGCATAATTTGGCATGACATAAAGCATAATAATTAGGCGATGACCCACTTATTTATCAAAGTTCGTGCAGCTTATGCGTCGCAAGACGTGGGACACTGCGTACGGACGTCTACGCGCTACCTCTGCCTCTGTTATTTATAAGTTCTAACGTATTAAGGTTTGCCTATTAGGTCCTTCGTTCTATTTTAGTTCAGATTTTAGAGTTCTGAACAAAAATGGCAAAACGGGACTTTTTAGGTAAAACTTCGTCCGTCGGTCGGTCAAAAAATTACCAAACATTTACAGTTGATCGGACTGAGGACTTGATTTTCTGCAAGTTTGAGATGAGAAATATCAATTATTACTTTTGTATTATTTTATTATTGAATTAAAATAAATCATTATGTGATTAATGTGCCTTTACAACATCACTGGTTTCGAAACTATTATAATGATGTACTATTAAATGAGTAGGTAAGCTCCAACAATGCGTCATATCAACAGGATAAATAACAAAAGTAGGTAAGTAGGTAGATTAGTAGGCAACTACATTATTACCTATCGTCGTTTTGGTGCATGAGTAATTCATTTATAACTTCCTACTGGTAAATAATAACATATACAGGAGGAAAGCTGTGGACAAGAATAGCAAGAGGTAGAGAGGTGGAAAAAATTGAAGGAGGCCTATGCCAAAGCGCACATATCAGACCCATAATAGTACTTAAATTTAAATATATATACATATTATATGATACATAAATAAATAAATAAGTCGATAAATAAATAAGTAAGTATAGCATGCAACTTTATTTTTCTTATAAGATGTAATTATTTCAAGTTTGGTCTGAATAAACCGGCTTTATTATTATCACATCTATAAGTGCGGCTTCGCTCGCGTGGTGTAAATTATGACACGCCGTTTTACCCCTTTGAGGGTTATTGAAAAACCCCAGACAAGTGCTCCAGGGTTTTTAACAAAATGAAAAATACCATTTTCTATTCATAGTATCCAAACCAAGTTTCAAGATCGCACACGCGCCGTCACCCGTTCAAAAGTTCTTATACAAACGTACCTACACGTGTCCATTTATTTTGCTTTTATTGTATTTAGATAAGAGTTTCAAGCAAATCGGACTACGCTTTAAAAAGTTCCATACGAACGTTTTCCCCCTTTTCACACGTTTAGGGGTCGAATTTCGAAAAATCCCGCCTTAGTAGAGGTGGTTTGGCCATAAAAGGAAGCTACTTTCCAAATTTCAGCTTTCTAGCTTGGCCTGCGCAAAGCAGAAAATGTTTGTCGTTTTATTGATCGAGCGAGCGAAGATCTCAGTGGCAACTTGGGCGATTTGGCACTGTATGTATGTATGTTTTTGGAAATGTTTACATACATACATAATATCACGCCTGTTCCCCATAGGCAGAGATCACGGATCTTCATTTGCTATGATCCTGGCATACTTCTTTCTCTTCATTCACTCTCATAACATTCTTCAATGCTCGTCGGTTTAGGGTACTCTTGACCTGGACCTTTTCCAAAACATCGCCAATTAGGACCAGGTAATGTACGCCTAGGTCTTCCCCTTCCAATGGTTCAAACTCACCTCATACACCTGTTTCGTTAATTCATCGTTATTCGTCCTCTCTACATAACCAAGCTATCTTAACATACCTTTTCCAATCTTCATCAAGAAATAGCGTGATAAGAGAGCGATGTAGAGTGAAAGAAGATATAGTCTTTCACTCCACATCGCTCTCTTATCTCCCAAAGTCACACAACACATACTTCGCAATTCACGCATTTCTACTGCATTCACTCTACTTTGATATTTCTTCTGCCATACCCAACTTTCACTACCATATATAAGTGTCGGCACTAGTACTCCTCTATGCACAGCCAGTCGTGCTTTTTTGGAGGCTTTCCGGCTGTTCATAAAGGTGTGTAGCGCCCTATTCACTTTATTTCCCGCAATCACTCTCAACATCCTTCTCATAATTTTCATCTCTCGGAAACAATGTTCCCATATTTAAAATATATACATATGAATTCATTCACTTGTTTCACTCTTTCTCCATTTAACAAAATTTCACAAGCTGTCGCACATTCATCTCTTTCGGAAACCATTACTTTCGTCTTACTTACTTTTTCTCTCAAAAGCTTCATACATATTGTTATCATCTCCTGCAACTCATCTACCGATGATGCAAGTAAAACCTGGTCATCGGTATAGAGAAGGCATTTGATGAGTAACTCATTCATTCTCAAACCACATTCCCTATTTTTCAAATCTTGCTTGGATATGTTTGTTAAAGCATAACTTTCGAACCGTTATTCCAATCTGTATGAATCTTGGTAGGTCAATAGATTGTGCTATGAAGATTTGCTGGGAAGCATATGAGCTTAATCGGCGAAGGGGTTGTAAAGATTTTGGGTTCCCAAAAGGGTAAAAAAAAGTTTTATAAATGTGTCGAGGGGGGTGTCATATTAAAGGGCTTTGTTTGTGCATTCCAAAATGGTTTTTATTTTTATTATAGGATGTATAGTTTTGAAATACAGCGAAAGAAGCTAAGATTAGAAAACTGTTGTAACCTGAGCTCTCTTGTTAGAGTTTTGTCTTCGTAGATCAGGTTAGACTGTATAATAAGTATGGGGAAATCCGAGCCAGAAGAGAAGTGACAGCAAAGTACAGGAAAAGTGGCTTGGAGCCATTTTCTATCTTTTTGTAAAATCAATTTTGGCATAGTAATTTCTTTGGCCAAGCGCGAGTTGGCCATGAAAATGGGCGATGTTGTAAAAATTGTTGTTTAAATTTTCTGGCAAAGAAAAAAAATCTAGCCGCATCGACCTAATCGCAATCAAGGAACTTAATAAACAATTTCATGCTACCATACTAATGCAAAACTTCTTAACTTCAGTTAATTTTTTCTTTGACTCCCAAGCCATAGAAATGAAAATACTTTTTAATTGTCTCGAAAATCTTGCACATTTTTCACGAGTTGTTTTTGTAATATTTATGAAAGCAATCCTTGCTTCCTTACTAATATTGTAAACGTGAAAGTTTGTATGTATGGATGTTTGTTACTCTTTCACGCAAAAGCTACTGAACGGATTTGAATGACACTTGGAATATACATAGTACATGTACTGGATTAACACATAGGCTATTTTTTATCCGAGTACCACGCGAGCGAAGCCGCGGGAGACAGCTAGTATAATATATACAGAAGCAAGCCTCAGAAAAGTACCTATGTACATGAAGAATCATCATATCACCAGCCTACAGAAGTCCACTCCTGGATACAGGCCTATCCAATATACCCAATAGATTTTATTTTTGAGTCTGATCAATGCCCTAGATTGATGAGGAGAGTGGTGTGATGACTGGTACCCAAAACCTACCTTATTATTTTTAGCTTTTAGTACATTATCTACATCATTTTAAAAGTAAAATAAATAAATATTGAATATTTGTGGACATTTCACACAGCGCCATCTAGCCCCGAACTAAGCAAAGTTTGTACTATGGACACTAGATGGCTGATAGAATACTTATAGGTATGCCTTTTTTTCGTAAATTCGTACTTATATAATACTAGCGACCCGCCCCGGCTTCGCACGGGGATAGACATATACCATCGTGGACTTGATCTTTAGAATGATATTCCTTCCTTCCTTCCTTCCTTAGGTAGCTTTCTATTGGTGAAATAATTTTTGAAATCGGTCCAGTAGTTTCGGAGCCGCACGCCAAAAACTATTTTGGGTTGTCTACCTTGGGTTACAATATTGCAATTTTCTTACGGATCCCTAATTTTTTTGAAAATTTATTATAGCCTATACTGGACCCTGATAATGTAGCTTTCTATTGGTGAAAGAATTTTTGAAATCGGCCCAGTAGGTAGTTTCGGAGCCTATTCGTTACAAACAAAAAAATCTTTCCTCTTTATAATATTAGTATAGACTACAACACCCAGACCTGGAAGAAATATTTGCAGAACATAATTACAAACATTTCTCCCGTAGCGGGAATCGAACCCTTGCCTCTTGCGTCTCAGCCGAGCCTTCGCCCGCCACGCCACCGAGGTAGTTATCCTTATTATCTTTCTTTTGAATAAAACCGTTTAACTTAAAATTGTTTTGTAACTCTATTTTTTATTTTAATGTTTTTAGTTTTTATTTGGTTAGATGCCTAGATTTCAGTTTTAACGTATGTACTTATATACTGTCTAAACTCTATGATCCGCCATGCATTGTGTTCACCTTGTACCATATTAACACAACAACGGATTGAAAAAAAAATTCATTCAGAAAAAAATTTTCATGGTGTACTAGTCAAGCCCTTTCATTTAATACTCATATTGAGAGGGGTTGGGAAAAAATATGTTATCCGCCATTATGTGGCGGCGGCCATCTTGGATTTACAATGATACTGAATGTATTCAATTGTATTGTCATCGGAACTAAAGGTGTGTACCTACCAACTATCAGATCAATTTGTCAACATGAATTCAATTACTAAATTTGACCCAAAAAAGCAAACAGGGCAAGCTAAATAAAATCATTTTAAAATAGGGGTTCAACACTCTATTTTTCTGTTGTCACGCGTTCATAATGCAACTCTATTTATATAAATGGTGATGTAATGGATATCTAATCTAATGATTTTTTAGACATAGGAATACCGGTTTAAAATATTCCACGTGCTTATAAAACATCGATGATAGGAACTTCTGACTATTACAGTAGGTATTCAGTGATATAATGTAAAGTAAAACAAAATATTTGTTGTGATGATTATTAGTGCATATTTAGTAAAAGGTGTTATTATTTATTTAGACTGATTTCACCATTCAAATTGAACGACGGCGTTTAGCTTCTAAACTGAGGTCGAGAGGTGTCACTGCTCATATAATTTGACAGCTTTTGAACTTAGTTTAGAGCTAAAGACCGTTCAGTTTGAACTGTGAAATCGGCCCTTATACACGTGCCGCTGAGTGAACGATAACTTTTGTTAGTGGCGGCCAAGAGGTTTAACATAGGTCTCATACCCCCCGAATACTCAAACGCATCTCAAAGTTGAGCACGTCTCATATGACGTTTTTTTTACAGATTTTCATCAGACACTGTCAAAAAACCGTGAGTTGAGATGTGCTCAACTCTGAGATGCGTTTGAGTATTCGGGGGTTAGAATGATAAGTCTGAATATTCTATATTCATTCGGTTATTAATTTAAAAAGATATTAAAGTCTTAAGTTGATTAACACGTATAACATTATTCATGTATATCTACGTATATGTATGTGTTTAGTGATACTGCTATTTCTCACGTACATGTAAATAAGCAAAGCCTTGGCCTGGTTACCACGATTTTAGCGGTATTACGAAATAATACTCGAATGATGCGCGGCTGCCCGCGACTCGTTTCAAACGCGCGCAATGCCACTTCTTATGTAGGTACTAGCTGTTGCCCGCGACTTCGTACGCGTGTACATTATTTAGTTATTTAATCAATAGTTTTCTCAGCGCACGCTAAAAACTATTTTGGGGTTTCTACCTTGGGTTACAATATTGCAATTTTCTTACGGATCCCTAATTTTTTTGAAAATATATTATAGCCTATACTGGTCCTTGATAATGTAGCTTTCTATTGGTGAAAGAATTTTGGAAATAGGTCCAGTAGTTTCGGAGCCTATTCGTTACAAACAAAAAATCTTTCCTCTTTATAATATTACTATGACTAATACATAGCTCGCGACTTCGCTTGCGTTTTGACACACACAATTAAAATATAGAGTTTTCATTTTGTTGTACTGGCCAGGCATTCTTGATACGATCAAACAAGACATTCTGGTAAAAGCTGACAGCTATTTTAGGCAATGTACCTTACCTATCTAGAAATTACAGTTTTTACCGTTAACGCTGGCGTTATAGTTGTAGCTAGGCATTTCTGGTAAGATTTCAACGTAGACATTTTGGGACAATTCTGAGAGATATTATTAGCAAGCGTACCTATATGTTTTTGGAGTTGGCAACACCAAGTTCAAAATAATTTAGCCATTTATAATCGCCAACCTCGACGATTCTTAGCATCAACAAAAATATTTAAAATTTATTAAATTAATGAAATATAAAAAGTATGATAATTTTATATTACATAATATCGATCATTTCGTTTAGAAAAAAATATCGGTCAAGTGCAAGTCGAATTAGCACCATCGTACATGTACATATGTGAGCACTAGTGGTCTAGTTGCTAGTGACCCCGCCTTCCGATCCTAAGGCCGTGGGTTCAAATCCAGTCGTGTACCAATGAATTTATCTGTGCGAAAAATTTATGTGCGCTATACCAGTAGGTACTCTCAAACGGTGAAGAAAAACATCGTGAGGAAACCCGCGGCTTAGTCAGCTCCGCACGTATTGACCATGTCTTTCCTGTGGACAAGGCCGACTAAGCTGAGAGGATGGAATAGGTGCTGGGCAAGCCTACTCCATCTTAATTCGTCCCGGGCACTACAGCGTCCCTTTGTGAAGGTAAAAGTTGCCTCCTGATGCTATATAAATCATCTACTATATATGGTAAAAGGCCTTAGTTTAGACATGTACATAAATGTTTCTTGTAGGGGCTTCCTTTTATTTTATTTTGTTTATATTATTTGTTGCTAAAGAGCAGTTTTTGTCAAGCTTTTTTGACCAAAAGCCAATACTTACTCTGCCGGGCGGCAAGACGGGCCGCAGTTTGACGACCAATGTTATAGAGGCAATAGAAATACACACTATGAAAATTTAAACTCTACCTACCTACTAGTAGTTCGCCCCGAACTGAATTCTCGCAATTTGCATTCGCGCCCCCTGAGGTTTCTAGTAGGTACTTACACACTTTGTTTAGGTAGGTATGTATAACAACACTAGTCTACTTATGTTGTCCCGATTTTTTTTTCCGATGCAATGAAATGATCCTTAGAAGTAACTGAGTCGATTAGCATCCAAAAATATTTTGCCAACATTGCCCATTTTCATGGCCAACTCACGCTTGGCCGAAAAACTTCCCAAATTGATTTCACAAAAAAGAGCAAATGGTTCCTAAGCAACTTTCCTGTACCTTTCTGCCACTTCTCTTTTGGTTCGGATTTTCCCATACATACACCAGTCTAACCTGAACTACGAAGACATCGAAACTCTAACAAGAGGGAGCTCAGGTTACAACGGTTTTTAAATTAAACTTTTTTCGCTGTATTTCAAAAACTACTTTTCAGAATAGAAATAAAAACCATTTTGGAATGTACAAACGAAGCCATATGACACCTCTCTCGACACATTTGTAAAACTTTGTTTTACTTACTTGGGAACTCAATATCTTTACACCCCTTCACTGATTAAGCTCATATTCTTCCCACCAAATCTTCAAAGCATAATCTATTGACCTACCAAGTTTCATACAGATTAGATTAACTGTTCGAAAGTTATGTTTTAACAAACATATCCACAAACATACAACGCCAAATCGCCCAAGTTGCCACTGAGATCTTCGCTCGTTCGATCAGTCAGACAGACACGGACGGACAGCGAAGGCTTAGTAATTCTGTAAGTCCTGTTGGCACCCTTCGGGTACGGAACCCTAAAAAGTAGTCTTAGGTAGTTAGAGAACATGTGCCAAGTGCACAAAAAGAGTCTTTGAATAGCACTTTAAAACCTTTCACCACACTAGTTCGAAAGAACTAGACGGACATGATCAGTAGCAAAAAGTAAGCAATATACGTACTTTGTAAAATAAAGGTACTTTAAAAGTTTAAATGGAAGGTCAAACCACCGATACCTTATCAACGGTAGGTTCCCCATAGGGGTTCCAAAACCTTGCAACGCGGTTGTTTTTGTTTCCACTATATAATGAAACAATGTCATCGGGTAAATATACGTATTGTGTAGATACTAACGACTATTGTTTGTTTCACAAGTGACGAACATTGGTTAATACTACGATTAAATACAAATTTATTTACCTAAGTGCCGACTACTACGAGAAGTAAGAACTGAGACTTCGCGCGCGATGTCCACAATCCGCTAGATTTGCATTCGCGCCCTGATGTTTTTCGTACTTGCACACTTTGTTGTATGTACCTACAATATAAGTACCAACTTCTGTTGTCCCGATTTTTATCTGTTTCAATGAAATCATCCTTAAAATTAACTGATCCGATTAGCATCAAACAATTTCAAACATCGAACATTCGAACATCGCACATTTTCATGGCTAACTCACGCTTGGCCAGAAAAATTACTATGCCAAAATTGATTTCACAAAAAAGAGCAAATGGTTCCTAAGTAACTTTCCTGTACCTTTCTGCCACTTCTCTTTTGGTTCGGATTTCCCCATACTTAACATCTAGTCTAACCTGAACTACGAAGACATCGAAACTAACAAGCTCAGGTTACAACGGTTTTCTAAACTTAACTTTTTTAGCTGTATTTAAACAAACTATACAACCTAGAATTTAGAAAGAGCAGGAGCAATAAATGAGCAAACTACAGAATCAAGCTGGTTAAATAGTGATTTACAGAGGCGATAATGAATATAGCAACCGAATTCTACAAGACCCTCTACGCGACGAATGACGACAATACCCAAAATCAACCCATTACCTTAAGAAATGACTAACCCGTTCCAGAATTCATAGAGATCAAAATATACAAATCAATAAACAATTGAAGTCAGACAAAAGTTCAGGTCCAGATGGGATCACAAACGAAATGTTAATAGCAGACAAAGACATCCTAGTCCTAGTAAAACCACAGACCTCTTCAACTCACGAATAAAGAAATAGGTACCTAAACAGTGGAGACTCTCAAACATCGTGCTGCTAAACAAAAGCTTTTATTTAATATTACATCCTAGAATGGAGGTATGTAGAGGTATATTCCGAAACATCTTCAAGAAGGTGGCCATTCACGACGATAGGTCCCGGATCAAGGCGCTCATTGATCATGACTTTGGTTTTATCCAAATTCATTCCGGGACCTATCCGTTGCGAGGCCGATGCTAGGTAGACTGTTCAGCATTTGTTGCAGCTCCTCCAGCGATTCCGCTATTAGGACTAGGTCATATGCGAACCGTAAGTGTGAGAAGTGCTTGCCGTTTATGTTAATGGCCATACTTTTCCAGTCCAGAATAGTTTTAGGGATATGACATCGCCGTCTAACTCCTGTTTAACTAAATATACTTCACAGGAACATTTTCCCAGCTTGATAGGTACTTATTTAATTGGTAGATTTTGAATAATCTAAAAATAGTCGTTTCCCATACATTTTCTTTGGGGGCCATTCAAACAGAGGTTCACACACACGTCGCTCACTTTATTTACGTATTTTTTTTGTATACTTGAGTTACAGTCGACATCAAAGGTTGTGAAACATAATTTAGGTATCAATCTTTTTTATACAGTTTATAACGAGTTTCATACAAATACATGTTTTTTAGTTCCTGTTTTGGTGCATTTTGAAGTCAAAATACATACTTTTTTATTGTTCCCGACCATTTATAGGTTAACCATTATCGTCCTCGTCCCACTTCAGTATGTTTGAATCCGAGGATGCTGCATTCCATTGCCCTCTGATAAATCTTGAGTTTGGACTTCTTTAGCGAAGAGAGGAAGGTCTCCCTTCGTGGACCAGTAGCTTTTCCAGGTGTTACCGACTCGGCGACCGATTTCCTTGTCCTAACTGTTTTCGAAGCTCGCTGGCCCAAGTAAACGTACTCATCGACATATTGATTGCCTGCCCATCTAACTCGAGCCTACGTTTCGTGATATTGTTCATTAACTGTGTCTTGGACCGGTTCATTTAAAGTCCAACTTCAAGACTAGCCGTACTAGGTCGTGAACTGTTGGGGCAAAGAGGACAATGTCGTCCGCAAAACGTTTGTTAGGCGTATGCCTCCGACGTTCCTGGCCTTATCAATTAAATAATAGGTACGAAACAAAACCTTCGTTACTATTATGTTATCTCAGTATGTATTGTGTTAGTAGTTAGTACCCCGTGAAAGATATTAGTGAGTAAACTGGCTCTTTTTTGTGAGCAGGTTATTTTGCGACATAGAGCTCTAATCACGAGTAGTGTCGGTTTTTCTTTCATAATGTAACTGGTAAAGTGTGAATAAACGAAAAATTATTTTGTCTTTAAAATATTAAATGAACATGGCAAGCTTTGAAGCAACCAGTTGTTTGGCAACATTGCCTAATTCAGCAAGGTTATAATCGAGAAGTGGTTGTGCAACGAAACGCTAGTCCAGAATGATATTCATATCTTGAGGTTCCGTATCAAATTGGAATAATCATAATAGCCTCGAGAAAATTAGAAGCCTTCCTAGTTGTTAAAGCTAGGAAACATCAAAGGGACTTCTAAGTAACTTTCCTCCGATTGAAGCTTGTTTGGCATTATTTCAGTTAATAAAGGTGTTCTCAGTAAGGTTTCTGTTTGTTCTGTATTCATTTGTTAAAATAGAAACAAGTATTTACTTAACAATAACAAATAACTCGACTGCTTAGAATTTAGGTAGCACAGTAGGTCTGACATATTTGATTTTGTGACACATAATGATGATGGTGGTGATGAATTTGTGCCATTGTAGTCTACATTTTTAGTTATGTATTATTTTAAGTTAATTCGAAAGGCTTATTATATTTTTTACACTTTAGTGTTAAAAAAGTGTCATAGGTACAGCCTGTGTCACTTTTTATGTTGTTATGATTATGTACCATCTAAGTTAATTGGAAATGGCTCCTTAAAAAGCTGCCAACCTCGGTGGCGTGGCGAGCGAGTGATTGGCTGAGAGTGAGACGCAAGAGTCACTAGTTCGATTCCCGCTACGGGAGAAATGTTCGTATGCTCTGCAAGTATCTATTTACAAAAAAAAGTATATACGTATTCTATCAGCCATCAGGTTCCCATAGTACTAGCTTTGATTAGTTTGGGGCTAGAAGGCGCTGTGTGAAATGTCCAAAAATATTTATTTCTTTTTTATTTATATTATTTTTTTACTTTAGTGTCAAAAAGTATCATAAAATGTACTTATGACACTATCGTTATCTGGACGACACCAACAACACCTCATTTGTCAAAATCCGTCCAACCATTTTGGCTACTGAGGCAGCCAAAATTATAAATTGAAAATGGCTTTTTACAGCCGCCTTGTTGAATTTTTCGACACTTCATTTAGTCTATAACACTCTTTTCGTCCAGACGAATCCAACGACACCTCATTTGTCAAAATCCGTCTAGCCATTTGTACTACAGCTTCAGCTGAATGCACATACCCACATACATATGTACATACATACACCCCACCAAACACATTACTCTCCTTCTTCGCATTCGAAATTTACTACTACAAAAGGGGCAACTACTTGAAATCGAATATAGATTGTTGTAGGTAGAGGTACCAAGGCCATGAATAAATGTATGGATTAAAATTTATCCTCAGAATCATAGTAAATTTTCAAGCCAAGAAGTAAAAACGGAACCCTTATTGTTTCGACATGTCCGTCTGGCGGTCCGTGTGTCACACCCTGATTACCTCTTCTGGTTTACACTTGAAATAAGCCACCCACTAATCTATAATTTTCACTAAAAACTAATTATATTAAAAAACAAAACTATGTTACATTATGTTTAGGCAGTTGTGCATAAAGGATCCGGAACCCTAAAAACCAATTTTTGCGGTTCCGAAATCCCTTATATTTCGTCAAGGGCGTCCGTCCGTCCGTCCGTCCCGTGTCGAAAACATTTTACCCGCAGACTATTAGAGATTAATACTAATAGTAGTGTAATGCTGCCTGAAATTAACGGTAGTCATATTAGATATTGGTAACGCGTAGGTAGGTATTATGAAATAATATATCTTTGAAAAACTTTAGGGTATCCAGGAAGGGATGATATTTTTCCGGTAAAACTTAAAACGTGAAATCGACTTGCCGACTTTTCTTGCGGAATTTTTCTTTTTTTTTATTGTTCACTCGGGATGGTCAGATGTCATATCGAGTGAATAATATGTAATAATAATATGACATGACTTCGTATATGCGTTGCATCACATCATTAATGATCATTAAAATCATTATTAACGCATTTATTTTATTTAAAGTACCCTACAATGTATCTACAAATCGGGTATCGGATTGTGGAGTGCCAACAATCATTACAATACTCTTATTCCAAAAAACACTATCATAATAGTCTATCTATTCAAAATAATACACCTAATACTAAACGTAGATACATCGCAGGTAGAGTTTAGCAATTACTACTAGGTATCATTGTTGTGTAAAAGAAAAGAAACAAAGGATTTTCTTCACTATAAACAGTGGAGCTGTATCCGCGAAACATATTCATTGGTACGCGTATTGCGATTGCGACATGCATGCGCGCCATGTCCCACTTTACAAGTTAAATTGAAATTCAATTTCGCCAAAGGGCAGCAATTGTATGCAGCAGGCAGACTACTAAATCTGTTGTTTTTAAGCGTGTATTCCAGAACTATGTCGGTAATCGAAGAGCACAGAACTTTTGAATAGGCTTTGTATTCCTATGTCAGTCTTCAATAAAACGTACGTATTGACAAAGTCTTTCCTGTGGACGAGGCCGTCTAAGCTGAGATGATGGAATAGGTGCTGGGCAAGCCTACTCCATCTTAATTCGTCCCAGGCACTACAGCGTCCCGTTTGTGAAGGTAAAAAGTTACCGTCTGACGCTGTATAAATCATCTACTATAGATGGTAAAAGGCCTACGATTTTGTTTGTACATAATAAGAAATAGTGGAGTGCCGCCGTAAAGTTTAAACCTCGGAACCGGAGTCTGAGATTTTTATAGTTTTTTATAGTCTGAGTGTTTTGAACAATAAATACTAAAATATTTACTCCTTATTTTTCCCGATCTCATTTTTTTAATGATTAAAATGAGTAATAATAATTCTAACCCATTTTACCCCTTTTTGAGAGTTAGGTATTTTGAAAAATTGTGAAACACATGTTTATTTATTTATATTTCAAGTGAGTCTGATGTTAATCGCGCTGCTCGTTAAAAAAATCCCATATAAACTTTGACACAACTTTTAAGGGTTTAAGTATGTACCTATATATTGACAGCAGCTTCGATCAAATGACACCAGTGACTTCAAAATAAAGAACTCTTTTATTTTCTATTTATATATCCTAATTTATCTAAAACGTCAAATAAATTAATTACTTAATATTTAAATATTACGTTCTAAAATAAGGACTAGCCTTTTGGATTAGCCTATCTCGACCATTACGTTATTGTTTTGTGAACGAGGACGCGTAGCCATTTACAAATCCTTTTGTTCCTCAGATATTCTGGTTGCACATCCAAGTCAACGGTTGCACAACTCTCCAACCTTCGAAATGGAAAAGAAGCGCTGCCCACACCACGTGCAGCGCCAGCGGATCCCAACGCGATATAATTTGGGAATTTACTTACGGTGCCTACGTTTGGGTGCGTTACGTTTGTCAGTCCAATCATGCCATTGTGATTCCAATCAACACGACTATCATACACTTGAATAAATATATTGACCTTATTCTGATAGTTTGGACTTTAATTTGTGGTTAGTTCTGTTTTTATACATCACGCATACTATCTTGTTTTATTGTATACATTTCTACTCTAAATAAGTAAATAGATTATGTAGCAAACAATATCTCGCAATACAAAACGATAGAACATAATCTGATCAGTAATGTTTGAATATCTCGTTGTTGACGACATACTCTTTAACCTTGGCCTATTAAAACGCTTTCGCCGATAAGATAAATGTTATACTTACTAATTTATCTACAAACACAACAGCGATACCGTGGTACTTTCATATTTTAATATTTCATTGAGTTAAATCGCTGAGTAAACAAAATCCTCTCGGTCGGATTTTACGGTCCCAAATCAAAAAGGTATTAAAAGATGTTGAAATAAATTGTCTTTGTGGTATATGATGTACATAATGGTGGTTTTTACCCGGCTGGCAGGTGAAATCGGGTGATGTTTTCCGAAACATCAAACAGATTATGAATGTTAATACCACAAGCGAAAAAGACGCAAATCTTGTACCTTCTTGGGTAGGTTGGTGGATGGATGGGAAGGTACCCTATACTCACACTAGCTACTTGTGCCTATAAATATCGTTTCTTTAATAGGTGGGTACCTACCTACTCTGACCTGCCTATCTACTCGTTTTTTAGTTGTTATTTAATTTTAAGTAGGTATCGGTTTGTTATTAAACCTTCTTCGTGTTGTGTGGTTAATAAAATATTATTCTATTCTATTCATTAAAGTTTCAATAGTGGTCTCAACGACCCTGACAAGTACTATTTAGATACAAAAATCTGTTCTATAGTGGCCATAAGAAGCAATATCATCACAGAACATATTCTTAACTTCAATAAAATACTTTAAAAAAATATGTAATACCTTTCTTGAAGTTGCACAACATGTTGAATTATTGTTCTCTGAATGAAGAAATTTATATAAAACTTTTTATTCAGTCAGCCGGATTTAGATATTTTTAAGTTTAGTATTTTTGTCCATGAGATTTGTATTAAGTTTTAGATTCCAAGTTTGCTGGGTACAAGTCGTACCTATTGGCGCTTTTATGAATACTACATTAATTGCGAATGACGTTGATACGCATCATCGAAACCAAATTACATGTTCTATATATTCAACTTACTTAGAATATGAAGGTAGCCCTTAATGTCACAGCATTCTATATATAAATTACCTTACTTATCATATAGGAATGTTGGTTTATGATATAAACTCCGTTGCAGTTCTGAAGCGGCAGGACCTTGGTGCTGCGGGAGAAGGGGGGCGCGGGGGTGGGGGCATGGTCGCAGATGACGCGCGCCCTACTGGCACACTGACACACTTACCCAGTGACAGTGGTACTGCTTTTGGTTCGTCGAGGTCGACACGATGCGTTCTACCTACCTACGACACTAACATTAAATGTGTGTAGGTAATATACTAACAAACTATGGAAACACCGTGCGACAAACGAGTGGAAAAATTAAGAAAAATTGGAGTTCAACCTGCATGATGTTGTTTAAAACATTAAAGTGTTGCATACGGATAATGAGTTATATTTTATTAATATAAATCTATTTAGATCTCAGATTTAGATCTTTTTGTATCTGTGATAATGGATAGTTTATGTGTAGACGGATGTCAAAAAGAAGAAAAAAATAAGTGGCAATTACGCACCTATTAGAAATTCTAAAGAACTGCTTAAAAATAGTATTGTGAAATATTCACAAGCAATAATTTTATTTTCCATTACACAGATTCTTGATTTCGTTTTATTTACGTCATACGTTCTGGAACCGGACCTTCCGCAAGAACGATGACAGTATTGTAGGATGTACATCCGGGAAAAAGACAGGAAAATCATATCGTATTTTAAGATTCTGTAGCTAAGAGGGAAACACGGAACCTTGGAAGACGGAACTGAGTGATTATTATGAGTCTTCCTGAGAAAAAGTCTTTATTCAGATAGCTGAATAAATACTTTTTTCTCAGGAACGGGTGAATGTTTAAAGTTGAAATAGGATCGTATCCCTAGAGGGTATTAAAAAACCGTTCAAGTGCGAATCAAATTCGCACAAGAAGGGTTCCGTTCCTTCATACAATAAATATGTTTCATGTATGAGGCCCCTTATATTTTTATTATTTAGTGTTATAGCGACAATAAAATACGCTCTGTGAAAACTTCAACTCTACCTTGTACTGTTCATGAGATACACCCCGCTGACAAACGGACGGACGGACAGCGGAGGCTTAGTAATACGTGTACTCCAATATGTTCAACTATTTGTACAACCAGTTGAACATATTAATAAGGTCCCGTTGGCACCTTTTGGGTACAGTACCCTAAAAATCAAGCTTCTAAGGTAACGCATACAATTAAAAAGTAGGATCACTTTTTTGACCCAAAAAAACCTTAAAAAAGCCTTTCGGTTACGCTAGAACCATAAAATTTTGCAAAAAAAGAAACCAGGTCTCAAAGTACAAGCAAAGTACTTAAAGGAATAAATCGAAAACAGTAAAATTTTTAGGTCATTAAGAAACTCGCTTTTCATTCTTACAAACTTACATTTGTAGTTTAGCTCCTTAGAAAGTGTAGGAGAATAACCGCAAAAATAAGTTTGTAATTCAAATTGAATATTCGGTGCTTATATTTTGTGCGGATATTTTGGTCCACGAAGTAAAAAGTAAGTAAGTACGTACGAGCTAGTGGCCAACTCAAGTGACGGAGTTTTTAGGCCGCCTAAAGGCCTCCGTCATGGCTTAACGACTTAAATGCCGGGACCGATTGTTTAACGTGCCCTCCGAAGCACGAAAGCTCTCAGCTCATAATGCCACTTACGGTCACCCATCCTAATTGTGACCGCGCACAACGTTTCTTAACTTCAACGATCAATCAAGAACGCTTCTGAGCGGTACTGTGCTTAATTCAATGGGTAAAAGTTTATACGGAATCCAACACGGCGCGAGTCTACGTGTTTTTCCGGTATTATTTAAATAAATCACGCTGTCGATTTGTAATGTGTCCCGAAAAGTATTCTATTATTTGATGTGAGTTTTCATTCCAACTGTATTCTAGTTCCATAGGAATAAAACTCGAACGAATAATATAATAATCTACAATTCAATGACTTGCATGCATAATTAATTTATTTGTTATTCGTTGCTAAAGCAATATCAGCAACATTTTTTTCGGAATACTGGAAGCATTTGGCATCTACTATACGCCCGAGAATACAGATGGCACAGAATACCTAATAGTACTAATGGTTTAGTGGTAGCGATCCCGTCTTACTTTATTTTTTATTTTTTGCCTAATTCGTAGTACGTTGTACTGTTGGATAGAGCTAAATACGCTTATTAGCCTTTTAGTATTAAAAAATATTGTTAACTACAATGATTGACACCTAAAACTAATCATAGTCATTGACATGGACTAATGATTGGCACAGAATCGTGAAATGAGGCAATAGCTAAAGGAGGTGAAATCCAGCGGTGTGTCAGATTTGGCTGCGGATTATAATGATAATGATTGTCATGTATGGAAAACTACAGTCACTGACATACCTACATTAGACTCATCGACTTACATTTAATGAGTGGTCCTGGAATGACCAGCCTGTAGATGCAGGTAAATGTAAGTTGCCAACTCTAATGGATGTTGCAAGTAAGCGAGCATTACCCAATTATTGAAGGCAATTACTATTTATTGCATTGAACCTTCGGCATGTAAACAATTTATATTTATTTTGATTTAACCCACCGCCGAAAATAAATAGCAATTTCTATTAATTGACGAAACACTTTTGGGTCAAGGTGAGATGTGTTGCATAAAGTTGAAAGGTAAAATCTACATAGTTATTTCAACCTTGCTGAATATGTATATTTAGCAATTAAATGAATAAATTCAGCGATGTGGTCAACATATTAAATAGTGAAGTATTTGAAACTTTAAACTCGCTGTGAAAAAACCAATCAATGTTGTATCTTTCACTGATTTATTTGTCAAGGAAAAAGGCTTTTTATTACTGTTTGAAAATAAGTTTTAAAACGTGCCAATAAAGTTTTCGTGTCATATAACGTTTGACGGAAGTCAAAGTGTCAAAAATGACTTTGGTGACCTTGAAGTGGTCTAGTGGAATTAATTTAAATTTAAAAAAGTGATTCCGAATTCCGTGGGTTTAGAACTTGCCAGGATACATGCTCAGTTTTCATTTTAGATACAAGAGTTTTGATACAAGAGTTTACTTAGTCGAACCGTAGGTAGATTAGGTACACTTAAGTAGCTACCTAAGTAAAACTGATTTCTTAATTCCTTTTGTAATAACGAAAGAAGCGAGCAGACTCTTTTGATAATGGGTTGGGTCAGACAACATTGCATTGCTCCATAAGAGTTTTGTCCTCCCCTGGTGGGCTCCCCTGGCCTGGCCTGACCCGCTAGGAATCTCAAGGATGATAAATGTATAAGCAAGGAAAATAGAGAGGAGAGAAGAAATAGAACATTCCTAAAAATCATAAAAAGTGCATATTTTGAGATAAAATAAGAGGTAATTTTTTTTAAGTTTAACGGTTTCTTTGAAAAGAAAGATATAATGATGTAGATAATGTATTAAAAGCTTTTTAGCTTAGATAATGTACTAAAAGCTTTTTAGCTTTTAGTACATTATCAATAATTAGGTATTTGTTATTAATTATTTACACTGTGTACCTCCAAGGGTGGCATGTTCTACTATGAACAAACCCTTTCAATAAAAGAATAAAAAAATAATAATAATAATTAGGTAGGTCCTAGGCACCAGTCGTCACACCACTCTCCTCATTGATCATCATTTTCCTGCCCTTATCCCACTAGGTGGGGTCGGCACAACATGTTTTCCTCTTCCATCTTCTCCTATCACTCGTCATCTCAATATTCACTCCTTTCATACGCATGTCCTCTTTCACACAATCCATATTCATCTTTTTTTAGTCATCTTTTTCCACTCTCCTCATTGATCAGACTCAAAATTTCCTTAACCGAAGGGTGCCAACGGAACCCTATTACAAAGCCTCCGCTGTCCGTCCGTCCGTCTGTCAGCGGGCTGCATCTAATGAACCGTAATAGGTAGAGAGTTGAAATTTTCAGAGTATGTATAAAAATAAAAACCATCTAAAATTTACTGATTTGCACAAAAATAATGATAAAATTAAAATTAAGAGGGTCCTCATGGAAGAGACTTGTTTCATTTTGCATTTTTTGCTAGATTTTAATAGAGAACCATGCTGCCGCTTAGAATAGGTGGCATACAAAAAATATTTATGTACACGTCCGGTGGTACGGAAACCTTTATGTAGTGGTAGGGTTTTATTTTATTTTTTATTTGATTAGATGCCGAGATTACAGTTTTAATTATGTAGACTGTTTAAACACTATGATCCACCATAGCCATTACCCATATTATGGGGATTGAAATAAATATGAAATCGCCATTGTGTACCGGCGGCCATCTTAGATTTGAATTATTTCATGGTGGTATTCTACTAGTCAAGATATACCCTTTCATTTGATACCCATACTGAGGGGTTTGTGAAAAAATATATGGCGGATTACATATTTTTTCACAACCCCCTCAGTATTTTGTGGCGGCGGCCATCTTGGATTTATAATGATACTGAATATATTCAATTGTATTGTCATCAGAACTAAATGCGTGTACTATCAGATTAATCTGTCAACTGGAAAGGGGTAAAATTTCAATTACTAAAATTGTCCCAAAAAACAAACAGGGCAAGCTAAATAAAACCGTTTAATAATTCATATTTTAGGAAAACAAGTAGCATGAATACTTACTATTAATACGGTTAAATATCTTGAAAAAAGTTATGGCTTATTATTTATTTCTCACCTATAGATTTTATTATACTAACAAATAATTTTGTTTGTATTATGCTATGGAAACATATTTTAAAGAGCTTTTTATATAATAAATAAATAATTATAATAATATTACACTGATTAGCAAACTGTTTCTAACCTAATTTTTGACAATATGTTTGTTCTATCTCATTAGATTATTGTTTCGTTCTGATGTATGTAAAATAAAAGATTTTCACCACATCTGACCTCTGTATTATAAGACTTCAAACACATTACCCATCATAATAGCTTCGTTCCTATTGGAAACAGGGCAACTTGGTGATACACAATCTCGCTATAATAATTCAATCATTATCTCCCCAGGGGTTGGTTGCTTAACGAAGTACTATTGATAAAATAATCCTTTGAGCTAATCTTACGCGTAAATTGACCTTGGCACGATAATGATTTCGAAGAAAACGGGCTTTTCAAGCTTTGGAAGATTTTAGGAAGCTGTTACTATGTCATGTTTTCAAGAAAAACATTTTCTTTCTTTCTTCAACAACAAGAGGTTAGGTACTGTGTTTGTTTAATAATTAAATACCAACTACCCAATAATGAATGGTACCGTTGGAAGGGGAAGACCTAGGCGTACGTACCTGGACCAAATTGGACTTTTTGGAATAAGGGCCAGGTCAAGAGTACCCTAAACCGACGAGCATGTATGAAGAATGTTATGAGAGCGAATAAAGCAAAAGAAGTATGTCAGGATCGTAGAAAATGGAGATCCGTGATCTCTGCCTACCCCCTATGGGAAACAGGCGTGATATTATGTATGTAACTACGCAATATGATAATGTATTGAATTTTAAAAGCTTTTAACACAATGGAGAATATGTAGATAGGTACAATATTACATTAAATTTATCAATTTAGGTATTATTCTTTCTATCCAATATAGACTTCTTTTGGGCCTAATAATTTTTTTAGTTTTTCATACAGTTTGTTCGTTTTTCTTTCCAAAAAGGGTTTAATCCTTGTCGGCACAACTGATGCATCTTTCTCCACGTTGTTCTTTCCAGGGCAGCCTCCTTGACTTCTTTCGCCGTCATGTCGTATACATGATCTCCTTCACTTGGCTCATATAAGCTAATCCTCGGTCTTTCTCTTTCTATCTAGCAAAAGTTTCCCTTCTATTAAGTTTTTAAGGAAACTGTCATGTGGTATAAGTTGGCCGATTATCTTTCTTCTTTTGTTCTCATACATACATACATATTATCACGCCCGTACCCCTAACGGGGTGGGCAGAACCACAAGTAATTATAAGAAAACTTACAGCCACTTCTGATCCAAGACTCTCAAGATGGATATGGGGAACCATGGTGACAGGTGTAATAATAACAACTTGTAATAGAGATCTTTCCTTGTCAGCTCTATGTAAATGTTCAATGTGCGTTACTTTTTCGGTCCAGCTGATTTTCTTCATTCACCACATCTCAACAAATGCTTCTAATATTTTCTTATCTTTCTTTGTCGTCGCCCACGTCTCACACCAAACAAATTTCTTTTAATCTTTTAGATATTTTTGTTGTGAAAATGTTTTTTTCTTCAAAATATATCTCTAGTTTTTTTAGAATTCAGGTTTTTTCCAGTAGACTGACAGTACCTATTCTTCTGTGATATTCAGGCCTTTTTGTGTACCTAATTGATTAACAAAACTCCTCCAATTCTTAAAAACAATGGACACGACCCTTGAGGCCGATTTGTGACACCTTGCATTTCTTAAAGGTGGCGGCGCTTTTTTTCTACCACTGCATGAACCTTTTACTTTGATTCAGGCTCATAGTGATGAATCTAAGTTTGCCCCCAGAAACAATTCAATCCAATGTTGCATCCCTGTTCTCGCTACAGATATTCAAAAACTCGCGTGTACATTCACACGCTGCTTTTTCTGAACCGCTCAGAGCATTATCGATACCCAAGTTGACCTTAGACATGCCAAGATAATAGAGGGGGATATTTATAATGGTTTTAGGTGATACTCTTACCATTTATGTGAGTTGTCTTCTTTAAACGAGTATCTTTTAGAAGAAAATTCTCAAGTTTTTCGATGATATATATATTTTTGAATATTTATATTTAAATATATAGTATAGATAATTTTTGTATTTGTTTTGCACAGAACTGTTTTGTGTTTTTTTATTATCATGCTGTGTACACATGTTTTGGGATTCAATCTAGTTTAAATGGTGTTATTTGTACTTTGATTATTATGTGATTGTTTTCTGTTTTGTGTGCCTTAATAATAAAATAAGTAAATAAATAGATGATATCTGAAGAAGTAGCCCTAATCGGCCCGCACGAGCAGTGATCTTCCATCGACTGCCTACCTTCCTTGAATAGACTGTGTCACTTATTAATTAATTGATTTTCCAGGACCAGAGTCGCCGTTAACAGATGACTTTTTCTCAAAATGATTGTATTTTTCCTTGTTTGGTAAAGAACTTTATGAGAGTACGAAACTTAATTTTATTCATGGTTCACGATTTCTTCCCGATTGATTTGCGATAACAAAAAAGTAAAAGATTTCTCAAAAATTTGGTATTTATGCCTAAGTTAAACTACCCGGACAGAACCTGGTAAAAAAATCGCTTCAACCCTTCTTTAACCCTTCCATTCCGCGGACTCATTGACTTTTTACTTAAAGTAAAAAAGATATGTTTAGTAAAAACTAGGTTATTTATTAACCCAATTTGTCCCATTTCTGCGAAAGGGTCTTTCTTACCCATAGATTACCAAACACAAAGATCATCTTCTACACTAGCTATTTCAAGGCTTACTAGCTTTATTGAAGCTTATTTTAAGGGCGTTGAGCTCGACCTGCCACCTGTGGGTTAAAAATAAAAACGTATAGATTGGAACCTCTACTTACCTGTACTTGGTCCTTACAAGTAAAGTTTCATTGACGCGCTAGATGGGCAAATTACTAGCTTGCAAACCACCATACGATAACGGTACATCTAACTTATTTACGAATAGCCAATAAATTTTAGTGAAGTTGTAAGGTAAGGGGGAGGTAGGTACGTTGTGTAAAATACCTGAAACCAGGCTGTTGCAAACGCGGTGAAATGAAATCAAGTTTCCTCCATAATACTTATATAAATTATTATTAAGTGGGGTGTCCCATGAAACGGCTCAGTTTATACATTCCAAAAAGATTTTTTTTCTGGTTATTGTGATATTATGAAAAAAAGTATTGTATTTTAAAAACTTTAAACTAAAGCATATACAAATTGGAAACCTGGAAACATTGGTACTTTGGAAATCTTGGAAACCATGGAAACTTGGAAACCTTGGAAGCCTTGAAAGTATTGAAAACCTTGAGGTCTCAGTTCGGTCGAACTTAATTGTAACAAGAGCAAGACGAACTACTGGTAGCTACATAGCCTTTTCTAATACACTATAATGAATGAAATGTCCAAGGTATTAATTAATTTGCTCTTAACTATTTTCCGCAAGGTTTTATATTGTTTTCCATTGTCAATTAAAATTTACTTTACAGTACTTCCTTTGAATTCTAATTTGAACAATACTGGGTCATGGGCAACTCTGTACTCGTTAAAACCAATAGCTCGTTGTAAAACTCCATGAAGAAAATACTAGATCAGCCTCATTCTTTCATTATTACTATTGTTTGACGACCTTTCGATGGTGTAATTGGTCATAATCTTGTTGACAAACAATAAAATTATTGACAACACTGTTGTATTTTTCTTGGCTAAGCGAGAAGAACTTTTAATTCGGAGATACAAATACACAAAGTGGGAAATTCATTTTGCGAAGTTATGATTTCTTTATTTAAAGTTAAAAACATTAATAATATCAGTGCAAATCATCCCCTTTCAAACGATATCTACCCCTAACGAGTGGCAGTTTGCAATTTTGACCCCCACTATTAACCTATTTAAAATGGTTCACCATATCCATCTTAGGACTAAATCAGAAGTGGCTGCTATTTTTCTTATGGCTCTGCCCACCTTATTAGGGATACGGGAGCGATAATACCTATGTATGTAAAATAAGTTAATTAAAATCGATTTGTTTACACACTAGTAAAGTAAAAGATAAAGATAAAAAAGGCAGATTGTAATAAGTGATTTTCTTTTTTTTATTGCTAAATGACATTTTTTTTACTATTTTCAAAGTCTCCATCTAATAAGCGTATGATGTGTAACATAGAACAGGCATGCTATCATCGACGTGTTACATAAGGCAGTTTAATATAAATCAGTATGAAGATCGTCTGGTGTCGTTAGTAGCCATGAATGTAGGCCAAGTTTATACGAATGTAGGTCAGGGGGATTTAAACAACTGGGAGTTACCGATCATTCTCAGATATATATTTTTGTACTGCGCATTTCGAAAGATATTCGTGATCATTTGAAGATTAATTTATTATTTGACACACATTGGAAGCATATAAAGTCGACTACTGTTCGAAGTAGTCGAACTATTCACTCATATTGTCAGAATTAACACTGTAATTTTATGTCCGTAGGTATATATTGTATGTACCTACCATTGAAGGTTTTATTAATCTTTGTAAATAATTATGTATATTAATAGCAGCAATGTATGTATATGTATAAGTATAAGGTGTTTTGTATCACGTATGATGTGGTGCTGAAAGTAGAACAACGGGTCAAGATCAAGCTCAAAACTAGGTCAGTAGGAATCGCATTCATGCCCCCTCGTTGCATGGGTTGGGTGTGAGGTGGCGGGCACTGCTCGACGTGCCCTTGGACCTACATTTTTAGAGACTGGGACATCGACGGAATAGGAAGGAATGATAGAGTAGTTGTGTATGTACCTTTTTTATTCATACTTCATCATTTATTATGTTGAAACCCATAATAAGGTACCTACAAAAACTTACCTACTCTTATTCGAATGATTCTAAATTCAAAATCTTGACGATTTAAGCTTTTGTGTAGGACGCTTCGTTTCTGTCAATTTGACATGACCTGAAAACGATTTTGAATAATTTGGTAAATAAATTTTTGGTCTCTTTGGAAAACAATTCTTATGAAACGTTTTCAACTGATTGTTGATCCTACAGTCTAGACTTTCAACTAATATTTTAAGTGATGGGGCCAACCAACGTAGCGTAATCGTGTCGATCCGGCGGCGTATCAGTCGGATCTAGCACGCTACCCACAGATGAACCGATAATACAAATGGCGGACGATTCTGGATCTGGCCGCCTGATATAAATTGGCTTTGGTTCTATCAGCGGACGCTAGTGGGGTGTATCAATGCGAAGCTGATTGTGTAGATGATTTCAATCGACCAACGCTTTGTTAAACTTCTGTGGAGCAGTTGCGATGAGCACAATATAACCACTGTTGCCAACTTAGCAACCTATAGCTAAATCAAGCTATTTTTCGGTTTCAGGCAGCTACAACTTAATATAACTTGTAGCTAAATGTCTTTAGCTAATTTTTCTAGCAACTTCTCAAGTTATGTGAATCGCTCGAGTTTCGTTTAATTATAATAACACGATTTTAATAATTTGGCAATTTTATTGTTACCAATTTAAAATTTAAAATTTTATACTTACCAACTTAGATAGATAGGATATTTTATTTATTGCACAACAATTATTATTTATTTATTATTATAGAAATTGTGCTTTGTAGGAAACATTCTAAATGCAAACTTACAATTATGACTACAGGTGCTCAATTTGGATGATGCTTTTGCAGAGCAAGATAATGTTTATAGGACATGATGATTTCCATGGATGAGGCTTTGCGTATTTCCACAGGAAGAGAGTTCCACAGACGAACTTAGCTACTTCTAGCAACTTTTTGTGGTAAAAACATCTGGCAATCTAGCAACTTTTTGCAAAATGTCTAAAAATAAAGGTAGCAGTGGGCAGCACTGAATAACAATAAAACTCGAAACCATAATAACAATAAACTCGAACCAAATTGTAAGAGTGTAGCGTGACCTTTTAGGAATCCATATTCATCAAAGCAAGTACTGTTTTGCTTTGATGTAGAAGTTTCTTAAATTAATTAATTTAGATTGTGACTTCTGGTTTTTTATTTTACTTTGTATAAAGGTAGGTAATAAGGTCTTCTACTTCTCTGCTGGATTGGAAGGAACGAAAAAACATAGAATACGTCCAGTTGCTTCTCTTCCCGAGCATGTCGTAAAAGGCGACAAAGGGATTTTCTCCAAAATTATGGACCACCTATATGGGCGATGGGCTGATCACCTGTCACCATGGTTCGCCATATCCATCTTGGGAGTTTGGATCAGAAGTGGTTGCAAGTTTTATTATGTTTATTTGTGGCTCTGCCCACCCCATTAGGGATACGGCGTGATAATATGTATGTATGTATGTATAAGGTCTTTTGTAAAAAAATGAATCTACTCAATAAAGTAGCTAAGTATGTACATTAGCATGAGTTTAGTTTATGTTGTGCCACTTGTACCACATTTTCACATGTTACCGTTTCAATTCGTGAATTCAGAGATAGAAATAGAATGCAGGGTGCACGCAACTAGTGCATTTACTGCATTACCCTTGGTGCAGCCGTGAACGTGCAGCATGAACACCGACTGCATACGCATAATCGTGTTTAACCACTTAATAGTACATTCATGTAGGCAGTTTATATAATTTACACATCCATATATATTGCAGCAAGTGGGTCAAGTTTGTAAAAACCAGCACAGAGGAAAACAGATATCCAGTTGACACTATTAATATGTGTAGGTCACGTCTCACGAGCAACTTGCAGATTATTTTAGTAGGTTCTCGAGTCTTGTGCACTGAGATAATGTGAATAGGTCGTGTACTTACAGCAGGTTATGTACCTAGTTTATTACCTACATTTTACCACTATAATTCATTAAAGGCCAAAGGTCTAAGTAAATATGCACGCACTCCAATGTGCACAAATGGAACATCAAGAGATATCAATCAGTTCTGTGATTGTATTAAAAACCATAAAGTCTTTTTTTATAATTTGAACAACAAATTTTAAAACATCTATTTTACTTTTGTTTCTGTTCACTTGTGCAGAAATTCATTATTCATGATCAAATGAATGCTCCAGCGATTTGAAAAGATTGGATTCAATATTCACAGACCAGGAATGAGAGAAGAGAGTGAGGTATCACAGAGCCAATTCGGGTTTATGCCTGGGCGCGGGACAACGGATGCCATATTCGCACTTCGCCAACTGTGTGAAAAATACAGACGTGCTCACAAGAACTTGCACATGGCATTCGTTGACCTAGAGAAGGCATATGATAGGGTACCCCGTGAGGTTCTGTGGTGGGCTATGAAAGAGAAAGGTATGCCTGGGAAGTACCTGCAGCTGATTCGGGCCATGTACAGCGGTGCCAGTACACATGTCCGGTCCGAAGCTGGCGTCTCTGACAAGTTCAATGTGGCTGTGGGCTTACACCAGGGATCGGCTTTAAGCCCTTTTTTGTTCCTCCTGGTAATGGATGCATTGACATCGGACATACAGGAGGAGGCACCCTGGTGTATGCTGTTCGCCGACGACATTGTCCTTGTCGGAGAAGACGCAACCGAGGTCCAGAGCAGACTGGAAAAATGGCAGGTGAAATTGGAGAGTGTCGGACTGAAAATCAGTAGAACGAAAACAGAGCATCTGTTTTGTGATTTCGGTGGTCCATCCAATTTCACCCCTATTGCCTTAGATGGTGTATCCCTACCAGTCTGTTCCGATTTCCGGTACCTCGGTTCAGTAGTACAGAATGATGGTGAGATTGACAGAGATGTAAAAAATAGAATAAATGCAGGATGGATGAAATGGCGACAGGTCTCAGGAACAACGTGTGATCCCCGAATGCCCCTTAAACTTAAGGGGAAGATTTACAAAACAATCATAAGACCTGTCGTACTGTATGGATCTGAATGTTGGGCAACCAAAGGGTCGGATGAAAGGCGAGTACATGCAGCAGAGATGCGAATGTTGAGATGGATGTGTGGGGTAACAAGAATGGATAAGGTAAGGAATGAGTATATAAGAGGAAGTCTGAAAGTAGCGCCGGTGGCGGATAAGTTGAGGAGCAATAGGTTAGCGTGGTATGGACATGTCATGAGAAGGGAAGAATGTCATGTGACGAGAAGAGTGTTAGATATGAATGTGGAAGGATATGTGGGTAGAGGTAGGCCAAAGAAAAGATGGATGGACTGTGTGAAAGATGACATGAGTAAGAAAGGAGTGAGCGTGGAGATGACTTCTGACAGAGGGAAATGGAAGAGAAATACATGTTGTGCCGACCCCACATAAAGTGGGACAAGGGCAGGGAAATGATGATGATGATTCACAGACCAGGAACATGCCGAACAAGGCACATGACAGCGCGGGAGGATCGATATATGGTGTCAACAATGTTGCGAAATCGAATTCAAACGGCTGCTGAAGTCAAAAACCACCTACGTGCTGGAAGGAGCAATCCGAGCAATCAAAATTGTATAGTACCTACAGTCTTTACATAAAGCTAGTTCCAATATTTTGAAAGTTATTGAAGTTTTTGTTACCGACCTGCTTTCTTTACAGCCCCGTGTAGTTCTAAAATCAACTTTGACATCTATTAGCAATAGCATGCCTTTTGAGGTGGTTTAAAAACCAAGAATGTATGGTGTTATTACCAGTTATTACTAAATGTAAATTATTTTTTTTTTAAGTAATACGTCTTAATATTTCTACTACTTATATAAAATTTTCCATATAAACTTGGTTAACCTTTGGAAAAGCAAATATATGTAGTTTCTTAGTGCGCGCTTATAGAAGTAATTCCGAATATTTTTTATGAGTATCAGTGAGCAGCTATTTTCTTTTCTTTTTAGTGAAGGTAGCTAATATAGATGGTGTTTCATGTTGGAGAGGATACCATCTCTTAGTCGACATGCTCGGAAAAGAAGTATCGACGGAGTCTTTGTTTTTTCCTTACTTACAGTCCAGGAGAGAAGTAACATAATTACGACGGACAAGATGCGAAGGTTTAAAATTTGTGTTCCAATCGATACTGGAACACAAATTTTAACCTTAAAATAAATACGCGATATGCCAACGTAGGTATATAGCGTATTTCTAACGGATGGAGGCTCATCCGTATCGGCCCGCGCAGACGCTAGACACAACACAATATCTAGACAGAACAATAACCGGTGCCCAGACACATGGGTATCGCATGACCCACTTTATGCGATCTATTCTGCAATATAAATTGCATCTAGATGAAATAGACTAGACTTTTGCTCACGGTTCTTGCTAGTTATGAAAGATTCGACTTCTTACATCATGTGAGTTGATGTTTTGAATGGAAGAAATTAACAGATAGTTGCCCAGATATTATAATTATTTTTTACAGGATCTTAAGATCTTTTATTAGTACAAGGGATTAAGATGAATTGTATATGTCAGAAAGTATTTAAGTGAAAATAAAATAACATATAATATATGGCCCAGAACAGGGATGACTGGAGAGAAGGAAAGAAGGCCTTTGCCTCTTAATAATAATAATAATAAAACCCACTGTTGACAAACAGGCGTCGAACGAATGGCTCTGTCGAGGTAAACTCTTTCCTGGGACTGAAGGAAACGTAATTACCAGAAACATTATCATGAAAAGAAGTTTACCAACTGACTTGTGCAGAAGATGCAATAGTAGCGCTGAAACAATCCAGCTTCCGTGCTTCGGAGGGCACGTTAAATTGTCTGACCCGGCTTTTAAGTCGTTAATCCACGACGGAGGCCTTTAGGCGGCCTAAAAGCTCCGTCACTAGAGTTGGCCCACTAGCTCCTTATTTATTTACTCAATCCAGCAAATTTCAGGGGCTTGCAAAGCGATGGCACAGACTAGCAGTGTTATTCATAAAAACTTTGCAGGCCATTAGCAGCCTGCTAGGGCACTGTTAAGAAAAAATGTTATTCATAAGAGCCAGACCCGTAGTTTACTCGTCTGCTAGCAAGGAAAATGGCCGACATTCGATAAGCTTAAATGAGATCATATTGACATAAAATATTTTTATTACTGTTAACCACGTAAATTTAGCGGTAACCACACCTCGCAATGTGTCCTGCCCAGCTTCTCTTGAGTTCCATAGGTTCTTGATAATTATTTGCCAAATGTATTTTGGCGGTCTCGGTGGCGTGGCGGGCGATTGCTCGGAAGAGACGCAAGAGGCGCGGGTTCGATTCCCGCTGTGGAAGAAATGTTTGCATGATCTGTAAAAATTTCTTCCGGGTCAGGGTGTTGTGGTACCATGGTAATCGTAGTTTCTGATACCCACGACACAGGGAATCCTAGTGTGGGGTCAGGACTATGTATGTAACAGTTGGGTGTTATTTATTTATTTATTATTTATAACATAACTTTGATTCTTGTACTGTTATGTTATAATTATGAATACTTACACAAATAAATAATTGATATATTATATTTCAGAGTCGGTTAATACATAAGCACGCACATTTTACATCGAACATATAAAAATCAATGAGCTTGGATAACTTTCACGCACACTAGTGTCGTGCGTTTCTTGCTATGCTATTCTAAATCTTCTGCACAAGATACTCTTTTCTCCCACTTCTCCACTTTATCTGAAGGAACGGTTCCAGTTCCTGCATCTAACACACCCTCAATCCCTACGCTCTTCTGATTCACTACAGCTTAAAATGCCTGTTCACTCCTCCACCTTTTATGATAAGTCATTCACAGTGCAGGCTGTCCGCCTCTGGAACGCTCTGCCTGAGGATATCCAAAGGACTCAATTATCTACCATCTTTAAAAACAAAGTCATGAATCATTTACTGTCTTGCTGCACTGATTCCAGTTGTACCTGATTTTTATCCTATAGTACATAATATTAATTTAAATATTACATAAACATATTCATATATATTCCACATATGTACCTATGGATGTATTCTGTATTTTTTTTGTTTCTTATTTTTTTTTTATCTATAAACTTCTCTACTGGACTGGGAGTAAAGAAAAAACATAGAATGCGTCCAGCTGCTTCTCTTCCCGAGCATGTCGTAAAAGTCGACTAAGGGATAGTATCCTCCAACATGATGAGATACAATAAGCAAGTATTCCCAAGGAGGGTTGACGTCAGGCAGGCGGCCGGTCATAAAACACCTTAGCCAAAACTCTTACAGCATGATCCAATGTTCATGCTGTGCCGACCTCACATAGAGTGGGATAAGGGCAGGAAGATGATAATGATTTTTTTTTATCTATGTAATAAATGTGACCACACCAATTTGCCCCTTCTATGTTTTTGTTCCATCAAATCCATCCTAGGTTGCCTGGAAGAGATCGCTTTTAGCGATAAGGCCGCCCTTTGTATTTACCATAATTATTGTCTTTTTTGTAAGTTTAATATTGTGTGTTAAACAATAAAGTGTTATCTATCTATCTATCTTCGTATTCAAATTAGATCATCACGACTTCTTACAGATGAAAATCATTACATTTACAAGAGTTGTAACGTTGCACAGATATGATGAAAGGATTTATTTAGAAACAGCCCTGTTGAATTCTCAGAAATTATTTTAGTAGTAAACAGAGCAGAATAAACTGTTTAATTTCAATTAATTTCCTTTGTGGTTCGTTATTTCACATATGTCATGTCATGTCAAGCCACCAAAACTAGGTAAACCGAAACGTATATAAGTAATTGTATTTATGTTTGTTAAATTTTCTGGAACTTTAAGCTTTGCAAATTATAAGCGCGAACGGTAGGTATGTGATCTGTGACGTCACAAGTAGAGACTTCAGTATTTACATATGACGCACTAGTTAAGTGGTCGAGTTGTAGCGACCTCACTTTCCAATCTTAATGTCGTGGGTTGTAATCCGGGCATGCACCAATGTTTTTTTCGAAAAAAATTGATATGTCAATACTTTTAAAGGGCGAAGGAAACAGAGTTAGAAAACCGGCATACGCAGATCTCAAAAAGTTCGACGACATTGCGTCAAATGCACGAAAGAAGCCTTTTTGGTGCTCACTTTGATATTTTCTTCTCAGATCTGTATATTTTCTCACTCTTATTCGTAAAAGCGACATGTGTAGCAGTACGTATCTATGCTACGTAGCTACTATTATCGTGTTAAAATAGATCAAATTTAAAAAAAACAATTTGATAGTTCAGTCCTTACCAGTAGGTTTTCGATATAGTTAACTAAAGAAAAGCACTACACAATTTTTATTTAATTTGAACCTTTTTTCTAAAGGCGCCTTCGCTCTTTTGTACCTGGAAAGTCATCAGTCATTCCAGCACTATATTTCAGATTTCATTTAAATCTGTTCAGCCGTTACGGCGTGATTGAGGCACAAACATCCTCAGGACCTCAGAACTTTCAGATCTTTAATTATTAAAAATCAAGATGAAGGTCATAATTTGTTCTTTAGTCATACATACTATCGACTACAAACTAGTTTAAAACAACATTGTAACGATGGTACATAACTACAGTAAATTACGCAACGGTACCTGCCTGCCACTGCGGCCGTTGGCGGATTGGTCAAATAAGCCAAGCCAAGCCACATCTACGGCTTCTCTGATTTGAAAATAGAACTAATAGCAACGCTACCTAGTTACGAGTAGTAGTCCAGCATTAATAGGTTGTCACGCCATGTCTGGATTGGTATACAGGGCGAGCGGTTTTCATGCCTAGTAATTGCATGTACCTATCGGAACTGAGAACATTTTCTAACTGGAAATGTTTGACGTGACGATAATCAGGTCACCGCTTACAAATGGGAGCACATACCCCTCCCGAAAACAAACTGGTTATCTGTGTCAGTAAGCAATTACTTCAGGAAATCTACCTAATATTTGTCTTTTACGTCTCACATATTTTTTTGTTGTATGAGATAGTTTAGTTATATAGATAGATAGATCTATATCAGACAGAGTAAGTAGTAAATCTAAATGCATTTTTCATCGGCATAATAATATTGTAGGATTTAGCAGTCCTTTTAGTTGCATATTCGGACAAATTCGGTTTTTATACAGATCACGAAGTTTGTTGAGGTGCACAATATTTGTGGTACAACTGTACATGCACATATATTATCACGCCCGTATCCCTGTGGTGGGCGTAGCTACAAGTAATCATAACAAAATTTGCAACCACTTCTGATTTAAAGTCCACGAGATAGATATGGTGAACCATGGTGACTCAGACAGGTGATAAGCCTGTCGCCCATGGCGATAGGCTGACTAGATTGCGCCAAATAGCCTCCTAAAAGTTTAACTCTGTATTACATGCACAATATCAGTAAGCGACTAAAGTGTGTCACCGCTTCCTGCAGGCTGACCGGGATATGCAGCTAACTTTTAGCAGTCTTAAGAATGCACATAACTTAGTGAAATCGATTCAGCAGTTGTCATGATGTTGACATGCGAATAAGTAACGAACCAAGTTGCAAAATAACACGTCATGTCTGTTTCGATTTCGACATCTCTGAATAAGGTAGGCATTTACTTTAAGAAACTGGAACGCATACATTGGTTGCTTCAGAACAAAGAGTAAGAGATGGGTAACCTTTTGCTACAGGATTTCAGCACTTTCGGACTATTCATTAACGGAAAATGAATTATCATAACTTTAGATATCATACATACCGTACGAGTAGGTAAATACCTTTTTTATAAGGTGGCTAGTAGACGGCTTATTGTTTTGAAAAGATTCACTGAGCGACTCGATCCAAACGAGCGGATAAGTAGGCGAAGGTCGGACGCCATTGTAGTCGGCATGAATATGGTGACGTATCAACCAGTAACAGACGTGAGTAGCCATGGCAGCCTCCTCAACCTCACTCGAGTCTTGAAAAATAATTTTACAGAAAATTCTTCTAGAAAATCATCATCATCATCATCTTCCTGCCCTTATCCCACTCTATGTGGGGTCGGCACGGTCGATCGGTAAGCTTTGGCTAAAGTGTTTTATGACCGGTCGCCTGCCTGACGTCAACCCTCCTTGGGAATACTTGCTTAATGTATCTCATCCTGTTGGAGAGGATACTATACTAAAATTCTTCTAGAAAATAAACCTACCAAATAAAACTCTACTTTTACGTTTCGTGATACCCGATGGACAGAAAGACTCTCATTCAATTTCAAGCACCATCAATCAACGCCTGAATCAGCTCGAGCCAATATTAGTTAAATTCGCTGAGTTGCTGTAAAATATGTATAGCCGAGTAATAAGTGGCAATTGATCGAGAGAGCGAAGATTTCAGTGGCGACTTGGCTGATTTGGCGTTGTACGTTTGTTAAAGCATAACTTACGAACCGTTAATCAGATCTGTATGAAAATTGGCAATATTGTGCTATATAGATTTGCTGGGAAGAATTTGGGGTTATTCGGTGAAGGGGTTGTAAAGATATTGGGTTCCAAAGTAGGTAAAAAGGTTTTACAAATGAATTGAGTGGGGTGCCATATGAAAGGGCCATATTTGTTTGCACTTTTTAAAATGTTTTAATCTTAATTCTAGGAAGTATAGTTTTTGAAATACAACGAAAAAAGTAAGATTTACAAAACCGTCGTAACCTGAGCTCCCTCTTGTTAGAGTTACGATGTCTTTGTAGTTCAGGCGAGACTGGATATTAGCTAGATAGTAGTATTGTTGTGCTACTTCTCCTATAACAAGTTAGAATCGATATAAAATCTTGATGTAATGAGTACTGTAATGGTAAAAATAAATTATAAGAAACCTCAGGGTGCGAATTCATGACTTGTGGATCAACCGCACCACTCGTTAAAAAGATCCCATATAATCTTTATAACGTCCTTGTAACTCTAGGGGTAATTAATAAAAAATATAAAAACAGGTGTTTTAACATTAAAAGTTTATTCGTACCGAGTTTTGAGCGATTCAAACCAAGATTTTTTTTTCATGGAAACTACCACACAGTATTAAAATAAATTTATGCACGTGTTCTTCCAGAACCTACGATTAAACTAGTAATTCGCCCCGAGCTGAGCACTCGTGCGCGGTTTGCACAATTAAAAAAAAGCTCATCTTTGATTAGCTGCATCGACGCAACAAATGAACCTAGAGTAGGTACTTGGGTTAGGCGCAAATTTAGTTAACTTTACTTTATCGAAAAATGAATGAAAAAACTGATAAAAGGGCCCAAATTTTTGCAAATCCTCGAGCAGCCCAGGGTTTTCAGTGTTGCCAATTTAGGTATAATCACTACTCATCATACTTTCAAGGGATCTAACAACATATAAAAAAATCGTAGATGCATGCGCGTTTGCGATGTTTGACTTTTTTGTGTCGATATTGACTGGCCTAAATTAGCATGTTTTTAATTCCTAATTATTATTCATACAAATGTCCTAAGTAATCATGCTACATTTACAGTCTGTAGTACAAAATCAAGACTTTATGTCAACTCTAACTTGATATAGGAGACCGTAGCAAATACAACTACTTAACTGGAAATCACAATCATACCGCTCGCTATACTAAATATCCAGTCTAACCTGAACCACGAAGACATGGAAACTCTAACAAAAGGGAACTCAGGTTACAACGGTTATGTAAATTTTATGTTTTCGTTGTATTTCAAAAACTATATTATCCTAGAGTAAACAACACTTTGGAATCCTACTTATATTATAAATGTGAAAGTTTGTGTGTGTGAATGTGTGTAATTTTTTTTATGTAATTTTTGGTGACTTCAAAATAAATCCATTTTGATGATTTAAAATCACTCGGTGATTTGCAAGAAAGACGAGTATCTACGGTTTAGTAGTTACGTAGTTCCGTGGTAACAAACAGTCACACACACAAACCTTCGCATTTATATTATTAGTAGGAATCTGTTTTGTTCATTTCAATAAAAGAGTGAAGCCCAATAAGTCTCAGGCAACTTCTGTATTTTCTTTCTAGAAAAGCTAACTACTAACTTTGTTGAGAAATAAAAAACGTGGATAAAAGACCTCAACGTAATTAAATTCTCAATATCCTTGGGCTTCTAAGGATTCTATTCCTTCCATGACCGGGATCAAAAGTTACGAGGACGCAGCAATAGAAATACGAAATTAGACATGAATAATGAAATGTTCGCACAATAAAGCAAGTCACGTTATTGCAGATTTCGACACGGGGTGTCTCAGAACATGCATGATAACATCCAAAGGTCTGAAAATTCTACACAATAGGAAACGTAAAACTATGTAAGTTAAACTAGAACAAAGTAACATTTAAAACTAATGGGATAGGATTGTCTTCGTAACCAAAATCGACTAGGACATAAAAATAATAATAATAATCATCATCATCACTATCCTTTTTGTTGTTTCTTACCCGACGGCGAAGGAGGGTAATGTGTTTGGGGTGTATGTATGTATCTGGGAATGTGTATATGTATGTATGTGCATTCCTTTGGCTGAAGCTGTAGTCCAAACGGCTTGACGGATTTTGACAAATGAAGTGTCGTTGGATTCGTCTAGACGACGAGTGTCATAGGCTACATGAATTGTCTAAAAATCCAACATGGCGGCTGTAAGAAGCCATTTTAATTTATTATTTTGGCTGCCTCTGTAGCCGAAACGGTTTGATGGATTTTGAAAAATTAGGTGTTGTTGGTTTCATTTAGATAACGAGTGTCATAGGTCGAGACTATGACACTTTTTTTTTCACTAAAATGTAAAAAGACCAATATGGCAGCTCTAAGGAGACATTTTCAATAAACTTAAGATGGTGCATAACTGAAAACGTAGAATAAAATTTTAGACATTCTTTACCACCATCATCATCATGTGCCACAAAATCAAATACTTACTATATAATGCTATCTAAATTTTACGCAGTCGGGTTTCTTGTTCTTTTAAATAAATAATTACTTGTTGTTTTTAAAGCTTTATCTACTTTCAGTATTGTGTAAAAGAATGAACTTTAAAAAACCTATCCTCATAGTAAACAGAAAATTACTAATTGGTTTTCTTTTCTTTGAAGAAACATAAAACGTTGTGTTTATTTATTTAATTAAAGGCTCACAAATAGCTTAAAGACCACGATGGTGATTCTAACAGTCTTATTCATAAAAATCCTTAGCACAGGTTTAGCTTAGATTTTGTATCCATCTGTGATTTTGTTGACATTTTCACACTAATATTCGGATACTAATTAGCTCGACGTCCACAAAAGCATTAAAAATATTTTTATGTCAATATGATCTCACGCACTCTCACAGCTGATCGAATGTCGGCCATTTTCCTCGCTAGCGGACGTGTAAACTTGGGGGACTGGCTCTGCTAAGTTTAGCAGCGTGCTAGCGAGCTGCTAGCGCTACCAAGGGATTATGAATGTTTTTTTTTCAAGCAGTGCCTTAGCATGCTGCTAACGGTCAGCAATTTTTTTATGAATAACACTGTAAGTGTATGGCGTGACACTGACACTCCCTCCCACATTATGTACTGAATGTAGCTTCAGGCTCGCAACACGCAATACTTAATGGATTAATAAAACTAACAAAAAAGTGATTTCCGTGTTTGTTACCAAAGTTTTATTTTTTGAACTGGTGATCATGATGATTCGTACGTACACACGTAAAACACTAAGTAGGTAAACAAACATTAATGTTCCATAACTATATATCTGTTTTCTATAACATAATGAGCCAGTTAGAACGTTCTCCATGTTTATTTTTATACATGTGTAAAAGTTGACCTGGTCACAAGTTAAAATAAGAACTCACAAAACAAACATACCTACGTTTGTATTGAAATTAATGACCAGTTCTAAATAGCTGTTAAAACTGCCGCGAAGGTCTTAAGTTTACATCGCCACAAACAAATGAGTTCTGACTTGACGTAAGCAGCGCAACACAAGACTGACCACACACCTGATCAAATCACCCGTACAATAAGCAACCGAGTAAGTTAGTTCTCTTTACATCGCGCTGTTCGTATTGATAGTGTAAATGTAATGCGAGATCAGACCAGCAATGTTGCGGAGGTCGTGTGTGGTTATGACACTGACAGCGTGGTTGTTTTCCTCGACCTAGTCTGCTGCTGAGCCATCTAAGGAGAGCTATCGAGAGCAGGGCCACCGAGATCTTAAGGGGACATTTGTTGACGGTTTTTTACATTTATTTAACGCTTTTTATTTTCTATCTCTGCTGGACTGGGAGTAAAGAAAAAACATAGAATGCATCCAGCTGCTTCTCTCTCCGAGCATGTCGTAAAAGTCGACTAAGGAGTATATATCTACCTAGTATCCTCTCCAACTTGATGGACCTATATGGGCGATGGGCTGATCACCTGTTACCGTGGTTCACCATATCTATCTTGGGAGTCTTGGATCAGAAGTGGATGCAAGTTTTCTTATGATCACTTGTGTCTCCGCCCACCCTATTAGGGATACGGGCGTGATTTGTATGTATGTATTTATTTAACGTTTGCCAAAAAATTCTATTGACGAGGTTTTGTTTCAAGTTTCGATTCTATTATTTTTATAATACTTGTAAGTAGTGATAATAATCTATACCTATAAACGATCTTAAAATGACTGACTGACTGACTGATTCATCATCGCCGAGCCGAAACCGCTGAAGCTAGAAAGCTGAAACTTGAAAGGTAGCTTCCTTTTATAGCAAAATCACCCACTAAGGCGGGATTTTTTAATTTCAACCTAAAGGGCCCTAAAGGGCTGGAAAGGGGTGAAAACGTTTGCATGGAACTTTTGAACGCGTGGTGCGATTTGCTTGAAACTCGATTTGGATACTATAAATGCAAAGTACCTAAATCATGGGTGCACAGACCGCGGCCCGCCGGTCGAATACTGGTGGCCCGCCGACAGCAAAAATAATACTCTCGTACATTCGAAAAATATTGAATTCTATTCCAGTTGAATTTTATTCAAGTTAAATACGTTATTATCAATTATTTATTGTCTTTAATTACCTATACTTCTGGCGGCCCGCCATCAGTTCATGATTTGCCCGAGTGGCCCCTAGTCTTAATAAGTCTGTGCATCCCTGATCTAAATGGACATTTATTTCAGCATTTTTCAAAACAACCATAACAAGGGGTAAAATGGGTGTTAAAGTTTGTATAGGAACTTTTTAACGAGCGGTGCGAATGGCTAGAAACTCGGTTTGAAATCTAACGAGTACGAAGTTGCGGGCAACAACTAGTACACAATATTATAACACTCGGACATTGACCGGCTGAAGCACGGGACAATGCCCCATACATCCAGACGAGGACGATGGTACAGCTTGTTATAATAAAATATTCTTGGAATTTAGTGAAGGTGAGATAAATATTTTTCTAATAAAGAACATCATTAGAGATATTGGATGACTGAACTAATTAATCGGAATTATGCTTGGATGCGCAATTTATATTAATAAGAAATATAAAAAGATTATTGATTTTCTCTTCGGCCATCAGGGATTTATTAATTCTCGGAAAAAATATATACGGTCACATCCTGCTAAAAGCTACCTACATGCATCAAAAATATCTCGCCTGTTTTCCATAGGGTTCCAACACATTAATCTAAGCTGAAACAGAATACATAACTCACCTTTGTTCGGTCATCGTGGGGTGAAGGAACAAAAAGCCATGCCACTCTGTCAAATGTGATTTTAAATCCATACTAATTTATAAAGCAAAAGTAACTCTGTCTGTCTATCTGTCTGTCTGTTACCATTTCACGCCTAAACTTCTGAACAAATTTTGATGTTACTTGGCAAGCAGATAGATTCCATCCCGGGGAAGGACATAGGTTACGTTTTATCCTGTAAAACGATCCCAAAATGGAAAAGGCTGTATAAGGATAAACAAGATGACGCATAAATCCTTCTTAGAGATTAAATTTATGACAAGACAGGTAATTTGACATTATAAAATTTTGACAATTGACAATGTTATTCATATCAATCATGTCGCCAGCGGCTCTCTTTTTCTTACAGGGCTGTGGGTAAGGGCCTCTAGCTGGTGCTATATACATTTTTGTTGCGCATACAACGTTGCGGGTCACAGCTAGTTTATCGCTGGTCGTAGAGACTTGAAATTTTGAGGGTATATCCGTCTTGGTGCGTAGGGGTATACTCGTACTAAGAGATTTTTTGAAATTCAAGGGGTAAAAACGTTTGTATGAAAAGTCGTATTCCTACAAACTTGAAACTTAAGATAAAAACTCTTTATAATACATTTTATAAAAATGGTCTATGGTAAAATAATAAGCCATGACAGAGGCCTTTAGGCGGCCTAAAAACTCCGTCACAAGAATTGGCCACTACCTCATACGAACTTACTTTATGGCAAAATATTTGAATTAAAACTCTGTATTAATAATCCTACTATATTATAAATGTGAAAGTTTGTGAGTATGTTTGTATGTTTGTGCCTCAATCACGCCGTAACGGCTGAACGGATTTGAATGAACCTGGAATATACATAGTATGTATGCTGAAATAACATATAGGCTACTTTTTATCGGGGTAACACGAGAGCGAAGCCGCAGGCGTCAGCTAATAAGTATATAGTAAGATTATTTCTTTTAATATACCTACTATTAGAATAGAAAATGGCGAAATTAAAAGGATTAGGAATCAATTAGCAAACAAAAAACTGAATCGCCTGCATCTTGTGTCACAAGCTTATGGTGTTTTCCGATCAATTGAAGTTAATAGGGTGAAGAAGAGGTTTCAGTTCAGTGATTCGTGCGACGTTGATGGTTCTTGTCTTGTCCTACTTAGGCCCGATGCTCACGTGTATATATTATTTGGTAAAGCCAGCGTTTCATAAATTAAGGACAGACTCCATACTATAGCACCTTACAGGGAAGTTGGCTAAAAAATTATGTAACATCGTTGACAAAAAAGTTTAATTTACAAATATTGTGTTCAAGAGATGGTTTCGATATCAAGTTTTACGGGTAAGTAAGTTCGTATGAGCTAGTGGCCAACTCTTGTTTTTAGGCCGCCTAAAGGCCTCCGTCATGGCTTAATGACTCAAAAGCCGGAACCGACAATTAAACGTGCCCTCCGAAGCACGGAAGCGCTCAGCTCGTAATGCAACTCAAGGTCACCCATCCAAATTGTGACAGTTTTACGGGAAAAGTCACCATATGGATCATTTTCTACAGATCGAAGGACTCATAAAAATGGACTAATAATTAGTGAATGAGTAGCACAGATAAGTAAAAATAACTAAGGCCTTATATCATCTATACTAGACGATTTATACATCGTCAGGTGGCAACTTTTTTTGCCTACACTAACGGGACGCTGTTGTAGTGCCTGGGACGAATTTAATGGAGTAGGCTTGCCCAGCACCTATACCATCCTCTCATCTTAGTCGGCCTTGTCCACAGGAAAGACGATGGTCAATACGTGCGGAGCTGACTAAGCTGCGGGTTATCTCACGATATTTTCCTTTACCGTTAAAATAATGTTAATATAAAAAATACTGCGGTATTTGCAATTAGCGGCAAAAGCCTCCCTTTTTTGGCTAAAAAGATTCCTTATATTGTGGTCTAACGTATTTTGATATCAAGGACGTGGATAGAATTTTCCATATTTTGCTAAATTAAATTCTGATATTATTTTGTTGGCTTCCAGTTCAACTGATTCCTGAAGAGGTTAATTTATTCTGGTTTGGTGATCTTAATGGGTTTTGATTTTAACAAACAAGCCTACATAAGGTTTCGCACTTCAGTAATTCCAATAACTAATGAAATATCTTAGGCGTCTTCGCGATTTTCCTCCTAAAAATATCCATCTATTAAATTGTTAGCGACGTCCTTACATCCTTAAACGTCATAAAAATGTATAAATATAAGATTTATTACAATTTCAAATATTATGTTTTAACTTAAAACCCTACTAAAAGCACGAGAATCGCTCGTTGCGACACACTGAGTCGAATTAATTACCTACCTCGCAACTGGGCGTAGTGTTAAAAAACGGTTTGCGCAACAGTCGATCCGTACCTTGACACAGATACAGCTCAAACTGACGTTTTGAATACACAAAAACCGGACGTAGACACCACTATTTTAAAATTATATAGAATTATATGTTCGTATACTTTTGTCATTCATATTATGGTCTGTCTCATAGCCCTCGCTATCAAGGTAGCTATGCATGAGTTCGTTTGTTCATTCGGGTAGCATTAATACCAGTTCGATGCAAATATCCACACAATTTCCTCTTATAATATTGATACCATCTTGGTATACTGAAAAGTTCTATGCATAAGTAAAATTCTAGATCTGAAAACCTTGTTATTCATCACACAATTTTTTTTTTTAATCCTGGTTGAAATGCGGGAGGATTTCGCAAAACGCAAGAATAGCACGTTATAATTAATATACTAAATAGGTAACCTTATACTATACATACATACCTACACCTTACTTATAATGTACAATAACATATAAAAAAAATCGCCTTTAATCTAGATGATTAATACAGCGTCAGGAGGCAACTTTTGCCTAAACTAACGATGTAGTCATCGTTGTACTAGCCCGGGACGATTGTAGATGGATTATGCTTGGTAGGTACACGATCGGATTTGAACACACGTCCTTGGATCAGAAGGCGGGGTTGATACCACTAGACCATCAGTGCTATAGGCATGCATGTCAATGTTCTGTAAAAATTACCTTGAAATCAACTCTCAAATTATCGTTTCTACTCTTACCTATACCAATCATTATCCAATCAGCAACCTTTCATTCGTGCGTGTCCTTGAATTGTTTACAAGTTATCCTGGAAATAAGTAAACAGAGGTACTTTCATCATCATCATCATCATCATCTTCCTGCCCTTATCCCACTCTACGTGAGGTCGGCACAGCATGATCCTTGGATCATAATAATTACACATAGGAACTTTCATTCCAAAGAAAATGGTAATGTATTATTTGCCTATATAATGCTGGTTTACCAACTAACTAAACTAAGTAGTTCGCCCCGAACTGAGATGTCCATAACCCGCAAGATTTGCATTCACGCCCTAAGATTTCTTGTACTTACACATTTTGTACAAACTTCTACTGTCCCGTTTTTTTTTAAAGCAACGAAATGCTCCTTTGAAGTAATTGAGTCAATAAGCATCAAAAAAATATTTTGGCAACATCGCTCATTTTCAAGACAAACCTACGCTTGGCCAATTAACTACTATACCAAAATTGGTTTCTCAAAAAAAGGAGCAAATGGTTCCTAAGCCACTTTTCCTGTACTTTCCTGCCACTTTTCTCTTTGTGTTCAAATTCCCCCATACTAAATCTGTCTACCTTGAACTACGAGAACATCGAAACTTTAACAAGAGGGTTTTACAATGGTTGCTAAGTTTTACTTATTTCTCTGTATTTCAAAAACTATAAAACAGAATAAAAATAAAAACCATTTTACTATATCGTTTATTCGTCTAAGTTTATTTATATCTTTACAATCCCTTCACCGATTATGCTCATATGCTTCCCAGCAAATCTATTGACCTACCAAGTTTCATACAGATTAGATTTACGGTTCGAAAGTTTTGCTTTAACAAAATATTTTATTTTTCCGTGGCAAATGGAGTTCCGTGGTCTCTGCCTACACGTATTGGAAGCAGGCGTGATATTATTATTGATGACCTTGGTGGCGTAACGGGCGAAAGCTCGGCTGAGACTCAAGCGGCGCGGGTTCGATTCCCGCTACAGGAGAAACGTTTGTATGTTCTGCAAATATTTCTTCCGGGTATTGGGTATTGCATAATTGACAAAAAAAAACTATCAGCCATCTGGTGCCCATAGTACAAGCCTGCTTAGTGTGGGGCTAGATGGCGCTGTGTGAAATGTCCACAAATATTGATTTAATTTATTATGTGTGTATAAATGGTAAAAATGGTATGGGTAGGTACTGTAATTGAGCACAGGCTATTGCTTCTAGTACTTTCTGCGGCTAACTAGCTTAATTACACTGTGCACAACTGACTGAATGGTGCATTGGTAGAGTTTTCAATTGCATTCAAGGGATAATTAGGACGTACTGGTTCGATGTGAAGAGCGGATGTCATTACGAGACATCAAATTATATGATGGCTGGCAAATGCGCAAATAGCTTGTCTTTTTCAAAATAGCAGGTAAGGTATGATGTTAAGGCACTTTTTCAGTTTTTCAAGAGGATGTTCTATAAATGGCTCCAATTTTGAACTTTACAACCTTTACTTATATTATCGGAAAAGGAAATGTTTCCGTAATAAATGGGCATGTGTTTCAGGATTTTTCAAAACAACCCTTAAAAAGGGTTTTTTTAATTTATTTAAGGGCTTTGTCGCTTTGCGACCACATCACCCATTAAAAAGGGGTGTAATGGGGTGTCAAAGTTAGTATTGGAACTTTTTAACGGGCGGTGCGATTGGCTTAAAACTCGGTTTGAAATCTAACGCGTACGAAGTCGCGGACAACAGCTAGTCTAGTATAATTCCAAATCACAACGATAGCGCGTGCATTTTTTTCCTGTGCTGCCATCTAGTTTTTTGGCTCAAACATGAAATAAATTGTACATTAATTTAAATTAATGCCATCTAGTAGGTTTTGAAGATAAACTTATATCGAACATTCCCTCTTTTTTGTGTATGTAAGTACCTATATCTTTTTCAGACAATCTAAAATTTACTGATTTGTAAAAAAATATTCATAGAAGAGACGCGTTTTATTTTGGATTTTTTTTGCTTGTTTTTATAGTGAACGTGCTGCCATCTATTTTAGATGGCATACAAAAAACATTTATATACATATACGATGATACGGAACCCTTCGTGTGCGAATTCACTTGACCGGTTTTATTTTTGGTTGTTTTTTGTTTGGTAGCCCCTTTCAGATAGGCGATGGTGTCGAAGATTCTTTCCAATTTAATTTATTTCGTAGTTTTTTTTTTTCGCTCAAAAGACCGCCCAAATTGTTTTGGACTAAATTAAAATCTGCAATTGATGTTTCCCACAACCATTTTCATCTATTGTTAAAAGTTTTATTATTCAACTAGCTGTGCCCCGCGGTTTCACCCGCGTTTTTCTCACAGGCGGCCAGCAAGCGCGGCCTCCTCGTCTCGCCCGCCGCCGCGCCGCCAGCGTCTCGTCTTGCTTGCATCAAGCGCGCGTGGATTTCCTTAGCAGAGTTATTTTAGAAATGTATTTATTATACTCTTCAAAGATCTTATACTTACAATCATCAACAAATATATTTCGAAAAAGATTATTACAGGATTTTATGTTGATAAAAAACTCTATGGCCCATAACTCATTAATAGGTACCAACTCTTAACATCTTACACACGTGATAACTTTTAAACGAAATATCCGATTGAGATGAAACAAAAAGTATTTTACTTCTACATAAGTAAATACTTACTTAATATTACGATACATATTTAACGTAGTTTTTTTTTCTTCAGACGATTTAATTTGAACACAAAATCGGTTATTGTGATTAAACCATGATAGCTAGATATATGTTCTCGCGGACTTTTTTGTAGGTCTTAATGGGATCTACAAACCCGTAGTACATCATTTTGTTCTATTGTCAATAGTTTTTGCAGCGCACGCAAAAATAGGTTTTCGAATTTACACCTTGTGTTACAAAATAGCAATTTTATTACGGATCCCTAATTTTGAAAAAAAAAAACTTAGCCTATAGCCTTCCTCGATAAATGAACTACCCAACACTGAAAGAATCATTCAAATCGGACCAGTAGTTCCAGAGATTAGCGCATTCAAACAAACAAACAAACAAACTCTGCAGCTTTATAACATTAAAATAATATATAGTATAGATGTGTCATCCACAGAATTAGTTAGTTATATATAGAGCACTGGTGGTTTAGTGACCCTGCCTTTCGATCCTAAGGTGGTGGGTTCAAATCCGGTCGTGTACCAATGGATTTTTCTGTGCGAAAAATGTATGTGCGCTATACCAGTAGGTACTCTCAAACGGTGGAGGAAAACATCGTGAGGAAACCACCATGTCTTTCCTGTGTACAAGGCCGACTAAGCTGAGAGGATGGAATAGGTGCTGGGCAAGCCAACTCCCGGGCGCTACAGAGCATCCCGTTAGTGAATAAAAAGTTGCCTCATGACGCTGTATAAATCATATACTATAGATTGTAAAAGGCCTTTTAAGTGGTAATAGGTTCGTTCCAAGGTCATGACCACCACTGAAACGTGCCTAAGCTTTGTAGGGATTATGCTCTTCCCGATAGGCTCTGTTTAGTTTACTGATGTAGCGTATTAAGCTTAACCTACAATACCGAAGGCAATTGCATTTTGCTAATACTAAAGACGTGTGACACTACACTAGTTCTTCTAAATACTAACTAGTTCTTTTGAACTAGTGTCGTGAAGGATCATAGTGCGAATCATAAAGCTCCGTTCCCACACTTGACCACCATATCACCTAAATTTTTAGGTTCGACATGTCGGCTTTTTGTTTTCCTCACAGTCGAAAATACTTTGTAATTATGATATTGAGCCTTGGACGAATAAACACATTCGTTCAAGGCTAAATATTATAATCAAAACTATTAAGCCGGATAAGGACAATTTTCTTAATTTAGTTATTACTATTGTTATTGAAATAATGATGATTAAAAATGTATTAAATTCGAAACTAATTTTGTCGAAATAATCCAGATAAGTCTTATTTTTATTTAACTACTTGTTTGAAGGCATAATACTAACGCGTAAAATAAATTAGGCAGCTCGATTCATTCCCGCATTTAACAATACGAGCTGAAACGACACTACTTCAGCCAAACTGGAGATAAAATTTATATAAACAAACCGTTGCGTATTTCTCGTTATTACGATGAAATCACTTAGTTTTAGAGTTTAAGGTAAATAAACCTCGCAACATAAGTTTTCTATAAGTACTACTTAGAAGTTCACGTGTAATGCAAAAGTAAGTTTTAGGTTAAGTATTTTTATTTTCATTAATTATGTTTGTTTAAACTAAACTAAGGCATTTTACCATCTATATAGTAGATGATTTATACAGCGTCAGGAGGCAACTTTTATCTTCACTAACGGGTCGCTGTAGTGCCCGGGGCGAATTAACATGGAGTAGGCTTGCCCAGCACCTATTCCATCCTCTCAGCTTAGTCGGCCTTGTCCACATGAAAGACACGGTCAATACGTGCGGAGCTGACTAATTGTACTAATTTTTAGGTAGCAATTTTTTTTTCTTTCAACGTTCAATTTATGACTTTAATTAAAAGTCGGAATATAGGTTACAGCAACGTTCAAAACCAAAAGATTTATTTATCAGGGAATGGTGCACAAATTTCGGTTACTCATATTTCTTTACAATAATTTAATAATTTTAATATTCATAATTTTTACATTATTTTTTTATTATAACATCTGGCTCAATAATGTCGTTAAGTTTAAAAGATTAAATGAGGGGGCATTCTTAAAAAATATATTTCCAGTTGCTTCCATATAGCACGTTTTACCAGAAAACCCCAGAGCCTTTAAAGAACAAACAGTCATCTGATTAGATCGTTCCATTGTAAAAACATTCTGGTTTATTAGTTTATAAATGTAATAATGCGCACAAAAAGAGCCTTTGAGGCTCACTTTAAATCCTTTCACCACGCTGGTTAGAAAGAACTAGTGACACGACTGATATCGATGTCTTGAATAATTAAACGTTTTTCTTTTTATGAAGGTTTTTATGGTACCAAAGAAAAATAATGTTACATTACATAGAATTTAAATTTTAACATCTGCCAGTATTTTATGTTTCTGGCGGCAGCTCCCGTATTCTACGTACCTATATTATATTATTTACTGCGTAAATAATTATGTTAAACCATCATAAACTTAATTAGGTATGACAATAATAACCTTCATGGAGGACGTTAAGTTCCTACTAAACTTGGGTTATAATGTCTTCCTAAATGTAAATCTTTGGTGTTGGCTGTTGGGGGGAACTTCGACAAAATTTGACATGGGTACTTAACGAGTATATTTTGTTCATCAAAAAAAACGATGTAGAACTCTGTTGTTAGTTGATAAAACGTATTTATTAAGTAAAACTGGTCAATTACGAGTCGAATTCGCACAGGAAGGGTTCCGTACCATAATACAACATACGAATCGAACGTATATTGCATTGAGAAAAATGGTTGTCATTTCTAACATTTACTTCATTACATTAAAGGATATTGAAATACAATGCATTTATTCATTTTAGATATCATATTTCTTAGTAACATTTACTGCTTATGACCTACACAATCGATATCCAAAAAGAAATTATGTAAGTTTTATCTTTCAATACGAACGGGTTCGATTCCCGAACTGAGTAGACGTTTTTTTTGTAATCTATGTATGCAGTTTTTCTTGTCACTAAAATCGATGACATGGTTCCTAAGAACGGATCTTTGTATGTATTATAGTTACAGACTTGCCCATACAGACCGATCTAAATGTTACGCCCTGTATACCCTACGTTCGTATGGACTAGTGGCTAACTCTTTTGACGGAGTTTTTAGGCCGCTTAAAGGGCTCCGTCGTGGCTTAATGACTTAAAATTTAACCAACGATAAAAATATGGTCATTAAAGGTGAGTTTTTGGCCGAATGTTGTTACTCCCAAGACCTTGTGTTCAGTCTGCTCTCGACATTACATAGGAATTTTTTTTTTCTTTCAACGTTCAATTTATGACTTTAATTAAAAGTCGGAATATAGGTTACAGCAACGTTCAAAACCAAAGGATTTATTTATCAGGGAATGGTGCACAAATTTCGGTTACTCATATTTCTTTACAATAATTTAATCATTTTAATATTCAGAATTTTTACATTGTTTTTTTATTATAACATCTGGCCCAATACATAGGAATGTACCTCAGAACAGCAGACCAACTTCGAATGTACAACGTTGTTCAATTACCTAATTCAGAAAAATGTTCTAAAATAAAAACTTGCTTTTATTTTCCCACAGCTGGCTAAAGGCCTCCCCGAGGGGACAATTAGCCCAGCTGTGGGACCATTCAGGCTAATAGTGCAAATACCTACATAGTAGGAAAATATTTGTTAGGTTCGATGTTATTGAATCTGTAACGTGGGGGTTCTATTTGCTTGCTCACTGGGTATGGCATCTGGAGAGTTTTCAATATTATGTAGAACCCCCCTCTACATTCGGAATACTTTGTAAATCGCGTAAGCTCTGTTTATGTAGAAAATAGTCGGCAAATGTACCTCATTAATACAGATAGAACAAGGCAGGAGTTGATTGAAGCTTCCTAAAATATAGAAATTGTCTTGCATTAGCATCAAAAATGCGGGAGAATCTAATTTAAAATATATTTTGAATAAAATGACTCAATGCAAAATTCGGTAAGCACTTTTACGATTATTGTTGTCGTTAAATTCCCACGAGTAATATTACAAAGTTCGTTTGCATTAAACCTGTTAGAGTAGACGGTGTGCAAAATGCATACTTGCAATATTCATGCGAGATTGGTGTTTTGATTTTCCGTAGAAGTAATATTCACAGTAACAATAAAAAAAAATATTAGGGTATATTTTGAACGTGAAAATAAAAAAATGCAAAATGTTCGATCTTTACACGCGCACGATCCGCCCATACAAACATGCTTTAAACTGTTCCTAAGATACAATAAGATAACTTGCACACGAACTGTTCGCGAGCATGTCCAAAGGTGTTTACGCGTGCACGGATGTGGATCATGCTTTATTAAACGAGTTGGCAGAAAGTCTATTTCGATGATTAATATTCAGATATAAGCCGATCTAATCATGGAGTTAGGAGCTATTCAACGAGACTCCGCAGTAAATAACAGTTAAATATCGGTGTGTATAGTTCCGGTTCCAGTTCTTTATGAATCAGCATGTGGTTACCTTATGAAATTTAGAGAAATAATACAAGAACTTCTATTAAGAAGCTACTATAAGTACCCCATTCATCAATTGTATAGGTATTTGAGTTTGGCCCACGAGCTGATGTAATGTGCGGATACTACATTGTAAAGGTGTCCAGTTATGACCGTTAGTCAGTTATGATGCGTATTACTTCAATAACCACGGAGTTTCAATAAAAAGTATTAACTTAATAATTTAAGCCGGTAGCTTAAATTCAAGGGGGCGATTATTCATAAACCGTTAAACAAGTCTCCGGTACCCTTACCTTTACGGGTTACAGGTCATTTCTAAAGAATTATGATTCAAGTGCAAATCCAGATGTCCGTTCGCAAAATATCACAATTAAGACCAACACACTGAAGCTTAAAACCGTTTAAACATTGTTGACCACAAAAGGTTGTCAACCAGCTTTTTAGTAACTGTTTCGAAGATACTGATAGGGGTCAAGACAAGAGGCACCCTTGCAGCTGACACGTCGACTTGGCGTAGGTTCGATAAAGGAAATGTGCACAATGCAATGGTTCGTTTTTGGCCTGCGTCAGAATAGCGGATAAACTTCTCCGAATCAAATCAAAATTATGCAGGGATTCTATATCTTTGTTTATTTCAAAATTACTTAAAATCTGTACCTCAACAAAAAAAATTAAGTAAACGCCTGCCTAGGTGGCGAGTGTCCCTGTATAGTGGCTCCACCCTTTGTACCTACCTACCTTAAAAAAATAAAAAACTCGACCAAAAAAGTTTTGACCTAAACGGCTTTAAGCGACTTAGGATTTGGCACCTCTGAAGGCGTTGCACAAAAACACTAATAATATAATTAAAACGATTCCAACGGCTCCAGAGAAGAGAAGTGATGTTCCATGGAAGGATCAAAGTATTGTCAGTGGCCAATAGTTTGAAATCTTTGCAGGACATACCTACAGAATCATTAAAGAATATTTAAAATAATACCTGGCTTCCGATGATTAATATTAACAGAAATGGTCGCCAAATTTAAGTGGCTTAGGACTTGGTGACTTTCGAGATCCAACAGAAATATTTCATGAAAAAGTCTCAAAATAAGCTTTTGAAATATTGGGAATAGGAGTTATGATGAAGCCAAGTTATCCATGCTTCTGGAGACAAGAGACAACTAAATAGAAAACATATGTTCTATGGCCGGAGTCAATGTGGTCTAGAGGTCAAACATATTATAGAAACAGCGAAAAAGAATTTGTTCGCTAAGAATTCTCCAAATGTAAACCATTTTATATTGAGTTGGACGTACAATGAGCGTAGTTACCTACCTTTTATTTATCTAGTAGATAGGCATTACTACAATAGTAACCGTGCACATTTTGTTCTAGAGAACTACGTAGAGTTTGGGAAACAACAGCTCCTACTATCAGTGGACCTCGTCTGTGACCTACTGACCTAGTTACGCGGCAGAGTAATCGCTTGTATCGTTCACAAGTATAATACCTACCTTCGTATTAGTCTGTAAATAAAATACACACACAGACACGCTACATAATTCAATAAATTAAAACATACATAAACGTTACACATTCATTTGACGGTTGTTCTTAAAAATGTTTGAGTTCAATTTGATGGGAGAAATATCGCTTGGCAAATTATGTATGTATAATCGTTGGCATCTTCTTTGAATCTTCATCAAATTCTTGGAATCTATAATCCAAATTTACAAACAATAGTATGAATCAATTATAGAGTCAGAATATTTGGGAACCGTCTGGTAATGAAATCACGAGGCATGGGCATATCGCAAACTTAGAAGTTCATAGTTACATTTTGATACTGAAAAAAGTCTGTGGACTTGATAACCGAGTTGTTTTAATTATTGCTTTACAAAGTTTAGTAAAAATAAGAATTAAAAACAAATAGAAAATTAATCGAAAGAAAAATGTTTGAAGGAGTGTATAACATTGTATGACAATTTGGATTCGAGACCTATTAGAGACTAAGACGTGACCACAGTTGACCGTACCTTTCAGAGCATCAGCACGAGACAACATTTGATAGAAGAACTTACAAAAAGAAAACTTAAGTAACCCTATCGGCACAATCGATGAAAAATAGGGAGAAAAAATGAAGAATATGCCCAACCAAAAGAGTAACAATACGAAACCGATAGTAGGTTCTAGGTGAAAGAGGAGTAAAAGAAAAGTGTACTAAATACGAACCCAGAAAAAATTGAGATGACCTACATACGGCCTGGCTTCGAAGTACACAATCAAGTGGAAAAAGAGGTCGAAAAATCGAGGGTAATATGTCATTTCATTACGACACTTGCTAATTCAAATGAGCTCAAATACGGATATTCCTCTTATTTGCAAAATTTTTCTTGGTTACAAAATGTCTTTCGATTGAAGGAACTGATTTAAAATCAGAAATAGATAAGATTTTTTTTATATTTGAATTTCTAAATCTTTTGAATTACTGGCGATCTGCATGAAACTTTGTAAGTTTCATGTAATGTGTAACTAAGAATGGTAAATTGCAGATCTATATCTAAAGTCAAGTCAATCAACCCAATTTCCTCGCATCATTATTTGCGAAAACAGTTGAATTCATATCGGTCGTTGCACAGGAATTATACTTTGTCAAAGTTTTGTAGAAAACACAGATAATCTAAAGATTTAGCGCGATTGGCTCCAAACTTGGATTAAATATTCTATTTTATTGAATTTCTATTTCTAATCTATTTGAAGAAGTGGGGTGGAAGCGCGGCCTTCTGTGGTCGTCGAATTAAGCATGGTCGAATGTTCCTCTAAAGTTATATTATTGAATTTCTATTTGTATTAAAACCGCGCGGGTCCAACTAGTCTATGAACAGAACATGTCTGGCACACTGACATAGATTCAGTTCTATCTGTGACTATTCTATCTGCAGTATTATTTTGAGATGCCACCAATAATTGTGTAGGTAATTCAACAAGATAATAAAACCGAACCCCGTTGCATAATAGAGCAATGGTTTTAAATACTAGTTAACTTGCAGTAATTTACTAAATATGAAGAAGAAACTACTTAGAGGACATTGTTTCAAACTTTTTCTAACCCAACCAATAATAAAATAGGTATAATTCTACCAATTGTTGAGATATGGACTGGGAGTAAAGAAAAAACATAGAATGCGTCCAGATGCTTCTCTCCCCGAGCATGTTGTAAAAGTCGACTAAGGGATAGTGTCCCCTCCAAGATGGTGGACCATCTTTTTCATCATCCATCTTGGGACTTTAAATCAGAAGTGGCTGCAAGTTTTGCTATGACTACTCGTGGCTCTACCCACCCGTTAGGGGTGCCAAAAACCAATTTATGAAATGTAATGTCCAACTAATTGTAAAATTACACCTTAGCCAAAACTTTTACGACTGACCCCACATAGAGTGGGATAAGGGCAGGAAGATGATGATGATGATGATGATGTAATTTTACAATTAGTTGTAATACTAATATATTATTAATAAGTAAGTTTCTGTATTAAAATTCAATCGCACATAGGTATTTGTCATCTTGCTCAAGCTGTAAAAAAATATGTATAAGTATATGCTACAAGTTCTTAAAGAGTCTATGTACACATGAACGTTCACTTAACATTATTTTATGTGTACTACTAGGATATTAATATCTACACTAGTATTGTACCTAAACTTTGTAATATTCTATCAATAAAGTCATTTGAAATAGAAAAATTGAATTGAGCCTGTTAGCCGTTGCAAACGGTCTATACAACTTTATCTTTACTTGCTAACAAGCTAGATCAGGTGAGCTATCACCTGATCTAGCTTGTCAGAAGGTGGAAGCGTGCCTAAGACGCTGGCCGCAGAACTTACCTAACCTATCCTTTCCTCCCTTTGTCACCTTGTCTTATGACCATTTGCTTTGCTTCTTGTGCCGGCTACATCCATATCCTCAATGGATTTTTCTGTTCGAAAAATGTATGCGCGCTATACGAGTACTTTCGAACAGTAAAAAAAAAAACATCTTGAGGACAACAGCATGTCGTAGAACCTAAAAAGTTCGAAAAACATGTGTCAAGTGTACGAAAAGAGCCTTTGAGGGTCACTTTAAATCCTTTCACCATACTGGTTTCAAAGAACTAGTGACACAACTAGTTGTAGCAAGTAAACATTTATTGTTCCGAGGTAATGAAACATGATGAATTCATGCCATTTTAGTCAAAGTTTCTACCTGACTGCGGCGAAGCAAAAAAGGAGGGTTTTTAGAGCCGCTTTATTTGATTTTTTACACTTTAGTGTCACAAAGTAGAGTCGACTTAAAAGGAGAGTTCCCAAACCATGTATTTTACACTTGTAATTGTGAATAAATACTTTTTATTTTTACTTTACTTTTACTTTACAAAGTATTATAGGCTCCATCCATGATACTCTCGTTATCTAGAAGAATCCAACGACATCCCATTTGTTAAGATCCGTCCAGTCATTTTAGCTACAGAGGCAGCCAAAGGTATAAATTGAAAATAGCTTGTTACAGCAGCTATATTGGATTTATTGTCATTTTATATAGCCTATGACACCCTTCTTATCCAGACGAAGCTAACGTCCAGTCCAGCCGTTTGGACTGCAGCTTCAGCCAAAGGAATGCACATACCGACATAGACCGACATACATACATACATCCCAAACACATCACCCTCATCCTTAATCGGGTAAAAACGGCAAACACGCGAAATTATTTTAAGGCAGACTACAAATCTGGAGAGCCAATAAAAATAATTCGAATGACGCCTAGCCCTGGTGACCTGACACACATCAGTTAGTGCCAACAACTGCGACATACTTTCATGCTGAACATTTCCTAATTTACTAGAAACATGAAAATTACAGCTTCTGTATATGCTTGCTCTTCTTTATACATACTACTCAATTAATGCTTTGACTAACCCTTACTTTTCCAACAATCATCTCAAGATTATTGATCGAAGTTGCCAAACTTGGGGATTGCTATCGTGACTCGTGATCAACACACCAATATTATGTGAGGAAGTTTGTGTGTATATTATTTTGATCCTACTCAACTCCTGGCTCCTGGCTAAACGGATTTGGTATGTAAGTAGGTTTCCTGGATTAATGAACATAGAAACATACATTTTATCACGCCCTTATCCTTAATGGGGTGGGCATATCCACAAGTAAACATAAGAAAACTTGCAGCCACTTCTAATTTAGTCCTAAGACGGATATGGTGAACCATGGTGACAGGTGATCAGCTCATCGCCCATTATAGGTGGTTCATCATAATAAGGAGAGGATAATGTCCCTTAGTCGACTTTTACGACATTCTCGGGGAAAGAAGCAGCCGGACGCAGTCTCAGCTCTTTTTTTACTTCCAGTCCAGCAGAGAAGTAATTTAATGGACATAGGTTAATTTAAATAAATAAATTAATATTTGTAGAAATTTCACACAGCACCATCTAGCCCCAAACTGAGCCAAGCTTGTACTATGGACGCCATATGGCTGATAGAACATTTATATACATTTTTTTATTTGTAAATACATACCTACTTATAATACGTAATACTACAATACCCAGACCAATATTTACAGAATCAATATTTACAGAACATACAAACCTTTCTCCCGCAGCAAGAATCGAACCCGCGTCTCTTGCATCTCAGCCAAGCACTCGTCCACCACGCCACCGAAGTCGTCTTAAATCAAGGGACCATACGAGCTAAGCCGCAGGCGGGCGCTTGTATATTCTAAATCCATCAATATTCGTGGAGGCGCATCTTGGCACTCCCCTCCTACTTTATCAACCGTCATAGTAGTCACTCCCTTCTTAACCATACCATCTTTCATATTCAAACCGAATCTATATTAATTTAAGATAACTTACTTATGCATCATCATCATCATCATTTCCCTGCCCTGTTCCCGCTTTATGTGGGTACGGCACAACATGTATTCTTCTTCCATTTTTAGAAGAGAGGACGGATCATTCACTGCCATAGGTGCTTTTAGACAGATGACAAAGTTTATCTATCACTACTATTCGTATAAATGGGCTCACTCTGAACCGAAAGAGCTAAGAGGCCTGGGATGTAACAAGATCGTCAAGTAACAACCTATTCACTCGAGACTTGAAGAGTTTCGGGTTATCTGACTTCGGAAACACAGTTATATGAGTTTCGGGTTATATGACGCAGGCAGCCAACTCCATTCCTTAGCGTCGCTCATTATGAAAGATGCTAAGCGTTTAGTGCTAATGGGTAGAATATCCACTAAGTAGGGGTGATAATTAGCAGTGCGTCTGGAAGTCAAATGGTAGAAAGGAGATAGTGGAATGAGCTCGTGCAGCTCAAGAGCACACTCCTCGAAGTGCAACCTGTAAAACACCGCTAGACAAGCAAATCTTCCGCGGTGAGTTAAACTTTGGAACATAAAACCAGTTCAATTAAGTGATTATTTCAAGTAACTAAGTTGATCGGCAAAATATTGTCAAGTAAAGTCAAAAAATTAATAAAACTAATTATGAACAACTCACGCTTGGCAAAAAAATAGAATGCCAAAATTATGTTTATATAAAAAGACTTCATGTTTTCTTAGAAAGTTTTGCTCCATTTTCTATAGCCTCGGATTTCCCCATACTGTCATAGTAAAAAACATTTTATTAATTTCGACAACTTCTGCTGTCCCGATTTTTTATGCAATAAAATGAAATGATCCTTGCATATAAATGAGCAGATTAGAATAAAAATATTTGCCATTTTTATGGCCAAAACAAATTATGTACTATGGCAAAATTGTTTTCACAAAATAGAGCAAATGGTTCGTAAGACACTTTTCCTGTATCTCTTCTGGTTTCCGATTCCCCATACTGTCCCGCTTAAAAGAAACACTGTATTAATTAATTCTGATTCAATATGCCTACTTCACAATAAATAATAATAAGGGAAGTCAACACAAACGTCTTAACAAATAAAATGGGACCATACTGAGATTCACTAGTGGCAATTGTAGACTTCCACTATCCATATCCCACCGCTCAATCATCAGACCATCGGTATTTGGAGTTTTTCCTAGCAATACCTCTCCGTATTCATTATATCTGTCTGGGTATCCGCGATACAGAATAGATCTAGCGGAACCCATTGATTTCCTATTAAAAATAGTTTAAGCGTGAAAAAAAACTTATGGGAGAACAAAAGCTATCGGGTTGCGGAAAATCCTTTTATGCTCGGTTCCAACATTATACTAACGTACGTCGGATCATTAATTACCATAACAAGTAGATAACAATCTGTCGAAAAGAGCCAAACATTTTTTAGGGTTCCGTGCCCGAAGGGTGCCAATAGGAGCCTATTACTAAGCCTCCGCTGTCCGTCCGTCCGTTCGTCCGCTTGTTTGAGAGGGCTGTATCACATGAACCATAATAGAGTTGAAATTTTCAGAGTGTGTATTTTAATTGCCGCTATAAAAACAGACAATAAAACTAAAATCAAATTAAAAAAATTAGAGGGGGGCCATACAAAAACATTTTTTAATTTACGATACTAGGGAACCCTTCGTGTGCGAATTCAATTGGCACTTGACGGGTTTTTTGAAGTACTTAAGATTTATATCATATAAATTGTGTAATTTTATGGGTTTGATTTGATTCAAAGTTTATTTTCTTATTTTTAAATTATTTTGATTTCATATTATTAATTTGTTTTGTGTTAAAAATAGTTTAAGCGTGGAAAAACTTATACTTCTGGTAGAACAAGGCTATCTTTTTACATATTTTAATGAGGGGTTATGTGAAGGCCGTTCTAGCTTTTCATATTACAAGACATTTTCCGATGTACAACGAAAAACAACATACAACCCGTTACCATGGTTCACCTATCCATCTTGGGACTTTAAATCAGGAGAGGCTACAAGTTTTCTTATGATTAGTGATTACATGTGGCTGCTGGATTGGGAGCAAAGAAAAAACATAGAATGCGTCCAGCTGCTTCTCTCCCCGAGCATGTCGTAAAAGTCGACTAAGGGATGACTAACATGATGAGATACGGTAAGCAAGTATTCCCAAGGAGGGTTGACGTCAGGCAGGCGGCCGGTCATAAAACACCTTAGCCAAACTCTTAAAGCAAGATCCAAGGTTCATGCTGTGCCGACCCCACATAGAGTGGGATAAAGGCAGGAAGATGATGAGTGATTACATGTGGCTCTGCCCACCCCATTAGGGATACGGGCGTGATAGTGATAATATGTATGTCGCAGCGTTAATAACGTAGCACAGCTTACTCTTGCTGCGAAAGTTTACCTATAGAAAAGTAATAGTGTTGAAATATCAGTTGGTAGGTTCCAACCACGAGGTAATTAATTCTTGGATAGGGCTTCTCACTTTGATCGAGCGCTATGCCCTTGAGACTTTGTAGGAAATCAATAACGCGTGTTCCTTTGTTATGGTCATTATAATAGTAAAGCATTCAAAACAGCTCAGCTAACACTTTGAAACTAAATTATAGACTTAGGTACCTACGTATATTCTGCTACAATGACAAATGTATGTGCGGAAAACATCGTAAGGAAACCGGCATGTCGTATAGCCTAAAAAGTTCGAAAACATGTTTGTCAAAAGTGTGTGAAATGTAGTACGAAAAGAGCCTCTTCGAAACGCACTTTAATCCTTCCATCACACTGAATTGTAACTTGCTGCTAGCTCATACAAGAGCTGGCCACTAGTTCATACGAACCTACTTTAATAACACGCGTAGTAGTGGTAACGAAGAGTAGAGAATTAAAATTAGTTAAAAGAATATAGCCATTTAGTTAAAGTATGTAGCCATTTAGTTACGTCACTCGTCAAATAAAACGAGGTTGGCACTGTTATCGCAATTATTGAGGCGTTTAATTACTTAATCTTACTTTCAGTAGATGGAGACATTTTATGCTTTTTAGGGTTCCGTGCCTCAAATGGCTAAAAAAAATCCTAATAGGATCACTTTCTTGTCAGTCTGTCCGATCTTGTTTACATCAGGAACAGGTAGAGGTAACAAGTTGAAAAAATAGGTCTACGGTCTCTTGAATGTATTAAAAATACAATATTTTGACCGTATCTTTCGATTTTACGCAATCAAAAGATACGGTCTTAGGTACTCGCATTAGATAAACCAGTAAGTCCTGTTGAGCAAGAATTATTTGTCAAAAAGCAAGGCATAGCATAACGTACCTAAAGGAAAAAGCAAATACGATAATTTATGATTATTACATAATAAGGTGCAAACTTATATTTAAATGAGATTGTTTTTCGTGTTATAGACGACGCATAGATCATTTTGTTCCGCTGCAAAGTTTGTCCTTTTGTTTGACAGGGAACCCTCAAGACACCGTACCCTTTTCGAACTTGTCCCGTTTTATTTTTCAGTAGACAACTTATTTTGGGTTTTATTTTAATTTTATTCGTTCTAATCATCGCGGTACGAATGCCCTACATAGTAAAATACAATCGTCAGAATATTGAACCAGTCTGTAGTCAGGTTGCGAAAATTCTTTTGGAATCGTTTTTAGAGTTTTGCGACCTGTCTCATAATGATAAAAAATCTAAAATTAGGTATTAGGAGTTCCGGACTTGCGCTGTATCGTTTTTACGCCGGAAGAATTATTGTCACGCTCGGAGACAACCTTTATGCCGTTCCCTTATCTTGCGTCGTGTTGTAATCTGAATCTCCCATCCCGCGTATCCTCGTCGCGCTCAACGCTCTCCTGGACGCGAGTCCTGAGTGTGATTTGTTTGCGGATGCATGGACGAAAATTATGTCGGTATGTTTGAGATTCCGTAAGCGTAAAATTTATTTCGTAATCTGATGTTTGTTATGCAATCAATATATATATTTTAAAATGCATTTTTTAAATTAATTGGTCTTAAAAAAAATCCTGTTCAAAACTTCTGCACATTTGTCAAGTTGCTTGAATATAAACAAACAACGCCGGCTAATAAAACCTTAGGTTCCCATGGTTTGTACAAATCGTGTCATTGTTACCTACTGTTGTAGTGGATGTAGGTAAGTTTAAGCTAGGGACGCACTAAGCCGACGAAAGCGGAGGCTGCCGAGCGATATTGAACGAATTAATGTAAAATCTACATTAGTTCGTTCACTATCGCTTGGCATAAAGTAGATTTTATATTAATTCGTTCAATATCGCTCGACGTCCATATTGATTAGTTTGTTTTCACTGAATAAGTAAGCGAGAGCTTTATTATTCTGTTTCAATATGTCGAAGAAGGTAAGCGAAAATCGGTACCCATCGCCGATTCCCCTTTAGATTAGCCTTCACTCGTTCTCCCTCGTTGGTCAGTAGGTGTTCACACAGTTTAACACCCCGGAAAGTCTTTCATGATGAAACAGTTGAGCCGATTGTAGGTAAGTGCACGTATACCGAATTTACTTCAAAAGACAACTTATGAATCGCTTTGAATTTTTTATCAAACACTCTTCCTTATAGAGAAGATCCTGCGATGATTACGTTTTCATAGAAAACCACTTAGTATGTCAACAGTCATGTTTTACTTAGGTACATACTAGTTTTTGACTTATTATTCACTAGCTGCCGCCCGCGGCTTCGCTCGCGTGGTACCCGGACAAAAAATAGCCTATATGTTAATCCAATACATGTACTGTGTATATTCCAAGTTTCATTCAAATTTGTGCAGCCGTTTAGGCGTGATTGAGGCACAAACATCCAAACATCCGAGCTCACAAACTTTCGCATTTATAATATAAGTAAGATTCTTGGCTTTGATGAAATGACAGTTGCGTTTCATCCATCTTCGTTTACCTATTTTAGTAAACAGATTGTGAATGGTCCTTTTATTTTAATGTTGTAGTATACGTACTTATTCATAATTATTTCACTTCAAAACCAAACATGACTTCAACAGGTTTTGATTTGCAGAGAAGTTTTGGTAAAGTCAGTCAAGGTCAGGCAACTTTTAAATAAGTAGAGCTGTAAAGTGTAAGTAATTTCGTGACTTGTAATAACTAAGTACAATTCTATGTTCGGCACATTATTCGATTTCATGAGAATAATGACTTAGTCAAAACTTAAAAAATGTATTTAGGTACGTGTATCTTGTTATTTGTTATAATGTTAGTGGAACTCTAAAAACTTACCTTGCTCTACATTAGTTGGACACAAGGCATTCTAAATTTTTTTTTTAATTTTTGGGTATGAAACTAGGAAACCAGCAACGGAGATGACGTCATGTATTTCTTTGTGTGGAAAAACTTGCAGTATTAATTCGTCGAATCGAAAACTGTTAAATGAGCGACATAGTTAAGAAAATGCAACCTTACAAGTTATTGCAGTGACCTACAATAGCATGTGTACCAATAGGCTATTTTTATCTAAGTACCTGCCACATTTGTGAAGACACGGGCGTTAGCTACTCGTTGATAGTAGCATAATAAATTACAAAATTACCAAACCCGCATACTTACTAATTAGTAAAGAAAATTATTTTCCATGAACTACGGCAATATTTCCGATGGCCACAGACAAGTCCTATAAGTTGCACATCTTCAATTACTTGCCACAGAACTAGGCTTGTTATTAAGAACCACTTCGACATTTCTGTACTAACAGAAGAGTTTTAACTTTTTATTAAGTACCTCATTAGATTGAAGGTACCTAGCTCGTTTTATTGATATTGCGGATAAAAATTGAGACTTTAATGTAAAGTGAATAAATATTTGTATTACTAGTTGGGAATCAGTGTCTAGTAATATCATACATTAGGTAGGTACAAAACGATACAAAATCTGTGGAGTATGTGTCCGCGGCGTAGTATTATGTGGGTGGGTAGATAGGTAGGTTATCTTTAGGGTTGCCACCTTTTTTGGGCGAAAAATAGCAAGAATTAAAGAAATGCTTAAATAAAAATTTTTAGAAAAATAACGAAAAAAATTGTGCACAGTTAATTCTTAATAATTCATTTATTAAGCTTATTTATGATTACTTTTTGCTTTAGAAAACATTGTTCTATGTATTACTTTTATTGAATTAAATTTACTCTAAGAGCCTCGTTCAAAATTTCTGAGTAGTGTTGATTAATAATTAATGAATTCCTGAAAAACGTTACTTGGCTGGTAAAGGTAAGTAACTTCTATTGATCTTATTATTAGCGCTACTCGAAAGTCGCGAAATTGACAATATAAGCTACCAGTTACTTTAACTGGAGAATAGTTCACTCGGCACTTAACTTGAATGAGATGAAACAGGCCCTAAGGCTATCAAAAAAGAAATCCTGCATATATTTATATGATATATGCATATATTTATAATACACTGCTCCATTTTTAGGGTTCCGTAACCGAAGGGTGCCAATGTGACCCTATTACTAAGCCTCCGTTGTCCGGCTGTCAGCGGGCTGTATCTCATGAACCGTAATAGGTAGAGTTGAAATTAGTTTCACAGAGTATGCATTTATATTTCCGCTATAACAACAAAAAGTAAAAATAAAAGAGGGCCCTATACAATAAAAAAATGCAACGTTCGTAATCTATCATCGAAGTTAAGCCTCACTAGGCGCGTTTAGTAACTGTAACTTTGTAGTAAGTATATATACCTATTTGTGTATTTCTTTTTCAAACGATCTATACTGATTTACTTAAAGTTAAATTAATTAAGAAATAATGAAAAATGGATTTTTATTATTATTATATAGTACAATTGTGTGTCTAGGGTGTTATAGTATTACTTATGTATGTTAAGCATGTATTTACAAAAAAAAAGTATATAAGTATTCTATCAGCCATCTAGTTCCTTTGCTGCCAGCAGCCAGCTTTACTTAGTTTATTTCTAGATGGCGCTGTGTGATATGTCCAAAAATTTTTATTTCTTTTTTATTATTTTAATTGGCTAAAATATAATACGATACTATAGTACGGGTGGCAAGTGTGGCAACCCTACTAGAAAGATAACTTATCATACTTACTTAGGTAGGTAGGTATTTATATATAAAAGAAAAAGATTCTTGTCAGAATTTAAACAAAATGTAATTTGCTGTTCACAGAACTATTCGCTACAGTCTATTATATCTACAACGCTATTATGTATGAGGCAATATCAGAATGTGTTAAAACTTGATGAAGGTACTTGTGTTCGCAAATCCTTACTGTTCATGGCTATCACCGTAAATGCCTCCAGCGCTTCAAAGTCAGCAATACCAACCTTTGCCCATGCCCAATCTAACATTCAGAGCATCTCGAAAGCTTGAAGCGCTCGTGGTAAGCAACGATATGCGCGATCACAAATTGGGATGGGTGACCGCAAGTGGCATTACAAGCTGAGCGCTTCCGTGCCTCGGAGGGCACGTTAAACGTCCCGGCTTTTAAGCCATGACGGAGGCCTTTAGGCGGCCTAAAAACTCCGTCACTAGAGTTGGCCACTAGCTCATACGAACATACATAGAGCATCTCACACCTTCTCAATAATAGCTCACGGCTTAGTGTTATGCGCCTTCATCACACACACAAGCACAACACTGCCGTAAATATAGAATAGAACCCTCCGAACTTAAGGCTACTCAACAAAGGGAGCTCACGGAGTCTTTTATGAACTTTGGTTAAACATATTGTGCTAACTCTTAAGTATTATAATATTCGTTTTGTAAATAACATGTAAGTAGGTATAAGATTTATATTGTATATTTTTACGCGCGCCAATACGAATCCCCCCCCAAACCATGATTGTCCCACCTTGGTACGAATGGACCTCTTGTGGATACTGGAGTCGGCTTTCTCTGCCTGGAACTCTCTAAATACGTGTTTTTTGTGAATCGGGGTGGAATCCAAACCGAGACTCATCAGTAAAGAGAATCATTGTCCATTGGCCGTTGTTCCATAACAAATGTTCTTGAGCCCAAAGAAGTCGCCTTCCGCGATTGTCCCGTCGTAGAGCTGGCACATGAAGCGTTCTACGAGAGTGAAGATCGACTTCATGTAGCCTTCTTCTGACAGTTTGGTCGCTAACTGACAGCTGATGGCCTTTCCACTAACTGCTTTGCTGTGAGATTGGATTCCCTCCTGGCGGAATTTTGGAGTAAGCGATCTAGGGGTGGTAACAGTAATACGAAAACGTGACCACAATCGAGAAATTACGTTTTGATTGGTGTTTAGGGTATTGGCAACCACGCGTTGGATAGCACCGGCTTGTAACATGCCTATCGCTCTTATCATTTTTTCTCTGCTTAAATGTCGGCGTTCCATGACATTACGAATATCACAAGATCCGTTAAAATTAAAAATGACTTATATAACACTTATTGATAATTAAATAAAAGTTAATTAATCTTAGGCAAAATTATCGTTGTTAAATTTAAATCGGAGTCCACATCCACATTCTATCTTTGGTTTATTGCGTTTTATTTTTTATTTCTTACGAATTTTGAAAATGGAACAAAAGAGTTTTCATTCCATAGGTATATAAACTTTTTCTAATAAGCAAATAATTTGTAAGCAAATCCTTTCAAAATGGAATATCCTTAGGCAACGTTGATGTGTGTACTTGCTAAGCGCGATTCGGCCATTCTATGAGTGTAGCGTCGAGTGCAAAGTTTCTCGTCAAGATTGTTATTTCATATGGTGTAAGAAATCGCAGTCCGAGCCGGGCAAACGTGCCCTACTGACACCAAATGAAATCAAAATACGACGCTGTCGCGCCACCCATTGAATACGAAATAGCATAGCGATTTGACAATAACACAAGTAGGTAGGTACATAGGTAACTACTTGCACTCATTCACCGCAATGTGGCTTCTAATTATACAATCAAACTATTCTCGAAACACGTTCCGTGAGCCACTAGTATTCAGTTGTTCTCTCAATACAGTTACAGCTATGTAGCCGTCTCGTCGGACTATCGCAGCGCAGGATAGGTAGGCACCTACCTAGGTAGGTAGGTAGCGCAAAAAGGTCCAATGCGGCGTTGCCACACCGTGCAGCCGAGCGTACGAGCAAGAGGTAGCCTCTACGATGCATACAACTAACCAACATTAAATTCAGGATCTATGTTAATAACATACCTACCTACCTACCATGCTTTTTTGCCAATAAGTATGTTGGTGTGTAGTTATATACTATTTTATTAGTGGCCTTTAGCCAACCAACGACGAACCTCATGTCCCATTATGAATATAAGACCAGTCTTACTGGAGACCAATTTGATTACCTACCTATAAATATTTAATGCTGAAAACAAATTATATTATAATTTAGTTCATTTGGTGTACTAAATTATGAGCCTTTAAGAAAATTGCGAACAAAATTAAATATTCGATTCCGGCTCTATCTAATAAAAATAGACTTAATGAATTAATGGCTATGTCTTATTCCAATTTCAATGTTCAGTAGGCACTTACCGCTGGCGGGATCTACGTAGGCTATCTTCAGGTCCAGATCTATACTTTCCGGCTGTTTCTCATCGGTGGAGCTCATGTCGTATTCATTCGGTACTTCAGTCACGATATCACTTTTCGGCTGGCTTGTTGAAGCAGCCAGACTATGTGTTACACTCATTTTTGGAGCGTCTTCGTGCATCACGCACAAATTTAGGACGAGGCAGCCGAGAAATACCTCCCTCAGTAGATTCAATACGATAATCTACGATTTAGGAAAATTCTATCTTAAAAATAGTCCATTAACAACTTTAGTACGTTTTAAAAACAAAATGTAGGTCTCTAGGCCACTCCACATACACTTTGATAATCCGACCGACATAACTAGTAACTACTGGGTTCAGTGAAGCCACTGTGTTCATGACTGACATTGAAATAAGTCGGTAAAGGGCAGTAGGATTTAACCCATTTCGAAAAAATCTGTGTCATGACCTATTTCTTATAAAATTCATGTTAAATGTGTGGATAAATATTTAGAAGTCCACAAAAAAATATTGTTAAAGCTAAACAAGGGGAAACATGATAGAACTTGAAAAGAAAAACATCCTGAAGTAACTTCTTTTCATCTTTATTATTAAGAAACGTGTAATCTTGAAAAATTATAATGTAAATGATGCAAAATGACTACGTTTGCTTATGAATACACAGTGTTGTGTAATAAATGACCGTTTCTATTGCACAATCCTTTCACAAGGGCTCATAAAGTAGGTCAATCATTATAAGTATAGGTGTAGAGTTATGGTTCTTAAATTAACTAACTACGCGTGCGTTATTGACTTTTAAATTAAGTAAGTGTTTTAAAAATAATATTTTTTCATATAATTAGCTTTTGATACAACTAACAATAGTCATATTTAAAAAATACATCAACGACTTCCGTCGATCGCAACGCTCTCTGGTGGAACAAAGCAACTTGTTTTTAAGTTCTACCCTTCATCTGCTAGATGGAGCTTCCCACGAACTAAAAATATTATTTTCAGTTTGAAAAACAGAATTCAACAAATAGTTTTGTTGTTTTGTACTCATCTGATCTGATCAATTCTATAATTTTAATTCTGAGCAAGTGTTTTGAAGGTTTAAAATGTATATAATTCAACCTGTGGATGTAGGAGTACCATTCGATTTTGAACAGGTAGCTCCATCTAATGAGTTGAACAAAGTTTACAATACTGGCACTGGTAGGTCTAGATAGACTAAACTTTTTAAACTACGAAGGAATATACCTATTTTAGGACGTAGCTTGGAGTGTATTACGGCTGGCTTGGAGCACAGTAATCTACTACATTACAATTTATTTTTCATTTTACTGTTTTTTTTTAATTTTCCGCTAGCTGAGTGATCTACTTTTCTTCAAAAAATAAATAAGGCTAAGGTACCTTGCTAGATTCTCCTCCTTTTAAGTATATAACGATAGGTTGTTAACTATTTGAGAGGTAGCGTAGATTAAAACACTTTTTTAATATAATAGAATATAATCTGTATTGTATATTGTTATATAATAATGTAAGATATATAAAAAGTATGTATAATGCACATGTTAGGCAAGTATAATATATTTTTATCTATATTCCCCTTAAAATAACGTTTATGTTTAGTAGCCATTACACTTAAGATCTTAAAATAAATAAATCTTTCTAAAGTGGAAGACCCTTCTAAAAAAATATCTGAACTTGATTTAGTTACACAATAAATCTGTTTATAGTACCTAGTGTAGACATGTAGATTTGTAAATATTTTTTTTTCTCAAACGATAGGATGCCAAATTAAGCGTTGGACTGTTTGGCAGCAGTGAGAAGTTCTCTAGAAATGATAATTCTCTGGATCTGGGATGTGCCTTCGTAGATCTGGTAAATCTTGGCGTCCCTCATAAGTTTCTCCACGGGGTATTCAGTATTGAACCCATTGCCTCCAAAGACTTGGACGGCATCGGAGGCCGCTTTGTTGGCGATCTCCGAGGCGTGGCATTTCGCAACCGACGCCAATACAGTGTTCTTTTGTCCTGGAAACGAAAAATTCATGAATTAATCGTCGACTGATAATGTCGTCGGGGTTTATGAATATCTTATTATTCGTGTTGACAGAAAAAACTGTTTATCGTATCCATCAGCGCCGCAGGGCAAAGGCCGTATAATAACAAGTGATTTCATAAAACAGTTTAATTAGGATACCATTCTAGACAAAGTATCGGCGATTACCAAATTGAGTTAATAAGGTGTCCAATGAAAACGGCATCTCTCATACATACATAAAATTACACCTATTTCCCATAGGGGTAGGCAGAGACCACGGATCTCCATTTGCTATGATCCTGATATACTTCTTTTGCTTCATTCATTCTCATTACATTCTTCATGCACGCTCGTCGGTTTAGGGTACTCTTGACCTGGCCCTTTTCCAAAAAGTCGCCGATTTGGTCCAGGTACCTACGTACGCAGAGGTTCCCCTTTCAACGGTACCATTCACACTCGCCTCATACACCTGTCTCATTAATCTTCTTCTTCTTAACATACCTTTCTCAATCTTCATTATTACATCATCTTTCACTCCACATCGCTCTATTATCAAGCTATTTCTTACTCTATCTCTCAAAGTCACCTCACACATACTTTAAGGCGTCACTTTAAGTATAACAAAATGGCGTTCTACCATTGAAACAAAATGGATGCCTTACCATGGTCGACCATCCAAGCTGCCTTCTGCCACGCCAGCCTGGCGGTCTCTACTCCGATAGCCATGTCGGCGAGGATGAAAGCGACGGCCTGGTGATAGGCGATCGGCACTCCGAAAGTCTTCCTCTCCAGAGAGTATTTGGTCGCCTCGTAAAGAGCACGATTGGCAAGACCTGTGGCACCAGCGCCTACCTGTATAGATGAAAAAGTACTTGCTAAAATCAAAGGGACATTCAACATAGCCAGAAGGGAACATTATTTAACAAGTGCAATGATTAAGGCTTTTACGAACTTAAAGAAGTTATCTGCTAAGCCTTAAAATATGATTTTTTTTGAGGACCTTTGTCGCACCGCGACCATGTCGGTCCCATAGTGATTCCTAAGATAATCATTTCTCAATCAGCCTACATGCAGTCTGGTACAGCACGATAGCTGCACCAGATGTCTGTGCAGCTAACACGCTCTACCAGACCCACATCCAGCCAGTTCATTCCAAATGAAACACATAAATCGTCATATTCTTTAATCTGACAAACCCCACAATTAGGCGTATCAATCTTTTTCATTAAATATTAAATGGAATATATCCGGAGCGAAGGGAGAAAAATAGAGAACTTGAAAAAAAAACAAGAAACCTGTGTCCCCATGGGGGTGGAGCCAATAGTCATAAGAAAACTTGCAGCCACCCTTGATTTAAAGTTCCAATATAGAAATGGTGAACCATGGTGACAGATGATCAACCCCTATTTATAGATGATCCATCCATCATGTTGGAGAGGATACTATCCCTTAGTCGACTTTTATGATATGCTCGGGGAGAGAAGCAGCTAGACGAATTCTATGTTTTTTTACTCCCAGTCCAGTAGAGAAGTAATAAAATAAAGTAGCTCCATTTAGATTACGCAGAGAAAACTTGAAATTCTATTTCCATCCATACCACCACAATGCATCAGTGCTGATATCCTGGCAATCGCACCAGAGACATGTAAAATGTCATGTAGAAAGTTACTAGTGTGATGACCGACTCGAGATACCTACATAATGATTGATCGAAGTCTTTAACGCTTGTAATTATCACGCTATTTATTCAACTGGGTCACAAGTGGCGTTGCCAACGTCCCAATTTCACAGTCAAATCCCGTATTTTACATAATAAATTCAGAACAACATGCAATAAACAAGAATAATCATATACCTCCTACCACGCAGATTTGGTCATTGTTTTTTTGGGAATTGGTACAAAAAAATCGGGATGTTCGAGTTAAACTTCGAGGATTTATTCAACACAACCGACCTTTCCAAGCCTTTGTAAATTATTTCCAAAGAAATCTTATATTAATATATTTCTAAAGAATCACCCATCAGTTGTGTACAACTGAATAATCCCATAGCAATACGTGCCGTTAACCACACCTTAAAAAAACCAGTCAAGTGCGAATCGATTCGCACACGAAGAATTTCATATCATTGCGCATAAAAAAATGTTTCTTGTATGGCCCTCTTTTATTTTTTTTATATCGTTTTAAGTATTTGTATATACTTTTTGTTATTATTCGTTATATTTGTTATTATTGTCATTATTCACTCCAAAACTCAAGTCTCTGACGTAGTTCAAAAGGCTTCAGAACTGAAATGGGACTGGGCAGGGCACGTCTGCCGCATGCCCGAAGAACTGTGGGCCAAAACTACCATTGAGTGGAGCCCTGAGACAGGGAGACGGCGTCGGGATAGACCAATGATTACTTGTGACTCTCTGTGAATATTTCAACTTTCCAACCTATTACGGTTCATGAGATACAACCCGCTGACAGAGGAACGGACGGACGAACAGCGGCGGCTTAATAATATGGCCCCTTTGGTATGCTTCGGATACGGAACCCTAAAAATGCCGGTCGATCAACCGTTTCTGAATCGTGACCGTGATCGTGTTTATGAGAATATTCCTTAGAAGCGTGAATACTAAATATTATTACCTCACAGGTTAAGCGTGGGTGTCAGTCGCGAATAATGTTATTCGTCTGGAATATGATTGTGAATATTGTCATATCCACAATGGAAGTAATGCTTTGTTAATATTTTATCTATTTCAGATTGATGCTAAATCTAACGAATATATTATTTTTACTCCATTTCAAAAATGTTACTTAAAATATTAATGTGTATATGCTATTATTATCTTTCTGTAGGTGTTTGAGAGCACTGATGGTCTAGTTAGTAGTGACCCCGCCTTTTGATCTTAAGGACGTGGGTTCAAATCCAGTCGTGTACCAATGGATTTTTCTGTGTGAAAAATTTATGTGCGCTATACCAGTACTCTCAAACGGTGAAGGAAAACATCATGAGGAAACCCGTGGCTTAGTCAGCTCCGCACGTACTGACCATGTCTTTCCTGTGGACAAGGCCGACTAAGCTGAGACGATGGTATAGGCGCTGGGCAAGCCTACTCCATCTTAATTCGTCCCGGAAACTACAGCGTCCCGTTTGTGAAGATAAAAAGTTGCCTCCTGACGCTGTATTAATCATCTACTATAGATGGTTAAAGGCCTTAGTAGGTGTTTGATCGCGGCCCCCAAATTGTTTAGTTAAACAATACAATGGTCTTTACTTAACGATACGGGCTTGCCTAGTCCGCTAGGCAAATAATGACCGAATGAAATAATGACCGCTTACGAGTCCACATTTTTGTCAAAACTTTATCAGTAATTTACTTAATGTATTTTATTAAATAAGCCATACTTTAACTAGTTACAAATAAATATTTTTTTCATTTTCAAAAACTGTTAAAGATCCCTATTGCTGTTATTTAACAGAACGGAATAGAATTTTAAACTTTTGGCATTTTCTGAGGGATTGTTTATAAGTGATCCCCTATTTTGAAAGCTGCTATCACGAAATACGTTCGGTACACGTGTGGCATGATGGCACGGTTATTCAGACCCAAAAAAGTCATCCTCCAAAAATCCTTTCCGTCCAGTGACCACACACCTCTTGCGTATTTGGATCGCCTATACTTAAGTGGGAAAGTGAGGTTGCTCAAAACTTATGTTACTTCTATAAATTCTATTTTTAAATTGGGTTCTAGGTCGAATAGTTTATTTAATTATGTATAGCTGGGGGTTGGACATACCCTCAACCTAGTTGATACCATAGCCCACCACTCATGTCGAGATGGATCGATTGAAGTACACCTTGACATATGAGTGGTCACTTGTGTGTCAAGGTGTAGTTCAATCGATTCTTCATATTTTATTGAACGGACCTTGAACCCATACATTGGTAGCCTTACTAGTATTAGTTATTTCATAATCTGAGTTTCTTTGATTAGTTTTCTTTTTAATTGATATAATAACAAAGCTTCTTAATCTAGACATTGTTGTTTTTATATCTTTGATTAGTAAGGTATAACTTTCTAATCTACTTTCAAGTCTTCGCTTGTGGGACCTTTATAAATTTACAGATTACGTTTAAATTTTGACATCCCATTTTACTCCGTTTTGAGGTTTATTTTGAAAAACCCTGAAACACGTCTCCATTGATTTTGTATGACCGACGGCCTCGGTGGCGTGGCGGGCGATTGCTCGGCAGAGACGCAAGAGGCGCGGGTTCGATTCCCGCTGCGGAAGAAATGTTTGCATGTTCTGCAAATATTTATTCCAGGTCTGGGTGTTGTGTGTTCTGATACCCACGACACAGGGGATTCTAGTGTGGGTCAGGACTATGTAAGTGACTGTTAGCTGTTATTTATTTATTTATTAAAAGTATTCTAATCAAGTTTCGAGCCAATCGCACCACCAGTTAAAAAGTTCCCATACAAACGTAGACACTCCATTATACTCCTTTGTAGTTTTGAAAAACCCTGAAATACATGTCCAATTATTTTATACTTTATATATAAATAAATAAATAACACCCAACAGTCACATACATAGTTCTGACCCTGCATTAGGATTCCCTGTGTGGTGGGTATCAGAAACTACGAGTACCATGGAATCACAACACCCAGATCCGAAAGAAATATTTGCAGAACATACAAACTTTTCTCCCGTAGCGGGAATCGAACACGCGCCTCTTGCGTCTCAGCCGAGCAATAGCCCGCCACGTCACAGAGGGGTTATTTCTACCAAGTTTACAAAGTATTAAAAATTTTCAGTATCAAATTTCCAATAATAGAAAATTTACGAGGTATGTCATTAGGATATTATCTTATCTTATCTTACTTATATTATAAATGCGAAAGTTTGTGAGGATGTTTGGATATTTGTGCCTCAATGACACTTAAACGGCTGAACGGATTTGTATGAAACTTGGAATATACAAACATAGTGCATGTGCTGTATTAACATATAGGCTATTTTTTCGCGAGCGAAGCCGCGGGCTCCAGCTAATTTTACATAAACGGACCGTCACCGTCCAGGCACTAAAAAGCAAAGTCCCAATATCTGGCAAAAATCCGTTTAAACCTGACAAAGATCTGTCAAAAGTTTGGCATCAAATATATTTGACGCCAAACTTTTGTCAGATTTTGCTTTGCTTTTCTGTGACTGGACAGTGGCGGACTAATATGTAACGGGAATCCTACTCTCACAACGGTGAAGGCAAACCCGCGGCTTAGTCAGCTCCGCACGTATTGACCACGTCTTTCCTGTGGACAAGGCCGACTAAGCTGAGAGGATGGAATAGATGCTGGGCAAGCCTACTCTATCTTAATTCGTCCTGGACACTACAGCGTCCCGTTAGTGAAGGTAAAAGTTGCCTCCTGATGCTGTATAAATCATCTACTATATAGATGGTAAAAGGGCTTAGTACCGGCGGGCGTGTCTTGTCGAAGGCTCCCATAGCGATCTTGAAGCCAGCACCCTCACCAATCAGCACATTTTCTTTGGGAATGCGGACATCTTCGAACGTAATGCCGCGGGTGTCTGACGCGCGCTGTCCCATGTTTTGTTCCTGTTGGCAAATTCATTTAGAGTCATTCACCATCAAAACTGGGGTTTAGTTTAAATGGAGTTTAGGTGATGCTAAAGGTTTTCATATAATTTTGACAGCTCTTGAACTCAGTTTAAACGCCGTTCAGTTTGAAGTAATTGAAACGTAATTGAAAGATGTTCAATATACATACATACATACTATTACACCCATATCCCTAATGGAGTGGGCAGAGTCACAAGTTAACATAAGAAAACTTGCAGCCACTTCTGATTTAAAGTCCTAAGATGGATATGGTGAACCACGGTGACAGGTGATCAGCCCATCGCCCATATAGGTCCATCATGTTGGAGAGGATACTATCTCTCAGTCGACTTTTACGACATGCTCGGGTAGGGGAGCAGCTGGACGCATTCTATGCTTTTTCTTTACTTCCAGTCCAGCAGAAAAGTAACTCAGTAATAAACTCAGTACCTCAGTAATATACTCAGTCAAGATAATAAGTTACCAATAAAAACCGACTAAAGTAAGTTCGTATGAGTTAATGGCTAACTCTTGTGATGGAGTTTTTAGGCCGCCTAAAGGCCTCCGTCATGGCTTAGTGATTTAAAAGCCGGGACCGACAATTTAATGTGCCCTCCGAAGCGCGGAAGCGCTCATCTCGTAATGCCACTTGCGTTCACCCATACCAATGGTGACCGCGTTTAACGTTGTTTAACTTCAACGACCCAGCACTTCAATGAAAACCGACTAGATAACCAAATGTTCTGTCTCGAAAGTTACCTTACGTCCAGGGTTGACTCCGGGCCATTCACGCTCCACTATGAATCCAGTGAAAGCCTTGCTGGCGGGGCATTTCGGATCCGGGTTTGTACGGGCTAGCACAAAGTACCTGCAAATTGTGCCAAAAACCATTGATGTACTTATCACACGTAAATTACGTCATTATAAGTTTGTGTGTAAGTGTGCTTGTCTGCGTTTATCTCCGCAACGGCTGAACGGATTTGGCCGAAACTTGAAATTTGGAATACATATAATTTAAGACCTGGAATAAGACATAGAGTACTGATTGGAGCCGCGCCCGAATGCTAGTATGCTTTAATAGTTTTCGCAGAGTAAAATGTAGCCGTTACGTTACTTAGCCTATAGCCAAGTCACTTTGCGTTCAACAAAGTCGCCAGACGCTCCATGCAGGAATTATTGGGGCTGACATAAGCAATCTCAAAACCACAAGCGTACAATCGTATCCACTCGATTTTTGAGCTGTAACATAAAATGTGACGCTAATTTTCCTTATTTTATGAATGAATAACACCCAACAGTCACATAAATAGTCCTGACCCCATACTAGGATTCCCTGTATAGTGGGTATCAGAAATTACGAGTACCATTGTACTACAACACATGCTAACTTTTCTTCCGCAGCGGGAATCGAACCCGCGCCTCTTGCGTCTCAGCCGAGCACTCGCCCGCCACGCCACAAAGGCCGTCAGTATATAGGTAAGGTATAGGACCTAAAATACCGTTACTAAGGGGATAGTACATACCAGTTGGCGACTCCACCATTGGTGATCCACATTTTCTGTCCATTGAGGATCCATTCGTCTCCCTTCTTCTCGGCTTTCGTCTTAATGCCGGCCACATCAGACCCCGCTCCGGGCTCGGTCACACCATACGCCTATGAATATAAAACTAGTATTATTATAAGGTAATTTTTGTATTGTTCCACAGGGTGACCTCATCAGAGACCGATTCTGGAAATTCTTAAAATAAAAAAAATGAAACACGTATCTTCTATGGTTATTTTTAATTATTATTTTTATATAAATTAGTTAATTTTAGATTGTATGAAAAAATATACACAAAAAATTATAGGGAATGTGAAGAAAGAAGGCTCTGCCATCTAGTGGCGCCAATACAAATCGTTAGGCTGTTGTAGATACGATATTATATTATAACATCAAAATGTCGTTAATAGGCAGAACGTTCCCAAAAAAATATGTCTAAAAGACTCGACCCATCCCAGTTACTGACCACGCCTAGTTTTGCTTAACTTCGATGATCGATTACGAACATAAAATTTTTATTTACGATTCATTAGATACAGCCCACTGACAGACGGACGGACAAACGGACGGACAGCGGAGGCTTAGTAATAGAGTCCCGTTGGCACCCTTCGGGTTTGGAACCCTAAAAAGATGGCATGATCAAAAGACGGCCTGAAACTAGAGTAGGCAAAGACTGGATGATGATATTAGAAAACCACACTATTGAATATTAAGTTCTTATAAAAATATAGCTTCTGTGCGAATAAAACCAACCGCACGGGAAAACAAAGTAACGATTTGTTGAAAGCCTTGGATTATATGGAATCACATGTTTAAAAACGCTATCATCCAGCCCCTATCTAGGTTTGACCGATCACATCTGACTTTACATTTACAGTTTCGTTCGGAATGCCCTCTTTTAGAACATAGTAAGTAAATAGAGTGGCTTGGAAATTGTTCAGATTAGGGACACTTCTGAATCAACATTATGATGGCCTCAGCAGCATCATGGCGGGTGAGCGTCCAACTGAGACGCAAGAGGTGCGAGTTCGATTCTGGCTTCGGAAGAATGTTTGTGTGGTCTGCAAAAATTTCTTCCTGGTCTGGTGGTACTTGTAGTTTCTGATACACATGACAGAGGGAACCCTAGTGTGAGGTCAGACGGTCAGAACTATGCATTGACAGTTGAGTGTGGCAAGAAAAACATCTTTCATGCATTTATAAATATAAAATTAATAAATCTGGCAAGAAATCCTGTTAGACAGATACAAGAAGATAAAAAAAAAACACAACTTACAGCAACAAGAGGTTCGTCGATCAAACGTCCTAGGTACTTCTTCTGCTGTTCCTTGTTTCCGGCGATGATGACTGGGGTTTGCTGAAACATGTGTATGGTTCAGCTGTAAGTTACATAATTTGCTGCCTAAATAGACCAATAATATATAAAAAATGCATTAGAAAGCACTGAACCATCTACATAGATCCACTATTTTATGACTTTTAAAAAGCATCACATTTTATATGACTATGGAGTATTTTACTTCTTTCTACCAGTTTTTTTAGTGGATACCCCAAACCAAAATACCTATCGAATATTCTGCTGTACAGTCAGCATCAGAAGTTGATGATGTTTTTAAAATTTCGAGAAAACTCTCCCTGTATTCTTAAATCACAAAAGATTATTTGCAACAATGTCCAAGTAACATTTGCTCTTTGATGATGCCTGTGCAAATAACTAAGAATACTTTTTTTATTCTAGAACCAGACCTAATATAATACGTATTTTCAATACTCATATAGAATTAAGATATTGTTCCAAAATTGCAACATTACCTACAGTTGTGTTCAGTAAATAGAAACTTTATTATACAAGTAATTCAGCATTCTAGTCAGAAGTCAAAATCAAAACAGAATGCTCTGTTTGCATTCACTTTTACGTATTTTAAATGCACTTACAAAAACCCACGTGAGATATATGATGAGGAAAAATCTTGTCGCTTGTGGGATATACAATACAGGCATATTTTATGTTAACGTCAGTTTAAAGATTAGTTTATATAAGCGTTTCTAACTATCTAAACACAAAGTAGGTAGGTAGTAATTAAAAAGTTTATTATGCTATGGTTTAGTAAAAATTTACAGAATAAAATAAATATGGGAACGTTTTATGATTAGTAGTGCATTCACCAGATGGTTATGGTATAATTTGGACAAAACAAACGCAAGTGCAGCATCAAGCTATTAGAAGCGAAGTTGAAGTTTTCATGGAGTTATGAATTTTGCGTGACGCTATCTATGCAACAAATAAATGGCGGAATAAGTGACAAAATAAGTAAGTGTCGGACCACAAACAATTTTATTACCTAAGGCTTCCGAAGTCAGTATGGCTTAGCTCAAAGTATGAATTAAATCTATCACAACTGTGATTCTTAAAATTTTTCTTATAAATTTCATTATAGGCTAAAAAAGTGCTGATGAAACCAAACAAAATTTTAAACCATAGAGGTTTCGTCAGCCTTCAACAAAGGTATTCTAGAGTCGATTTAAATTCTAATGCCTCTCTTGGTTCCAAGATGATTTATTTCATAAGTACAAAATCATCTTGGGACTAAGAGTATTTGCGTGTTTCGAAGTTTTAAATAACTATTTACTGTACAAAAAAACAATAGACGTTGAAACAACAGGTAATTGCGTAAGTCTGTAAGATTTGAGCATTTTTTTGAAATGTGAAATCAAACTAATTGTACAAAAATTTCGATTGAAGACAATTATTTAGAATTTAAATTTACTCCATCAGCAATTCCTTCCTGGGCACATTAGCAACTTTTACAAGTAGAACGAAAATAAAACTGCTTTCAATAAGCATTATAATTAATAGTCCATCATGAGAACTTTGCAAAAATTACGCTCGAGGTGGTTGAGGTAGCTTTTAAATAATTTACGAAGCGTAAGAGCTTTAGTAGCGCTAGTACCACAATAAATGAAGCTAATCACACATGTATCTACTGAATTTTTTGCCGCTGATGCGTCCGGGAAGTTAAAATGTATATCATGCTCAAGTCAAGTCACTCACGCCAAGGCCACTGGCCTCCATAGCCGTCATGATACCCGTACATCCGTACGCTAACTCCTCAGCCACCAAACACCCCTCAAAGACACCCATATCCAAGCCACCTGCGGGGTGAAAGGTGTTGATAAAACGACATAAGCGTGATCAGTGCCTCGGAAAAAGCACCTGACGGACAAACACAGAAGTAACATAAAGATAGATCCAACCTAAGCACGGTCGGCCAAAAATGTGGTCTACCATCCTAAAGTTTAAGATCATTTGCAAGTCATAAAACAAGGTTAATTTTCCTTGCAATAATATTCTGACAGTGTTAATGCACAAACTTAACGCTATTTAGGTTACACAGGAAGTTTTAGCCCACCGTACGTGTTTGCTAACGATAAGGAGATATCTTTGCGATAACTGGTAATTCAGGTTTTATGATGGGAGGATGGTAGGTATAAAATAAGATACCAAACTACCCGTCACAGAATAACAAAGTACATACAGAACTATTACTCCACTACAAACTCTTCATTACAAATGCAACCATAGCAGCATGGTACACTGCTGGCAATGCTGCAAGCGTTTAAATCTTCGAATTTAGTAATGGCTACGTATTATTTGAATTCGCACAATAAACAGTATTCTTCTTACGGCGTAACGGTGTACTAAGAAAAAAATCCTAAAATTAAAATCCTAGAAGACATAGCGGGAAAATGAAGTTTGTGCGAAACTCAACGCAGACAAATCGAGGGCATTTGCATAGTCCAAAGATATAATCTAAAGTACCTAGTATTTTATTTGCATAACAAGAGCTCATATTTTTCAAACATTATAATAAGTTTCCTTGGTTATTGATGTCATACAAAATAACGTAGTATTTATAGAAAGAACTACTCAATACTCGATAATTTTTTGGCAATTAATTAGTTGTGAAGCTAACCTATTTTCTGTACAAGTCATACAATTAGATACATAACATTGATGACATCAAAAGCGAGTATTTCCCAATCCTTCATCAGATGCAATCGAAGGTCCCAAAGCATGGAGAATGTAAGAAACTCACTCCTAAACCCGTGCCTCCAATAGCGGTACCAATGCCGCTACATCCGAAGGAGAACTCTTCGCCAATGATACACTCTTCGAACACTCCCATACCACCCACGCCCCCTGAAATGCCTTGAAGCTCAGAAAACGTGCTCGAATTAAACTAGTGTTTTGTACAAAACATGCTGGCCTAAATTAAACCTTAAAAATATTGAGATGGACATCTTGTTAGAGGCTTCGAAACGTCAAAGCAAGGGAATGCTCACTCCGACATCAGTGATATACAGCGCTGCCATGATGCCTGAACAGCCAAAAGATAATTCTTCGCACACGAGGCAAGCTTCAAACACGCCCAGACCTAGACCTCCTGTGAAATCATCGGATAATGTACCAACAGATATTGCTAGATGTTTTGATGACCGCTTTATATCTGTTTAAGAGATAGTGTTCGCGTCGTTCCCTTCCTAATGGTATGGATATTTGAATACAAATCAAAATAACGTTATCAATGACTCAAAGTACGCTCCACGATTGAGTATTGTGTTTTGTTGTAAATAAACCTCGCAACAAAAGTTCACACCTTAATTTAACTGGTATTAGTACTACTTAAAAGTGCGACATACATGTAATGAATAAGTAAGTTTTAGGTTAAGTATAGGTGGCTTGTTTACATAAATTGTATCTCCAGTTTGGCTGAAGTATAGAACTATCCATGAAAACCTCACTCTGATACCTCAGCTACAAGCAAGATAGTCTTTTGTTAGTAACTCACTCCTATATCAGAGGTCAAAATGGCGGCCTTGATACCAGCGCAGCCGAACGCCAGTTCTTCGGTTATAAGGCAAGAATTGAACACACCAAGCTCGTTGCCCCCTGTAATATTTTTTGAGTTTTTGACTACTTATTTACGAGCCAGCTTGTAACGCTTTCTGATTTTTCTCATGAACCGTAATAGGTAGAGTTTAAATGTTCACAGAATGTGTATTTCAACTGCCGCTATAACAAATAATAAATTAAAAGGGGCCCCTGTACAGGAAACATTTTTGAATGTACGATGGGTACGGAACCCTTCGTGCGTGCGAAATCCACTCGCACTTAACCGGTTTTTATTCAAAGAAGCTCTTCTAATCATTTATCTACAATTTCAATTGTCATAGATACCAATGCCTCAAATGATAATCCTATCAGGTAAGCCGTATCTTTATTGTACTTAGTATAGTAAGTAAAAATTCCAGTTGTGAATAATAATATTGGACTTCATACTGTAATATCTACTCCTATAATGTACACTTATGATTTAGTAGTCTGTCGGCGACTTCGGCTGATGCTATGGAAACCTTCCAAAAAAACCGCTACTTAGCTGTTATCATAGTCGTCCTAATTTAAATAAGTTATGTAGTATGGTAATGTACATAGTACCTACCTACTGTAAGTGCGTTTTCATACTGCGAGATACAACACACTACCTACACGTTATTTAGAAATAAACGAAAATTCGTAGGGGATAGTACAAAAACAAAGTGTACATTTTCAAACCCAATTGGAATATCGTGTCGCATACCTAGTATGAGTAAAAATAGTCTATAATTTACGAAAGTTTCTAAGGATCTCGCGATGTTTGTTTGTGCCTCCACTACGCCGCGCCGTCACGGGTTAACGGATTTGAACGAAGCGTGGAATCTACTTTTTTATTCAATAGAACATGTGCTGGAATAACATATAGCCCAATTTCTATCCGAGCGAAGTTCTAAAGTCTAAACTCTAATAGGGAAAGTAAAGTTTTACAAAAAGGTGCATATTTTTACGCATTCTAATAGTTTAAGCTCTTAGGGACCACGAGTTTCTAATAGTTTATTAGAATTAGTAACATAAGGACCTTTTGTTTACTTTCCTTATTCCAATTCAAATTAATGAGGATAACAAAGAGCGCTAACGTTCCGCCTTGGGGTGTACCAATGTCAATTGTTTAAAGCAGAGGTTCCCAGACTCTTTTTCTCATAGACCACTTTCAAAATTTAGCTGGTTCCGGTGGACCCCCTGCAACTACATTTCTACCATATTCCCAAAACTCGACGAAAAATGTGAAGATTAGATCAAACTATGGAAATTTGCGTTGCGGCTAAGTTCCAACCACGAATGAGGAGTTTTCTAAATTAAATAAGTGAGAGCTGATTGGTTAATTAATTAATTGATTGTACTGTGAGTGGATGTCAAAAAAGTAAAGTTGGCCAATCAAAAAAGTGATTGGTCAACCTTGATCAGTGACCATCCAACTTTACTTTTTTGACATCTACTCACGGCACAAGGAACCAATCAAATATCACGCCAACGTAGACCCCCGTCGAATCTCCCGTGGACCCCTGGGGGTCCACCTGGACCACTTTGGGAACTACTGGTCTAAAGTCTAGTAGTAAAATACATTACCGCAATGTTCAGGGATGTGTCCGTTCATGAGGCCAACCTCCCATGCCTTCTTGACGATGGGCCAAGGGTACTCCCCTGTCTTGTCGTAATGCGCTGCAGTTGGGATTATCTCCTCGCGAGTGAATTTACGAGCCAGGTCTTGTAACGCTTTCTGATCATCATTTAGCTCTGGAATGAGACAGTATATTTAAGTAAGGTCATATAAAAAACTTAAAAAAAACGAATTTATTAAAGAATGGTTTAAAACTCTTTGGAGCCACTTTATAGCACATAACCTCGGGCATTTTGGCAATCAAACCAAAAAGCCCTTAAAGTACCTACGGGTACGTACCTCGTACCTGCCATTGAACTGATTCGAATTTTTATAACGCCTCACAGCTGTGTCTCTTATATGTGCATTTTTTAATACACTATTTGTTGCTTTACAGATCTGAATAAGTTTATTAACACCTAACTAATATTTTCCTTAAGAATTGACTAAAAATTATTTTCCTAAAAAGAATCTCTTTAAAAAGTGTCAAAGAAAACATTAGCTTAAATAACAGGTGCTATATCTATTACAACAATTAAAAATATTCCCACCTACCAACATTCCTTATACTTTTTATGAAGCTGTTATTTAATCTTGTCAAAAAAACAAAAATTGTGAAAAAAAAACAAAATACAATTAAAAAAAAATATTGAAATTTTATTTTTTATTGCCACCACTGATAATGGCTTTATCATCTTTCAAAAACTTATCTACAGATACACTTGATTGTAAAATTATCCACATTATACCAATTTAGCTTTATAAGTACTTTTATCTTTGAGTTAAGGTTTAGGTATTATGTAATCAATCATGATACACACCAAGCTTTGGACTCATTCAAAATAAAAAATAACCTTTTGTCCTGCTGGCACATAATACTACATTCTACCCATCCAATAAAAATAAATGTATGTTTAAAACCAGTTGTTTTATTATGGAACCTTCTGAACCTGATTAGTTGTAATCTAAGTTCTCCTACCGCTCAGCTTCCAGAAATTCTAATAACATTGTACAAAATTATTAATACAAACCAAAGCAGTATCCCGTGTTCGGAATAGGCTTAGGAGCAGAGGCAAGTGGTGCAGTTGTTGACAACTTGCGGTAAAAGGGACGCGCTACCCGAGCAACCTGAAATTTTAATAACCATGGTTTAGCTTAGTTCAATTCAGTTAAGTTATAATTTTTTGTAAGAACTTATAATTAGTTTCTATGGAAGGTCCTTTTCAGATTACAAATATATCAGTTGGTGTATTTTTATGAAAATCATTAATTTTGTCTTTTCACTCACAATAGAACGGAATAGGTATAGGTACCTTCTCCGTATTTGGCCTAAGAAGTTGTATGTTTATTTGTGTGTTTGTCTGTTACTATTTTCTTCAAAAACTACTAAACCAATTTCAATTATGGTTTTATGGTCATTTCAGGAAAGCTTATAGATATAGAAATGCTGCAGCAGCTGGCATAGTTTTTTGCATCTCTGAACATAACTACTGAACCAATTTTGATTCAATTTTTTGCATTATGTTAGTTTCATTTAAAATTTATTTCATTAAAGGTTCTTAGATAATGTTGCAGATCAATAAACACAAAATAGATTGTTTTAAAATGCCAATTTTTATTTTGTTTAAGTTAGATATTCGATTCGATATGAATAAGATTAGTCCATTAAGGTGTAGTAGTAAACAAGTTATTTTCATCCATCCCCCTCATGAGAGGATAGTGAGAGACCTCGAAAGACTGAGATGGTTGTTAGAATTTGGGGGAAACCATTGCCCAGAAGTGGAAGAGCACAAGTTAAAATATATATCTTTCTTTAATTTGTTTACTATTAAGCGAAGTTACCAATGAACATGCACACCCTAGTTGTTGGACGCATAATTATCTAATATTAAATAATCATGCTTTGCACAATCCTATCAGTAGGTGTATATACAACGTGTAACATAATGTCCCTATAAGCCCGAAACGGGGGTGTTCTATACGTCATTGCGAACAACGTTTGTTCAACGACTTTTAAAATTTCAAAGGTTTTCATTCATGAAATGTCTCTTAAACTTTGCTCCAATACGTAACTTGACACAACATGAGGCATCCCTATTTACAGCTGTTTTTTGACCTTTAAGTGTGAACTCTAGATGAAACAGGTAACAGAACAGACACCATTAGTAAAATGCCTACCTACTTACCTAATAACGAGGTGACCTTGGTATTTATTGGTAATTAAAATGTAAGGTCACATCACGACTAAAATCCCTAGGCACCGTAAACATCCTTTCAGATCTCTTTGTTAAGTACCTAGTATAGGAGATAGGTACCTTACCTACTCAATTTTGTACCTACCTACTCGGGCCTTAAAGGTATCCTCAGTGGGTGCCAAGGAGTATGAGAGGATGTCTACCGTGCCTGAGGATAAAGCCGTGATACCTACTCAATTTTGTACCTACCTACTCGGGCCTTAAAAGCATCTTGAGTAGGTAACAAGAAGTATGAGAAGAGGTCTACCGTGCCTGAGGATAAAGCCGTGACCCTATTCCACTTTAGTTTTTCCAACGATGTATTATTCCAATATTCATTGGAGCATTTTTCAATGCAATTTTGTACCTACCTACTTGGGCACTAAAGTCAAAGGTTGTGACTTATCTGTCTTACTAATCTTCATTTTCATCGTGAACAGCCTATTTGTCATTGGTTGCATTGAAACAACAACAACAATAAGTGGGATGGCACCTTGCCCTAATTGGCTGTCGGTGCCTTTGCTAAATTCAAAATCCGCAACCGTCAACCGACACCGCACCGCAAGCGTTTGTTTAATAAAATCAAATTGGTTCCGTAGGTTTATTTGTTTTTTACTTTTCTTGATTGAACTACGTAATTGTTGGTAGGTTATTATGTAAGTAGGTAGGTACCTAGTAGCAAATGGGGATGGAGCACATGGTAGCATATTGGTATGAACCCCGCCTTCCCATCCTTAAGTCGTGAGTTCGAATCTATGGATTTTTCGATTCGAAATTTATGTGTGCAATATCAATGCTCTCAAGAGGTGAAGGAAAACCTCGTGAGGAAACCAGGCATGTCATAGACGTGTGTCAAAGTGTACGAAAGGAACCTTCAAGGTGCACACTAATCCTTCCACCACACTGGTTCAAAAGAGCTAGCGACACGGACACGGACACGACGACAGTAGTAGTAGTAGTAGTAGATGTATGGTGAAGTTTTTTTTCCTTTTTTTTCCCAATCGGTATTTAGTGGGTTACCCCAGACAAGGAACCCTAAAAATTCGGCTTTCGGCAATAGGTACCTACTTTTGGTCGCAAAACAGATCGGTTTTTATCAGTCGCAATTAGCATTCGTTCCTTGCAACAACTGCAACAAGCAATCTCTCGGTTCGCGTAACTAATTAACGATACGATGTCGGCTTTGTACTCAAACGGTGAGTATTATGATATGGTGTTGTGTGTGTGTGTTAGTAGCTACTTAGTAGCGGCGCGTCAGCTCTACAGAGAGCGTTATCCAGGGCGGCCATTGCCATCTTACGGGCTATTTTCTGGGATTGGTGAACCGTCTTCTCTCGACGGGATCTTTCCACCGGCGCACCAGTGAGGGAAGACCGGGAATTCGGTGGTGTGTTGTACCTACTTCCCTTTGATGGATACCGAGTGCCTACTGTGTGTGTCAACAGTGATAAAATTCAGTGATAGGTAGGTATGATGATAGGTACCTAACCTATCACCCTACCTAGTAGGTACCCCATTAGTACCTAGCTTACTAATAAAAAATGACAAAAATAATTTTGTGATTGTGAATGTGAATGTGTACCAGTAATACCAACCTAGGTACCTACATACCTACCATGTCAATTAGCCGTGTTCCGAGCCAACCAAGAAGAAGGGAGAAAAGGTATAACTTAACTTTTCCTGTACCTAATGTGGTAGGTAGTTGTTTTTTTATGTGTGAAAGATATCGTGATTTTAATCTTCGACTTTAATTTCTACGTAGAATTAAAAAAATTGCAAATTCTTACGAAAACTTTGGTGATTACACCTAGGTACTTTTTGAAACTTGCCGCGCGTTCAATTGTCTGCGTATGTGTGGGTCCGACGCGATAGGAGGGTGGGCGTGTGTTTGTTACCTACGCAAATGGTAAACAAACACATAGGGTTGTCACAAATTTCTCATGAAATAATTTGTTTTTAATTGTATTGGAATTTCAAATATGATGTATTGAACTTTTGCACACGTCAATGTATTCAAGTGCTCGGTCTGAATACACCCCTTTCGGGCTTATAGGGACATTATGTTACACGTTGTATATCACAAAAATAGTTTTTTAATTACGGTATGTTACAATATTATAGCCAATTGCTGCTACTGGGGGTATTGTTTGAGATTATTAATTTGTATTACACAGCAATCCATAGGTAGGAATAAAATATTATTGTTCTTATGATATATCAGTCTACTTTGGATGCTTCCAAGTGGAAGAGGCTGTGGAACATGTAACACTACACTGCTCGGCAACAATCGAAATAAGACATAACTCGGGACTGCAGACGGTCATCGAGAATTATACGGCATCACCATAAACCTCATCTACACCACCAACAGCCTCAACATCATCGAGGATACTGGAACACTGCTGCCAACATCCCAAAGTCCTTCTCAGGTACTTCGAGCAGATGGGCTGGCTGGGGGAGGGTTAGCAGGGGGATAATGCACAATACCCTACCGCAGGATGTCAGTGCAGATCTTCGATCTCCTAACATTAATTAGAATCAGTCTATTTCCTCATCAAACTTCATACAAGTAAATACTTCTATACAATACAGGTATGTACCTAAGGATCTGAAGATAAAGTATTCTGTTTTTTTTAATTTATGTATGTATGTACCAGTGATCGGAATCAGGCGGGCTAAAATACCTAATGTTCGAAAAATAACAGAAACAAAGTGGAGACACCTTAGGACTAAAAATTTTTTCAGGCCAATTGTCTCGTTTTCGAGACTTTACAGTACTTCTAAAATTAATTCAGTAAAACAACTAACAAATTAATTTCTTTGAACTTTAGGTATAACCCGCCTAATTTCGATCACTGATTATCACGCTAGTAAGTACAAGTTTTTTTATGACTACTTGTGGCTCTGCCCACCCCTTTAGGTATACGGGCGTGATAATATATATGTATATAAGTGTTTTACATAGTAACTGCAAACTTTCACCAACTGCTAAAGAAAGTAGGTACCTACGATCTGATTATAAGTGTACCGTAATTGCACTTTGGACTTTGGAACTTCAGACTATTCTCAGTCGTATGCCAGTTTGCAAGGTTTACGACGCAAAATAAAAGGTGCGTTTTACACCCACTTCAGTAGGTAATGTAACTATAAAATAGACCAAAATACTCAATATTTATATTGATGGTGTACAGATATAACAGAAAGTTATGACAAACTTACATGAGATACCGGATTCATTCTGAAGGCTGGCCGATAACTTCCACGGTTAGGTAGGTATTTTATTTTATTGTTTTTAAATTTACGGACACGTCCCTGATTTAACAAGCTTTTGAATAGAATAAAAGTATATTTAACTCCTGCGCACGTAACGTTACCACTCGTTACTACCACTGAGCAAGTAAACACTATGTTACTCCTATCAGAGATTATGGAACAGTGCACAGATAGGATAAAATTATGTAGTGAACAGTGTTGCCCACTGAACTCGGCCACTGAGCAAACACTACGTAATAATTGCCGTAATTACGTAGCAATTGCCGGCAATCAACTTGAAAAAGTTCCAAACCCAAGTGCAAAATAGTCCAATACGAGATAAAATATATTATTCGTAATCTACACGAATGACCTTTTTTATGTCGTCCGCATCAGTTGCCTCGCATTCACCTAATTGTAATAGTGCATTTCACAATATAATTATTTCGGTAGGTAGTCATTCACAGTCACAAAGTGAGATGGGTGACCGCAAGTGGCATTACGAGCTGAACGCTTCCGTGCTTCGGAGGGCACGTTATACAGTCGGTCGGTCATACATACATACACACCGAGATACATATAAAAATGATATAAATATATCTTACTTCTTACTTATATTATAAATGCGAAAGTTTGTGAGTTTGGATGTTTGTGCCTCAATCACGCCTAAACGGCTGAACGGATTTGAATGAAACTTGGAATATACATAGTATATGTACTGGATTAGCAAATAGGCTATTTTTTATCCGAATACCACGCGAGCAAAGCCGCGGGCGGCAGCTAGTATTATTATATATTAATATACATACATATAACGATGCTTTGACGTCAGTCAGCTTGACAATTGACATATTGGGCTGGACAGCGTCAGGGCTGGCTGGCTGGCTGTCACGCATGACATTTGCTTCCATTCCATTTCTATCCATTAGCATTTTAGCTTTGGTGCTTATTTCTTTGCTGACAAAGCGTTGAAAAATAATTTTCCTAGCTCATCTGAAATATACCTAGTATTTTATGGTATTCCGAACTAACTCTTCCGGATCTTATTTTCATAGGACTTTGAATTCACTAGTTGAAGTTCTCCGGGTGAATACAAAAATCAATTCGTACGCGTTCAAAAAATCATGACATCACGTCAAAATCCCTGATTAGTTTATGTTAGGGGCGTGATGCTTGAAGTGGTAACATTCATTGGTTCTGCCTGTATGAAAATGTTGCAGGCCTAAATGTAATAAGCGAGAGTTGAGTTGTGTTGTGTGAGATTGTAAGTTCGGAATGTGGATTAGCCAAGCAGTGTTATGAATGAGGAAGCCCTGTTGGCACGTGCGGCCGAGGAGCGGGAGCGCATCTTCCAGCGTTACGAGAGAGGCCGCGAGAATCTCGCGGGACAGATAGACCCTTGGGAGGACCCTGAGTTTGAAGAGTACCATAAAACTGACAGGTTGGTCTCCAGAATACAAATCCAATAAGCCTAGTACTACTAGTTCAGCAAGGCACAAGGCTAATTAGTAGGTAGTTCAATAGAAAGCCTCTATAAAACATTGATGAGTAGGTACCTACCTACTTACCTAACTTTATTAGGCAGTTTTAATACTGGAACTAAGGTGAGATAGTAAGATATTTGTGATGGGGACAGGTAAATTACATTAATTATAATACAAATCAGAAAGTTTGTTAGGATGTTACCATGTTTTGGCTCAATCCAATAATCTAGAGCAACAGTTGATGGGACTGGAATTAAACTTGGAATATACATTTCACTTGAAGTGGAATAGCATATTATTTACCTATTTTACTTTTATCCTACCATAAAACCCGATCTGAGGGTTGTAATTAATGATGGGACAAGCTGTGCTAAGGTAAGCTTTGTATGCGTAGATTAAGCTGTTGTTATTTGTTATTATTATTTTTTTGTTTGGCAATCTAATCATCAAATATGAATCTGCTGCTGAATTTAACTTCATACAATTCACCTAAAATTCAGACTACACTATTATAATCTATCTTGCGAGATTGTAAACTGTCAAAAGATTGTGAACCGTAACATACTGCTTACAATTTATCTCATTTTTACTTATCCACCTAATCAAATTCAGTTGGTTGGATTTGAGAAGTGACCACTAACGTGCGAGGCGAGCAAGCATAGCGAGTGTGCCGTGGCAGTGACCGCCAAAGCCCCCAAAAAATGTTAAGGTTTACAATCTTTGACAGTTTACAATATTCAGAGATAGATTATAATCTAACGGTATTTACAATTTTACAGTGACATATACACTTACTCTCATTATGGTTCTATTCTCTTCTACAATGGTTGTGTCATTGTACCCAAAATGTGGATGATGTAATAAATGCCCTTTGATTATCGTATTAAGTAATAAGTTACTCGCTAGCATTCTAGCTATTTGAAAGTCATTATTTGGTTTACTTTATAATATACCAATTTGTGACTCTTAAGTCTTTATTGTTTATTACTGGGAGGGCTGAAGTTAAATGAATTTATACCAGGTTGCCATAAAATATGATGAGTGTTATGTCATTAGTGATATTGGACTACCCTGCAACATTGTCTCCATCAAGCTTTTTTATCATAGAAACTTTAGTTATCTTTTCTTAGTGCACCCCTACATCACAAGATAAATATACCAAGTTTCATGTTTCTGGGACATTTGGTTTTGGCTCTGAGTTGAGTCAGTAACAAGAGTTTTTACATATTTAAATCTTACTTATATTATAATGCGAAAGTTTGTGAGTATGTTTGGATGTTTGTGCCTCAATTGCGCCTAAACAGCTGAACGGATTTGTATTAAACTTGGAATATACATAGTATATGCATTGGATTAACATATAGGCCATTTTTTATCCGGGTACCACGCGAGCGAAGCCGCGGGCGGCAGCTAGTACAATATAGTTTAAACTTGGCTTCAGTATTTATAAGTAGTTAGATACTTAAATTAAATATCAATGTGTCTCCATAGATTAGATGCATGTGTATAGAAACCTAATGCAAGTGTAGATTATTTTTTGCTGCATGCTTGTTATACAATCGCCAAGCCTTTAAATATTATTTATCTATGATTGCTTGTGTCTTCGCTCGCACCATAGAAACCTTTTTGCCATTAGGTCAAATTTTATACCAAAGCTAATGTTTTTATCGGTCCAGCATATATTGATGAAATGTTATAAACTATAGTAATTCTTTTTAGTCACAAATTTTTCAACTAGCTTGCATTGAATTGAGAAAGTTGAGGAGTGTCTGTAATAATAGCCCAGATTTACGAAGAAGTCCGTTAGGTATGGTGGGATAAAAGTATATAGATTGTACCATGCAGATACAACTTTAGTTTAGTCTTAGCCATTTATGCAATATGTTTAGCATTGCTAAGCATTAAACACACACAATACTCAATTATTTACAATACTTATTAGTGTGATAAGCTTAAGGCTCACCGCTTCGTTCTCATAGAAATACATGATTCCTAAAACATTTTAAATTGATAATATAATATGTACCATACGGCCTACCAAAAATGTGGTCTATAACTCTAAGGTTATATTCTGACAGTTACTAATGCTTAACCTTATCGCTATTTTGGTTACACAGGAAGTGTAGGGGCCTGTTGCCGACCCTAAACATAAATATGATAAAATTGATTGAATAGACCGAGAAATGATAATAATAAAAACAACTGCTTGTTGCCATAGTGAGTTTTGAACTGAATTTATTGTGAAATATAATTATTTGCTAATGCACAATGCATTTTGTGCTGAATGTGCGGGTTGACCCATACAGGAAGTTTTGTCAAAACTGGTAGACCACTTTATTGGCCGACCGTGCCATACAAGTACCTATATTTGTGATCTTTTCGTTTGTGGTTAAAGATATTTATTTCTCAAAGAACAAAGTTCACTTACAGAGAATATAGTTATTGTAAGTATGTACATAGTGTACTGGTTGCAGCCAGTAAAGTGACATAGAAAAATGACAAGATATACTTTTCTTAAAGAATTGGAATATTTTTTAGGATAAAATCCTTTAGCTTTTTCTTAAATAGGTTTCGGTTTTGGTTCTAAAACCTAAACAAATTGGTAAAAAATCTAAACAAACTAACTGTTGCACGACTATCTATGGAAGTTTATTCTAGCACAGAGATAAACTATTTCCTCTATATATCGCAAATGGAACACAATCTTAAAACATGTCAGAAAACAAAGTCACGGCTGTTCCACTAGCTAATTTAAAGTGTGTTTTACGGAACACTGTAATTTTCCAGATATGGCTTCATCCATGACGAAAGGTTGCCGCAAAAGAAGGCGCCGCAGAAAATCAACGTCGAGGTCGAAAGAGAGAAGAAATGGGTTAAAATGCTCGGCTCATGGGACTTACCATCTACCAAGGAGAAACTGCAGAGACGTATATTCAAAGGCATTCCGGATTCACTTCGCATAAAAGTGTGGTGCAAACTACTAGACGTCAACAAAATGAAGTCCGACAACCCTAGGAAGTACCAGGATATGTTGAAACTAGCCAAACTCTGGTCCACTGATGTGAGGCAAATCGATTCTGACGTGAACAGGCAGTTTCGCGAACACCAGTTCTATAGAGAAAGATACTCTGAGAAGCAATGTTCGCTCTTCAACGTTCTATGTGCTTACAGCATATACAATTCTGAAGTAGGGTACTGCCAAGGCATGTCCGGTTTGGCGGGAGTTCTTCTGATGTACATGGATGAGGAAGACGCGTTTTGGGCGCTCGCGATACTACTATCAGAGAACAAGTATTACATGCACGGGCTCTACGTCGAAGGTTTCCCAAAATTGACTAGATTTTTGGAGCACCATGACAAGATACTCACAAAGTTTATGCCGAAATTGAAAATCCACTTTGATAAGTTCGGCTTGGACGCGATACTGTATTCTCTCAAATGGTTCTTCGTGTGTTTCGTGGAGCGAGTGCCATTCAGCCTCTGCCTGAGGGTCTGGGATATTTATTTAATGATTGGAGAACGAGTGATAACTGCAATGGCCTATACAATACTCAAGCTGCATAAGAAAGCTATTATGAAATTGAATGATATGGATCTTATTGTTAATTATATTCAGGTAAATTCCATATAATTAATGCTTTACAGTATCTACTTTTTTTAATGTAATAGGTCAATAATCTTCTTGATTTTCAGGTGAAACTTCACAAAGACTTTGGGTATGAAGATGACGTAGTGATTTACAATTTAGAAAAGGCCATGGACGAGCTGAAGAAAGCAAAGCTAGACTACCCTGGCCCGCCTCCCCCCAATGAGCTGCCTCAGCGCAAGCTAGGCACCTTCGTAGAGCCAGACAAGAAATCTAAGATCGGACAACGCGCTGAAAACTTTTCTGAGACTGAAAAACAAGCCAGAGCTACTGTGATATTGAGGTGATTATCATGTTTCATATTTAGCTTACAACACGTTGTACTTTCCCGGTCTCTTCTAGAACTGGCGTGGTGAATGAAAAGACAGGGATCTTATTGACCCCTTTCTTTTCATTATTCGTCTTTACTTTAGCTTACGACACATTGTACTTTCCTAATGTGTCTTTCACGACTGGCAATAAGACCCCTGTCTTTATATTATTCGACTTAACTTTAGCTTACAACACGTTGTACTTTCCTAATGTCTCTTTCACGACTGGCAATAAGACCCCTGTCTTTTCATTATTCGTCTTTGCTTTAGCTTGCAATACGTTGTACTTTCCCAATGTCTCTTCTACGATTAGCAATAAAACCGAGGCATAGTTTCATCATTCGTCTTTGTCTTTAATTTAAATTGAAAAAGCTTAGTTTGTGTTGTCATTTATCCGTTGTGCTATATCAATACCAGTTCCGTTTTTATTGTTCCAAAATGGTGAAACGGAACCTTTATTGTGCAACTTCGTCCGTCCTTTGCAACATAATAATTAAGATAAGAAATTATTAAATAAAACCAAACCATCTGATAGCGAAAAATCTGATTGACGTTAACCCTATGTGTTCGAAACGAGAGTCACTAGACATGACTTGTTTTTACGTTTTTCTTCGACCTTTTTCGTACCACTTCTGAGCTAAGATCGGAGGAGCCCCGTACCGTTTTATGTTATGAGTTTAAAATAGATTTACGGTTTATTTCAGAAGAGAGAAGGCTGCAATCGAGCTGCAAGATCTCCGTGTTTCCCAGAGCGACACAGTCTCAGGTAACTTGGACCACTCCATCTCTTCACGCACCAGCTCAGACGAGAGCTTTGGCTCTGATCACTTCACACATTTATAATCTCCGATACGGCACTGTGACATGATAACTGTGAAAATTTCCAGTCTCACCAACTGGTGGGTTTCCAAAAGGTATCTCGGTTCTGATCTTTATTTATTAATAAATGCAAAAGTTTGGATACAATGTTTGGCTCAGCTGAACTGATTTAGATAAATCTTGAAATATACGTAGTATGTAATCGGGAAAAGCATAAAGGCCTCAAGCTCAATTCAAATCAAAAATTACTTCAGCTTCTAGCGCTGAATTGTTTCAGCTCGGGTATATTTTTAAAGAATTTCCCGAAAAATTGGCTCTAATGTGCTAGTGAGGTACACAGTTGAGAAAGCGCTAACGGGACATTTAATTTGGGTAATAAAAGTGCCACGCTGAGTGCGTTTCTTTTCTAAAGGCGTGGCAAATCGCAATTATCAGAAGGCCTCGCCTAGCTTGAACATTTTAAAAGGCTCAATTTCAACAATCTACTTAAATATGAGTAAATCGTAATCAAATTATTTACGATGTCCGATTATAGTTGTAGGATCATAGGATGTGTGAAATATCGCAAGATATTATGTCACTGTGGCGTCGTCGGACGAAACTATCTCGAAAATGCTCACTATGCGAAACTTATGCAGATAACCGTTTATCGGCAGGAAACACGATCTACTCATCGCGTTTCATGTGGTATAAAAAGTATTCACACAAAATTAGCAGAAATAAACTGCATTTTCTGTTTTTTGATGATTATAAGAATAATGCATTATGTTTTCGTATAATAAGTGTATTCAGATAATCATACATTCTTGCATGGAGAATACTGACATGCATGAGTTTCAAGAGTCTTGTGAAGTGTGTGTAGTTATTAGTTTGAGAATGTTTTACTAGACACAAAACTGTTTATATTAAAGTTCCTCGACTGGCGCTGTCCCCAAATCTGGTATTCTTTCTTTATTAAAAACATTAATAGACTCAGAAATATTCTCTGATGAAATATCATTTATCAAATTAATAAATTTAATGTTGGATTTTTATTAACACGCCATTCATTGGCGAATTTGTTATAGTATAATTATTTTACTTGTAATGTCATCCCAAACTTAGTACAAATAGATGCGGGCAAGCTTATGTTAAATACGTAGTCACAATAATAGAAGGTAAAACTTGGGTCAATCGGCATTAGATGCTAGATTTGCCTTTTAATTATCCTTATTTCTTAGACTCATCTAGATACAACTTTTATGCATGAGTTCATCCGTTTGACTGCGCCGCTAAATATGTTTCGTAGGGAGACAACTGTTTTAAAGCAATATTTGCTACGACATAACTATATTTTTAAAATAATATGTAAATAAATGAGCTCAGTACCTCAATAGTGCTCGAATTTATCAGCCAATATTTTAACAATAACTTCTAGTAATAGCTAGGTAATTTAATTTAGCATGTCCCATAACCCATTGAATGTTTCATTTCTTTAATACAACTTAGTTGTATCAGATTACTAGATAAATGATGCCCATATTGCCATTGGAATTTCCAAATTTTTTTGTAACCATGTTTGTAAAACACAACTTCAAGCCTTGTAAGTTGATGCTTTTGTTTCGCGCTATGTTTTTCGTTTAGCTGATAGCGATAGCACCTATGAACGCTTGGTATGTACATATTTTACCAGGACCTCAATTCCGTGTGACAGGACAACCATGTTTTTTTTTCTTAGGTGAGTTGTTATGTAGGCACCTACGACTGTCTCTTAAACTTTGCACATTGAATCACTACGCGTTTGGGATCAAATTATTGTTTCCGTCTACTTCACCATTTTGTAACGGACCTTCAACGTACCGATAAAAAAAGCAAAATATTTGTCAAGCAATCTTTTGACAAGACTTCTCATATCCATCAACATCCGTCTGTGCAGGCATTTACGGTTTACCGGTTAAGAAATGGGTAGTAAGCAGCGTTGCTTGCATAATGTCGTAAAAGAAACTCACAGATATGCGATTACGATGTGGCACAGTCTACACAATATCTAGATTACAGACAAATCAATTTATTTATTCGTATCACGCCTTTACAAAGACAAACATACAACACGGCTTGTTTTGTATGTATGCCTGTGTGAAGGCGGGTGCAGAACTCTTTGTTCTACAAAGATGTTAGACCAACAATGTTTTAAAACTTGGAAATGTTGATAACAAGGACCCCCCTTTTGTTTGACGAATCCGCTAGTTCACGCCTATTTTGTTGATGTTTTCAAAACAGAATAGCTCTGGAAGTGCCTACATACAATAGATACCCAATTGGTTAATCCTTTGCTATGTAAGTTTAGATAGCGGCAAATGACGGATCAATACGTCAGTTGACACGTCAAGTGCTTTAGTCTAACCCTAGTCCTAGGTAATTCGGGTCCTGATAGATTTGATTATGCCCTCATAAATTATTTTGCACTAGCATGATGTGGTATGGAGGTGGGTTTATGTCATTAACACAAGGAGAGGACTTGCCTTAATCTGCGCATTCGTAATATTTGAGGAGTTTTTGTACAGTTATAAATTACGAGTATTGTTACATTTCATGTCACAAACATTTTGAACTAGACACATTCAACTAGATCTCCTATAGTGTAGAGAGTATATTTGAGACCGTACGGTATCTATGGACGTTCTATTTTCTATATTCTTCTCGAAAGGGATTGCAGTGGAAGAAATAAGATAAGTTTAATTTCAGTTTATTGCTTCGCTTTTGTCATAGAGAAAATATCTCTATTGAAAATAATAACCTACAATTCTCGCTTCACGTACCTAATTTGCAAGCGATTTAAGTTATTGAAATCAAAACTGCAATTTCCCAACATAGCTCATTTATTTTTAAAATCTTGTACTTAATATTACTCCTCGAATGTTATGTCTTATTTTCAGCTTGGAATTTGTTGTGCTAATATTAATAAGCATAAATTTATACATTACTTTAAATAATGACAAATCTTGTACTATAATCGAAGTTATAAGTGAAATCGAAACATCGTTAAAAATAACGAATTATCTTCTAAAATGAATCTCTGCTCAGTAGTTTAAGTTAATTGTTTATTGCATAAACCCACCCCCTATCATAAAATTTTTGTCCATTACTTTCCTAGAATATTTTTTAGACTTAAGTTTAATCTAAGGACCTAAATGCCTTAAAATTCAATTTGAATTTGGGTTACCATCGATTAATTTAATAAATCCATACAAATTTATCGAATAATTGGTTTCATTGTGTCCTTGAGTGTCAAAATCTTAGAGAAATACATTAAAATGATGTTCATTTATTTTTAGTTTTGCCTCCTGTGGTGGTCTGAGGGACACCAATATAATTTTACACTATGACGTGCCAAAACCGTAATATTTTATGGTACGTTTAGCTATAAAATCACATTCAGTAGTCGAGCACACATCAGCTTGTTAGCGGTTCACAATGGTTTCGTTGCCTCTGTAGATCCCAACGCTGAGTTAAAAGCCTTGACTTTCCGTTTAGGTGATCAAGCACCCGGCGTGCCCCTACACAAGTCCCAGGCCTCCGTCGACATCCACCTCGAGTCCCCTATCCCAACCCTCTCCGCCTCCGAACCCAAGCCTAGCCCGAGCTATCTTATGAATAAATCTAGCAAAATAAGGAAACGAAGACATTGAAGTGTAAATAAAAATAAAATAATATACGTGCGTTTTACTGAACTATGAGCAGAGATTCATTTTCATGACCAGCGCATGATTTGTGGCTAGAAGAGATTGCTATTATTTTCAGTTTAGTAAAGGTGAGTCGAGTTGTTTTTCTAATTATTTTGCATGTTTTCATTGCATTCCATTCGTGCCCTTATTATTTATTTAAAAATATTACAGAAGTTAGTAGCTGACCCTTTTTAAAGTCAATGACCGTTTTATATGCAAAATATTAATGTAAAAGCATGCTTTGTTTTGTAATGTTCATAAACACGACACAACGTGGACTGGATTCGCGTACTTCTTATCTGTCGTTTCTGTGTCCAAAAATGTAAGAGAAAATTATGAGTATGCATTATCTTATTATTTAACATGAGCCAAAGTGCCTAGCTCACGCAGTCACCTTTTGATAGATTTGGAAACGTCGGCAGATCACAGTGGGGTGGCGGGCGCGCGGTGCGACGATTCTGTATCAGCGCTGGGCTCGCGGCGTTCGCTAGCCGATACTAGCGTCACAAGCACTGCTGACCTCAGCGTCTTCTCCAGCGGGCGCTCCCATGCTCCAGACAACTCTCTCGACACGCATAGCAATGTGTCCGACGACGGCACTGGGTCAGATGGGTGAGATGTTTTCGTAGCGGCTCGGCGCGTTTCGTGTGTTACTTTTAAAGATACTACTATACCTCGAATGGAATCAGAATAGCTTTGTTTCAAGTACATACTCGATACGTGATTAACATACTAAACGTGTCCGAAAAAGGTTGAAGCTCTTTCTCTTTATCAGTGCTCTTCATTTTGAACACATTAATTGAGGTATAATTTTAATTATAATTAAAGTAATTGACAATCTTTGAATTGGAATATTTCGTCACGAATTTTTGTGCAATCGTTAAATCGTTTACCTAAATGGAGCTTCAATCTAGCCTTTAGATTCACGCTAAGCTTGGGAACCGGCCTTTGCTCCATATTTGCTGTTTTTGTTACCTCTCCCCCTACTATATGGCACTATATAGGGCTTTGGTCTTTCTCTATCCCATGGAAAATCATATGGCTGTTACTCTACGCGACAATTTCGCCAAAGCCCGATGATGTGATAATGTAGGGTGAAGCTTTTTAAAGCTATTTGTAATGTATAAATATTATCTTTTCAGTTCGGGGATATGCGGATTGAGCATACAGCGAGCGCCGTCGACTGCGCATTCGACACCGCGGGCCACACCCCACCCGCCCTCTGTGTCCCCACTTTCTGACGATGTGGTGCGCATCCACGTTACATACAACCCACTAGCAGCCAGCCCCTCGCACCTGGGTGTCATAGCACCGTCCAAGTACAAAGGCTACGATGACCATCACCACAAGCCAGCGTCTCTCGGCTTCTACACCACAAACGGGACAAATCTCCCTTCCGACAACAGGATCAGAATCCAAGTACCTTCGGAGGAACTCTTAACTCCCGTCGTAGACTCCGGTCGGATCATCTCCCCGCGATACATTGAATCTCACTCAGAAATGTTTAATCTGAAATGATTTATAGTACTTTCTATTATGTACTTTATCTATGACTTGATGTTACTTAGGTTATTGAACGTTATTTCGGAGAGCATCGGCCGTACATACAGCAATAACCAAATTATTTGCGTCTTGCTCAAAGGTTATGATTGAATCGATAGATCGATTAAAATTTTAAAAGGGTGTGTGTTATGCATTCTAACTATTGTAAAGTAAGATAAGATGTTTTTAACAAGTTTACCTACTCAGGTATTTTATAGAATCTCAGAAAATATTATTAAAAACGTAGGTAGTCAGAATATCTTAAAATATATTACCTACCTAAAGATATGAAACTTGTTGAATTCGCTATTAGATTGTGGTTCGTATACACTATACAATATTATACATGTTCGATGAGTAATAATCTAATGTATTATTGAAACGGTAATTATACAGCGTAATACGCACAATATTTATTTGGTACAGCAATTAAATACAAGCAATAAATTATACTCTTTATAAAGCTTTACTAAATTACTTGAAAATGAGAGAATCTCTAGATATTGAATTAATGTTTAAGCGTATTAATAATTATTCTGGCCTCCTTTTAGTCCACGCTAGATGTCCTTTATTTATATAGACACGCATGTGAAGTGGATTGAATATCTATAACAAGTTATGAATGACATATTTGACGTATTTGGAATCGAGCAAGCATACACAATTTCATTTTCACTGTGTTCTGTGTTTATGTAGATTACCTACTGGAGTATTTTTATGAATAAAACTGTTCTGTTTTAAATACTTTTGAATAATATGTTAAAAAATATCTTCGTATAAAAATCATATTTTAGTGATATGTTTTTTAGTCTGAAACTAATTCCGTTATTGTGTTCAGACATCGTTTTCATAAAATTCATAATAACACATTTCATATAGGAAAATAGTGTTGGTACAAAGTGTAGTTTTATTTGGCCATAGTTTACCTAGTTATTTTAAAGAATTCTTCGAAAAGTATATTTCTCGGAGTTTGGCAATAAGCGTCTGTTGTGTTTGTATTGAAAGGAATATTTGATGAAAATGCTTTAGTCATAATATTAAAAATAAGTTTCAATAATTCAGTGAGAATTGTAATAATGCCAGTTAAACTGCCAGATTCGGTACATTATATTTAAATAATTAATTAAAGCTAAGCTAAGGTGTGTGCACACTTTAAAAACTATAATTAATGTTTTACCTTAAAATAGGTTATTGGATTCAATAGAAATTTTAGGTAAGAGTAAATTCGCCTGACTTTTAGAATATCTGTTAATATGTTAGGGGATGCTTGCTATATTTTGCAGCTAAATAGACTGATTGTTTGCAGCCCTTTTTGGAGACAGACCACTGCGAGCAATAGACACACTTATCAATTACGTGTTTTACATAAATTTTCAATTTGATGACTCAATAGCAATTGTCATTTCAAAACACATAATGATTGTTCCAATTGTACATAGTGTAAGTTGTTGATCGATGATTTTATTTTCGACTTTTTATATTTATTATTAATATTACATACAAGAATTATTTATTTACAAAGACAAACTATAATCACATTATAAACTTTTAAGGTAATCGGTACAATATTTATGATTTTATTTGTTGTTTTTAAATGGAGTCCTATGTCTAAGTAGTACATCTAATGAAAAAATAATATCTGTGATTAGAAAAGATTTTGGCATTTTGTATTAAAAGGCACGGTAAATGGTCATTTTGTTATCGTCTTAAGTTTTTAAAATAATCTGAGTAAATTAGTTTAATCGTCCAATATAGTGTTCTACAAAATCTGTGCCATTTCTAAATTAAGTGATCATTCATTTTATGTTTTTGTAAGCATTTTGTACATGGTTAAACGTGGGCGCTCCAATATATTAGGAATTATAATTTATAATTAATAAGAATTTAGAGAATAAATAAACTGTTTTAAATGAGATCATAAGGACTCATTCTGGCCCTTATTTGTATTTAGTTCTCAAAATGGGCAGGTAAGTAGGTAATGTATTTTTTTGTTGATGTCTTAATGTATATTTTCAATTATTTTAGAGAACTTTTAACATTACGAAATAAATGTTTTGAGGTGGATCAATTGCAATCTTAGACAAATTTTGCCAGATAAATAATAATCGAATTGAAAAATACTTTTTATCAACTTGACTTCGGATCTTTTTTTGTTTCTGATTATTTAATTGATTTTATGTAGAATATTTTCTGCCATATTCGATCATGAACTTATATTTTTTTATAAAACAGGCACGCTTATAATACCTACATTTGTAAAATAACTGATGGCACCATTTACTTTTAACAGTATAAAAGACATTATTTATGTTATATTTATATTTGTTACGACCGATTTTTCTCAGTTTAATTTTTATGATGCACCTAATAAAATATTTATATTTTATTAAAGGCTCATGTCGAATAGTTGTCATTAAAATTCTGGCAATATTTGGACCGTCAATCGACATTATTATTACCTTAACGTAGACTTTCCAAGCAAGTGTTAGTGACGCCGCGTCAGTCAAAAATGTATGAAAATTAATTCGAGCTGGGTGTCACTAACACGACGCCACTGACCCTCGCTTCAGAAGTTTGCTTTAACTTTGAAATATTAAGTAAAAACCTGAGTTTTCATTGTAAATCGTGCCGTCAAGTTAACAAATTTTGAGTATTGTATTTTGCATCAGATGTTTTAAGTCTTGTATGACAGGAAAACTGTGTTCAATAGATTAAAAAGTGCGTATGTTGTGGCAAATGTAGTGTTTTACCTTGTCAATTTATTAAAGAGACATACTAATATTATGTCGGATTTGGTCATTATGAAACTAAAACAATAAACCTACAATACTGGCAAAGTTGAATCAGATAATAAAAAGGGCTTCTAAGCAATTAAAATAGGTACTGATCGCCATGGTTGTCTACAGTAGCTCTGACTTGGTCGCCAAGTGCGTATATGCACCCAATTTAGATAAAACCAACTACAATATTAGGTGACACTCTAGTAAAAAAAGGGGAGATATAGTGTTTTAGCACTTTGATTGTACATTTTTACCTATAAGTACATGACTTTCGGATTTCATACAACTGCAAATAGGGTTGATTTACATATTATTATAAGTGATGTGATATTTGGCTGATCATTTGTAGCCATGGTTCACCATATCCATATTGGGACTTTGAATGAGTTGTTGCAAGTTATCTTATGATTACTTATCGCTCTGCCCATCCCATTAGGGATACGGGCGTATGTATGTATTATTGTAATATTGGTAGTGACTGATTATCTCGACGCAATAACTCAATATTAAGTCAAATGTTTGTAAGTCTTCATTATTATGTACATAATTAATTATAAAATTGATTAAAGTCTTCACCGAACAAAGAGCTTAAAACATGTTTCTGGGTTAAATGCCATATTTGCCATTTCAAGAAATCAAGATCTCTTCAAGCAATCGATAAAATTGGTTTCAACCATTGGATAGTAAAAATAATAAGATACCAAAAAATATTCACAGAAACAAGTATAAGTACAACGATACGTTAATACATACTGATATACTGGAGAAAATCATTTTGCATTAAAAAAAAATATGGCTTATCTCTTAGAATTTTGTATCTGTTATCTTGATTTTTCTGGAGTAGGTATACAAAATTTGGTACGCGAAACATGTACCTAAGCTTTAGCTCGTAAGTAATGCTACTTCCACGTTTCTTACGTATTAGAACTAACAGTGAGAATAGTGCCTGTATGTGTTATGTTGTATTATACGTACCTATGTCTAAGTTAATATCACTATGTAATAAATTATTATAGAACAAAGTTTCAAGTAAATAGCACGAGTATTAAGCATTTTAACTTGCAGCACAGATATTGTTGAATAGGGAACATTCTTAAAAATAAAATGTTACAGAGTCGCTTAAAAATGTTGTTGGTGTTTCCGGCAAACAAAGAAAGACAATCTTTTATCCAACCAGGATAGCCGTTGCTTAAGATTTCTTTTTAAAAATGTTCCTTATTTTCAATCGATGATTACTTATAGGTATACCTCAAATTATCACGATATTAATAATGAAATTAGGATAAATATAATTGGTTAAGGTAAGTTCAGTGTTTTATTCATAGTAGAAACATACTGGAAAATTAATAATAATCAGCAATAAATTCAATTAATAAACATATTATTGACTGTGTTAGATAAAAAATAACATTGTTGAATTTTGTGACTTGTCCGTCAAAAATAATAATTTACTTATATTAATGTATAAAAATTATTTGGAGGTGCTAGTATCTCTTTATTCGGCTGTTAAAAACAACTGTATAGTGCATACAACTATTTTTGGCCTAATAAATCAAATATAATTATCTAGCTTCGTTATAAAAAACAATTTAGTCCATCTTTGATTAAAATCAAAATTGAAAAAATACAATAATTACTTATATTATACAAAAATAAATAGTTGGCATCTAGCTACTGCGACCTTTTGTATATAGGTACGAGACTACATTATTAAGATCTGTCGTAATTGTCTTTGACGTAGAACGTAAACCATAATTTTAACGCAATGATTTATAACTTTCAGACTGGATTTATAAACAAGTGTTTCTTGTTGCCATAGTTAGGAATTTGTGTAGTCCAAAGTATCTATGTATGTAAAACAGTTTGTAGTTTCTAAAGATTAAATAAATAACACCCAAAAGGTTGAAGGTGTTTAGATTAAATTCTGACTGAAAGGCAGATTCTGTAAAGAATGAATTTGCTCGTCCAATTTGGTATTGTCCACTAGAGTGAGTGTGGGGGTTTTAGGGTCACCACACATCACGGTGCAGGAAGACTATGACATCAATACAAAATGTCCCGCGAAAGCGTGTGGCTAAGAAATGTCGTCGTCGACATTTGTTCCTTTGTGAACTTTGGCTTAGGTCGCCCAACGACCCCAGTTTTGGCTTAATCAAGACTAGAATTGACACATTAACTCCCACTCCCTTTAAGTCAGTATGAAAATAAGCTATTGACAGAAGTGAGTAGATATGTTTTTATCCACAAGACTTATTCCAATTATTAGTCTGTCTTGTACTTTAATTATCTTATCAATATCTCTGAAGGACTATCAAATTCATGATAACCTTACCTTGATATGTCAAATTAACTTTTCATATAAATGTAGCTAAGCAAGTCTTTAATATTTATTTTTATTTATTGTAAATACGATCGGTTGTCGTCCGTTAGAGATTGCAACGAGTTGTACCTACCTAATAAATACTTGTAATTATTCCTATTGTTCTTTTATTTATGATCATACCTACCTAATATGTTTGTGTTAATTTATTTAAAAATAATACGCAGGTAGGGGAGAGAGGGCAGCTTCGAACCTGTTTGGTTTGAAGTCTCTGATACTTAGGTGACAAACTCTGACAAATTACAGTCTCTATGACTAATTATACTCGTGCTTAGTCTTCAAGATTAGTACATTAGAATATTATTGAACACAATGTAGTTTCGCCTACGTAACTCCATTTCAACACTATTTTAGAGAAATTGTTGCCAAAGGGTCAACAATAGTTTTTTTTTTTTTTTTTTTTTTATTGTGGGTACCTGTAGGTAGCATACCTGTAGGTAGCTTGTTTACTTGCTTACCGGGAGGCCGTTAGCTCTCATTCGCTTTTTAGTGCTCATCCATTTCACTTCGTTTCTGGAATATCACACTAAAATTCAGTAACCATGCCGAAACGTTCTAGTGAGAACAAGTTGGATTATATTGCTAACAAATTACGTAAATTGGAGAGAGAAGTTAAACGATCGCGTCATCCAAGAAGTAATTGTGTTCCAACAAGTTCATCGTCGTCGTCTTCGAGCCGATCTACGAGTCCCTCGCATGGATCAAGATCACCTTCGCCGGAACCTGATCCCCCGAACAGTAAGTACCTACTTACCTTCCAATTAAGTGCGATCTACCATTTATTGCACCAGATCAGTCTGTGGGACTGTTTCGCCGCAATGATTTTGTAGCTAACGGTAGAAAAATACCTACCTACCTGACTTTGAAAATGCATCAGAGTAGTCTGTAGGGCTATCTCGCCGCATTAGAGAAAGGGTTATGCAAAACCTAGATTGATTGTATGCATCAGAGTAGTCTGAGGGACTATCTCGCCGCATTGAATTAACGGCCGAAAAATGCCGAGCTTGATTTTTATGCAACAGAGTAATCTGAGGGATTATCTCGCCGCAATAAAATCATAATTGTTTAAAAATCATTCATATTTTTACATTATCATCATCACATCATTATGTGAGTTAACCTATTGCTTCCTTTGTCTAGACTTGGGAGAAACCACATGTTCTGTACATGCTGATGCAATTGATATTGAACTACCCTCAGCGGAAAATATTGAAGCCTCCTTGGCACAAGATAAGGAAACACACCCATCAACGGATGTATTACTAAACAACGTGATGGCTCCATGTGACCTGGAAAATCCCACGATAAGTCCAGAACTATTAGAGATATTGGGAGCTGACCCGTCGGTCACCCAAGAATATGGGCCTGATATAAACAAAGAAGTAGCTAGCAGATTTGCTCACATTGCTACGTCTGGCTTGGACAAGGAGATTCGCAAAGACCTTATCAAGAAATTCTTGGTGCCAAGTAACTGCACAAATATAGATGCACCGCAGCTTAATTTGGAAATTAAGGCAGCCTTGACCGAACAAGTGGTTAAAAGAGACAAAGCCATTGAATCACGTCAGAAGCAAATGGCAGCAGGAATTTCCGCTCTCGGAAAGATAATATCCGATCAACTCCTGACCAAGGACAAAAACAATGACCTGATCAAAGATCTTATGGAGGTCGGTCGCATATTCTGCGACATCCAGCATTCTGAATCGGAAACACGCCGTAATTTTACGCTTTACGCTGTCAAAAAGGAACTGAAGGAGCAATTGTCCAAAACTAAAATAGACAAATTTCTTTTCGGAAGTAACTTTACCGAAACGCTAAAAACTGCAAAAGCTGTGTCGAAATCCTCCGCCGACCTAAAACCGGAAGCTGAGAGGAAGTCTAAGACTCCTTCAGCGAGCTCAACGTCCAGATATTTAAACTGGAAGGCGAGGGCCCCAGCTCGCAGGCAGCCGCAGGCCCAGACGCCGCGCCATCCGCCGCCTGCACCGCAGAACGCGCAGCAGCGCGGGACCTCGTCGCACACCTACAAACAGCGACCGAAGCAGACCCGCCGCCACTAAACCCGGTACGCTATGCTGGTAGACTTGCCCTTTTTTATAAGTATTGGTCCTTAATAACCCGAGATAATTCTATCTTATCATGGATAAAAGGGTATAAAATTAAGTTTGACCAACCGGTTCACCAATCTAGTCTGCCGCCCCCAAATAAGTTCTCAGACTGTGAAAAAATTCACATTGTAAAAACTATTCAAAACTTATTATCTATTGGTGCCATTTCTGAGTGTGAACCTTGCCCTGGGCAATATATATCGCGTGTATTCCTTATACCGAAACCGAATGGCAAGATGCGTTTCATATTGAATTTAAAAGGTTTAAATAAATTTATAACAACACAACATTTTAAGTTAGAAGACATTCGTACAGCTCTTAAGCTTATAATGAAGGAATGTTATACAGCTACTTTGGATTTAAAAGACGCGTATTTTCTCATTAACATCCACCCAGATTCAAGAAAATACTTACGATTCTTTATAGATAATCAAATGTATGAATTCAATGTACTCCCATTTGGAATTTGTACAGCCCCATACATCTTTACAAAGCTTATGAAACCGGTTATTCAATTATTACGGTCTTGTGGCTATTTATCGTCTATTTATTTAGACGATTTATTTTTAACTGGCTATTCCTACCAAGAATGTATGCAAAACGTTAAGACCACCCAAGGGTTATTAGAAGCGTTAGGTTTTATTATTAACCACGAAAAAAGTGTCACAATACCATCAAAGTCTTGCAAGTATTTAGGGTACATCATAGACACACATAAATGGCAATTAAGATTACCCTCAGACAAAAGAGAACGAATCAAATCAGAGCTAATAAACATCAAAAAACTAAAGCGTTGCAAGATTAGGAAATTCGCCCAACTTATAGGTTTATTAGTTTCTGCCTGCCCCGCCATAGAATACGGGTGGCTTTACACGAAGCAATTTGAACGATGCAAATTCCTTAATTTACAAGGTAATGAGGATTACGAGAGATATATGACTTTACCTCGATCGCTGTTACCAGACATAAACTGGTGGTTAAATGTCATTGATCATTCTGTACATAAAATCAGAAATGATAATTATGTCTTAGAAATATTCTCTGACGCCTCAACGACTGGGTGGGGGGCAGCCTGCAATGAACAAACAGCTAGTGGTCAGTGGTCAGATAATGAGGCTTTATTGCACATCAATCTTCTCGAGCTTTTAGCCGCGTATTTTGCTTTAAAAATATTTGCAAAAGATTTTAACAATTGTCAAATACTGTTAAGGGTAGATAATACCACTGCCGTCAGTTATATCAACCGAATGGGCGGTATTCAATACCCCCACTTAACCAAGGTCACAAAGGATATATGGCAGTGGTGTGAAGCCCATAAAATATTTGTAGTAGCTTCATATATAAAATCGTCAGAAAATTTTAATGCTGATAGGGAATCCAGACGAATCCATTCTGACACTGAGTGGGAAGTATCGGAATCTGGCTTTCAAAAAATTATTGATAACTTTACAATTCCACAAATAGATTTATTTGCTACCCGCAATAATAAAAAATGTCATAGATTTGTGTCACAGCACAGAGACCCAGATGCTTACGCTATCGATGCCTTCACATTAGATTGGTCTAAACATTCATTTTATGCGTTTCCTCCAATAGCAATTGTACTCAAAACCTTACGCAAAATTATCTCTGATAAAGCTAAAGGTATCGTTGTTGTTCCCTATTGGCCCACTCAGCCTTGGTACCCACTTTTTATCCGACTACTTTCTTCAAATTTAATTAAATTAGATTACAGTGATGTCATAATTCCTAATTGCAGCAACCGGAACATTCACCACACTACCCTGGTTGCCGGAGTATTGTCCGGACGGCGATGCTGCAGCGACTAGTTCCTCCTTCCGCCTTAGACATCGTACTAGCCTCAATAGCAGACAACACGCTAAAACAATATGACGTTTGTTTCAAACGATGGTTTGTTTTTTGCAATCAAAACAATATTAACATGTATGATCCATCTATCCCATTGATTATAGAATTTTTGACTAAATTATTTAATGAGGGTCATCAATATGGATCCATAAATTCACACCGATGTGCACTTTCCCTCATTGTAGGAAACATATCAGATGATGACCGGATAACCAGATTCTGTAAGGGTGTTTATAGGCTAAGACCACCGCTACCGCGATACAATGTCACCTGGGATGCCAATGTGGTTCTAAACTACCTGGAATCTTTATATCCCAATGAAGCTCTTACCCTCGAACAGCTTTCAAAGAAGTGTGTTACACTACTTGCGCTTGTGACGGCTCATAGGATACAAACGCTGTCTAAAATCAAAACTGACCAGATAGTAGTTTTAAACAATCACATTATTATAAGAATAACAGATTTGATTAAAACTTCAAAAATCGGTTCCAAGCAACCGACACTATACTTGCCCTTCTTTACTGAGAGACCTGGCATTTGCCCTGCTAAAACCCTAATCACTTATTTGGACAAAAGTAAAGATATACGTAAATCTAACGAACTTTTTATTAGTATCCGAAAACCATATAAATGTGTTTCTACGCAAACACTCAGTAGATGGGTTAAATGTACTTTAAAAGATAGTGGAATTGACGTGTCCGTGTTCTCTTCTCATAGCACTCGTCACGCCGCAACTTCCAAGGCCCATAAACTAGGAGTTAATATAGACTTAATACGGCAAACAGCAGGGTGGCGCGACAATTCCACTACCTTTGCTAAATTTTATAATAGACCTGTTATCCACAATGAGGATAACATGGCATTAGCAAGAACTATCTGTTCTAACGTTCACACTGATTAAAATACTGGGGTAGTAGTTTCATAACATTTTGATGAATTATATGTAGTTAAGTATGATTTAAGTTTCTAAATACAATTAAGTTCATTTTGTTGTTGAGTTATGGTAAATGAATAAACTAATGATATAATAATATTCATTGTTTAATGTTAACGATATTTCCTTTACTCTCAACATCTACATTGTGTTCAATAATATTCTAATGTACTAATCTTGAAGACTAAGCACGAGTATAATTAATGATTAAACGAACTTACCTGTACGTGAAGTTCTATCATAATTATACGAAGTGCTTAGTCTGAAAAGATTAGTACTAACACCCTCCCTCCCTATGTCCCCCAAGTGGTTATAGGAAATATCGTATTTATTATCTAAACTAAATGAGAGCTAACGGCCTCCCGGTAAGCAAGTAAACAAGCTACCTACAGGTATGCTACCTACAGGTACCCACAATAAAAAAAAAAAAAAAAAAAAACTATTGTTGACCCTTTGGCAACAATTTCTCTAAAATAGTGTTGAAATGGAGTTACGTAGGCGAAACTACATTGTGTTCAATAATATTCTAATGTACTAATCTTTTCAGACTAAGCACTTCGTATAATTATGATAGAACTTCACGTACAGGTAAGTTCGTTTAATCATTAATCAGATTTTAGTCTGAGCTACCTACACATCTAAACGCGAGACTGACAAACTCCCGAGATCATAGCGCTATTACTCGAGCAGCCGGTTTTCCAGTTTTTTTTGTGACCTAGCTGGGATCGTCCACACGACATTCCTTTATTACTTACAATAGACTTACAACACGAATAAATCTCAACGTCTCGCAGGGTGTCGCGGCATGCGGCGAGACTCCGGTATGATTGTTTATGACGACCTCGGTGGCGTGGCCGGCGAGTGCTCGGCTAAGACGCAAGAGGCGCGGGTTTGATCCACTACGAGAGAAATGTTTGTATATTCTGCAAATATTTCTTCCTGGTCAGGGTGTTGTAGTATTATAATAAGTATGTATTTACAAAAAAAGTTGGTATATAAGTAGGTATTCAATCAGTTACCTGGTTCCCGTACAATCTTTGTTTAGTTTGGGGCTAGGTGGCGCTGTGTTAAATGTCCACAAATATTTATATTTTTATTTATTTATGATTCCGAACTCCGCTTGACGCAGCAGTGCTGTCTCAGCACTACTGGTCCCCATATATTCTTCATAGGTTTATTTTAGGATAACATTTCGAGCTTCGCAGCCAGCAGTGCCACGGCTGCAATGCAGCGGCAGTAGGTATGTAGTGGCATAGTACCTACCTACCTACGTACGTGAATGAAAGATGAATATCTCTGATTCAGAAGAGGAACAATTAATTAACTTGGTGACTTTTCTTTTAGGTAGGTACCTACTATTGGCATAAAGCAACAACACATCATCCTCATCTTCTTCCTCTTCCAACAATGTAAATAAAAGTTGGTGCTCAATTGACAACTGTCAACTCAAAGCAACTGAATGAATACACAACAGCGCAACACTGCCCTTGCAACCTTGCTCGGAATCAGCGCGGCTGGCAGCACTGCTGCACAGCACCACAGTGGCTGCACTGCTGCGTGCAACCGAGATCGGAGTCATACCGTTTAGGTTACTTCACGTCGTTAAAAAATGCGAGTGTTAAGTAATTGAAACAAGGTTGAATCTAGCCCGTTGCGGCGCGGTGATCTCGGGCGCGAGTGCTGCCGCCAGACCATCGTGTGGCATGCCGTGGCACGCCGGCCGCCGCGTCTGTGTGAACACAGGCCACAGAACACTTACTCCTAGCGGAGGCACAGACCTTTAGCTAAAAGCGACAGTTGGTTTTTGTACACCAAAGTAAACTTTGTGGAAGAACTAAGGATATTTATAAAAAAAACTCAAAGATATGTGATATAAGTACCTATATATTGACGGTCTCGGTGGCGTGGCGGGCGATTGCTCGGCAGAGACGCAAGAGGCGCGGGTTCGATTCCCACTGCGGAAGAAATGTTTGCATGATCTGTAAATATTTCTTCCGGGTCTGGGTGTTGTGGTACCATGGTACTCGTAGTTTCTGTTACCCACGACACTGGGAATCCTAGTGTGGGGTCAGGACTATGTATGTGACTTGTGAAATCAAACTAAGTTGAGCTTGTAATACCTATATTTATTTTGTATTGACAACACAATCAATTCATCTGATCTACTAGTATAGTAAATTTTAAAAGAACATTGACTAAACATTTTTTAAGAATAATTTTGATATGCCTGATAGTAGGTACAAAATATTGAATCTTAAAAACTAAACAAGATAATATAGGAACTTGCCAGTAATTTTTAAAAATATATTTATTTTGTATTTCTCGTTAGATCTAATTCAGGTATTATGCATTGTACTAGCAATGTTGAAAGCACTATTACTGCACCCGTTAATCTACTCTGATATGTGAATTAGACATTGTATATTTATTGTAAGGTATATCTACCTATTAAAAATAGTCTCAGTGTCAATAAGAACTTTAGTCATAAATTCATTTTGCGATACAAGGCCTCTTGCTGACATTTTATGTTTATCACAGTAACTGATAGGCAAATCAGTAAGTACTTTTAGAAGTGGGTTAATCAAACGTTTTATATATTTAGATAGGAGTTCCGTGTTATAGTCTCCGCCTACAACCTCGTTCCATAACACGTCTTTCAAGGCGACCTGCCGATCCTTATTTATTTATCCCCTAGTGAATAAGAGGCTTTACAGTTTGGTTATGTAGAAAGGTGTAGTGGAGAGACCTTAAGAGAGCCACCAACATAACTGTTAAGTTGACAGTGTCGCTATTAGTATCTCGAAAACCTCATGTTAATTATATCCTTCTGAATAGTTAGATGGCCGGCAAACCTTTAGGTATGAAATACTAGAAAGGTCTACTATACAATAGATAAGACAGAAGATACAAATAATAGAAAATCTTAGCTTACACTCACTAAATGCAAATCAATTAACTAACGAAGTTATTAAAAACTAGATAATGACATCCATGTTATATGTACCTATTTGCCATGATATTTGTTCAAACGAATTCAGACCTCTGAATGAGGCAGAGTTCAGATCTCACTGTGGATGTTAACGTCACTATCCCTCTAACCATTGTACATTGTAGGTATAGCTAACAATATATTTTTGGTCAGGTTAATACCGTTATATCACAAATGTTTACTTCAATCCAATTGGTATAAATAGTATTATTTGTATAAACCTATCACACAGTATTAGTGAGTCTACATCTTAGCCTCGCAAAATAAATAATATTGCAAAATCGGTTTCGATGTAAAGCTCTTAATACCTACCTAATTCTGACACTTCCATTCTGGGTTGGGAATGTAAATGAAATTCAATAATTTTAGGCAGAGTCATTTGGGTAAAAATCCCCTGAATCTACAATAAAGCAAGTATTAGGTAAACCCACATTTCCTAAAAAATAAGATTGTGGTCACAAATATCAAACTCAAAGACTTAACTCGCTTGAGCTCTTCATCCAAATAACTCCAAGTATGCACCCAGAATACAACGGCAAAGTTAATTTTTTTTATCTTCTAAAATATAATGAAGATGCATTGCAAATACTGACGCAAAAATGTCACCATTGCTTTAGCAGCTAACACTGCGGAATACAATAGTTCAAACTTTATATTTACTGCTTTTTTAGTGATTTTATATTAAGTTCTATGTAATTTGGGGTGATTGTTGATCGCCAACAAATATGTAGGTACGAATAGGAATTTAGCAGTAGCGTAATTTACCTGTAGGTACCGTCGTATTTAGCATTTAGCACCACTCCTCAACTTATATAGCAGAGTCACTAATGTTTGATCAGGTGATTATGTAACAAACCAAATAAACCACGACATTACGTTTTGTTTACATTCGTGACAGAGACATCAGTTGCTTAGTTAGCCACTATCACTCGTTATAGGTACTAACTCGGACTTTGTGTTAACCCGAGTTATACCGTCGTATCTTGTTTACTATATTCGATAATTATACTAATGATGGCTTCTCGGGTGCCGAAAATGAGCGCAAACAATCCAAAGGTTACGACGAGTACGTTTTTCCAAATTATGTAATTGGTGCGTCCAAATCCAATGTCCCAGTAGGTAATGACTTCTATAAAAGCGGGAGCAATAAGCCCGAGGATGGAGAAGCAGAAGGCTCCGATGACACCCATGAAGGGTGCGATAGTTGGCACGGCGACAGCCAGTACCACACAAATCGTCACCAGGATCGTTCTCAAGATGTAGTCCGCGAGGTCAGGCCGATTTGTGAACTTGTCTTTGATGCCGTTCCACGCGATCTCGATGCACACGAAGAACTGTAGACCGAATGTGCAGTAAACGGCGATGGCGATAGAGATTTTGACTATCTGGGCAGGACTGGGGACAAGCAAAAGTAAATTTGACTCAAACTCCATCTTGAGAAACAATTTTAATTTCATTCTATAGTGATACTTACATGGCGGCTGCATCGAGATTCAGCGTGATAGAATCTTTAACTTCTTCGCCGAAGCGCAAGTATCCGAGAAAGCCAAGTAAGATGTAGACGACAGTGACCCCCGACATGCCCTTGTTCAACACGCCGCAGAGGCCGAGCATCGCGGGCGGAGACTTCATGGCATTCTCCAAAGGCATCACCACGCCGATAGCTTCCATCGCGAATATGCTCAGAGAAAAGAACTCCGGCCAATCCAGTGGCGACTTAAACAGCATATCGTTTATGTTGTTGGTCTGTAGCTCCCCGGTCCCGACGAGGTAGTAAAACGTGATGCCCAGTCCTGCAGCCATGAAAAAATTCGCGATCATGGATACCGGAGCTAGGTATTTAAGATTGCGCACCCATGCCATGAATATTAACGGCAGAAGAAGACAGATGATAAATATTCTTGCTTCTACCTCTTCTTCCTTTTGGTCCATGTAGTATGCTGCGACCTAAAAAAAAATGGTTTATTTCATATCGAATGTAAGAATATGTAGATATTAATTTCAAAATGTCTGCTCGTAACGATTTTTTTTTGATAAGCAATAATTTAACTTACTTGAATTATGTTTTTAGCGATGATAACTGTGTAAACGGAGCAAGTACCGAAGTACGTCACGAAAAGACTCACGACGATAAAGATTCTGTAAGGTAATAAGTATATTAGGTTAGGTAATTTGCAGATTAATTCTAAAAAAACCGACTAGCGACAGTTATCTTAATCAATTTATTTTTTCAGTAAAACTTTCAATTATCCATGCATAAGGTTATCTGGAAGAGATCACTGTTAAGCGATAAGACCGCCAATTGTACGCTTATTTTAACGGGTTTAAGTTTTATTTTATATGTAATTTTGAGTATAATAAAGGAATTTAATTATACATTTCATTCAGATTTTTTAAGAAGAGTGAGAATATGAAATTACTTTGTTTACGTCTGAACTAAGATAAAAAATCTGCTGTTGTGGTAAGTAGGCACCACCTTCTTAATATAGTAAAAAAATTAAAGTGATACTTGATGATCGGTCATATTTCCGCACGATATAATATAGCCAAGTAGATACAGACTTACCTAACTCAAAATATTGGGAATGAAACGTGATCCGTTAGTATTTAAACAGCTGTTGTTGTTTAATTGCAGATTTAAACTTACCTAAATAAATTTGCCCAGCTTCGTAGCGACTGGGGACCGTTTTCAAGCGCTGCCTCGCCCACTTCTGCAAACGTCATTTGCGTTCTTCTGGTTTTTTTGTACAACACATGTGAGCATTTAATCTGTGAACAAATAACAGCGTTTTTAAAGAACTTAGAGTCAGGGTTCCGAAGTTGTGACGGATCGGAATGCTTGTCATACTCGTCCAGAGTCAGAGGCGTTTTACTCGCAAACTTAAAATTACCTACTTACGCTTAATTTTTGCAATTTAGTAAATAACTACATGTTACCCGGTGACCCGCATATTAAGAAAATAAAGTTTTTTTGTTATGGATAATGGCTATAATTTGTGTCCCACCCTACTCATTCATACTTATGCTATAGTGACTATAGCATAAGTAATGAATGTTACTGAAGAGGGAATGTTTACTATAGTATAGTCCATTTCAGCTAGCATTGGTTTGGTGACAGCAGGCTAAAAGATAAAACAATAGCTGAAAAAGAGTGAAAGTACTGATCTGACAGCTGTCACCCAACTGATGCTAGCTGAAATGGACTACGGTTATAGGATTAAAATAACACAATTAAACGTATTTGGGTAAGTAAGAGTATTAGTAGCCTAACTATATCTTGGATGTCAGCCGTGCCTAGTCATGGGAACAATCGTGAAACTATCTTTATCTCTTGATTTTTGTTTTAAATAGACAGAAATTATTTATTTAGCACAAATGACACAGCAAAAACATAGAATGTCCAGCTGCTTCTATCCCCGAGCATGTCGTAAAAATCGACTAAGTGATAGTATACTCTCCAACATGATGGACCATCTATAATAAGCGATGGGTTGATCACCTGTCACCATGGTTCACCATATCCATGTTGGGACTTTGAATCAGGAGTGGGTGCAAGTTTTCTTATAATTACTTGTGGCTCTGCTCACCCCATTAGAGATACGGGTGTGATGATTATGTAAGTACTCGTATGTAGGTATGTTCATACCATCGAGCATTAAATGCTCGATGGTTCATACATACCTACATACGAGTACTTACATCACATAAAGTGAGAGAAACAAATTAAAGAAGTAAGAGCACAGTATAGAGTAAAGAGAATTTTAATTCGGTAGTTACCAGGATGTAAGAGCAGTGAGTGCAGACCACAGCGACCAATACGGTGAACATTATGCCGTTGACGAGACCAGCGCATTTGAAGGCTTTGGGCATTGCCAGGATGCCAGTACCCAACGAAGCCTTCAGCAGATGAGTCAGGGTATCGTTGTTCCTGAAATATTCATTGTCTTTCAAGTAGGTACCTACATAGAAAAAAAACTACTTTGTAATTACGTAGCCCAGATAAAGTACCTTCTATTAGGTACAGAGTTTTTTTTACTGGGACAGTATGGGGAAATCCGAAACCAAAAGAGATTCCAGGAAGTATGTTGAAAGAACCATTTGCTCTTTTTTGTGAAATTAATTTTGGCATAGTAAACTCTGTAGGTATCTCTTTTGTTAAAAAAACACTGTACATTAGCAACTTAGCAATGGTTCTATTAAACTAGAAGCTAGGTAAATTAATTCGCACAGCATAAATAAGGACAAATTAATTAGGGCTAATGTTAAAATATACTACATATCGCTTTTCGCATATCAGAATAAATCGCTGTAGGTATTTATAGCATGTTAGGTTTATGTAAAAAAAATCCAAATATAACAAATAATATTAATAATTTATTCATTTAGTTAAGAAGGTCGAGAATAGATTATTCAGATAGTTCCTATAAAATAGTAATAATTTCGATTACTTATCTACCTAAATGAAATGGCTGGATAAATTGAAAGGAATAAAATTGTTCCTTTCTTTTGACAAAATTGATCATGCTGTGCCGACCCCATATAGAGTGGGATAAGGGCAGCAAGATGATGATGATTAAAAAATCGTATTACGAAGTTTATCATTTAAGTGGTCGGTGGTACTTACGATGTAGGATTATCCAACTTGCGCTCAGAGAATGGATCGAAATCTGCCGATTCTGCGTCTTTGTTCATCTTATATCTGTAAACAAGACACATGGTCACATCGTAGCATTTTTGTTCTGCCTAAACTTTTTGGTATTGTGCATTATGTAATGTTGTAATTATGGTAACTACAGTGGCGTACAAACAGGTTTATAAATAAATAAATTATCATTTATAAGTCATAAAGGTAAGTAGGTAATATATTTTAGAAGTAAAATATAACTGCTATAGTACCTACTAATCTGTAATCTTATCTATGGCTATGGAAGAGCGGGATCTTCTAACACAAGTTATTTTTACTTTAAAGAGGGGAACCTTAGTGATATACTGTTAACTGTTACAGAAATAAATCATTTTTAATCAGTAAATGAAAAAAAAATCGCACTCTAATTGCGATTTATGATAAATCGCAATTTAGAGTGCGATTTTTTTTTGTTATTGTTTGGGTACCTACTTGTATCGACTTATACTTAATCGTATTATCGTGTTTATAAATTCAAGACAAAAGTTCTTAGTTTCTGAGATCAATTTACGATTTAGAATAATATTATAAACCTTATCATACTAATATTATAAAGAGGAAAGATTTTTTTGTTTTTTTGTCCAAAACTACTGGACCGATTTCAAAAATTCTTTCACTAATAGAAAGCTACATTATCAGGGACCAGTATAAGTTATAATATATTTTCAAAAAATTAGGGATCCGTTACAAAATTGCAATATTGTAACCCAAGGTAGAAAACCCAAAATAGTTTTTGGCGTGCGCTCCGAAAAGTATTGATTATAGAACAAAATAATGTACTACACGCGTACGAAGTCGCGGGCAACAGCTAGTTCTTTTATATTTCCGACGATGATGTTCCGTAAGAGTTGCAGCGATGATCACGGGTTGACTGATTGTACTGGAGCAACCGCCGTTGGAGGCATATTCTACCCTTAATCTCATCTTCAGAATAAAAAAATACGGTAACTACCCATATTATGTACGATTAAGTCTCGTTATAATTTTTTTTTACTAGTAATTATCTGCTGGACTGCAAGTAAAGGAAAAACATGGAATGCATCTAGCTGCTTCTCTCCCCAAGCATGTCGTCAAATTCGACTAAGCGTTAGTATCCTCCCCAACATGATGGACCATTAATATAGGCGATGGGCTGATCACCATCACCTGTCACCATGGTTCACCACATCAATCTTGGGATTTTCAATCAGGAGTAGCTGCAAGTTTTCTTATGATTAGGTACTTGTGGCTCTGCCCTTCCCATTAAGGATACAGGTAAATACATACTTGCTAACAATCTTTTCCTTGTTCTTTTCTTCTGGCGACAGGAATGTTTCCAGTTCTTGCGGAGCAGGTATACTGCCATTCGTTTCCTGCAAAAACATACATATTTTATGAATCTAAAAAGGGATACCTACCTTAAAAAGAGACCCTTATACGTAGGTAGTGTATGAGGCTAACCCCCGAATACTCAAACGCATCTTAAAGTTGAGCACGTCTCAAATGACGATTTTTTTTTTGACAGATTTTCATCAGAAACTTTCAAAAAACCGTGAGTTGGGACGTGCTCAACTCTGAATCGCGTTTGAGTATTCGGGGGTTACAGTCATCAAAATTGAGCACCTGTAGGTATTTTTGTATATATATGTTATACATTAGGTAGATATTATTTGTAGGTAGGTATTTATTTGTGTATAATAATTATTTTTCTTGTAACTTTTCTACAATGCACTGCCTCCATTTTTTCTCCAAACTACACAAAGGTTAGCTGGAAGAAAATGCCAATTAGCATTAAGTTCGCCTATAGGTAGTAAGTAGTAGTGTTAATGTTATTTCTAAGTGCAATAAACAATTTGAATTTGAATTTTAAATGTTTATAGAGTTGTGTTGCAAACTTTTCAGGCTAAATTGATACATCCAATACACCCATCGAGCATTCAGTTAAATGCTCGATGAATACACCGAAGCTACTGTAATTAGTTGAAACGGGTTGAGCATTTATTTATACGTAATTAACGTGAAATTAATCGGCAGAAGGCTTTTACATGCCTACAAATTAACGAGCCTTGTGTCGTGCAAATTGAAACGATAAATTGACTATGATGTGCCGGCGGGCTCGTCTGCCAAGGGATGGTAGAGATACAATGTAATCATCATCTTCCTGCCCCTATCCCACTCTATGTGGGGACGGCACAGCATGATCCTTGGATCATGTTGTAATAGTTTTGGCTAAGGTGTTTTATGACCGGCCGCCTGCCTGACGTTAACCCTCCTTGGGAATACTTGCTTATTGTATTTCATCATGTTGGAGGATACTATCCCTTAGACGATTTTTACGACATGCTCGGGGAGAGAAGCAGCTGGACGCAATCTATGTTTTTTTCTTTACTACTAGAGATACAACGTAATGTACTTCGTAAAAGTTTTTTTAAGTATTTCGTAAGTTTGTTTCACTTTATTTTTTGAGACCACTAGTGGTCTAGTGGTAGCTGACCTTCTTATAGTCGTGGTTTCAAATCCGGTTGTGCGGAAATTTTTCCACCAGGATTTTTATGTCCAAAAAATGTATCGCTATACCAGTACTCTCAAACGGTGTAGGAAAACATCGAGGAAACCGGCATGTCGAGAACCAAACAAGTTCGATAGGAAGGGCTGTCTCCAATCAATTTTTAAGCCCGATGATTTAAGGAAAACTTTGAGTTAGTACCAATGTTTTTAGGCCTACTGGTTAATCATTATGGACTACTCAGCTATTGGACTCAAATAGCCGTGTAATAGACCAAATGCTGATCCACTAAAACTCACATCTGGAAACTTTATTCAAAGTAGCACCCCTGGGTGAATTTCAACAAGAGATTTTTATTTGTCATTTCGGTGGGTTTTTTTTATTCTACATATTTTTAGTGACAAATAAAACTTTAGCCTATTTTATAACATTGTGCGTGAGTGGACATCAAATATCATCAAAACTTACATAAATATTTAAGATGAATTTTTAAGAGTCCACTGAAATGAAAAGTGTCTACCGAAATGATAAAAAATACCACCGAAATGATTACTTGGCACTGTGTAAATAGAAAAAATACTTCCGAATAATCTTATCTACACTCTAGGTAAAAGTCAATTAGGTACATAACTATGACTTTGTATTTGACACAAGGATCACTAAAAATTTATGGTTTTATCAAATTAAACGAATCTATCACGAGTTATAACAGCCACCGAAATGAAACTATTTTTGTCCTCATATCACCGAAATGATAAACTTACTTTTTTGGCGGGAAACCGCAAGACGTTGGGACCGGTGCGTTCGCGCCGAGAGCTTGAGCCGGACTGATCCGAAGTGAGGAAAGGTGAGGGGGGCGTAACAACGCAATGTTGACGTGGCTATTCTACTAAAACTTACTGTCCGCTGAAATGATAACTTTTTTCCAGACAAAAGTTAACTGCCTGTCAAATCCATGAGAAAGAAGATAAACAAACAAAAATGTTTTATTTGATCGAATGTATTATAATTTAATGATTACAAAAATTTAATTCCACGATTTACGATTAACGATTTAAATCCATATAAGTAACGAATGTATTTGCAGGGGAAGGTATTTTATGAGCGGAATTGGGATCAGGACAGGCCACTGTGATGATAGAATAACACTTTGTAATTTTTTTTTTCGTATAGTAATGGGTAGAAATCAATGATTTTTTTGCCAAGGTAGAGAAGTACTTACGCTGTTGAGAAAAAATATATAAAATTAAAAATTAGCACATTGCACTACCGTTCAGGTTTGCCGTGTATTTTTTTTGCTTGGGCAATTCACCCCCCTACGGAATAAAGACCTTAACATGTAAATAGGGATTGGGAGCTACCGTCGGATCGCTAATGTTTCTGTAATACGCCGTGATAGATATGACATGCTAAATTTATGTTATTTATTTGTCACAGCAAGGTACAGTAGGTACCTATTTAGGTACCTACTGTTACATAGGCGGTTTTACGATATGGTTGCATTCCGATACATGATCCAATTATAGGCGGACAAAGCATTTGCAAAGTAGTTACCTTACACACATTGTTTTATTACTAATTAAAAAAAATACTAAAGCTTTTATGTTTTCTAATGCTTTACAAATTTTGTCATATTAGTTACAAAACCTGTCAAGAGATGACGCTACTGTGACGGCGAAAAAATCTAAAAATGTCCCGTCCTTTTCGCACGCACTGATAACGCATACACCCATCCCGTGTTATTTAAAATAATTGTTTTGTGAATCTTTAATTCGCAATTTTAAATATTTATTTATATTGAAAGTAATTAAAAAAAAACTGCTAATAATATTCTATACGCAAAAAGTTTTATTATACTTATGTTTTAAAAGTAAAGAATGTTTGTGAAGAAAAGTCCTAGATCGCGCTGACGGTGTTTTTTAGCAAAGACGGGGAAGTACGAGTTTCATTTTATATCTCCTGGGCATCGAGCATTAAACGTAAATGCTCGGTGGTCGGGGGGAGTCCGTGTCTACACAGTATAACAGCTGTGGCGGGTTGTGCCATCCACCTGTCAATGGGGTCAGTCAATGAGCAATTGGAAAAGCAAGTTGACTGTATCAATCGAAAAGTCGATCAGTGTTCGGCCACGGGCCCGAATAATCATCACGGGCCACCTAGGCAAAGCGAGGTTAACTCCTCAACCCCACTGTGTAGACGATTCGACTTTCCCTTTGCCATTTCTTTTTAATAGTATCATCAAGGATATTTTGACCAAGTGGCTAAATTGGCTTTTAGTATTTACCATACTTGGTCCTAAAAAATGAATTGAAATATTATTATATCCGACTACGCAAAGCGGGTAGTGTATTTTTAATTGAACAGTAATTCTGTGATATATTAAAAGAAAATTGAAATGGCATAAGCTATGTAGTTAGCTATAGAAATTAACGAGGACATCTGTAAGGTAATGATTAGGTATGCATGTTTTCTCGTGTGCAATAAAGAATTTTCTATCTATCTATCTATGAGGGTCAACGAAAGTAAGTACTATGTAGTTTTTTACTTACGTTGACCATCTTGACGTCCTTTTTATGCTCCTCCCGATCTGTGAATAAAGACAACTTATATTAGTATAAGTAAGTAGCTGAAAGGATTGCAACTAAAAGTCCGTCCGAATTCGAATCCAATACAAGCTTAGTGAGACTTCAGCCTACGTATATTTTATTAAAGTTGACTTTATATGATGGTCCTATTTTAGATTTCTAGTGAGTGGTTCTGCAACAAAACATCTATTTGTTCCTATTTGCTATTTGAGCTGGTCATGAATTACCTTTTCTAATTCAAGAGTTTTTTCTCGACTGTTCCTGTTCGGACGTTCTGATAAGTTTGAATACAAAATACATGTTTCCTTATGAAGCTACGAACCAAACAGGACCGGTGAGGTGCGAATTGGACTTGCACAACCAGGATTCAGAACAATCACATTATTCTAAGTGCGTGGGTGGCTTATGAAATTAATTTATTGAAAACTACAAAATCTGCAAATCGGCTCCCTAATGGTACCTACTTCACTTGACGTAGTACCTAATAGTAAATCCACGACCTCTACACCTGTCATTTCACCATCCCTTCTTTCCAGTTTAGTATTTTTTGCTAATAGCCGTGTAGAGTTTGTGACTTCATCAGTGAGGTATAGTGTGAGTGATACTGTGAGGTATAAGTGGGGAAAACTACATTATTTGGTATGAAATAATTAAATTCACTGAAGAATTTAATTGAGGAAAAAGCCTCGAGGAAAAGGTAACAAAAATTACAAAATGCCTGTGCTCCAATAACTTTACATCGCTACAACAACGGAAACAACTTGAACTTCCGAATTCGAACAATAGGCTGGTTAAGAACATGGATCGGGCATTACTACACTACAAGTGGCAAGGTTTGTTTCGTGTTTCGTTGAGTGTGTTTTGTAAGTTTGAATTACAACGAAAGAACACATTATTTAAAAAAAGAATACTTAGTTATAATTTGAATCTTTTTTTATATGCTTCATACAAAATATTATGTTTTTTTTTATTACTAGTTAATTGTATTGGTAAAATTTCTATGTATTATTTATCACATATTTTTTTGTAATATTATCATAATGTTAATATTATAATTAAATCAATTTATAGTAATAGCTGTAGTAGTAATACCTGTTTAAGTGCTTTTAAAGTGTTTCTGTAAAATAAAGATAAACCTTCATTATTATACGAGTAGGTATTGCATTGTGTTTTATTTCTAATCTAAAACATGAGCCTTTTTTTTAACGTCAATATAATTTTCATCATCATCATCATCATCAGCCTATAGCAGTCCACTGCTGGACATAGGCCTCCCCTAATGAGCGCCATCGCGCCCTATCTTTGGCTTGACGCATCCAGTTTCTGCCAGCAGCCTTTCGCAGATCGTCACTCCACCTAGCCGGAGGGCGTCCTACACTACGTTTGCCGAGTCGCGGTCTCCACTCAAGAACTCGTTTACCCCAACGGTTGTCGGTTCTTCGGCAGATATGACCAGCCCACTGCCACTTCAGTTTGCTAATTCTCTGAGCTATGTCGGTGACCTTGGTTCTCTGTCGGATAACATCATTACGGATCCTATCCTTCAGAGAAACTCCGAGCATAGCTCTTTCCATAGCTCGCTGAGCGACTTTGAACTGGTGGACTAGCCGCACTGTGAGTGTCCACGTTTCGGCTCCGTAAGTCATTACAGGTAGGACGCACTGATTGAACACTTTGGTTTTCAGGCATTGTGGTATAGGTGACGTGAAAACTTGACGTAATTTTCCAAATGCTGCCCAACCTAGCTGGATTCTCCTCTTAGCCTCCTTCTCAAAGCTGTTTTTACCTAACTGCACAATCTGCCCGAGGTATGTATATTCCGAAACAGCTTCAAGAAGGTGGCCATTTACGACGACAGGTCTCGGATCTATGCGGTCATTGTACATGACCTTGGTTTTATCCAAATTCATGCCGAGACCTATCCGTCGCGAGGCCGATGCTAGGCTGTTCAACATTTGTTGCAGCTCCTCCAGCGACTCCGCCATTAGGACTATGTCATCTGCGAATCGTAAGTGTGAGATATGCTCGCCGTTTATGTTAATGCCCATGCCTTTCCAGTCCAGCGTCTTAAACATATCTTCCAACGCGCTGGTGAACAGTTTCGGGGATATGACATCCCCCTGTCTCACTCCTCTGCGCAGTTGGATGGGTTTAGACTGCTGGTCCTGTACTTGGACACACATGGTGGCGGCTTCATAAAGACATCTCAACACTTCGATATAACGATAGTCCACTTGGCATCGCTGTAAGGATTCCAGAACAGCCCAGGTTTCAACGGAGTCAAAGGCCTTCTCATAGTCCACAAAAGCGAGACACAGAGGCTGATTATACTCTTCGGACTTCTGTATAATCTGCCTCAATGTGTGGATGTGGTCTATGGTGCCAAATCCTCCTCGAAACCCAGCCTGCTCCGGTGGCTGATGCTCGTCAAGTCTTCTGGCGAGACGGTTCGAGATGACTCTTGAGAACAGCTTATAGACGTGGCTCAGAAGTGAGATGGGTCTGTAGTTTTTAAGAAGAGTTTTATCACCCTTCTTAAAGAACAGGACCACCAAACTTCTGTTCCACGCCTTTGGAGTTCTCCCACGGTGAATGACGGAGTCGAAGAGGATCTGCAGTTGTTTCGCAACTGAAGTTCCTCCTGCCTTCAGAAGTTCTGAGGTTATTCCGTCTTCTCCGGGGGCTTTTCCATTTTTAAGCTGTCTCAGAGCCAGCACGATCTCGTCTTGGCTGATGTCTGGCAGTTCGTCGGTGTAGTGGCGGGTGAGAGTGGCTCTAGAATCGTGATCTTCACGTTGAGGGCAGGGAGCATGTGCGGCATACAATCGGCCATAGAAGTCCTCGATCTCGGCGAGAATCTCCGGCTTTGACAGTACGGTTCTGCCATCTTGCGTTCTGAGCTTCGTCAGGTGGCTCCTTCCAAGCTGCTGAGTGAATACTTTGGACCCTCGGTTTCGCTCTATTGCCTCTTTGATAAGGCGTGTGTTGGAGCTCCGAAGGTCACGCCGTATCATCTTCGCAATTTGCTTGTTAAGGTCTGACCTCGCTGACGAATTCGCTTGAGTGGTTTCCCGTCTTTTTGTCATAAGCTGAAGAGTCTCAGTCGAGAGTTTAGACTTCTTGCCCGTATGCCGCGTTTTGCATAATTTGATGCCCTCTTCCCTCAACGCGTCAACCACGTTTTGTAGGGTCTCGTCAGCGTCATCGGTGGGTTCCATAGCAACAAATCTGTCTTCGAGAAGTTTCTGAAACTTCTCGGTGCCCGCTATGATCTGGAGAAGATTAGGTCGGAGCGTGGACTTCATCAGACGGGATCTTTCCAGCTTAAGATTGATATTCAGAGAGCCTCGAACAAGTCGGTGATCAGATCCGGTATTAAACCTGTTGATCACTGAGACATCTCTGAATATGTGCTTTTTGTCCGTCATGATGAAGTCGATCTCATTTTTGGTCACAGCATCGGGGCTTTGCCACGTCCACTTCCTGTGGGGTTTCTTCTTGAAGAACGAGTTCATTAAGAAGAGCCCCTCCTTCTCTAGGAAGTTGACGAGCATTTGCCCCCTGTGGTTCCTACATCCATAACCATGCGGGCCCACTCTAGATTCGTCGCCAATCCGGACTCCCACTTTGCCGTTAAAGTCCCCCATAACAACGTTGAAGTGAGCCTTAGTGGTGTTGTGCAAGGCTTTGGATATGTCCTCGTACATATCCTCTACTTCGTCATCCGAGTATGTCGAGGTCGGTGCGTATACCTGGACTATCTTCATGCTATACCTCTTTGATAGCCGAAGAATCAGGTACGCTACCCTGGTCGACACACTGGATATTTCTTCAACGTTGTTAGAGAGGGCCTTATTAACGAGAAACCCTACGCCACCCTGAGAAGTTTTGTCACCCTCGCGGAAGTACAGAAGGTGGCCTGATTTTAGGGTGATAGTGTCCTCTCCCTCTCTACGGACTTCACTCAACCCCAAAACATGCCACCTAATGTTCTCTAGCTCCACTTCCAACTGCGCTAGATGTTCGTCAAGCCTCAAACTACGTCCGTTATACGTCGCCAGGGTCAGGTGTTTTTGGTAGCCTACGGTAGCCCGGTGATTCTTAGCACCCCTTGCCCCGCAGTTACCGTGACCGCTACCATGGTCAGGACTAGCAAGGCGGCCGGGAACTAGGGGCCACTTCATTCTGTTTCCAATCATTGGGGGGTTAATGCCCATAATCCCCACGCTGGGCATGCGGGTTGGGGATCGCAGAAGCACAGCTTCTCGCATCGCCGACGCTGCTGCCCGTCGACGGCCACGGAATTTAGTTGTGCCTTAAGGGCTGCGCTATACCGCAATCAGCCGGTCGCCAGAGCCTCGTTTGTTATTTAGCAGGGTATACCACGGGCAGGTGAGGTTGGCTTGGGTCCCTAAGATGTTAGTCGGAACCCCATATACCCCATATACCATATACATATATAAATTATATATATAATATAATTTTAGCATCCGTTATATCTTGTGGTAGTTTATTATACCTACATCTGGGCACCTTCAGACATTATACTTTTTTCCATATTTGGTTTTTGAATAGTGAAGTTTTATGTCATTTGCATTTTCTCAATCTTATTTTGGAAGTGGCTCTTTTTAGTGAATATATGAATATGAATTTTTGTATGTTCTGCAAATATTTCTTCCGGGTCTAGGTGTTGTAGTATTATGTATTACAAGTATGCATTTACAAAACAAAAAGTATATAAGTATCAGTCATCTTGTGCCGATAGTACAAGCTTTGCTTAGTTTGGGGCTAGATGGCGCTGTGTGAAATGTTCATTAATATTATCTTTTTATTAATTTATTTTGTGCAATTTGCAGCATATTTGTATATTTTTATTTTAACAGCAGAACCCCATGCTTCTACTAGATAATCTATGTGTGGTTTGATAAGAGAGTTATAAACCATATAACGTAGGTACGTGCCATGGCAAGCACCTCACCACTAATTCTAATTCTAATTAAAGTTAGGGGAACAAAGATCTGCACTGACGTCCCACTGTGGGGTGTATTGTGTACCTCACCAGTCCTCGCAGAACACCATTTATTAGCGATTGCAGTTTTGACTTTATCTTCTGTATGTGCGGTTTCCAGGTCTACATGCTGTCAGAACTATACCCAACCAAATAATAAAAATACCAACTACCTACTAGTTAGGTAGTTAAATTAAAAATTGTTCAATACCCAACACTACTATATAGTGGTATGGTTTCGTCCCATCCTACCCCCAGGGGTATGGCCAGGGGTATGGTGGGTCCGAAGTGTTAGTTGCAGGTACACACTAAAGTAGCACAGAAAGTAGTAGAAAACGGCCGATTTTACCCGGCTGGATCTGCTGCTGGATAGGTACAAAATGGGTGTGATGGACGAAAACCCGGACGGCCGCACGGGGTAGAGATACGAAAGATATAGTTACTAGAGACCAGACATAATCATCATCAATTAACGAGGTGATTGACCACACAACTCAATATTATGCAATTGCATCTTGCATCATATTGAAGTAGAAATTAATAGGGCGTCCACAGGGGTCACTTAGTTGCTTTCAATTGCCTGTATGTATCCATGTTCATTATTGGCTTGGAATGCTGGAGACCACTTGGTGGTCTAGTTGGTACTGACCCCGCCTTCCGATCATTGGTTCAAATCCGGTCGTGTACCGAAGGCTTTTTCTGTGCGAAAAATTTATGTGCGCTATACCAGTACTCTCTAACGGTGATGGAAAACATCGTGAGGAAACCCGCGGCTTAGCATACTCTGAAAATGTCAACTTTTTACTCTATTATGTCGGTATTATGAACGATTGATGGTTCATGAGCCCGCTGACAGACGGATAGACGGACGGACGGACAGCGGAATCTTCGTAATAGGGTCTCCTCGGCACCTTTCGGGTACGGAACCTTAAAAACTGACTGGCTGATTTATCATCGTTTAGTGAAAATCGCTGAAGCTAGGAAGCTGAAATTTGGAAGGTAGCTTCCTTTTATTGCAAAACTACCTACTAAGGCGGGATTTTTCGAAATTCAATCAGTTTCCATCATTTAATTATAAATAATTTAAAACATCGATTCAGCATTGATCGATTTTTAGTATTGGTGGTGAATGTCAATTATTTTATGCAAACTTATTTGTCAAAATCTACTGACGTTAGATAGGTAACATTTTTCCGGAATATGTTAAAAATACTACAAACACAATTTTTATATCTTTCGTATCAGTTTTAGCCCTTTTTTATTACTTAATAAAAATAATAACGTACAATAATTAATTATTAGCATTATAAAGTTGTGACACAAAGCAATACTAACCATGGGCATTCCTTTCATCTCTCTACTTTTTTTTTGATAAATCTGCACCCAGAATGTGGGGTTGTCGGAACTGACGACCCACTAAAAAACCACCTGGCCAGCCTCGATGCATGTCAAGGACCTCCGGGATCTCCATACGGAACAGTGGAGGCTTAATAATAGGCTCTCGTTGGCACCGGGACCGGAATGGAACCCTAAAAAGGAGCAGGTTCCCAATTCAACGGTGGGTATTATTTTTACCTTTATTTTTGTATGTATGTTTCACTATTGATGATACTATCTCAAACTGTTGTACCTACAGAAGATGGTCCCGAGGTCTAAATTTTAATTCTAAAGGATTTTACTAAATTAATTTTTGGATGCATTTTACTATACAACTTAAAACATGACATATTCTCTTAAGACGCGACATTCGACATTTTGTGGACGTAACCTACTGAGTGCTATTGGTTCCAAGGAGTTTTTATAATTCATCATTAAGGTCGGTATCTTTTTTTGTTTTGTCCTACGTTATTTTTAAAGCGTAAAATAATACGTTGCTAAATTAGAACGCTGTCAACGCATTACATATTAAAATACAAACATATAGGCGCTAACAAAAATTAGGTAATTGGTACTTCAGATCAAAGTTCCCCAATTTTCTTCAAAAACTAACACATACTTTTTAATGTTTTATACTTAAGTGTAAGCACTCTGAGAGCCGAGTACTATCAGCTCTAAAATATTGGTAGATACCTAACTAAAATGTTAGCACCTTGTATGTACACATAGATACCTACAGATTATTATTATCTGGCCGGGGCCACAAGTAATCAAGAAAACACGCAAACGCAACCACTCCTGATTCAATGTCCCAAGATGGATATGGTAAACTACATTAAAATACTTACTCAATTTTGTTTGAAACGATTCTGAATATATATTCTTATCGTCTTGTTGTTACACTTAATAGAATAATAAGGAAGAAGCTATCACGTAAGGTGATAGGTTTTTACTTGGTTGAACTTGGTTTTGTTATTCAAACATGGTTTCCGATTATCTGGTGATATGCACGGCACGCGTTACACGAGTATCTATATAAATAACGTATTTCTGCCTGAACCTTGAGGCTACAGACGATTCCAGTGATTATTTATCTAAAATTTAAATCCTGTTTCCTTGTAGATAACTGATAGACAGACCAGACTAAAAATGAAGACGCGTGTGTCCACTAGGAGTTGAATTTCAGGAATTTATTTTTTAGCAACCCTACACTATAAGAGGAATGTATGTACCCTCCAAGTTTCATGTCTGTATCTAGAAATGGCATAAAAACTACGGTGTCTTTGTGTATAGTTTATGTGCGGCTCGTTGCGTAGAAAGTATCTCTATAGATACTGTCGAAGAGGCTGTCAAATTGATAAACTAACTCACTGTAAATGCCTTTTGAAATGACGAAGTGAAAGTCTACAGTTTTTTCATAAAAGAGTTTCTCAATAAAGTTTACGCTCTGTTATTTTTGTACGTGGCTCTTATCTCGAATTTTCCATTTTCGACATAATAACGACCACAAGTTTTTATACCGGTTTCAGATATTTTTAGTAGGTAATAGTTACTTTTATCAGTTGAAATTACTTATTTTTACTCAAAATTGAAACCGTTAGTGTATTGTACAGTGAGCAAAGGAAGTACATAAACAATTTCCTTCTCCTGTAAAAACATTGTAGACATTGTTTGGATTTTTGGACCTCAAAAATATGCGCGTTAGAATGAATTAAGAGGCTTGTTTTTATCGAACGACGAAGCTGCGGGCTGGAGCTAGTTTTGTAATGATATTGTCAGATGTGTATTTACCTTTGATTATATACCTGATCAAAGGTATTTGCTATGCGATGTGCTTACGAGTATTTACCTATAAATAGATAGAACAGAATAGAACCTACATAAACAACCAGTTCATTTCAGTGTCAATAGATTCTCGATATAAACATAATAGGTTGTGATATTATTATTATTAGTCTTTTTAATACCTATCTACCTAGGTGTACACATTTTTTTCTGTTTTTGTGTCTTTGGTAAATAAAAAATACGAAAAAATAATAAAATAATAAATAATTATAAAAACCTAAGTACCTAGTTTTTTTTATAAAATCATGGTTATGATTATGAACATGATTGCTCGCTCGCTACTGGCTCGAAATACCGTGCTGCCCTCCTTTATCTAAAACATCGCTAAGCCACAAAACCAAGTTTTGAGATATGAGCGAAAAACGCGGTAGTATAAATATATATTTTATCGTAGATAGCGCTGTTTTTGCTAGAGCTATTTCCTAAACTAAAAACGCTAGAAGAATGATTCTAAAACAGATCGATAGAGAATTTTTTTCTAAGTAGAATGGCATCAAAAACTCAAAATCGACCCCCTGTGGCTTAGCGATGTTTTAGATATAGGAGGGCAGCGTGTATCTCAAATGTTGTCTTATCGTGGTAAATATCTCGTTCGTACTTGGTGTTCGCCAGCTGGCTTGTAGAGGGCGCTAGCAATCTGAGATGGCCACTAAGCGGGAAAAGTCATTGGCCAACTATATAGTAACACAGCAATACATCACGTGGCGGGATGCACGTGCTTAGATAATTATAATGAATTTCCCTACGCGTGAATTACATAAGTAAGTATATAAATAAATAATGAATAATTGGTGTGCATAATATGTAATTGGCCTTGCATAATGAGGTGTATTTGAATGTCACACTGCAAATAAGTTAAATAGTACCTATTATTATAATACTCCGTCCGACCCTTTATTTTACTTTTGACAGTGAGTTGACAGACATTTTTGTGATGTCCTAAAACGTTTCCGATTTCGATTTCTTATAACAATCCACTTTACAAAAGAAGTTTCAATCAATCTATGACATTATAATTTTATTTTTGCTAAACATTGCGTATCGTTTTGCTAAATCCCAGAACGAAACAAGCGGAAACAAGCAGTCTATTTATGCTTAAAGTTTCATGTTATTAAAATCAATTTTATATTGTTTACATAAAATCAGTAAATAGGTATTGTTTAAAATAAAATCAGTGTTATGTTGAACTACAAGTCCTATCTCAAAATGCAATAGAATAATATTTGTTTCGTTGTGATATAGCAAACGAATGGCATAATCAAATGTTTGCAACAATTACTTCGAAATAGTTCGATTCATTATTACAATGTATTAAGCCTCCTACTATTTAAACCGAGGTGGTCAGCTAGTTTGCTATAATAAGAAGAAAACTTTTTGATTTCTAAAGTATAAGAAGATTTTTTAGCTAATTATAGCTACAGTAAGCCTAATCGATTACTTTCGATTCATTAATTTGCAGCGAATACATTCGGTACCAGGAATAGGTACGCCACGTTCTAACGGTGGAAAGTGACTTCGTCCAAGAACGTGACATACCTATAAGTTTGTATTGCAAATTAATTATTGTCGAATTTTGCGAAAATTGAGGCATTAAAGGCATTTTAATGTTTTTATAAAGGTTTTTATTGTAGGTATAATGAATAGGATAGGTAAATATGATCAGGCAGTTTATATATTTATTTAAGACGTATTTTAAAGTTTACTTTTGAAATCATGAGAGCTGAAATCTTGACAACGTCAGTTACGTTGTCAGCTGTCAAATGTAAAGGCTGTTCAAACACGAGATGCACCCAAAAAAATCCTACTCTACGCGAGTGAAACCACGGGCATCACTTGTTCGTAATATATTTTATCTAAAAAATTATAAGCATAAACGCTTTGGCAGCTGAAGCCGATAACGATTATCAGTAAACTTACTTAACATAACATAAACATAATTTATTTGATAAAAATAATACAACATTACAGAGACACAATTGGAACACGTTAAAAACTGCCTTGGTTAACTTAAAAACTGTATCGCAGTTTCCAGCGCTTCCCCAACGATTAGGTACCTATACGAAAATAGATTCTTATTATTATTTTCATATTATTATGAAAATAATAACAAGTATCTCCGCCTACTATTCGGTCCCAGAACCTGGTATCAATAAATTATTACAGCTCTAATATGCTCTAGGACGAACAGAAACTGGTCTCCCTCGTGGTCCTAGCAGTACTCGTATATAGAACAAATTAGGACCACGAGAAAACGGCGACAAAATATAATGTAGTAAGTAACACTTAATACTATAAGTAAGTTCCAGTCGCAACTGGCTATAGGTAGATAATCTAGAAAACCCGAGAGCCATGGAGACCAAACGATGATTGGATTGGTTCAATTGTACCGGCACAATAAAACAATTAGTATTAAAGTTATCAACATCATCTTTCCATTCTCCCACTTAAGTGGGGTTAATTTTTTCCCTGTTTTCTTCTTTTATTACCCACTAATAACATAATACTAAAGTAGTCTCGTTTGTTAAGTACGAGTATAAGGGTGAAGGTGAAGCCTAACGCCAAAACTTTTTTATTTTTAAGTACCTATCTGTTTCTGCATATAGTAGAAAGCATGATTAGGTACGACGAAGCAACAACGCTAAGATGTATGTGGCCTTGAATGCTTAGAATGACGATAAAACAGGTGTATGTAAGTAGTAAATTATATTAGGTGTTTATGTACTATGTGCATAGATTCTTGAAGCAAACTTGTACCTACTCTAAGCAAATGAGGGCTTTGCTGAAAATATATTCAAAATTATTCTTTTCATATAAATATAAATTAATTGTTTGTGTGTCTAGACTCGGGCTCATCAAAAACATTTAATATTGTTACTAAGAAATTCTTTAGCTAGCTTCAGACCACTTCAGACTTCGTTATCAGATCGTCCGCTATCAAGTACATAGGTACCTTAGTTGACATTTAGACTGTCATTTTTCTTGACAGATCCTACTAGTCTATCTTATCAGCTTGTGAAAGAGGCTGTAAGTAGATACCTACCTACCTAGGTGTAATGTTTCGCTTGGTGACTGTTTACAAATATTTGAAAGCTGAAGCCTGGCTCGTATTTCACCCTAGAGACGTGAAGCCCTGCCGTGGTGGGTATATATCCGTTTCTGGTTCAACATTACTTTGTCACTGTTTTTAACAGCCCCTACGTGAGGTCAACGATCTGTCAGAAAGTAATCAGTATCAAAACAAGAACGGTCAATTGAGATATAATTCGAGGGTTTATAACTTTTAAAGTGTCGACTCCAATATTTTGGAACTATTATAATAACAATTTAGGTACCTAATCCAAAAAGAGCATAGACATAACAACTGGAATAAGAAAAAAAACACTTGTTAGTGACAAATATGCACATTTTCTACGCGTGCTGTGCTATGCACATTCGCCGAATTCACCTAAATTCGGTCTGCGTCAGTCACTAGCACTTGCACTAAATTAAAACTTCTCTGCAGGCATTTCGTGTACCGCGTGAAACATGTAGGTATTTTCAGGATTTGTGTCATTTCCAACAAAAGTTTCCGATAGCTTATAACTAGCTGTAAATAAAACTTTATCCATAGTTTGTAAACTCATGTATCGTTCTATTTTTGAAATTTTGTGTCAGCTAAGTAGGTACCTGCCTATGGGTACGAATGTTCGATAACAGACATTTCACTGTAAAAGGTAAGATCGATTTTATATTCTGCCCATAGATCTAGTTGCCGAGTAAGAAAGGAGTGAGTGAGAAAACTTGCAGCCACTCCTTATTCAAAGTCCCAAGATTGATAATGATAAACCACGATGACAGGTGATCAGCCCATCGCCCAAAATAAGATATAACATCGGTTTGAAATTGGTAAAATTTAAGCAAGCCGAAACGATAAAGGTATAGATAGGTACGTTTGACGCAGAATGTGTTAACATCTTTTTACAATGCCATGAAAATATTAAGATCAGGATCATGTCACACAATGAGAATATCACAAAGACTTTGTTTAAAAACGGAGCGCCAGTCGAGATAAATGATCACTATATGACTCGCGACTTTATTTGATCGAAGCTCGCGACGTTTGGAAACCGACCTGGGTATCAATTCTTGAAAATCACCGAGAGATATAAAGAGTCACCAAAATGGTCCTAATCTCAAAAGTCATTAAATGATTTCAAAATTTATTTATTTAAATTTTTAAATCACCCAATGACTTTTGAGATTAGGACCATTTTGGTGACTTTATATCACTCGGTGATTTTAAAGAATAACCCAGCAACAAATGCGGTTAAAGTACGTAGGTACCTAACCTACCACCTACTAAATTGGCAGAGAATGAATCGGGGAGAGCTAGATGACTCTCACACAGTACCTGGGTGTATTTCTTGCATTATTACGAGAATTTGTATTTGTATTATAAGAACATAACTACAATATTTAAGCCAGAAAGCCTTGGAAATTATGTTACATAATAATGGATATTCCCGGTCCTCCGATCGAAACTCTGATTGGTAAGAGGAGCGGGAATATTTTTTCCCATTCCTTCGAATGAATGGTTTTTGTTTTTATCATTTAATTTATTCCGCCAAAAGTACAGTCCACGCCATAATGTATTTTTGACTGATTGTCCGCGTCGATATTAACTCACTGTTCCTTAATTCGAGGTCTACCTAGAATATTATATGGAGATAGCACATCGGTTTTTCGAACTTGGCGCGGTTTAGTATAGTTAGACTTGTAGGGTCTTTATCGATGACAATGGGCTAACGATATAGCATGATGCTATGCGGATATACAGACGGATGCTGTTAAAAACCGTCGTCACGGGCCGAACCTGGATGAGGCTAGCAACGGACCGTGGAGAATGTGTGCCATTCTTCACAAAGGGAAGCCTGTACCCACTAGTGGCTGAAGTCAGGTTGCGAATGATGATCTATATATCTAGTCGTGTCACTACTTCTTTAGAACCAGTGTGGTGAATTTAAATTGCTCCTCAAAGGCTCCTTTCGTGACACATATTTGCGAACTTTTTAGGTTCAACGACATACCGGTTTCCTCATGATGTTTTCATTCATAGTTTGAGATTACTGGTAAAGCGCACATAAATTTTTTGAACAGAAAAATCAAGATAAAACGAGATATAATACAGTTATAATAAACCTACCCTCAAATATTTTTTCTTCTGCATTTATTTTATTTTATTCACTAATTATCTCATGATATTTAATCGTTAAGGCAACATAAATACTTTTTGTCATATGGGTCTGGTAAGAGAAATTGATCGAGGCACTCCCCTTATTGTCTACTTTCGTAGTTAGGTACATCGTGTTGTCTTTCATACGTGCACTCCCTGGTAGTATTGAATTGAAACACGTGATTCGACTTGTTGGCTTAGTAACCCTAGTAAGAGAAATTGATTGGGGCACTCCCCGTATTTCTTCCTTTGTTGCTTAAACCTAAATACATAGCTGGGGCACACCCTGGTAGTATTCAGGTGTGGCTATGGACTAGTTTAGCCAACGAAACGGTACTTATGGTCATTTTAATATCCACCCAAGATAGTACTGTCACTCTACTATGTGCCGACCATTGTGTATGTAAATAACTAAGTACACAACTTTTTTATGCCCTTCCCTTGCTTTTGTTATATTGCTCGCTACGTTTTATAGCTGCATAACCAAAATATGTAGTAGGTACCTGCTCTTTTCCTCATGTTTTTTTCTGAATGTTTAATCAATCGCTATCGTCTATATTTAGTAAGTAACACAGACTAAAACTAAGGCCTTTAACCATCTATAGTAGATGATTTATACAGCGTCAGGAAGCAACTTTTTACCTTCACAAACTAGACGCTGTAGTGCCTGGGACGAATTAAGATGGAGTAGGCTTGCCCAGCACCTATACCATCCTCTCAGCTTAGTCGGCCTTGTCCACAGGATAGACATGGTCAATACGTGCAGAGCTGACTAAGCCGCGGGTTTCCTCACGATGTTTTCCTTCACCGTTTGAGAGTACCTACCTACTGGTATAGGTAGCGCACATAAATTTTTCACACAGAAAAATCCATTGGTACACGACCGGATTTGAACCCAAAGTAACAAGTAACAAAGAATAGTAATATTATTACAGTGTATTTTGTCGAGGTTACGTCGTGGGTACAAAACCCGCCGAAGTCGATCGAAGACAGGAACACCTCCCGCCGTGAGGCCGCAGGGGCTGCAGCTGACGAATTTCCCGCTGTTCACGGTCGAAGAACATTTAATGTAGGACTTCGAGATCCAAAGACGTACCTATACTAAAATATGTTCAACTATTTGTACAACCAGTTGAACATATTGGATTTTCCAGGACCACAGTCGTAGCCGGTCAAGAGGTCGAACGCAGTCTTGCTCTCCGTATACGCACCGCGTCAGACATCGCCGATCTTATAAATTAATTACTTCGGCAAAAATAACAGCAGATGGTAAGACACACGATGGGACTTGCAGTCGACAGTAAGACGTTGAAATAAAAACACCTCTCTAAGTCCACGGCATTTTTTTACAATCTATAGATATAATGCAGTTGTAAATTAATTTAAAGCCTTGAGAAATTATACAATTTCGCTCATGTTTCGTGTACACACACACAGTAGTTTGCACGGAGCTAGCACTCTTTCCATATTATGGATTTGTAGTACATAGGTACCTAATTATCGGTTCGGAAAGCTGATAGGTACATGGCATTATGTCAATGATCTCTCGTTCCATAAAGCTAAGTGCTCACACGGGCTATTAAAATTGTTCGACTCATGTCAATCTCTGGGATATTGTGTGTTACGTCATAAAATCAACACAATGATGTCAATATGCCACACATACGAGTATAAAAAAACGTAACTCTCCCAAAAAAAATATAAGTTGTGTTCATAAAATGCAAAATTACTTTATGAATTTGCTGAAATAAAGTGTTTTATTTTACAAAGTTACAGAAATTATGTAATCTTCTTCTAATTGTAAATTTATTATATCTATAGAGAAAGTAACCTTGTGTGATTATCTCGAGCAAATCACGGTATGGATTGCAATTGAGCGTATCTACAAGTATTCGTTCCATTGTGGTAGTGACCTAAATAATCATATTATTGTTTGATATCAGCCGCAGAAATACATAAAACGGAAAATAACTGCCATATCAGTAAATGCTTGCGCGCGTACTTTAACAACCTACGACTGACCACATGCCTACGACTAATTGTGACGTCGTTTTTCGATGGTTGCTTTTTAACACAGGGCTTATAGATCTTATAAAAGTGTAGGCGATTACTGCTAGTCATTGGTTATTTTGAACAGGTTGCACTGGTCACAATTTTTTGCACTCACCTCTACCATTTGAAAGTACCTACCTACTGGTATAGTAATAATTGTTTAATAAAATATTTTTTCGATTATAAACTCTCATTGGTGGCATGCCCGCTACCACTCGATCACCAATGCTCTCAGTGTAGGTGACTGATAAAGCTAATAATTCCCATAAATCAAATGACAGTTACTACTAAGCTTATGATGTCGGAAGATAGAAGGGCACTCGGCCGTCCCTATACCTCACCTCACCTTGGCGTTAAGCAAAGTTGTGCGCGGTCACAATTTGGATGGGTGACCGCAAGTGGCATTACGAGCTGAGCGCTTCCGTGCTTCGGAGGGCACGTTAAATTGTCGGTCCCGGCGTTTAAGTCGTTAAGCCATGACGGAGGCCTTTAGGCGGCCTCTAAAAACTCCGACACAAGAGTTTGCCACTAGCTCATACGAACTTACTTACTTACTACCTCACCTTGGGTGGGGTGGCGCGGATTGACAGCTACGGAGTTTATGAGGGGTCTATCACTGAGTAAGTAAGCATTATAAAGATGCCTAGGCAAGTAAGTATTTGTTTTTATTTCATATGAGAGTAAGAACTTTTCTGTCCGGCTGGTGCATTCAGCCGGACCACAGTTTTTAGATTTCTCATACTGACTGAACGATAGTAGGTACCTACCGAAACTAATTGGACGGTAGGTGGGTAATATAAAGGTAAATAAACCTATGGTTCTAATAAGTAACTCATTATAAAGATCTCATAAAGTACCTTCTCATTCCAGCCTAAACTCTACTACCTATGTATGTATGTATGTATGTTCGTATGAGCTAGTGGCCAACTCTAGTGACGGAGTTTTGAGGCCTCATGGCTTAACGACTTAAAAGCCGGGACCTACTGTTTAACGTGCCCTCCGAAGCACGAAAGCGCTCAGCTCGTAATGCCACTTGCGATCACCCATCCCAATTTGTGACCGCGCATATCGTTGCTTAACTTTAACGATCAATCAAGAACGCCTAAGCAACTATTACCTATAGGTAGGTACATCGAAATGCATTTCGATGTAACAATTACTTACTTACTACCCAGATGCAAACCAATTCTATATCTGTGTCACGAGCCTATTACATCATTTCAAAGTACATTTGTCACTAGGATCGGGGGCTATTGACTTGCATGCAGATGCCTTTGTTGATTGGCAATATAACTTTTATTAGGTACTTATGTGCTTTTGCTTTAGTAGGTTTATTCGATTCTCGGACGAAACTTTAACGTTTTCATGTTCTCAATTTTATTATTGATACAGCTAACTTTATGATAGGTACTTTACTATACTGCCTACAGGCGCGGTCAAAGCTTGTAATTTTTGAGGGGGTCACTAATAGAATATGTCGAGTAAATCAGATTTGATTGCACAATACACAATTTTATAGCACACATTATAAAACAAATGGAAGCCAGCTATTTTTATTGGCACGCGGCTAGGGGCAGAAATGTGCTTTTTTATATTTTGTAAATTTTAAGAAGATTTATCAATTTGACGTCTTTGCCAAAATCGGCTCTGCCCGCCCCGTAAGGGATACGGGCATGATAATATGCATGTAACTTTACGAAATAGTTAAAGTTTTATCTAACACTGTTTTAAAATCCATATTTTTTACCTAGGCATTTGTACCACAAAATACAAACCTAATTTGGCTTATTGTGTAGCTTCCGTAAAAGCAATTAGTAGATTGTACCCATCATTGTACCTAAATAGACCATAATGTATGAGCGTAATTTGATTTAGGTCATCATCATCAGACAAATTTGCCTCTCCACTTCTAGGAAGAAATTATTTTTATTGCCTCCACCCTCATTCTATATAGGGCTCCGAACCAAAATGGTTAAACGGAACCCATTTGTTGCGTTCTTGCGATGTTGTTGGTGTATCCAAACTATCAGCTTGGTAAGATAATACGAATGAAATAACATCCACCACATAAAAATTCATCAGGTTGAGAAGCTGGACATGTAAATATATACTTGGATACTCTGATGTTGGTTTATTTCAACCTTTTTTTAACAGTTGTTGAAAATTGAAAAGCGTGTAGGTATGTCTCTTAGACCTTAGACTATAATGGAAATATACAAAGGTTAGGCAGGTCATCATCCCCGAGCAGTGAGTAGTGAGCACTGTATCGATATCCGCCGATAAGCTGCCGACTGCTAGCTAATCTGCCGCGATAACAAAAGATGCGCAGACGCTTACAAAAGATAAAGTTCGGCTCATTGTTTAGTAATTTAACTTCTTATTGTAATTCTTCTGCAAATAATGAGGGTTTTGTTTTGAAGACTTTAACCAAATACATTGGTTTTTCTTCTTTTAAGTAATAGAAAAATTCTTTTATCTTCAAGGATTCCTTACTTATCAAATAATTTTTGTTCTTTTAAGTAGGTAGAAAAATTCTTTAACCTTCAATGATTCCTTATTTATCAAATATTTTGAATATCTGAGATAGTAATTTAAATAAAGTATTTTTTTTATTAAAGTTTAAAAAATATATTATAATCATTAGTATGTTGAAATCGTTTTTATGCTCTTTTAAAACTATAGACAAATTCCTAAAATATACTACATATAAATTATAAAAGCTATAATGCCATTTTCGTATCACAATTTTTTTTTTAATTAGGTCAGTTCTAGTCTCTTGTTGTGCGATAATACATTTATAAAAAAGTGCGTAAAAAGTTGTAACCATTCCAAAATAACGGAACCAATTGTGTACGTAGACATAGAACTACTGAGGACGCGTAGTCATTTCTCAGACTTGTTCCCAAACGCTCCAAGTATAAATTTTATACTTGGAGCGTTTGGGACCGTTACTTTGGAATGGTTACAACTTTTTACGCACTTTTTTATAAATGTAACGCTACTACTTTGAATTACAGTACTACCTACTATTTACTAGGTACACAGGTGAACTTATAAATATGCAAAGTTAACACCAATTGTTTCATAAGTAAGTCAGTTTCCGCCTTCTGTTTCGCTCGCATTATCATACTAATATTATAAGGAGAAAAGATTTTTTGTTTGTTTGTTACGAATAGGCTCCGAAACTACTAGACCGATTTCAAATATTTTTTCACCAATAGAAAGCTACATTATTAGGGACCAGTATAGGCTATAATATATTTTCAAAAAAATAGGAAATCCGTAAAAAAATTGCAATATTGTAACCCAAGGTAGAAAACCCAAAATAGTTTTTGGCGTGCGCTGCGTAAACTATTTATTATAGAACAAAATAATTTACTACACGCGTACGAAGTCGCGGGCAACAGCTAGTAACCGAATAAAATGTAGCCTAGGTATTTGAGATAAGGTACCTACTAAAATTATGTAAAGACTAGCTTTCGCCCGCGGCTTCGCTCGCGTGGTATCCGGACAAAAAGTAGCCTATCTATATGTCATTCCAGCATACATACTATGCATATTCCAAATTTTATTCAAATCCGTTCAGCTGTCACGGCGTGATTGGGTGACAAACATACATCGTCAACTCGTCACACACATCCACACATCCTTACATCCTCCCTCACATCCTCACAAACTTTCGAATTTATAATATTAATAGGATAAGTATTTCAAGTATCATCGTCACATCCTCAGGAATAAAATTAAATGAAGTTGAAGAGTGCCAATAAAATTAATTTGAGTGATTAAAGAAATATATAGACAAAACATACTGTTCAAATAAAAGTATGTATATATATTTTCAAATAAAAGTGAGTAAGTATGTATAATTTATCAACAGAAAGAAACATACAACTAATCTTACTTATATTATAAAAGCGAAAGTTTGTGAGTTTGGATTTTTGTGCCTCAATCACGCCTAAACGGCTGAACGGATTTGAATGAAACTTGGAATATACAAAGTACATGTACTGGATTAACATATAGGCTATTTTTTATTCAGATACAACGCGAGCGAAGCCGCGGGCGGCAGCTAGTACAATTATAATTTACATACAAAGAACAAAAGTAGAGCTATCTAAAGACCGTTGAAAACGGTCTATAGATAGCTCACCTAATCCAGCTCATCAGACAGTGGAAGTGTGCCCGAGATGTTGGACGCATTACCACGCTGAATGGCAATACTGTTCCGTTGAGCCAAATACGAACCAACTCTTGGATTGCGCATCGCTTCGACCAGACGCCCTGAAAGGAGTTTGAAAACACGCTGGGCACCCGTGCCCACGGACCTGGAGTCTCGACCCCAAAAGACTCGTACATAAAATATTGTAGATTCTTTATCTTCTTATATATAAAAATCTTTGTCCTGACTGACTGACTGACTGACTGACAGACAACGCACAGCCTAAACCGCTGGACGTAGAGACTTGAAATTTTCAGTGTAGGTAAACCTTAGTACGTAGGGGTGTACTAAGAAGGGATTTTTCAAAATTCAACCTCTAAAGGGGTGAAAAGGGATGAAAACCTGGAATCAATTTTTGGACTAAAACTGCACATAACCTATATCAAATTAAAGAGCCGATTTTTCTCATTTAGTTGATGTCATAATTACCTGTAAATTCTTTATTTTTGATATGTTTTTCATGAAAAATAGGATACTTTTATTTTGACATATGACAGCGATGATACCACAGATTAGTAATAGATGATAAAAAACATATGGAATAGGAACTGTCAATGTCAAATTACACTACATTCATTAGCGTCTAAAAAAAATAGTTGCGATAATATTTTGGACTGTTAACACTGCAGGTGGGTTACTATGTGGTCTTAGAGCAGGGCAATAGTTGAACTGCTCGACTTTTTTGTGCTTAGTAGGTACCTACGTGTGCTGGATTGGGACATATGGTACTTTTTATCTGGGTACCGCGTGAGCGAAGCCGCGGGCGGCTGCTAGTTTAACGATAATAAGAAAATGAGCTCAGTTTTCTAAGTTCGCCTACTTATTGAAAACAGAGCTCAGTTCACCGACCACGTTTGGGTTTTTGTCAGTAAAGTTATTTTAAGTTATATTCCAGAGCAGTAAGGAATAGTTGAAGGTTCACCCTGTCACGGTTCAAATCTAGGTCCAGTAAGTAGGACGGCTAGTCGCAATACAATAATGACTAGCTACGTGTCGTCGGCTCGTTCTACTCTATACTTACTCTACTTTGACGACCTCGGTGGTGCGGCGCCCGATCGCTCGGTTGAGTCGCAAGAGGCGTGAATTCGATTCCGGCTACGTGAGAATTGTTTGCAAGTTCTGCAAATATTTCTTCAGGGTCTGGGTGTTATAACTAGGTCTTCACAAAAGAAATATATGCGCATATCGTTGCTTAACTTTAACGATCAATCAAGAACGCCTAAGCAAGCCACGCCACGAGCGCTTCTTCTTTCCAGTTCTTTCCAGTGGATTCCCTAGGATTCAATTTCTTAGAACCTTATCGTCATGAGCAAGGTAATATGTTATGTTTTATTTGTAAACGTATTGTTGCCTGCCACATTGCTTAAGAGGCATTCATACTTGTTTTTATTTTTAATGTATTCTATCAGCCATCTAGTTCTCATGGTACAAGCTTTGCTTAGTTTGTGGCTAGATTGTACAAACGTTGTACGCAAATATTTTTAGGATTCTGTACCCGATGTGCCAACGGGACCTTATTCTAAGCCGCCGTTGTCCGTCCGTCCGTCTTTCAGCGGGCTATCTCATGAACCGTAATAGGTAGAGAGTTGAAATTTTCACAGAGTGTGTATTTCTATTGCCGCTATAACAACAAGGCTGACTAAGCTGAGAGGATGGAATAGGTGCTGGGCAAGCCTACTCCATCTTAATTCGTCTCGGGCACTACAGCGTCCCGTTTGTGAAGGTAAAAGTTGCCTCCTGACGCTGTATAAGTCATCTACTATAGATGGTAAAAAATTAAAATAATCGAGTGTATAAGTGTCCATTTATTTCGAGTACCCTATACTCATAAAAAAAAGAAAGATGAAAAGGCCTTAGTTTTTTTTTATAACAAACAAATACTTATTAAATAAAGGGGGCCCCATACAAAAAACATTAATACACATTGTACGATGGTGCGGAGCAGTGTGCGAATTCGACTCGCACTTGATCGGTATTTTAACTCACCTAGCACAAGTATTCCCAAGGAGGGTTGACGTCAGGCAGGTGGCCGGTCATAAAACACCTTAGCCAAAACTCTTACAGCACGATCATGTTGTGCCGACCCGACATAGAGTGGGATAAGGGCAGGAAGATGATGATGATGATGATGATGATATCTGTCCAACCGATGTCCTTAGGTAGTTGTTGTAGTCCTTGTTTTCGTTTTTGTTGTTATATACATAATAAAGAGTTTATCTATCTATCTATCTATCAGTAGAGGAAGTACGGGGGACAAAGAACAAAAGGAGCATAAGTATTAGAATTAAAGTACGTCTCATAAGGCTCAGTCGTTGCCTGAGTAGGATTCCCGTTTTAGTAACCCAACTATCCGCCATAGGCGTTGTACAAGTTTAAATAACATATTTTTTATTAGTCTGTAAAACATGGCAGTTTTCACAAAAGAAAGTTTCAAAACTATCCAAGAAGGTATGTAATTTGATTCGTGGAAGCCAGCGTTCGTTGTGAAAGGGATATTTATAAAATTAAACTAGCTTTCACCCGCGGCTTTGCTCGCGTGATACCAGAATAAAAAGTAGCTTATTATGTTATTCCAGCACACATACCTACTATGTATGTTTTCAAGTTTCATTCAAATCCGTGCAGCCGTTACGGTGTGATTTAGGCACAAACATACTCACAAACTTTTGCATTTATAATATTAGTGGGAAGTAGGCTTGGACGAATAAACACAGTAGGATAGTCACTTATGAAGTATCAAATCAATCAAATCAAATCATCTATTTTGCGAAACAAGGGTTAAACAATAGATAATAAAAATAATTAACGGCCTCGGTGGCGTGGCGGGCGATTGCTCGGCAGAGACGCAAGAGGCGCGGGTTCGATTCTCGCTGCGGAAGAAACATTTGCATGATCTGTAAATATTTCTTCCGGGTCTGGGTGTTGGGATATTATGTATTACTAGCTGACCCGGAGAACTTCGAACAGTCTTAGAATTAGTAAAATTACATAGAATGAGTGAACGAAGCGAGCGATAGGTACATAGATGTTAATACTCTCAGGTAACTTACGTTGGTTTATGAGCGTACGAGTACGACTCGCAATCCGGTTTTATCCGGAACATTTTACTGTTTGCCAAAAGTACATGTTGTACATACTGTAATTAATACTGTGTACCCAAAGTCAATAACCTCATGAATTAATGAACTGCCGAGCTAATTAGAGGGTGCTATCGCTCCGTGCTATCAGAGATGATAACAAATAAATTGACACAACAGATAAATGATATTCTCAACATACAGTCAAAGATCGATATCAGCCTGAAATATGAAATTGAATGTGTCATAATATCGAGTAATCGATATTTCAAGCAATATATCGAATAATCGATATATCAAGCAATACCTTATACTCTTATCGAAATATATTTCAAGCAATATTAGGAAATATCGATATTTGAAGTAATATTAGGAAAAATCGTAAATATTTTACGATAATTATAGTTTTTTTATAAATTCCCATGTTTGTCGCCGGGAACGTCGCGATTGGGAATGCAAAATTATTTCGATGAAAATTTTAGAAGTGGCGTTGGAAGCCATGCTCGCACTGACATGATCCGTTTTTTATTCGGAGTTAAAGAAAGTTAGCTAATATCATTCACATTTTAAATTAAAATAATTTGATGGTCATTATAAATGTCCTGTTATTTGCCTATAAATTATTAGAATAAGTAATATTATTTTCCTTAATAAAACAGGAATTACCTACAAATAAATAAATAGCCCGTACTCTAGGTTCTTATCTTGTTGGCTAAAAGGTATTTGACATTTTGAATAATATTGATAGTGTTAGCCAGTTTGTTATCATCAAAGTAAATACCTTCATCAACGTTGATACACCTTTAATCATAGGTCTCTTGGCATTGACCGATTTTGATACGGTCTTGTAAATAGGACAAGACAAAACGAGATAAAACATTGGGTAAACACAGTTTTCGTATTAAAAAAAGATGAGAACGTGGCTTTAATTAAGCTACCTAACTAAATGGGTAACTAAAATATTTGTGAAAGGGTATGTGTAAATGTCACTTGTGAGTTGTGTGATATTTTGGTAAATTAAATAAATTATTCAAATACGAAGTGGTTTGTGATGACCTTTGGAGTTGGAAGTGCTCCCGCATATGGCATGAATGCACAGCTGGCCAGACGAGACGTTCAGACACGCTTGCCTACGTAGTTCGGTGGGCTCGACCCGGCTCACACCTCGACAGGTGAGGGTAGAATGTCAAGTAAACATCAATGGAATGTTCAACATGTGAAACGATCCAAACATAACTCCCTTACAAACCCTTTTAAAACAAACCTTTGTTGATAAATGTAGAAATAAAGAAGTAGAGCAGACTATTATTGTAAATAATACAGTAACGTAGATAAAAGTCGCCAGCAGTCAATATAAATGGAGAAAGTGTTGAAAAAAGTTAATGATAATTATGTAGGTATTAAGTTACCCTAACGATCTAACTCTACACACAATACGTACTAGGTATAATTGGGTAGGAAAGTACACCATAGAGTACCTAGGTATTTTTTGCATGAGGGCACCATGAAAACTTTTTACATAAATACATACATATTATCACGCCTGTATCCCTAATGGGGTGGGCAGAGCCACAAGTAAACATACGAAAACTTCTGATTTAAAAGTCCTTGGATACTTTGGAACTAAATTATAAAGAAGTTACGGTATCGATTAAAAAGCTTTCGCTGAACTATTGTTAATTATTTACGCTGTCATTGACCGCGTTAGATGAAACATACATTAAACAGTAAAAAATAAACATACCTAGAAATGTTTCGTTGAAGTCTCTTGCAGTAGAGGTTATACTGTGTCACTAAAGCACCAAGCCACGTGTTAAGAACTCAGAGACGGTGCAGTAAGCAGGCGTCCGTTCTGTCCGCGAGTTATAAACGGAATGACTGTCGAGCGAAGCAAGCAAACCCTATGAAAAACACATGCCACAAGCCACAAGCAAGCTCGATCATTGTTGCGTCATACACGGCGAAACAGTCTCTGCGTAGGTATACACCTACCAGTCGACGACATAGTACTTATTGCAAACGCACTTTCTTTACGTGATCGACTGCATCTGCATTTCTTATAGCTATTAAGTAGATAGTTTCAAAGTGTGTCGCTTGTCCATGCAGGTAGTTTTAATGAATGTAACGGTTTGAGTAACCACTGTTAAAAATAAAAATACTGAACGTCTACTTAATATGTGTAAATAAAGAATTACGCACTACATGTTAGTACCTAACACTTATTTTCGCGTGATGATTTAAATGACGCGTCTTAAATTTCAACAAAATCTAACGTAACCTTTTAGAGCATAAACTTTATTTTTATTTTCATCATTAAGCTAACTCTACTTATCCTGCTATTGGCATCATCTACCCTGGTTGTCCAACTTTCCGAATGCAAGTGTCATTATAAGTGAGACATAGCTTGCCCTATTTTTTGCAGTTTGTGGGGGCCTTCAGGTAGTCATAGAAACGATCGATGCGGTGGTTTGTTTCGAAATTATGGTAGTGGCGTAGTGAGCATCTATTTGACGATAAATCACAAAAGCTAACACACTTGGCACAGATTTAGTATCAGTCCAAATTTATCTACGGTGAATGACACTGCGTAATTTTAGCCGCTCTACACTAATGTTGTCGTAGGTATGTAGTATGTAGTACTTACTACACTTTGCTCCATCGCTCATTTTACTTTTTCGAAATATACGTAATCTATTGCTATAAGTTCTGATTAGGACAGACAATATTCATTTGTATACTCATTTGTATATATATTTGTACCTATCCTTACTAATAAAAACGCGAAAGTTTATATATATGGATGTTTTTTACTCTTTCACTCAAAAACTACTGAATGAATTTGAATGAAACTTGGAACATACCTACCTACATAGTATGTGTGCTGGAATAACATATAGGCTACTTTTTATCCTAGTACCACGCGAGCGAAGCTTTTAGTTATGAGCATTCACAAGTTAGTTAAGTTCATTCGCAGTTACGAGTTTAATTACAAGGTTTGGTGGCAAATCTTTCCTTGGTAGTGTTTCTTGCGCGAGATTTGGTCACGTACTCGCCGTCAAAATGCTAGTAAAGTAATCTAATGCGTGCGATACAAAGTACTTACCTAAATCGCCACATGCGCAAATTACTAAAATGTATGGTGAACCGTACATGTTGGCAACCCCAAAAGATGTTAAAAATAAGAAACAAGAGAAGATAAGCCAGTACAAAGTAAAGAAAGATTATTCATCGAAAGTAAACGCGATGTTGTCTTCTCCCTTGGTAGATGATGGTTGACGCTCTCGCCGTGTCCGTGTGGGCTTCATTGGCAGGGATACTGCGTGTCCAGGCGCTTTCTGTACGACCCTCTCTTGATTAGGGCATGGTTGAAGTTCTATGTCTGTTTGGCGAATGTAGCTCGACCCATTCGTCACTGCATGACGTTTTTCTGACGTCACAGGGTGTGCTTGAACTGTGACTAAGTAGTTTTGCCTCGCATGGAGCGTTCTTGCTCTATAAGCTGCACATTGGCATGTTTTCATTACATACCAAATGATCTTGTTTCGTCGTAACAGTGTATTGTTTTATCTCCTAGTTTTGGTGAGGAGTTAGTAAGATGTTATTGTAGTGTTGTAGAAGTTCCATTTCATGAGATAATTGTCCAAGTGTCGTTTCACAATATCTCGGGTGAGTTTTGTGACAAAAGTCGGTTAAGTTGTTAAGATAGTTTTCTACACGTTGTATACCATCCCAATAGTTTGTTATAGTATAAGTTATAGTACCTACCTACATGAGAAGTGTCCATTCCCGTGTATTGTTTGCATTTTGCCGAGCGCATCATAATAAACCGGCCGGTCGGATTAGAGGTTTGTAATGTGAGCGCTTGGTCGCGAGCGACTGGAGGTTCTATGTAGTGTAGGTACTCCAATTACTAATGTAAACAATGTTATCAATAATCTTATAATTTTTTTCTTAGCGGTCTTTTTGATTTGTAAGAGGTTGGTGTGTTATGTTTTCGATCAGTCGACGACATTTCATCCTCTTCATCTCTCTATTGTTAGGGAGTAGTGAAAGTTTCACGACGGGACGTTTAAGAATGCCCGATTGAGTTTTAACTGTTGTTATTCGGACGTGAGCGTCAGAACAAGGTTGAAGTTTTATGACTCGACCCATTGTTTATTTTCCGGGAGGCATGTTATCCTCCTTTATCAAGACGATGTCACCCTGTTGAATGTTTTTCATTGGTTTGTTCCATTTACTGCGACTTTGTAGTTAAGTATTCATTAGACCAGCTTTTACAAAACTGTTGTAGCACGTTCTCAGCTAGTTGCCATCGTCGCATCCTGATCAGGAAGTCTAATTTCGAAAATGCCTTGGAAGTAAAATGCCTAAAATGTAAAACATTATTTTGCAGAAAACCTAACCAGAAAAATGACTAAAGTTCCATTGTGCCTAAAATATAAAAGGTCTAACGTCGAGAATGTCAATATTATAGTTTTGATGTCCCTGCAGTCCAAAAAGGGTAGAGTGAGCTAAGTTCGAAAAATAAATCTATAGCAAAGTTTTCCCATTCGTTTATCGATATTCAATTTGCTTAAACCATAAGCAAATGATTTTTATAACAAAAATTAATAACCTTTACTAATTTTTGTCGTAACAATCAACACTGTAGGTACGTGGCGGTTATTCAGAAATAACTAATATCATTAAAAAGTTTAACGCCTTTTAACCGAATGAAACCTAAAAACAAAATGCTTTATCGAGCTCCTGAAAGTTTTGACATTATTGCATCACGCGTAGCGAAGGCGCGTTTGAATCAAAAACCTACTATTCAAATAAAGGTTGATACAAGGATTTTCTAATAATGTTCACGCTTGTTAATCTGTTCTGAGATTAGAGATAAGTATGAAAGTACTAGCTGCCGCGTAGGCAGAGGCGTCTTTACCTATGGTGCAGGGTGTGCGGCGCACACGGGCGCCGGGTCTAAGGGGGCGCCGAGCGCCCCCTTTTTTGTTATTATAACCCCTTCCTTCCTAAAAACACTTTTTGCTTCCCGACATCATTTAAAATTGCACTATTTGCATCCGAATTTCCGTTTGAAAATATAACTGTTATAATAAATAATTATTAAAATAATAATTAAAATATACTGAATTCCATTTTGACCCCGCTCCTACTAGACTAGAGGGCGCCAGGGTACTGGTTGCACTCGGGCGCCACAAGGGCTAGAGACGCCTCTGCGCGTAGGTACTATGTATATTCCAAGTTTCATTTAAATCCGTACAGCCGTTCAGACGTCAAAGAGTAACAAACATCCATACATATATACATACAGTTGCTTCTCTTCCCGAGCATGTCGTAAAAGTCGATTAAGGGATAGACTCTCCAAATGATGGACCATCTATATGGGCGATGGGCTGATCACCTGTCACCATGGTTCACCATATCCATCTGAGTACTTTAAATCGGAAGTGGCTGCAAGTTTTCTCAAGTTTTCTCAAGCTCTGCCCACCCCATTAGGGATACGGGCGTGATAATATGTATGTAGGTATGTATGATGTATGTAAAATTAAGAATGACACAAAAAGTGTAAACCCGCTGCAACATCCAGTGGTGTACTACAATCGTGTCACTAGTTCTTTCGAACCATCTATGGAAGGATTTAAAGTGCGCTCTTTTTGTGCACTTGTCACATGTTTTCGAACTTTTTAGGTTCTACGATATGCCGGTTTCCTCCGTATACTCTAATATGTTCAACTATTTGTACAACCAGTTGAACATATCTACTACTAGGCCACCACTGGCATACCTACCCACTAGCGCCACCAACCGGGACGCAAGAGAGATTCGGCGGCCGCGATACCACGAGTGAAGACTATTTTATTTTACGTTTTTATTGCATTTCGTGTTGTTTTCTTTATTCCAAACTGTTTAATCTACTTTATTATATTTTGTAAATGAGTAGAGAGTGTTTTGATAACTTCCCAAACCCTTGAGAAGTAGCTAGCTAGCCAGGCATTCGTTACACTTTTACAATATTTCCATCATAAGGTTTTTAAAAAGTGTATCTCAAAGGAACAGAAGCGCAGATTTTAAGTGTCTCTACGGGGAAAGTATATCTCTGGGGAACAAATCGTATTTAGGTACAATACACACAGATCAATGCTCTAAGATTAAAATCCAGTGAAATTATTTGTGACAACAATATATTTTGCAATTTTTACTAAGTTCTCGAAGTGATTACCTACACTGTATGTAATAAGGATTAAGAGCAACATCGTGGTTTCTTAGCCTTCCTCTTCTTAGGCACGACGCCGCGACAGGTCCGGCAAGGCACGCAGCACGGGATGTCTTCCTCCTCGCATTGGATCTGCTTGCACGAGTGGGTAGCCGGCTTAGCTTTGGCAGGCGCCCGGGGCGTGACTAGTTCCACCTAGAAGCAAAACCACGAGAAAACAAGAATTTATTTATTTATAAAAAACCCGACCGCGTAGAATTTAGGTAGCATAGTAGGTCTGACATATTCGATTTTGAGGCACATGATGATTGGAGGGTAAAGAACTCCCTAGCGGTGTCTGGGCCAATTAAAGCTGGTAACATCCAGAATACAATACTAGTTTAACCATAATTAATAACAAAAAAAATAGATATCACCGATATGGATCGCTGGAACTGTGATTCGGGCACTGTCTAGGATGGCTTACAATAAAAACTCACCCCAGGCAGCACGTCGCTTCGTCAGAGGTATTAATTAGGTACCCATCCTAGGACGTTCCTAGCCTAGTCTTAGGCGACGCCTCCCTACTCTGGAAGCGTCGCCGGCCCCCCCCCCGCACCTGGGACGCGTAACCTATCAACTAGTCTGCACCGGCCGGCTATATAAGGCGTCCTTAAATAGATAGATATTAAGACCCAAATCACAGCGTTAATTATAGTTACGGTAGTAAGTTATCTAATAAGAAGCCTAACCAATGATGATGATGGTGAAGAATTTGTGCCATTTAAGTCTACGTTTTTAGTTATTTACCTAGCATCTTAACTTAATTTGAAATGGCTTCTTAAAGCTGCCATAATAGATTTATTGACACTCGTTATCTAGACGAAACCAACAACACCTATTTTAGTCAAAATCCGTCCAGGCATTCGGCTACAGAGGCAGTCAAAATAATAAATTGAAAATTGCTTCTTACAGCCACCATGTTGGATTTTTGACATCTCATGGACTACAGCTTCAGCCAAAGAAATTCACATACATAATACCCAGACCCACATTTTTAAATAGGTATTATGTTTTTTTTTATCACTTAGGTACATCATACACCCCAAACACATTACCTTTCTTCGTCGGTTATACATTCAAAACAATCGTAAAGTTTTAGAAAAGGCTTGTGAACGAAAGACAAATACTACGAAAGAAATTTAATTAACGAAAGACTATGCAGAAAGGACATCGTCAACTGACAAAATCACAATTTTGACAATCCTGGCAAAAATCAAAAGAAAAACCCTGTAAAAATACTAATGGTGAGACAACTATCAGTATGACGGTACCGGATTGCATTCCTTTATCTGTGGTCGTGTGCTAGTACCATATCTTTTGTAATGACATCATAATAATTTTAACTTGGAAGTGAGATAAGTCAGGAAGGCCGACACATGAATAGGCATAGCTAAACGTTCCTGGCTCGATTGATAGGCAAACTCTACTAACACAATACTCGGGTTGTGCTACTGCCAAGTTCAGAAAATATTTGGTAGCTAGTAGCTTTGCGAAATCTGAAATTGAAGATAGTCTTTGCTTGTTTAAACATGAATCTAAAAGGACCATTACCTCAATATTTCCCGTCCGTTTTGGCTCATCGGTCTGTTTTCCAATCTTCAGTATAAAAACGTCTTTATCAGGATGTAGGACCTTCTGGGCTTGGACGCCTTTGGGGGCATCCTTCGGAGTGACATTACAGACGCTACAGAGTGTATCGTGAGCTTCCTTCTTGCTGTAAACCAGCTCGGAGTTCAGCTGAGTGCGGTTGGTGAGAGCCTCGCAAATGTCGTCCGGTATCTGCACGAATAAAGTATGGGAAAGATGAGACAGGGATTGTAGAATTTAGGTAGTAGGTACATTTGCCATATTAGATTTTTTCACAATGATGATGATTATTAAACTTCTCTGCTGGACGGGGAGTAAAGAATAAACATAGAATGCGTCCAGCTGCTTCTCTCCCCGAGCATGTCGTAAAAGTCGACTAAGGGATAGTATCCTCCAACATGATGAGATACAATAAGCAAGTATTCCCAAGGAGGGTTGACGTCAGGCAGGCGGCCGGTCATAAAACACCTTAGCCAAAACTCCCGACCCCACATAGAGTAGGTTATGGGCTGGAAGATGATGATGATGATGATGATGATGATGATTGATTCAATACCATTTATGCAAAAAGCTTAAAGCCATCATATAGGATTTTTTACACTTTACTGTCAAAAAAGTATTGTAGGCAGTATCTAATGACACTCTCGTTATCCAAACGAATCCAACGACACCCACCTTATTTGTAAAAATCCGTTTAGCCGCTTTTCAGTCTCATTTCAGTACTTAGGGAGGCCTTTTTCGAATGATTTTATTGTAAACTCAGAACAAATTTAAAGAAAAGACGGCGCGCTGCGAACAACAAAAGTGAAGCCACACAAAACCGTGCTCCTGCAAGTAAACATACACGGTCACGCACACGCCTACACTAAAACCATGCTCATCGCTCTAAGTAGGTAGGTACGTCACGAGTCTTAAAAATAGAATTATGTCTTTCTGTGTAGTGAAAACTTGTAAAAACGGCACTTTTCACTTTTGTTGTTCGCGGCGCGCCGTTTTTTCTTTTTATTTGGTCTGAGATTGCAAAGCTCGGTATCTCGGTATTGAAAAGTTAAACCTGGAAATTGAGTCCGTTGCCTCCACCATCTTCTTCTCCGGGCAGGCCGCAAGTCTCCGAGCAGACGGATCCCTCGTCATCGCACGTGCACTGCTGCTGGAGCTTCAACTGAGACGGCGTCAGCTTCGGTGGCTTTGAGGTGCTCTTTGGAACTCTTATTTTTACCTTTGAAGGAACCACATCAACTTATGTTAGTAGACAGTGGTGGGCTTCCATGGACAATCCACATAAGAACAAAATAAAATCAATACTTATTTAGGTTAGCAGGTGTAGAAGTAGGTGCCTAGGTATTTGTCTTACTACCTACACAAGGTATAATATAAGGTAGGTAGGTACCTACCTAAGTAGGAACTATCTAACAGTAGTACCACAAATATTGTGCGCCTCTGCAAACTTTGTGTTTTGTATGAAAACCAAATTTGTCCGAATATATAATTAAAATTGTTTACATTAATTGTATCTCCAGTTTGGCTGAAGTAGGTATAGCTTCTGAAATACGAACTAACGCGATGATGATTATGTAATACTTTAAAAATAAATTTAAAGTTGAAAGGGTTGGTTCAGTTATTATTTTAGTTGTAAATTCGGACAAATTAGGTTTTCATACAAAGCACGAAGTTTGCCGAGGCGCACAATATTTGTGGTAGGTACTACTGTACTTACCTCATTGCCGTTGAAGATAGCTCCAATTTCTTCGTATGGCTTGTGACTCTTATGTCCGTCGCCGGATTTGCCCATGGTTGTCGGCCGTAGAGAAATTAACTCTTAATTTAGACAATAAAGTTTCGAAGAAATTGAGAATTTATATGCAATTTTGCATGTTTTTGCTATCTCAATTTATTTGGGACTCAATTCATTTACGTAATTTTTCTTATAATGACAAACAACATCTGAAATCTGTAAGTCTGCTGACTAAGGAGCTGGTGGACATCTGCCAGAATTATTATTTTTTATTTGATTGAAAAAGTTTTACTTTACGTTCAAAGCATGCACGAGCCGTCAAAGTGTAATGGCCTCTCCACATTCCCGCGTGAACCGCGCGCGATGCCGTGAATCGCTCGCGTTCCATGAGTGTGGATCCGATTCGCATATTCTTCGCTTCGCAACTTCGCGTCGCGCTCGCGCCTCTTTCCCCGAAAAATTGTCGGTTTTTTGGCCCACGACAAAGGACCCGCGAACACGCAGGCCGCGAACTTGTTCGCGACTAGGCTCCACATTCGCATGCGGCTCAGTCGTGTCGAGTCGAGTGCGGCGAGCGGTCGTAAGTAATTTGTGCTTCGAAAATGGCCACAAATTGGTCTAACCAACTAGAATTAACATTTTTAGATTGCTATCAAGCAGAACCCGTATTATGGAATAATAAATTAAAGGACTATACCTAACATAAAATGCAAAGTCACGATGCGTGGATGCGAATAACCAGCATTAGGGAAATAGCGTAATTATAAATCGCTAATAATGCGCAAAGTAGCCCCGCACCCACAACAACATCCGCAACAGCAACTTCGGTCTCCATTCTTGTCAAGTGCGCGAACTATACTGTGAATCTGGCGCGAAAAGACGGCGAATGTGGAATCAGTTCTATTATTAATGAAGTTCTTGCCGTGTTTCTCGCGCGCGGGAATGTGGAGAGGCCTTAAGAGAATTTTAGTTATTGAATTTACGCTTCGGCATTCTCTTCTAAACTTTTATAATGTTGTATAAATGATGTAATGATATTTTATACACTCTACGCGAGTGCAACTGCACGGGTCAACCAGTTTACATACAGGCTAAAGTTTCTTAACCGCGCTACCATTTTAAAATCTCGCGCTATTGTTTGTCTAATGACATCATGACTGAAGGCCATCCGCCAACCAGCGCCAACCAATGAGAATATTTTATTTTGACATTGACATGTAACATTCATGTTGGTTTTATAATTTTTCCTTTCGAGCAGGCGGATAGTCTGAGACCTTATTGCCTACAGTACGTTCAACGTAACTTGGCATGCGTGAAGTTATCTGTTGGACATGCGCAGTGTAGCTTTTTCATACTAAATTGTCTACCGCGCATCGAACGGGTTATTTCCATGTAAGTTACGTTGAACGTACCTACTATAAAATAGTCTTCCGTGAATTTATTTTTTTCAAAAAGTGTTTAGTTCTCTCTGGGGGTCATAGTCCTCCCTTGATTCAATGAATTCCCATTCATATTAAGTTCGTGTGAGCTAGTGGCCAACTCTAGTGACGGAGTTTTTAGGCCGCCTAAAGGCCCCTGTCATGGCTTAACGACTTAAAAGCCGGGACCGACAATTTAACGTGCCCTCCGAAACACGAAAGCGCTCAGCTCGTAATGCCACTTGCGGTCACCCATCCCAATTGTGACCGCGCACAAGGTTGCTTAATTTTAACATTCAATCAAGAACGTCTAAGCAACCTATCGTTCTATCCATGTTAAGGACTGGAGGATTCTGGAATTGTAAGTACCTTGAAGTAGGTAAGTACTATTGAAGCAAGTATCAACGTTATTCTATGCTGTGGAATTCTTTAGAATTCTTTTTATGATGCAAATTTTTTTCCTGGCCTCATTTTTTAACCTTTTGGCCCGTTTTCTATTTGTGTTGCCAGTATATTATACTTATCTACCCATAGAGATGCAAAACACGGTTATCTTTGTAATCTTTAAACAGGCAAGTAGGTACTTACATACGCAGGCAACGAGACTCGTATCACATGTTTGCTACCTACCTAAACTTTATATAAATTTATGAAAATCTATTTCCTCTTCTTTTTATTAGGTTTCATGCAACAACACGGCGGTGGTTCAGGTTCACATTGGGTTTCTCGTGTATCGATTCTACAAGGTGCCTTTTTTTCAGGACCTTTAGGAGTCACTAGCTCTAGCTCCATTTTACATCGACGATCCCCCGTGGCGCCAACTTTTGCTACCTGATATAACAAAATGATAATTATATTATACTAGTGCCACCCGTGACTTCGCTCGCGTGGTACACGGATAAAAAATTGCCTATAAGTTAATCCAGCACATGTACTATGTACCTATAAGTATTAAAAGGTTCATTCAAATCCGTTCTGCCGTTTAGGCGTGATTGAGGCACAAACTTAAACATTCAAACATCCTCACAAACTTTCGCATTTATAATCTAAGATGAATAAGACTCTTAATATTTCTTATTATTTTGAAAACACAAACCTTTAAAATAAAAACATCTTTTCTCGGATGCAGGACAGTTTGTGCAGGTCCTGGACCAGGAACATTGGTGGGTACTTGATTACAGAGCCACGGGCACGGCCCAGATCTATGACCGGACTTTGCTGATTTCCCTTGAACTTGTGTACCTTTTGCATTATTTTTTGTTTTGTCAGGCATTTCTATTTCATGAAACTACTGGAATTTAGATTTTTATGTTAAAACTTACTGTCAAATTAATTGTCATTTTGAGAATTATTGTGACAGAAGCTAAGACAGAAATTAATATCAGTCAAAGCCAGTCAGTTAATTTTATTACCTGCCTTACCTTACCTGCCTACTAGAGTAAACCTGTAGAATAGGAAAGTAGCTATGTAACATCTATTTTGTACGTTTTACCCATAGAGAAATAAATTCGAGTTGATTTGCTGTTTTGAGGTTTTACCCGCCCCGCCATTAAAAGAAGTAGGTAGGTACCTAGTTATTCTCTACTTGGATCTCGGAATTATAAATAAATAAATAAGTATCTACTTATTCCAAGACTTGGACGGTAACATGGACCACGCGTTCTCTGTAGACTTACCTAAGTCTATCTAGTCGTGTCATTAGTTCTTTCGAACCAGTGTGGTGAAAGGATTTTACGGTGCGCCAGGCTCCTCCTAGAGTTCTACGACATGCCAGTTTCCTTACGATGTTTGCGTTCACCGTTTGAGAGAAACTGGTATACCTAGCACACATCAATTTTTCAAACAGAAAAATCCAATGGTGCACGACCAGATTTGAATCCACGTCCGATCGGAAGGCGGGGCCGCTACCACTAGACCACCAGTGCTCTCTAAGTAGACTTTAGTGTCGCTAACTTTAGGCCCCATAGATACTTTATTATTTATTTTATACGCGATATTTAAATAATGAAATTTGACGACGTAGTACCTACATTTCAACGCGTAGTCTGTATAAAATTTTACTCCCGTTTTATGTAATTACTACCTACCTACGTTTAACATCTCATTCTCTAAAATAACATATTACAGTATGTTGTTCAGGCAAACCGATTTAATGGCCACAAGGACGCAATAGGAAACTTTGTTAATTTCATCACTGCAGGTACGCATATACACTTCATAATATGAGCAGGTAAGTAGGTATATCTACACTTTTCATTTTAGCTGGTCTTCTCAATTCTGCAATTTAACACAACGTGTATGTAAGTAGGCTCCTATGAAATGGCAAGGAAGAAATATTTTGAAATTAAGAAAAGGATTTAATGTCCCACAGCACTCGTTTTCTATTTTTATTTGTAAAATCAAACTGCATGCATATTAGGAACCAGTAAGAAGATGGGAGTGAAAATGCTATAGGCTATATGATTATGGAGCAGGACATGCAATCCTTTCTGTCAAATAAATGGTGCAAAAAGCCGTTCTTGCCATGTCCATTTCAATATACACGCAGAGTATTGGAAGTTAAAAAACATTATCATTGTGTGACCGTTTTATTGCTTTGTTCCAATGAGTTTCAAAGAGTTTTATCCACAACCGCAACAAGATGAGCAACTGCTTTTGCAACACTTAGGTGGTTTGCAAGGAGCCACTGAACAGCATTTACGCGGAGGGCAAGTTGCAATACAACAGCCAAAGCAAGGTCCGGGTACACTTCGGCAGCGTACAACGGGACAAGTCTTCGAGCGATTACAGCAAGGAGATATACGTTTTCTGTGTGACTTAATGCGTGGCTGGCTTCGAGCTTTGCGAGGTTTCTTACGTCCAACTGGACATGGTCGCAAACAAGGTGAACTTCTGCATGGTGAAGTGCACGGATACTTGCAGCAAGGAGGAGAGCAAGGAGGAGCGCAAGGAGTTATGCATGGTGATGGTGGACACGGCCTGCATTTTGGTGGAGGCGGACAGGGTCTGCATTTTCGTGGAGGTGGACAGGGCCTGCATTTTGGTGGAGGTGAACAGGGTCTGCGTTTTGGAGGTGGACATGGCTTACACGGTCTTCCGCAACACAATGTTTTACAGCATTTTTTACAAGGTACTGAACGACATGGCATCGGACCACATGGCTTTTTGCACCCTTTTTTGCATTTAGGTTTGCAAGATGATGGTCGACATACTATCATTTTGCATTTCGATGGACGGCAAGGACCTGGTGGATAACATGGTACGGGACAAGGTGGGCCACAAGGTGGTGGTCTCGAAGGTGGAGGCGTCCATTCTAACATTAGTTCATTCTTAGCAAGTGGAGCTCCAGTCATTCTGCGTATAACTAACTCGAATACTCCTCGTCTTGGATTTGTTACTGTAGATACTTTTACAGGAGCCTGTTCTTCACCTGATGACGCAATAATACATTTTGGACCTTGGCATGGATCTTTTCCGTGCACTGGACATGGATCTTTGGGTCCGATGCGAATATGTGAAACCGTCGCGATCATATCCCCTTTTGTTCCTCCTGAAGCGGGACAAACTCCTTTTTCAGATTTATCATCTTTGATTGATACTGCTTTACCAGTGCTAGTTCCTGCTGAGGATCCCCTTGATTTTTTTTGTGTTTGTGCAGCTGATGACCTATTTGACGATTTAGCTTGAATTGAAGCTGTACTTTTTACTTTAGGTTTGTTTTTTTCTCCTTTAACGGAACTGCTTCCAGAACTTCCTGTACTTTTTACTTTAGGTTTGTTTTTTTCAGTTTTAACAGGTGCAGCTGTGACCTTTCCAGCTCTTTGAAGTTTTGTTTTAGAGTCTGAACTTCCCATCCCCGAATTCGATTCCTCTTTTTTTCGTCCAAAGAAATACACATCAGAGTAATGGATTTTCCCATCCACGCCCATTCTATTGTACCTTTGGGGCACAGTTTGCATAGTGGATGTTGAACAATTGTTCGTGCGTATCCCAAAATTATCATAAGGAATATCCTCATCTTCACAATCACATACGGCTTGTAAACATTTATTGACTGACGCCGTTGCTTGTGTAGAAGAAGTGCGGTTGCGGGTAAACTCATTGAATAATGTCATATAGACAGTGGTTTCTTGCTTTCCAAACAAGCAATTTTCCAAATCTAATCCTTCTATTAAACTCTGGCTCTGTGACACTGACATACAATCTACAGTGTCTGAAAAGGAAACACTGCGCGTTTTTGATCTCAAGTTGTACAACGACGTGGATGAGAGGCTATCTGTTACAATAGAATTCAATCTATGAGATTTTGCTGGAAGCTTTATATTCTCAATGAAAATATCCAAGCAATCTTTAACTATTACAGTGGCGGGAGAAGGCGTATTTGCAGAATTTGGTTTCATGGTAAAACTCTGTAGAAGACCATGGTGGCATCTATCTACTTCGTTACAGGTGGATTTTATGGCTTCTTTTTGCTCTTCAGTCAGTAACTGGCAGAACGGCAAGCTCAGCAATGTACCTATGACGATATTTACTCGTTAATAAAATTGTGTCATTTGATATGTTACAGTCTAGCTTAGTGCCTAATCTAGTATGATTATATTATATACCTGAAAGATAATTAAAAAACTATAAGTCCAGGACCTTTTTGTTTATAAAATTCAATTTAGTAGTATCATATACCCACCTAAGTTCGATTAAGCTAGTGACCAACTCTTGTACCTGATTATGTAGATGCATACTTAATTGTGCAGTGTTACTTTGCCAAGGCAAGGCACGAAGGCTGAGAGCACTCAAATTGTAAAAATAAATATATGTAACAGTATGGCTTAGTTTCAACAAAAATATTCGTGCTCAGGCAGGTACCTAAGTACTTGTTTACAATTTACCTTATTACCTACGCCAGTTCTTGGGCTGTATATTGGTAGTACCCCCTAGCCTTTGTATTTTAACTACCTACTTATTTCCATAAGAAACGATATATATAATTTGATTGCGTGATAAAATAACTCTCCTATTTAGAACTAATATGGCTGGGATGATGAAATAATAAAAAAATTGCGTTCTGGACAAAACAAACATTTAATAACTAAAATGAGAAACAATCAAAATGATTAAAAATAGAGTAAAATTATTTACGCCTAGCTAATTTGGATGGACAACAATCAGGGCAGCAGGGAACACACTGTGCAGTGCGCGTATCACTAACAGGGACCACTCGATCGTGTGTTATAACTGGTGTAACAAACTGATATTCCAGTTTAGACTTTCGGCCTGGCATCTCAACCACTTTGCCTATTCTCAACTTGATTACTTGTTTGGGGAAGTCATAAACGACCCCAGGATAGTCTTCAGCAGTGGTGGCCATCAGTTGACCAGGCTCGTCTCGTGCTACATCTCCCACTCCGTCAGACGTGAAGTTAAAATAGGCTCGTTGCTTATGGCCCATGCCACAGGAGTCCGATGGCAATTGGAATATCACCTTGTTTCCAACCGGGCAGCAATCTGCACAATTTTGTGATCATAATTATCAGGTATCAAATCAAACTTGCAAATATTATATTTTCTACGGTTTGAGCGTGTCTGTAGACTACAACATAGCAATTAGCGTTAACAACGATGATGAAATTATTATCTTCCATATTAACGTCTTCTTTTGCCTTTAGGTTTTTTAGTCCTTCTAGTACAACATTCGCAATCAGGATCAGATTGCATTTTTGTGTTTACTTTTTGAACAGAAGGTTTTTTATCAGGGCCCTTAGGAGTAACTAGTTCAAGTTCCAATTTACATTTTCTGTCACCCTGCATTGCAGTTTTAGCTACTTTTAAAACGAAAACTTCAATGTTAGGAAGCTCTTGCTGTTTTAAATCACCCCGAGCTAGCGCTGCTTGTTGGTTATGTTTAGAAGCTAAAGTGCAGCCTTCTGTCGTACAAGTAAACTGTGTGCCAGCTGGCTGTGCCCCACGACAACATATAGCTTCACTAGGCAAAGCTAAGCTGATTTGATTTTTTCCGCATGGCGGCGCGCAAGGCCCACTGTCTTTTCCTTTCGTATATGGGCATTGCATGGCACAATGAGTTTGACTTATTTTCTTGATGATAGATGCACTGGCAGGCACTTTGATCTTTAGTTCATTACCACCCAAGTTTGTTCCTATCTCCTCGAATTGTTTGCTGCGACCTGGCCATCAATAAAATTTGTTTTCATAGGGTTTTTTATTAGCTAAGAAAGACTCGAATACCATTTGTCCAGAATGCAATTTGTACGGTGATGTGGGGATACCTATACCTACAGCATCATCTTAAAATGATATAAATATATCTATGACACGAATAACTCAATTGTCGGTTATTCTACGAACCAAAAGCAAAACGAACGTATAGGATACCTAACCTACCTATAGGTAAATAAAAGATATATGTACCTTTTGGAACATGGAGACAGTATTGGTCGGTATTTCTGCATTCCATTTGTTGCTTGCCGGCTGGCTTAGGGCCTGAGCAAAAGCAAGGATCATCCGGATCTTCACATGGCATACTGTTATAGGGATCCCGGGCTGTAAAAAATCGATTGTTCCAGTTATAATTATTTTTGCTTATGAATTTAAATATTTTTTTTTAAGCCTACAAAGTCTAATTGCTGAGTCTTGGGTAGGTAAGTAGGTTAGGTAGGTACCTATAGGACAGGATCCACCTCTTCCGGATTGGCCTGCGGCCTCGCCAGCACCGGCACCTCTAGCTGCTCCACAAGCACAAGGATCTTGATCAGTTTGGAATGATTTTTGAGGGTTACAAGATCGATCAACAATAGCGGAATTTCCACCACCAGTTCCTAAACTCGGTGGACTACCTGCACCTTGAAATCTGGTGATAATCAGTTTACCGAAGCAAGATATTCGCAGAAACATAACAATTTCTCCAGTTTCTACTCCATCTGGTCCGACGATCCGGAAAGAATCCTTTAGAGCTTGATAGCTTACGCTATTAGGATCTTCTAAAAACTTTTTTCGTGCTTGAACAAATTCTTTGGTCATGTCTATTGTTGCCTCTCCCATGACTATTTTGGTTGGCAAACAGCCACATGGTAGCGATTTATAGACAGACACTTTGATAGGAAACTTGCTCATGGCTTTACCGATGTCTGCTTCTTTCAGTGAAAATAAACAAGACTTGCCGTTGTTGAATGACTTTACAAAAGGTCCGCCGCTTTTGGCGACGCATGCCCCAGGGTCATCGTCACAAATTTCAAGGGGCTCAACGGCAGGACATTCAATGTTCACACAAGTTCTAAAATCTTTATCAGAAAAACAAGGGCTTTTCACAAAAACAATTTTATCGATAAGTACCTCAAGGAGGAAGAGGCCGTCATCTTGCTTCGCCATTGTTTGCTACTCTCGGGGATGGGATTTTTCTATTTTTATTTAATTTTTTTTGTAGGTGCTATCATGCTGAGAATTTTGACATGTTTGATTTTCAGAAAGGTCAAAAGAAGAACGCGCCTGTTTATTTTTCTTTTTGTATTCGACTAAGGTTTTATACAAATGAAATTCTTCTTTAAATACATACATATACCTATAATAATATAGCATACCACCCTAAAGGTAGCCGTAAAAGTAATCTAGTTTTCAACGCCATGTCTTTTCTTTTTTTTTCTTTCATGGCTTTTTGATTATTTTATTCTTGGCTAGAGTCAGTTAATGAAAGTAAAAACTACGAAGAACCCTCGGAACATGTATTTATTCTTCTAAGGAAGAACCTGAGAAAAGCGCGGCCTATGAATTTTCTTTAATTTTTGCATTATTTAATTTAGCGCCCTCTATCGACAGATAGTTGCACAGAAAATAAAAAAAATCGAGGTGGCACCGGTCGGTGGTTGGTAGCACCAGATAGCACCACCACGAGCACCACTGACTAGTGGCATGCTTGAGCTTGACTGATTGAGGGGATTGAGGATAATGCACGACTGTTTTAGACAATCTGACCAAGACGCTACAGACAAAATGCACGTAAAGACTTGGAAGAATAAAATAATTATTGTTCGGAGTGTAAAGACTTAGACTGTACACCACAGATTAATAAAAAATAGCGGAGCTAAGTTATCTATTATTCATGGTTGATGGTGACCACAGACAGAGCAGAGTACCTACCTTTTGATGGTGACTGTATGTGTATGGCATGATAGGGGCGATCCACTGGCGATTGGCGAAATAAAATTAACACAAGTGTATTTTTGCTGTACTATGTGACACATTTAATTTGTATTTAAACCGAATAATTTTAATTAAGCAATGTCTAGGAACATTGTTTTCGAAGGGTGGTTGACGAAATCGCCGCCAACAAAACGTATCTGGCGCTCAGTAAGTACATCTGTAGCTACTTTCGAAGTTTTGTGTTACATTTGTTGATAGAAATTGGGAATGTATTTTTCAAAGTCCATATACTAGTCTTGCCCAAATTAGAGGTCTAATATAGTAAAACATTGTTAGGTAGATAATGTCTATAATGTAATTAAGGAATTGTGTGCAAACGTGGTCTAATGTTTGGTAGAAATGGCGAAGAAGGTGGTTTGCCTTGCGACAGTCAGGCGAGCTCCCTGGACAATACTTCTTAGACTACTTCGCGGACCGGAATTGCAGGCGGCTCAAGGGCACGATCAACTTGGATTTATGTGAACAAGTATGTAACAGCTGTGTTCTAATGAACATTTTGTAGGTTTCTCATAAAACAATCAAAGCAATCACTTTGTTTATGTTTCTAAAGTTAGTATGTAGTGCTTTATTAACTTAAGAAACATAAACAAACTGATTGCTGATACTTGATTCATTCTGTAGAATTTTACATTATGTCATTTGTTTTGTAATCTGATATAGAACAATAAAAATACAAAACGCAAACTGGTCATTAAAATGAACCAAGCAAAGTGACTTATCCTGTGAGTCAATATTTACTTTTGATTTCCGGAAATAAAAACCTTCTATCCTACTAATATTATAAATGTGAAAGTTTGTGAGGATGTGTGGATGTGATGATGTATGTTTGTGCCTCAATCATGCAGTAACAGCTAAATGGATTGAATGAAACTTAGAATATACATTATACATATTAGTATGTGTATCTGAAATAACATATAGGCTACTTTTTGTCTGGATACCGTCGAATATTTTTTTTTTCGGACCCTCCGTGGCGCTTCCTACGGGTACCTGCCGGATTATCCATTCATTACGGGGCACCCTGTATAGCTTTGTTTGGTTTTTCGTTTTGTGATATCAATTTCATACCTATCATATTAAGCATGATAAGAGTTTATTTTGACTAGAAATTAGATGACAAATCGTTATTAATACTCTACACATTTAATTGGTTTTATTTATCACTTCATGCATTGCCACTGCTTACTAATGGCTTAGTATTAGTAGGTAGGTTTCAATTTCTGCGTTTCCTGTTTGGTCAATTTTCCTGTCATTTTGCGTATACTATTTGGAGTCACCATATTGACTGGCAGGTAATTTTCAAGACATTTATCAATACTTAAACATTTTTTGGTTTGTGCGCTAGTTCATAAGAATCTATTCAGGATTATTTTTACATTGTAAATGAGCTGTAGAGAACTTAGTAGGTATCAAATAAATAAAAATAAGATACCTAAGTACAAAAACACTTGTATTCTTCAAGGTGGATGCTGGTCTTCATATGGAACGCAGTGGCACCGGGTCCTTAGATCCAAAGCTTCGAGGGTCAGTGTTCACCATCCAGACCCAGTCGAGGACATACCATCTAGAGGCTGATTGTGAAGAGGAGATGGAAAAGTGGGTGGATGCCATTTGTCGGGTATGCGGGCTGCGAGCCACAGATGAATCTTCCAATGTATTGGGTAAGTTGTATTAAAGTTGCTTATAGAAGTGTCACAACTTCTCTAATGGGCTGAAAGTAAAGAAAAATAGAATGCGTCGATTCTCTCTCCTAGTTGTCGCAAACTCGCAATATTACATACAATATAATGGTGGGCAGAGTCACAAGTAATCATAAGAAAACTTGCAGCCACTCCTGATTCAAAGTCCCTAGATAGATATGGTGATCCATGATGCTCAGCACATTCACCTCCCAACATGATGAGATACAATGAGCAAGTATTCCCAAGGAGGGTTGACGTCAGGCAGGAGGCCGGTCATAAAACACCTTAGCCAAAACTCTTACCACTCTACCATCCATAGAGTGGGATAAGGGCAGGAAGATGATGATGGTGCTCAGCGCATTGCCCATATAGATGGTCCATCTATATGGGTAATGGGATGAGCACCATGTGACTTCAATGCACAAAATACAGGTTACCCTAGTTTGGAGAGTGCTAATGTCTAGATTAAGAAGCTTTGTGGTTGTATCAATAAACGTTATCAGTAATTATCAATAATCAATAATGTGACTCAGCCCACCATTAGGGATATGGCTGTGATAATGTGTATGTATGTATTGTATAACATTTATACTTCTCTGCTGGACTGGGAGTAAAGAAATAACTTAGAATGCGTCCAGCTGCTTCTCTCCCCGAGCATATCGTAAAAGTCGACTAAGGGATAGTATCCTCCAAGAAGGGTTGACGTCAGGCAGACTGCCGGTCATAAAACACCTTAGCAAAACTGTTACCCAACCCCAAATAGAGTGGGATGAAGGCAGGAAGATGATGTATTGTATAACATTTAAGATAGATTGGAAATAGTTTTAGTTTTTATTGTAGTATTCTGTCTGTATTTTATTTATTTTAAATACCATTATTGGCATAAGTTGCTAATAATCAGTGCATTTCTACTATTGCAATGCAAATTTTACATTGAATAATATTTTTTCATTTGCATAAGACATAATATAAGATTATTGTTTTGATTTTGATTATAAATCAGAGCCAATACAAACATACATATTATCACGCCTGTATCCCTAATGAGGTGGGCAGAGCCACAAGTAAATATAAGAAAACTTGCAGCCACTTCTGATTTAGTCCTAAGATGGGTATGGTGGACCATGGTGACAGGTGATCAGCCCATCGCCCATATAGAGCCAATGTCAAAGAGAATAATATATTGTTGAATATATTATGAAGACCATTAGTCAAACTTCATCTTCCTGCTGCATCCTTTAGGGTTTGATTTTAGAAGATTGCTCAGACTGCCCCTTCACTGTAAGATGAATATACCATCCACATTTTATACTTCTTATGTATTTTTTGTATGTTGATTGTCAGTCAGTCAGCCAGTAATGTAAGAGCTTTATATGTTTAGATAACTTTTTACTAAAATGGATGAAACTTTCAGAAACATATCAAAACAACATGTCAACAATGTACCGGAACAGGCTCTCTGCAATGAACGAGCATTATGAGTGTGCCGATGGGACTGGCCCATACATACCGATCTCCGAGTGCATAACTGGAGTTAGAGCTCAGGTAAATATCCTAAGGTAGGAACTCTGTTTTCTGAGCTCTTCTGCGCTGTAGGTTATTAGGTTTGATTCTTACAAACGACAAACATTTATGTGACAAACATTTTGTTCTGTTCATGAGTTTTTTCTGCTGAGAATCTGCCAGAGGGCAATTAAATGTTACATACTTGGATTGAACAGACCGAGTGCGAAAACACCACGCTACATTCCATGAATGGCATTTCTGATGTTGGAGATAAGACTCCTAGGTCTAGTGGGATTGGGTAGGTCACGTGGCCTGATGGCTCCCGATAGGTGGGCTACCATCACCACAGGGGTTGCCGAGGAAGCGTTGGCGAGACGAGTTCGATGCCTTCGAAAGGGGGTGGTGGGAGAAGGCTTGGGGTAGGGCTGTCTGGAGATGTTTGGAGGAGACCTTTCTCAGCAATTTGACAAAATGGGTTGAGCACAAAAATATATTTATACTATTCTGAAATACATGATCAAGAAATACGATGATAAAAGAGATAATACAGACAGCCATTAATTTTTAATGGATCTTGTGTCTGCAATAAAGAATATTATTATTATTATTATTATTATTAAAGTTCATGTACGTTTAGTTATTTGAAACCTTGAATATTTTTTAATCAAAACTGAATAATATTCAAATATTTTCTTTGGTCCATATATTAAAAAAAATCTATACTACAATTAGGTAAAAATATTTTGTAAAACCTACACTGTTGCTAGCTGTGGAATGTCAGACATTCTTCAGACGACTGCAGATCACACAAGGTTAATCCATATATTCCCTTCTAGAGTTTACCAAGCATTACAATTCTAATGCTCTTTGTAAATACAGTTTATTTCACTATTTGCACTTGCTATTACAAAACTGCATAATGTAATGTTTTCGTTTCAGGCGGAGCAGAGAGCGTTCACATTTGATCCAAAAAACATAGTCAGGAGTACTAGAATGCCGTTTGACAGAGTAACTGACAACAGAGCTCACCAGATGTACACAAGTCAACCACATATAAGGCTGAATAACACTGACTTATCTGAGAATGAGTCCAATCTAAGCGATGAGGAATGCAAATCGTTGAACGCTAGTCAATCAAACATAAGTTAGTAGAATTTGAATTGTCTTATATAACGATTTAACTTACATCACTATTGTTTTGGTTTTGTATTTATTTGACGACCTCGGTGGCATGACTGAGACGCAAGAGGGTTTGATTCATACATACAAACATTTCTCCCGCTACGGGTAATGTTTATATGTTCTGACAATATTTCTTCCGGGTCTGGGTGTTGTAGTATTATAAGTATGTATTTAAAAAAAAAAAGAAAATAAGTAATCTATCAGCCATCTGGTGTCCATAGTACAAGCTTCGCTTAGTTTGGGGCTAGATGGCGCTGTGTCAAATGTCCACAAATATTTAGTTATTATTCTTCTTGGACTTTTTGCTAACACTGTTAAAAATATATTAAACTGGATTCCGCCCGCGGCTACTCTCTTTAGTACCCGGATAAAAAGTAGCCTGTATGTTATTTCAGCATAATGTTTATTACGGTTAACGGATCTAGGCCGCCATTTCGATGCGCAGTAGACAAAAACTGGACTGCGCATGTCAAAAGGCTAACTTCACGAATGTCTAGATGCGATGACTATACTGCGTAGGTACTATATAGTTTCCAAGTTCAATTCAAATCGGTTACAGTGGGATTGAGGTACAAACATCAACATTCTTTTAAAATTTTGCATTCATAATATTAGTAGAATTCTTATATGAAGTCACATTGCACATTATCGCAATGAAAAAATTTGGAATTCCCGATGAGGTCGGTATTTACTGAAAAGTTATAATATGGGGTGTATTCAAATCGAGAATCAGTAGGTTTCTTCTAGGTAAGCGTGCTCCATCATAGACCACACTGTTACTTGACATTAGGCAGAGTGTGGTCTAATGCAAAAATATTTCAGGTAAAAAAAAACAGTTGGTCATAACAGGCCAACTGATTTAGATGTAACTTAAAATAGATGTCATAACCTGGAATAGCATTAAAGCTACTTTTTATAAGTACCACGCGATTGAAGCCGCAGATGAAAGCTTGTATAATTTTGTAACTAATACTTGAGCTGGTTTGAGATAATGTTGCTTTTATTCCTCAGGAGACTGGCCCGTTGGGAAGTCATTCACAAAGTTAGCAATAAGTCCTAGAAGAAATGGTGTCGCTGAAGATGGTACGTAGTTCTTTTTTTCATTGGTCAATGCTGTGTGGTAGTCCTCAAATAGATCTTGTGGCTAATGGTGAAAGGAACCCTGCGGCCCCATTATCGGGCTTCAGCGAATAAAAAATATATACCAACGAAAGAACTTATCGCGAAGAGTGACAAGTGTAGACATATAATTTTTTAGATTACTACTACTAGTCGTGTCACCAGTTCGTTCAAACCAGTGTGGTGAAAGGATTTTAAGTGCCCCTCGAAGAGGTTCCTTTCTTGCAATTTTTTAGATAGAAGGACACAAAACGCAAGCTTTTCTAGAAGTGTAGCCCTAGAGATAGAAGCAAGTTTACCTTATTAATCTTTTTGATTCTTGAACGTGATTTCTTCACGATTATTACAAGTTATTTAACCTGGTGCTTGGATAAAAGTATTGAGAGTAAATAATGCGTTTTCAGGACCGCCCGTGCCTCCGAGGCCGCCGAAAACGTTTGCTATGAGCAAAGAAACAATTCAGAAAGAAATATACCAAGGTCCGAAAATACAGGAGCCAATAGAAACACAGGAGAATGTCTCTGTAAGTATAGTTTGTCGCATTTTTTAGGGTTTCGTACCCGAAGGGTGCCAACGGGACCCTATTACTAAGCCCCCGCTGTCCGTCCGTCTGTCAGCGGGCTGTACTCATGAAGCATAATACGTAGGTTGACATTTTCACAGAGTGTCTATTTCTATTGTCGCTATAACAACTAATAATAAAAGTAAAAAGGAACATTTTATGTACATGTACGATGGTACGGAACCCTTCGTGTGCGAATTGAACTCGCACTTGACCGGTTTTATTATTTTCTATAAACTCGCTCTCGTTATTTCTCATTCCGAAAACTGTGCAATCAGACCATAATTCTCAGAACATGGTGAAAGAAAAAGTAAGAAAAAAAACTTGTTCAATTTCTAAATTTCTTCAGTTTTTTTCAACTTTTCTGACTTGTAATGTATGATGCTTGATATGTACATATATTGTGTGTGTGATAATAGCCACAGTCGCTGCCGTGGCTGAGAGTGCCGCGCCGCATGTCGTACGGCGCGCCGCCGTCGCCGGGTCGCGCGACCCTCGCGCCTGCGCCGCGCTTCACCGATGACGAGGACGACTACTCACCGGGACACCTGGTACATACCTCTTACTATAATAGCTAACAACAGCCACAGTCACTGCCCGTGGATGCGAGTGCCGCGCTGCAAGCTATAGAGCGATACGGAGTGCAGCCGTCGCCGGGTCCCGCGACTCTCTAAGACTAAGAAGTATTTATGCGTTATCCATTTACATGCTTTTTTCATTTTGGGATCGTTTTACAGGATAAAAAGTAGCCTATGTCCTTCCCCGGCATGGAATCTATCTCCTTGCCAAATTTCATTAAAATCTGTTCAGCAGTTTAGGCGCGAAAAAACAAGTAAACATAAGAAAACTTGCAGCCACTTCGGATTTTAAATCCTGAGATTAAGATATGGTGAACCATGGTGACAATTAAAGTGGTATAATTGCTTATTGACAATATAAACAAACGAGTTACTTTTACGAGCATTTGATTTTGACGGCCTCGGTGGCGTGGAGGGCGAGTGCTCGGCAGAGACGCAAGAGGCGCGGGTTCGATTCCCGCTGCGGAAGAAACGTTTGCATGTTCTGCAAATATTTCTTCCGGGTCTGGGTGTTGAGGTACCGTGGTACTCGTAGTTTCTGATACCCACGACACAGGGAATCCTAGTGTGGGGTGAGCAGTATGTATGTGACTGATGGGTGTTATTATTTACAATGCGTCTTACGCATTTTCTGACGTAAAGAAAACACGCTTCCCGCGCCCCTCTACAACCTAAGAAGCCTCCTCAAACCTATTATTATAGTTAGAAAGAAAAGAAAGAAAAACATTTTATTTGTAACAACACACAGTGACAAAAAAACAATAAATTACACTCAACACAAATACAAAGAAAAGCAGAAATATGTAAAAAAAAACCTACTTAGAAATAGTTGACTATAAAATGAGAATTTGCTGCTGGCAGTGTTACCTTTGCTTGAGATGAAACAAGTTGTGTAAATATTTTTCAGTCAATGCAGTATTCTAACCTGCCTTCGTTGCCGCCCGCCGTGGACCGGGCACTCAAGCCGCGCCATTCCAGTCACAGCATAGGACACATTAACCACCTCATTGGACTGGTAAAGTACAAAAAAACTGACTTCAAGACCTCAGTAGCGAGGCGGGCGAGTGCTCGACAGATACGCAAGAGGCGCGGTTTCGATTCCCGCTCCAGGGGGAAATGTTTGTTCTGCAAATATTTCTACCGGGTCTGGGTGTTGTACCTACTTGTAATATAATTATAAGTATGTATTTACAATAAAGTATGAGGATTGTGTCAGCCATTTCGTTCTCATCCTCAAACTAAGCTTGGTTTAGTTTGTGGATAGATGGCGCTGTGTGAAATGGCCACAGATATTTATTTATTATAAATGAAATTAAGAGTTAATTATATAAATTTTGGATTTATGACGCTAGTTCTTTCGAACCACTGTGGTGAAAGGATTTAAAACTCGCCTCATAGACTCCTTTCATACACTTAATAATAATATAATAATAATAATATATAATAATAACTGGTGTAGCGCACCATACATTTTTCGAACAGAAAAATCCATTATTGCACGACCGGATTTGAACCTACGACCGCTGCCACTAGACCACCAGTGCTCTTGAAGAATATTATCAGTGAATGAAGCTAAAGTAGTATGTGAGGATCGTAGCAAATTGAGATGGTTTGATCTCTTTTTAATTATTGTTTATGTAAGTGACCAGTTCTGGATTCATAAATAGAAGCCCTCATACATACATACATACATACATACACACATATTATCACACCCGTATCCCTTACGGGGTGGGCTGAGCCTCAAGTAATCATAAGATGGATATGGTGGAACTATGCTGACAGGTAATCAGCCCATCGCCCATATAGATGGTCCATTATGTTGGAGAGGATACTATTCCTTACTTGACTTTTACGGCATGATCAGGGAGAGAAGTAGGACGCATTCTATGTTTTTTTCTTCACATCCAGTCCATCAGAGAAGTTATAGAAGCCCTCATAGTAGTAAAATAGGTAATATATTGTATTTATTGCAGTCGGGGCTTCAAATACACGACGATATGAAAGCAGGCGCCCTTCAGTATTTGGATCTAGACTTGCACACCTCAAAGCCTGTTTCTACAAAGGTGAGCCGCTGACTTTCAACAATAAAGATACCTGGTGGGTTAAAAGGGTCACTTTATCTGATCTGCTGCTGAATATGAATTTGCTGCTGAATCGAATTATGTACAATTCATTTACGGTTCGGACCATTTTTCTAACATGTCAGGAATTGCTTAGGATTTGCTATAATTTAATTTTCTTTTTAAAACGAATATGTAAAAATATATCGTCAAGAGGCATTTTATGCCTACACTAATGAGAGGCTGTAGTACTCGATTTTTAGGTGGAGTATGCATCTATATCGCCCTCTCAACTTAGTCTGCCTTGTACACAGGAAAGTCATGGACAATTTGTGACAACGGATGATATGTTACCATAGGAAAGTTGATTTTCTGAAAAAGCAATGCTCGTTGGTACATAAACGTTGCTATGGTAACGAACGATATGTTATTCATTCGTTGAATGTAGCTTCTCTCAATGTTTTCATTTTACCTCTTAAATGGCTTGCTAAATCTGAAATATAACATTTTCCAGGCGCAGGACGTCCCTCGCAAAAGAGTCGACATCGCCCACGGTAAATCTCTGTCTGCCGTCGAAGCAGACTCCGCGTACAAAACCGTGGATTTCCTGAAAACAGAAGCGTTCAACATCACACGACAGGACGCAGAAGCTTCAAGAAACGTCCACCATTGAAGATCCCAGGAACCCCGCCAGGACATAGTTTATAAGAATGAAGGTAACATTAAAGGAAATAAAAGTTTTACAATTAGTCAAAATATTATCACAACCTCTAGTGAATACTTTATTATTTCTGTGACATTTTTGAATGCTAATAGGAATTAAAGCTTATGTGAAAATTATGTTATGAAAACATGAAAATTACTTTTCTAAGAGGAAACTCTTTAGATTATTTGCCACTATGATAGAAAACGAAACAGTTTTCGCCTATTCTATGTAGAAATAACATCAAAATGGCAGAAGAATCACACGATTTAACAACAAGGAAACAAGTCAAAAGTTAGAAAGTTAAAATGGTCTTTATACATTTATGTTATAAGAATCATTTTAAATTGTAGTTTAAGCTAGGTGAGCTAGTGTTACAACCAAGGATAAATAGGACACTAGTAACAATACATAAATTAGATGTAAAATTAATTACCAAAAACACAATTGTTTTATGTGATTTTTGTTTAGAGACAAGAAATATCGATTAGACGCCAATTTGATTAAATTTTAAATTTGCATATAAGATACTTAGAGTAAGACATAGTATTATGCGATGAGTACAATTTGTGTATCAGTTTCATTATCACTTATAGCCCGTATACTCCACTGCTAGGTTTAGGCCTCCCTGGTTCGTCAAAACTGTGGATTGTGGATGAATAAGACACAAAACCGTGATGGATGGCACAACCAGAAGGAGTTTATCGGTAAAATATTAAACTACACCCTATACTTGGGGACAATTTTATTTTTCAGCTTTTATGCTATCTCTCTAAGAGAATCTTAGAAGAACATGGCGCTTATAGTGTATAGTATACCTTTATGAGTTGATAATTATCAAACGTCAATATGTCCTTGCCAAGTGATACGGAGTAATTGCAGTTTTTGTATTTGTCAGTGCTGCCATAACATGATTTATTCAGAAACATCAGTAATAAAATATTGATGGCAACATTTAATTGTTACGAATTGATGGAGGAACATGCCAGGATTATCAAAAATACATACATTGTTTGGACATAATTATGTATTAGAGTTTGACTAAACTAGTGGACTTACTTGATTTTGTGAAAAAAATCATAGGAACACACACATATTTGAATTTGATCATGAACAATACCAATCTGGATGACAATAAAAAAAACAATGGCCGCCATAATGGTTGATTTGATTGGTTCACGTATTTGATTTGTTATTTGTGAAACGGAGTACTCTTTTGAAATTTATTTTCATGATAAAAATGTGGACATATCAAGTAATGGAAGTAGTGGAAGTATCACGAAGTAGTTAATTATCTATCCTTTGATTCGTGTAAAAGTCATTATTTTTGCTGGAGGTGGTGAACACATTAGCGATTGATATTTATCAACTCATAGTACTATTTTTATTACATTTTATAATCAAAAAGTAATCGTGGTAGTAAAATAATTATTGTGACTAAACATAAAAACATAATAGTAAATTATGTAATTGGTAAAATCATTCAAATATTTCGTTGAGTTCGGATATTTTTTTAAAATAGTACAAGAATGTCACTTCGGTATTATATTTTCACAAACTTAATCCATATAATATTGTATTTAAAAACAGATCTGATGTAGATTGAAAAATCTTTACTTTTTTAATAGTTTTTATGTTTAATTATTAATAAATTACAAATTTATTTCTACTAATACTATAAATGCGAAAATTAGTGTATGTGTTAGCTCCCGTTTATCTTTGTAACGGCTGAACGGATTTGGCTGATACTTGAAATGCGTATAGTTTATGACTTAGAATGACACATAGGGTACTTTTTATCCGGGTAGGTAACATGCGGAGCCGCTAGCGGAAGCTAAATACATTTATCAATATTTCCATATTGTCATTTATCATCATTATGTTTTGTTACATTCCTAATTTGATAAGCAAATCGGAAAGGACTTGCTTTTTTTGTGACGATTCGCTTAAAGATGGGCCAACTGATTGTCGCGAAACGTCTGCTGAAAGTACGCCGTTGTAAGTTCGGCAAAATACGCTCGCAATGCTTTTTAAGTAACCTATGACGTGGGGAGCGTATTTAGCCGAACTTTCAGATGTCTCTCGCCGCCACTAAGGCGGAGACCCCAAACATTTAAATAATGACATGTATTCTTTGTATTAGATAGTCCTGGCACGTTTAGTATTCTTTTTTGGCTTTACACAATTTTCTGCCTTACCTGTCGATCGTAATATATCCTTACTAATATTATAAACGCGAAAGCTTGTATGTATGGATGTTTGTTACACTTTCACGCAAAAACGGCTGATCGGATTTGAATGAAACTTGGAATATATATAGTACATGTACTGGATTAAGATATAGGCTATTTTTTATCCGGGTACCATGCGAGCGAAGTCGCGGGCCACAGCTAGTAGTAATTCATAATAATTTACAGAGCATCAACAAGTAAGCACTTATTTATTCACATATTTATTTGCATTTATAAAAACCAACATACATATTACATACACAATTTAATATGTATGTTTATTTGTGTATACAGATAAAATCTGTATCTGTATTAGCAAGACTAACATTGATAGTTTGACATTAGAACTACTGTGTTAGCTCAGACATTAGGCATTTTAAGGCTAGCCTCATTAATAAAATAAAAAAACACAAAAAGTACCGTCAAGTTAACGGCGACCGAGCCATTTTGAAGTGTGGTTCTCTTTTTATTAGCTTTAATTTTCTATTATGAGTATTCCTTACGTAGTATTTCTGACTAGCCATTTATAATTCACAAGCAAGAAATAAATTATGTAATTGCTACGATTTTTGTTACTTTAGTATAAATGTATGACCTTAAACAACACGCTGTTTAGTATTTTAAAGGAATATTACTGAATATAATGCAGTAAGATTTGTATTTAATTTTATTGACTGTACTTAAACTTATCATCATTTAGTTAAACTAGTTAGGTATTCTTAATTTTTAACAACTATTGTAGTTTTTGTAAAATTACATAGCTATTTCTATTTTAACTATTTTGTTACCATTTAGTTAGCGTTGAGTTAGTCAGTATTGTATTATTTAAACGGAAGTGAAGTAATTTAATATCACAATTCTTCCGGACGTGTGTACTAATCTTATTTATTATTAAAACCAGGCTAAATGGGATCTTTACTTTTATGTAACGAAGTCAGAACTTTTTTGAAGAAATAAGAATAATTTTGATAAAATAGTAGGCGCTCAGAGTCACTTGAAATAGGCGAAGCCAATTCTATGTTGTTTTTTTAATACCTATTTCATGCTGACACTGTAGACACTATATTATACTCTTTAGCTTGCTTTGCACCGGCCGGTGTCAGAATTGTCAACTCAAGTTACAGACACGTGTAGATATTGGCTTTCATAAATTATAATCGTAAAAGATGTTACTGTGTTACGAGTATTGTCTCTTATTACTTATATTTATTTTGGGACAAAACGTATTTATGCAGACTGGCCTTAGTCGAATGATTAAATATATGCTTATAATTCTACGCAATATAGTTTTCTTAAGGAATTACAACCATTTAACTATGTACACTGATGCGTTGTTTTGACGGTCGGTCAGATGTTGCCAGCGTGAAGTATGATATAAATTAAGTCTAGGCTCACATGTAGCGCACAAATATATTTATATCTTAAATACTTAATTGGTATGTTAGTGGAATAAATTAAATAAAAATTAAAAAAAAAAGTAGAGTGGATGTGGGATTTTTGCACAGTTAATGCACTGACTGATGTGATAGGTTTTGTATTAAAGATAAACAAATTGCCGCATTTATGATAAAATATATCTGTCAATTGAAGTGCTACGAATAAAAACGGTCTCTAAAATAGATTCAATCACTTGCTTTTGCATGTGTACATTTGACATGCATTAGTCCTGAAGGAGTTATAAAAGTAATGTTTAACAAACCATTACGTTTAGATAGATAGGTACTTACTAGGTATTCTTTGGTGTAAAAGCAACTTAATTGTTTCTAACTTAAAAGTTTTAGCTCCAGCTCCAATGTAATCCCATCCTTATTTACCTTATAGTCTCGAAGCATTTGCTGAACATACTTTCAGAAACTACAGAAAGTACGCTCGCAGTGTTTTTTACGTAGCACTTCATTTCGATTGATGTGTTATAGGTTAGGTACTTACCTACCTCTGCGTTTTTGAAAAAATATTGTTGGATTTGAACACAGAAGTAATTAGAATGTCGCTGCATACCTTATTCCGCCCACTATACCAAAGTCAATTCGCTAAATTAAAAAATCTGCAACTATGTTGATGATAATCATAATCGTAGGTAAATTTAGAAGCAACTTTTTTCTAAAAAAACAAATCGTGCACAATATTTAGTCTTGCTGTAAGCCAAAATACAACGTACAAAATATCGGCCTTAATCGTTATTTAAATAATGTATTCAAGTCTTAGGACTTCTTGGGCTTGTGCCTCACTGTACAAAATTAGTTTGTAGTAGAATTGATAAAGCTTGATTGATCACCTATTGCACCTTCTAATTTTGATAAGCTCTAAGAACGTAGAATGCGAAGTTGAGAAAACATTTAGAGTACGCTGGACTTTCTCATGTTCGTATATCTACCTGAAAATGTATCTATATATCTTTTCACGTGCCTACAGCATTATTATTTTACATACACAGGTATTATTATGTAATTTTAGTGAATAATTTTAAGCACCTAGGTACCTAAGTATTTGCTTTTTGTTACAAAGTTGAGGTGCAAATTATTGTGTGGTTATTGCGTGAAGTACTTATTTCACTTTAAAATAAATATATTCGAAATCATAACTGACTTTACTTTTTTAATTATCTTAGTTCAATACCTTCTTAATTTATCAAACAAGGTACATTTAGGTACTAGATCTTTTGCAAAAATCTTCTGACTGTAGGTATCTAGGTACCTATACAAAGGTTAGATCGGAGACAAGGCTAAGATTCTGTTGTGTATTTTCCTAAATTGAATATTATAGCTCTAAATATGTCTCTTCTTAGGGTTCCGTACACGAAGGTGGCACCTTATTACTAAGCCTCCGCTGTCCGCCCGTCCGTCCGTCTGTTAGCGGGCTGTATCTCATGAACCGTAATAGGAAGAGTTGAAATTTTCACAGAGTGTGTATAGAAGCAGTAGAACTGCTATAACAAAACAAAACGGGCCCTTACGAGAAACATTGGCTGACCCCAGCTGGGCCACAAAAAATAGAACTCTGAGCACAGCTAAACAAAGTAAGTAGGTAGGTAAATAGTGTTGAGCGAACAAAAAGGCAATAAGACATGTTAGAGGATCAAAAATTCAAAGCTGAAATACCAAATTTCGTCACTGATAAATACTTTGGTTTCGTTTTATCTATTTTATACCATATGGTACCATGGTACTCGTAGTTTCTGATACTCACGACACAGGGAATCCTAGTGTGGGGTCAGGACTATGTATGTGACTGTTGGGTGTTATTTATTTATTTATACTAGTTCAGTAAATAGGAAATACCCAACCCATTTCGATCAGTCAGGTGCTAAATTATTACAAGTCACGAAAGTCAGTTGCCACCGCACCCAAATCACCAATGTAAATGAATCACTGGCCTTTATTATAGCACTACGCATATGCATTCGAAAAATAATACCTACGGGGTTGTATGTATTTATTCCCTTCATCATTTCCCTGCCCTTATCCCACTTCATTAGAAGCGCTCGTGGCGTAGGTAGCTTGCTTAACGTTCTTGATTGATCGTTGAAGTTAAGCAACGTGCAATAATATAAAGTATAACAATAATAATAATAAAGTAACAATGTGGATGGGTGATCGCAAGTGGCATTACGAGCTGAGCGCTTCGTTAGCGGCACGTTAAATAGTCGGCCCCGGCTCTTAAGTCGTTTAGGCAGTCTAAAACCTCCGTCACAAGATTTGGCCACTAGCTCATACGAACTTACCTACATGTGGGGCACAATATGTAGGTAGGTATAAGTACCTACCTATTCTTCTTCCATTTCCCACAGAAGTCTTCTCAACACTCACTCCTTTTTACCCGACTGCGAAGAAGGAGTGTAATGTTTTCTCTCATGTCATCATTCAGACAGTCCACACATCTTTTCCTTTCCACTTTCTCCTCAAGCGACAAACAGCCGTCCCACGGCGAGCTGACGCTCGTTGAAGCTCAGCTGATGTCAGATGCCGGACAGAGATGTCTGGAAATCCATGGGGGAGACCTTTGCCCAGCAGTGGGACGAAATAGGTTAAAAAAAATTGCTCAGAAAAGACACAAGGCTAGCAATGAAATACGTTCCGTTCCCAACGTTTCATAGAACAAAATATTAGCCATGGTCATCGAAAATTCTCGGAACTTTTTGCTTTGTTTTTGCGTTCGACGGAGTCGGGTTTGAGTGTATTTTTTGTGTTATTGTTGATTGCAAGTTTACGTAAATGAAATGACTAAAAATATTTTATTTTATAATTTTTTGGAAAACTTACAGCTAGAGAATATACAATAAGTAGATAAATCTTATATTATAAGAATCTTTGTCCTGACTGACTGACTGACTGACTGACTGACTGACTGACAGACAACGCACAGCCTAAACCGCTGGACGTAGAGACTTGAAATTTTCAATGTAGGTAAACCTTGGTACGTAGGGGTGTACTAAGAAGGGATTTTTCAAAATTCAACCTCTAAAGGGGTGAAAAGGGATGAAAACCTGGAATCAATTTTTGGTCTAAAACTGCACATAACCTATATCAAATTAAAGAGCCGATTTTTCTCATTTAGTTGATGTCATAATTACCTGCAAATTCTTTATTTTTGGCATGTTTTTCATGAAAAATAGAATACTTTTATTTTGACATATGACAGCGATGATACCAAAGATTAGTAATAGATGATACAAAACATATGGAAAAGGAACTGTCAATGTCAAATTACCTGTGAAAGGAAGCATAAATTATTACTGGTCTAATAAGTTTCTAATCTTGATTATTCATGGAGTTCTGACGTAATTCTACGTCTGAAAACTAGATGTCGCTGCTAATTCTGATCAAATTTTGATGCTGGATTTTGACGTTTTGAAAAGTTTACCTTAACCATGGGCGCCGGCAAGGGGGTGCCAGAGGGTGCACTTGCACCCCTTGGGAATCTCGGGATCAACAGGAATTATTGAAACTGTATTGCGCTTTCTCTGTTAAGTTCATCCCATTTATGCTGGTGCCATCTGGTGTAGAGTAGCGGTACTTTAAAGGGTGCGTTCAGAGAAGTAATGGAAATCGATTAATATCGATCCCGGTACTCCTGGCCCACCAATTTAGAATTTTTAAATTTCGATCGTCGTGAACAAATAGGTGTGAGCCGTGACGACTGGGTACCTATATAATAAATTCATAATGAATAGTCAGAAATTTGTAAATGTCTCGAACATTCAGACTAAAATTTCATCTTTTTATTAACAATCATATACGGCAAGGATTGTAAGAAAACTAAAATCTGCACCACCTGGAAATTATTTCTGCTGGCGCCCATGACCTTAACTCTCAAAATTTTTACTAAATTCACCGAAATTTCTTAATTTTTAGATTTAGGTATGTTTGTTACTCTTTCACGCAAAAACTACGGAATATACCTACTTACATACCATTATTCATATTCGTTCGCTAAAGTTAGCCATTGCTTAAAGTTAGCCCTGTCACTGTTTGTCATTATGAAATGGTAAGAGATGGCAATACTTTAGTCATCGTTTAGCGTACACTATATTATAATGAATAATGAGGATAGTAGGTACCTACGTGTGCTGGAATGGGACATAGGGTACTTTTTATCTGGGTACCGCGTGAGCGAAGCCGCGGGCGGCTGCTAGTATATACTATGCAGCAGGATACTGCATAATATGGGACGGCTAATTACAAGTTTCCACCAGTTTTGAGTGTATTTTTTGTGTTATTGTTGATTGCAAGTTTACGTAAATGACTTTAATTACCTAGGAATATGTTATTAATCGTGTTTGTGTGTTGTTTGTTCTGTGTTGTTGTGTTTTCGGCTTCGACGGTAAGTTTTGCACATTTATCATAAAAATCAAAGAAATTTTGAAAAATAACCTATCGACTTTTTCAACTTGAAATTTAGATTTAATTTCTGGTCAAATGATGTGAAAGTAATACTAAAAGGGATAGGAAATATTAGCTAGATTACCATAAAAATATCATTTTTTATACGTATCTTAATAAAAAATCGAGAAATCTTGGAAAATACATAAATAAGTACAAAAAGCACCTTTACTCGTTTTAATTCAGAGAGGGCGCGACGCTCAACGGTGTTTTCGCGTTTTGGTAGATGGCATCTGAGGGGAGGCATTTGGTTACTATATAATTCATTTTAAATAAAAATACATATTGTCTCCTATCCTTCTGCGTAGCAATACTTACCTACATAACAATAGAGTTGTGTTCACTCACACGCATTTTATATTTGTATGTGCATGCAGTGGCCAGCTATAATTGGACGTGCTCTAGATTTAAGTCACATACTAGGTACTTAAACTTCAGCCAACCAAACTGGAGATACCTTAATACCTTACCTTACCTAGCTGCTGAATGATTATGCACGTTTTACATTATATTAATAAAAAACATCGAGAATTTTATCTGGTTCAAAACAGGATAGGTACCTCACCTATCTAACCTGTGAATCGTACAAAATATTAAAGTTTATTTACCTAGGCATTTCTACCCCTACTATAATAGACGCAGCACCAACCTGGCAATAACCTATTTGTCCACTTGAAAATAATAAAACTGAAATGTTGTCGTAAAAACAGGTCAAGTGCGAGTCGAACTCGCAAACTAAGGGTTCCGTACCATCGTACATGTACATAGATGTTTCTTGTAGGTATTTATTTTATTTTAATTATTTTGTTGTCATTAGGGCGGCAATAGAAATACATACCTACCTACTGTGATTCAATTCCTACGATTCATTCATGAGATACAGCCCGCAGACAGACGGACGGACAGTGGAGGTTTGGTAATAGGAATAAAAAAGGATGTCGATAAGGGTTAAGCTAGAGTTATGATACTTACCCCTGAATACTCAAACCATCGAGCATTTAACTGAAACGCATCTCAGAGTTGAGCACGTCTCAAGTGACGAGTTTTTGACAGATTTTCATCAAAAACTGTCAAAAAACCGTGACCTGAGACGTGCTCAACTCTGAGTCGCGTTTGAGTATTCGGGGTTAAGTTACATAGGTACCTAACTTACCTACCAATCTACGCACTTAATAGGTACCAGGAAAATAAAGAATTAGTCTACCTGGCGTAGGTGGGCATGTCACAATCCTCGACAATGACTTTGGAGCAAAAGCGGCCACTTATATTGGGATTAGAAGTCGTCACCCGTGGTAGCTAGGCACCGACCCACTCGCTAAGCTGCCACGCGATCAATAATGATGCGTTTGAAACGACCGAGTACAGTCTTCCAGCAGAATTCCACCACCCAAAATTTATATGCGCTATACCAGTAGGTACTCTCAAACGGTGAAGGAAAACATCGTGAGGAAGGCTTAGTCAGCTCCGCACGTATTCAGCTCCGCACGGACAAGGCCGACTAAGCTGAGAGGATGGTATAGGTGCTGAGCAAGCCTACTCCATCTTAATTTGTCCCGGGCACTGCAGCGTCCCGTTTGTGAAGGTAAAAAGTTGCCTCCTGACGCTGTATAAATCGTCTACTATAGATGGTTAAAAACCTTAGTTTTTTTCCTACTGTGATTTTAAGCTCTAAAAAGTGAACTCTAACGAAAAAGACTATTTCAAAGCTTAATAATTTTAGGAAAGTGATTTCTGACAAAAACAAATGAAAATTAGAAAAAACACCCACGTCCATCGCTTCTCCGGGTCACGTTTTTCAAAACAGCACACTCACCTAATGGCAAAAAATTGTAAATAATTCACCAATAGCTTTATTTATGAATCTAGCGGCTTCGTCAAAATCGTCGATGTAAGGCAGTAGGTACCTACCTATAGCTCACTCCTATTCCGACGCAATTGCAGTGAACCCACTGTTGACATATTTTAGGTACTGTATTTAATAATAATAATAATAATATTATAATCGTTATTAGTATTATTTGTTATACTAGTACTGTAGGTACCCAGCCTTTCTTGGACACTGAACATCTTCTTTTTCTTCTTCTGACAAACCCTTTCTTTTTTTTAGTTGCTTCTCCTTTTCCCTTGCCTTTTCCTATTCCTTTGATTAATTAATTTTTTTTCATATTCAAAACAATTTTTTTCTAAGTCATGTCGCTTGACTGGGAGTAAAGAAAAAACATAGAAGGCGTTCAACTGCTTCTCTCCCCGAGCATGTCGTAAAAGTCGACTAAGGGATAGTATCCTCTCCAACATGTTATGATACAATAAACAAGTATTCCCAAGGAGGGTTGACGTCAGGCAGGCGGATGGTCATAAAACACCTTAGCAGATCGTGCTGGGATGGGACGACCCCACATAGAATGAGTGAGATAAGGGTAGGAAGATGATGATGATGATGTTATCCACTAGGACCAGTGTGCCATTTTATCCGGTACGTTTTGCTCTTTGGTTAGTTTTGATAACAAAATACAATTTCAAGGTTAGGTATGCTAACACCAATCTCATTGTTTTATTTTAACAAACAACAACCATCAATAATTAACGTGAACACGCGAAGTTAGACAAGAGACCTGATAAAAGTGACAACCTAATGAAATTCCTGTTTTACATTAAATTACTAAAAAAACTACTAGCTTGATAAAAATTATGTGCCGGCGCTTGACAGCTTCAAGGACATTGAAACAGAAAGCGAGAACAGCATCGGTATTACATATCTTTCATAATCAGGCTTTCGGAGTAGCTAAGAAGTTGTCAAAAGAACCGATTGATGGAGTTACTAGTTTTGAATTGTTCAGTTTTACCTTCCAGTGCCAGTTTGTCTTCCTTTCCCCTAAGTTACCAATGTGTGGAAATTGGACCATGGAAGATATGATGAGAAATAATGGAAACTAGAAAATTATGATGGGAAATATTGCCAGATATTGCAGAACTGTATCTAGGCAAGTAAGTAGTAGGTACTTAGGTAGGTAGTTATTATACTGTTATTAATAGAAATAGAAACATATAAGTATGATATAGTTATTATAGTTCCCTACTGCCTAGTGTTACCTAAATAAGCACGTCTCAAATCGGCTGTTGCAACACAGCACGAATCATACCCACACAGTATCTCAAGAGAGCGGAAAACTCTCCCTAGATGGCGCTGTGTGTTGGCCTCGTTACATTCACAGCTTTTGTGTGGAGGTTATACTATTCATTAAACACTTTTCAGTAATCTGCACTGTTTCAATTTACGGCAGTTACTAGTACTTCGCCCCGAACTGAGATTTCGCATGCGATGTCCACAACCCGCAAGATTTGCTTTCGCGCCCTGAGGTTTCTAGTGCTTACACACTTTGTTCCAACTTCTGCTGTCCCGATTTTTTTCTGATGCAATGAAATGCTTCTTCGAAGTAATTGAGTCGAGCTTAAAAAAATATTTTATGTAGACTCACAATTGGTAATAAAAATTACTATGTCAACATTGATGTGACAAAAAAGACCAAATGGTTCCTAAACAACTTTTCACTTTTCACTGTATTTCAAAAACTACACAACATACATCATCAACGTACATCCTAGAATAAAAATAAAAACCATTTTGTAATGTACAAGTAAAGCCTAATATGACACCCCACTCGATACAATTGTAAAAACCATTTTTTATTTTCGCTTTGGGATACAACCCCTTAATTAAACTCAGCTTCCCAGCAAATCTTCAGAGCACAATTTATGGAATGATCGAAAGTTATGTTCTAACAAACATATCCACACACATACATACATAAAACACTGAGTTCTTTGCTCGCTTCTCTCGCTCGATCAATAAAACCTAGAAAATTCGCGGTACTTGACTGAATTAATTAGCATTTATACTATTAAGTGTTTTTTTCATATATTCTTCTCTCCTCTTTCATCATGAAAGAGGAGAGAAGAATATAATTATGAAAAAACACTTAATAGGTACCAAAACTACCTTAAGTCAATGAAATCGTACGTAACAACTTAAAACTCAAATGATAGTTCTTAAGATTCATTGGATGGTGAATTAGCAGTGCTTGGAATTACATTGCTGTAGAATGTTGTTTGGTGGATCGACCCTTTCATTTTCACCCATTGAAAGGTTTTTGCAAACATTTGCGGTATATGCCAGCTGCTGGCTTTTTCCAAATTCTAAAGGATGAACCTTTAACCTGAATGACCAACGACCTAGCTTGGGAGAATAAGTCGTAATTATTGATGGAATTACCTATATCAAGTTGTACAGATGTCAAAAAGTTGATATTGTCTATAACCACAAAGATTATTCGCTTGATTTCTCAACTTTTCTATAAATCACTGTGATTTCTGGACGATGATGGTCTAGGGTCTAGCAGCCGTCAGATGGCTAACAAACTTGTTACTGCCCAGTGAATCGAGTGAATACTCGAGCAAACGTAGATGATCGATAGGTTCGTGATCATATAATTGATATAAGTAGTATATCGATCGAGTTGTTAACCGAATAGTCATAGATCGAACGCAAGCTAAAACTTATTTTTATGTGTCTTACTTCTCTGCTGGACTGGAAGTAAAGAAAAGCATAGAATGCGCCCAGCTGCTTCTCTCCCCGAGCATGTCGTAAGAGTCGATTAAGGGATAGTATCCTCTCCAACATGGACCACCTTTATGGGCGATGGGCTGATCACCTGTCACTATGGTTCACCATATCCATCTTAGGATTTTAAATCAGAAGTGGCAGCAAGTTTCTGGCTTGTGGCTCTGCCCACCCCAATAGGGATATGGGCGTATACAGGGTGTCCCGTAATGAATGGATAATCCGGTAGGTACTCGTTGGGGGCGCCACAGCGGGTCCGAAAAAAAAATAGTTTCCAACTTTTCAGGAAATGTGACACTTTGAAAAAAAAAAACTTGCAATAGCTACGTATGACTTAAGTAGCACGTCGGCAAGGCCCAACATTTAGAAACATTTTACAAAAAAAACTCACGATTAATTCCTTAATTTGCCGTTGCAGTGGCCAATAATGTTATGATAGGCAGCAATTTTTTTGTTTTCAAAGTGTCGCATTTTCCGGAACAGGTGGAAATTATTTTTTTTTTATTTTTTTTTGGGCCCGCCGTGGCACACCCTACGAGTACCTACCGGATTATCCATTCATTACGGGACACCCTGTATATGTATGAAAAAAAAACACTGACACCTTTACTGACAGTCGATTAATAACTATTTTTATACGTTCATGAACGCTTCTTTTTTTTGGCGAATTCATCGGTGATGAAAATGGCGCCCTAAGCGAACGAAAGACTAGGCAATAAGGTTTCAGACTATACGCCTTCCCAAAAGGGAAAATAATAAACCGTACCTACTGCTAGCAGTATGTTTCTGCAACTAACGCCTGCCCGAAAGAGGAAAATAACAGCATGGTGGTAAAAGGCACTCAAGACTAGACATCAAATTTGAAAAATGTCGCGACATTTTTCAAATTTTCTTGGCAGTAGGTATAATTTCGTTCCTTCGTAGGTATAATTTCAAAATGACGACCTCGGTGGCGTGGCGGGCGAGTGCTCAGCTGAGATGCAAGAGGCCCGTATTCGATTCCCGCTACGAGAGAAATGTTTGCATGTTCTGCAAATATTTTTTCTGGCAATGGGTGTTGTAGTATTATGCATTATAAGTAAGTATTAAAAAAAAAAGAAGTTTATAAGTATTCTATCAGTCATCTGGTGCCCCTAGTACAACAAGTTTCGCTTTGTTTTGGGTTAGATGGCGCTGTGTGAAATGTCCACATATGTTTATTTATTTATTTGGTGCGTCAAAGATATTAAAAAAGCGTTGAAAGTATGTTCTGACCTCGGTTCTGACTAAGTTGTGACTTCAACACAGGTGTCAAAATTGGTTAAAAAGTTTCGTCGGGTCACAGGACGGGCAGTTTACTGTTGAATATATTTTTTTTAATTTGTGACCGAGTTTAAGTACGAGTTTGGTGAACATTAACGAAGTAGATCCTATTGCAAAATTGACGTTATTTTCAACTAATTTTGTACATTATTAATTATCGCACAGGTTGAGATATTATTAATTCTTCGTTACATATAACGGTTACTATAGCACCAAAAAACTTCTTGTATTCATAAGCCTGGTTCCAAAGGGCGGAAAAAAAAACAATATAGATTTTAATTCAAAAACACCTACATAAAAAAAATTATAAGTAAAACAGTTCTTTTAATGCCATAAATGAGGTATAATAAATCGATATGGTATTTTTTTATCCAAATTCATGCCGAGACATATAAGGCGAAGTGGCGAAGGCAGAAGTTGCCTCCTGACGCTGTAGAAATCTAGTATAGAATAGAGTTAGTTTTGGTACTCGTAGCGTTCGTAGCGTTCGTAGCACTCTGTAGTGCGTCGTAGCGTTCTTAGCATCTCGTAGAGGTCAATGTTTGTTTTCCAACCAATAAAATGTTAGGGCACTTGGCATGATTTACAACATAACATAATAAATAGTTACATATCTGGAGACATTTACATGAACTTAGTGCTGATCATAAAATTAGATTGTGTCTATTGGAATACGACCAAATAGATATATTTTTTCATTATATCGTCCCACTGCTGGGTAAAGTTCACTTTGCCAACCATCTCGGTCCTTCGAGGGCTCCAACCATCCTTTCTCGATACTACTTAGGCCTTTTACCATCTACCATACAGCGTCAGAAGGCAACTTTTACCTCCACAAACGGGACGCTGACGCCCGGGACGAATTAAGATGGAGTAGGCTTGCCCAGCACCTATTCCATCCTCTCAGCTTAGTCGGCCCTGTCCACAGGAAAGACATGGAATCTTTCTCGATAGATAAGTAATCAAATACTTCTCTGCTGGACTGGAAGTAAAGAAAAAGCATAGAATGCGTCCAGCTTCTTCTCTTCCCGAGCATGTCGTAAAAGTCGACTAAGGGATAGACTCTACAAATGATGGACCATCTATATGGGCGATGGGCTGATCACCTGTCACCATGGTTCACCATATCCATCTTAGGACTTTAAATCAGAAGTGGCTGCAAGTTTTCTTATGTTTACTTGTGGCTCTGCCCACCCCATTAGGGATACGGGCGTGATAATATGTATGTATGTACGTAATCAAATAGATTTACAAAACTTTTTTTTATATACATAGTCACATACATAATCCTGACCCCGCAATAGGATTCCGTTTGTCGTGAGTATCAGAGACTACTAGTACCATGGTACCACAACACCCAGACCCGGAAGAAATATTTGCAGAACATGCAAACATTTCTTCCGCAGCGGGAATCGAATCCGCGCCTTTTGCGTCTCAGCCGCAAACTTGTCCACCACGCCACCAAGGCCGTCAACGATACATACTACTATCGTATCATCATCTTCAAATTTTACATGCTCAGAGTGGTTTATACACATGTGGCGAGTGATAGATGTAGCGACTTTGTAACGCTGACACTGTAGGTATAGAGTAAATTGCACATAGACGAAGGATACCACTCAGAGAATATTACAAAGTACTTGGGTAGAAAACGTCCATGCCACGTATCCGCCGCTTATGTATAAGTTATGTGTTAGAAAATTTAACATAAATCATAATCATTGCAATTTAATATCATAATTATTATAATTTTGTTTATTATAACTATTAGTGTATTTATTATTTGTTTTTCCTATTATTTCATCATATTTTTATTTATTTACTTTTTCTTTGTTAAGGATCCCGCTTAGGGCGATCCTCCAGAGCTTGCCATGTTTTTCTGTTTTGAGCCATTTCCATTAATGTGGCGGCCTCGGTGGCGTGGCGGGCGATTGCTCGGCAGAGACGCAAGAGACACGGGTTCGATTCCCGCTGCGGAAGAAATGTTTGCATGTTCTGTAAATATTTGTTCCGGGTCTGGGTGTTGTGGTACCATGGTACTCGTAGTTTCTGATACCCACGACACAGGGAATCCTAGTGTGGGGTCAGGGCCATGTATGTGACTGTTGGGTGTTATTATTATTATTATGTGTTTCCAGCCACCGCGTTTATTTCCTCTTTCTTGGGGTCTGCCTCTAGCACGGTTTTGGCTGGGGCCTTGTCATTCTGTTCTGATTTAGTCCGTCTCTGGTCTTCTGTTTTTTGTAAATACATACTTATAATAGGTACATTATATTACACTACCCAGACCCGGAAGAAATTTGCAGAACATGTAAACATTTCCCCTGCAGCGGGAATCGAACCCGCGCCTCTTAGGTCACACGCGAACGCCACGCCAAGTCGTTTTTTTTACTACTACTACTACTACTAGTAGTGTCAACTGACTGCAAATCGTGTTACTATTTCTTTCGAACCAGTGTGGTGAAATAATTTAAGGTGCGCCTCAAAGGCTCCTTTCGTGCACTTGACAATTTTTTTCGAACTTAGGTTCTACGACAAGGCTTTTTATTAAAAGCAGCGACGTTGAGGTCTTAAAGAAACGGTAAATTTGCTAATCGCAAGGGTCCCGTAGAAGCGGTCGTCGCGCATGCGAAGGGTTTTATATAACGGGACTCGAAGCGATCCATGGAAGTCCGAAAGTTTGCTCATTCATCTTTTTCCCTAAATGCGGGGTGAGGGGTGTTGCGCGGCCTTACGTAACCGAGCGGAGGACGTAAGCCGGGACTTCAAGTCGGGCCGTCCTAGCGTGCGCACGTCCCGCGACAGCGCCGCTCTCGCCACCCGCGACACATTACCCCGCTAAAGTTTACGCTGCCAGGAGAAACGGTAAGTTTTGAAAAAAATAATATATATTTTTTTATTATTGTTTTTGCATTTTTTATTTATTTATAGGATGCTGTGCGTTGCGGCGCGAGGTTTAAACAAATGTTTATAAAGTTTTACTTCAATACCGCGTATTATGTGTATTAAAATTTGAAATTCATAGCGCGGTATATAAAATGCTTCCATCGACTGTTACGTCTTAGAATAGCAGTCGCGTAAAACACTTTGCCGCCTCTAGGCGTAACGTTTATGTGTTTCGAACACGCAAACATGACAATGTGCTCTTTGTCTAGTTGTTTATCATAAATTAACGAGAATTGCTAACAGTCGAAGCATTCTTTTCAACTGTAAATACAGTTGGTGGAAATATGACTGAAATGCGTGTTGAATGACGGTATGTGTGCTACGCATTTCCTAGCAAGTAGCTGTCTCGTAGCGCTTCCGTAGAGCCACCGTAGAGCTTTGTTCTCGATGATATTTGCACGCCTACAAAAGACGGAGCTCATGATAAAAGTGCTCTACTGGTCCTCGTATTATGTAACATTCTTGTGTTTTGATCCGTGCGTTTCAGTTCCGCTTTACTGGGCTGAAAAAGTTCAGCGGTGAGAAAACGGTCCTCATTAATTTGGCTTGAAATGTCTGAAAACTTAAACGAAACCTGAAAATATTACTGATGTAACATTAGTTTAAGTTAAACTCGTGGATGTAGCAGAATCATAGTGCTGGAAGCATTATGTGGCCTCAACGAATAGGTATGCATGTATAGACTCTTAAACTGCGTACTTCCACCGAAACTCTTTCCGGCTTTTTCTAGCTGGTATTTTTACGGGCTCTTAAATCATACAATGCCACGAACCGTGAAAAGATTGAATTGTATAAAAGTCCTAATATTTAATTAATTTTCTTGACTCGACGACAACAAATTGAAATGTTTATCAAAATGAAGTCCAAAAAGCTTTAAATTGGTTTTCTTTGATCATACCTCCTTTCTCTTCTACAACAACTTATTTCGCCACAAGTTTCTATTTATGCTCAACATTTGTTTGTAGCCTTTGTAAGTACTTATGATTGTACGTATACAATTGAGTCAACAAGCAATTTATTTTCCAACAAATAGAACGCCCTGCGACTTTGTTGGCTTAGAGTTTCTTTTTCATACAAATTTAATCGTTCCGCTGCGTTCTAGAAGTTGAATTTCGGGATTTCCTCTCTTCACACCTACACCATAAGAGGAATTCTCCAGATTTCATGTCAGGTCATTCGGTGATTTCATGTTTAAGCTTAGACTTAATGTTTAAGCTGTGCGTTGATTGTCTGTCAGTAACTTCTCTGCTGGACGGGGAGTAAAGAAATAACATAGAATGCGTCCAGCTGCTTCTCTCCCCGAGCATGTCGTAAAAGTCGACTAAGGGATAGTATCCTTCAACATATGAGATACAATAAGCAAGTATTCCCAAGGAGGGTTGACGTCAGGTAGGCGGCCGGTCATAAAACACCTTAGTCAAAACTTACACCATGATCCAAAGATCATGCTGTGCCGACCCCACATAGAGTGGGATAAGGCAGGTAGATGATGATGATGATTGTCTGTCAGTCAATCAGTAACCTTTTATATAGTTAACATTGTATACACATTATTGTAAATATATAAATTCCCTTCAGATTCGTAATAACATCGTGTTACAATTTTCAAGCGTTGTTTATTATAGCTAAATAAATTATGTCAGCTTACCTACATAGGTGTCTAGTAACTTTCTCTGGGGTATACTCGTAGGTACCTTCCTTTCTTTAAGAGTGTGCAATAGCGGAATCTACATCGATTTTGGTGAGCAGAGTAACAAATCTGTTGTTAGTAAATAAAATGTGTTTCTTCAAAGAGAAAATGAAATTTTAACATGTTTTCTTAGGTTCCTCAAACAAAGGCGAAAACACGTTAAGAGAAAAAAAGCACGATAAAAATATACTCGGAAAGTCCATGTTTCGTGTATGTTTTGATCTGGATCCCTGCCATAGCTAGTCTCGGGAACCCTACCATATTCTCAGACGATTCTTACTATGATAGGATACGTAATAACTATTTCTTTTGTTGTTGAAACCAGATTTTTATTAATTTTGTAACTTTCTTGTTAGCAATTATTTCATTTTGCGGATTATTTGATTTCAAAATTTTGCGCAGTCTCACTCTGTCTTTCTTTTATACACTCGAAATACGTAGCGCTATCTCTTTCAATTCGTTTCAAAATCAGTTTAGACGCGATAGTATGGTAGCCTCTTGAGTATAGATACTTATAATAAACTAATAATACTAATAATAAATATAAAAAAATGCAAAAGCCGAGTCACCGTAGCCGAAAGCGGCTAGGTAGATTATATAGATACTTAATTCACCTGTGGTAAATCACCTAGACGCACTGTTTACACTACTTAGTAGACTTAATCCCCCAGGTTTTTTCTGGGTGCTTTAAGTACAACTTTTATCATCATCATCATCCACAGCCTGACTATACCCACTGCCGGGCTTGCGCCTCCCTTTGTTTGTGCCATCCATCATGGGTTTGAGCAAGTCTTGCCGATCCATGATTTTCACTATATCAACCCATTTTGCTGCAAGACGACCTACACTTCTGTAACCACATCTCGGCTACTATTCAGTTACTTACTCCACCGGTCGTTACCACGCCTCTCAATGTATCCTGCCAGCTCCATTTGAGTTCCAAATTGCGGTTTTAAACGTCTTGTACTTTGGTACGTCTTCGGACTTCGAAGTATTCGACGACATCTTACACAGAATTAAACACCTTGATAAATCAATAATCAATTCTGAGTATACTTTATGCACCTCTTATTTATTTATTACTAGCGACTCGCCCCGGCTTCGCTCGGGGATAAACATATAGGTTTTTCCAGCAATAATTCTAATTTTTCTCGCCGTAAAAACCATCCTTGAACTTCAACGAACATTTTAAAAAAAGATTTGGCCAAATTGGTCCAGGCGTTGTTGAGTTATGCGCTTACACACATTTTGCGATTCATTTTTATATATAAGAAGATATTTATTATTACGTAACTCTAATCAAAATATCTTCTAAACGGTATACGACGTGTTTCGATAATATCAAACGAAAAACGAAAGTAGTGCCTACACTTTTTCTACATTATCGCGTAAATCAGTTTACGATTTTATGGTTTAAAAAGTCGCATAGTCTCGCTTCTTGTCGCTTTCCGTCGCTAGTAGGTAAGGGGCTGTGTTCAAAAATAATTCTCAAGGGTGAATCATTCATTACTCAAGTATAGATTAGCTGTCCGCTTTCTAGTGTGGATTCAAGCTCGATTTCTTGCTAATTTAACAAGTCGGAGTTATCAAAATTTTCATCAAATGACGTATCGTATAAAAAAAACCGGTCGAGTTCGAGTCAAATTCGCCCATGAAGGGTTCCGTATCATCGTGGATGGACATAAATGTTTCTTGTAAGGGGTCCCCTTTTATTTTCTATTATTTATTCTTTTTTTGTATAGCGGCAATATAAATATACTCTGTGAAAATGTCAACTTATTACAGTTTTACCGTATTACGGTTCATGATATTTATACAGCCCGATGACAGACTGACGGACGGACGAATGGACAGCGGGGGCTTATTAATAGGGTTCCGTTGGCACTTTTCAGGTACGGAACCCTAAAAATAAACTATAATATTTTATTTGAAATACTCGTATCTGCTCGCGGCTCCGCTCATGTAATACATACTGATTTAATATTAGGCTTACATGTTTTTTAGGTCATCATCATCATCACCATCATTGGCCTTTACACATCTATTACAGATGATTTAGGTGGTATCAGGTTGTAAAACAATTACAGTATCCGAACCGAGTTTCAAGCAAATCGCACTACGCGCTAAAAAGTTCCATATAAACGTTTTTACCCCTTTTCCCCCCTTTAAGGGATGAATTTCGAAAAATCCCGCCTAAGTGGGTGCTCTTGCCATAAAAGGAAGCTACCTTCCAAGTTTCAGCTATCGAGCTTCAGCGGTTTAGGCTCGACGATGATGAATCAGTCAGTCAGTCAGGTTAATCTCTTTTATAGGTATAGATTTAGAGCTATAGCACTTTTTTCATGACTTAAAAGGCTTATGCGGGAGTGGCCTCGACCACATTTCCAACAAATAAAAGACCTAGGTGCATGATACAGGGTTCGCATCGTGGCATTCTAGGTCATAAACATAAACTATGTGTACTTCAAGTTTAACCCAAATCCGTTCAGCAGTTACGAAGGTGAGTCGGAACGAAACGTTATCTCAAGACAAACCTATATTCGCTGGTAATATTAGTGTGATTAATTGAGGAGGAGTGAATATCATCTAACGAGATGAGTGTAGATTATGAATGTGTTTTTCACCACTGGATTTTTGTGTTCGAAAAATGAACGTGTGCTGCTATACCAGTACTCTCAAACGTTAAAGTAGTGATATGACCAAGGGAATATTCCTAATGACGACCTCGGTGGCGTGGCGGGCGAGTGCTCGGCTGAGATTCAAGAGGCGCTGGTTCGATTCCCGCTACGGGAGAAATGTTTGTATGTTCTGCAAATATTTCTTTCGGGTCTGGGTGTTGTAGTATTATGAGTTAAGTATTTACAAAAAAAGTAAATAAGTATTCTATCAACCATCAGAAGTCTACTACAAGCTTTGCTTAGTTTGGGGGTAGATGGCGCTGTGTGAAATGTCCACAAATATTTATTATTTATAATATATTTTGTAGCTTAGTTCGTAATGTTTATATTAGTAGGAAAATGACGATTTTCTTTCGTCCTATTACTACTATGAAAGTATTAATGGCAAACAGAGCCTATATTCAGTCGTTTATGTGATTGAGCAGATCCATCAAGAGCCGATATAATCTTATTGTTTGCTCCGCAGTACACTTACGTACAAAACTCGTCTAGTTTAACAGCAGTTACCACTTCTCAACTACATTTATTTAATAAACTAACAACTAATACAAGTATCTACAAATATAATTTAAAACATACAAAAGAAACGGTCTATCTAAAGACCGTTGCAAACAGTCTTTAGATCTATAGCTTGTCTAAAGATCTATAGCGTTATGCGGTCTATATATATAACTTAGTTTCCCTCCTCAACTTAATCTCAATATATAAAAATTTTGCGTTACTGTCTGTCTGCCTGAAAATACATAAAATTCTTGAGTAACTGACTGTCTGATTGACTCACTGGCTGGCAATCAATACACAGCCTAAACCATAAGTCATACTAGTAGAAGCATGTTTCGAGGTCATATTCTTCTAAAGGTGTAGAGCTGCACTAAAATTACTGAAAATCAGCTCCAAGAAATGAAGATTGTGTGATATAAAATGCTAGTAAAAAACATTTGAATAAAGAAAAATCAATTAATCCCATGAGCTCAATTGTTTTATGAATTAATTTGTGTCTGAGAAGTTTGTGTTTCCAATATTGTTAATCGATTTCGTCTTGGTCTGTACAAGTTTATTTAGGCAAATGGAAGGCTATTTTACGATTCAAGGTCTCCCTTCACTAAACTGAAGCGTGTTATTAACGCAAGTGGCGCGATAGGCGCCTTATCTGCTGATTTATAGGTGTTGTTTCAATATTTATCCTAGTATAAGTTGGAACGCTTCGCTATTGTTGTCGGAAGCTTAGTCTATTGGGATTACACGATTCAGTAGAACGTTTCTACTGACACTTCAGTAAAAGTAACAGTTATATTTGACCCTACTGCATTTTAATGGACTATCGTTCTCAAAACCACGCATTTATTTTTATTCCATTGTTCAGTTTTCTTGGCTTCACTGCTACTAGTCGTTTCACTAGTTTTTTTCGAACCGGTGCGGTGTGTTGAAAGGATTTAAAGTACCAACGCCTCAAGGATCCTTTAGTGCACTATACAATGTTTTTAGAACTTTTTAGGTTCTAGGACATGCCGGTTTCCTCACCGTTTGAGAGTACTGGTATAGTGCATATAATTTTTTCGAACAGAAAAATTCCATTGGGCTACGACCGAATTTGAACCCCGCCTTAGAACGGAAGGCCGGGTCGCTACCTCCACTAGACCACTAGTGCTTCTATAGACAGTTTTTCTTGTTAAGCTTGAACTTAAAACTAAAACTGACAGTGATAACGAAAGTTCAGAAAACGTTTTAACTTCTAAAATAATTAGTTTAGTTAGGTAATTAACAATTGAATTATTTTCATTATTAACGTCACGAATAATATTATAATGATGATTTACACGTCTGTTGTGTTTGCTTTTCTTGTCTGTAATTATTGAAACCATCCATGTGAATGGTTGGCAGTCCACGACTGTGCTGTTCACACAATATTTTGTGCCTCGCACGACTGCAGTGTGGAATCAGCTGTCGCCAGCAGTATTTCCGAACCCATGTTATATGTTAGTGTTATATAGATCGTTTCACTCCTCTCTTCCCCCCAAATACTTCTTCACGCTCTTCTCAACACCTTCTACTCATGACACCACAACATAACACAAATTTCTACACCGACTCCTTTACTGTTAATGCGGTTCGTCTGTGGAACTCTCTTCCAATGCAAATACGCCAAGCCTCATCCATGGGAATCTTCAAGTCTAAAGTATATCACCATTATCTTGCTCTGCAGAACAGTCATCAAAATTGAACACTTGTTATATATGTTATAAATTAGGTAGATATTATTGTAATTATTTATGTACAATAATTATTTTTCTTGTAACTTTTCTACAATGCACTGCTTCCATTTTTTCTCCAAACTACACAAAGGTTAGCTGGAAGAAAATGCTAATTAGCATTAAGTTCACCTATGTACCTACTTGTTTTCATGTGTGCAATAAAGAATTTTCTATCTATCTATCTATCTATCATGTTACTTAGACATTCAAGAAACGAGCTTACTTCTACCTCAAAGGCCGCAACGCACCTGCAACTCCTCTGATATTGCTGGTGGACGTGAGCCGCTAGCACGTTTGCATAAAAATAATGATACCAACTTAGGTAGAAATTCTTTCACCACACTGGTTCATTATCAAACTAGGCCATATTTTGTATACTTTTCACCTCATTACTGAAGATTATGTTACAGTCTATAAGTAGCTCTTTTTGTTATGTCAATTTACGAGAAAGCTCAAACATTTCAGGACTATCAAAATAGCAGCTAGCTTGATAGTCAAATACAACGTCTTCTACTTTAAAACAGCAAATCAATATTGCTTTTTTTCTCTATGGTCATAAAAACGTAACTCGTAAGTACCTACTGTTCTGTGTTTCAGTATAAAAATAAGAACGTAGGTAGTCCTTTTAATATTCCGCCCATTTCACCTACCCCTTTTGGTGTAATCGACATGGATTTGGCGTGGCTCAACCCTATAGGACCTTTCTACTATATTCCTCCATTTTCCAATTCTCATTGTGGGCATGGATGGTATCGGGATTACAATCCATTTGGAAGCTCAAGCATTGTGAATCAATTAAATAATAAAACCAGTCAAGTGCGAGTCGAATTCGCACACGAAGGGTTCATTACCATCGTACATGTACTTAAATGTCACTCTTCTGTCAAATGTTGTATGCCACCTTATAGGTGGAAGCACATTCCTTATTAAATTCAAGTAAAAAAAATGCAAAATGAAATACGTCTTTTCTATGAGGAACCCTTTAAGTTTTAATTTCAGTAAATTTTATCGTTTATCGTTTAAAAATTAAATACACAAAAATACTACAAAAAAATGTACAAAATGTCACTCGACCGCGAATTACTGACCGCGCCTAGTGTTGATTAATCAATGATCAATTACGAACGTAAAATTTTTTTCTTGTATAGGGCCTCCTTTCATTTTATTTTTTGGTATTATTTCTTGTTATAGCGGCAAAAGAAATACTTACTCTGTGAAATTCATGAGATTCAGCCTGCTGACAGACGGACGGACGACGGTCGGACGGAAAGACAGTGGAGGCTTAGTAATAGTCCCTTTGACACACTTCGGGTACGGAACCCTAAAAAAGATCGTTGGATTTTACGGTGGTTCCATTTAGTAACATGAATTTAATACATTTTATTTTAATCCTTTTAATTGCCTAACATATTCTAGGTGATTTAATTTTGTGTAGACTTTTTAGGGTTTCGTACTCGAAGGGTGCCAACAGGACCCTATTACTAAGCCTCCGCTTTCCGTTCGTACGTCCGTCCGAATTTCACAGAATGTGTTTTTCTATTGCCGCTATAACAGCAAATAAAAATAAAAGAAAGTAAAAAAAACGTGGCCCCCGATACACAAAACATTTTTTATGTACAGAAAGCGTCATCTACTGGTATCCCTTCTAAAGTATCCCTTTGGTTCGGTTGTAGAGTTATTACATATTTTGTATAATGCAGTATTTCCGACGCCTTCCGGATCATGTCCAGCTATGCACCGTCTGTCATTATTTTTTGACATTTTGATTTTGAGCTTGAGGAGTTAAGTAGAAGCATAAAATAGTTAATTAACTTTTCATGTGTGTGTTAATGATTACACGGACCACGGAGCGGTGTTGTTTCAGAGTTTAGGGGTGTCACACACGAGTTTTAACCTAGGGAGTTACGGTATAGTAAGGTGTGTTTCATAAAACCTAACAGGTTAGGCATAAAAGTTTTCGCAATGTATAAAGTAAAGTCTTGCTGATATCATCCACCATATAAGCATTTAACTTTTAGGAAACCACTACCCTATTATTATTATTAGGCTTATTGCCTCCGCTGTCCGTCCATCCGTCCGTCTGTCAGCAGGCTGTATCACATGATTAGAGAGAGTAGAGATATATAGAGCGTGTATTTCTATTGCCGCTATATATAAGATCTTTTATAACCGGCCGCTTGCCTGACGTCAACCCTCCTTGGGAATACTTGCTTATTGTATCTCATCATGTTGGAGGATACTATTCCTTAGTCTACTTTTCCGACATGCTCGGGGAGAGAAACAGCTCATTCTATGGTAACTTTTAAGATTACCTATTTCATATTTCCCTACACGAGTATCTTTCAGGTGACGTCCCTATGTAACACTGTACCTATTGTACACTGACACAATGACAATAATTTACTGTATAGGTAAGCACCTTCGATACAACCATTTCCAATCAACGCTGGCATGTTGCGCTGACATTCACTCCGTTTAGGGTCAGGAAAATAACCTTTTTTATACATATATGTCACCGTAAAATTGTAAATACCGTTAGATCACAGTCTCGCTGGATTGTAAACTGTCCATCATCTGCTTAGATCGAAATTAGTAGGTTAGGTTAGTTAGTAAAAAACTAAGCGCTAGGCGAGCGAGCAGAGCGAGCGTACCACGACAGCGGCCGCCGCCGAAGCGCCAGAAATTTAAAGCAGTTAAATATTGTAAGCAGTATGTTACGGTTCACAATCTTTCGATAGTTTACAATCTAATAATTTAACGGTATTTACAATTTTACGGTGATATATTAAAATATCACGCCAGTTTCTTATAGAGGTTGGCAGATACCTCGGATCTACATTCGCTACAGTCCTGACACACTTCTGATTCACTCTTACCATGCATGCTCGTCGGTTTAAGTTGCTCTTAACCTGCCCTTTCTCCTTACTTATACTATATGTATGTATGTATGTTCGTATGAGCTAGTGGCCAACTCTAGTGACGGAGTTTTTTTTACTTATACTGTGAAACTGTGAACAAAGAAACATTCTAGAAAAAAAAACTGTTATTTCATCTTATAGTACAGTTAGGTACGGACTAGTTTGACGAAAGCCGCAAAGAATAGGGAATGGGAATAGTCGATGGGCAGTGTTCTTAGACTTTATTAAATAATAAATAAATACATATCTGTGGACATTTCACACAGCTCCATTTAGCCCCAAACTAAGCATACCTTGTAATATGGCATTTTTTCCGCAGCGAGAATCGAACCGGTGCCTCTTGCGTTTCAGCTGAGCACTCACCCGCCACGCCACCGAGGTCGTCAATAGAGATGGGAATTGTCAATGGGCAGCGTTCTTAGAGTTGTCGTAACGGAATAAGGACAAAGGACTTCGCTATCGACCGCTTTTGTTAAATTCTCACATTGTCTCGTTCGTGTTCGCATTCACTAGGTAGCATTTGTTCACTCTAGTTCAGGGGCTGGTCAACTTGCTTAGGGCTGCGATCTACCACAAAAAAAAAACACCTCATAAGATCGACTTAATTTTCCGGCTATTCCTTTCTTTCTATTCACGTAATTCTGTCTTGTATGGCGCGGAATTAATGTATGAAAGATCCCAGTCGATTAGGACGATGTACTCGTACGCTTTGTAGGTACCTAAAGCGTGGAGTGCGACTGCTTTCGCGATCGACCACCATGAGTCCGGCGATTGACTTGCTGGACACCCCTGCTCTAGTTCGTTTAGTCCGTATAACAGCATTATGTATTTACTGATATTTTTATTACAGTACATTATTGCTAATAAATAAGTATCTACTAATACTTATTTGAAAAAAACTGTACAAGTAAGAATCAAAGTTGCACACGAAGTGTTCCGTACCATCGTACATGACATAAATGATTCCTGTATGGGGCACCCATTTATTTTTTTAATATAAGCATATTATAGTTTGTTGTAATAGCGGCAATAGAAATATATACACACTGTGAAAATTTCAACTTTCTTCAGGTAGGTTAGGTTAGGACAGCGGTGGCTTAGTAATTGGGTCTCGTTGGCACCCTTCGGGTACGGAACCCTAAAAAGCAATAAAGCTTAGTTTATTAGTTTCAACCCTTTGCATTCCATATCAAACACAATAATTAAATTTTTAAATGGAATTAAAAATCTGCTTATTTGTTAATCATAATATATTTATTGAAGAGACGAACCGAACTTACGATTCTGACTGTACAAAACGAGTCCCCAAAAACCGATTACGTAAAGACGATTATCGATCGAGATGTAATCTAAAGGCTATACAATCTATAATAATGACTATGAATATTGGTCGCATCAGGCAGGGCTGTAATTAGGAAGTAGGTAGGTACTATAGACAAAAGACGGACACCTAAAGTAGGTGCCTTTTTTATTGGTAAAATGATTTACGGATAACCCCCGGCGAGCAAGAGGGATAGGCTCCACAGTCTAAGTAACTAATGCTAAGTAAGTAAGTTCGTATGTGCTAGTCCGGCCAGCTCTTGTGACGCAGTTTTAGGCCGCCTAAAGGTCTGACTTAACGACTTAAAAGCCGGGACTGACAGTTTAACGTATTCTCCGAAGCACGGAAGCGCTCAGCTCGTATTGCCACTTGCCCATCCCAACCTATCCCAATTGTGACCACGCACAACGTTACTTAACTTCACGAATGATAATGAGACATTATACCCAGCAGCATACCCCTAAAAACTGACCATCTACTCATATTCCAACCTCACCTAACCTACCTAGGTACATAAATTTACTTTCAAACAAAAAAAAAAATTTTATCTAAGCTCAAAAGGGCATTGCGACGAAAAGAAACAGTACGATGAAAACCCTATAGTGTTCAGGGACAAAACTGGTATCTTATCTGTTTACTATCCCAGAACACATAAATCTTTATCGTGGCGTCCTGAGCCACGGTTGAGCCTAAGCATTAAATTAATTCAGAGCCTTATTACGGTCAAGCTACTTAGCATCGTGTGTTTCAGCATTGGGCAGCTGTCAGGCCATAAATTAGGGGCGTGCTTTGTATACGATGGCGTCTGAACGTGCGGATCGATGATTACATCCAACAAAAAAAAAATGGATACCTATTTAAAATATCCCTAAATTATTATTTTGTTTGTCTGTGGCTCATGAACGAACCACAGTGAAGAAAGGATCAAGCTGTGAAGGATTCAGTGTACCTAGTTTGTTAATTATATACCTACCTCATTATCCGTATAATGACAGTGTACAATACACAAGCGCTTAAATCTTAATAATAGACGAAACTTTTTTTCAACGCATAATGCAGGGAGAAGCAAACGGAAGCTAAAACAAAAAAAACCTTTTCAAAGGAACGACGGACGTAATAATTATGCTAAAGATCTGTATAGCTGAGGGCCTAGTCGGAGTTTCAGAAAGGTCTCTATGTACCTACAGCGAGTTATGGAATGAATTGACAAAAAAAACGAAACCACTTATTGTCATTTGTTGGTTTCAACATCCTTTTGAAGGCTCACCTCACAAACTACATATTATGTTACAGAGACTGAGGGTTTGCTCAATCTCTACAAATCTAGCAATTTTGTTTATAGTACATTTCCCATGATTAATCTTACTTCTTTAAACCTACGATTATAAAAAGGCTTAACTTGACTGGCTAATTGATTTATCATCGCCGAGCCGAAACCGCTGAAGCTAAAAAGCTGGAATTTGAAAAAGAAAACTTCCTTTTATAGCAAAACCACCTACTAAGGCGGGATTTTTCGAAATTCAACCTCTAAAGGGGGAAAAGGGGTGAAAACGTTTGTATGAAACTTTTCAACGTGTGGTGCGATTTGCTTGAAACTCGGTTCGGATACTGCAAATGCAAATAGATCGACACATATTTCAGGGTTTTTAAAAACCACCCTTAAAAAGGGGGGGGGGGGTGTCAAAGTTTGTATTGAAACTTTTTAACGGGCGGTGAGAATGGCTTGAAACTCTGTTTGGATGTATAATTAATGCAAAATAAATGGACACATGTTTGAGTATTTTTTAAAACAACCCTTAAAAAGAGGTAAAATGGGGTACCTATCAAAATGTCTATTGGAACTTTTTAAAGGGTAGGCGCGGCGGTGGGATACTCATAAACGTAATCTAACGCATTCCAAGTCACGGGCAACAGCAAGTATTATTATAAATGCGAAAGTTTGTGAGGATGTGTGGATATGTGTTATTTAAGTTTATGCCTCAATCACGTCTAAACGGACGCTTAACGCACGGATTTAGATGCAACTTGGAATAGGTATACATAGTACGTGTGCTGGAATAACATACCTATAGCCCAATTTTTATCCGGTTACCACGTGAGCGAAGCCGCGGGCTATATATGTATATTTACTATCTTGAAGAGTTGAAACTACTAGATGAAACCATGTAGCGTTGTTTGTAGTTAAACTCAGACTCTGCCGAGCTTAGAAGCTTTTCAAGGGTAATGACGATTGGCGACCTGCTTTAGTACCTGCTTTGTCTGTGCGATCTAACCTTTGATGAAAGACAGATTTAAACGTTGGTTGTACGGAAACGTGGTTGACAAACGAGTCAGTTACACAACACTGGCGTAATGGCACTTTATTTTGCTCGAGGGTTTTTGGTGATTTACGTGATTCCTGGTGAATAGTTTGTCGAGGGAAGACATTGGCGGTGGGCTGAATAAAATATCTTGTCCAGAAGGGTGAAGGGTGGTTTGGTGGACGTAATATATTAGTGTAAAACCATGCTTACAACGCGAGATATGATGAATTTATCATCTTCGGGACAAGGTCTACCTTTCTTTGCCGAGAGCTACCTAGTACTTGTCCCTCTGCTCGAGATCATTCTGTGAGTTTCAGCAATATATCTTTAGGTTTATCTAACTTGAAAGGTAGGTACATTGGAAGCGATCACTGTGGATACAAGGTTCAAGTGCCAAAGATAATTGGCAAACTTTGAACTGTTCTGTTCAACACAAAATGGGCCAGCATCAGTTAGATTGACATATATTTATCAGTGATGAGCAATTATAGAAAAGCATAATCAGTCTCAATGTAGGTATCTGGTTAGGGGTAAACATTATTGAAATTTATAAATATGTTGCAACTACATATTTCATAATGTTTATAATCTTATTCTTTTTTGTAGGTAATACCTAGAGGTGATAGGTAGAGGCAATTAAAATGAGTAGACATCCTTTTGCTTGCACCATTCTATACATTCTTCTACCTATATGTTCATACTTAATCATCATCATTTTCCTGCCCATATCCCACGAGGTGGGGTCTGCACAACATGTTTCCCTCCTCCATTTTCTCCTTTCACACGCATATCCTCTTTCACACAATCCATCCATCTTTTCCTTGGATATCCATCCGCATTCATAATCATCACTCGCCTTATAACATGACTTACTTCTCTTCGCATAACATGCATGGGCATTGTGATAGGTTAGCGTGGTATGGACTACGCTAACCTATCACACCTCATCTTCTCTGTCAGTGGCGTTACTTTCAAACTTCCTCCGATGTACTCATTCCGTATCCTATCCATTCTGGTGACTCCACACATCCATCTCAGCATTCAATAGCATTGTTCATACCTAATTATGAGCAGACAATAGCATGTAATGTATAATAGTCTAGCAATTTTATTTAGGTAGGTCCATCCTACGGTTTTGTATATATTGGTTGTTCATCTCGCTGACGCGAGTCCCACTAAACTATCGGGACTTGTAAATAAAAAATTACCTGAGAATTTATAAAAAGTAACCTAGGATCGTGACCGGCTTTCTGGAAGCTGCATTCGGCATAAAATACGCATTTACCCATAGCGTAGGTTGAGATGCTGGCTTGGGGCGACGTTCGCTGCTCAAATGCGGTGATTTCTATGCAAGTAGGTATGTTTGTTTTCGCAACCCTCCCTTAACCTCATCCCAGAGCGCCTCCCGCCTTATTGCGTATGTACAGAGTGTCCCATTTATAATCACGAATATTCATTCAATTACTAAAATCTTATGGAATGCTAGGGACAATATACATTAGTTAGTAGACTATATTGTTTTACAAGTTAAATAATTTTGGTCTCATAGTCAGTCTTCTTAACAGTAAAGGTTTTAAAGCTACTTATATGTTTTGCCGTCTTACAAAGTAATTTCAAACTATCTGCCGTGATTGAGCCGCAAACATTCAAACATCCTTATCACACTCATCTTTCGGATTTATAATATCTAAAAGATATTACTAAAAGCTTTAACATAATTATGTAGTGGCGAGCACTAAAAAGGCTCACTCATCGTGGGGTGGTAATAGATTATTTGGGTAGAAACACATTTGCCTAAACAATCATTTCATTAGTCCCATGCTTTTTTTGCTTTAGACAATGGTTTGTGTTCAATGCGTGACGTAAGTAAAGCCTTTTTATTTATTGTTTGCCTGCAGAGGAAAAACAAAGTTTCTGTTCTTTGTTTTTATTACATCGTTACATAAATTGTGTGTCCAAGATCGTTCAATGTTCTATTCTAACTTCCACATGAAAGACAAGAACTATTCATGTTTCGAGAGTGACTAAACTGCTTTGGTTATATGCGTAAATAGTTTGCGTAGCATGCCTTGTCATCAATAGTTTTTTGTCCTAGCCCTAGTTCAGACATGGCTAAATCTGCACGGATGAAACCTCGCGGTGCTTATTATAATGACATCCCTTGGACGTTCATACTACAATTAATCCGAATTTCAAGCTAAAGCGATCATTCAAACCTTTTTATCTAATTTTACACCCCATGGTTTGAGGGTGATTATAGGTTGCTAAAGGGTGCCAACGGGATCCTATAGCCTCCGCTGTCCATCCATCCGTCCGTCCGTCTGTTAGCGGGCTGTATCTCATGAACCGCACTATGTAAAAGGTGAAATTTTCACAGAGTGTGTATATCTATTGCTGCTATAACAAAAAATAATAAAATTATAAAATAAATACATTATGTACATGTTCGATGGTACGGAACCCTTCATGTGCGAATTTGACTCGCACTTGAACGGTTTCTTTTTTTCATACAAATATCATCTTTCCGCTGCCTCCTCTAGGAGTTGAATTTTGGGACTTCCTTTCTTAGTGCACGCCTACACCATAGGAAGGGGGCAAAAAGGCCAGTTTGAGTAATTCATCTATAGAAATTAATTTTTGGATTTTATAGCAAATCGTAAGAGAATTGTAATTTTTGTAAAATGGTACGAATTGTAGGTTTATTGTACGTTTTCGATTCAGCAGCAGATTAACATTTGGCTGTAAAATGGTCGGACTTTTGGTAAATCGTACAAAATTCAATTCTGCAGCAGATCTGATAAAGTATCAGATCTGCTGCAGAATTGAATTTATTTCTACTGTTTTTAGGCGAGGTGATGTATCCGAATTTCTACTGAGAAAAAAAATCCAAAACACAAATAGGTACGTTACAAACCTGGGATCTATACGTAAAAACTCTGATGACACTTTCATAAAAATTTTGATACCAAAATACTGCGTAATTATTATTTATTAAATGTTAAGAAATATTTTTTTGATTTTATAAAATAGTTGATAATTTTAATAAATGATTACCTACATAGTTAACTATATTATTTGAGCATGCTCGTTAATAAACTTTTTCTTAAATATTTGGAAATCTTATTAAATTGAAGAAATTCTTCCATCAGTGTATGAATGTTACGTCGGACAATAGATTTGATGTTTTGAAATTACTATAATACTGTTTTCTGCTGTTTTTTTAGTTCCATTTGCTGCTTTTTGCTTTCCTGGGGTTGGTATCATTGAGTTTATTAGCCTTGTAAAAAAGCTTTCAAAAACTGTAAAATCTCCACATATAATTATTCACTATCATACTAACTTACTAATCTTAGATAAACTATAAACTAGTAACATAAGTATAATAATAAGTATAATTTAACAGATATGATTAATCGAGGAAAGGTCGTCACTAGCCGTGCGTTTTCGTCAGCGCGTTTCAGAAACGGGTCGAATTTAATCCCGCCATCTAGTTCTGATTCGCTCAGTTTTATGTTGCATGCCTATATAGCATGTATGTAGGTAGGTATTGGCCACCCCTTTGGACAGACACGCCGCCGTCGTTCCTCTCCAGCCACCGAGCACGGGGAACTTCAAGGTCAAATTATCAATACCTACAAATCACGATCATAAAAGTACTGGTTTTGCAGGGCGAACAAAAGTATTAACGAGAGATATAAGCTCAACAACAGGCTCATTGAGTAGGTAGGTCTATAATAAAGAAATTAGAATAAAGTTAACAGGCAAAATTAGAAAACGCACAAAGACAAATACGTTTAAAAATTAACGCACAGTAAAAAAAGTTATGCCTTTTATCTGTTCACCGTTTAATAACAAATTGGATTGGTATTAATTAAAAGAGTTTTTAATTTGGAATGTTGATAGTATAGTCACATTTTTTTCTGAGGATGATAATTATTTAAAATTGTCTATCTTATAAAAAATAACGAGGACGCATTGCACTTACAAGATGACTTAACTAACTTTTTCAACTTTTATTTAAAATAAGTTAGATTTAAATGTGTCTAAATGTTATGTCTGCTCTTTTACACGTAAACCAGTAGGTACCTTTTAAATACGACTAAACATTACTGAATTCGCTACTATCACGGGTACATTCTATCAAAGATAGGTGTGACATTTGATAGCAAACATCTTTTTGACGAACACATTAACAATGTCATTAGCAAGGCATATCGTGCATTAGGCTTGGTTTTACGAATGTCATCTGGATTTTCTTGTATGAAAACCTTCAAAATATTGTATTGTGCGTATGTACATAGTCATTTATAGTATGCCTCGCAGGTATGGAACCCCTGCTACGACATAATACTCAAATAGGCTCGAACGCATTCAGAAAAAATCCCGAGTTATTTATAGTTTCGTACTAAAATATTTTTACCTGACTACTAAGCGAGATGTAGCAAATATCATTTTTTGCATATTTTGCTAGTGAGTGATGATGATGATGATAGTCTGGGAAAATTCAAGGTACAGCCACAGCTAAGGGCCTCTAAACTAACATACTTAGTGTCCGTGGCGATCCTTCCGTGCCGATACACTTAAAAGGGGCCAGTGTATGTTCATACCACCAGCTTAATATAGTACGAGCTACGAGAAAGCTCGTCCAGTCATTGCTATCGAAAGAACCTCAGTATCTTACAAGCAAATATTTAGTAAGTCAAGCTTTGTTTAATAGTTTATTAGCCTTGTAAAAAAGCTTTCAAAAACTTTAAAAATTCTCCACCTTTTTTTTAACAAATTATACTACTTAACTAATCTTATCAACTAGTAACATGGGTATAATTAACAGATATGATTAATCGAGGAAAGGTCGTCATTAGCCGTGCGTTTTCGTCAGCGCGATTCAGAAACGGGTCGAATTTAGTCCCGCCATCTAGTTCTGATTCTCTCAGTTTTTGTTTTGCACAATTTTTAATTTATTTATCATAATAAAAAGTTTACAAAATGTTTAACTAAAATAGCACCATGAAAACCACTAAGGTTTGTGAAGTAGATTCTACATTAGTTTTAGATTTACTCAACGGTTAGGTACGAATTAGGTAGGTAATTAAAATATACTAATGGGAATAATGTAGGTAGCTGTAAAGTGACTTTGTAAAATACTTGAGCAAGGTAAGTACATTTATTTAACAAACATTGTAAACAATTATAGCATGTATGTAGGTAGGTATTGGCTACCCCTTTGGATAGACACGCCGCGCGCCACCGTCGCTCCTCTTAGCCACCGGGCACAGGAAACTCCAAGGATTTTTTTAAATTCTACCTCTAAGGGGTGAAAAGGGGCAAAAATGTTTTTGTGAAAAATCGTATTTATTGAACTTTCAAACTTGAAACTTAGCATAAATACTCTTCAATACATTTATTAAGAGTCTATGGTAATTTTTTTTCAAAACTACCTCCGAAACGGGATGCAGAGGCTTTTTATTTTAGGGTTTTGTCACTTTGCAACTACATCACCCATATAAAAATAAAAATGAATAAAAAAATCAAGAAAAACTTAATCTGTACCTACTTATAATAAAACTTAACTACCTTCTTACTTAAACCTAACTTAAGTAATAAAACTAAAAACTCAACTTTTTTACATGAAGGGTCGGATAATACACTATTTACATAACCTATATTATAACAAGCGATGGATGCATGGGTTGTTAAAGATTGTAAGGGAACTTATTAACGGGTGGTTTGATTTGTTTGAAACTTGATTTGTATTCTTTTAACAAAATGATAACGAATTTAGAGATACATATAATTATGCTAAAGAAGTGCAAAGAATTGTCAAGGCTGTTCTAATACGAAGAATCTACTCTACGCGAGTGAAACCGCGGGCGTTTCACTAGTACGTAATTTAAACAAATGAAGACCTTAGACATACAAGCTTTCGACGTAGAAAAGCTTTTCTTCCATGTACACTAGGTTTTTATACGTAAACTGGCTTTTTATTTTTGGTATATAGAAATAAGTTCTTGATAGATAGATAGAAAATTCTTTATTGCACACAAGAATGTACATAGGCGAACTTAATGCTAATTAGCTTTTTCTTCCAGCTAATCTTTGTGTTGTTTGGAGAAAAAGTGGAGGCAGTGCATTGTAGAAAAAAATGTTGTAATAAAAAAAAAAAAATATTATTATTATACATAAACAAATACAAATAATATCTACCTAATTTATAACATATATACAAAAATACCTACAGGTGCTCAATTTTGATGACTGTTCTGTAGAGCAAGATAATGGTGATATAGCTTAGACTTGAAGATTCCCATGGATGAGGCTTGGCGTATTTGCATTGGAAGAGAGTTCCACAGACGAACCGCACTTGCTTTCTAAGCGACACGATAGTGTGTGTGTGCCACTCACTATCGCGTCGCGAAGGTAAAAGGTATGCCTACATAATCATACAAGGGTTGACATTTTTATTGTGAAAACACGAGAAAATTTTCATCATTAATAAGTGCTTTATCTCTCTTCATTTGAGTCATGTTGTGCATACCTATAATTGGGATTCACAAATTTTATTTTACTTACTTCTAAAAATAAAGATCCTGGTGTAAGGCATTGAATGACAATGTACAAAAAATACTGTCGAATTGAAATCCTCCTGTTTAAGTCTGTTAAAATAGCGTTGGACTTCAAATTACGGCCGCTCAATACGACATTGACTGTTCAGGAACACAAAGCTTTAGTTATGTTCTTACCTAATTGCTCTAAAGGTAAAATAAATGGTGGCAGGGAGAAAAACGCTTGTGGAAAACAGTAGTCAGAGTTTTCTTTTAAATAACCATTATAATACCAACAACCGTTATTTAGCGGAGATGTTACCTAAAACGCAGGTTAGGTAAAGCATTCATTGCACACATCTTGCCGAGGTAGGTACTGATGACCATGATACATTGGTAAATATTTCTTAATAGGTAGTTAGACTGATACTCAAACAAAGCTTTTACATTGAAAAATAAATAAATTATATATTTTAATAATTTTTCGCCCCAGTTTGGTAGTCCTCTCTGGTAGTTTGTACGGTGGACCAAGAAAGTGGTCCACCAGTTTTGACAAAACTTCCTGTGCACATTAGTACTAAAACTAATGTACATAGTAACTGCCAGTATATAATTGCAAGGGAAAATCAACCTTGTTGTTTTATGACGTACAAGTAAACTTCTACCTTAGGGTGGTAAACCTGGTAAACCAAATTTTTGGCCGACCATACCTCATAGAAATACGCGTTACGGATAGAGATGTGTGTGTTTATCGGCAAATCCGTATAAACGTCAAATTGGAATGATAGGGCCTTGGAAGAATAAATACATCTTTCAAGGATAGGGCCCACTCCGTTACCGTACACTACAAAAAGCCGAATCGCCCATTGAAGTAGGTAGTTAGATAGATATGTAGATAGATGACACTATTCTTTACCACACAACATTAAATTTACAAAATAGACAAAAATAATCGTAAAAACAATGGGCGGCTATATCGCTAAAAGCGATCTCCGCCAGGCAACCTAGAATGGATTGGATGGAACAAAAACATAGAAGGGGCAAATTGGTGTGGTTACATTTATTTAGGTAGGAAAGGTAGACAGACCAAAGGTCACACATGACAGTGGTTATTTCTTGAAACAAGAGCTTTAATTGTGCTATAGCAGATGCTGCAAGTTTAATCCAATGAGGTCTGATTGGCTTTTGATCACATAGTTCAAATCCGTACGAATACTTTCCAAATCCAAGAGCTAGTTCTTATTTGGCTCAACGGCAATTGGCAAACGGCTCAATAGCAATGCAGCGAGCATCTTGGGCACGCTTCCACCGTGCGATGAGCTGGATCAGGTGAGCTATCTACAGACCGTTTGCAACGGCCTTTAGATAGCCCTACTGTTTCTTTTGTACTTTGTAAATTATATTTGTATTAGTGGGAGAAGGCTCAGGATAAGGATGTCTGGTTAGTGTTGGGGGGGAGACCTATGCCCAGCCGTGGGACAAAATGGGTTGACAAAAAAAAATTGTTGTAAGTTAATGTTAATAAATTACATTACTTCACAAAATATTCATGAGTTAGAGAACCATATTATTCTCTATTTATTCCTACTGTGAAACGCTTGTGACTTTATCCTGTTTGTTTTCTTTATACTGAATAGTTCTCTGCTCCCTAAGAGGATGGGTACATATTGACATTTTTATTTCTTTCTTTCTTTCAAATACTGGAATGATAAATTGTCTCCTTTCACAGTTAGGGATTTAGACTGTATATTCATACTGTCAGTTAGACAGTAAAGCTGCACCATAAATTATGGATTGTCTGCACGCATTGAAAATATTTAATATTTAATACCCGTGGCTTTGCTCGCGTGGTATCCAGATGAAAAATAGCCTATATGTTAATCCAGCACATGTACTATGTGTATTCCAAGTTTCATTCAAATCTGTTCAGTAGTTTTTGCGTGAAAGAGTAACAACTATCCATAAATCCATACATACAAACTTTCGCGTTTTGTCGTCGAGACGAATTTAGATGGAGTAGGCTTGCCCCAGCACCTATACTATCCTCTCAGCTTAGTCGGCCTTGTCCACAGGAAAGACATGGTCAATACGTGCGGAGCTGACTAACCCGCGGGTTTCCTCACGATGTTTTCCTTCACCGTGACGCTGTATAAATCATCTAAGTACTCAAAATTATCACCAAATTATTGATTGAGGAAATTGGTGCCTACTTGCTGATAATTCATTCATACTAATGTTGACATTAGTATGAATGAATTATCAGCAAGTAGGCACCAATTTCCTGCGCTGGAGGCTGGATTCTAAAATTCGGATATTTTGTGATAACTCGTATGAAGTTTTCTATTATTCATGAAGTATATTTTATTTCGACTATTACTGCGTAATGTCTTTTATATTTTCCTGTCATGAAAATGTAGTAAATTTTTAATTCTTTGACCCAAATCGTTCTTGCTAATATTATGTTGTTGGCAAGTCTCTGAAAGTCTGAAAGTACCTACGTATGACTTCCGGACTCGGAGGACTGGCGCACTATGAGAGTGGGAACTATTGGCAAAGCTGATTTATTTGTTTTGGGTATGTATGTACCTAGTTTTTGGTTCAACTGTATATTGCCAATAGGTTAGGGAAATATACAGTGGAATCGTAGGAAGTGTTTATTTTATTTCACGTGGTTGATCGTAGGATAGCTGTAGTCCGTCCGTCTGTCTATCAGTGGACTGTGCCTCATGAAAACCGTAATAGGTAGAGAGTTGAAATTTTCACAGTGTCTATTTCTATTGCCGCTATAACAACAAAGTAATAAAAATAAAAAGGGTCTCCATACAATAAACATTTATGTACAAGTACGAAGTTACGGAACCCTTCGTGTGTTTATTCAACTCGCACTTGACCGTTTTTTTAGTTTCTGTAAATCTTGAAAGAGAAACAGACATGCATAAATCTATCATGCATAACTTTTTCAACAGAAGTACTACCTAATGGGGTGGGCAGAGTCACAAGTAATCATAAGAAGATGGATTTAACGCCACATGTATGCACATTTTATGGCAACTAGGTACTTGCAAAGTTTGTATCTTGGGGTAGACAAAATAACAATACAAACAATAAAATCATTGGGATTTTAGAGCCTTTGTATACGACGACTTGAGAACGCGCGTAGGACGCAATCGTAACGCTCAGCAAACGCAAGGCCGCCGGCACATTGTAATCTCTGCACACGATCCGCGTGTTTGTATCGCTACAAACGCGCCATTCTTTCACATTCCTTTCCCCGCTGCAGCTTCGTCTCTGAAGCGCGTTTCAATTGCGTTTGCATCGATACAAACTGATAAACTGTACATACGAACGTTGATAACGCGCTCATAAAAAACGCTCATCATCAGCGCGTTAAAAAACGCGTCGTGCAAAGGTCCTTAGCGCTCTCTAAGGCCTTTATGATTTATACAGAGCGTCAGGAGGCAACATTTACCTTCACAAACGCAACGCTGTAGTCCCCGGAACAAATTAAGAAGAGTAGGCTTGCCCAGCCCACCTAGTCCATCCTCTCAGCTTGGTCGGCCTTGTCTACAGGAAAGACATGGTCAATACGTGTGGAGCTGACTAAACCGCGGGTTTCCTCACGAAATTTTTCGCACAGAAAAATCCATTGGTACACGATCGTATTTGTACCCACGAACGCGGGATCACTACCAACTAGACCACCAGTGTTCTCCTAGCTCTAGCGGCGTTGAAAACTGTAGCGATGCATTCTAGCTGGCACAAGCCAGTTTGATATGACACAGTGCGATCGGCAATCTGCCGAGCTGAGTACGGAAATTGGATGATTACCATCTCTCTGAGAGACTCCGTGGTAACGGACATATCAAGGAATGCTCCGACGTGTGATTGATTGACACTGTTATGTTTATCTTGCTTAACATTACATACGCACAGAACAGTAGCATACCTACATATAATTCATACATCGCTTTGTTCGGGTCTGTCTCCACCGATCTCGGTATCTACTATCAGATTGAATTAGAAACGGATCACGGCGATTTGTTTCCACTGATACCGGGATACGTTTCCCTAAAAAAAATGTTTGTTGCCGTTGATCGCTGTATGGGTTGGCTACAAGAAATATAATATATTATCTTTCGAGACTAATCACTTTCTACAGACAAGAAATAAAATATCTATAATACTTTTGCATTGTAATTCTTATGAAGATTTCGTTCAGGTTTGGTGTTCGGTTGAAGCATTGTTGTATATTAAATTACCTTTTTCTGCAAAAGGATCAGAACTTGGATCATTCTCAGAACTTGGATTTGCACCCAAGCTCCTGCAGCTATTCGCTAGTTATTTTTCTGACCATTTGCAGTATGTACAACTTTCTAGGTATCATCTAACCCTTATACAACTTGCTCGGTGTTAGCCAGGGTAGCACTCTGGGCCTCACTCACTTAAGTCAGTGTCAGTATGATTTATTGACCTGCCAAAGCTAACTAGAGCAGCTAAATGCCTCATGTTTACTGACGATTTCAAACCTCGGGTGACATGGGTAACTGAGGCGCTGCAGAGAGACTTTCCCCTTGCGCTTTTGCGCTCTTCCCGTCGTAAAAGTCGAGATAGTATCCTCAAACATGATGGACCATCTATATTCGCGATGGGCTGATCACCTGCCACCTTGAATACGGGCATAATAATATATATTTTCAATATATGTAATGAGCGATCCGTTGTCCGTTAGTAGAATATTGTAACCGAGTATTAGATTAACTATTGCCAAGTAATGGATAGCACGATGCCAACATTTTAAAACCACCTACGCTTTCAGTTTCTACTGTAATCTAAATCCCACCCGAGAATGCAATATTTTCTACTTGAATCTACCAAGCACACATAAAAAAATAACGTTCAAATTGATATCATAAAACGAAAGTGCTTCAATAATAACTTTGAATGATACAATAAAGCTTGCGACTTTATGGTCTGAGTGCCAAGAAATGTTAAATTGATGAAGCTCATGCATACGCTTTGCATGTAGGAATGTACTTATAACTACTCGGATAAACTGTAAATAAACAAAAATATTACAAAACGTTAAACAGTCTTATTGTTTAGTTGTAAACCGAAATGTACGTTTCGATTTACGCCTTCGAATTCAAATCTGTGTTTACTCGGAACTTCGAAATCGATTGCAGCACCTATAAGCTTAGAACAATAAAACACATTTGGGAACCTGTTCGTGAGCTAACACACAAACACCTCTGAGCGTTCATGGATAATTTGTCGCTAGGTATTGGACAAAGTAAATTCTAGACTAGACGACGCTGTTTTGTTATAGAGGCTGATACAATACGTACTTATATAAAAAAGAGAATCTCTATTTCTGACAAAGAGGCTGTTAACACAAACTATTATAATATTTACAAGTTATGGTTTTTATCCGGGATACAAGCCCGAAGGTAAAGTATGTATGTCGGTGTTAGTAAGTCATACTTTTTGTTAGAAAAAGTTACGGATTTGCCCGCGGGAATGGAAGAAATTATAACTCAGAATTTTCACCAGCGGCTGCGATGGGACGTTACATAATATATTTGCCGTTTGGAGTCGACTATCTACTCCAATGTTACGTTCTATATTTTAGAATGTGGGGGTTCGGGAGATGATGAGTTTTTGATTTACTCTCTTGTAATCTTGAAATGCTTTGAGATTGCCTCTTAGAAATGGGAATTAAGTTTGTAATGGTCTATAGATAAGCCCGAATGTTTCATTTGTATTTAGAACATGAGCTCTTTTGGTCTAGTTGTAGCGGCCTCGACTTCCGATCCTAAGGACGTGAGTTTAAATTCAGTGATGCATTTTTCTGTAAGTATATAATTATGCGCTTTACCAGTACTCTCAAAGGGTGAAAAAAAAACATCGTGAGGAAGCAGACATGTGGTAATTATAAAGTTTGAATACATGTTTCAAGTGCACGTAAGGAGCTTTGAGGCACACTCAAAATCCTTTCACCACACTATAATAGTAGTAGTATTTAGAAAATTACTACATTGTAAGTACTATACTATACTAGTATTAGTTTAAACTTTATTTCTGTTAATAAATGTATTTTTTGACAAACCTATCCCTATATAAAATAAACACTTCTCTACAATTCAAAATAATAAGTCTCACGTGCCTTCACGTTTTCAATGGCAGGCCAAATGATATTTACACACGTCTCCGGTTTCATGGCGTAGCCCAATTTGAGCGAGCAATATAACAATATTTCAGAAGTTTTTCTATCATCGAATCCGTGCCAATCCCCATTCACAGTTATCCCTAAAGAATACAACCGTAAACAAACGTAGCCAGGCCAGATTTATCTTTAAAGAAAATGGCGGCAGTGATATCTTTATCACCAACGTTGTATTGGTGAAATTGTGGTAGAGAAATAATGATCCTTGTAAGCAAGTAGCCTTCTTGCCATTCAAAAAGTGAATAAAGATTAGATAAAATTTTAAATCATTTTCTACTCGGTTCCTTGGTTAAAATAAATGTGGAAGAAGAATTAACTTCAAATGTTATCACCCGGTTAAAAACCAATCTATACTCAAATACGAGTATGCTACACAAACATTGGCATTTATAATAAACGTGTGATAATTCAGTAAGAAGTAACGATGCCAATTTATTGAACACCCTCAATTTTTTTTATTTTGAAACAGTAAGACTTTGACGAAATACCTAGTCTGTAATTACTACAACTCAAAGCAATCCGCCTCTTGAAAAATAAAAAATAAATACACGAGAGCTTTTCAAGATCAGTGGATATTTAAAGTTCTGAATATTAAAAGGAGCAAAGCGACATCGCCGGACGTTGTCAGGCGCAGAGGGCGCTGCAGTCGTTAATCAGGCGATAACAAGCCGGGTCTACTGAGTAGATCGTTTGAGAAAACTAAACCTACTACATTTATGTAACTATGTTTCTATTTTTCAATAGACTTTTCAACCTGATGGTCCATCTACTACATACATGGGCGATGGACTGATCACCTATCATTATGGTCTACCATAACCATCTGGGACCTTGAATCAGGAGCGGCTGCATGTTTCCTCAACATTGCTTGTGCCTCTGCCCACTTCATTAGGGATACGAACGTGATAATATGTATGTGCTATTCCTAGAAATACTGGGGTCTGCTTAGAAGGCATGTTTTTGTGTCGGAACTACCTTAACTACCAGTAGGGTGCACTTTTGGTTTTCATTTTGACTATAAGAGTCACTTACGCAGATACAACAAAGATTGTTCAGCGGGTTCAGTTAAGAAAGTATTCATGTTCAATTGCGATTAACGTAGAATTCCATTTTTGGATGAAACTATTTGTGGGCGAGTGAGCAATCCCTTTGTGGTTAGAAGCCTCGATTTTAGATCCAACCTCAAGCACCGCATTGAGTAGGGATTGTTATCATGATCATATGGTTCAGTGGCGGGTCTTAAAGAGCAGTATTATTGGTTTGTACTGCAGGAAATACGAGTCTCACTTGTATATGAACAAGAGCTACGGCGTAGCTAGTTATTGATAGAGCGAGCAAAGCAACTTCAGTTATTTGATGTTGCATGTTTGTATGTTGTGGGTATGTTTGCTGGAGTATAACTTTCGAACCGTTAATCCAATATTTATGAAACTAGGTAGCTCAATAGGTTTTGCTATAAAGATTTGCTGGGAAGCATATGAGCTTAATCAGTAAAGGGGTTGTAAAGATATTGGGTTCCCAAGAGGGTAAAAATATAATTTACTTTTAATGTGTCGAGTGGGGTGCCACATGAAAGAGCTTTATTTGTACATTCCAAAATGGTTTTAATTCTGTTAAAGGATTATAGTTCTTGAAAATAAACGAAAAAAGTGAAATCTAAAAAACCGTTGTAACCTGAGCTCCCTTTTGTTAGAGTTTCAATGTCTTTGTAGTTCAGGTTAGACAGGATATCACTCATACTAGAGCTACGTACGGCGTAGCTAACGCAACAGTCTTGGTTAGCTGTGTAAAACATTTCTCGCTAGAAAAGGAAAGACTATCCTCTCAGTGACTAGGCTCAAATCCGGCGTATGAAGCGCGCTCCATCCTAGCACACTTTTTTCCTCGCTAATCTTCCTGAAAGTGTCATTGTAAATGTTCCAGTTTAAATACTAGTCTTCGGTATTCATAGCTTTATTACATAACATCACTCTCATATCTTCATAGATATGGAAGAAAGATTCTGCTCATTTAAACAGATAGATATATAATTGCCTTCAGTTACACAATTCAGACCCCACACTAAGATTTCCTAAGGGTATTATTCCTAAGGGTGTCAAAAACTAAGAGTACCATGTACGGCAATACCTAGACTCGAAAGATACTAGTTTTTGATTGCGGGCGATACACTTATCTACATTTTGATAGGATTTTTATGAATATTTAAGCGGATTAGTGCTAGAGATTACAATCATTTGTTATCTTAAAAAATGGACTTCCGCAATTAACTCGAAATATACCTAAATATATATATTATAAGACCTAGATTTCTCCCACCACGGGAATCGAACCCTCATCTCTCGTGTGCCGACCTCCGCCACGCTGCCGAGATTGTCGACCTGAATTTATGACATCGTCTACATTCCCTTTACACTTCACTGATTGCATAGACCAGAACTATGTCTAATTGGTAGCTGACTCACGGCTCAACCAATCCGTAGACTAAACACATTGTTGAACTTGAGGAATTAATGCATTCAAACGTGATTATAACCCAAAACATGTCAAATAACCTTTCTCTGCTGGACTGAGAGTAAAGAAAAAACAGAATGCATCCAGCTGCTTCTTTCCCCGAGCATGTAGTAAAAGAGAACTAAGGTATCCTGCCCAACACGACGGACCATCTATATGGGCGATGGGCTGAGCACCTGTCACCATGGTTCAACATGTCCATCATCTTTGAATCAGGATTAGCTGCAAGTTTTCTTACGATAACTTGTGGCTCTGCCCACCTCATTGGGATACGGGCTTGGTAATACGTATGTACCATATCATAATAATCATATCAGTGTCAAATGCAGCCCAGTTTAGGCTAAATCTGAAAATAGAGGTATTCCGCGGGGAGCTCCAAGCTAAAATAGGTGAGCCAAGTGGAATAAATTTGGTGATGCTGCTACTACTACTCGTGTCACTAGTTCTTTCGAAACAGTGTCTTGAGAGGATTGAAACTTTTCGTCTTTTCGTAGTAAAGTAGATTTTGAACTTTTAGGTTCAACAAAAATTAAAAATTTCTTTATTCCCTAAAATCTCTCGGATAATTTGGTGATGGTGTTGCTCAGATTGGCGATCTTAAAATCGGTATGATCCTATTTTGGTTACCTGTATTCAATTATCATGGTGACTACAAAATTTAATAGTAGTATAAAACGATTCAAACAAAAAACATAATTATTTAAACGTGAGCTTTTATTAAAAAAATCCAATCAGTCTAAACTTTGCGAATAATAATAATAAAATTAAAAATTATTTACAGAAAGAAATAAAATAATAAATAAATATTTGTAGATATTTTGAACAGTGGCCAAATAAACCAAAAATTTCGAAAACTTATGTCAAGTGCATGAAAGGAGCCTTTGAAGCGCACTTTAAATCATTTCACCACACTGGTCCGAAAGAACTAGAGACTCGACTAGTAGCAGTATAAATCCTCTTTTTACATTCGAGTCCACTGCACTAAGCTTATTCACTCACTATTATTGTTGTAGTATTGAGAAAAAATAAAACCACATTTTGCGACAAAAATTGAACTCTATTTTCGATCGTCACGACTTCGCTTAGACGCTCAAAACGAGCTTTTCCTGAATTTTCTTCAACGATCGCAAAGGTGAAGATGCATTACGAAAGCACCTAGCCTCGTGAATATTTTGATGAAAAGGGTTTGCATAAAGGATTGAACTAAAACCTAAAAAGTTTGAAAACATGCGTTAAGTGCATGAAAAGAGCATTTGAGGCGCACTTTAAATGCTATCACCACACGACTAGATAGATAGATTGGAAAATATATGAATTACGAATACATATTGCGAATCATAACGGTTCGCTCCATCATCATCATCTTCCTGCCCTTATCCCACTCTATGTGGGGTCGGCACAGCATGATCCAAGGATCATAACGGTTCGCTCCAATTTTGGTAATACCATAGAGTGTCATAGAGTTCAAAAAGTTGATTTGCTGTTCTGATGTAGAGTTTGTATCTCTACCCCTGCTATTTTTATTAAGTTGATTCACGGTGAAGGAAAACATCGCTAGGAAACCCGCGGCTTAGTCAGCTCCGCACGTATTGACCATGTCTTTCCTGTGGACAAGGCTGACTAAGCTGAGAGGATGGAATAGGTGCTGGGCAAGCCTGCTCCATCTTAATTCGTCCCGGGCACTACAGCGTCCCGTTTGTGAAGGTAAATATTGCCTCCGGACACTGTATAAATCATCTACTATAGATGGTAAAAGGCCTTAGTTTTTTTGATTCCCTGTTCTGAGATAGAGTTTGTATCTCTACCCCTGTTTCTGTATTGTTATATCCATATATTGTATAGTCCTTCGTGATTTCTTTTATTGTTAAAAAGTCTTCAGTTCAATAAAGGCGCTATTTTTTCCGACAGCTCTATCCATTCTATAATTGACACTGTCAAGTTTAGTTGACAGTAACAAACAATAGCCTCAAAGAGCCTCAATAAGGGATCAATAGTGCTGTGTGTGCTTATCGGTAAATCTGTCTATCACTTCAAATACAAATATTACAATACCTAGAATAGCAGTTTTCTGCTCATAAACAAACATCAAAATGTATGAAATAGTAAAATACACAAAGGAAGCAATAAAAGTCTTGCAAAATTCCGAGTCACTGTGAGCTACGTATATTTCATACTAATATTATTAAGAGGAAATATTTTTTTGTTTTTTTGTAACGAATAGGCTCCGAAACTAATGGACCGATTTCTAAAATCTTTCACCAATAGAAAGCTACATTATCAGGGACCAGTATAGGCTATAATATATTTTTAAAAGAATAAGGGATCCGTAAGATAATTGCAATATTGTAACCCAAGGTAGAAAACCCAAAATAGTTTTTGGCGTGCGCTGCGAAAACTATTGATTATAGAACAAAATAATGTACTTCACGCGTACGAAGTCGCGGGCAACAGCTAGTGTCATATACAACTGACATGTGTGTACACATTCTAGTTAGTACATGTATTATGTATACCATACCATACCCAGGGTCTAACGAGGGTACTATTTCTAACATCATATGCCACCGCGTGCTTAAGCGATATTGCTTTTCAGCACCGTATTGCAGCCGAGGTCGGATCCAGGGGGTCATTAGGGTCATGACCCCTGGGTCTAGGTGAACTAACGATAATTTTTCTAATCTCATTGATAAACTGTCCTGACTAGACCTCGACTATTAAAATCCCTGACTGAAAAGCTGGGTGCGCCCTTGACCATGTGCCAAGTTCAAGAAGGAGCCTTTAAGGCGCGCACTTTAAATCCTTTCACCACACAGGTTTAAAAGTGCTACTGACACGACTAGTAGTAATAGACCGCAGCCAGTATAATGAGGATTATGCAATATGTATTCTCTTTACCGAAGCTATTTTAATCCGAATTCCTGAATAATTGAATTTCAGGTGCATTTTTTGTTGTTTTGTTTTGGCTTTATTTGAATAGCGTAGCACTAAAGGGATTATCTGTTGGTAATCCTTTCAGAGCATGAATACCTGAGGCTTTATTTGTATTCTATAAAAATGGGTATTTAGATAGATATATCTATCTATTTCTATTCTATTCTTAAAAAGTAGAAATACCTAAGTACCTTTTTATAGGTATATACCACATAACTCAGATGACGTCTGTTGCTGGCTAGCGTGACATATATATACCATAGCAATGTTGTTTTTCTGTCAAAAAATCTATGTCACTTTTCGACAGACAAAGTGGGCTATACGCTCTATCGCCGTTATATTACATACCAGACATTGAACGGTATGCCTATTTTATGTAACACTAGTTGCCGCCCGTGGCTTCGCTCGCGTGGTACATGGATAAAAAATAGCCTATATGTTAATCCAGCACATGTAGGTACTATGTATATTCTAAGTTTCATTCAAATTCGTTCAGTCGTTTAGGCGTGATTGAGGCACAAACATCCAAACTCACAAACTTTCGCATTTATAATATAAGTAAGAAGTAAGATTGGTTCTTTCATCATTGGACACTGCAATCACCAAGAGATTAAGAAATCGTTTTAGCAGACTACGCAAAACAATAATGGGATGTTTCGCAGTCTGTCTGTCTTTATGTTAGTATGTTTGCTCATCGGTTTCTACGCACAATTCTTGTTTGTAGCGTATAGTTAACCACATATGTGTAGTCGAAGGCTAATTAAATAATGGATGTGACTAATGAACAAAGGGCGCTTACCTCGGACAGAGGATTAGTACAGCTATCCAACGAGGTAACGTCGCCAGCCTTTAGGCGACCTTACCTGCGGCCAGTTAGCTCTGTTTTCTATATGCAGGCGAACATAGATAGAAAACTGAGCTCATTTTAATTTCTTTATTTTATACCGATTAAGTATCAAATCTAACAACATGTACTTTACTTAACAGTTTACAATACTTATGCTTCGTAGGTAGGGGGTTATTTTAGACTACTTTTTTATACTTTTACGTATTAAACAGGGACCCATCTTACTTATTAGGCCTACCTAATAAATGTCTAGTAGTTGGGTCTAGTTGTCAATTCTTACTTATGGAATAAATAGGTCGATGTCTTATTTTCCGCATAATTGTTACCATTGAACCTTTTCTCAGACAAAAAAGTTCTATGTAAGATGCACGAAAACAGCCTCTTCAAGGCACATTTGAATCCTTTTATCAATAAGGTTAACTTTCAGGAAGCACCTACACGGCTATCTGATGTCATTACCCGCCTTTTGAGCCGAAACAAAAACATTAACTCGATAAAAGGCCTCGGAGCGGAACTTTACGCCCCTGATTTGAGCGCAGAAAGCAGGTGGTTTCTCGTATTAAAACCAAAGGTAGAAAAGAGAGAGAAAGATGCGTCTTTGTGACGCATGCTTTCAAAAGCTGCGTCATCTTTACGAAATCAATGCTGGAATTGGAGTTTTTCGTGTGGGCAGGGAAAGTTCACCTTCGGTGTTTTGGGGCGGACGATGTATGGGATCTTAAGAGTAAATTGAGACGTTTCGTATTGATTAAATCGTATTCTTTATTCTTTACATAAAGTAAGGACTTGTACAAGGGCAAGCTTAACCCTACAAAGAGATGTATGAATGTAAGAGACGTTTTCCAGCATAGTCAAAACGCAGTGTTCCATCGAAAACTGTTTCAAAGATTTACGCGAGATTTACGTAAGATTTACCCATTTCAATGGCGATTTTGAGTCAAAAACTGTTAGGCAATATCTAGTCAAAAAGGTTATTCCGTAGTTCGAAACCATGAGAATACGAAATGAATTTTCAGAACTTAACCATTTAAGAGGCAGTCTTTTTGAAAATCTTTTTTACTGTTTCCGTGCTGGATTTAAGTTTCAGAATAACACCACCAAGCGTAGAAGTTTCAAGTGTTTCATCACTAATTCTGTTAGTCTGGAAGTTTGAGTAATAAGGCTGTGGCCACGATTGTGGCCATTGTCCGATCAATCGAACTACGAAAACTAAGTTTGAGTAGATTTGTGCCCAGTTTCTATGATCAACTAAAGGACGACTGATGATAAATTACCATAGCAACGTTGTTATCTCCTGCGTCGTTTTTCTGTCAAAAATGTATGGCACTTTTCGACAGATAACAACGTTATTTGTTAATAAAAACTACAGAACTATATTCATTTCGGCCAAATATAAAGACAAACTATAATAACATTAAAAACTTTAAGGTAATCAGTATAATAATAATAAGAAATAAAAATGAGCTCAGTTTTTTATCTGAGTTCGCCTACAGATAGAAAACAGAGCTCAGATCACCGACCGCAGGTAAGGTCTCCAAAAGGCTGGCGACGTTACCCCGTTGGATAGCTATACTTATCCTTTGTCCGAGGTAAGCGCCAGCCCTTTAATAAAATAAATAACACCCAACAGTCACATACATAGTCCTGACCCCACACTAGGATTTTCTGTGTCGTGGTTAAACTACGAGTGCCATATTACCACAACACCCAGTATTGGAACGGAAATCGAACCCGCGCCTCTTGCATCTCAGCCGAGCACTCGTCTGAAACATCCTCTAAGTTTTTACTATGCAAAAGGTTTGAAAAGATGGATTATATTGCTGACGTAAACTAATAACCCCGAGTACATTAGGGTCCAACATGTTGCCGAGCTCGTCACGTTAATCTTTTGAACTAAGAATTCAAAATGATATATTCTGCGGCTGAAAGTTGAAACTTATTGTGCAATCCAACACGGTTCTGTGCTGATATAATTCAACTACGGCCGACAATCTTGATTATATTGTCGGTCTATCTCGCTGGACGTCCCACATTTCTATAGCCACACCTCGACCACCGTTCTGTTATCGCCTTACTCTACCGGTTGTCACTTACGCCTCGCAATGTGTCCATAATGTCCATTTGAATTCCATAATGCGATTCCCGGATATCTTGTACTTTAGTACGTCTTCAAGAGCACTGGTGGTCTAGTTGGTAGTGACACCGCCTTCCGATCCTAAGGTCGTGGGTTCACACCCGGCCGTGTATCAATCGATTTTTCTGTGTGAAAAAATTATGCGCGCTATACCAGTACTCTCAAACGGCTAAGGAAAACATCGTAAGGAAACCCGCCGCTTTTTCAGCTCCAACCACATTCATATTCAGCACTTTCCTTGTAACATGACTTTCTTCTCTCCGCATAACAAGCCCATACCACGCTAACCTATTACTCCTCATCCTCTCTGTCACTGGCGCTAATTTCAAACTTCCATATTTGACATCTCTGCCCTCCTAGTGAAGAACGCAGTAACTAGCATTTTTGACAAAAAAATAGTTAGATACATATTCGGAATCGCCTAAAAAAATATAACATTCTGTTCTCACTCACGTATCAAAACATGTTTGACATAGTTACTGTGTTCTTCACTAGGAGGGCAGATCTATCTATTATAGATCACGTATACGTCTATCGGTCTTGTATTTATTCTTCCAAGGTCTGTACAAGGCAGGCTAAAATAAGCATACCGAGAGAATATTGAGTCAAATAGCCTCAACCCATTTTCTTTGACAGCGCTTCGCTTGACACGTCACATTGTGATTGACGACATCGACCTCTTTGTTATGTTATGAATCAAAATATATTTATTTCGTCTGGGCATCAAAACTTTTGTAATATTTTGAATAACTTTCACTTCTTTTATTTTGGTCTGAGCTTTCACATAACTATCATTCTGACGGCCTCGGTGGCGTGGCGGGCGATTGCTCGGCAGAGACGCAAGAGGCGCGGGTTCGATTCTCGCTGCGGAAGAAATGTTTGCATGATCTGTAAATATTTCTTCAGGGTCTGGGTGTTGTGGTACCATGGTACTCATATTTTCTGATACCCACGACACAGGGAATCCTAGTGTGGGGTCAGGACTATGTGTGACTGTTGGGTGTTATTTATTTATTTATTTATTCTCACATGAATATAAACATACATATTGGAATGCAAATCCTACTAATATTATAAACGCGAAAGTTTATAAGTAAGGATGTATGGATGTATGGATGTTTGTTACTCTTTCACGCCTAAACGGTTCAACGGATTTGAATGAAACTCGGAATACACATAGTACATGTACTGGATTAACATATAGGCTATTTTTTATCCAGGTACCACGCGAGCGAAGCCACGGGTGGCAGCTAGTTATAAATAATATCTACTAATGTTTTTATTCGTTACGTAATATAATTACAGTATAATTATAATAATAAGTGGATCGGCGACGTTTTGAAAAAAGGCCAGGTCAAGAGTACCCTAAACAAGTGAGCATGCATGAGGAATGTAATGAGAGTGAATGAAGCGAAAGAAGAATTTCAGGATCGTAGCAAATGGAGATTCGTGATCTCTGCCTATCCTTATGGGAGACAGCCGTGATTTTATGTACATATGTATGTATGTAATAATAACTGAAACACTTTAAGTAAAAATAAGTATCTACATAATTATTGTAACATCTCTATATTTATATAATTATCATCATCGCGTTAGTTAGTATTTTAGAAGTCAGACGAAAATTGCCGAGGCTCTCAATATTTGCAGTACTACATACATTATTATACAAATTATTACGCCAGTATCCAGAATAGGGTGGGCAGAGCCACAAGTAAACGTAAGAAAACTTGCAACCACTTCTGATTTAGTTCTAAGATAGATATGGTGAACCATGGTGACTGATCAGCCCATCGCCCATATAGGTGGTCCATCATGTTGGTGGATACTATCCCTTAGTCGACTTTTACCACACGCTCGAGGAGAAAAGCAGCTGGACGCATTCTATGTTTTTTCTTTACTCCCAGTCCAGCAGAGGAGTAAATCCTCACGCATTACTCGGGCATTACGAAAAGAATTTCCGAAAAACAACTCTTCGAAAACACAACAAGAAGATGAAGATTTTTTAAAAGCTCATTGCGGACAAGTTGCGGGGTGTTCGACTAGTCTATACCAGTTTATAAAGAAGATTTTACTTTACTGTAAAGTACATAAATGGCCGAGCTGTGTGAAGTACCTACTTTATTATAAGTTTGAATACCGCGTTATGGGGGTGGAAATCCTTTTTATAGCCGCTCGCATACATTTAATAGCTTATAATATATATTATGCTACAGGGTTTTTTTTTTCAAATAGAATTCGGTTCAATCTTTTTGTAATTTTTTGGTAATAAAGATTAGTATTGGACCAAGGATCATTTTCCTGTCCATATCCCACTCTATTTTGGGGTCTGCAAAACTGAAGTCATCAGAAGTCATCTCATCACATCCTATGGATATGGATCAAGGAAAGTAAAAAAGTATTTGTATATTCATAGGCATGGTTTAGATGGAATTAAATCTACTGATTTTAGCTACTAAGAATATACGTACATTCTATGTAGGTACATCAAAATATGAATAAAAAGAATAGAAAATTGCATTTTACAAAAGAGCTAATAGCCTATTTTGCAAAACATGTTTCAAAATAAGCCAATCTATGTAGTATTTTATAGCAATTTAACTGCAATGGCGATTGGTGACCAATAACATATTTACGAGTCCGTGCTCAAGGGACACCTTCATATCGTTTCGATATTATTTGCAGGAGTGAGTTACGATGTAAACCGTCGCTTGACGCTTTTAGTACTTTATTTAACTAGCTACAAAATGGAGCTTCGCTTGGCACCTGGGTGTAAAGCTTTTTGCTATTTAACGTTTGATGAAACACACTTTGCGTCCTTTTGTTTTCGTTTTTAAAACAGATTTGCAGATTCTAAAACTGGAAGACAGCGTATAATGCGTATCAAAAAATTGCACAATACCACGATAAGAAATATGCATAAACGAAACGTTCGAAATGGTACCTACATATTTCCTTTGGTAATTACGTTCAGAATAGCGCGATTGCCCTACAAGTAACGATCGATGGTAGGGTTACAAGTTACATTCGCCATTAAAAACTTAGTGGTTTATGTGATCTTAGATGATTAGTTAAAGTTAGTGGGAATGGTCTTTGAGAATGTCCGACTTGGTATCAAATGAGATCTCAGGATATTTTCTGTCGTAAATAAATGACATTTGGCAACATTTTAAAATTGAAAGACTTATGTTGGGATCATTTTCATTCAAAAAACACGAATGCACTGAAAAAGTGTAAAAACTTGTTAAGCTGGCGAGCATCAGGTTTTGCTATAAATGTAGGTTTTTTCGTGACTTAATTTAACAGATGCCTGTGGTTTTTCTACAAAAAGTTTTAACGAGAGAGCCGTGAGCTTCCTAAAGTGAATAAGTAATTTAAAGTTTTTTATAAGTACATAGTTCTCAAAGCAGTGAATGGTGTTTTACATTTTGGAGACAAAATATAGAACTGAGGTGGTGCTTATACCCCTTATTAGTCAAATTTATGTTTTCATTAGCATCATCATCGTCTACAGTCTGACTTTAACCACAGCTGGGCATAGGACTCCCCCTGTTTATGCCATCCATCACGGTCTTGTGCTAGTCTCTTCCGTTTTACAATACCTATCGTCTGTCTATTTCACTGACAAGTAATGTTTTAGATCCAGTAAGAGTATAAGGGTCATTTTGAAACATCTTGTTAGAACACTACTATTCTTTTTTTGTATAACAGCGAGAACATAGTGATAAGACAAACTTATCCTAAGTTTCATTTTACTATTTAATTGTCAAAGTACCCAACTATATTTTTGTAAATAAATAAATAAAATAAATAAATAAACAGTTTTATTTTTAGTTTTATAAGTAAGACCTCACTGCGAAAGGCTGCTGGCAGAGGCTGGATGCATTAAGCCGAAGATAGAGCGCGATGGCGCTCATTAGGGAAGGCCTAAGTCCAGCAGTGGACTGTTTTAGGCTGATGATGATGATAAAACACTCAGAAGTTACTCCTACGTAACTCCTACGTCGTATTCCGTCGAACACGACACGATTCTTTGCGTCGACTAGTTAATGCACATCGATAGGCACCTGCTTCAATAATCAATACCCATTAAGTTCTATTTCTAATTACTACGTGTTGAAACTTCGGTACTTAACTAAATACCTTCCATGAAGCGCTCTTGGCGTACCTTGCTAAGACGTTCTCGATTGATCGTTGAAGTTAAGCGTTGTGCGCAGTCACAATTTGGATGGGGGACTGCAAGTGGCATTACAAGCCGAGCGCTTCTGTGCTTCGGAGGGCAAGTTAAATTGTCAGTCTCGGCTTTTAAGTCGTTAAGCCATAACGGAGGCCTTTAGGCGGCCTTAAAACTCCGTCACAAGAGTTGGCTACTAGCTTATACGAACCTACTTACTTACTACCTTCCATAAGAATCGCGGTGTTTTGTATGCATCTATTAAATGACAAAATCGACGTGATGTCTACATATTTAAAATGATTCCTCTTTTAAATGAATTGCATGATTGATAACACGGTGTTTAGAATAGGGTAAATACTGAGGTAGATGGCATTTGATAAGAGAGGAAGAAAGAAGAAAAAATGTTGTGCCCAGCCCATTTAAGTGGAATAAGTGCAGGAACATGTTAAACTTCCGACTGCGCTATTTAAATTTAAAAATCCTACGCGAGCGTCTTGCTTTGTATGCACTCCACAGCTTGCTCAGGTGTACAATCAGGAATTCGAATATCTCACCATCTCTGTGCATTTTTTAAAAAAGCGCTGCTTGCGCGCCTTTTTTTATAGGACAGATTCAATTCATCACAAGTTTCAGTATTCTTTTCTGCAAGTTTCTTTGCGAATGAAATATTCACGCACGCACTATTGAGCGGGTTACAAAAGACTTTGGGTTTGTGGTTTGTGATTGTGACATCTATCAATCCTCGAAGTGGGCGGAGGGGTGGACTCTTATAAAATACCTTATACACATTTTTACAAACTTACAGACTTTTCGTTCAATGTCTTGGAACGGAAAGCTTGTTCAGACCTATAGTCATCCACGGTCCAATTTCACCTACAGCTGGGCATAGGCCTTTCTCTGATTATGCCATCCATGACGGTCCTGTGCTAGTCTCTAATACAGCCCACGGTTTTGCCTATATCGCCTGCCCATCTCTTTGCAGGATGACCCACATTTCTAAATATAATAAAACTAAAACTCAGCCACTATTCAGTCGTCTTACTGCATTGATCATCACCTTATAGTTTTATGCTATTATCCTTTTCTATAGAGCAGTTTACTGTTCCTTTATTATTATGGTTAGGTCAATTTATTTTTCATAAATGTTTTAGGATTTAGGCAACATGCAATAGTAAAATTAATCTTTTCGACTTCCTGTAAACGGTGTTTCTTAATGAATAGGGTAATTTCATTCCTCAACAATTGTTCCGTCAGTTCTATGCGATACAATCACGTAATCGTCGACCAATTTAGGGCATCGCCAGCATTTTCCCTTGGTTTTACTTGCTATAAGTAACATACAAACATGCTATCATGCCCGTATATGGCGGGGTGGGCCCGGGGTGGGCAGAATCACAAGTTCCTAATCATAAGAAATTTTCAAAAATCATAAAATCCCAAGATGGATAATAATATGGTGAACCATGGTGACAATGACGACAACCTATATAGATGGTTCATCATGTGAGAAGATAATATCCCTTAGTCGACTTTTACGGCAGATAAAAATGCCTATAGCACAAGTAGACAGTAGACACGTACTAATACATACATACACCCCGAACACATTACCCTTACTCTTAGCAATCGGGTAAAATACAGTGTAGGAAGCGGAGCCAGGTAACACGTCTTCCTCCCTCGGATACCGCTCATACCCTTCAATTTTCTATTCCGCTCCAAAGCACGGGGACAGACGCTGCACACGGCGGACGTTGACTTATCCGCAGGCTGCGATCAGCCACGAACTGTACCTACGTAGCTCCACGAGTGAGCAGTGCCAGAAATATTTTGTTCATGCAGGCAGTCTAACTAATAAACATTGTGTACACTAAGGCCTTTTATCATCTATAGTAGATGATTTATAACAGCGTCAGGAGGCAACTTTTACCTTCACAAACGGGATGCTGTAGACGAATTAAGATGGAGTAGGCTTGCCCAGCACCTATTCCATCCTCTCAGCTTAGTCGGCCTTGTCCACAGAAAGACATGGTCAACACGTGCGGAGCGTCCTTCATTTAATTTTTGTAACTATGACAATGATAACCTATGTACCTACATTGAATAGTATTCATCAGTCGACAGCAGTCCACTGCTAGTCAGTTGGACTTAGGTCCATTGACATGTCGCATCCAGTCACACCACCTTGCCGGTCGGTGGTGCACCAATGGATTTTTCTGTTCGAAACTTTACGTGCATTACCAGCACTCTCAAACGGTGAAGGAAACCGGCATGTCGAAAGAACCTAAAAACTCTAAAATATGTATCAAGTGCATGAAAGGAGTCTTTGAGGTCTTTGATTCACGAAAGAACTAGCGAGTCACCAGTTCATTTACCAGTGGTGACACGACTAGATAGATAGAAAGTTACACCAAACAATCACAAAACAGTTATGACCCCACATTCTGATTCCTTGTGTCGTGGTTATCAGAAACTACAATTACCTTCCACGGTCCACAACACATTTGAAGAACATGCAAATATTTCGAACCCGCACCTCTCAGGCATTCGCCCGACACGCCATCAAGGTAGTTTGTTATAGAATTTAATGAAGATTGAGCGTAGCCGCTTTAATTTAGTTCCATAGTAGGTACACACCTTGAAGTGTAAGGAATTTTAGTACACAATGACACCACAGGCGTACAAAATTCCTCGGCGCGGTTAGAATGTCGGAGGTCGATCGTTGAGCAAGGGCTCTATTACACAAGCTCATCACACCGTTATTCTCTATAATTTTTTATCTAAGTACCTACAGGGTGAATTTTCTCGAAGATACAATGAGGATAATCTTACTTATATTATAAATGCGAAAGTTTGTGAGTTTGGATGTTTGTGCCTCAATCACGCCTAAACAGCTGAACGGATTTGAATGAAACTTGGAATAGGTATACATAGTGCGTGTGCTGGATTAACATATAGGCTATTTTTCATCCGTGTACCACGCGAGCGAAGCCGCGGGCGGCAGCTAGTTATATCTAAATGGAATGAGTGGTTATGCAAAAATGTTTGTAGTCACGGGCTCGATTATGATAAAATATGACATACCTATACACACTTCTCTGCTGGACTGGGAGTAAAAAAAAACATAGAATGCGTCCAGCTGCTTCTCCCCCCGAACATGTCGTAAAAGTCGAGTAAGGTAATAGTATCCTCCCCCACATGATGGACTATCTATATGATGATACCCCACATGATGGCGATGGGCTGATCACCTGTCACTATGGTTTACCATATCCATCTTGGGACTTTTGAATCAGGAGTGGCTGCAGGTGTGCAGGTTAGGGATCCGGGCGTAATAATAATATACATACCTCTACATTGTACACAATATAGTCCATTTTGGAACAGAAAAAAATACAAAAGAACAAAGCAAATGAAACACTAAATTATCGATTTGTCTCAAAGGCAACGGTCACAATTATGAGTCGCACATAATTGGATATTTACTGATGAATATGTATAACTATTACAGTATATGTATTACTGTTACAGTAGGAGTCCCATCATATCGTCACTGGAAAGGCAAAATTACGTAAGCGCCAAAATAGGCATATTGAGTTGTTATCCTAAAATAGCAGTCCAAATAAAATAATATGAATTGCTGGACATAGAAAATAAAAAAAAAGAATGAAATATTACGTTGACGTTATCAAAATTCGATAAACAGGTAAAAAGTTATGATTAATAAACGAAAAAAAAACTTTAAATAGTTTTTTCTCGAAATAGCCTTTTGGCGCTTACGTAAATTTGCCTTTCCAGTGACGATATGTACCTATAAACTGCTACTCGTCGGGAAATCGATCGCGTGGAAAACTGGCTGCAGCTGGCAAAGACGGTTTAAGCAGGACTCTTAAACAAAACTTTGCCTATAACCGTTTATTGGCACAGTTTTGTTTGTACAGCATTGACCGCGGTCCATCTGGTTAGTCCACCTGATTTTCCTGGGTGAACCATAGGCACTTTTTATTGTATTATATTTATGGACATTTCTCACAGCGCCATCTAGCCCCAAACTAAGCAAAGCTTGTACTATGGGCACCAGATGGCTGATAGAATACTTATATACTTTTTTTTGTAAGTACATACCTTTAATACATAATACTACCCAGACCCGAAAGAAATATTTGCAGAACATACAAATATTTCCCCCGTAGCTATAATCGAACCGTAGGAAACGACAAATGCCCCTTTGTGTCAAACACGCTGGAAACAAATGGATAATTAGGATTCTAAAAGGATTCAATTCAATTTCAAAATTCTTTATTGTATTACCTGAATAACTTATAGACTAGTTAGTACATTTCCAGTGTAAATTATATCCTAGAATGTACAACTTGCACTGTTTAAAGTGTTTATCAAGCTAAGGCGCTTCTCAAAACTTATAGAAAAAATTATTTAATTGGTTGCTTAGCAATACATAACTAGGTTAGACTGACTGTTAAGTATGTGGGAATAAAACCGATGTGTAGGTGTAGGTACAAGCGAGTTCTCAAGTAAGGAAAACTACAGTATGCCCAACTTTCGTTCAGTTTTTTGACGGCCTCGGTGGCGTGGCGGGCGATTGCTCGGCAGAGATGCAAGAGGCGCGGGTTCGATTCCCGCTGCGGAAGAAATGTATGCATGATCTGTAAATATTTCTACCGGGTCTGGGTGTTGTGGTACCATGGTACTCGTAGTTTCTGATACCCACGACACAGGGAATCCTAGTGTGGGGTCAGGACTATGTATGTGACTGTTGGGTATTATTTATTTTACTGAAAACTGGACTGGTGTTCTAAGTGTAAACGATCCCACCTTATCCCGCCAAACCTAAGGTTTTTCTGATAGAAAAATGTATGTGCTAAAAAACTCTCAAACCATGTCGTAGAACCTAAAAAGTTTTGAAACATGGTATCAAATGCGTGAAAGAAGCCTTTGAAGAGACAAACCATTTCACCACACTGATTCGAAATAGCGACACGACTAGTAGTTATTCAGTTTTTGCCTTCAAACAGAACCAATGATAAACATAAGCACTTATATTTCAAGGACATAGCTAGGGATTAAAAAGTAAGTTATTGAAACTTTTTAACCACAAAAACAACTTTCCCATGGTGGACTTTCGTTAGACTAAATTGGTGTTCAAAACGTCAATAAATATTTAGGCAGTAAATACACAGTAAAAAACGATGAGACGCATATTTTCATATTCAATAAATCGTATAATCCACTCACTATAGTATTTTTCTCCTTTCATCACAATGGTTCGAAAGAATCAGTGACACGCTCAGAACAGCAAGTCAACTTGACACGTCTAGTATTATTTATTATATGGGTAGTGTGACAGCAGGATAAGTAACAGAATAATCAATAGGTACAGAGACACAGAGACACTAGCCAAATAAGATCTGACAGCTGTCACCTCTACCTATGCTAAATGAAATAAACTGTGATATTCGGTTTCAATGTTCTACTAACGGACGACGGATTGTTCGTTAGTTTAGAGATGTTGTTTTTCTATCAAAAAATGCATGGTATTGTACAAACCGTCCTAGTCGTGGAAACTGGAACCAGGCATCAATTGATAGTGATGAAATCCATTCCATTTGTGGTTTATGAAATAGGTAATGTTTTATAAAAAATACTCCTTTTGTATACAAACACATACATACATACATACTATATATATACATACTTTCAATAAAAACCGGTCAAGTGCGAGTCCAATTTGCACATGAAGGGTTCCGCACTATCGTACATTAAAAAATGTTTCTTGTGTGGGGCCCCATTTTTTATTATTTGCTGTTATAGCGGCAATATAATTACACCCTGTGATAATTTCAACTCTCTACCTATTACGGTTAATGAGATACAGCCCGCTGACAGACGGACGGACGGACAGTGGAGGCTTAGTAATAGGGTCCCGTTGGTACCCTTCGGGTACGGAAACCTAAAAATGGATGACAAGAAAAGACAGAAAAAACATTACCTCGAAACGCTTACACGTAAAGAGTTATATACTTATCTCGTTAAATGCGTAAAAAGATAAAGCGAGGGGAGGCGTGCCTACCGATGCGATGTTTTGTGACCCATTTATTTATTTTTCTATAAATAATGTCGTGTTATATAAACAGGACGTTCCTTTACGACTCGCTGACGTCAAGTGCGGCTTTTATATTAGAAAGGCTAGGTATCTAATCGCACAACCCTAACGATTAACGTGCTTACAATATACAATTCGGTTTTTTTTAAACCATCACTATAATATTGGTTTTAGTTTCCAAAAGTGCTATTCAGAGTAGCTCTAAAATACAATAATTTTGTGATGAATATTAATAACATACATAATATGACCTCGTATGGGGTGGGCAGAGCCACAAGTAATCATAAGAAAACTTGCAACTAATCCTGATTCAAGAGTCTCAAGATGGATTTGGTAAACCATGTGACAGGTGATCAGCCCATCGCCAATATAGATTGTCCATCATGTTGAAGAGGATATATCCCTTTGTCGACTTTTACGACATGCTCGGGAAGAGAAGCAGCCGGACGCATTTTATTTTTTTTCCTTTAGGTACTCTTAATCCAACAGTGAAGCAAAAATGGTGATATTTATTTGCACATGATGTGTTAAAATAATAGTGGTCTAAAAATACATCAGTCCAGTCTATGTCCTACCAAAATCTTCGGTATGCAAATATGTTAAATCCTAATTAAATGTAATGTTATAATCATTTTCAAGAATGTCAAAATACAAAATACACAATTTATTGTCCAGAACTGTTTAAAAACCAATTTTTTGATAAACAAATAAAATTTTAAATTTCAAGGTCAGTTGGCAACTTATTATAAACTTTAATAACACATATTTATAAACCTACAATAATAAAACTCACGTTACTGACTGATTGATTATCATTGCACCGTTTAAACTATAAGTCCTTCCTCTAGAAGCATGAGACTTGGAGAATATAGACCTCTTATGGTGTATTATGGTGCATTAAGAAAGGAATATCGTTCAGCTCCTAAACGACGTAGCCGGAAAGTGAAGTTTGTATGGTAAAAATGCGAACAAATTCGTGGGGCGTTGCACTTATTTACATAAAAGTTATATATTTTGATTCTAAGTGTTACTAAAAGTTGAGAACAAGAAAACACACTTCATTTAGCATAGTTTGACCGAGTTTCCTTGGAACTTGCTTTTAGAACGCAAATAATAGTCGATACAAAACCACAATAAATAAACCCCTATTTCGGGGTGTCGTTCCTATTTTAATTTTAAATAGACTTTCAATTCTATGCTATTGGGGTAGATGAACCCGCTAAAACAAATGACATGCAAAAGCAGCCTATTCACGAAGGGGTACTATAGGTAGGTATTATGGTTTACTTAAATATATATTATTCTAGCGCGTGGCAGTCCGTTTAGTATTTATGATAACTTCTATTGGACATCTCAATACATTTTACACAAGACCGGTGAAGTGCGAATCGAAATCGCACACGAAGTGTTCCGCGCCATCGTACATAAAAATAATGTTTCTTGTATGGGGAACCCCTTTTATTATTTGTTGTTAAAGCGGCAATAAAAATACACACTGAAAATTTCAACTCTCTATCTATTCATGAGATACATTCTTATTCGGAATACAGCCCGCTGACAAACGGACAGATGGACGGACGGACGGATGGACGGACGGACGCACGGACAGCGGAGGCTTAGTAATAGGGTCCTTTTGGCATCCTTCGGGTATGGAACTAAAAAAATTAAAAACTACCTACTCCTACCTAGACCCGGTTCCAATATTCTAACGGACGAAAACCCGTTACACTTTGATTGTTTGCGAATGATATCCAAAGCTATTTCCTTTGTGCCCATAGAAGTGGGACCATGAGCATGATTAATGGCCATAGTTTGTTGCCTATTCGTTTATATGGAGCTTGGGTTTGGTCGATGAACAAACGAGTTCCTCTATTTTTGGAAAATTATCATCTAACTAGGAATTGTTTTCGGTAATGCGATACCAATTACGTCATAGTTTGAGTGGCCTTTGTTCGGGAATTATTGCACATTTGTGATATGTATTTATCAAAGTTAAAATTAGTACATTGCACAATGGTTTTTATTTTTAATTACTTTCTGTTTCCAATTAGTTTCTGAAAGAAAGTACAACAAAAAAGTTATATTTAGATAACTGTTGTAACCTGAGCTCCCTCTTGTTAGATTTTCGATGTCTTCGTAGTTCAGGTTAGACTGGAATTTGAATGGAGAAATCCGAACCAGATGAGAAGTTCCAGAAAAGTGCAGGAAAAGTGGCTTAGGAACCATTTGCCCTTTTTGTGAAATCAATTTTCATTATAAATTTTTTGGCCAAGCGTGAGTTGGCCATGAAAATAGGCGATGTAGCTAAAATTGTTTTAGATGCTAATCTACTGTTATTTTTAAGGATAATTTCATTGCATCGGAAAAAATCAGGACAGCTGAAGTTGGTACTTAATTGTACATATAAACAACGTGTATGAAAAACCTCAGGGACATATAGCACGCCAGATCTCAGTTCGGGGCGTACTACTACTTACCTAGTATTATAATAAGCAAGCAACTGAAGTTAAATAAATAAATAATAAAATGTAAGGAACTTTTAGACAAACAACTTCGCTATAGTAATGAACGATCCGTCATCCTTTATTGGAATATTGGAATCCAGCATCAAATAGATACAAATTAATTATTTCCATGGTACTGTCACTTTGAACCCCTTGCAAGACAATTGAAGAACTTCTCGCATTATTTTGTTCCTCTTCAAAGAAAACATTTTCACGAATTTGGCAATCATTTTATATATTCTGCCACCCCTTTAATACTCACCCCAGTTCGGAAAGTTCTACAGAAAACCGCATTCTACTGGCTTTAAGTTTCAGTATCAAATGTCAAGAGTATTTTCGCATCGAGAGACAGCAAACTTTAGCCAACACAAATTATGGAGCAAACATTGCAGATGAGAAAACCACTGACATTCCGTAAAATAGAAACATTTTTGTACTGTTCACAGCAAAGGCTAAATTTGTGTAGCATTGTGTTACAAATTAATATTGAGCATATAAAGATAAAACAGATATACCTAGATAGCATATACGTTTCATCTAGTTACCTACCACGCTAGCAAAACCTCAGGCGTCAGAACTAGCTTCCCAGTTCTGACATAAAAAATCGGTGTCAAGCTATGTAATATCTACATCATCAGCATCTTCAACAGCTTATTACCTACTGTTACCCAATAAAGGTAGCTTATAAGTTATTCTGAGTAGCCTTAATTTCGTGGGATATTCGTTCGATTCATTTTGCCATTTTGCACTTATTTGAAAGCACTTATCTAAGCCATTTATGGGCAGTTAATGATCGATACGGTACGCAGGGCACGGTTAAGCTGGGCACTGGCCATTAAGCACCTGTCTAATTCGAAATAATTTTGGACGAATAAACTCAGAAATAATCCGAATAAATCTATTTATATAAAAGAAAGTCGTGTTAGTTACACCACTTATAACTCAAAAACGGCAGAACAGATTTGGGTGAAAATTGGTAGGGAGGTAGCTTAGAGCCAGGAGACGGACATAAGATACTTATTTTTTTATTTTTATGTAATTGACGTATCACCATCTGGGGACCACGCGAGCGAAGCCGCGGGCGGAACCTAGTATATAATAAAGCATGTATTAATTAAGTTTTCTGAATACAAATTTCGCGTTTTACTACCGCCTAGTAATTAGATCACCAGGGAACGTGAAGAAATAAAGCTCTGCTATCTAGTGGCGGCAATCCAACACATTAGGCTACGCTGTAGGTACGCTATTACAATATTTCAAAACTTGGATAATAGGTGACAACACGTTCCCAAAAATCAAAAATGTACAAAAAGACACTACAAAGACAAAAACCTAGCGTTGCCTTACTTCGATGATCAATTACGAACTTTAAAAAAAATGTTTCCAGTATTTTATTACCCTATTTTATTGTTTGTTGTTATAGCAATTAGACGATCTTGTTTGATTGTTGAAGTTAAGCAACCCTGTGCGCGGTCACAATCGGGATGGGTGACCGCAAGTGGCATTACGATCTGAGCGCTTCCGTGCTTCGGAGGGCACATTAAATTGTCGGTCCCGGCTTTTAAGTCGTTAAGCCATGACGGAGGCCTTTAGGCGGCCTTAAAACTCCGTCACAAGAGCTGGCCACTAGCTTATACAAACTTACTTTATAGCAATAGCAATACTTTGTAAAAATTTCTCAACTCACTACCTACCTATTGCGATTCATGAGATACGGAACCCTACCCTACGGTCCCTTAGGCGTGTGCCTATAGTAAAGCTAGGTACAGCCAAACCAAGGAAAATGAATGACCAAGCGAAGTGGAAGAACTAATACGAACGAATAATGTCGACGTTACGAAAGCGAGCGAAAGCAGAATAAGACGAACCTACGTCAGAGTAAGCGAGCGAACACCAGTGGCTTCGCTCCTATTCTATCGCTTGGTCTGTAGGTATTCAAGAAACTGGAAAAGTTAAAATAATTCAAATGTTCCGAGCATTAAAATTGTATGATATATTATTTTGCACCAGAAACTTGTGCTCATGTAGATAAAACCTCCTTTTTAAAAATAGAATCCGAAATTCTAAATTCCATCAGCTAATGCTACAACTTTTTCAATTTACTTACGCGGCCAGGCTTATTTTAAAACAGGGTTGCTTAAACTGGGGTTCATGGTATGAGTAACGGGGGTACAATTTATGAAAAATAATAAATGCAAATATTAATATACGTTAGTCACCATGGTTCACCATGCCCTTCTTGGCATTTTGAATCAGGAGTGACTGCAACTGCCCACCTCATTAGGGATAATTATAATGATAATACGAGTATGTATTATGTATAGGCCTTAAAGGAAATATACACCGTACAAACAGCCGATACTAAAATAGGCTAAAATAATGTACATACATACATACATATTATCACGCCCGTATCCCTAATGAGATGGGCAGAGCCACAAGTAAACATAAGAAAACTTGCAGCCACTTCTGATTTAGTCCTAAAATAATGTGATATTTAAACATATTTTTTTATTATCCTTATTCATCATCATCATCTTCCTGCCCTCATCCCACTCTATGTGGGGTCGGCAGTTTTGTCTAAGGTGTTTTATGACCGACCGCTTGCCTGACGTCAACCCTCCTTGGGAATACTTGCTTACTGTAACTCATCATGTAGAAGGATACTATCCCTTAGTCGACTCTTACGACATTTTCGGGGAGAGAAGCAGCTGGACGCACTCTATGTTTTTTTTTTCTTTACTCCCAGTCCAGCAGAGAAGTCTATTATTTTTATAAATTAATTTGAAATAACGAGAGTCAAATAATATGCTGAAAAAGTATTTCTAAATATTTTTTTCCTTGAATTGTTTTTTTTTTGAGGGTTCCGTAAAGACAAAAGGTTAGGAACCTCCGATTGAGATAAAAACGACGTTCAAACTTTTTGTAGTAAGTATTCCAATATTTATGGTAGCATTGTGATCCAACTTCGGAGGGAGCTTACATTTAACAGCCCCAACCATTTTATGAAAAAAGAAATATTTTAACCAATCTATGGTAACCTACACATTATCCTGACTTCTTCGACCTAAAAAAGGTCTATTCGTTACTAGGCCGACTTTCGAATAAGCTCACTAATTGTACTGTCTCCTAACTCTTCAGTCTAATACCTAGTTCCTATATTCTACTAACGGGTCGTTAATTACCATAACAACTTTCGTTGTTGTCTGTCGAAAACCGGCCTAGAATTATTGGCAGAAATATGTTTCAACGCTGATCATGAACGATCCATCTTCCGTTACAAGAATATTGGAACTGGGCATAAATGGAAAATATACAAAAAAAGGCTGATAATAATCAACTCATAATGCGAGTTAAAGCAATCTTCATTACACGCTTACTATAAGTATAAAAATTACTCCTTAAAATTGAATTCTACGAGTTTGGAATCCAATTCCATGAAAACGTGACTTTAAATTCTAAAACATTTGTTTTCCTCCCTTCCTAACTATATTTTTCTAGTGATATAGGCAGGAAAGGAGGCCACCCTACTGTTACTTCACTAACTGTGTTAGAAATTCTTATTTTATTACCTCGTTGCTTTTTAGTGCGATTCGTATCTAAGTTTTTATTTACTTACTAAGGACACCCAACAAAGAAATCACATGAAAATTATGAATAGAAGTTGATACAATCTTAGATCTACGTGTTCCTCCAATTATAGAATGCCACAGCATGCGTTAAGTATTGTTCAACAGATTTACAATAAACAATTAACTCCTTTAAAATATAAAAATATCATACAATTAACAACCTTAAAATTGAAGACATTATAAAAGTTAGTAATAGTAATTAATGATCCATTTTGGTCTGTCTATTGTCATGCTTAGATTCCTCTAAAACCTTATTTTTTTACATGGAACATGCGAGTATTTTTTCATTGAGAGGGTACGGTCTGACGTCTGTCAGTCGCGAAGGAGGACAAGAAAGACCTTACTAATACTCAAGCTCTTTAACATAGAGTAATTTATAATACGGACACTCTTTAGCACCCTTACCTGACAATAAGAAGGCTCAAGCGAGTTCTCTACAGATCATCATCTTCCTGCCCTTATCCCACTCTATGTGGGGTCGGCACAGCATGATCCTTGGATCATGCTGTAAGAGTTTTGGCTAAGGTGTTTTATGACCGGCCGCCTGTCTGACGTCAACCCTCCTTGGAGTTCTCTACAGATGTGAAAATAAATATCTGGTGTGGATCTAACTTCATAGGCAGCTTTTAGATAAGATTTTTATTAACATTAATACTTAGACTAGTAGAATGCCTCCCGGCTTCATCTTCCCGCTGTATGTAGGAGTGGAATTTCAAGAATTTATTTCCTACTGCACCCCTACACTCTTATGGTGAATCTTATGGCGTCGTAGAACCATGAAACTTGAATGCTTCTGGGACTTATGGCTTAGGCGGTGCGTTGATGGTGAGTGAGTCACTGACGTAAGAGTTTTATATATTTAGAAGATTAGCGATTAGGGATAATCGCCAGTAACTGGTGGTACGGGTACACACGTTGTCGTCCAAAAGTTTTCGTTTTACGACTTCGCCAAATTGCTAAGTTTGCCGCAAACATTAATTATAATTTTACGGCATAATCATAGGCGCGCAAAACCTCGTTCTAAGTATCTCGTCTAGCAAATTCAGACATTTATTGCAACGCTGAAATTCTTCCAGCCCGTAAAATTAACTTTGACAACTTGTAGCATGAATGATCCGTATAATGAGAGAAAATGACAAAGAGATATTATTCTAGATCTTTTTCATTGTTTTGAAGCGGCTTAAAGTATAATTACATTATGTAAACCTAAAATCATCATGTCATCAAGTTCATAGCTCATACGTAAAACATACGCATCTCCAATATAGGTAAGACGATATTCTGTTTCCTCAATCCATCGACCACCAACCAACCTATAAACTATGCCATCAATCCATCGGATTGGGGGTTGTCTTACACATATTTTCCCTGCTCATTGCTAATTCAAATTGTTTATTAGAGAGCAATGTCGGTGATCCTAGTCAGTAATGGATCCAAGATTTAGGTTTGGGAGGGACTTGATCCCGCTGAGGTATTACCAAGGTAAACACTAAAGTAGCACAGATCCGCTACTGACCTGATAGTTCTATAATAAAAAAAAACATAAATATAGGCCTTTTACCATCATAATAATCAAAATAATCATATCAAATCATAGCAGATGATTTATACAGCGACAGGAGGCAACTTTTACCTTCACAAACGAGACGCTGTAGTGCCCGGGATGAATTAAAATGGAGTAGGCTTGCCCAGCACCTATTCCATCCTCTCAGCTTAGTCTGCTTTATCCACAGGAAAGGCATGGTCAATACGTGCGGAGCTAACTAAGCCGCGGGTTTCCTCACAATGTTTTCCTTCACCGTTTGAGAGTACTAGTAAAGCGCACATAAATTTTTCGCACAGAAAAATTCATTGGTACACGACCGGATTTGAACCCCACTAACAAGCTAATCACAACCAGCTAGACCACCAGTGCTCTTAGTTATAGAACTAAAGCTATAGAGCTTTCCTCATTTCCAATCCTATCACATCACATTAGATAAGGAACCCCAAGCATCGCTCTTTCCGTAGCCCAGCACTTACTCACATGGAATTATTACACCAGAGTCGAGCAAATGCAATAAAATACCATACTCACAAAATATCAATTTCCTCGTGACTATATTACTGCGTAAAACGTGTTTTTCTTGAAGCTCACACAGTGTCACGCATGGCTGTGTTCACGAATACATAGCCGTACTTAGGTACTTATCTTTTGATTGCTTACGAATTTTCTTTGATCTCTGCATTAGATTGACGACCAGGTTGTTGTATAATGACCCTGAAGAAGGCTTATGTGTGATTCCAATATTCGACTAAGGCGAAATTATCAAATATTCAAAACGTTTGTCAAAAGATTATCGAAAAATGTGTGGCGCTTTTTGATTTAACGTCACTGTGGTAAATAAAGATCCGTCGTCTGTTAGAAGATTGGAACCGGACATTATTCTACCTACTCTTGGCGTTATTCACATGCCTACAGTACTTGTTGACCTGAGTGTACTTGAGTAATATTAATTACCTACTAAGGCCTTTTACCATCTATACCTAGTAGATGATTTATACAGCGTCAGGAGGCAACTTTACCTTCACAAACGGGACGCTGTAGTGCCCGAGGCGAATTAAGATGGAGTAGGCTTGCTCAGCACCTATTCCATCCTCTCAGATTAGTCGGCCTTGTCCACAGGAAAGACATAGTCAATTCGGAGCTAACTAAGCCGCGGGTTTCCTCACTATGTTTTCCTTCACCGTTTGAGAGTACTGGTAAAACGCACATAAATTTTTCGCATAGAAAAATCCATCGGTACACGATCGGATTTGAACCCACGACCTTAGGAACGGAAGGTGGGGTCACTACTAACTAGACCACGAGTGCTCTGCCACCAGTCGTTTGGTAAGAAACTATGATGAATCACACCGTCATTTTACTATTATACAGTCACCACCACTTTTCACAGGGGCATGTTTAATTTAGGGCGTGGCCTTGGTGCTGATCCAGCGTCCAACCAACAAGATGAGCACTTGTTTACGATTATCAAAAATAATCTAATTCTCGTCACAAGTGACAATGCGGTTTCCAATTCCTTTGTTTCTTTGTCTATTGAGCAACGCAAGGCATAGAACGCGTAAGTTTCGCTGGCGTTCGTTTGTTTAGTGTAGCACCGACTTTCCAAACTTATTTACCTTGCCAATTAGACGCAAATGGACAAATATTAGCATATTATATAGCATTATATTTCAGATATTGCCTGGACGCCCTAGGTATTCTGCCTAGATATTGTATAGAATACCAAAATTATACGGATTGCCGGTAACATATACATATTATCCGCTCTGTGGTATTGATCAAATAGATTGATTATTCCAGGTACTCTAAATAGTTCCGACAGTGGAGTAGTTTACGAGCAAAAATTGGAATATGTAAGAACTGATATAAGTAAGCTCAGCATAAATGAAGATTCATTGGACATGCAATACAGGGGTTAGATAAGATAAGCAAGCGTAGAGGCTCTACGTAACTTCTACATGCTACGACAGGGATCTTGCATCACTAAGGAGGTGGGCATAAAGTTATCAAGTACCTACCTACTACTCATGTTACGAACCAGTATAGTGTATGGATTAAAATTCACTTCAAATAGGCTTCATTCGTTATTTTAACTTATAATTTCCACGCCATTTCGGTTTCTGTAGTACAAGTCATTTAATTCGAACTGAAAAATTAATTGCACGTCCAGATATGAAACCACGTCGTCATGATGGAAGGCGAGGTCACTATCATTGAACGTTAGTTACCTACTACGGTTACCTACAGCTTAAATTTAAAATCCTTCAACTAACAATTTTCAATTTCAAAAGTTCTTTATTGCAATCAACAACTTATACCTCCGACCAAGCTTAATCTCGTATTATGAACTAAGTTTTTTCATAGCTAACTACTCATACTAAAGGTATTAACGTAATCGCCATAGTAATTTCGAACAGCATAACAAGTTCTTATTGCATAGGTATTTTTCCCTCTCAGAGTCTAAAACATAGTATCTTACCTACTGAAGCAATTGGGAAGAGAATGTTTTCATAACAGTGTCACCGGGTGCAAGACATTATATGTACGGTATACCTACATAGCTGAAAGCAATCTGGAGTAGCCTGACTTGAGGGGTCAAGTCAGGCTACTCCAGATTGCTTACGCGGGAATACAGAATTTGATCGTGTTTTATTTTTAAGTGTAAACTGTTAGTAATAATCATAACACAATATTTTCTAAAGTAACAAGTAACATTTAGTTACAGAGTAATACTTGCGTTTTAAAAACTGAAAATAAAACTGACTTCAATGAAAAATAAGTTAAAACTCCTTGCTGCCATCTTATATAAACTAACAGGCAGTTGGCGTTTCTCCGCAAGCTCCACAATATTACGTCATATTTCTAGAGCTTTCTAGAGTAACACCCCGTGACTTTGTGCCCACTTATGTGATTAGGTACCACACGAAGCTGAGTAGGTAAGATGTCATTTAAAAAAAAATCACGATTTTTAAATACAACTTGGAAAGTATAAATCCCTCAGATATCCCCCTGGGATAAGGGCAAGAAAATGATGATGATATTAAACTTATATTGGACCTTCTCGGGGCCATTGAAACACCAGTAAAAGAATCATAAACATCGGTTAACTATTGGCGGAGACATCGGTGAACATACATAAAAAAACATACATACAGTCGAACATAGAACCTCCGCCTTTTTTGAAGTCGGTTAAAAATACTTACAACTAATACAAGCATTTCACGTTTCTCGTCGCCAGTATACGGCCGTTATGTTGAGAATTGCCATTCCTAGGAAATTAAAGTTTTAACGAGCGAACTGGTATTTTACAAGTCTTCCGCCCAGCGATTGCGATTTCACGACTTCCACTTTTTATTACACTTTTTAAAACGATTTGAGTTGCTCCCAATGAACCAAAACACTCAGACTAGGAATTTTTACGTGTAGACGACTGCTGACTATTTTTATATTTTTTTTACACCCAACCGTCGCCACAGCCGCCACACTCCGTCATTGACTTTCGAAGCAAGCGTTAATGACATCACGACAAAGCTACTACGAAAATGTATGGTAGGTCCCTACGTTGTTTGGGCTCAGTGTCAATAAGTTGGTTTGCTGTTCTGAGGTGTCAATGATGCGGCGAATGACATTCCATAGATTATCAAAAAGCTACTTTAATGACGTCTCATACATTTTCGTATAAGCTCTGTCGCGAAGCTTGCTTCGTAGACTTTTGAATTGGCGCCGCGTTACACTTTTAGGTAAGAAAGTGTATGCGATAAGGTAAGAAATGTTATATTTAGAACAGATTAATGGCCGTTATTTCTTCTACCTCCCATTTCCACTACCAAAGGCTTAATTAATTGCAAAGTAACGAGCAAATAAAACCGTTCAAGCGCAAGGCTAATTCGCTCACGAAGGGGCAATGTAGGTGCCACCTATAATTAGTTGGCATACAAGAAACATTCATGGTACATGTACGATGGTCCGGAACCCCCGCCGTATCATATCATAGTTTTATAACTCTAGTTATAACTATAGTTTTCTATCAATTATTAATACTCAATTATCAGCTTCAAGACCTTATGTTATTTATATAACCTTCCTGCGATAATCAACATATGCTAGGTACTTAGCTGCATCGCGTCTTTCGTTGAAGAATCTCCACCGAGGGAATAACAGAACCCATTTAACATTACAGAGTTGGTAATTCCCAAGCCGGGACCTTGTAATGGGTAAAAAGGTGCGACTAAAAGCCTGGCGTGCAAATAATAGGACAACAAAGCCCATTCATTTCACTACATTTGCATCAAAGCTACGTCATGTTGTTTACTGAGTTAAGATTAGTATAACCAAGTAATCCTCCTTCCTATTAATATTATAAATTCGAAAGTTTGTGAGGATGTGACGATGTCTGTACCTCAATCACGCCGTAACGGCAGAACGGATTTGAATGAAACTTGGAACATCATAGTAGGTATGTGTGCTGGAATTAAATATAGGATTCCTATAATTTTCGTAAAATTTGGGGCTTCTTTTATTTTTTGTATTTGTTGTTATAGCGGCAATAATATAAATGCACATTGAGTAAAAGTAAAGTTTATGAAATACAGCCCGTTGACAGAAGGGCGGACAGGCGGACGGGCGGATGGACGTTCCGGTTGGAACCCTTCGGGTACGGAATCCTAGATAGTGCTCTAGCTTTTATTGTTACTGATTCATCCACCTAATTCATCGGAAAAAAGGTCATTGATGGTGATGATGAATTTATATTTAAAGCAAAATAGCAAAATATCGAAACAAAATTTAATAAAAAAATATCGGTCAATTGATGTTTTGATTAAAATGATAGGTTTTTAAACTACCAGTTCATGATAAGTTCTAGTACGCGCTTTGCAGTGTTATAAAATATCAGTATTTCACCAAAATCGTGAATCCCAGATTACATATAGGTAAAATAGCTCTATACCAAACCTTTTCAAACTTTTACCACTTTTATGTGAAACGTCTCACGCTTTACAACAAACGCGTTAGTTCAAAGGACTGTAGTTCGACCAATGTGACTTTACCGTTTAAGTACCTATGTAAGAATTGTGAAAACCGGCGACAGAAATCCTAGACAGCGATAGACAGCGATAAGTGTATAGATATACCGAATACGAACTAAATTGGAATGATAGACATAGTCATCTTTATTCGCAAAAGGCTACTTGCGTAGAAATACATTTATTTATAATGTTACCGTAAAATTGTAAATATCGTTAGATTATAATCTCGCGTAAGTTAGTAAGTTCATTCTTATCTTTATTTGCGCTGTTGAAGTGGAAGGCATATTGACATAAAAATAGGCCTTTCTTATGCCTACAGATAAATTTATTGCAAACCATTAAGATGTGAACTATAAGTAAATCATTTAATGCCCGGTTCCAGTATGCTACTAACAGACTATTGATCATTAATTACCACAACAAAGTCCTTACACCACACTGGTTCGAAAGAACTAGTGACTAGATAGATCACAAAGTTTTGGTACAGAAGATAATTAATTTTATGCTACAAAGACAAATTATAATAACATTAAAAACTTTAAGGTAATCAGTATAATAATAATAAGAAATTTTGATCACAAAGTTGTTTTTCTGATAAAGAATGTATCGCGCTTCAAGATCCGTCGTAGTAGAACATTGGAACCAGGCATGAATTAGACCAGTGAAGCGCGTTGGTGTAATTTTGCTCCGAATTTGAGATAATTCGTCCCAAAATCGTCCCTGCCGTGCGCTCTCCGCCCAACTCCAACTCCCTTCGAATTTCTATACATGGTGTAACAGGAGAGGTGTATTATCGGTGCCAGGGCGATGGGGGACCTCAATATCTATCGATTAAACGTTACACCGTGCTTACGCACAGAAGGATGTTACGTGGTTCCTACAGCTCGATAGGTAGAATATTAAATCAGACTAACGAAGATAATTATGTTATACGTTACCGTGAGATAGGTCCCAATTAGGGTTAAAATGTAATTTGGCGGGTGAGTAACTCAGAATACCACTCAATTTATAATCTCCACCATGAAACCTGTTTTACGACCTTTGCGGTTATTTTGCTACTGCTGCCTGTTACAACGACTATCAGAGGGATAAATCAGTTTTTCAATACAGTTTCTTTACCAAAGATCTCGGCACGAACTGCCAACAAAACGAGTTCACAACAAAACGAGCGATTTAAAAAGAGTATACTCAGTTAGAATAGAAAAGTCATTTTGCGGAACTATAATAGTTTTTATGCAAAAAGGCACTAAATGCTCTGCGTTTAATATTATTTTAATGATAACTTTTTTAATTAAACTCGTTACGACCAAAGTGGATTATAAGGTTTAAGGGGGGAAGCTTAGCAGTCAATCACGGTGTCGACTATAAAACGTTATTAAAAAGCCTATAAAATAATGGTAATTTATTTTAGCTCGTTTATAAATATTACGAGCATTTATGCACGCTTAACACGTTAGGTACGTAGCTTTTTGTAAACGTAAAGTTTTTTAATTATTCATTGCTTTTCACCTCGAATTCTTATTAAATTTATTCGGTAGTTTGTAGTTAGGGACTTACTTTCCTAACTAGAACGGGACGAAGGGTCCCAGCGGGAACCTATCACTAAGTCTCCGCTGTCCGTCTGTCAGCGGGCTACATCTCATAACCAGTAGAGAGTTGAAATTTTTACAGAGTATTTCTAATGCCCTATAACAACAAATAAAACAAAAGCGGTCCCCATACAAGGAAAAAAATTGCGTTCGTAATCGATCATTGAAGTTAAGCAACACCAATCTGGATTGGTGTTGCTTAACTTCAATAGCAAATACTCAAATAGCAAATAGTCTATAGGGCACGAGACTATTTGCACATTTTTTTAAGTATATTTATTTTTACAACGCTTTCACGGACTATCTTATGGAATTCGGTCGTATTCGACAAGTCACTGTAACTTGATGGTATCCTTTCGACCATGATACACACCATCGAAGTTATGCATCGGAATTCGTGGTATTTCCACTCCGTAAACGCTTACTGACGTGACGTTTTTACTGGGCTGTCACGTCACTGTCACCCACACAAAGGTGTGTGATAGTGTCAGAATTTACAAAATGTTTTTATTGTTTTTTGTAAATTGACAATACATGTATTATTTGTAGCGGACAACCTTGTTGGTGTGCGGCGAGTATTCGGCTGAGACTAAAAAACTGTTTGCATGTTCTGCAAATATTTCTTCCGGGTCTGGGTGTTGTAGTATTTTGTATTATAAGTATGTGTTTAAAAAAGTATAAAAGTATTCTATCAGCCATCTGGTTCCCATAGTAGGTTTGCTTAGTTTGGTAGATTTTGCTAGTTTGCTAGATAAAGCTGTGTGAAATGTCAACAAATATTTATTTATTTTAAGTTTATTTCTGTTAATAAATGATTATGTCTATTAAATTATTGTGATACATACTTTACATACTTTTAAACCTACTACACAAAGTAATTTGTAACAAGCCTTGCATTTTGTAACAGTAGGTATAGGCCAACATCATAGATTTATGTAGCTAATTTTGTGCAAACTGCGGCTTAACAAAGTTTTGATCAAAAATCATTTCTGAGTCTTGAAAGCTCTTTAAAATTCATATCCCTATATTGTGCAACGTTGGAGTGAAAGTGCAATAAGGTTCAGTTTTGATGTCTTATTTGGTTTTATACCTAACGAAGTATTCGCTGTTATTCAGACGAAATTTAATATTCCTCCTTTCTCAAGTCTCACCGACTCTCCAGAATGGGTTCAAATAAATTACTACCTTGTTGTAGGTACAATGTATGTATGTTTGTATATTATCACGCCCGTTTCCCTAATGGGGTGGGCAAAGCCACAAGTAATCATAAGAAAACGTGCAGCCACTCGTAATTCAAAATCCCAAGATGGAATGGATGAACCATGGTGACAGGTGATCAGCCCATCGCCCATATAGATAGTCCATTATGTTGAGGAGGATTAAAGGGTAGGTACAAAGTTTTCCAAAATCAATTGACCTACCAGCCAATCCCGATTTTCTCTATTAAACCAGTGCATGATAAACAACATACAAGTCACACCAAACTCCAATATTCAATTCAATAAATCTCATGTTCCGTGTTAGGATTTATGAGCATAGAGCGTACGGCATATAGGGCTGTAATTTCTGTAGATACAAGTGTAGCCAAATACAAATGAAACCACAAACGTGAAAACCCTTTCACGGTTGACGTCAAACGTTTGGCACATTAGTTAGACTGTAAACCCAAGCTGTAAACTGTAGACCAGTTGACAGTTCTGAAAAATCTCCTGTCATATGCTCGGTTCTAATATCAACTAACGGACGACGGATCGTTAATACCATAGCAACGTTGTTAGAATTTTGTCGAAACGTGCCATACGCTTTTTGATTGATTACTATGGTGAAAACGTATGAATATCGTATTAACGATCCGTGGTCCGTTAGTGGAATATTGTACCCGGGAATGGGACGGGGGATCCACCTAGCATTTAAGTCCACGTCTTTTAACGCGCTTCCAAATAAATCAGTTTCTATAAACTGGTGCACTGATAACGGCAACGCCATTGGATTCTTTTGCTTTTATTACAATTGCTTAATACAATTCTTTGCTTTTACTTTTTGTCTGCGGTTAACTTTGTTTTGCGGTAATTCCTATTTTCGTTGACGCGTCTTAGCATTTCTGGTGAAATTTCACGAATAACGCGAGTTTGACTCTCCAATTACTCAATGATTTCTAGTTTACATATTTCTAGTTAATAATCTACATAACAATAATGGCCTAGACCATTATTCAAAATATTAAAAAAACATCACAAATTATCTCGGAAACTGAATAACAAATAAATCAGAGTCATAATACAATTCCGAGAATAAAGTGAATTAAGAAAGTTATTATTTAGGAAACATTTTGCGGAATTTGGCACATTGTTACTTTCACAGTTACATTGAACTTTACAGAGAGTTTTTTCGCGGAAGTTGGCTTGATATCAACATTACTTTTACACGTAAAGCGTACCTATACGATTACACCCCTCTGTTAACAAAGGCCTTTTACCATCTATAGTAGATGATTTATACAGCGTCAGGAGGCAATTTTTACCTTCACTAAGTCACTATAGTGCCCGTGACGAATTAAGAACAGGAAATACATGGTTAATACGTGCGGAGCTAACTAAGCCGCGGGTTTCCTCACGATGTTTTCCTTCACCGTTTGAGAGTACTCGCATAGTGCATATAAATTTTTCGCACAGAAAAATCCATTGGTGCACGACCGGATTTGAACTCACGATCTTAGGATCGGAAGGCAGGGCCACTACCAACTAGACCACCAGTGCTCTCACCCCTCTGTTATCGGCCGGATATGGTTGGACGTCAGCGACCGAATCCGGCCGATATCGGATGAAACGTATGCTTAGTGGATTTAGACCAAACGAACTAAGAGCTAGAGCTAAAACAAGAACGTTCTTTCTTATTTGTTAAGTTTAAATAAAAAAATGTTTGAGTTTACACCAAAATAATACCATCGAGCAAAAACAAGAACAACAAGGACTAGAATCCGCACGGCCAGTGCCGGATTAAGCCAGCGTGGGTACTGTTGCAAGTTCTATCAAGGGACCCTTGGTTTGCTTTAGGTTATCAAGTTTATGGTACCTATTCAATAAAACAATACTGTTAGAAACAAACTTTTCTGGATTTAATTTGTGCTTTTAAATTATAGTTGAACATTTGGTTACCAACTCTTGCGTGATAAGTATTGTACCTTAATTCTAATTCTAATTAAAAGTTAGGGGACAAAGATCTGTACTGACGTCCCACAGTGGGGTGTATTGTGCATTATCCCCCTGCTAACCCTCCCCCAGCCAGCCCAACTCCTTGACCGGAAAAGAACTTTGGGATGTTGGCAGCAATGTTTCAGTATCTTCGATGGTGTTCTTGGTGCCGACAAGGTTTAAGATGATGATACCTGGTATTTCTCGATCACTGTCTGCAATCCCGAGTTGTGTCTTATTCCGTTTGTTGCGGAACAGTGAATGTTATGCGTTCCAGTCTCTTCCTCTTAGAAGCATCCGCGACAGAAGCCGCTGTCCGTTGCTTCCAGGTCTTCACGTCTTATTTTCAATAAGATTGATGTGAGGCGTTTGTTACGTTTGGGAAACAATCTGGCGACAGCCTTGCCTCTGCTCCCATTGTTTCTAGTGTTCATTTTCACAGTGCATTTTCAGCCTGTTTTTGATCTCAAAACGACGTGGGTTTGCTTGCATAGATTGATATCCTCCGCTGTTGGTAGTTTCTTTGAACCGTCCTTTGTTAGTGAGTCAGCTATTTAGTTTCATATGCAGGAACCGTGGCATTTGGTGACGAAAGGACCCGTTGAGGCGCACTTTGAATCCTTTCACCACACTGGTTCGAAAGAACTATTGACAGGACAATTAATACTTATTAGTATTCTGTATAGTTTCATAGTCACGTAAACTTTTCGCATAGTAACACCTGTTTTCACAAATACTCGTAAACTCAGTACCTACTCCTAAATTTACTTTACAAAAAGCGATCTACCTAGACACTCGTACAATGGTCGCTATTGTTTTATAAGTGTACTTGCAGGTGTAATAATAGGCACTTCAGCGAATTTATCGATGCCCTTCATCACGGAGTCTCCCTCTCCTACTGTCCTTGAATTTGCATTTTATATATTTTATTGTTATGTCATAAGCAACTGTGGAATACGAATTGTTTTTCTGCTAAAGTAAAAATGTGTTATAAAAGATTTGGAGGCAAATAGTCAATCATACTTCTGCCTAGTTTTTCTTTTATTATAGAAAACATATTGGAAATGAAAAATATATTTATTCATTAATAGAACCATAATACAAAGCGAAATAGGAAAACTGGAAAGCGGCGTATCTCTGGCAATCTGCGTTTGCAGACAGCCCCCCGGTTCAATTTCCGCATTAGCAGCTCTTTCGCAGTGTGATTGTACTTTGTCACATCTAGGTCAACTGTTCCGATAGGTTCATGTCCGGAAAAAGGCTATCGTACCCGTTAAAACTTCATTTCAATTGTTTATTTTTGCCTAGCTTAATCTATGCTGGATTTTACTTGACTTTTTAAGAAGTTCGATAGTATTTACAAATAAACCAATCAGTGCCAGAGCATTGATTTGTTCTCTTTCAAATAAACATAAAGAGTGGTCATGTGCTAGTCGATTTCGCACACAAAGGGTTCCATACCATAGTACATTAAAAAATTATTCTTGTATGGGGCCCTTTTAAATTTAAATTTTATTAATACACACTCTGAAAATTTCAACTTTCTACCTATTACGGCTCATGAAATACAGCCCGACAGACGGACGGACCGACGGACAGACGGACGGACAGTGGAGGCTTAGTGATAGGGTCCCGTTGGCACCCTTTGGGTACGGAACCCTAAAAAAGGTTCTCGAAGTAATGTAATTCCATAATGTAGATTTATTTTCAGACAATTATAGTCAAGAATCGGAATACCTTAACGAAAAGTTAAATGCTTTTCGTTTTAAAAAGCGCGTTTTGGATGTTATTGGATTGTCAGTATGAAATGTACTCTCGTGCCAGAAAACTTCTAGTTTAAATTGCGTATACATTGTCAACTCGCACATGGAAGTCAATGTAGAGCAGAATGCCACAGCGGAGTTTTTGAGAACGATCTAGTACATTACACAGTAATGGTCGTCAGTTTGTAAGGCTGTTTCGGTCCCTGGGGTGTTGAGCAACTTTCTCCCTATAACTGTAGGTACGCAAAATGCCCGCTCGCGACCCAAAGGCAATAAATTAACAAACCTAACCTTTACTTGAACAGTTAGAATTAGCAATTACGTATACTACTAAATTAAACAAAAGGTGCTCTAAAAACAACATGACGGAAATAAGTTTTAACTTTAGAGAATCCCACGAGGTTTGAGAAGTTTGCGTTCGGACGTTTGAATGAATTAGGATTTTATACAGAAGTCTTCACCTGACGCTACGTAATAAAATATTATTAAATATAAGTAATGAACATTATACTCAGGTTTTCCCAAGGAGGGTTGACGTCAGGCAGGCGGCCGGCCATAAAACACCTTAGCCAAAACTCTACAGCATGATCCAAGGATCATGCTGTGCCGACCCCACATAGAGAGGGATAAGGGCAGGAAGATGATGATATACTTAGGTTTATTAGAAAATAAATTGTCTAGATTCATCGATTCAGAATAGATAGATAAGAACTTTATTTGTCACAACCACAATATTACACAGACACAAAAAAATAGAAAAACAAACAAGCAAAATAATAACTGACAAAATGAGAAATCAAATAAAAGAAAAAGCAACAAAATAAACAAACAAAACACTGAACAGCTAAAAATTTAGGCAGGTGTAGTTGTTGATGTTACTCTGCGCAGAATAGTGATGTAGACATGAAATATATCAACATTTTGGATTCAACAACTTTACCAGTACTTTTAGGACTCTATCCTACATTTATAGGCTGTATCTAAATTATACTTATTAATGAATGTCACCATTGTCTAAATCATCATCATCGTCATCTTCCTGCCCTTCTCCCACTCTATGTGGGGTCGGCACAGCATGATCCTTGGATCATGCTGTAAGAGTTTTAGCTAAGATGTTTAAAAAAACACCTTAAACACCGTTGTCTAAATAAGAACCCATAAACAATTGCACAAAGTCTGGTATTAAATGTGATTCAACGTAGCGGTCATCTCAGGGTTACACTTGATTTCGGACTATCTTGAACAGCCAAACTTCTTACGTCTAACGTAGTGTTTTTGTCCAATCATAGGTCTACACACTCGTATCTACTTATAACATTGTTTGAAGAGGAAAACTTTTGTTGATGAATGAAGGCTTTCGAGCGTCGAATCTAATCAGTCCATCGTTAGAACTTCACGTTATAATCCTGTGCCTATATTTAGTTTTGCATTGAAATACCTATACCTATATACATGTAATAACATGTATTAGTTTCAACGAAGCCGCAATTATAGACAGATAGATTACACTTTATTGTTGTAACAAGCTTGGGCGGCGTTATCGCTAAAAGCAATCTCTACCAGGCAACCTAGAATGGATTGGATGGAACAAAAACATAGAATGGGAAAATTATTGTGGTTATTATAAACTTAAATACTTATAAAAATTAAAACAAAATTGATATAATACAGAATATATACGTATAATATGCAACATAGGAAAAAAAATAGGTACAACTGGAGTCAATGCAACAAGATAGGTAATGATTAATTATTTTTAAAGATGGCAGGTGATTGAGCCCTTTTGATTCCTCAGGCAGAGCATTCCAGAGGCGGACAGCCTGCACTGTGAATGACTTATCATACATGGTTGAAAAGTGAACAGACATTTTAAGTAGGAGTGAATTATAAGAGCGTAGGGATCGAGGGTGCGATAACTGCAGGAACTCAAACCGTTCCTTGAAATATAGAGAGGAAGTGGGAGAAAAGAGTGTCTTGTACCTACCGAAGATTTAGGATATGAAATTCCGGCGAAAGCGGGTCGGCAACCACTTGAGCTTATTACGAAATTCGGATCATATTTGCGGAAACCAAATATGAATCTTAGGCAGTAATTTTGAAGTCGCTCAAGCTTATTCAGTTGCTCTTCAGTGATATCTAAATAACAGACATCAGCATAATCAAGGATCGGAAGGAAGGATTGTGCGAGCGCAACTTTGGTAGCAGTTGGAAAAAAAAATCGAAGCCTTCTGAGAGAGGCACCAAAAGCAAATACTCTATGACGGATTTCAGCCAATTTGTATAGATCGAGTCAATGTTTAGAAAAGAGAGGAGAGTCTTTTTTTTTGAGTGATCTCAATAACGGCTTAAAATAATGCAAATGATTGTCATTATATCCCAACTTCGATTAAGCGCCACCTGTCCGAAGTCATTACAAACAAAAAAATCTATTTCTTAATACCCAGCCACAAACGTGGTCATGATTGCTTGGAAGATAAAGGCAGCACAAAATCGTTCATCCTGAAAGTGGACCTCTGTTTAGGGACACGATGACACCCCGAACCCAGTAATATAAACTAATTTCGACTTAAAATTAAGACGACATCAGACCATAATCAATTGCAAGCTTGCAAGCCTTTTTATGAAAAAACTTGTATTTTGGTATGCATTCCAAACCTGAAGGTGAAGTTATTGCCGTCAAAATATGTCTGCTCCGGACAATAACAAACTTCAAAAAGTTCAAAGCTTGATTTGGATTGAATATTCAAATGTTACCCCTCTTGGTAACATTTGAATATGAAAGGACTGACATCGCTGAAGAAGACGTAATATGCAAAGTCAGGGCCTGTGGATATTAGCCATTGGCTTTCTTATTGTCGCTAGGAAATGAAAGAATTTATTATCTCCCGACATAAAAAAGAGAATCGCGAGATCTCAAGGCGAACAATCCGCCAGTCTTTCCTCTTTATAATATTAGTGTAGATTATTAGCCGTTGCTTGCATTTAAATTCTTTCACCACATTGGTTCGAACCAATAACACTAGTCAGGAGTAGTAGAATTTGGTTGATGCTAACAAAGATAGCAAACAGCTCAGATGTCTACTAACAAGAAGAGCTAACCCTAAATCTAATCTAGAATGATTAATACAGTCTCTAGGCAAGGTTGCCTACACTACAAGGGCTAGTCTACAGAGGTTAATAAGGCTAAAGCCAGACGAAGTCGAATCCCTTCGGTGGTAACTTCTAATTGGATTAATTGAAGCAACAGCTGCTCTGACTTATGGTGAATGTTGCGATTTAATACCGTTACATATAGATACGTATATATTCTACCTACGCATCTATACGTGTACTACACAATAACGGTTGTAGCGACCGAGACAATATTAAAACCAAATTGGGTTCACTTAAGGTAGATTTTCGAAGCCAGCATCATTGGCAACGCGTTAGTGATCTTGTGACATGACGTTTCATTGTTACTGCGTTCCGGTGACGTTCCGTAGATTTGCGTAGTAACTGTAACGCGGCGTCACTGATATAGCGCCACTGACGCTTGTTACGAAAGTCTATGTACTCGTACATAAATGGGTTTACTCTTTGGAGTTCTGTACCCGAATGGTGCCAAAAGGATCCTATTACTAAGCCTCCACTGTCCGTCCATTCGACCGTCTGTCAGCGGGCTGATCTCATGAATCGTAATAGGTAGAGCTTAAATTTCCACGGAGTGTGTATTTCTATTGCCGCTATAACAACAAATATTAAAATTAAAATAAAAGCGGGCCCCACAAGAAACATTTTCGTACATGTACGATGGTACGAAACCCTTAAGTCTGCCATACATTTTATTCTGACATTCTCTTGCAAAATCTTTGCTTGTTTTGTAGTAATCCCACTCTTCCTTTTATAAATAATCACAAGCAACCTCGGTTCGAAACTGACAAAATAAAATCTGATCCCTTCATTCAATCCGATATCCTGCACCAAGTTAGGATAGGGTAATAAGTACCCTGAAAAGCGACATAGCTACTAAAAGTACTTATATACTTAAATGTAGCTAAAGGGTTAAAGTTGCTAAACCTTGCATAATCTCCTCTTCTTCACTTGACACGTGTTATAGTGGTAGAATGGCAGTAAGACGTGGCTTTATCCACTGCCAACGCTCAACGAAGTGGCGAAATATCCTATTTCATCCTCTGGACTGAATTATCTTTCTACTCCAATGTTTCACCACAAACTTCCAAGGATTTATAACTTTGGAGATACTTACAAATTCCTACTTGTCTATTCTTATCTGTATAATCTTTGAGTGAATTCTCGTTACGATGATAAGCATTCCAATTGACTTTGAAAGCACATACATATATTTGGTTATAATGGCAACTTTATCTACCTACGCATTTCCCTACTGTACACTATCTAATGCTTAATAGTAATACCATGTTTACTATTGGGAACACAATTTCCTCCAAAGTGTCCAACTTTATAATCTGACCATTTCTCATAGTTGTTGAGGACCGGAAAATATAAGGCACTTACTCACCAATTCAGTTTGTGTCACTTTTACATTATTATCAACTTGGCAATTTAAACTTTTCTACGAAAAGGTACTTTAGCTGTTGAGCAGGTGTTGAGCCTCTAAAAACATTAATAGCTATATTATATTTCAGTGTCGCAAAAATAGAATTAGGCCGTTTATACTCTGTAGAAAATGGAAATGAAAACGTAGCCAATTTCGTGCATTAAGTTAATATTTCAAGAAAATGATGGCAATTTCAATCTGTAAAAACCTGAAACTTAATGACGGGTAGGAAAAATAATCGTCCCGGCAGACTCCTCGTCGACACTTGACAAATCCTCCGGCGCGGGCTGGATTAATTAATTTCAACAATATTTTTTGTATCGACAGGATTAAAGAAAGAATTGTCGTAAAGATAAATGAGCCGAGCCGCGTCGTTCATGTAACTGGAGAAGTCGCAGCTAAAGCCGGTTTCATGATAACGGCGGATTGGGTGGGTCGGGGATATTATAGCCAGAATAGATTCGCTAGAGGATAATGGTACATTATTTCTTTTCTCTTTCGTTATAAATCTCCGTCACTGGCGGTTGTAGCATAAAACCATGGCAGAACGAAAATTCCTGTAGAACAAATGCCTTTATAAGAATGCTAAAGCGAATTCTCACGTTCGGTCAGCACTAGGTACAAGTCTGTATTTTATGACCTAAGTCAATATGTATATACTGTCGTTAAACTAATAATTATAATTATCATGAATATTTGGTATTAGTATCTTCTACAGAGAAATTATTCTGTCATCAGTTGAAAAATCGACTTATCTCTCTAGGTTTATTTTTCAAACGTCATAAAAATAATTTAACGAAAGCGATGCAAACTGCCAGGCGAATTTCGATTATTTTTACATACTTACATAATTATGCTGTTTCAATATTTTACTAACGGACAACGAAGTCCATTACCATAGCAACGTTAAAAACTTTGCTATGTAATAAACGACTCCTCGTCTGTTGGGTAGTAGAATATTGGAACCGGACAATAAACTGCTAAACAAATAGGTAACAATCGTTTTGCTTCGCGTGGTCAGGTTTTAGTTTGATGTACCTACCTACTTGTTTTTATTAAGAAGGGATGGAGAACGTACCGGAAACCAGGCAGTAGTCAAGTAAATCTTGTTGCCTTTAGAGTCTGACGGTACGATTATAAATAAATAAATAAAATAAAAAGAGCTTTATTTTTCACACCTAAATTTAAACAATATTATATACCTAATTAACTAATCTACACCAATAATTATTCTAACTTATATTCTATTATTGAATTATTTAGTTTATATTAATTTTAGGTAGGACCGCCGATGGCGGTGAAAGCCTCCTCTATGAGTTCTTTTTTCACTAGGAACCTTGCTATTTTCTCTCCTTTCGTTTTTCCGTAGTCATAGTAGAGTATAACCTCTGCCTTCGATTGAAGAGCTTTCTCGTCTGACTTCTGATATATAAATAAATAAATATATTGACTCGCTTGCTATGAGCGTACATTAAATTTTGAAATGTTGAAATGCCTATAGTACAAGCTTTGCTTAGTTTGAGGCTAGATGGCGCTGCGTGTGAAATGTTGTATTTTTTATTTTTTTTACGGTACGATTACCTACACGAAATCCGTCATCAGCCAAAGAATGGTCGGACGTCATCAGCTGAACTCGGCCAATCGAACCAAACGTATACTAAAAGATAGTGCGTACACTCCTCCAATGGCATCGACCATTCGATTCCATCGGCATTTGATCGAGTTCGTTCGACGACGCCCGGCTTATGACGGATTTGTTGTAACAGTAATGGGGTGGGCATTATGACGGCATAAAGCATAGAATGCGTCCACCTGCTTCTCTCCGCGAACATGTCGTAATAGTCAACTAAGGGATAGTATACTCTCCAACTTGATGGACCATCTATTATGGGCAATGGGCTTATCACCTGCCACCATGGTTCATCAATCTTGGGACTCTTGGCTGCAAGTTTGTGGCAAATATTATATACAATACATACATGTGTGTGTATGGATATAATAATATCGTGGACTCTTAATAAAACTTATACGAAAAGCCTGTGCCAAATCTATGCGAATGTAGCAAAATGTTTAAAAAGAAGCGATATAACGAGATATTCTTCTCGTTTCAGATACCTTCACGCATAAACCCCTTTAGAGTTTTGTGTGAAATAGTATAAGTGCTCTGTGAAAGTGTGATGGAGAGGCGTGCTCTCTATTCTCTGCGGATAGACACGAAAATAATACACTAAAAGGTAATTTATCATTCCGACAATATTAAATACTAGCTGTTGCCCGCGACTTCGTACGCGTTAGATTTCAAACCGAGTTTCAAGCCATTCGCACCGCCCGTTAAAAGGTTCCAATACTAACTTTGACAGCCCATTACATTCCTTTTTAAGAGTTGTTTTGAAAAATCCTGAAACATCTGTCCATTTATTTTGTATTTATAGTAACCAAACCGAGTTTCAAGCCAATCGAACCGCCTGTTAAAAAGTTTCAATACTAACTTTGACACCCCATTACACCCCTTTTTAAGGGTTGTTATGAAAAATCCTGAAACACGTATCCATTTATTTTGCATTTAGAGTAGGTATCTGAACCGATTCAAGCAAATCGCACCACGCGCTAAAAAGTTCCATACAAACGTTTTTACCCATTTTCGCCCCTTTAGGGGTTGAATTTCGAAAAATCCCGCCTTACTGGGTGCTTTTGCTATGGAAGCTACCTTAAAAGTTTCAGCTTTCTAGCTTCAGCTGTTTCGGCTCGGCGATGATGAATCAGTCAGTCAGTCAGGTTAAGCTCTTTTATAGGTATAGATTTGCAAACTTTACTTCTAACACGGTCGTCCAATTGGTGCGCCCTATGGACCAGTTCGAAAAATTTACGTGCGCTATGCCGGTACTCTCAAACGACGAAGGAAAACATCGTGAGGAAACCCGCGGCTTAGTCAACTCCACACGTATTGACCATGTCTTTCCTGTGGATAAGGCCGACTAAGCTGAGAGGATGGTATAGGTGCTGGGCAAGCCTACTCCATCTTACGAGTAATTTGTTCCGTGCACTACAGCGTCCCGTTAGTTTAGGGAAAAGTTGCCTCTTGGTGCTGTATAAATCATCTATGTAGTATAGATGGTAAATTTTTGGTTCATTTTAATGTTAGATAATAAAACAATTATACGTATAAATGCAAACCTGCGGCGAGGTTCTCAAACAAAAACCACATTCCACTTTTTGTGACCAAAACATAACTTTTCACAAAATTAAAGTACCTATGTAATTACATATTGTTAATTCAGCTCGTTTATACCTCTAGCAGAAACAAAAGGAGCCTTTGAAGTGCACTTCAAATTCTCTCATCGCACTGGTTCGAAAGAACTACTTGTCGTGCAACTAATAGTACCGACCTGATTTTCAACTGAATGTTAAAGCAGCTCTTGAGACTTTTCTCATTCTTTCTCTACTCTATTAAACAAGTAAACAATATAAGTTGACTATTCCCGCAGTTTACAGAATAATAGGCAATAATTTTACATTTTTTTTCTCTGTCACCATGGTTCACCATATCCATCTTGGGGCTTCTTTAAATCAGAAGTGGCTGCAAGTTTTCTTATGTTTACTTGTGGCTCTGCCCCCCCCCCCCCCCATTGGGGATACGGGCATATGTACGAGTATGTACGTTTTTCCTGTTACCCTACGCCCAAATCCTTCCTATATTTCAGGTGCCTTAAAAAAAGTTTCTAAACTGTAACATTTCACAGTCGGGTATCTTACGGGTTTTAAGGTCAGATCGAAGCTTCTGTTTGCTTCGATCAAGACTTGAAATCTAGGTAGAATTAGTGCAATTAGAAAATGACCTAATTTATATTTATGTGAAATATTATATTTTAATATATTATATATAACTAGCTGTTGCCCGCGACTTCGTTCGCATTGAATATGATTTTCATAATTTGAACTTGATAAAATAATACATGGAGTGCAAAAAGTCCGGTCACCCATCCAAGTATCCGGCGATGCTTAATATTTTTTATCTCGTTTCCCCATATAATCTTTCATCCTATCAACCCCTCTGAGTATTTTTGAAAAAAAAAGTAGCCTATGTCCTTCTTCGAGATGCAATCTACTTGCCAAATTTCATCAAAATCTGTAAAGCATTTTATTCATAAAAAGATAACAAACAGACAGATTGACTTTCGCATCTATAATATTAGTATTATATTAACCTTGGCGTGTTCAATATGCTAGGAAAAATCCTAACTTGCAGAGCTATCTTTAATAATTTTTTATCGCGACTTTTATAAGAAATTGTATTTTGCGAATGATATATTGGTCAGTTTTATTATCCTTGTGTACAAGGATAATAAAACTGACCAATATTTATTATCCTTGTACACAAGGATAACAAAACTGACTATACATCGTGCTTTTAAATTGCACTGATATACAGTAAGCAGAATTAAAGTTACTAGGGCTGAAAGTACTAAAAGTATGTGCCCTAGTTTAAAATTTATAATAGACCTTGCTCACGCATCAAGGACATGAACGCCTCATTATTATGATTTCAAAAATATAATAATTCATTGAAGTTGCATCATTAATAAAAATAGCTCACGCAGTCGGAGACCGGTGTCACCAGTCACTTCAAATCAGTCTGCAATGTAAAATGAACAGATAATTTATTAAAGTATAATATTTATATTTATACATTTTTATTTATTGACTGAAAGCTAGGCAGGAACTTTTCTATAAAAGTGCAGATCTTCATTCGATTCATCTACCACATCCTACCTACTCAACGATAATCACCTGTACCAATCTTGCTACTACTAAATAAGTTAGACTTTATTAACAGAAAGAAACTTACAACTAATACAAATATAATTTACTACTACTTGCTAAAGGGTTTCAGTGCTATTATTTATTATTTGAAGCGCTCGTGGCGTAGCTTGCTTAAGCGTTCTTGATTGATCGTTAAAGTTAAGCAACGATATGCGCGGTCACAAATTGGGATGGGTGACCGCAAGTGGCATTACGAGCTGAGGGCTTCCGTGCTTCGGAGGGCACGTTAAACAATCGGTCCCGGCTTTTAAGTCGTTAAGCCATGACGGAGGCCTTTAGGCGGCCTAAAAACTCCGTCACTAGAGTCGGCCACTAGCGTGAGCTAGTGGCCAACTCTAGTACATACATACGAACATACATATATACATTTATTCTGTGGTGATACTTAGGTAGGTACCTAGACATGGGTATCTAAAGTACCTCTCACTTGATTTATCACCATGATATAAATGGCTTGTTTTCGCCGACGATACGCCAAAATAAGTATTTCGTTTTCGTTTCACCGCCCGTTCGCTACTCGCCTTACAATATTCAGAAGAAGGAAAACAGCAATATTTTTTCAGAGAAAGAGATGGATATACAAAATTATTAGTATTAGAGGGAGAGAGGGAGAAGGACGGGGCACTGTTGACGGCGCAGCTTCATACAAATTGTGACTTTACGTGACCATAATATAATTGCCTGTAATGAAGGGAATATTGGTTCCATCGGTGTGGTCCATTGTCCAAAATAGGTAATAATTTGAAGTGACAAATAAATTCAAGTAATATTGTTTTACAGGTGGTGAGGAATTGGAGACAGAATAATATGTAAAGGACACCGAGTGTCCACAGCCACAGACGTTCCTCGTCAAGTGTTTGAAGTAAGCGGCGCCTGCGAAACCGAACCGAAAATGGGCAAGAAAAATTCCAAACTAAAACAAGACACCATCGACAGGCTGACCACGGCAACATACTGTAAGTAGCTTTTAATTTAAAATTTAACTTAGAAAATATATACGGGGTGTAACAGGAGGGGTGGATCATCGATGTCAGGGCGATGGGGGACCTCAATACTTACTGATTGAAACGCTAGTATGTTCCGTGATATTCATTGGTTCAAAAGTTATTCAGATTTTTAAGAAATGTTGGTCAAAGTCCGATTTTAGGCTAGATGTCCCAACTGCAGCCAAACCTTCAGGTCTATGATGCAAAATGTTTGTCTTCGCGTAGCTGAATAGTAGGCCTTTCGTCTTAAAACACCGTTTTGAATCGTTATTTGATTAAATTTGAAATAATTAATAATCTCTGAAAGGAAATTCATCAAGTAACTTTAAAGGCTAACAAAACAAAATTTTATCTACATTTTGTTTCTACAACCTATCTTAAAAACCACTTCCATTCATGGACAAATAACTCTGACATAAAAGATTTAAAGACATAAAACTATGCCTAGCTTATTTAAGTTAGACTACGCCACGATGGTAAGTAGAAAGCTAGTTTACTTAGCAAAAGGACGGGATTATGTCATAGATAAAGATGAAAATATTTATTTAAATTAGTTCGAAAACATGTGTCGGATGCACTTAAGGACCCTTTGAGGCACACTTTAAATCTTTTTACCACACTACTGACACGACTAGTAGTTGTAATGACCGATTACTTAAAGCCAACCACTCTACCTACGTTAAGAACAAAGAATCTATTTTAATGTACTTACTTACTATTATCAGGTAGCAAAACCTGGCAATTTTTTTTTTTTTTACTTTATTTATATAGCCTATGACACTCTCGTCATCCAGACGAATCCAACGACACTTAATTTGTCAATTTCGTCCAATATAATATCATATTTTATTTATTTATTTTTTGCTCTTTAATATTTATAATACCTATTTAAAAATATTTTATTCCTCGCGCTCTCATTGTTTGTTGCTATCTAAGAAGAGATGACACTAGGCTTGAAGGCTATTCTCCCTATTTTACTCATTAGGTAGAAGGTACACCAAAACATTAACATCGTGAGATCATAGTTCTGTGAAACTTTTTAGTATTTTCGTAAACTAAAACTGGGATGCTGTAGTGCCCGGGACGAATTAAGATGAAGTAGGCTTGCCCAGCACATATTCCATCCTCTAAGCTTAGTCGGCCTTGTCCACAGGAAAGACATGGTCAATGCGTGAGGAGCTGACTAAGCCGCGGGTTTCCTCACGATGTTTTCCCTCACCGTTTGAGAGTATTGGTATAGCGCACATATATTTTCAAAAAAATCATTTGGTACACGACCGGGTTTGAGCCTACGACCTTAGGATCGGAAGGCGAGGTCACTACCAACTAGACCACCAGTGCTCTCTAAAACTCTCAGTAAACATTAGTACTAAAATACAATCGAAGTTCATTGTTCGTATAACCGAATATCACTAATTATTTCCAAAACGGTCTTTGAGGTTCCTATTATTCAACCGCCTATTATTTCACGACGACAGTAACAATCGCAAGCTGTCAAGCACCGTGAACGGAAATCGATGTGCCAGCATCCGGCCATGCAATTATACTGGGGCTATAGAGCTTGTTACAAGTCACTGGTACAATCCGGCAGCCGTGACAGAGTGGCATGGTTTATATGCGGTTTGCTGGTTCCATGTACGATACTCATTCACAAGTTCTAAAAAAAGTATTATTCTGCTGTCCGATTTCTAAAATGCCGTTAAGTGGCAAACCCAAAATTTTGCTTACGAGCAAAAACGTGAGAAATTTTGTTTTCTAGACTTTTTGAAGACTTACTGTTTTTATTGATATACCAAAATGTATTTTATAAGCTTGAAGTGTATATAGTGCATTAGAATACAAGTTTATCTTGTGATTTTTTAATTAACTTTTTGTATATCAGTAATGTAAAATGAGTTAACCGTATTTTAGAATTGAAAAAGTCCAAAACGGATGTAGATAGAGGTGTACGTGCGGCTCCAAATCTCAGTACTTATAAATGATAGAAAAATATGACGCATACTGGTCGATAGAGAAAAAAGGGCTTTCGCCCAGTAACATAAAAGTCAAATTTGAACAAATATCACTTAACGGCATTTTAGTAATCGGACGGCAGTATTATACTCCCTTTTAATGAAAAAAGTCCAACGTTATGTTTGTTTATATTTTACAAAAAATGTTGTCACTTAAAAACCTTAATGTCGTTTCAGCTTAAACGAAAGCAGGAACTGCAACGAGGTAGTTCAATATTTATTTGTGCCAGCACTATTTTATTTACACTACTATTATGCTTTTAAACAAGTAGTTAAGAGAAAATAAAATAATATTGAACTATTTCAGCTATTAGTTTCGTATTTAATACTTTTCCGATCATCAATGTTTTTCAATGACCTCCTCAATTTCCTCAGTTAGCTACTGCTAGGTTTAACAAGACTATTTCATTTTCATTAAAAGGGTTCGACCCACCAAATTTCATACTCGTGAAGTACAGTTTACCTATTTTCTTCTTTTGAACCATTGTATTAAAATGATTGAAGTTAACTTATTACTGTCTATGAAACCATAGAAATTTTACAATTATTTCAAAAATATATGAGGCTATATTAAGTGCCTCTTATTTTAGACTAGAAGTACATAAAGATTATGAAAGCCGAAGTCAATGTTTGAGTGATTATCTGTAGGTATGTGTGTTTGTTTCCACTCAGCCTCGTAACGGTTATACTGGTTCGTCAAAAACTTGGAACGCACATAGCCAGTTTGTGTGTGTGTGTGCACATAAAAGCCAGCTTAATAATACAACAATACAACTACCTATTTGAAACTTTACGTGATTTTATAGGTCTTCTATTGTTCATCCCCCTTTTTAATCAGCAGAGGTTTCCATTGTTTGTTTCCAGTAATTTGTGATCAGCCATTCGCGCATGTTTTAATACTTGATTGGTATATTGCGCTCCGTCAATCGACCATAGAGCATTGCAGTGTTTACCAGTGATTCTCAAACCAGCATAAATATTCCTCTAAATACGTTACCATCTCCATCGTTGAAATGAGAGTGACAAAGTCAAATATTTTATACTACACCATATTTCTTCAATAACAGGGGAGAACATATGTCTTTACTGTTATTCGTAAATGCGGTAGGGAAAATTGTATGAAAATCTTTCTAACGCGCTAAGCGTTTTTTTTTTGGTAATATACAGATATTACTACTTCAAATCTCCTTGGTAGCAAAAAAACTTAAAACTTTCTTAGTCGGTTAACTATTTTAATATTATATGTAATGTCCAAAGACAAAAAGTTGCTACAGCAAAATTATACTGGGCACTAACTTTTTCTGAAAATTACTTTGAGTTTTAATAACTATTGGCCAGCCGAAATGCACAACGGATTGGAATATTATTTGGTAGAATCGTATAGGGAATGGTATGGCAAATGGAAGTTTGAGAGTACTGGTATAGCACACATAAATTTTTCGCACAGAAAAATCCATTGGTACACGACCCGATGTGAACCCATGACCTTAGGATCGGAAGGCGGAGTGTGCAGGAGAGACTACCAACTAGACCACCAGTACTCTCTATAAACTTCAGTAATTAATAAAGATTTTTTTATATCCTTACAGGTGTATTAAAGCACTATGTATAAAATCGGGAGAAAGTGCGATTCTAATAATCGGTTACTTTCTCCTCACGGTGAACAATGTACCTCCTATTATAAAGATTTGATGAAACGATAAAGGGGTAGATATGTATTTTACTCACGCATACCCTATTACTCAAAATGAACGTTCATCGGAAAACCCGTTTGAGGCAGATAATGGCACTTTGGTTTGTTAGTATCATGACTGCAACGTTTGACTGTTCCATTACTTAAACCCACAAAACAATACCAGCACATAGGTACCTACGTCAAGTCAAGACTGCCTTTTTTGAGGGTTCTGAATTCCGACAACGAATCCGTAAAAGTTTTGGCATGTTATCCGTCAGTCCGATGTTAGTCAGGATGGAACATTTTCTGTCAGGCGATTTACTCAGATTTACTGTAATGCTGTCGTAGATAGATAATACTAAATAGGGGTTAAATCTCTAGTACTAATCCGTTTAAATTTGATACAAAGCTTACTAAAATGCAGACAAGTGCACCGCCCACCCGCCCTCAATAAAATCCATACAAGGCTCATGCGAGTCAGCACACATATCCACACAAAGCATACTCAATAATCAACGACACGTGTTTCGCCTCTGCATATCCTCATGAATTTAACTCAGTATGTGACATGTTTTAAGACCAAGCTTTTAAGCACTGGCTTATTAACAAAAGCTTTTATAGCTACGAGGAGTTCTTGGCCTGTAAAGGCTGCTAATCAGGTTAACCTAACTTTATTTTTTATTGATTATTATTTTTATTTTTTTATTTTTTCATATGAAATATGGATTTTAATAATTTATTATATAATTTGTATGAAATGCTTGAATGTAATTAATTTTAATACTGTAAGTTACTTACTTATGTAACAAACCTTGACGTGTTATCTATTTAACGAAATAAATGATTATTGATTATTATTATTGAGTCAGAGACGTCTTACGGCGCTGTACAGACAGCCTTTTTACAATAGTAACATAACACAATATATAATTATTAGCCTAGTTTTTTTATCAGTTTTAATCGATTCTAATTAAGTTCATTTATAATCAACGTAAGCTTTTTCTGAACATGGTCTATCATGACCATGTTTATTTTTGCAAACAGACGTTTGCTTGTGCCTTAGCTAATTGTCGCATGTTGGAACTACCTTGAGTAATAATGTAGATAAAGCTCTTAGCCGAATGTATTAGGCACTTACATAGTACACCTTGGGCTGATTATATTATTACAGAGATCGGTAAGCCTAATTAACAACATATACTCGCATAGCCCGAAAAGTTATAAAAATGAACTAAGGAAAATTACTCATTAGTTTGTCTTGTCATTAGTAGTAAATACCATCTACCACCTACTACCTAAAATAATATTTTATGTTCTTATCATTTTTGTATTTTTTCTTATGAGTCAAATGTTTGGACTGCCTACAAGTATAGAACGAGATCACGCGGGCAACGTCCACAATCTGCAAGATTATTATATAGCACTAGTTACCGCCCGCGGCTTCGTTCGCGTGGTACCCGGAAAAAAAATAGTCTATATGTTAATTCAGTACATGTACTATGTATTTTCCAAGTTTCATTCAAATCCTCACAGCCGTTTAGGCGTGATTGAGGCACAAACATCCAAACATCTTCACAAACTTTCGCATTTATAATATACTAGCTGCCGCCCGCGGCTTTGCTCGCGTGCTACCCGGATAAAAAATAGCCTATATGTTAACACAGTACATGGACTAAGTATATTCCAAGTTTCATTCAAATCCGTTCAGCCGTTTAGGCGTGATTGAGGCACAAACATCCAACTCACAAACTTTCGCATTTATAATATAAGTAAGAAGTAAGAAGTAAGATTCGCGCCCTGAGGTTTTTCGTACTTACACACATTGTTTATGTACAGTTTAAGTACCAACTTATGCAGTCCCGATTTTTTTTCCGATGCAATGAAAATATGATCCTTCATCGATTAGCTCAAAAAATCATTTTTGCAAGATCGCATTTTGCATTGGTTTTCGGCATTTGATTTCACAAAAAGAGCAATGGTTCCTGATTCACTTTTCCTGTAGGTAGTAGGTACTTTCCTGTCACTTCTCATCTGGTTCGGATTTCCCCATACTAATTATCCAGTCTAATCTGATCTACGAAGACATCGAAACTAGTGGGAGCTCAAGTTACAATGGTTTATTAAACATAACTTTTTTCGATGTATTTCAAAAACTATACATCCAAGATAAAAAATGAAAACCATTTTGAAATGTACAAACAAAGTTCTTTCATATGGCACCCCACTCGACACATTTGTAAAACTTTTTTTACCTTTTTGGGAACCCAACATCTTTACAACCCCTTGACCGGATTAAGCTCGTATGCTTTCCAGCAAACCTTCATAGCACAATCTAGGTATGACTTACCAAATTTCATATAGATTGGATTAACGTTCGAAAGTTATGATCTAACAAACACAATACAGAAACATACATACAAACATACAACGCCAATCGTGATTCTTTATACCTACATATAACAACAACTTCTGGAATAATAAAATTGAATGACATGGACAAAATTATCTTGGCGATGCCTCATTTAATACGTAAAGGTACGAAATCATTTCGCTTCAAGAGGCCGCCCCCCGGCTCAGCGGTCCATTTTATTCAATTGCAAAACTCTTTGGTCTCGCGTAAGCTAGAGCTCAAAGAAATAAAATATTTCTATTTTAAGTCCCAATCGTATATTATGGATAAACAAGCTTATGCCTGTCTCATTCATGATCAATCGAATTAGGGCCGTGCTCAGTGAGCAAATCATGTTACAGTGGCAATAATTAATTTTCTAAGAAGCTGTCGATGCATATTGAGTAGGCATTCACTAATCAATTACAGGGTTTCTACTTCCTACTTAAAATTACAAACGCTATATTTCTCTTTCCTCTTTATGTGGGGTCGACACAAGATGTCGTACACCAGTTTCTAGCCCCTGCGTTACTGTCCAGTAGCACAACTCGGTTAACTCGCCAAATGTGCGTGCCATTAGACCATGAAAATCGAATAGGCTCTCTGGGATCTTCATAATCCCCTCAAATTATTATTAAACCAGGTCAAGGGCAGTGTTATTCCGTTAATTGGAAGGGAAAATTATCTCGTTCGGCTGTTACTGCAATTGAAAGATTGAAAGATTCAACTTTCAGGTCGTTCTGCAGTTTGCGTTTATTTGATCTCGTGTGTTTTATAATATCTGAACAAAGAATATTATATCTTGGCATTAACTGTCATTAATTTTGCGGAGTTTTGCCTTTATGAAAAAGCAATACTCCGAACTCTAGACTCTAAAATTCTAGAAGAATTATTTGAAAGAAGAATGAAGAACTACGTTTTCTTCAATTTGCTCCATTTTGCCTGAAAATCTTTATTTATTTATTAAAGTACACACACATCATTATAGTATACTATAAAATTTTCAAAAAACACAATCACTTTATGATACATTTCCTATATTATAGAACAACTATTACGGTATACACGACTTACACTAATATATTATGCTCGTGAAAGGCAAGAAAAATCTTAAGCGACATGATCGAAAATTTTGAATCCTTTTAAATTTCGGTAGGTACGATACCGTCGTAATTGCGGACTCCAAATAAGTGGCTTAGGTCGAAGTTAAGCGGAGAAGTTAGACTGGCGCCGGCAAGGCTAGGAGTCTTCGTGAACCCACTCGCGGCTGCCTCGTAGCAATATTATGAATCTCGAAGTAAAGATAACCTACCCCCGAATACTCAAACGCAACTCAGAGTTGAGCACGTCTCAAGTCACGGTTTTTTGACAGTTTTTGATGAAAATCTGTCAAAAACTCGTCACTTGAGACGTGCTAAACTCTGAGATGCGTTTGAGTATTCGAGGGTTAATGTCTTATATTTTTTTATGTAAGTTGAACAGAAACTTTTATTTTATAGTTTGACTGAAAAAAATATCTTAAAAGTCAAAAATATTTTTATAAACCACTAAAATCATTGGAAGACTTGGAAGGCAGCCAAGAAACCAGCTAGGTACTACAGCTAGGTACTACAGCTAGGTACTAAAGCTTGGTACAACAGGACTGCGGGCTATTCATTGATGAAATGTCGGAATGATCCCTAACCTATATATAGAGCTATTGAGAACTAATACAGATTTCGAAAGGAATTCGGTGTCCCAGTATCGCTGAACTGACTACAGATTGGCTTAGTGCGCCTTTGGGAGTAAACACCGCATGTAACCCTGAGCATTACTTTGCTAAGACAAAAAATTCGTCACTGCTACCACTAGTTCCTATGAACCCGAGTGGTGAAAGAATTTAAAGTGCGCCTTGAAGGCTTCTTTCGTGCACTTCTCACGTATCTTCTTTGAAGAACAGTGGTTAGAATTACTTCTTACATTTAAACCTCTTGAAATTAAGTCTGATCATTTTTAACATAGGCTACATCTGCATTGCAGTTCCAAATCTCAGTGAACTATCATCGTAATTATATTTTATGGAAACATTTTGTTTATTTTAACTGAAGCCTTGCATTCGTACATAGACGTACATTGCTGCGGTTCAAATTATAATTCAAATAATATTTAACCATTTTAAAAGAACGTGTTATCAAAATAACTCTGTTTTTACCCTTTAAAGCGCAAGTCCTACTCATACTTGACCGGTCTTCGGTTATTAATACGAGTACGTATGAGTCAGTTCTGCATGCTGGCTGCTATATTTTATTTAAAAAATGTTCTTACAAACAACCCTTTAAAATATATAAGTATTTACTCTCACAGTTCATTTATTTAATTAGTATCGCAGTTTATGATATTGCTGGTGCCGACGTTGTTGGAGTAGGTGGGTGGGTATATTATATCAGACACGGTTTTACATGAATTTTCACTTAGTGAGTTCTGGCTTGATTGTCCCTTTCTTTCGGCAGGTTGGCTGGCACGTCTATAGCTTATAATTATAGCGGTTGAACCACGATCATAACATATACAAACCCATCTTATAAATAAAGGTGATCAATGTATTATTCATTTTTAAAAGTCTGGGATTGGAAATAATTAAAATATGAGTTGCTTAGTTTTACCGTTTTTTTATGTGATTTATAAAATATCGACACAAAAAAACAAGTGTGCTTAAACAACACACGCTCCTGAATAAAATATTTATTATACTATGCTTCTTTGGTTTAAGCCATGACGGAGGCCTTTAGGCGGCCTAAAAACCACGTTACAAGAGCTGGCCACTAGCTCATACGAACTTACTTTATCATTGGTTTGCATTTTATAAGCTGCGATTACCGCGCAATTTGTCACGTACGAAATGTTAAATGCAGAATCTTAGCATGTGCCAAATGTTTAGACTAGAATGTGTCTTTAGAGACAGATAGTATCTCATAGTACCTAGTGTCTTTGCCTAGTATCTCATAGTATCTTTGCCACAGAACAGCAAATCAACTTCGTTTATGATTTTTGCAAACTGTCTAGTTTCGGCGGACTTACCCTGCCATTGTCAGCGGTCTAGCCAGGGTGGACTAATGGGTCGCGTGCCAACTTTTGGCCCTTAGGTGTCGGTATTCTCCACCGGTGCCCGGTCTACAGTATAAATGGTAGTATGTAGATCTAGGTACGTACATAGCTTATACGTAAATTACACATTCACATGATTTACCCTAGAACATAAATATTTAAACTAAATCGTTATCTTTATTAACATAAAGAAACTTACAACTAATACAAATATAATTTACAAAATACAAAAGAAACAGTCGAGCTATCTAAAGGTCGTTGCAAACGGTCTATAGATAGCTCACCTAATCCAGCTCCTGAGACGGCGGCAGCGTGCCCAAGACACTGGCCGCATTGCCGCGCTGAATGGCAATACTGATCCGTTGAGCCAAATAAGAAACAGCTCTTAGATCGCGCAAATAAACTAAATGTAAATTAAGTATAAAAAAATCTTACTTTACTGACTGACTAGCTATCAACGCACAGCTTAAATCATAAGTCCAACAATCATGAAACTTGGAAGGTTCATATTTTAGTAATTATTTAACGATTTTGTTTATCTGTAGTTGGTTGGTTGGTAACTTTTACCTACCTTCAAAAAGGGGTCGCTGTAGTGCACGGGACAAATTAAGATGGAGTAGGCTTGCACAGCACCTATTCCAGCTTAGTCGGCCTTGTCCACAGGAAAGACATGGTCAAAACGTGCGGAGCTGACTAAGCCGTGTAAATTTATTAAAATAGTCTGCTCTCAAAATTACCTCTAACCCTAACTTCTCTCCTATGGTGTAGGCACTCCTACACCATAGGAGTGAAGTTAGGAACTAAAAAGGAACTCCGCGAAATTCAACTCCTAAAGGAATTTCGCGCACGTTTGTATGAAAAAAACTCAATGTGGATAAAATGCGTTTAAATGTAATTGATGAAAGTCTGACACAAATTAAATCAGCATAACGTTGAGCATTTTGTCGTCAAGCAATATTGAGTTCTAGATGTTAGGGTTAGAGGTAATTTTGCGGTGGTTGCGACATAAAAAATTATAACACCGGGGCTATATTGTAATTATGGATATACCTACTACACCACGATATGGATAAATGAAATCGTTAATTACAAAATGAACTTTGTAGATTATACATATATATTGTCACGCCCGTATCCCTAATGGGGTAGGAAGAGCCACAAGTAATCATATGAAAACTTGCAGCCACTCCTGAGATCCAAGAGTCCATGGATGGATATGGTGAACCATGGTGACAGGTGATCAGCCCATCGCCCATATAGGAGGTCCATCATGAGCGGATACTACTCCTTAGCCGACTTTTACGACATGCTCGAGGAGAGAAGCAGCTCTGGACGCATTCTATGTTTTTTCTGTACTGCCAGTCATGCAAAGAAGTAAATTGTAGATTATAATATAGTCAGAATATTACTAAACTGGGTAATAGTCCCTCGGTATTTCGCTTGGGAAAGTTCTAGCCTAAATAAAAAAGTAAATATAGTTATCTACCGACCTTGTCTATATGCCAATATTTCGTATTAGCTCGTAATTAGCTAGTCGTAATTAGCTCCTGCTACTACTAGTATCACTAATTCCAGCGTGGTGAAAGGATTTTCCTCAAATACTCTTTTCTAAAGAAGAATGACACTTAGCCTCGCAAGGTCTTTTCAAGGTAATCCTTCAGCATAATAAATCAAGCGACACTTATCGATTCGATATTATTATGCAGCCAATGCCTAGTTCCTATAATCAACGAACGGGTAATGCAATAGCATTCGAATTCAAAGTCGAAAAAGGTTATACATTATTACTTACCAAAAAATTACGTTGCGATGTTAACTTACCAATTAATCATAGGCTTTAAGCCTTTATCTCTTCCTAATGAATAATTGATAACGGATGCTCTAAAATCAGACATACAGGAGGAGGCATCCTGGTGCATACTGTTCGCATCCGACATTGTACTTGTCGGAGAAGATGCGTTTTAGATCCAGAGCAGGCTGGGAAAATGCCGAGAGAGACTGGAGAATGTTAATCTTAAGATCATCATTCTTAAGATCAGTAGCACAAAGACGGAACATCTGTTTTGCGGTTTCTGTGGTCTTTCCAGTTTCTCTTCTATTGCTTTAGATGGCGGCGAGATCGTTAAAATAGAATGAATGCGAGATGGATGAAATGGCGACAGGTCTTAGGCACAATATGTGATCAGCGGATGCCCCTTTAATTTAAGGTAAAAATCTACAAAACGATCATAGGTCCTGTCGTACTACATGGATTTGAATATTCTGTGATAGGAGAAGATGGGAGATGGAAACATGTTGTGCCGACCCCACTTAGTGGGATAACGGCAAAAAAAAATGTGATGAGCTTTTGTAGGATTATTATATGCGAAAGAAAGGCCCAGCAAATTATTCATTATCACCAACTGACATGCCAATGGGGTTCAGGGTGGTAACCCTTATCTCTGAATAAAGAGAGTAAGTAATAAAGGCAATAAACATATCGACTTCTCAGAAGGTCGCAACCCAATCTCAATACAGAGTTACAGAGCATGGATAAAACAAGCTTTACGATGTCTCCCCGCCCTAAACATGGACCCTACCTTCTTACTATTCAGCATAAAACTTCTTTATTACCATGTGCCCCGCTATTTTTATAAAGGAACAGTAAGAATTCATTTTACCACACTGGTACATGCCATCCGCTAGATGGTGACTAGATATTGGACTCACTATATAAAACCGGTCAAGTTCGAGTCAATCTCGCACATGAAGGGTTCCGTACCATCGTACATGTATATAAATGTTTCTTGTACCTATGGCACCTGTTATAGGTGGCAGCACATTCTCTATTAAAATCAAGCAAAAAAAATTATGCAAAATGAAACGCGTCTCTTCTATGCATTTAGATTTTTTTACAAATCGGTATTAGATTGTTTGGAAAATAAATACAAGAAAATATGTGAAAAAAGTTACTCGACCCACCCAATTACTTAAAATATTTTTTCTTGTATGGGGCCCCCTTTTTTATTAATACTATTTGTTGTTATAGCGGCAGAAATACATACTCTCTGAAAATTTTAATACTCTATTGTGTTTCATGAGATACAGCCCGCTGATAGAAAGACGGGTGGATGGACGAACGGACGGACAGTGGAAGCTTAGTAATAGGGTCCCGTTGGCACCCTTCGGGTACAGAATCCTAAAATTTACAATTGTCTTTAGGCTCTAAAAAGATAGATCACAGTTGGGGGCTAACTGCTAGTTAAAATGCAAAGTCAGTTCAATAACCGTCGCCAGAGGCGAACATTAACCGAGTTTCGTTCGTGTTGTCAACAGCTATTAATTGTAATAACTACTTATTCATTCAGAGTAATGAAGTAGTTGCCTCAATTGGAATTTCACGTGACAAAAGACATGAAAATCTAAAAAAAATGCAGCGTCACAGAATTGGAAAGAAATGGAATATCCACTTTTCATGAGGGTGACATTAGCCACCGCCTATTACAAAGGGAGCTTTTGTTCCGAGGGCTGTGGAGGGTGGGATACGCAAGAGTGGTTTTTCCTGTAGAATAGAGATAGAATATAAATGGATAACGGAACATTTTATTTGCACCAATACTTACTGGTACCTAGTTCTCCAAGAGCTGAGAACTCGCAATGTTCCGTTTTATAGAATTAATAATCAAATGAAATTGTAAAAAAATCTGATAAACTCGCTATTACAAGAATACTACCTTTACATTGCATTCTTGAGAGACCCCAAGCTAAGTGGATTATATTTCTGCTGAAAAATTATACTTTTCAGACCTTAATAACACAATAACTTAAGAGCTTGTGTTCGAAAGTAGTATATTTTGTGTTTAAATAAGCACACTACTCGTGTATCGGTGCGTCACATGTTACTTTTCCGAATTTGACACTGTGTACCTGGATAATAATTCAATTATTAATCAATGTCCGCGAAACCATATTTTTCTGTAATGGTTCGACACATATTATCAAAACATTATTTTACCAATACAATTAAAGTACCGGAAAGGCACCTAACTCTACCCAATAACAATTAATTAAATTGTTACACTACATGTTCTGGCATAGTTCAGTATCATAAACCGTGTGACTGCCTCTCACTCCGATCATTACCTAGACGATTCTCTTATGAATGATCGCTGCGAATTCATCCTCAGAGCTCACTAGACTTACTGTAGAAACTTATGGGATAACAACCGCACAATAGTTGTTTAATTTGTGGTTTAACCCCTTAGTAATCTACACTATCCTTTATTAATCAGCTCTATTTCCTGTTGTTTTGTGGCAGTAGGTAATGAAAATTAGCATAACACTTCATCATTGTCAGTGCCTTAATTTTAATAAATTACTTGTTTCCCGCGCGGCTTCGCTCGCGTGTTGTAAATTTTACCCCTTTTTGAAAGTTAATTCGGAAAACTATGAAACAGGTTTCCATTTATTTTTTATTTTCAGCATCCAAACCAACTTTCAAACCAATCACATCGCCCGTTAAAAAGTTCCCATACTAACAATGACACCGCATTTTACCCTTTTTTGAGGTTTATATTGAAAAACCCGGAAACACAATGTTCAATTATTCTGTGTTTTAATTTTCCCAACGAAGTTTCCAGTAAATTACACCGCCCGTTTAAAAGTTCCCATAAAAGATAATTTTGTAAAATAATAATTATTTATTTTAAAGTTTATTTGTATCGAGTTTTGAGCGAATCAGACCAAGGAATAAAATATTCCATAGAAACTTCACCACTTATGAAAATTTGATTAGCCTATATGTTATTCGAGAGCCTAAACTATTTACATTCTAAATTTCATCAAAATCGGTTTAGTAGATATGGGGTAACAAAAATATTCACACACAAACTTTCGCATTTATAATATGAGTAGGATCAAATCAAATCAAATATTTTTTATTGGGAACAAAGGATAGTAGGATAATACTTATCCCGAAACTGTCTGGTCCAGAAGCAGACCTATCGCAATTCAGACTTGACCAGAATCATACCTATTCAGTTTTTGTCCTAAAACTCAATTGGCTTAATTCGAATATGACCTGCCCCGCCTAAAGGCTTTTATTTAATAACTCCAGCATTTTCCATTTCTTTTTGCCGAGGCAAGTTATTTCAATTTACTGTGTGGACACATCAAGTCACTTTGCGATAAAAATGATAACTTTAGCCTTTCATGTCTTTGTGACATTCTTTCTGAGTGTTTGGTGAATGTCGTCGTAGTTTTCTTCAAGTTTATTTATGTTTATAATAGGTCACGACCCACCTCACCTATGCATAAACTCGACAGCAAGTAGCTTTAGGCATTATTCTGATCATGATATCGATTTGTGAATATGGAGGCCAGGGTTGGTAGTTAGGTAGTTCCGAAATGTTGTTAATTTCAAAGGATTCGGTGAAGCTAGACAATTACTTATTATGCTTGGTCAGTCATAAGACGTTCCTGTTTTAATTAGGGTCATGTCATGTGACGAGAAGAGGGTTTGATATGAAAGTGGTTGAATACAAGGGTAGGAATAAACCAAAGAAGAGATGGATGGATTGCATGAACCATAATACTAGTAAGAAAAGTTATTTGTTTGAATTATTTACTAACTTGTTTCAAAGTGTTATTTTTAATTGTGTTTCACAAGGTCAATTTACTTATTTCAAATAAGATCTTGTGACAATAGCACCATTCCTTTCGGTAAATAAAAGAGCTCAACAAAAGCATCCAGCCTAATAGCACCATTAGGCAAACACATTTACCTCAAAGCCGTCGAATTTAAAAATGTTATCATGCAAAAATGAACTCTATCTGGTCATCTCAAGTTTCACAATTCGCTGCACCGTGGGGTAAAGAATTTGTACCATCTCTCGGCAGGAAGTTATGAGCCAACGATGTTTACTTTCAAGCTAGCTAGGGCATATCGTATAATAATATAAAGCCAAAATCTAATTTTGGCTAGGCAGTATTTTTACAGAAGCTGTGACTTTTCAGGAACTTTGTCACGTACTTTCCTAATTTGTTTATTATCCGACTTCTAAGAAGGAGGGTAATATATTTGGGATGGATGTATTTATGTGGGTATGTGCATTCCTTTGGCTGAAGCTGTAATCCAAACTACTGGACGGATTTTGACAAATGTGGTTTCGTTAAATTCGTCTAGATAACGAGAGTGGTATAGGTACCTACAGCCTATGATACCTTTTGACACTAAACTGTAAAAAATCCAATACGGCGTCTTTAAATTATGAAGAACTGACTTTCACCCGCGGCTTCGCTCGCGTGGTACCAAGGTAAAAAGTAGCCTATGTGTTATTCCAGCACACATACCTACTACATTACCTATGTATGTTCCAAGTTTCATTCAAATCCGTTTAGACGTTACGGCGTGTTGAGGAACAAACATCGTCACATCTTCACATCCACACAAACTTTCGCATTTATAATATTAGTAGGATTTAATTATTGAGGGCATTTTCAATGAATTAAGACTTAGATTAAAATGGTAAAAATTCATCATCATCATGCGTCTAAAAATGCTGTTTTTGTTCTTTAAAATAAAACCTTATTTTGCCAATGCCGTCACCCCAGTCCACGTAAACTGATAGGCAGACGTCTGAGTTGTGTAGGTTGTTTACTTACCAATAATTTGGTAGCATTATTCTTCGTCTTATTAGCCTTTTTTGTCCAGAAAAGTTTAAGTTTAAAAGAGGTATATAAAACACAATTAATTGAGATCTACTACAGTAGCTCCATTGGTGTAGGTACAATAAGATTGGATGCCTATATCAATCTTTAACAAATTGAATTAGAAATCATTGTCCATCGTGTCGTGCACATTTTGTAACTTAAAAGACTGTTTGTTCTGTTTGTTGATCGAGTAATTTTATTTTCGGCTTGAGTTTATATGCACTTCTTTTCATTGTTGATTTACTAATGTAAATCTGAGATTCACGCACGACGGGCTTTTGAGGAAAACTTGAAGAACTGTATAGCTATGCATTACTTACAGTACTATGTCTTGTCGCATCACTGCTATGAATTTTCTTTGTATTGCAGCTTGCAGCCGTACAATTTTCACATCTAGCTATGTTTACGGGTCCAATAACGCCCAGAAACTCGTTGGATTGCGCTGGAACTCAATTATAGCAAGCAAGAATTGATCCTTTTCGATTTCTATAATAAAAATAGTGGGACTTGCTTCGCGTTTTTTTTATACAATCTTCATCTTCCCGCCGCGTCTTTTAAAAGTTGAATTTTGGGAATTCCTTTCTTAGTGCACCCCTACATCATGCTTCAAGAACTTATAGTTTAGGGGTTGGTAGGTAAGTAGTAGTCAGTCAGAAACGTAAAATAATTATAAGTATTTAGATCAGTGTTCCTCACAATTAGTCACATCTGAATACACTAGTAGGTAGTTACACGCGTAGTGAATAACCCACAAAACAAAATGTAGTCGTCGAATTATAAGAAAACAAAAGCAGCACGCAATAAAGCACCCTCACTTCCGTTGCGTGTACAAAAATACTACCTACGTGACTTTGTTTTGTTAAAGAATCAACAGACTGAATAGGGAATCTGAATGCATTTTTTTGTATTTTTTTTGTATTTTTTTCGATTGTTTACATCGTTTTATAATAGTAAAAAAAGTATTCAACGCCAAAAAAGTATTAAAGGAATTTAAAAAACAAGTTAAAAATAGGCAACCGACACGGGCACTTTAAACGCCTGCCATTTCGGCGCGCGTGGTGTGACGTCATGGTCTATCACTCACAGGCAAAAACACTAGTAACTTGTAGTTCGCCCCGAACTGAGAACACGCGCACGATGTCCACAATTCGCAAGATTTGCATTCGCGCCCTGAGGTTTCTCGTACTTACACACTTTGTTTATGTACAAGTACCAACTTCTGCTGCCAGATTTTTTTTCCGATGCACCTAAAAGATCCATAAAGTAACGATTATCATAAAAATAATATGGCAACATCGCCCATTTTCATAACCAACTCACGCTTGACCAAAAAATACCAAGCCATAATTGATTTCATGAAAAAGAGCAAATGGTTCCTAAGCCAGGAGGGAGCTTAGATTTCAACGGCTTATAAATTTAGTTTTTCCGCTATATTTCTAAAACTATACGTCCTAGAATAAAAATAAAAACACACTTATTTTGTATATTTTGGAATGTACAAACAAAGCCCATTTATATAGTACCCCACTCAACACATTTATAAAACTTTTTTTTACTTTCTTGGAAACCCAATATCTTTACAACCCCTTCACCGATTAGGCTTACATGCTTCCCAGCAAATCTTCATATCACAATCTATATTTCATACAGATTGGATTAACGGTTCAAAAGTTATACTCAAACGAATATATGCACAAACATACATATATACAAACATAGAACGCCAATTCGCTCAAGTTGCCACTGAGATCTTCGCTCGCTCGATACATACATACATACACACACTCGGTGGCATTAAAAATTTTGCTGTCATAGATTTTTACGTGACGGCATGGAGGCTCTGACCAATGGCGTTACGTTTCAAATATTTGAATTTTCCACAGTTTTTCTGCACTTTTTAAAAGAATTATTTCTTGTTTAAAAAATCAATTACAATCAAAAATATTGATAGAGAAATAAATATTCTGATGTAGTAATGTTTATTAAAAAAATATTTGTCCTTCATTTGAATCACATGCATATTCCCTAATGTGAAGTGCTTATTATGTCGTAATAATGATTGGTATTAGGGCAAACCTGCATAAAAAGAAAACATCCTATGTAACAAAACGCATAATCTTTTTAAAGCTGTTAGCTAGCGTGGCTGATAAGAAAATATCAAAGTTCCATTTTTCGTTAACACAAACGCACGTTCCGAGTAAAAGTTGATGATTAAAATTCACGAAGCGTTCTGCGCCGTCTTCAACTCATTCGGCTGACGTGTCTCTTCGAGTTTTCAATTCATACATTATATGCGGTTGCACAAACCACCAGAAACACGATTGCGAAAAATAATATACTTAATGGGCAGATGAGAAAATCCTGGGCCGTGGATTGACAAGACTAACACAGTACCGTGATGAACAGCACAAACAATGTCCAGCAGTAGGTAAGATCGGGCTGTGGATGATGTTTAATATTTAATTATCTACGGGGTAAGCAGAGTAGGGTATCCATTTGCTACGGTTGTGACATGCTTCTCATCACATTCTTCATGCAAGGTCGTCGGTTCAAGTTACTCTTGACCTGGCCTTTTTCCAAACCTTCATCGATTTGGTCCAAGTAGATACGACTAGGTCTTCCCCATCCATGATACCATTCACACTTGCCTCATACCTGTTTTATTATATTTTTAGGTAAAAAGGATCTGATTCATTAAAAAAAAATAAACCACAGGCTTATCTAAACATTAACAATCAATTTAATCAAAATTAAACAAAACTACTACAATCAGATTGGACCACACACATTGAAAATGATCTAGATTACACATGAAAATGACATAACCAAAACACAATATGACTCACGCGTCCTTCACACCGAAATTACACAAAAACAATAAAACTCTACTGTCCATGAGATGATGCACTGTCGAGCACCACGAGCGAAGTGACCGCAAGCCTCGATTCGGCCCGCTATTTATAGGCGGTCGCCTTGTTGTTTGCCTCCTGGTGGGGAAGTTGCTAACACGGCCTCTCCTGACGAAGGGTCGTCCTCGGCCCGGTCGTACGGTGTCGATCTACAGAGACCAGCGCCAGCTGCTGTCGAGGGTCCGGCTTCAGGGTCTGCAACTAACAGAGGCACGGATCGCATAACACTTGATCGCTCATCTGTGAAAGAACAACACATATTTAAATAGGCGCTCAGTATCTTTAAAACCGCCACCTAATTTTTCATCCTCCGTTCATAATATCTCTTTCACTTAATTCATACATCGCACAACATTCATAAATTTCAAACTCAATCTTACAGACTTCACCTCAGAGACGTCTCAAAATAATGAAAATAGGGCCCTTTTACTCAAGCAGTCGTATCTCTGGACGTCGCCTACTGCACCGTCTTCAGCAGCAGCCGCGCCGGCTTCTGTCTTCGGCACTTCTGACGCCAGACGCACCAAGCATCTCCCTCAGGTTAACACACTCTCTGTGCATTAACCTGTGCGCATTACCACCTTTAGTAATCGCCCGGTCACCACCCTTGGTAACTATCCAACACCAGCCAACCACCTTATTCGACCTGACATATATAGCAATGTCGTCTGTTATCCACTTACAAGAGGGGGGACTTTTTCATATCTACTATCCTAGGGGGGACTATACCTACCTACTACGAAAAACACTAAGGGACACTAAGGGTTGGTTAATCTAACTATGGGAAAGGATAACAACCGGCAAAGCCATAAATGACGTTTTGGTCTTATAAGAGGTGTGTGGTACTCGCTATCGAAGAACGCGGCACACGTCTCCGAGCACCACTCGCCTCGCCACGGTACCATGTACTGCACGGCAGCCAGAGTCGTTCTCCCGTAGCCTCCGCTCAACAGCTTCAGCTCGTAACGACCGCAGAGTCCAGCTTCTCTGTGGACTGAGAACACTTTATTACGTAAACAAATTGACGAGGTGAGAGTCTTTCTCTATTTGAATACTCATCTTATATGGCCTGGTTATCCTTCACAGCCGTCGAGCTCTGCTCCGCGTGATCTCACGTAGACCCTCACGATTCGGCCTTGTGTTCCGAGCAGCGACGTCAAAACGCGCGAATAACAGGCGTCGTCCCTTCGGTACCTGTTTAACTCTGTTAAGTGGAGAGGTATACATCAAAGTTTCGACCTTTCGTGGGCTCGGCTTTACCTGACCCTGACTCACAAACTCTGCCAAGATATTTGACCATCATATGACTTACGAGAACGAGACCAGCGATAGCAACGGCGATCGACGCTTGATGAGCGTGATCGAGATTAGTACAGAGAACGAACCCTACCCCCATAATTGCGTCGTGGCATTCGACCTACTAATGAACTTCCAGATCGGGATCGAAATAGACTACGGCGCGAACTACCCCTTTTGCGCGACAAAGTCCGCAAACGGTGACGCACCCTGACAAAAGAACGTCTTTGGGTAGATTGACAGCGGGAGACGCTTCGTGATCGGACACGGAACCTACTGCGCGTCATTGTTCTGCTCCGACGTGGTGCTCGACCATAAAAGACACTAGGTGACAGAGACCGTAACTTACAGCGCGAAAGTTATCGCATGGATGACAGAGTTCTACTACGAAACCGATACCGAGAACGGCGTCGTGTTCGGACACGTGAGTCACCTTGTGTACGATGTTTCGTTCTACCACGGTCTTTATTTCTAGGCATGCTGAGAATTTACCAAGGTTACGTAAACAAGAATAACAAAGAGAATGCAACTGAGAGAATAAAACAACAAACTGCACAGAATCTGGCTATCTTTTCAATGTGTGGGTAGTTCCAATCTGTTTACTCGAAATTCGTGAGCTTTATGGATTTTATTATCCCTCACTTCTGATTTTAGGTAAAAAGGATCTGATTCATTAAAAAAAAATAAACCACAGGCTTATCTAAACATTAACAATCAATTTAATCAAAATTAAACAAAACTACTACAATCAGATTGGACCACACACATTGAAAATGATCTAGATTACACATGAAAATGACATAACCAAAACACAATATGACTCACGCGTCCTTCACACCGAAATTACACAAAAACAATAAAACTCTACTGTCCATGAGATGATGCACTGTCGAGCACCACGAGCGAAGTGACCGCAAGCCTCGATTCGGCCCGCTATTTATAGGCGGTCGCCTTGTTGTTTGCCTCCTGGTGGGGAAGTTGCTAACAATATATTATAAATATTTTATTATATATTATGCGGATACTAGTGTTTCGAGAGGTATAAATTAGCGACAATCTCAAAGCACTAATTACAATCTTGAGATGCTACACCTGATCGCGTACTTAGGGACGACGACCTCGAGATTCAACTACTTAAGTGTACATACGAGCGAATCCATAAGTTGATATCACCTGAAATGTCATAAATGAATTCAACCTTTAAAATCAAGTAGGGTGGCTTAAACACCTACGCAGAGGTGACCGTGTAAAAACAACTTTGAGGAGCTGAGCAAAGCAAGTGAGATTAAAGCTGAATAGCTATTAGCGAGTTGCTTGTTCAGTGTAAACAGTGGCACAACTGTTCTTTGTCTCGGACACAGCTCGGCTCAACAATAGCCAGGTGCAGTTCAGAACAAAACCTTTTTAACACAGTTTTCGTACAGCCTGCGGACGCTTTTTGTCGGCGTTGCTTTGTTTATTCAATGAGTTTAGGTATTCTATCTACGATGAGAATACTTCATCGTAGATTGGGTCAATCAAACTATTTCCACCGTACAGGATTTTCTGGCCTATCTTTCAATAAGACAAAGGATAGTTATCCTTTGTCCGAGGTATTCTATACATTGCCTAGGTATTATATAGAATAACGGATTATACAGATTGCCTGTAACAATTTTATTGAATCTTGAATTGAAATTTAATTTACAATCTCTCAATAAATCGTAATACCTAATGCTATTATCTGAGCATGCGGAAATGAACTCAACCAATTGTAGGTTTGACTCACTTGAACCATTCGCTTGACTTCTGATTTTATATTACTAATCATCATCATTTTCAGCCAATATCTACCATTGTTGGGCATAGGCCTAATTTTCTAACACACAGACCTAGATTCGGCCGATCTTATCCAGGAGTTATTTTTTAAACTTTCGATGTCGTTGACCCAGAAGGCAGTAAACTTTTACGTACTATAACTAAGTACATTAAAATGTTGATGTTTTTAGTGGTATAGCAATAAAAACTGGATTTGATTCCAGTCGTTAATGGCATTGAGATGAATCTATCGTGAGGGTCGTTTCTATAAAAAAGTAGTCAAGTGGTTACTTTCAAAAGATCTCGTAGTATGCCGATGATAACACATTTTATCGTTTCGAGATTATGCAAAACCGTTTGAATGCAGAATAGCATGTCATTATGTTCCAATCCATTATTTCGTAAGACCAGTTCGTTCACTGTTTCTTTATAAATTATTCATACTACACACATTCGGAATTCTCGTAACGAGGGCCCACCATCTACCAAAGCGGAGAGAGAGCGAGTGTCAAAGTAGCACGTCTTACCCCCGAATACTTAAACGCGGCTCAGAGTTGAGAACGTCTCAAGTCACGGTTTTTGGACAGTTTTTGATGAAAATCTGTCAAAACTCGTCACTTGAGACGTGCTCAACTCTGAGATGCATTTGAGTATTCAGGGGTTAATCAAGTCAAAGCTTCGACCGCTCTGCTTGTATCGATGACAGACCTAACACTGTTTCAAGCAAAGCGTTTTCCTCAAGAATACGAAATCAATAATGTAACAGTTAAAAATCCGTACAAGTACAAAACTACATATGTAAGCTTTTTGCTTTTCGTATATTGACGTAACAGCTCCAGTTTTTATTGCCAACCGCGCTAGTTCCAATCGCCGAAATTGGTATAATGTGGCATAACAAGGTAAACGTGAATTTTGGTGGCCTTACTGAAATGATTACCTACCATGTATGTATTTTTAAAAATAAATACATAATATTTATAAATCCGTACTAATTTTATAAATGTAAAAGTACCGCCGTTTGTCTGTCTGTCTGTTACCTTTTCACGCCTAAACTGCTGAACAGATTTTAATGGAATTTGAAAATGTAATAAATTTCATCCCGGGGAAGGACATGGGCTACTTATTATCCTTTAAAACGATCCCAAAATGGTAAAACGATAACCAGGACAACGCATAAATACTTCTAAGACATTAATTTATGACAAGACAGTTAATTTGGCATTAATAAAATTTAGATAATTGACAATGTCATTCATATCAATGGAGTCGTCAGCAGCTCTTTTTTTCTTGCAAGGCTGTGGGTAAGTGCTTCAAGCAGGACCAGTTTCATGATTTTTGGATTTTTTGGATTTGTCTCCGTCCCAAATAACAAAATAACTACCTATCATTTGAAAATTTGCATTACCTATTAATTCTAAGGCGGTACGAAGTTCGCGGGGTCAGCTAGTACCTACCTCTATAGTTACTTTCCGGGCTTACTTAAATAAAGTCAAGGTAATAATGCTTAGCCAGCCTACTCCAGCTAAAAATCGCAACAGCGCTACAGCGTCCCGTTAGCGCCCCCTTGCCTCCTGACGATGTATAAATCCTATTGTATAGATAGTAAAAGCCTTAGTTTAGTTAAATTTACCTAGGTTTATTTTATTTATTTATTTTTTTAAGTAAAATATCTACAAACCCAACAACTATCCTATAAAACTTAGTGAGATATGCGACCCATGTTGCTTTTAGAAGACTTATGAAGGTATCTTAAGATTTACTCTTTCTTGCGCATAAACTACGGTACGTAAATGGAGCGGCGCCATTCTACTAGTACCTATTTGAATATACACTAATTACTTTTTATTATTTTAACTGTAGAAACCTAGTGCCAGTGATCTTGTTTCAGTTTGCGAGACGCAAAATGAAGAATTGGTTTTTCCTCATTCTGCCATTTTAGTGAAGAAGACTGCCACTGGGCACGTGTTACGCATTATGCGAGAAGGGCCTGTAGACAAACAGCATCGTTTCAAAGCAATACTATTCCTGCAATTGCTGACGTGTTAACTTTTTAACTGTTGCACAAAATATTATCCTAATTTAGTTTTACGGAACGTCCGTGTTTTAAGGAAGTTTAGCGGTTCGTTGTGACCACGTGACACCCACTGTTAGGTCGGTTGGTCCTTTGTGTGTGCCATTCTCCACAGTCCGTTGCTAACCTCAGGTCCAGCTCGCAACGGATGCTAATATCGTCAGTCCATAAAATTCTGTGACTGTTAATAAAATATGGGTCACTCCCATACATTTTGACATTTCTACTAACAATATCGCTGATCGTCAACAATTTGTCGTTCGTTATTTGGACTAGGCAATAGAACTGCAGAAACAGCGAACTCTCACTGAGCACATCTAAGGTGCATGCATTTCTTAAAATTCACGCCGTGACATGCGGTCGGCGGTCGCAATAGTGCAGATTATACTACCCCACCCCAACCAAATTAAGCAATAAGCTATGTGAGACGCTCTTTTTTTTTAAACATTAATTATTTCACTTACAGTCTACTACAAAGCCACCGTTCTGATGGTTGACAAGGCTAACTAAACCAGTGGCTAGCAGCAGCTAAAAAGCAGCTTTGTGAATTCAACAGCGCACGATAGCTTTTATCATCATTGTAATACCAAATCCACTAGACTCGACTTCCAATTCTTTTACATAACATGGTAATATACATTTCTATGAGTCTACCTACATCGGAACGAGAATATCGAGCGGGCTAGTAAACCAATGACATCGGTAAGTTTTTTTTGGCTCGAAGCCAGTCATTTCTTGCTGGCCCGGGAAGGACCTCCTACGCAAACAGCGGTTTTATCGTAATAAGCAAGCCAGAGTGAACGACTTTGAACGACTTTTAGATAACACTTCGGAGCGTCCACTTCTGTGTATGCGGTTTGTGGTCCCAGTTGGCCGATACAATTCTGTGACCGGTCCAATATTAATTAATCTAACGGACGACGGATTGTTCATTTCTATACCGGCGTTGTTATTTTAGCAAAAAATATATGGCGCTTTTTGAATGGGATACCAGTCGCCTTCTTCTCCTCTATTCTGAAACATGCTATAGGCAGGCACTTCAATTTATTTATTTAATCGTCAAATATTGATAAAGATAGGTACTTACACTTTTGTGCTCTAACTAAGGCCCTTACCATGCATACAAGATGATTTAAACAGAGACAGAAGGCATATTTTTTCTACACTAACAGAGCGCTGTAGTGCCGGGACGATTTTAGATCGAGTTAGGCTTGCCCAGCACCTATGTATGCCATACTCTTAGCTTAGTCGGCCTTATCGTTTGAGAATTAGTACTGGTATAACGCACATACTCGTAATTTCTCCGACCAGATTCATTGGTGCACGGCCGGATTCGAGTGATTGGAATGAAGGAAACTACTACTCTATACTACCTTGCAGGAACAAAGACGTAGATAAAATTAAGCAATCTGCAGTCACCACTTTTTCACACAACTTTTAAAAAAAGCTTGTAACTAATTAAACGACCTGCAACTTTATTTTGTTGCGTTAAAATTATTTTTCATACAAATTTCATCTTCCTCCTGTGTCCTCCAGGAGTCCAATATCGGGTAGGTATTCCTACACCGTTAGAGAAATTACCCACTAAGTTTTATGCTTATAGGTCTTCTTTTTTTTTGCCTGCGTCGATTGTCAGCCTAAGAGCTTTATATGTATTTAAGTAATATTAGCTAGGAAAAGTTATTATAAGGACGTTTTCTCTACCTACTGGACTATAATATTATCAGTATTACAGTAAAAATCGGAAGCTTCTAACTAGTCATAAGCGTTTCCGATCTTTTCGATGGCAACATTCAACATCCAACGAATCGGAGAAGTGGAAAGACGCACTAATGATCCCAAATGTCGGAGGGTGATTCGAAATTGCTCCTCTCAGAGCAAGATGATAAGTATTCTCATGAATTTGAAGGGTGCGTCAGTGAAATAAACCTTCGTCAACAAACCTTTCACTTTGATTGGACTCTACGAAGGAAGAGGAACCCAGATCTTTGCATCCTTTCAACTTGTCTCTGACTATTTTGAATCGCGCTTGTTTTAGTAATAACCTTTGAAGGCATTTCAAGAGTTTCGTTTTTGAAACATGGTCAACGATCAAGAAGTAGAAGTTCATTTTGGAATGTTACATAATTGTGTCATAAACACAAATCATTTTACGCCTTTGTTTCATAAACAAGACCAAGACCAGTTAAATTCAAAATTATACAATAATTAAAACTTTAAACGTTGAGCAAGGCATGGTTCTTTTTAAAACGGCCATCATTATGAAGTTAACTCCAATGTTAAAAAATAAATCCTATTTATAATTAAATCTGTTATGGTAAAGTTATTTTCTATCTAATAATGGATTACTGCTTTACCATAATGAGTTTAGACTTATTATGGTAAACCAGTAGTCTCAGTGAAATACCCTAAAACATAAATGATGCGTTTACGGTGTGGAGGAGGCCCGAAGTTTTATGTAATCGTTCCGCCACACACTGTATCATTATGAAAGTGTAATTATACGTATGATCCATTAGAGCGCGGTCGAGAGCAGCGGAGTAGGGTCTCGCGAGCGGTGACTGCGCCGCCGGCCGCCTCGTTGGTGCCACCCGTCGCCGCGCCGCACACCTCTTGCGTAACGACATCTCACGCGTGCTCAGCCTGGAGATTGTTCACCATTTTATAAGTTAATCACTGTCCGAACGAGAAAGGACCCGTTCGATATCGAAACTCGCTCGCCATCGATGCGACGCCCTCGTGACGACACCACACGCCGCCGCACATAGGTCGCCTTTCACGACTACTTTCGGCGCTGACGTAATTTTTTATTTCGCCGTAACCCAATTAGGTGTCACTAAAATGAGCAGATTAAGCATCACATTTGGTTTTATTATAAAAATAAAAAAGCTATATTAAAATACATAACATAACAGTCGCAATATCTCCTTTCGAACTACATTAACACTGTGCACTAATAACGAGTAGAGATGAGTGGCGATGATGAGATAATACCTAATGCAGTAAGCGCCAGCGGACGAACGCGGAGCAGTGACTATGTACAGGCGTTCAGCCGCGAGCTGCTGCCAGCCGAGTGACCGGCTCGGACGAGCTGTTTCAAATATTTCACTGATATCTAACTCACAGAAGTAATAAATTATTTCAGCGTATCCGATGCCCGCCACATTAACTTAGTTTATCGAATCGTTTAGTGAAGAGGTCCCGCAACGTGTCCGGGAGGGCCGTATTGAGTGCTGGTGGCGCCACCGTGGCCGGAGCTTGAGCCTTCGTCGCCGCCGCTGGTGCCAAAGTCACCGCTGATCTCAACGCCACCGTGTCCGCCAGCACCGCCGCTAATGCCACCTCCGATGCCAGAGCCGCCACCAAGAGCGATAGCACCCAACTCATCACCGCCGCCGATGGAACCGCCTCCGATAGAACCGCCTCCGATCGAGCCACCTCCGATAGATCCTCCTCCAATAGATCCTCCTCCGATGGAACCGCCGCCAATACCACCACCAATGCCGCCCTCCTTCTGAGTCTGGTACTTGATGAAGTAGACTTCGGGCTTTGAGGGCTGAGTGGGCGCGGGGCTGGGGATGACGATGTCGGGTTGCTCTTCGGGCTTCTTAACGAGAACGTAGACGAGGGTCTTCTCTTCGTTCTGGGGCTGGACGGGAATGATGGGGGCAACGGGCGCGGGAGGTGCCGGGGCCTTGATGAAGATGATCTTGTAGTGCTTCTGGGGAGGGGCGACAGCGGGGATGTTAGGGATTCTCTGCTGTTCGGGTTCTGGAGGAGGAACATGGACGTAGATGTGTTTCTGGACGAGAGGAGCGCCGGAATATCCACCAGCGTATCCACCTCCGAATCCTGAATCACCGCCTAGACTCAGTCCTCCTGATCCTGAACCTCCGAATTCTCCAGCGGAACCTCCGAAAGAGCCACCGGATGAGTGGCCTCCTCCGAATGAGAGTCCTCCTCCGAGGGAGCCACCGTGTCCTCCGAAAGAGCCACCGTGTCCTCCAAGAGAGCCACCGTGTCCTTCGAGGGAGCCACCGTGTCCCCCGAGAGAGCCACCGTGTCCTCCACCCACAGACACTGAAGAGTATCTGGTGCTGGGAGCAGAGTAGCTGTAGCCGACTGGAGGCTCAGGACGGCCGTAGGCCAGCGCCACGTAGGCGAGTAACTGCAACAAAGAAAATACAATTTAGAAACAATCTTTACATCATTATTAAGATGTAATGTTCCTGATGTGACAAACAATACGAGCCTATGTCCACATGGACGAGCATTTATTGTATTTCAGTGTTCGAACTTCATCATTTTATCCGCTTCGGACGCAAATATTGATCGGCTCTATACCATCTACCGAATTAGTAATTAACATAATAATAAATTCGATACATTTTGGACTCCTGCAGGGGTGGCTCAATTGTCCTCCCTACAAAGCATGAAGTATACATATATTGCTCGGCAAAATCAGTTCGCTAAGCATACGAATCAGTACGTTATTCCAGAGAACTTTTACAATAAGTGTAACAAAGATGAAAGCGACTCTACTGAAATGTAATAATATATGACTACACAGTCGGAAGTTACGTAAGACAGATCGCTCCGTATGCGGCATTCGTAAACAAGTTGAAATAATCAACATTATGTAAGACCATTCATTAATTTTTGACTAAGAATTCCTAAACATTATTAAACTCCGAAAAATGGGTTTAAAGTATTGGGTAGGTGCTTTTACCATGATGTTTGTGTGGAAATGGACTCGAAGGTATAGAAATCGCGCTCAGAATAATGATCGAGCACTCCTTTCGCGAGCTTTGTTGTGAACCAAGAATTGCATATACATTTTGAACAATTATAAAAATGTATATCGGTATTTATTGCATGAAACACTTTTATAATAGGGGAACTGTACATTTGTAACAAATGTAATTTGAACAAATTTTAACCAATTATTATAAATAGTTGGACGATTTAAAAAAGATCAAAATCTTTCTCAAAGAAAGTACTAATAATTAAATTGGTTTTAAAAACACTTAAGCGTGAAATGGGGTTATGACACGGTTATTATTTAGATACGGCTGATCGTTCCCAATCCATTAATCACATTTTGGCTGATAAACTAGTTCTTTTCTATGTAATGGTGTCGTATATTCGGAGATTCACTCACAAACACTTTGTTCTCACAAAAAATGTGATTCACTATTTGGCACACTGCAAGTCACATATCACTTCACTTCATCCATGATAAAAAGCCTGAAATGCTTATTCAATTTCAAAATAAGTTACACAAATCACATTTAATTAGGTAAGTACATCGCATGTGCCAAATAGTAAATTAATAAATTAATGTTCACTTGAAGTAATCCAGTAAACCTTACCACGAATGCGCGCATAATGTGCTTGGGAAGACGCTTTCACTGTCTTAGGACCTTGCTGCCGGCGCTTTTATTTGCACCGATTAGAACAACACCTCGGGAGATGTTCCTGTACCGAAGATCTTGTGTTAACTGATGACATTCGCTATGCCACACCGCTCTTAAATACCAAAGTGCTTATCTCGTCAGAACACTCCATCCCTACGAGCATTTCACTGGGTAACGTGCAACTATAGTCATTATTTAACAAGTAGACGGTCCTTTCTTTTCGGCGAGGTCCATCGGTGGCGCAGTGCGCATTCGATACGCTGCTTTAGAGTCCACCGCTCGCCTCCACGCCTCGCCTTTCGACATAAGCTGACCATACGGACCACTTTTGTCTGAACTCTTCTGAATGCACTCATTGTTTTACAATTACGTCCTTTTGCTAAGAGCACTCTAATGCATCCGTTTCGATGTTACAAAATCAAGTATTGCTAGAATTTCAATACATCTTGAGGCATTTTAAGCTTTTGTTACCGAATGCGGTTTAGTGACTTCCTATATTATTGCGATTCAATGAACTGCTAGTGAAAATAAAAAGAACGTAGTACCTGCCCAGGAACTTGGATTTTATAGTAACAAAAGCGTGTTGAGATTTTTTAACAGTACCTAAGCAAATAGTCGCTTGTACCTACTTGTATGCATAACTAACCCCGAGTTAAACCTATTTTCGGCAAGCACCGACAACTAGAGTAGTAGAGTCAGTTATGTTAAACTCTGTCAGTGCAAATGGGCCTTTTTAATGACTTCAAAGCTAAGGCTTTTAATTACGTTTGACTAATTTACACTAAAGTGATACCTAACATTAAATAATTTTAACTCGATTCATACAGGGTGTATTTAAACTTTTTCTGTTAAGTGCAACGTAGATTTAAGATGTATCCAAATGATCCCCGTGATTTTAAGGAATTTAAAATTTTGACGTTGACTTTATTATACATCGACGGCCTCGGTGGCGGCATGGCGATCGAATGCTTCGCTGAGGCGCTCTTGCGTCGTGGATTCGATTCCCGCTGCGGCAGAAATATTTACATGTAGGTACTGCAAATATTTTCTTCGTGTCTGGGCATTGTGGTATCATGGTACTCGTAGTTTCTGATACCCACGACACAGGGAATCTTAGTGTGATACTATTTATATGACTATTGCGTGGTATTTACTATTATTAAATAATTTAAATTCTTAAAATAAAAGATATACCTACAGCTATATACACAGCAATATATACATACTTGCGTCAGAAACACATGGGCTCCTCACCAAATTGAATAAAAACTATGTTGAGATTGGTTATCTCCGGGGTACCTTGCGTGATACCTTTAAAATGATCGAATACCTTGGTTGCTGATTTGATTTGTTGAGGAGCACCCGTGTTCCTGACGCACGTAAATAAACAACAAATTGGGGAGGGTTGTTTATCCACTACGAGTTACATTGGGTCCATAGATTATTCTTGCCCTCATTGTTGTTACTTGTGAATTTATGGATCGTTTCAATAATTTTCATGTTTGCATTCCATTCGCGTCAGAAGAAGACTTAGTTTCCCTTCGAGATTAGGTATAATTAAATAGGTAAATCGCATGATGCTCTATCGTCAGTGTAAACTTATACTGCTTCCATTTAACGTTCAATTTAAGTTTTAGAAATGTCTTCACAACATTGTGATATCATGTATTGGAACGTATAATAAATTCACAGATACCGTGGTTTCGATTCTATATTGGATTATATACTGTCCTATACCTACATATATAATAGTAGGTACCTACCAATCCGTATTGTTTTTATTCTTCAAATATTTCTAATATTACTCAAGTACCACTAGTCTTGTCGTAGCTATTCGAACCAGTGTAGTGAAAGGATGTAAAATACGCCTCAAAGGCTTCTTTCGTGCACTACTCAAGTACTTAGTACATTCTGATTAGCATCTTAATAAATGCGTGCCATAAGTTATGAACCCAATAGTTCATACTTATACTTCTCACCTGGACTGGGAGTAAAGAAAAAACACTTCAAAGGGTCAACACTACCAGACCAACAACAAGAAGCCTGATTATAATTAGAGCCTTAAACTGTGTGTTTTTCAAGCATGGGTCAGATCAGTCGTCAGCCGTCATGGAGACGAGTGGGAGCAATCACACACTCACCCACTCACTTAGACACGCAAACTTTCGTATTTATAATATTAGTGTACAGACGCTTACCCTGAACAGAACATAGAATGCACAGGTTGACGCAACGTTTGTTACAAGCATTATTTATAGTTTTTCCTTCATATTTGCTAATTTAAAAGCTGGCAATTTAATCCAAAATCTTTATACATTGGAGAATCCAAGGTACAATGAACGTAGTCATTTGCTCCACTTCGAGAGATTTCGTCCTAAAATCTACTCTTAGTTTTATTATTTGTGAACTATCTTTAAGTATAGATTTACTCTCAGACGAAATGCAATTCAAACTGCAAGTTGAGGGCATCTTGTTGACTTTGTAAACTTTCGGTTAATGAGAAAAGTCTTCGGGGTAAAGTCGAAAACTGAGAACTATCTATTTGGTTTTCTCTCTCTACCCGCGTCAAGGACCTAAACAAGTCAAGTAAGGTATACATAGGTATCAAAACACTATAATAATCAGTTTTTAAAATCACTTTTGTGACCGAGGCGTCAATCAAACGATATAATTAATTCGCGAGCGAACATCACAGGAACTTTGCTTTACATGTACATATGTTTGTCCATATAGGTACTATTTGAATCGATTGTCGTGTACTTTACTTACGTATATACGTTTTATACGTAGGTATCTACTACGCTGATGTCCTGCTCCAATTATCTAAAAAGGGAGTGGGAAAAAAGCTACCCTTTTCTTTTTTATCGATGGGGCTAGGGGCTGAATATAAAGTAAAATGATAAAGCTACTAAAAGGCTGATACCATCCAAACTAGATGATTTATACAGCGTCAGTAGGCAACTTTTACCAAGGAGCTGGTCCCACTAGCCATTTCCCGCTCATTACACTTTCGCGGTGGAAACCCGGCTTAATGGAGTGTTGTAGTGCCCGGAACAATTTTTAGATGGTGATTTTTAGTAGTCTTGCCGATGGGCAAGACTCAGAGTGGAGATGAGGACATCTCCACTGGCTGACTCAGCTTAGAAGTAGTTATAGGAATAACTACTTCTAAGCTGAGTCAGCCTTATCCACAGGAAAGACGTGGTCAATACGTGCGGAGCTGATTAAGCTGCGGATTTCCTCACGATATCTTCCTTCACATTTGAGAGAACTGTTTGTAGCACATAATTTTTCCAAACAGAAAACTCCAATGTTCAAAGTTCAATGTTCAATAAACTTTATTTCATAGGATTTTGGGGATCACTTGAAAACATGCTCGATGAATTTCCGTATGTTCGTGACGCGACCAAGCGTGGAAGATACAGGCCTGAAACCACGTTTGGCTATTTCCTAGGAAAATAAACTCTTTACAATCATGTTTATAAAGCGAGTTGGAGCATTATTCAGTCCTAAGCTTTTTTGGCTGCTATATAATCAGATATTCTTGGGACTTTGTTATAGATACTTTCACGTTGACCTTTAAATGATTTTATAACTTTATCTAGCCTCATCGTGGGTACAGCGAATTTATTCTTATTTCTAGTATTAACACTATAGTTATCGCGATTTTTCTTATACTTACTAACATTTTTATGAAGGTACATCAAGTTTTCATAAATATATTGACAAGGAACTGTCATGACGTTTGTTTCTTTAAAATTGCGTAATGACTCCCTAAAACCAATTTAAAAACTGCTTGAATAGCCCTCTTCTGCATCACAATTACGGTGTTTATATCTGCAATCCTCCCCACAAGAAAATGCCATAAAACATAATATGAACAAGAAAATGCCATAAGGCTATGAAAGTAGCTGAAGTAAACTAGTCTAGCTGTACGTCGTATTTTTTTGACTGCATATGCTGCAGAAATCGTTCCCATAGATAGAGGGTTGACGTCAGGCAGGCAGCCGGTCATAAAACACCTTAGCCAAAACTCTTACCCCACATAGAGTGGGATAAGGGCAGGAAGATGATGATGATGTGCCACAGAAATCAAAATCCAGTGGTGCGCCATTGGCACCACTGAATTCTGATTTCTGCGACATTTTCATTCGTTCTCACAACCTTAGGATGGAGTTTTGCTACCATAAGATCACATGAGCTCAAAAAAAACAGTGATAATGCTAATATTAAAACCTAGTTTTCCAATAAGTCATTTTAAAGAAAAGATTAGCCCATTATTAAACGATAAAGTCATTTTATAAAAATACAACCTTATGTGGGCAGTGAAACTCAATGTTCTCGTTAATTACCTTATGACTACCACATTTGACATTGGGTCAGATTCCTAAAGCAGATATTTTATGGCAATTAGCTGAACATTCCTTGAACTATTAACCTGTGTGATATTATGTAATGACTCAGATAATCTTCTCGGACCAATGCTTCGAGGTCGCCGTTGCTACAGAGACAGAAACCTTAGAAAGATACATCAGGCCATGGGTTTTTACCAACAATGAAGGAAATGCCAGCCACATATTTATGTAGCTGGCATTTCATGGTAATTTTATCATGATCAAAATAATGGAAATATTTTTACGTAGACGTTATTTTACCGTAGATAATTTTCTTTGAGGATCTGGCTAGCCCTGTAGGTCTGCATCCTGCAGTAGATTACAATACCTATAGATGATGAATATATACCAATAGATATTCACTGGCGTTCGTTTCCTGGCATATAATCATTGATCTAGGAACCCAAGCCTTAAGGTTAATGATACTCCAAATAAATGATGTGTTGCGTCAAGGGGCGGACTATTATCGTACTCGATACTCATTCCGGGTACGCACCTGTTCGTAAAATGGAATTGCTACATTAAAACCCCAGCCATTTTGGTGTCAAGCTATACTTATTGACAAGTACCTTACTGTTGCCCGTTTCTTTCTGTGCGTGATATTGAACAAGCTTTCGAGGTTCATTTAATCAACTTTTTATCGAAACAATTTCAGCGGCTTACCACAACATATTAATATTACCTAGAGAAGTACGTAGAACACTTTTAACCTAACACAGTCCGCGTTCTCAATCCAGATGAGACAAAAGACCTCAACCCTAAAAGGGTTATTCTCATTTTTTTATGATCAGTTACAGTCGTAGATGTCCCTACAGTGGATCTAAATACTCTTTCTAATACTAAATAAACGCTAATGTTATGACGAAGTTACTTATTATAGGCAATTAATAAATTCATCGTAACATAGAGTTTTTTTAATATTAGGGTAATATTAAATTATATGTAATTTAGGGTAGGATTTTGATCCACGGCTGTAACGGATAATAAAGAAATGAGAATGACCCGAAAAGATATCAGTTCTTAGAAGCTATCGGGCTTAGCGGTGAAATATAGACACCCCCTTAGGGGCGATACTAACATTGGTAGCGACTATAATTAGGCTGTGTCCACAATGATGCCACAAACAGTAAAATACCTACCTTAATATTGAAATATTGGACGATAGTGTACACCGTGCACTCTGGATTCAGCGCAACATATTTGTTTTTGTAAATAAATATGTATAGTTTTGTGAATGTTTCTATATACCTACTCTACAAAATGGCTAACATCATAATTTTGTGCTACTGAAATAAAATGGTTTTGAATTTAATTTAGTAAAAATAGACGGTTCGTGTTGCATACAGTTAACATCCTTCACTCGTACTCGGCGGTACCTACCTACTGACTTTTCTTTCTAAATAAATATTTAACGTATCGTAAATAAATCACATTCTGACCCCACAAGAGGATTTCCTGTAGGGTAAGTTTACTGTAAGTTCAGAAACATCGAGTACCAAGTCTCTACCTACCATATTATGTACCTAACAATAGTCTGAAAGCAATACTTATTTAGGTACATTACATAATCCAAACCTCATTGCGTCGGATCATGCATTTGTCCGTGACGCGAGGGCGTCTAGTTTCTACCATTTTAGTTCTGTCTACTCGTTCACGCTCCAACGCTAAATGTTATAAGCATATGCAATACTGCATACAAATTTACATTATCTCACACTGCAGATGGACTAAATCCTCACTTTGAGGCAACTTCAAAATTGTACGCGACCAGAGTTATAATTATTCGAATGTGGTAACAATATGATCTATTCAATATGGAAATAGTTTAGAAATCTTTTCTTCCTTCTTATTTTTGAAATTCAGAGAAAGAAGCTCCTTAAAACAGTAGTATTATAGTTCTGGGTCTTACACATTCCTAGTGGGGGGATCACATAAAGAACGTATTGTTTTAGGGTCCTGTCTAAACTTCGATAAATGGACCTTTAACGTATTTGTACAAATCTGCTTTGTATCATTCACATCTGTATCACCCACAGATATGATGTTCTGTGGTATTGACTTTCAATTAAATATGATTGACGAACAAATAAGAGCTTTTGCGTTATTCTGTGCTAGATACCTCCACACATAGGAAATAAGTAGGTACGTATGTGCAAAAGAATTGAATCTCGTCCGCAACATGAAGACCACCTATGTCCGTCCCATAGGTAGCCATAATGATCCGTATTGTTCGTAAATTTATGTAATCGGAAAGGATCGCGAGCATGTTGAACGAGTTTACTTTCATTAGAACAACTAAGTAGGACGACATGGGTCAGCGCCGTAAGCAATTTACTAAGATAATCGCTATGCCGCTAGGCCGCCAGACAGAAGCTCCGGAACCGCGCTCACTCAGGCGGCAATCATCTCAAAATCCTACTAATATTTTTAACCCTAGATTACTACTCTACGTCGCAGAGGCGCCCGCGTTTTTGATATACTGCTCCCTCTTTTTATCCTTCGCGCGTATGGCATTCACGTTCAAGGACATCTCAGTCATCGCCATTACGTATCGCAGGACGGTGGTTGCGTTACGGTAAGTGTGCTAGTTTTTTTGATATAACTACCCTTGGCGCTCCAAAGGCGTATGAGTAGCTTGTATGTAAGTTTTGCGCTATTAATCAAATTATTTTGTTACTGTTTTTTTCTGTATTTTTGGTTACTATCGGTTTGTTTTATCTTTTTTTAGGTACATTTTGATACTTCAACATCATGACTAGTAATAGAAGAATTTCGGATGATACAATAGCTAATTGGCTAGAAGAAAGCGACCATAACAGTGATGATAACTTTTCGGGAGATGACTCTGAAATTGAAGATCATGTAAGCGATGAAGATGTTCAGGACGATGTAGAAGAAGGATACATAGAAGATGAAACTATAGAGAACTCAAGTGAAAGAAGAGCTGAAGAATCTGTGCCATCTTTTTTCCTCCTTCCACTTCCTCTATGTCATGTTCTAGAAAGACGAACCGATGGCCAATGGCTATTTTGTATGACATGCTAAATATATCTTTCGTGAATTCATTTGTTATATATTGTCATAATATGTCAGCAAAAAATGAAAAACCCCTGAGTCGAAGACAATTTATGAAAAAACTTAGCACGCAGTTGACTACTGAATGGGTGCAAAAAAGACTAGAAGCACCTACGTTGAAACGCAATATCCCGGATATTATCGAAATCATCCTGAAAAAACCTTCCGATGACTCTTCTGTAGAAAATGATGGTCCACCACCGCCAAAAAAAAGAAGATATTGCTCTTATTGTACGCCCAAAAAGAAGAGGATGTCCAAAATGACGTGCGCCAAGTGTCAAAAATCTATCTGCGGTGAACATCAAGTTCATGTATGTATCAAATGCATCTAAAATATATTTTTTGTTACTTTGTTAGCTTTTTTTAGTTAATTACTTCATAATTTACTATTTTTTAAGAGAAGTGTATAGTTTAAGTTGTTTTTTTTTTGTTTTTTAATGAGAGGACTGTTTAATTGCCTTAGTTCCTAAAATTCGTTCCTAAGATTTATTTGATTAAAGATTTTATAATAAAAATATATAAATATTATTTAAAATTGTGTTTTTCTCTTTTTAGTAATATACATAATTATAGAAACAGTCAAAATATATCAACCATACTTATAGGTTTTGAATAAAACCATTAGTCAATATCATGCGCCTCGCGGGCGTATGAGTAGTTTCTTTGTACCTCGCAACATGAGTAGTAATGTAGGGTTAATGAGTTTCATACTTTTTAGGGTTCATATTTTTATGTACGATAGTAGGAACTCATCGTGTGCGAATTCAACTCGCACTTGGCCGGTTTTATTGTTTGTGATCTAATCACGCCGAAATAGCAACGGAATTTATTTTAATACTAGTCTGCGAAGCCGCTGGCAAATAGTCGAAAAGACATTTTCGTTAGAGATCAAAGCACAACTTAAAACCAAATGGCACAGTCAAAAGGTTTAATCAATGCCACAGCGAAGGCTATTTTTCTTTGTAATACGAAAAACCAATGAGCACGAAACCGCAGGCATCCCTCATTTGTTTCTTAACGAAATAATAAATCGTCATAACTACCAAGAGTTACGAGGTATTATTTTAACTTAATGAATTTCAGCTAAAAATATATTACGCACAGAAAAAGCGGGTAAAAGGCCTAGTCTACGGGCTTATTAAAACCTGAACGGTGTTTTTACCCTCATTTACTAAATCCCATTAACTGCGCGCTTTACAAAAAGTCTGTCTTTTCGACACGTTGAATTTGATTCTGAGTTTCGTTGAATGCATCTTAATGAAAAAACCGGTCAAATAAGAGTTGAATTTGCACATGAAGGGTTACGTACATGTTTAAAAATGTTTCTTGTATGGGTCTCCCCTTTATTTTACTTAATTATTTGTAGTTATAGCGGCAATAGAAATACACACTGAAAATTTTAACCTTCTATTATGATTCATGAGATACAGTCCGCTGATAGACGGTCGGACGGACGGACAGCGGAGGCTTAGTAATAGAGTCCCGTTGGCACCCTTCGGGTACGGAACCCTAAAAATACTATTATATTTGAATGACCACGTCTCCCAAACTTGTTTATTTGAGAGATCCTTTGATAATTTACTGTCATAAAAGAGAGGTCGTAGTGATAGAGATCACATTAATCATATTCCAATGGGTCACCCCTTATACCATGACCTCCTAAGGTTACTAGAGAGGGCAAAAGTTTCATAACTTATGTACTAGATAGGTACTTTTCATGTATCAAACCACAAAGTAACTGATGCATAAACGACGAATTTATTTTGCGAAGTGGCCTATAAAAGTAAATTTATAGGGCCGGGCGATAGTTTAGAATTACAAAAGCTTTTTATTTATATTTCTCGTATGAGTAATGAATAAAATAGATATGGGCTGAAATTGGTGACGTAAAAATGGTGTTGAATTCGGAGTACCTAACACAACTCAGAACCCGTTGAACAATGATTATGCCAGACAGACGTTTTACAAAACATCTTTTATTTTTTATTTAATGAACGTTGTGCGCGGTCACAATTGAGATAAGGAACCTAAGGACCCCTTTGGCATGCCTGACCGATAGTGTGTGCCGGGCCTTACTAGTAAAATACTTTGATCGAACACCTACAAAGAGTAGAGAATTATTAGCTACTGTGTTATTAATTTCGAAAATTCCTTTTGTACTTAGAGCTCAAACTACACTGGTTCCATTTTTAGTTTGAGGTATTTTATCAAGATTCATCCATCTATCCACATCTGATATTTCGAAATAGATTAAATCATTTTTTAGACCATTATTTTATTTATTGACTTATCATCAAAGCCTGCCTTTGTATCACCTTGGATCACCAAGTAAAAAATAGCCAATGTGTTATGGTCACGAACTATGCTTATTACAAGCTCCATGGCGAAGTTGAGTGACAAATAGGTACTCGCAAACTTTCGCATTTATATCAATAGTTTGATAACAGGAGACCTTTATTTTCTAATAGACTCAATTACTGTTAATGCCTAGAGCTAGGACCAATAAAATCCAAAACAACAGTAAACAGAGTAAAAAATATTTGATCCTGAAATCCAGGTTGGATTTCAGAATAAAATATTTTGCCAACCCGTCTGTAACATTCATAAAAACCACATCAGTTATAATAAGTAACGTCCTGACTCCACACTAGGATTTTCTAGGGAATGAGAAACCACGAGTATGATGAATGAAATATTTACAGAACATGTAAATATTTCTAATGCAGCGGGATTTAAAGTGCGCTTCTGATGCCGTCGTTCTAAAAACTAGCTATGTTCAGCTAGCTCAGTTTATAGTGAATCTTGTTTTCAAAGCTCTGATACAGGATACTATTCTACTTGTGTCACGAACCAATGTGGTGCGGGTATAGTGTGCCTCAAAGAAGCTCCATTCGTGCACTAGACATAATGTCTTCAAGCCTAAGGTTCTACGATATTACAGTTTCCTCATGAAGTTTTCAAAGAGTATTGTTATGACAGTCAAGTCATCTGGAAAGCCTGGAGTTTTTAATACACGTAGGTACTGTTTCTGTATCAATCAACATGTTCTTTTAGATTTTTTATAAGTAGTTTATTTGTACAAAATCTCCTTCAGACTCCTTTATATTTTATAATAGCTGGATCAGGTAAGCTATCTTTTAGACCGTTTGATTTCTAAAGACCGTTGCAAAATGAAAAAGTTTCAACTCGGGACAAACTTGAATTTCAGAAACTTATATAGGTAGGTACTTGTATACAAACACGCACCATCTAAGCAACACAAGAAAGTGTCCCTTCTACTTTTCTGAAAAATAAAGTACGAACTGAATCTTCCTTAAAGGGTGTCTGACGTTGAATAATGTATTGGGCGTGAGGAATTTCGACCGTCCAGACAGTAGGTTTCACGAACAGTCATTCCACCGAGCACGATACAGCAGGAGGTATAAAATCGCACAGAACCTTTGTGCATTTTAAATAATGTCATTTCAAGAACTAAAATATTCTCATTGAGATCTTCATAAATCTATTGTTACTATTACTACTAAACAGAATCTATTAACATAGCACCCATGTTATTTCGGGTCATAAATTACAAATTATTATTTATTAAAAATTCGAGTAACATTACACATTTTATTTATTCAAGGCGTTACAACTAAACGACTAGAAAAACTCATTAATAGTACTATAACATAAAATAATCTAGGCATACTAATAAAGCAGGTTACATAGTAATTCGATATGGTAGGCCTTCTTTTTACCCGACTGCTAAAAAGGAGGGTAATGTGTTTGTGGTATATGGTATTACGTATGTGGGTATGTGCATTTCTTTGACTGAAGCTGTAGTCCTAACCGCTGGATGGATTTTGACAAATAAGATCTCGTTGGATTTGTCTGGATGACGGGAGTGTCATAGGCTATATGAAGTGTTAAAAAATCCAATATGGTGGCTGTAGAAGTCATTTTCCATTTATTCCTTTGGCTACCTCTATAGCTGAAATGGCTAGACGTATTTTTCCAAGAGAGGTGTCGTTGGATTTGTCTAGATAACAAGAGTTTTATAGGTAGGTACAGCGTATGACACGTTTTTGACACGAAAGTGTACAAAAAAACAATATGGCGTTGGCGCCTTTAAACGATGAAGAAGCCAATTTTAGTGAACAAAGACTTAGACTAAAATGGTACAAAGTCATCATCATCATCATGCGTCAACTAATCTTATATGGCAGATGAACTATGCTACCTAAACTATATGTAGTCGGGTTTTTTGTTCTTTTAAATAAATCCAAGTATTATATAGCGCGAGATAAAGCTAATATATTCCTGTGGAAGCACATAAAGGTTGTTCTAGTTTACCTTACCTTATGATTTTTAAAGTAATACAGCTCAATATTACGGAGCGGTCGCCTTGAGAAAGCGAGCGTAGAGCCCGCAGACAACCTGCCAGAACGGTCGACGTATATAATCAAAGGGTCGACGATTTCGAGAGGACAGTTGGAAAGATGGATGCGATTAGCCGAATTCAGATCTAAATTTCATGAAATAGGGGAGGCCTGTAGCCAGCATTGGGAAGAGGCTGAAAATGATCACGATGATGACAGTCCAATGTGAAATATATAGGTACTATGTCCAAACAAATTATGTATACCCAAGTAGGCATACGGGTACCATCTGCACGTACTTACCAAAATAAAATTCTTATGGTAAGCTTGAATGTATCGGTACGTTTCAAAGCACATAAGTTATGCAATGGTACCTACGATTAAGTTCCAAATGAAAGTAATAAAAGTATTTTATAACCTGTTACGTACAAACAACCTTCTCCGGTTATTTTATTATAAATAAAATTTCTTTACACGTGTGAGGGCTGGATGGTACTCTCAGATTAAAAAACGTATAGATTCGTTTAATTTTATGACCAATAGACATGACTTGCTCCAAAATAAAAAATTAAGTAACTTCGTATGAGCTAGTGGCCAACCATCGAGCATTAAGTTAAATGCTCGATGTGGCCAACTCTTGTGACGGAGTTTATAGGCAAAATGAAAAGAAGTCAATACCAATGAACTTAATCTGAATTATAAATTTTATTTTACGTAGTACGTAAATAAATAAATATACTTTGTATATTATGTATTTGAATTTTATTTTATTTTTATTATTTGTTGTTATAGCGGCAATAGAAATAGACACTCTGTGAAAATTTAAACTCTATAACCTATTACGGTTCATGAGATACAGCCTGCTGACAGACGGACAGACGGACAAACGGACGGACGCGGAGGCTTAGTAATAAGTTCACGTTGGCACCCTTCGGGTAATGAACTCTATGAAGGTAGGTATAAGCCGCTTATTTATTTGTACCTAAATTGTAGTAGCGTAAGTGAAAGGAACATCATCTGTGAGTTCATTCAAACGTACTTATACGATGGCCATTTAAAAATTCCATTCATTTTATGAGACCTTATAAAACTTAATTAATACATAGACACAAATGATTTGAATTGAAGGCTTGGGAACGGTTTCAATTTCAGATAAGAGTTAAGAATAACAATTCGTTTATCATGACTGAAGTTTTAATTCATTTGACGAAATTTTGCGGGAAAAGTATTGATATAGAACTGCTGATAAAAAGGGTTAACACTTCTTGTTATTCGTCTTTTGGATATTTCGTGTTTCTACATAGATATTCTTATATACATAGTACCTAGGTAGGTCATCTTACTCTATATTCCTTTTTTAGGGTTCCGTACCCAAGGGTGCCAACCGGACCCTATTACTAAGCTGTCCGTCTGTCAGCGGGCTGTATCTCATAAACCGTAATAGGTTAGAGAGTTGAAAATTTCACAGTGTCTATTTCTATTGCCGCTATAACAACAAATAATTAAAATAAAATAAAATAAATAAACAAAAGGGGCCCCATACCTAAAAGAAACATTTATGTACATTGACGATGATACCGAACCTTACGTGTTCAAATTTAACTCTGACTTGACCGGTTATATTTATGTTTAGTGCCCAGGTGTGATTTTTCGATTTCTGAGGTCATTATTAGTTTAGTAGTTATATTATTACTAGTTTAGTTACAAGTAACTAGACGACCTCTTTGACGACCTGCGGCGTGGCGGGTGAGTGCTCGGCTGAGACGCAAGAGGCGTGGGTTTGATCCCCACTAAGGGAGAAATGTTTGTATTTTCTGCAAATATTTCTTCCAGGTCTGGGTGTTGTAGTATTATGTTTAATGTTATAAGTATGTAATTACAAAAAAAGTATATAAGTATTCTATCAGCCATCTGATTCCCATAGTACAAGCTTTGCTTAGTTTGGGGCTAGAAGGCGCTGTGTGAAATGTCCACAAATATTTATTTATTTATTTTAGTAACTACTCGTATAGTCGGCCAAAAATGTGGTCTATCACCCTAAATTTGAAGTTCATTTGCACGTCATAAAACAACAAGGGTGATTTTCCCTTTCAATCATATTCTGGCAGATAGGTACTTATACATATATTGTCCTTGGCAGGTATTGTCTTAGCACGATTCTCGTTACACAGGAAGTTTTGCCAAAACTGGTAGACCACTTTTTTAGCCCACCTTACTACTTCGGTTGTCATATAATGCCATAGAAGCTATACTTCAACTAATCTACTTAAATAATACAAAAATACTCAAATCTTCTAAAATAAAAACATCTGAATTAGAAATTAATAATAAAAGTAAATAAAGTCAAGTAATCAAAAAAATTTGATCATTTGGCAAGGTTCCAAGAGCACTGACTGCATTCCCGCGTTGTTTGGCCAAAGAAATTCTTTGCGCTAGGAATGAGCCAGCCCTCTTATCACGCGGCGTCGACTAACAATGGTAAATTTTTTATAAAAGCCTTTGTACACGGTCCCCATGGTCCTAGAGTTTCAACACCAAGCGGTGCAAAAATATAGTCACTCGAGAGAACTGAATATTTACGCCTCTTGGCATTCAGCTTTTTTTGTTGTCCCACTGAGATGAGATGGGGCTAAAGTGTCCACACATGTGGCATCACCAAGGTCATACCATCAGGTCTCTTGCCATCATCACGTACCAAACCTACAAGTTCAAGAATGCTTGGTTGGCACCTTGATGTTAGTAAGAGCACGCCTTACAATATCATTTAAGGAGCCGTGGCGAAAAAATCGGCCGGCGCATGTTTGACAGGAAAGACCATTCTTTTTTTCGACAAATTGTAGTATATGACGAAAAAAAGAATTAAAAAAAAAAAGAAATAAGAACTTAATTTTTCTGTATAAAATAAATTGACATACATACTTATGCTCTTTTCTTTTGTTTTCGTTTTGGCAAAAAGTGCGTAATAAACGAAATGTAATGAAATAAATGGATATGGGAGATAATGCCTCTGGCAATTACACTGAGAATAGCGCATTTAATAGCTAGTTCTTAAACATAGTTCTACATTATATATAAATCATTAAAATATAAGCCCAGTATATACAGCGAATTTGTTTGTAGGTAGATGTTTTCCTAACACAGGCGACATTTGCAACTGACCACTCACTTCTTGACGTGTGCCATAGATGCATGTATAATCGTCTCGTAATTCCGCTCTTCATTAATATTCTGTCATATAAAATTGCATAAGGAAACCTGTGTCTGCTCGTGCAGCTTCATGCTCTAAATATTCTAGATGAGTTCACTCTTGCTTATGAATTATCTAAAGTTTGATGAGATGAATGATGGATGCTCTCGGACTAACCTTGAGCCCTGAATCCAAATATGAAATGAAATAAAAAACTCAACGCGGACATAGTCACAAAATAACATCTACGTTAAAATACAATCACCTCTTAGGAGATTGAGTGCGCTTTGAAATTCAGACGCATTTGACTCTACATGATTGTGCAAGTTGACCTTAGATTTGCACCTTCCATGCAAAATAATCGATATTGCATCTATGTCGATATCAGTACACTCTTGTGCCGTGAACATTTTTATATTACGGTCTTATATTCAAATTGACCCAACGTTGATGCTAAAATGATGCTAAACAATCTTCGAGAGTAGGTACCCCAAAATTTACAAAATGACATTATTTTTTTGTTGTTTAAAACTGTCACTAAAATATATTATGTTGCTTTGACCCCACACTATTATTCCTTGTGTCGTGGGTATCAGAACCTAGAGTACGTAAAATAGTACCAAATAGTACCACAACATCCAGACCCGGAAGAAATATATTATACAGAACATGCAAACATTTCTCCCGCAGCGGGAATCGATCCCTCGCTTGCACGTCTCAGCCAAGCTCACGCCACACCACTGAGGTTGACATAGAACACGAGTTTTAAGCTTTCAAACACGCTGGCTGGCTGTGTGGAGGCCACATGAGCCAAGGTTTCCACCCGGTGCCAAATAAACTAGGTGTGGCCCTGACGATGGCACACATTTCAACGCGAGTGCAACCAGAGTCAGTGTACCGCTAAAATTGCTAGCCAATTTCGACTACAGCTTGCAGGCTTATCAATGGATGAATAAATTTATTCGTTTGAACACAATCTCTATTTTCGTATGCTAATCAAAATAAATGTAAATGACTTCATTAAAATAACGATTTGACTAGGTTAAAGCTAGAGAAGTAGAGAAATCTCTGGCGCTGGATGTTATGTGTTTAAATATGACTGTAGGTATTATATTCCTCAATAAACTGAATAACTATAATATGAATTTTAGTATTTAATTGTATGATAAATAATGTAATAAATAATATAAGCCAATTCCTTTTTAGTATTTCTGCAAAGAGTAACAAAGATTTTAATGTAGGTGGTGTAAGCTTAGGTACGTACATACATTTCTTAAGTGCCCTTTGCGAAATGTACTTGCAAAAGCTTGAGCGCTCTCAACTCAATCAAAGAAAGCAATAGAATCAACTGGCATTCACCTGAACTCGAGCTAATCTTTTAAAATTGTGTTTTCTAGAGCACTTTGTGGAAAATTAAATTGGAAAGACGATTACGGTAAAATTCGATTAATTATTGAACACTGATAAGTTTGGTAAGATTTATTGAATCAAGGCTACTTTTTACGTTTTATTTTAACTGGAATACCAAAAAAATGGGCACAAATGTGATAGGTATGAAATCTGTATGTAGAACTTCTTTGCTATTTTTAATAGGGATAGGGATACATATATGTAGTTGAAAGAGAATTACATATCATAAACATGCCAATGCAGAATATTTTGCATATTTAACAGGTGACAGGGCAAGCTCGGTTCCACCGTTGTGGGCACGGTGGGTACGCCCACAAGCCTAATTAATGTCGATAGGCTGATATGTTAAATACAATGAATACAAATTAAAAAAAAAAACAATAAACCCTCCGCGATGCCCGCATGGACCTAAACAGTATACGAGGTATTGACGTCATACATTTTGTAAATGTCTCCTTTGTAGAAGCGCAATGTATCTGTCACCTAAAATTGTAAATACCTTTAGATTATAATCTATCTCGCGAGATTGTAAACAGTCGAAAGATTGTGAACGGTAACATACTGCATACAATTTTAACTGCTTTAAATTTCTGGCACTCTCGCTATGCTCGCTCGCCTCGCGCGTAGTTTTTAACTAACCTAACCTTCTAATTTCGAACTAGGCAGATGTTCAACAGTTTACGATCTCCCGAGATTATAAATTAAAGGTACTTACAATATTACGGTGACACCGATTGCAAGCGAGTCCGTAGTCCGACTCGCACTTGATCACATCCTTTTTGAGTGCTGGATTCGCGCCTGTGACAAGATAAACTGCACGTTCTTCCTTGACGTAAACCATTTTACTTCCAAACTCCTATTCCAAGGTGAACAAAGGGTAAGTAACTAGATAGCTTTAGCTCCTAAAAATACGAGAGACAACCACACTTGGTAACATTTTAGATAGCTGCTTGTTTATGGGTATTGTTGCATCAGCACAAACGCTGTTACGTTTGGGAGTTTGCATATTGGTTGGGAATTTCACAAAGCTCAACGGCTTTGTGAAACGACAAAAACGGCTCAAATGAATTTGGTGATAATTACACAAATATCGGCGAAAGCCTTGTTATATAAATACCATGGAGCTTTTACGAGGGGGAGCAACTGTTATAACAAAAAAAAACGAAAAACTAATTTATCATCAGCTGTTTTAAACTGCGTCAGGAGGCCAATTAGGACATATACAAAAACAAAACAGTAGATGATACAAAGTAAATGTTTGATAGCATCACTACCATCGATGGTTTCAGCCTTGTTTTTATTTGCTGCGAACTTCATTAAATCACGAGAATAGTTGATTTATCAAATTTTTACTACAAAAATATATGAAGCCACATCACGTTCGCTATTTTCAGTGATATTATCAAGTTTAGAAAACTGAACTATTTTGACGGAACGTTTACTTTATAAAATAGCGTTTGTCATATTATGTTATCCTTCAGAATACACTAGGTATATCGAATTAGAAAAAGATTCGAGCAACGAGATTGCAGAGGTATATTCAGATTTTAAATAGTACCTATGTACCTATAATTTATTCAATATGGTATAATGTAGGCATGTGCCTAATATAATGTTTATAAATGGCTGTGACTACCCTTTGAGACAGAAACAAGGTAGGTGCGCCTGATTGGAGACAGCCATAGATATTTACTTCATCATCTCCTTGCCCTTTTCCCACGCATTTTCGACACAAAATATATCCACACACATCTCTTCCATTCCCCTTTATCACCTGTCATCACAATACTCGCTCCTTTCTTACTCATGTCATATTTCACGCAATCCATCCATCACATCTTTGATCTAACTCTACCCTTGTATCTGTCACCGTGAAATTGTAAAAACCGTTAGATTATAATCTGTCTCGCGAGATTGTAAACTGTCGAAAGATTGTGAACCGGAACATACTGCTTACAATTTAACACCCGATCGAATTCAGTTGGTTAGGTTAGTAGGTTAGATTTGAGTTACTCAAATCTTTATCACTGTAGTGTCCACTAACGAGGCGAGCGAGCAGAGCGAGCGTGCCGCGGGAGCGCCAAAAAATGTTCCGGTTCACAATCTTTCGACAGTTTACAATCACGCGATATAGATTATAATCTAACGGTATTTACAATTTTACGGTGACATATCCATTTATATTAATATATATCTAACACTCTTCACACATGAGATTCATCAGACATTAACTTCTTTTCAAATAAGATCTTTTGTTCTGACGTTTTACAGCCTTGTATATCTTTTAACTATATCGTTGAGTTTAAGTGGTCTCTGTAGAATGCTACGGTACGATTACACTAAATCCGTTACCTATCGATCGAAGTATGGTCGGACGTCATCGACCGAACTTGTCCGAACAAATTTCGATGGAAGCGAACGGATGATGTCGGTTGTCGTAGCCCTTTGTTTTCTTTCGTTCGGTTCGCACGAGCTCGGTCGATGACGTTCGACCATACTTCAACCGATAACGGATTTGGTGTAATGGGGCCGTAAAGCCTTCTTGTCGTTCCTTCCATTCACAACCGGCAGTTAGGTTGCAAATACCTGTGATTATTTATTGACAATTTATCTAAGGCTAATCCTACAGCTGCAGAATTGCATTTCGTTCGCACGACTTAAGTCCATCGATTTATACCCCATTAGCAAGTTCTAAAGAACTTAAATTACAGAGAATATTAACTACAGTTGTTCTGTAATCAACCTTTGTTAAAATGAGGGTTCCTTCGAATAGCAGTATTTATCTATCTAAATTTATAAAACCCTTTATGTTACTACACCAGTAGGTACTGTCAAACGGTGAACGAAACATCGTGAGGAAACCAACATGTCGTAGAACCTAAAAAGTTCAGAAACATATGTCAAGTGCATGAAAGGAGCCTTTGAGGCGCACTTTTACCACACTGGTTTGAAAGAACTAGTAAAGACTAGACTAGGTAGTAAGTAGTACTGACTGACTGAGTGACTGACAGTCAACGCACTGCCTAAAATAGCAGGAAACTTGGATGGTTGGATGACTTATATTCCGTTTATGTATAGTGTACGAATGCACCAAGAAAGATATTCCCGAAATTTAACTTCTAGAGGACGCAGCGAGAAGATGAAGTCTGCAAATAAAAACCCAGCGTGGTTAAAGTCGCGGAGCGTTCGACTATAGTTTTCAATGTTGTGAGTCCGTATTCAGTAACTATTTTGCCAGTTTAGATTCAATTTGCAATGGATGCGATTGTCCATTTCTAGCTCGTTTTACTGAAAACGACATATAGCTCTAGTAGAGTATCATCATCACCATCAGTATAATCGATGGTATCGAGGATGGTATAGGTTCTGGGTAAGCCTACTCAACCTAAAATCGTCCCGATAGTAAATTCAAAAGTTGCCTCCTGACACTGTGTAAATCATCAAACATAAATGGTAAAGGCCTTTTTATAGTCAAAATACTATTGCCAAAGTCATTGTCAGTCGATCAGACGTGGTACTTTAAAAATACAAACATGAAAAAAGAACCTTTCGATAGCATGACCTACTGCAACTTGAATCGGGTGTCATTCATAGTACCTATTATTGAAGTGGTACTACAACGAAGAAGTATAGTTCCGTAACGAAGGGTGTTCTCGGCCAGTAATGGCTGAGGTACATGCAATGGCATTCTCGGTTGGAAATGAACATGAAACGCTGCTTATTATTTCCTTGTATTTGATACTTGGTAATTCTATAACCCGATGGTTGGCACTGGTTTCTGAGGTTGACCGACGAGCCAAATCACGTCAACATCGGGCGTCATCTTAAACAATGCTGGTCATGGGTTCAGATCCGTTCGTGCACCAATGGATTTTCTGTTCGAAAAACTATGTGTCATATCAAACGGTGTAGGAAAACATTGACGACCTCGGTGGCGCGGCGGGTATGCGCTCGGCTAAGACGCAAGATGCGCGGGTTCGATTCCCGCTACGGGAAAAATGTTTGTATGTTCTGCAAATATTTATTCTGGGTCTGGGTGTTGTTATGTATTATAAGTATGTATTTACAAAAAAAAGTATTTAAGTACCTATTCTATCAGCCATCTGGTTCCCATAGTACAAGCTTTGCTTAGTTTGGGGCTAGATGGCGCTGTGTAAAATGTCCACAAATATTTATTTATTATTATGAGAAAACCGGCATGTCGTAGTTCGAAGTTATGTGTCAAGTGCACAAATGGAGCCGTTAAGACGCATTTTAAAACCTTTCACCTCACTGGTTCCAAAGAACTAGTGACACGAAAAGTAGTAATCGTAATCATCATACGCAAAGAAGAGCAAATCATTCTTCTTCTTAGTCGCTACACTCTTGACAGAGTGGTCGTGGTCGTCAGCTCAGGAGTAGTGGCTCGCTTCACAATTTGCGCCATTCGTCTCTAGTGTTGGCCTTTCTGGAGCATTCGTGTAGTGGACCATTCAACGCTGCCTTGACTTGGTCCGTCCATCTCATTGGAGATCTTCCTCGGGCTCTTGTACCCTCAATTTTCCCCTGAACCACAAGACGTTCAATGGACAGTTCTCCACGCAGCGACACGTGCCCAAAGAACGTGAGAATGCGAGACTGAACGACAGATGTTAGACGCTGCTTGATGCCGAGTTTGTCGAGTATAGACTGGTTGGTACGGAACTCTGTCCACGATACTCCAAGCATGAGAATGCTGGAGGATGCCTCCAAGCTGGAGGAGGCTCCAGCACCACATCTCTAGAGCGTCTATTTTCTTTTTCTCGCTTTCACGGAGGGTCCACGCAAATCATTATGTAAGCATTATCTTTATCCCACTTATGTAGGGTCGTGCGTTATTTTCTTCCACACCTTAAGCCAGATTGCGGCGGCAAACGGTAATAAATCCTAATCATGCCTAACCACCCTTCGGTGCCGATAGGGGGACAAATCATGGAAGCAAGCGGCAATAGGTTTCCTACTAATTATAAATGCGAAAGTTTGTGAGGATATACGGATGTGTGGATGTGACGATGTATGTTTGTGCCTCAATCACGCCGTAACGGCTGAACGGATTTGAATGAAACTTGGGATGTTTTTGTTTTTATTTTGTTTTATAAATTTTAGGATAACTTGTTAGTTGTCTAGCTGTTGCTAGACAAAAACATTAGGTAAATAAATAGATAGTATGCAGCAGGAAACTACATAATATAGGAAGGCTAATTACTAGTTTCCGTTTATATACATGCTATGTGTGCTGGAATAACATATTATAGGCTACTTTTCGTCCGGATATCACGCGAGCAAAGCCGCGGGCGAAAGCTAGTAGGTATTATGTAATTTCCTTCAGTTAATTGAACTACTGCAAAATATATCATTTTACAACATCTTTCACAAAAGTAGCTCTCGTGTTCTTTATAAGCCACTTTATCCTAATATTATAAATGTGAAAGTTTGTGCCTCAATCACGCCCAAACGGCTGAACGGATTTGAATGAAATTTGGAATATACATGGTATGCGTGCTGGAATAAGATATAGGTAAATTTTTATCGGGGTACAACGCAGGGTATTTTTAGGCAGCTAGTCTATGATTAATCAGGAGTCGCTGCAAGTTTTCTTATGATTATTTGTGGCTCTGTCTACCCCATTACCCATCCTCACCACATACGGGCGTGATAATATGTATGTATGTAGACATAGATATAACATTTATTTACTAAAATAGCACACATAACACATACCATGGAATTTAAGAATATAATTTAAAAATCAGTTAGGCAATTGAAAAAAAAACGGACATCAAACATTAAATACATATAAGTATTAAGTATACATTAATATTAATATTATTATTCAAATCAAATTACCTTGCGACTTAATTATGATGTGTGCTACAGCATGTGTTGTATCTATGAGGCAGCGGGCTGTTTGAGAAATACCTAAGATACGAGTAAGCTGTTAAAAGAAATCCAGTGCTAGCCCCATTGACGCAAGCTCTGGATTACACGGTTACATCATACGTTGAATAATATTGGTATCGCTTACTTAGTGCTATTCGGAAACCGGAACAGTAAAAACCAGTTGCTGCCGATGCGATGCAAGATTATATCTCGAAGTGAAGGTGAGGGTTGTGCGCTGATTCCTACCGTTTTCGAAAGTCGTGCGTGTCTCCGTTCCATAACTAAATCACCCTCTCGGCAAAAAAAATCCTTTCAAAAGTTTGCTTGTCTACAGCCGGACATCTTGCCTGGGTCTCGCTTCGTGGTCTACTCTACATCATTCATTTATTTTTGGATTGCCTTTTCTTTATCCAGTCACTTACCAACTTAACATTTCTTGATCTAAATAAAACATTTTAAATTATGCAACTATTTTAAAGCCATTATTGACAGTAACAGGAAAGGGGTTAGATGTCATAATAATTAAAATTAACATTTTTGAATAAAAAATGTTAAGTGGCTAGGTATAAAAAAAGCAATCCATTCTACCCGGAACGGAAAGAATTTCGCAAATGCATGAAGTATGCAAATGACAGATCGTAGTCGAGTAAGTGAGTAAGTGTGATTCAATTTATAAATTCACATCCTGACATCGAAGAGATTGGACCAAATGGTGAAAGTGAGCGAAATGTTCCGATTTATTTTACTTGTGCTTTCAAACAAGTAGGTAGGTACTGCATGCAACTTACTCGTCGATATTTTAGCGAAAGGCTTATCTTTTCTTTTTTGGCTAAAGATCCTCAAATCTACGCTGAAGCTTGGGTAATTGAAGCGAATGTATTGGGATGAGCTTAACTAAAATTTTAGTTAATTGTTGCATATTAATAATTTTGGCTGCGACATTTTTTACAACTTTTATGGATAATAAACAGCGCCATCTATTGCATGTCAGCTATTACCAACTATTGTATATCGCGTAGGTATTTTAAAGAAATTGCAGTATAGCTACCTAGCCAGCTAGGCACTCAGCCACTGGCATAGTCTGAAGCTAAATCTGGCCACGTCAGCGCGCGAAGCCACAACAATCGTAAATTGTGGTAATAAAGTAGCCTAATTTGTCACCTGTCTCCCTTTACTTGGCATTATATCTTCGAAGGTTTTTAAAAGTTTACCTACTATATCGAAGGATGGACACACTCCGCTAGGAGAACGTAGGTAACATAGTGTTCTGTGGACACACCGCACAAATAATAAATAATGTTTTTTTTTCTGTGAACATTTAGGGACCTATTCTATAAAATAGACAAAAAAAACTAGGTAGGTAAGTAAGTTTTGAATAGGTTTTAAACTTAGAATAGAAATAGGTATAATCACAACATTGCATTGCTTTTACCTTGAAACACGTAATCTCTCTGACCTTTCTATTCTAAGGCAATTTAGATAATTCGATATAGCGGATTTTTAAATTATACCTACCTTTTCTACACTAGTATTATAAAGAGGAAAGATTTGATTATAGGATAGGCATTAAATAGGCTCTGAAACTATTGGACCGATTAAAAATATTATTTCACCGATGGGAAGCTACACTATCCCCGGGTGTAAAAAATTCCTTACATCGCGTTCTCTGCGAAAACTATTCATGATCATGATGGAACAAAATAATGTACTACGACTTTGCAGAACACATCATTATCTACAAAAAGTATCGCGACATCATATGTCTAGCTAACTATTATAGTTGTCACAAACACTAATATTATAAAGCGGAAAGATTTGATTGTTTGATATTATAAATGCGAAAGTTTGTGAGGATGTTTGGATGTTTATGCTTCAATCACGCCTAAACGGCTGAACGGATTTGAATAAAACTTGGTATATACACAGTACATGTGCTGGATTAACATATAGGCTATCTTTCACCCGGGTACCACACGAGCGAAGCCGCAGGAGGCAGCTAGTATATTATAAAAGTGCTTGCCTACAGGTTACGAATGAGTTACCTACCTAAGTGTGTCACGAGTATTGTATTTATTCCGATGTAGGTAAGAGTCCCACCTTTGGGAAATATCGACCCTGACATGAGTTCTTACACCACTCTATTGTATCTCTCATCTAAAAATCCATTATATACTCTTTCGTGCTTTTTGTACATAATCTGCATAATAATGAAGGCGATATTGGAATATCATGCATATTTATGAATAATATTAAAATGGTTATAATAAACAAGCATGTGCTGTTTTTAGATGGTGATATGCAGGATAGATATGTGGTAATTTGAATAAAAAACGCCTGAAATTTTTCAGAAAGTTTTTAATTTTCAACAAATTTGACAAATTAACACACAGATTTTTATGCGAGATCGTATCCAAAGACAGCAACGATTAGTGTGAAATGACAAAAAATATGGTAAAAAGTACGATTATTAAAACTCTTAAATTAAAACGAGGCTATTGTAGTTTCGGAACCCGGAGGGAATCCTAATGTTGGTTTAGGATTGCGTAGCTATTGTAGGGGAAGCGCGCACAGCCCAGACAAGCTCAAGATTTATAAAAAATATATTTCTCAGATTTGACTTAACAATTTTGTTAGGTATTTATTTATAATTAACTCAAAAACCTAAATGATTTCTGAACATTTAAAAATTAAATTAAACTGTTTCAGTTTTCTGGGGTGGCAAAGACTACTTCGCATTCAGACCATGATTTTGGATACGGCGTTAGGCTAAGAAAACACAGGAAAAAAACATTATAACCAATATTAAAAATTACAATTTATATTTGTATGTCAGGATCGTAAGCAAATGGCGATCCGTGATCTCTGCCTACCCCTATGAGAAACAGGCGTGATTTTATGTATGTATGCACATACTAGCTGTTGCCCGCGACTTCGTACGCGTGTAGTACACTATTTTGTTCAATAAGCTAAGGTTTCCAAAAATCGAGCTATTCAAAATTCATGCCCTTCACCCCAGTTTCCTCTAAGTTTTGGGCGCTTTTTATGTCTACTAAGCCATGTTTGATATTTTATCCTCTCAACGTTTCGATTTAAAAATGCAATAATAATTCCAAATGACCTTTTAAATCTAACTGACCTATGCACTTCTTATTTTATTTAGTTGTGTGACCTAGCTTACCAGATACCAATCTCAATGAGATCTGGTAAAAGTAAAAACATAGGAAGGTAAATAGGTATTTAAAATAAGTGACTTCCAGACCCGGGTCATCATAATACACTCGTAGACTCCTCTAACTGGGATAATTTATTGTACCTATATTGATTCACTGAGTCCTAGTGTTGCCCAAATTCAGTCTTGGTCTTGCAGTCTTGGTCTTGTTCTTGCGTTTTGCAAGACCAAGACCAAGAACAAGACCGCGTATTTTTAGCAAGACCAAGACCAAGACTGACCGTGCAAGACTTGAGCAAGAACAAGACATAGCCTGCAAGACTCTTGCGTCTTGCAGCTAGGACTTAGCGCTATTTCACTGAGTAGTTAGGTGTAACAGTTCGGTGTATAGGTAGGTACGCTTAGGAATTCTATGAGACGCAAAAAACTGTATCAAAGAATATGAAAAACTGGACCTATGCGCATTACGACTAATACCATAAACATAGCGAATAAAAAAATATCTAAGTATTAAAATCAAACTGAGTGCATGCATAGTTATGTTTTAACCATCGGCACTTTGATAATGCGGCATCAAAGGTTTTGTACTTACTTCTCAAAGAAATTTGCCGCTTTTCGGAAGTGCATGGTTATGATACACGCGCCGGCGGCTTCTTTTGAAATCTAAAACAATCGTTGCCGCCACGCCGAAATCATAACATTTGACACTATTTGATTGCCGCCATAGGGCGTAGGTATACTCATGCAAAATAATTTCCTAGTAGAGTACCTACAGGTGTTCCAAAGAATAAATAAGTTTCAGAGTGCTTAGAATGAAAATGAATACATTATACTGATCACGCAAGTAGTATTATGATTAGGATAAAATGGTAAGGATAGGTAGTAGATGTCATATTAATTCATTCTAGTAAGTATATATTATAATATTGATTACTTATATGGTTTTAAACTAATTACTTAGGTACTATTATTGTACATTTAGTCATTATATTTCTTAAGTTTTTACAAGAAAAAATAGCAAAAAAGTGTTCAAATATCACCCGTTTAATAAATATTGTAGCCACTTTTAAATATACTTGAAACGTGTAAAAAAATTTCTTCTTCGAATTTCTTATCAAATCTTCAGTTATTTATTAATCTGCTTGATCTTTACTATGGCTATGTTAATTCAAGCTCACAATGTTCCAATTCTAATACGTTTTTCTAAGATTTAAAGTAAACTTTAATAAATAGTAATAGACTAATAGGTAATTGCAAGACTCTTGCTGCAAGACCAAGACCAAGACCAAGATTGGGAGCGCAAGACCAAGACCAAGACCAAGACCAGGTGTATTGGCGCAAGACCAAGACCAAGACTGGCTAAGTCTCGTCTTGTTCTTGCATTTGGGCAACACTACTGAGTCCTGAGTATCGGATATAATTACAATTACCTACATAGTTACCTAATTAATGTATAAATTTAAGTCATGACTATTGATACTGCCAGAAGTATAATTCAATCAATCTGCTCATGCGCAATATAACTCACTGTGAAAGTTACTTATGACTAAGAGGTACTTAAAGTCCATTTCAAAATTGTTTGCCATTTTATCTTTATAGTGATTTTTCACGAGCAAGTGGTTTGAGCTAGTGCAATCGTGCCAATGTCAGCCACTATATTACCTGTTAATATATGATGATGAAAATGTTTAACTGCAACATTACCCATGTATACTTTTATGATGGAGTTGCTTGTTTTAATCATTTGGAAATTGCAACAGGATGATTAATGGCTTCGCCACACAGCGAGCCGTAACTAGTTGTGAAGCAAACTGGAGATGCACGTAAAAAAATATAATCGTAATTCATAACCATTATTTTTGTTTTATATTTATGGGCTTATAAGTCAAACCATTTTATGGTACCAAAAGGCATACGGCAAATTAGCCGGTTAAATGCCTTATTTTGTAAGCCTATTGTCGTCCGCTGTAGTTTGCTCCAGGCCGCCTTCTCACACATGTTCTATGTGTGTGTCAGTTTTACAAAATAAGGCAGCTGTAAAGGTAACATCCAAGCTACATAAGAAGTTGGAGAGAACGCGAAGTTCTGCGGTAAATCACGATAATTAAATTATTTGGAACTAAGCCATGTTATTAGTACAGTCATGAGATATTGCTATGGCACATTGTATTAATAAATAACACCCAACAGTCCTAACCTCACGTATCAGAACTACGAGTACCATGGTACAACAACACCCGCAACACATGCAAACATTTCTTCCGCAGCGGGAATCGAACCCGCGCCTCTTGCGTCTCTGCCGAGCAATCGCTCGCCAGGCCACCGAGGTCGTCAAAGGGATTAAAGACCCGGTATAAGGACTTTGTTACAGGGATTTGTAATATTAAAATTGAATTTTGAAATTGAATTACAGGACTTTGCTTTGTTTTTTTGTACTGGGCGGTCCCGTGGAGCTGGATAGGGAAAGACCCTCATCCGTCATCTAGAAAATGCTCTTAAAAATCGACGTGCCATTCCAACCGACGTAAACTTTGGGTAGGTTATGTAATTAGCGTGAGAGCTCGTAATTTGTTTTATATTATGTCTTAAAACACACGGAGGATTTTACGAGTTATCTAACTTCACACGATGGTCGTAAACGAGGAACAGCTGACGGTGACCTGTTCCCGGAAGCTTCTCTAGATAATTGCGCCTATTTAAGAGCCCTTACTGCATCTTGACGTTTGGCGTCCCTCACAAAAGTGCCTACTTAGGTACGGTCTCGTAATGGCTTAATTAAAATGGTGTCGAGGCTGGCAAACATTTTTTTAAGAAATTAATTGAAGCAAGGAGTAATGAGTTTTATACTGACAGTATTATAAATATGAGTGACGTGATTAATTTAGTCACGTCTGACCGTGACCGTGACGCCTCGCTTGGCGTGAAGGAGCCTTTACGAAGGTACTGATTAAAATAAAACTTTTATTTACAAAGTTCCCAAACTAGTAAAGCATCTTCGTTCAATTTATTTTATTAGCTTTGGCATATTATACTTAAATTAAATTAAATAATCTTATAGAATTATGCCGAAAGCAAAGCCAAGATTATGCAAAGACATCCATCCAAAGTAAGTGAATTGGTTGAATGAAAATGAATACTAGGATTTGTAGGTTATACCCAATTTTTTACGTAGGTTACGTAGGTATGTAGGTACTATACTATTCGTGATCCAATAGCTGGTTCAGATTTGGCTCAGCAGATCAGTATTGCCATTCAGCGTGTCAATGCCTCCAGCGTCTTGGGCAGGCTTCCACCGTCTGATGATCTGGATCAGGCTATCTATCGTGCATTTGCAACGGTCTTAAGATAGCCCTACTATTTCTTTTGTATTTTGTAAATCATATTTGTATTAGTTGCATGTCGTTTCAAATTTCAAAATCGTTTCAAAAACATCCACCATCATAGGGTTGAAAAAATATTACCAAGAAAAACCATAACATTTTAGGTTAGGACTTCATACCACTTGCATAGTTCTTACCAACACTGGAATTTTCTTATCTGACTATCATAAACAACATGCCAGTAAATAACTAAATGAATAAATATTTGTAGACATTTCACACAGCGCCATCTAGCCCCAAACTAAGCAAAGCTTGTACTAAGGGCACTAGATGACTGATAAAATAATTAACTAATATACTTTTTTTTTGTAAATACATACTTTATATGCACATGGTGTATATGTATATACTAAGTACTACAACACCCAGGCCCGGAAGAAATATTTGTAGAACATACAAACATTTCTCCCGTAGCGGGAATCGAACCCGAGCCTCTTGCGTCTCAGCCGAGCACTCGCCCGCCACGCCACCGAGGTCGTCTTAGTAAGTATCATAGTAAGTACTACAACACCCTGAAGAATTATTCGCAGAAGATATCGACCGAGATCAAATCCTTGACAATGTTGATGTGTGAATATGTTATGTCATCTGCTCGGGCGCTACAGGAAGCGCAGAGCCTCCGCCCTTGCGTAACAAGGCGTCTCGGGCCCGATTTTGATGAAAGCTATTCGCTATTCCTCATAGTTTCGTATTTGGCTATGCACAACCACTTGAAGAATTCACCCTGTATATAATATGACGATTTTTGCAAATTAATAGGTTGTTGATTGTGTTGTGCCTGTATTTGTTTCATACCGTTCATTACATAACTGCGTAGGTGCAAAATCTAGTATCTTGCCATATAAACTTTACTAGCTTCTGCCCGCGACATCGCTCAGATCCAGATTGCATCGTACTCTATTAAAAAATAGGTACTTGTTATTACTATGATTTACTCTTTTGTCTCTTCTCATTTTGAGTCATGAGCTTTCGTGTTTCATTTAAACGTACGAAAGATATCATCTTGTATGATGGATGAGTATTTTTCGATCGTTTACTCTTTAGCCACGGTCCCAGATCTGAATTCCACTTCAACCGGAACAAGCCCCCATCCATTCAGTTTGAGTAATAGCTAACACGTATTGCCATTATATCATGACACAAGTAGCAAGACTTGTGCCTAACGTACTTAATATTTATACGTGCCTCTGACTACCCCCTTCAGTCCCTCAAATCAACATTAAAGTTATCAGCATCACTCACGTTACCTATCTGTCTGTACTGAAGCAATACCGCATTAGGAGTGTTAAGTAGCGGATTTGCTCACTAAAATCGATGTAGAACTCTGTTTTACATTAATGAAATGTGTTAACTCAAAAAGAAAGAAAAAATTATATTTTTTTTTCTTTGGTTCCTCAAAGTGAAAACTATAAAAGATAAAAAAATATGCTCCCAAAAAAATCTTGAAAAGTCCATGTTTTGAGTTTGTTTTGATCTAGATCTTGGGAACCCTGCCATATTTTCAGATAAATTTTACTTTTATAGGTAGGTAATAACTATTTATTTAGTTGTTGAAACGAGTTTTTTATTCATTTTGTTGATTTCAATATTTTACGCGGTCTCACTCTCTTGTCTTGCTTTTACACTCCCGAAGTCTCTTTCGAAATGGTTTATTCCAGATTCGTCCCATGGAAGTTCATTGGTCTAGACGCAATGGTAGGTACGGTATCATCTTAAGTGAGTAACCCTATTTGCTCTACGGCTCTAACTACATTAAACTTACGTACTACCTATAGAAAACTAAAAATAGGTACTTAGTTGTATAGTATTTTCTGTACATGTTCATGTTTTGTACGTTTTTTAGGTTTGAAAGTTTGTATGTTAAACATGTATGAAACATGGCCGGCGGTTGAACGGATTTGTATGTACGGGTTTGGGATATACATAGTTCGTGATCCGAAATAACAAAGGCTATTAAATACAGCTAGTAACATTATAATACTAACGAGCTTTACGAACTGGCTTCGTCATCACTAACAAGTCTTTTCTTGCACATTGTATCATAAATGCCTCTTTTTATTCACCGAACTAATAAATGAAGAACCCGTAATTGAACAAGGTCACATTTTGGTTAGACGATTCAAATTTTATAACCTAGAACCGATATTTTTGAATGTAGTTTTATATTGTATTAGCTGCCGCCCGCAGCTTCGCTCGCGTGGTATCCGGATAAAAAATAGCCTATATGTTAATCCAGTACATGTACTATGTATATTCCAAGTTTCATTCAAATCCGTTCAGCCGTTTGGGCGTGATTGAGGCACAACCATCCAAACATCCAAACTCACAAACTTTCGCATTTATAATATAAGTAAGATAATGACCACACAATGCGACGCGGCGAAGTGGAGGACCCAGGATGAGATGGGGGGACGAACTGGACTCAGCCTGTGTTGATGGGTTAAATCGCGAAGAGTAACAAAGGAAGGGAGGCCACTGTCCTGAAAGACAACGCTTGAATAAAAATTATGTATTTATGTTTTAGGTTCTCAAGAGCTTGAAGTACCTAATTTCTTAAACAACCAGCATTAAATTTATACAAAAAAAAAATATAATTAATACTCATAATTCCTTTATAAATCCAATTTATATATTTATATATTGCCATATAAATCCAAGTATTAATAATTAAGCAGTTTAAAATACCATACTTAAAATGTTCCTAAAATAAGTGCTAATGAGATTGTCGGTAATGGCCCAACCTTGGTGTGGTCCTGTTTAAAGGATTTATCTTCCTGTACCTACCACCAGAACCTTGCTCAAAGTTTGGACTGGTAACTTGATACTTTGGGCAATTAATGTAGGAACAACAATCCCAATTAATAGCTATCACACTTATCGTAAGTATTTATGGTGTCCTTCTTTTGTTTTGAAACTAGCAGTCTTCTTGCTAATAGAACCCTTATAAAAACTGTCAAAACCTCAGAGCATCAAATCAACTGTCAAATCAAAACATAAACAATGGCGTGGTGTGAAAATCTCTCTTCATATTCGTCCATACAGAAAGTAAGGACGAACTCACTCTTAAGGTATTTCCGAAAACTACCTACTACTCTTAGTAGATATATGAAATTGTTAGTTATTTTTTTGTTAGTTCTGGTCATTTATACTATTACTTAATATATTAAAACTATAATAAAACCTTTTTAGATGCTTGTATGGTTTCTCCAATCATTTGCAGTGGTATTGCCTACTGATTAAATAAATTGAGTCGAACAACTATGTGGGAGTATGTGGGCTTTCAACTCAAATTACTTCATACATTGTGGTTTCGCAATTTTGTTTAGGAATTGATAGGAAATAAAAAAAGTTGTCATTGTTTACTAATGTATAGTGCATTTTATAATAGTATTATACTTTATCATATTTTATTAAAACATTCCTCATTATTTAAAAATCTATAATTATATTTACATGTAACTATATAAGTAGGATTTGTCTATTAACCTGAAAGTATCTCTTGTTTTGAGTCCACAATTTATATATTATAACGTTTCGTCATTTTACTTTTGAATTTCACGAATTTCGCAACTTCTTTACTTTTCAATCCAGTGACAGTGCGGTTGCTGTCTATAATCAGGATAGGGTCAACTTTATCTTTTTTCTTTAGGTCAGCTAGATCCGGTAAATCAGTCTGTTTCATTACAAAATAAACTGAAGGCATATTTATTAGTTTTGCATCGTTAGCTTCTTCTTCTGGAAACACGATATACACGACCAGCGGTTTCGCCTTCGGTCCAGATATTTTGACATTGGCAGGAGCTGTGGCGACCACAATTTTATAGTCTCTAAATGGCTGCTGAATTATCGGGATACTTAAGTAGTTACTGTCCAACAGTAGTGAGCTATTTTCGCTGGAGCTATTAAAAGAGAATAATGTTTTCGCTATTTGGTTGGTATACCCGGTCCCAAGTTCTGAGGAATGCGAAAAATAAGCTTTGGAAGGCATTTCTCGTTTCGTCGACTCTTGAGGAATTTTAGCAAATAATGCACCGAATATCCTTGGTTTTACTTCTTCATTCACAGAAATAGGATTCAATTTCAGATCAAATCCATTACTGATAGGCTTACTTAAGGTAACTTGGTTGATGGAAACGATCATGAGTAGCGCAATTTTCTGAAATAATTATAAAGTATTATTAAGAAGATAAAATGATCCTCTTTTTGCCTATTTATTTTATTTATTTTTATTTTTAGCCTGTGTTGTCCCACTGCAGGGCAAAGGCCTCCCTCCCTTTTTTCCAGCGTTTTCTGTCCCTTGCCACAGTGGGCCAGTCTGAAGATGCACATCCAATTCGTCCCGCCATTCCATTACCTATTTAGTATGAAAAACTGCCTGACCAAAACAGAACATTGTTTACGAAATGTTCTCGCCAAAATGTTAAATGCTATGATAGGTATGAATTTAGATAACATGAGTATTGCTATCAAATCATCGACTCACGTGTTGCATTGCTGAACTAAACTCCCAGGAACTAGCACTTACGAATCACAACTCATACTGATTGTTACATCAGTCATCCAACCACATAATTGTTGTTTGTTTTGGAAAACAACTAAACGATGTGTCTGTTTAACTGAATTCAAGACATATGAAGACAAACACTAGTTCTTAGTTCACGTTTACATAATATCACGTCTCGTTTGTTTGGTAGTTTCTTGTGTTTTGAGGAAATGTACTAACAACAAGGCTTATTCGTACTAAGACATGTTCTGTAGTTGTATCATCTAAGCTGATTGTAAAACTAACAACAGCATAGATTATGTTACTCGAAATCTCATGCCAATGATAACCGATTTTCATTATTATTTCGCTGGTGAGAGGACAATCCCATGATAGTCACCTTGTACTCATAGTCCCATATAAATATTACTACTGTCTACTTTGATACACCAAATGACGTGACTAGTCTAGAAACGCCATTATGTTATAAATATCAATTATCAAATAATACAGAATGGTTCATAGGAGTTTAAATCATAATCTCCTTAATTCTGTATCCAACACATATTGTAAATTCCCTTTCTACTCGAGCTATCCACCGAATCATTAACATGCTAACTCGACCCTATTCCAGGAAATATGCCTACGTCAATTTTATTATATGAGCCATGAAATGGAACTCCGTTATGTATATTCAAATCACGTCTACGCTAGCACATTGGAAGACAGCCTTCCCTGGGTATGTACCTCAAATCATACGATTTATGGAAAGCCAATATCCCTAGCATATTTACCTCGGGAAACTGTTACAAGTTGACGCTAGGTGACATATTTATTAGCTCTATGTGGTAATTTACAATATCAAAGATAGAGATGCTGATACACGATTCTGGTGCCAAGGTTTCAAGAAATTGGCTCATACATTTGGCCTATAGGTATAGAAAATATTGTTACCGCACTAACTTCAGCAGATTTCATTTGAAAATCTAACTGACTCTTTATTTTCTTATCATATAATTTATAAAGGTACTTAAATCAAACAAGTTAAAAATCTATTTGGTTTCTGTTTATAAGGTTTCTGTTTAAAATATTTCTATCGGTCAGTCTAAGAAACTAGTTTGTTACGCTCGTTGCACAATATTGCCAAAACCATTTCTTCACTAGCTGCCGCCCGCAGCTTGGTGTTACCTGATACCCGGATAAAAAGTAGCCTATATGTTATTCCAGCACACATACTATGCATATTCTAAGTTTCATTCAAATCTGTTCAGCCGTTACGGCATTACGGCGTTATTGAGGCACAAACATCAAACATCCTCACAAACTTCCACATTTATAACATAGTAGGATTCAAAAACTCATGATGGCGATAAATGGTACACGTAGTTCCAGCCATTTCCTTTTCGCTTTGAAAATGGTTACGTTTCCGACCGCTTGATTTTTCACAGATAATTTCCCTTGAGAGAGAGCCGATTGAAAAGTGGCAAATAACTTTGACTTCAGATTTACTTCTGTTTGAAAGGCAGACAGTCTGTGCATTCTGATTGGTGGTATTCAAATTCAAATGCTTACCTAGGTTTGTGATAACTCGAAACTGTTTAATCCATTGAAACCGCAAGAGTATTGGAAGATCAAACGCCTCTTCGTAAGTGCTATAGGTATAATATTTACCTAGCTAGGTACCTACCAACATCCTATGCTACTATTACATTACCTATTAAAAATGTGTAAGTTTGTGTTTAGTGGATGTTTTGAGCCGCGTTCATCTCTGTAAAGGCTGAACAGATTTGGCCGAAACATGGAATACCTACCCATACCTACGGTACTTACCTACATTTTATCTGGGACCCAAACAGAACGGGCGCATGTTAGCACTCCGTAAGAGGACAGCATCACTGTTAATTCTAACCACACAAACGTTTCAGTTTGGCTTAGGTGCTTTGTTCGTAATTTAGAATGCAAATTGCACAGCGTCGAAAGCTTATGAGAAACGATGGAATAATTTTGTTGCATATATTATGATTGGTTGCCTTCGTGGTAACGCCTGCAAATTTAATAAACGCAAATGCGCTCATTGGTATTCTGCTAAATACCTACCTTACGCTACTAGACTTTCGAAACGTCTTAGAAAATGGGCATACCGATAATTGTTCACTTTTGAAAAAATTGCTTATCTTTGACTAGCTGTATCTCCATAACCAACCTAGAGTACTCGGGTTAGGCTCAAATTACAGCAAATGTTAGCTTTTCATAACGTAATAAAGATACCTGAAAAACGCTTCCTTAAGGTAACTTTTTCGATATAACTGAAAAAAAGTGCAAAAATTATTCGCAATATCTCGAACAGCACATGGATTTCAGTGTTGCAAATTTAGGTATTTAAACAACTCTCAAGGGACCTAACATCATATAATAAAATCATAGATACATACGCGTTTGCGATGTTTGCCTTTTTTGTGTCGATATTGACTGGCCTATGTCACGGTAACACAAAAGCGACGCCACTGTCACTTGCTTCGAAACTCTACCTTAAGGTAGGTAGATATTTAGTAAAAAAAAATATCCAACGGTGGACGCCCTTCCCTAGTCTGTTTTCACGTTCCATCTTGGATAATAACGTCAGCCAGGGTTATCAGGGGTATGAATTTTGTTCCTTTGTCCGGAAATTGGACGAAATTATAAGCGAGTTTTTTTTTTTGGGTTGGTATTTTAAAATGGCATTGATTTCTGTTTTGCTCCATTTTCTTTGATGTTTTGTCTGATAGCGACTAATTAATTCTGCTAAATTTACGCGCAAAACACGATATATTTTAACCACCTTACTTACATATTATATTACATTATTATATTATACCATAATAAATATACACTATATTTCATTCACCATCGTCCATGTCCAAAAAGAAAAATTTCTAAACACAATGTACAAAAATATAAGTTAACCTAGTCTTACTACGAAAATAAAATAGCGTTTCAAAAGAGACTTAAGAGTGATTGATTTTACAAGTTGTCGTCCGGAGAACTTCTATTACGGTATTTCAAGAAAGTGACTTGCTATTTTTGAACAATACCCAGCTTACCCATCTCAACTGTATAGTATAGGTAGGTGCTTTAGTAGGAATCGTGATCTGGAAAGTTTTCGGCTAACATTCTACCAGGCACATATCCAAATGAAAAATGCACTGAAATTAACTTATCAATTATGGAGATTATCCAGGCCTTTTTCAGCATAACGATCTGCTGGTACCAACTGCAATATACTTAACCGTCAATATCATCATTTCAGCCTAGTATCACCCATTGCTGGATATAGGACTCCTTTCGATTTTGCCAGCCGCCTCGGTCTTTTGCGTAACGCAAATTGCGTCATTTATCCAGGTTTTGCCGAACATATTGATATATTTTTAAGGTATATATTGAAACACATCCTATTCTAGCATAGCAGAATAGTATAATAGATAATTCTCTATCGATATCATTTAAAACTTTAAAACCTATGACCTATCGAAGATCTGCGTAACTCTGACTAGGCCAACCCGGGCTTACTGTTTAACCTAGAACAAGCAGAGCCAACTAAATCGGATTGAATGTCGTTCGCTCTCATCACAAAACCCTTCAAATCCATGTTTAATCTAGTAAGCCTTTCTCTGAGCATTTTGTCCGTCCTCGTTCACACTAGCAGTAAGCTTACATATACGCCTCATTCATTTGCTACGGACCTGCTATTCTCGCTTCATTCACTCTCATTACATTCATCATGCATGCGCGTCGTAGTTACCGATTTAGTCCAGGTACCGTACGCCTAGGCCTTCGCTTTCCAACGATACCATTCGCACTCGCTTTATCTAGGGTTATGTCAACTACTTACCTTTAGAAGGCTACTTTATGGCAGCATCATATCACTGTATCACTATAATAACTATATGGTGATATAGTGGGGCTCTCAGAACAGCAAATCAACTTCGTGCGGGGCTAAAGGCTGTCGCCATACCTTTCATGTCAATTATTTATGATTAAAACTTCCTACAGGTACCTACAGAGTACAGGTAGTTTAGACCATAGTCCCACTTGTGAAGACAGTAATTTCCATAAATAATAATCCTACTACGAGTAATATAAATGCGGAAGTTTATAAGGATGTGTGGATGTGATGATGTATGTTCGTGCCTCAATCACGCCATAACGGCTGAACGGATTCGGATGAAACTTGGAATATACATAGTATATGTTCTGGAATAACATATAGGCTACTTTTTGCCCGGATACCACGCGCGAAGCCGCGTGCGATAGCTAGTACCTAATTCTAAAAAGTTCCTTTTTCGCCTTTGACTGTAGAGGTACTGCTTGGGCTAACCTAATTGTTTTCTGATATGAATTTAATCATTTGATTAAACAAACAAAATAACTCCAGCCTGCCTTTCATTTAAGATGCCTTTGAATATACTACTAGGTACCTACAACATTTGTGGTACATTTATTGTTCCGTGCGCTAGAGGCATTTTTGACAAAAAAATGAAATGTAATAACATTGTAAAACTCTGCATTCTATCTTTTACACAAATAAAAAGTACTTGCTTGATACTAATAGGTATTTTTCTAAAAACTATTTTAATCCTAGTTTTTAAGATTGCACACATAACAAGCCCAAATTGAATCATCTCCTTTCACCGTGCATAATAAATAGCTATCGGCAGAGGCTTCCATATTATTATTCAATAAATAATAAATTCAGCATGTTAATATTTAGTAGATTATGATAGTTTACGCATAGCAGCTTACATAATCAATAACACTTATGGCTTAACTACACATTGGCCCGACAAACTGCGTCTAATTTACGCTGTAGAAACCGTTATTTTTGATTTACCGCGTTTAATGGGAATATAGATATTGTATTTTAAATATATTTTTTATCATGTTAATATGCCATGTTTACCTATCAGTAAAAACTGTCAGTGTGTCGGTTCACTATTAATTGACTAATATTCACAAATGTCTGTTAATGTCAAAGCGTTAATTCACTAACAACAATTATTGGTTTTACCTTTTCCATTTATTACCGTTTCATTATTATGTCGTGAATTTGACGCTGTCAAACAATTTGGCCCCTCGAGCTAGACCTATATGTGGATACAACATTAGGTTCATGGTTCATTACCATTTTATATAAATTAACCTTGTGATTCAACTGTTCCACTTTCTAAACAAAGTTAACCCGGAGTTGACATGAAATTCGGTACCTAAATCACGCGTCAACTCTACGTAAAACTAGTGAATAAAACATTGATTAAAAAAGCAAAACAAAAGCATAAAGAATTAAAAAGCCAGTTGTTTAATATAAAAACAATATCAACAAAATTATATTTCGCATGATAAATTATAGGTACAAGCAAGTATAAAAACAAACAAAATTAATTACAGATATAAAAGCTAAGGTCATAAATAGGGAAACAGCTTGGGGATCGAATAAATTACCTAACTAAATAATATCACGCTCAAAAAGCCTTTTCTGATTTAGGCCCATCATCCACAAAAGGCGAGCAGAAAGATTAATTTGTTCCTAATTGAATCAACTAAAGGATCTTATGAGGCATGGCACGTCTTTTATGCGTGGTTCTACTTATTATTTACCAACAAAAACATTTTTGCTAAAATAAGTTGGATCATAGACCTTATCATTACTGCAACACAACACAAACAAATCGTTAGCAAAAAATGTTGTGGGGGTTATTTACTCTATGTTCTATGTGTCAATATAACCCTTAGTCTTACTAGTACATGCCTACTAAATGGGTTACTTACTACTTAATACTAGGTACTTATTCTTTATTTAGATTATTCTTTTCTGTTTGACTATCCGACTGATTGCTATCAATACTTCGTTTTCGGTCCAAACCCGGAATAATGTTTTCATGCAAGCTCTCTTCCACAATGTTGTTCCTGGCATCCACAATGTTGTTCCTGGGATCCACAATGTTGTTCCTGGGATCCACAATGTTGTTCCTGGGATCTACTATGTTGTTCCTCGGATCCACAATGTCTCCAGTCTTAGTTTGGTATTTCACGTAATACACCTCCGGTCTGGACGGCTGAGTTTGTTTTCGAGGGAGAACCACCTGTACTGGATCCTCTTTCTTCGAGAGAACATAGATCAATGTCTTGTCTTCTATCTGAGACTGCCTTTGGAGAATTTGCTGTAATTGGACTTGGTTATCGTACTCCTGACTGGGCGCTTTGATAAACAATATGTTGTAAGTTTTCTTTGGCGAAGGTAAATTTATAGGAGATTGCGGCGATTCCTCGAACTCCGGCTGCGGCACGTGGAAGTAGATATGCTTGAACACTATAGGCTCAGGAGTATTCACACTGAGTTGGGCATAGCTCTGATGATTTTTATTCTGTGGAGCATAACTCTGATAAGCTTCATTTGGAAGACCATTACTCTGATAAGCTTCATTCGGAGGAGCATTAGTCTGATAAACATTCGGATGTACATAACTTTGATGAACTTCTTTCAGAAGAGCATTACTTTGATGAACTTCATTCAGAAGAGCATTACTTTGGTAAGCTTTATTTGGAGATGCATAACTCTGATAACCTTCATTTAAAGCAGTACTTCTTTTCAACTCATTGTCTAAATTTGCAGCCTTCTGTAAAGCTTTATGTTTTTCTTCGCCATTGTGGCTGTGGGGGTTCTCATATTTTTCAGTCTGTGATGCTGTATCATGTCCAAGAACTGGGTTATACGGTGAATCTTGACCTTCAATTTTGTGACGTTTTAAAAATTCGTAATCTTTTCCTGATATTTTGTATGATATGGCCTTTTCTGGCAATTTTTCGGTTAATTGGGCCTCGTGAACAGATTTGTAACTAAGAGCAGAGTTGGGAGCTTTTTGACTACTGATTGATGGTGGGCTGATCGAGCTAAAAACGGTGGTTGATGAGGGCGGTAAGTTAATGACAGAAGAAACCGCATGATTTATTGGTGCCGAACTAAGTACAGGAGATGATACGTAACTGATTACTGAAGGTCCTATGGATGGAGTTCCGAGATTTATGGCTGGTGATACATGAGTTATAGTAGAAAGAGGACTGGTGGGCAAAGGACGAAATTTGGGAAAATTATGAGAACTAGAAGGTGCGTGGCTTAGAGGTGATTTAAACATTATCGGGGAGAAAAACGTGCTGGTAAATGCAGGACCATGGCTGTTCAGGGGGCTGAGCCCTATTGGATGTGCAAACTCAGATCGAATAATGACAGGCCTTACTGAGTGACCGCTTGGGTAGTGAGGCCCATACCCAGGGTTAGGTCGGTGGGTGAAGCCGGCTTCGGCTAACACGGCTGCTACGATAAACACCTAGAACAATCAAGTTGGTCGTTAACACATCACTCACGTACTAACTTCGATTCCGGAAATACATTTTAAAGCACTGACCAACACAGAGTGCATGGTTGGACTTCCCGACGGCCTCTGTCGTAATGCCGGGCTCGTCATTCATGACAGTATTTATAAACACTTTCTCATCAGTAATTTATTTATTTTGATGTTTCTATAATTTTACATAAAATATTCGATCTGATATCACTTCCGTCAGAAGAAGGCCATATCTATGGAAAATCAATGTAACCCCTCCACACGTGACTGACGAATTTAGTGAGAGCCAATCATAGCTCAATTTATTTTTCTTTTAAATCTTAATATTCCAATACGTACGTTTTATTAAAAAACATACAATGAACACATAAAATAGCAGTAACCAATCTGTTATTTTATTTTATCTGATAAATATTTTCAGCTCCTTTCAGTAAATATCAAGATGAAGAAGCTTTTCTCAGCCGGGTGGATTTTCTCCGAGAAAAGGCTTGCCTAGTTCAATACTCCCAACACGGTTCAGAATTTTTAAAGACATAAGAAGCAATATCGGTTACAACCGGAGGTACGCGAGCACGAGAGTAATATGCTTTCATGTGGTTTAACACAATGTCTGAACTTGATTGCTTTGCGAAATCTACTGCAATCACAAAAAGTTTTAACAATCTAATTTATTCCATAACATAGGGTACGTTATGTCTAATTTTCCTGTTATGCATAACCTATGATTTCAGACTGACAGATGCATCTATCAGTATGAAATCATAGGTTCATTAGCATGTCAGCTAGCTCTGTAACCCATATGCATACTATTGACGTCTTCCTGTGTCGTACCTACCAAAACAAAAATTAACCAAGGGATTATGTTATTTTGTGTGTATTTCAAGTATAATCCAAATCCGATTGAACCACAAACAAACGTTCAAACATCCTCACAAACTTTCCAATTTTTAATTAATTGAGCGAGTGAAGCTAGCGAAAATCTCCGTGGGAACTTGGGCCATTGGCGTTGTATGCTTGTATGTATGTATGTTTGTGGATGTTTGTTAGAGCATAATTTTAGAACCGTTAATCCAATCTGTATGAAACTTGGTAGATCAATAGATTGTACTTTGAAGATTTGCTGAGCAGCATATGAGCTTAATCGGTCAAGAGGTTGTAAAGATATTAGGTTCCCAGGGGAGAATTTTTTTTTTGCAAATATATCGAGTGGGGTGCATGGCACCCCATTCATATGGATGAATGGGCTATATTTATACATTCCGAATTATAAAGAAAAATAACACCCAACAGTCACATACATAGTCCTGACCCTACACTAAGATTCCCTGTATCGTGGGTATCAGAAACTACGAGTACCGTGGTACATACCACAACAACCAGACCCGGAAGAAATATTTGCAGAACATGCAAATATTTCTTCCGCAGCGGGAATAGAAACCGCGCCTCTTGCTTCTCTGCCGAGCAACCGCCCGCCACGCTACCGAGGCCGTCTGTGTAAAAAAAATTAAAATTTTAACCCACTGAGAGAAATTAAATACCTAAGGGGGTAAAAACGTTTGTATGGAACTTATTGACGCGTATTGCAATTTGCTTGTAACTCGATCTGAATACTATAAATGCAAAATAATTGGACACGTGTTACAGAATTTTTCAGAGAAACCCTTAAAAAGGAGTTGAAATAGGGTGTCAAAATTTGTAGGGAAACTTTTTATCGGGTGGTGCGATTGACTCGAAAAATATAATGGACACTTGTTTCAGGGTTTTTCGGGGGTGTCAAAATATGCAAAACAGTTTACTTCCCTGCCGGACTGGGAGTAAAGATAAAATATAGAATGTCCAGCTGCTTCTCTCCCCGACCATGTCGTAAAATCAAATAAGGGAAGGGATAGTATCCTTTCCAACATGATACGTCTATATGGGCGGTGGCCTGATCACCTGTAACCAAGGTTCACGAATGATACCTAGATTATAATTACAATAATAAGTGTGGCTATTACCTAATAGGCTTGTCATTATGTAATACGCCCCTTGTTGTTCGAGAATAGGCGATAAATGTTTTACGAGCAATATCACTACCAATTTATTTAACGACATCTATGACGTCACAAGTAGAAACCAACTACTGGGAGCTGTCTATGACTTAAGAGGTTATTATTAAAGTCTTGTAATGCAACAACAGTTGAAATCTTCATTTCCCATTGTAATTCTAACGAACACACTAGGACTCCCTGTGTCTTGGGTATCAGAATCTATGAGTACCATGATACCATAACACCCAGATCCGGATACGACATTCGAACCCGCATCTTTCGCGTCTCAGCACTCACATACAACAACACCGAGGTCATAAGATTTTTTTTCGTACTAACTGAAAAGTATCGTGGGGAATTCTGAAATCCTTACCTCTGTTCTCCTACTGCTTAATTAATTACAACTTGAAGGTATATGCTTACCTGATAAAAAAGCTGATTAAATCATATTTTTCTTTGTTACAGTCACCGAAAAGGAGATCCGGCTATGGTATGTAAACTTTTTAAAATCCGAACTGTTAAATTATTTGCAGATATAGTTATATAGGTACCTTACCTACATACAACTCCAAATATATACTCGTATTTATGTTACTCGCATACTTGATAAGTATTGGGAACTGGCTGTACGGACCTTGAGTTTTATAAAAAATTAGGCACCATGCCAAAAAAGCAACCAAATTTCTTTGTAATACATTTCGTAATTTATATTATACTTCAGTAGTTTATACTATAATATTTCGATTGATTTCTTTTCTAGGCACAAGGGTTTCCTGAAAGACTGCCCAAATGGTCTTCTGACCGAGCAGGTATGTATTACGGCCTTTTAAATTCCCAAAATCAACAATATTTCACAGAGACGACATCATAGCTAGTCGAAGACCTTTTGCAGTACTAGACAAATGGTAATGAAAAGTCGTTTATATTATTATTAGCGTCTACGCCGAGCTCGACTTTTTAACGACAGCAAATCCTCTAAAACTTTCTCTGAGACGTCTTAATCTGCACGCACCATAGTCCCTTTGGGATGTCTGGAAGCGTACTATAAATATAGATTCTATAGTCCGTAATTACAAAGGAATTCGTAGCATTGGTATAAATAGAAAGGTCGGGTTCGACCACCTTTGAGTTAACTTTGAAACATTATGTTAGCAATCAAAATAAAATTAATTTTATTTTATTACTATAAAATATATAAGTTTTGTTATATAAAATATATAACAAAAGCAAAATTAGACCATTAAACACTAAATCTTGTTGTGATCCTGTTGGTGTACGTAATCCACTATCATATTAGCAATTAATTATCTTATTAGTGAAGGTTAGTTAGAGGCTCAGGTCAAAACTAATCTGCGTAGCGCTCTAGCAATAGCTCGACTGCGTAACATTGCCTCTGTAATTATATCTCATGTTTCTAGGTATTAGATTTCCTTGTGGGAAATTGGTGCCTGTAAGGCTGTACGCTTATTAGGTATATTCTGCGCGAACATCAACCATAAGCTTAAGTAAATCAAAATATTTATCACGCCTCCGCTATATATTTCCGCCGTCTTATTATTTCAGTATGTACCTACTAAGTTAAGATGCCAAAGCTTCACAAGCATCCTAAATGAGAGTCACAAAAAGCGATGCAGCTATATCTAAAGCTAACCTACGTGAAAGTCCAATACTTTTTAACATACCTTTCCTTGAGTGTAGAAAACTAGAAAATATAGAAAGATAACTATAAATGTGAATTTCATCCAATTTTCAGGGCTTCATTAAGATTTATAAGCAGTTCTTTCCACAAGGTGACCCGAGCAAGTTCGCTTCCCTCGTCTTTCGAGTGTTCGACGAAAACAATGTAAGTGAACGACCGGTTTCTTATTAATAGCATATTTCATAGTTATACTCCTGTTATATCTACGGACCATGCTGTGAACATAAAATATGAATTCTTATAAAAATTATCACTAATAATCACGATAGAAATTATAAAGGCATCACGACACGCAATGGTAGTGGGCTTTCATTAAGTCGGAACAAAAAAATAAAATAAAAATCATTTATTACGAATAAAAAAAGCTAAGGCTTTTTACCATCTATAGTAGATGATTTATACAGCGTCAGGAGGCAACTTTTACCTTCACAAGCGAGACGCTGTAGTGCCCGGGACGAATTAAGATGGAGTAGGCTTGCCCAGCACCTATTCCATCCTCTCAGCTTAGTCGGCCTTGTCCACAGGAAAGACATGGTCAATACGTGTGGAGATGACTAAGCCGCGCGCGGGTTTCCTCACGATGTTTTCCTTCACCGTTTGAGACTACGCACATAAATTTTTCGCACAGAAAAATTCATTGGTACACGACCGGATTTGAACCCACAACCTTAGGAGTATGTATATTATAAAGGTACAATAGAGTATGTATAAAGAGCAAAGGGTGTAAATCCAGCATTTGCTGCATGACATACAGCCATGCAGCACTGATTAGTCGATTACGGCAAAACAAAGGAGAGTTATGATTTTGATTGGTATTGTATGTATGCTATATGCAGCATGATCCACGGATCATGTGCCGACCCCACATAGAGTGGGATAAGGGGTAAGGGCAGGGAGATGATGATGTATGTATACTGTATACAATATAACAATTTCAAATGTCAATATTTTCTGGTTTCATACCTTTTAGAGCGTGATTTTTCAATAGGTCGGTTTCAGTTTTTGAACTTACTTTTAGCTTAGGTAGGTATGTATTCTCACTTCTCCAGTCTCATACCTGCAATTTCCATTGAGGTATTTTGGAATTGACTGTAATATGTTATAGAAAATTACACCTAAGTATTATACTACCTATACTCCGTCCAATCTTTAATTTTACTTTTGACAGCTGAGCGTTGAAGCTTTAAAACGTAACTATTCCATGATTTTAAAAGTAAACTTTAAAATACGCGTTAAAATATACACATGACTGCCTAATCCTATTTATCTATCCTATTTATTACACGATAAAATCATTAGAATGCCTTATCTCAGTTTTCACAAAATTCAATAATAATTAATTTGCGTAATACAAACTTTTACGTCACGTTCTATCATTATAATTATAGTGTAGCGAAAAAAAATCCTAAGTATATGGGTGGGACCGAATGTATTTGCTGCAAAATAATGACCGAAAGTAATCGATTACAGTAAATTATCTAAAAAGCCTTATAATATTTCAAGAATTAAAAAAGTCACATATTACGACCCCCGCGGTTTCAATTTCAGGAGGCCAGATATAGGAATCGAACATTTTCGAATTCAATATTGCAAACATTTGATTATGCCATTCGTTTGCTATATTATCACTAAGCAAGTATTATTCTATTGCATTTTGAGATCGGACTTTATAGTTCAGACTAATTAGGTATAGTTCAAAAGTACTTAAACAATATAAAACTGATTTTAAGAATTTATTTTAAACTTTAAGCATAGATAGACTGCTTGTGTCGTTTTGTTTCGTTCTGGGATTAATTGAAGCAATACAAAATGTTTGGGAAAAATTAAATGTCAATGTCTTCAATTAAGCCTTCTTTATAACTAAATCAGTTATAAGAAATCCTAAAACGTTACCGATTTACGGTATCACAAAAATGACTGTCAACTTACTGACACAAGAAAATAATGGATTGGATGGAGTATTAATAACTTCTGTATTTGTATTTCTACTGAGAAGGAACTGGTTTTCATGAATTACCCTTATGATCAGTAGGTACCCTAAAATTAGGTATGTTTTTTTAATTAGGTTCGAGCATCTAATACTAAAAAAATATTAAAATGCAGTATTTCTTACTTTGCACGTGCAATTAAATCATTGCTATCTTCTCTACCTATAACATGTATAAATTAATTAACGTAGGCACTTTCCTTCCGTGTAGCATGGAATTGGGCTATACTGTATTTTCACTTTTCAAACATGAATTCAAAACAAATTGGAATATCGATGCCAAGGTCCGCTTGAATAACAAAAAGCATTTTCGGGTGAAGCTATTAATTAATTTATACAAGTGCACTGCAGTATAAAGTTCGAGAGTTGGTGACAATTTCATCTCGTCTTATTGCTGAAAGTACCTACGTACGACGACACATAAATTAATAAGGACAAACCACTTAAATTCGCGCCCTGAGAATTCCGTACCGTAATTCGAACCTCATGTCGAAATCCAACGTTTTATGTGAGCTTTATTGTACAAATACCCATCAATAAAAAATAGGAGTCCGTTACTGAACACATTGGACATTGGAAAGGAAACTTTATGGTTCCGTACTAAAATAACAAGTGGGTGAAATACCCACTTGTCAAATCGTTCAAACTTTCCCAATCACGGCACATTATTTATTGATAGTCAGGCTTTCCAGCAAAAATTGCGTAGTTCTTCTGTTGTGAAACATTTAAAGAAAATATTTGCTAAAATAAATTCATACTTGTTTATAAGTTATAAGTACTAATAGAGATTATTATAGGAGGTACCTATATGTTATAACAGATAGTGCATAATAACACATACCTACATAGAGTATAATGTGACCGATGTAATTACACTTTTTTAACGTGATAATAATGTAAACAGGTCACCACGACTCTTACACTTTTCCGCAAACAAATATTGAAAATGACATTCTACTGGCTTCCGATGGATTTGGATAACTACCGACCCTATACTTGTAAATTTGCATTCCTCGCTTCGCCAGACAATACTGCATAGAATTAAATTCAGTTCTCCGCAAGCAACACTATTATGGAATACTGAAGCATGAGCTACTCCACAATACACCCCTTGCTGCGACATTTTCGGTTATCAAATTATGGATAAGCCACGATCAATTCTTGATACGATCAAGTTCGACGGGAAAAAATTGACTCTGAACTTTTTTCTACTTGATCAAACCACACGGTTTAGTAGGATTTAAGACCACGTCGATCCAGTCGAACCGTAGTTATGTGTCACACTGACACGTATCAGTCGCTTAAGAAATCTGCTGAATATTAATTGCTATGAATTAACATTGTCATAATCCCATAAATAGTGGCACCTGACAAACAGATTAGAAACGGCAAATTAACTGGCGTCTTGGTGGTGTTTGTTTGATAGGATATTAAGTTATAAAGTACTTAATTAAATTATTTTCATCTGTTCTTTCAGGACGGCTCAATCGAATTTGAAGAATTCATTAGAGCCCTCTCGGTGACGTCACGGGGAAATCTGGACGAAAAGCTGCATTGTAAGTATACATGCTACAAATATATTCAAATTATTTTGACTTTGTGATGAAAAAATCATTATCACTGTTTTTCTAGAATAAACTTAATAGAGGTACCAGCTAATTTAAAATTCAGTTCCTTTCTTATCCTTTCGTATTCAAAATCTAGAAAACAGCTACAGCAGATAAATCATAAACTGTCTTCAAGTTCTGCCATTGGACTTAAGTTTCAACTTTTGAGGTGGCTGTGGAGCTAGTTTTAAACTAACAAAGCACGTTTTCGAAACCCAACTCCGACGTAAAATTAATTATATTTTTACACCAGCGAGCGTCACTATAAAGTTGGGAGACCGCGACTCTGCAAATGTAATGTAGGACGCCCTCCGGCTAGGTGGAGTGACGATTTGCGAAAGGCTGCAGGCAGATCATTAGATCATCAGATCAGTGCGCTGACATAAAGTATTTAGAATAGAATAGAAAATATGATTATCTTCCAAACCTGGTCACTTTACGAACAGGCATAAACTCTACATAGATTTAAGAGGCTTCAGAATGATCCTTGTGATTTTGTTGAATAAAGATATTTGAAGTTTATGATTAAACTATTATTAGTGTAAATTCAATGATAAATGTCATGTGACGAGAAGAGTGTTAGATAATGAATGTGGAAGGATACCTATATGTTAAGTATAACAACGAAATATGCAAAAAAATTGAAATTTTCACATCCTTCTCTGCGAAATACTGCAGGGTTGCATGATATAATACACATTTTAAAGTCCCTTAATTAGGAGTTGCATCCGAGTGTTGTTTTTTATAATCTTTATTGACATCAATATTGATCTATAAAGATTATAATCATTAAATCAATATCTGGTGGGACAAAATAATGCAGATAAAACAAACCCTAAAAACAACTCGGCATTAATTGCTCCGTTCATAATCTTCTTGGTAGAGTGTAGATGGAAATCTCTATTTGGACGCGTCGGTGTGAACGCAGCTTAATCTTGCTGAAATATGATTGATTTATGACTCCAGTGTGGAGGTTCTATTAACGACAAAAGCATCATAAAGAGGAAGGTATCTAATCTATCCTTTGTGTTTACATTGATTGATAGGGTACATTCTTAAATTAGTCTTTTGTTATGATATTTGGATGTTTGTGGAAGCAGTTTATTTAAGCCATTCATCAGACTGATACCTATGTGGAGATAGGTGCCTACAGTTTATCTACATACATATTATCACGCCCGTATACCTAACGGGGTAGGCATAGTCACTAGTCATCATAAAAAAAACCTTCAGACACCCCTGATCCAAGAGTCTTAGAATGGATATGGTGAACCATTTTGACTGGTGATCAGCCCATCGCCCATTATATGGTTCATCCTGTTGAAGAGGATGCTATCCGTTAGTCGACTTTTACGACATGCTCGGGGAAAGAAGCAGCAGGACGCCTTTTATGTTTTTTCTTTACTCCCAGTTCAGCAGAGCAGTACAGCTTATCTGCAAGTATGAAAATACGAGGGAGGTAGTAAATCATTTATCTGCGTCTTTTGCAATCAATACTAATATTACGGTCAGTGAAAACGAAGCAGGTTCTTACTTACCTAGATTAGGAGCAATCTATACCTATATAAGAGCTTAACCTGACTGACTGACTGACTGACTGATTCATCAACGCCGAGCCGAAACCGCAAAAGCTGGAAAGCCGAAATTTGGAAGGTAGCTTCCTTTTATAGCAAAACCACCCACTAAAGCGGAATTTTTCGAAATTTAACCCCTAAAGGAGTATGTATGTATGTTCGTATGAGCTAGTGGCCAACTCTAGTGACGGAGATTTTAGGCCGCCTAAAGGCCTCCGTCATGGCTTAACGACTTTAAAGCCAGGACCGACTGTTTAACGTGCCCTCCGAAGCACGGAAGCGCTCAGCTCGTAATGCCACTTGCGGTCATCCATCCCGATTGGTGACCACGCATATCGTTGCTTAACTATAACGATCAATCAAGAACGCCTTAGCAAGCTACGCCACGAGCGCTTCACCCCTAAAGGAGTGAAAAGGGGTGAAAACAAGTGTATGAGACTTTTAACGCGTGGTGCGATTTTCTTGAAACTCGGTTCGGATACTCTAAATTGACTGAAAACCAGCGCTACTTCACCTGGTAGCCAAGTAAAGTAGCTCAAAGCTGAGTTAGGACCTCTTGGCAACTCTTTCTGATTGACAAAGCAACCAGGACATGTGCTATGTAGGTTAGGTCTGTTTATGTATTTTCTTCTCTCTTTTTGCCTCTTTTTGCCATAAGCTCTGTCTTTTAATTTTAATTTTACCCGAGGTAGGTAACATAGGTAGTTTACCTATGTATTTCCTATATGAACATTCTGCATTCGAGTCAACCGTTCATTAAGGTGTCATTTATCCTCTGACCATTGCAGGATTATGTATGACGATTTATGTGAATATGTCATTTAATTAGAAACATAAATTTCAGGGGCCTTCCGTCTGTATGACGTCGACAACGATGGCTACATAACCCGTGATGAGATGTACAACATAGTGGATGCTATATACCAGATGGTGGTATGTACCTTTTTTAATAGACGCCTTACAACACAGAGTCCTACCCGGAGCCTGTAGAGAAGCTGCTTAACGTCTAATGAAGTCACTAAACTTCACTGCAAAGATATAAAGGATCACAGAGAAAAAAACCGTGTTAATGGATCGCTAAGCCACTCGGTGACATTGAAATCGCATAGTGACTTGGCTATAGCTCTTGCTTCTTCGGCATCTTCAAATAAATTTATGTAGCGTAGAAGTAAGCTTCGTTTTTCTAACCAAGTTTAGTAATTATGAATTCTCAATATACAACACGCTAAGAAGCAAAGAGAAGCTAGGGCTATCTTTTTTGATATTTGATAAAGTGACGGTATCGTTCCAGGGTCAGACACCGCAGCCGGAAGATGAGAACACACCGCAAAAGCGCGTCGACAAGATCTTCGATCAGATGGACAAGAACCACGACGACAAGCTGACTCTTGAGGAGTTCCGCGAGGGCAGCAAGGCCGACCCGCGCATCGTCCAAGCGCTGTCCCTCGGCGGGGATTAATCGATGGTCATCCTCTCGCCGGAATTCACGTTTACTTGAACTACAATTGCAACCGCCGCGTGTGCCCCTACTTGACAAGTTGCATAACCATATTCCTTAGCTAAGACATTGTCCACAATGCGCCAATAGGTACTCCTCGCCTCGCGCTTTGTAATTCGCCCGAGGCGATTGGCATTTTACCTTCTGGACCTCCTACAGATAATTTAATAAACTATTACTTAAGTAACCTTGAGTACTTAATACTGCAGATATCTGGAACCTAGGTACCTATGAAAACTCCACGAACGTTACCTAATGTAAATCTCCGCCATAAAACGTTTCAAAATAAATTCACAAGGCATATAATAAGAAGATTTAACTGGTTTTAAAATATTTTCTTTCGTTCTGCTTTGGTAAAAACACTAAACGAAAATCGAAATGATAATTTGGAGCTACAAAAGATATTGGTGTCAATAGGTATATATTTTGTATGGTAACGTAAGTTGGTACACCGGCTACGCTTAGATACCCTTGCAACTTGTCTAGAAGGGTTGTTCCGACAAAGAGGATGTTCTTATATGTAGGTACCTTCTAATTACCAAAACTTGCAAGTGTTACGTCACATACTTCGGTAGCTGTTTAGTCATGGTCTTTTGTTAGTTTGTGACAAATAATCTCGCTTTAAATGTTTTTGAATAGTAAGTGTTGTAATAATGTGTATTCCTAGGTTACTTCTTTCAATATTCTGTACAACATTATTGTACCTTTCCTAGATCTCGAACCCGACGGAGAAGATAGCGCCCACACGCGCGCGGAATTCAATTGACAATTTATTTTGGATATTTGCCAATATGATACAGGGCAACGCGAGGCTTCCCATTTCTTAGAATATTTTACAATATTTAGTTTATGTCGAATCATCAAATAATTGTAATTTAGAGCTCGGTTCGAAGTGCCCACTGGGAATATCAGTTGGTTACTCGAAACAACTTCTAAACCTAGACACATTTATCGCAATTAACATTTTGTGCTTTTCGTTTGGCCACATAATATGTGTTATAATATTCTACTAATTTACAACATTTTTCCTTTGACAACCCTGAATATTGGATGTCTTCAAGGTTGTATCATACTGTAAATATAATTTTATAATAGTATATAATTATATATGATAATATATATGTACTGGCTGTGTATAATGCCTACATTATATTTGAACCTCGCCATCCATTTCGTGTTGGCAAATCTGTGCTCTTTCTCAAGTAAATGATGAATACGCTAATTGTGCTGATGGGTTTCTTTATAGGGGATGGAAATGCCTTTGATTGTATTCTTAACTTTCTCAAAAAGTAAGAATTTACCAAGACAAGGCGCCGAGCGAGAGATTGATCTGAAAAAATATTCTTAAATTACCTATTACTAATAAAGCACAGTAAGCTTTTTGATTACCTACCTACAATAGGTTAAACATAGCATTTTATGGATACCTATTCAAAATGTTTTATTAAGTAGATGACCACAATAAAATTGAAACCTATGAGTAAAATCTTTGTCAGCACTCGATTATTAAGTAATACCTAGGTACTCTATTAATGGACTGGTTGAGTTGAATACTGGTAGGGACATGTTGATTGTCAACTGCGTGCGAACGAAGCGCGAACGTGCCCAACCGACCGACTATTGTTATTTATATGTACATTCGGAACATAAATTTTATCACTTTAATGTTATCGTTAATAAATGAATAGGTTTTTAAGAGTTGCGCCCCATTAACGTTAAATTTTTGCAAAAATAAGACAATATAAAAATTTGGCATAGATACCTACCCTACGTCTTGGGTTTATACAGCCCCCAAATAGTTTTAAACAAATCAAAATTTTCCAAATTGGCATTAAAATTACTAAGAATTTTACAACAAATTTATAATCTTGTCCTTATTTTTGGACTAAAAAAATAGGTACCTATCTACCTTTGGGCGAGGACATTGATGTTATTGAAAAAATAAATTAGGATTTAAAAGTTTGTTCACCTTATTTTGGATAATGAAGAAAATTGGAAAATTTGATAGTGATATATATAATAATTATGTTTTGGATAACGTGCTAGACCGTACGTTGAGGTGCGGTTCAGTAACGCGACGTGTTGGCGTCGTCAGCTATCGGAGGATCCATTGGTCGAGATTTATTCCAAGAGAAAAATAATTTTGAAAATTCAATAGGCATTTTAAAATCCGTGTTTAGAACAGTAGGTTAGTGAGACGTAGTATTGTTCTATAGTATTGTGTAACGGTTGACTTACCTACCTACTTTTTGTCTCTTGTAGTGGCAGTTTCGCTCGGGAGGCGCGTCCGTTGTTCTTTGCCAAATGCAGCATGCAGATTCGATCCCCTGAGGATGCTCTCTCTCCCTCTATCTCTCTTCTTAATAGCGGATTCTGAAAACATATATTTTGGAGGACTTTTGGACATTTCCGTTAGCGACTCAACGTATAACTTAGTCATTTTACGAGTAAGAATCTATTATAGCGTAAGTGACGTACTTTTAACTGCTTTGTAAGAACTTATTACCACTTTCTTTGCTTAGAAGACTATAAACATTCTTATGCTACTCGTAAATAACGGATTTCTATATTTAAATATGAAAATTTTGCTATTTGTAACGTTTCAGCTATTTAAGTACTTTTGGATTTGAGGATATAATTATGTAAGTTTATCGATAGTTTCTATCGCAAGTCAATTTGTGTCTTTCGAAAAGAATTTTAAGCATTCTCGAATTAGTGTAGGGAAATTGTTGCGGGCTGTGCATCTCGTCTAGATTTAAGTAGCTGATGTTGCAGTGTGATAATTCGTTACTTAATTAATCTTGAAATTGCAAGCAATGCTTGCTTGTTGCTTAATTGTAATTTTGAAAAGCAATTATATTTGCGTATCATTTTAATTAAAACAAAGAAATGCACCATAATGCTCCAAGAATATTACGAAAATGTGGCTATTTCAGAACCACCCTTAGTCCCTTGGTAAGCAGTACCTATCTATCTAGTGCTCTCTTTTGAGCTTAGTTAGAAGTACATAGTATGATTATTTATGCTGATCTGTAATCTTCACTACACGTGCTTAGTTATCGACAATATTGTTTGCCCACCGTATTAGTGTTATTTTACGAATACTACCATGCTTCATGTGGCTTTATATAAATTAGTGCACACGTTTATAAAAATATGCATGGTTCGAGTATGTTCCATTTCTCTAACAGTATTTGAATCAAACTAACTTGCTTAATATTAAGTATGTACCTAATGTAAGTTTCGCTCACTCTTAGCTGAAATTCGGATCGCTTATAAGTACAATTTTAAAGTAGTTGCAATACTGTTTTAGCAAAATATGTACTTACTTTTAGAGCAAAACCATTTTTCTTGTCTTCACTAAAACCTTTCCTATCGTAGATCTTAATATATTTTGAACTGGCAGTTTATTTGTTCGAGAAAAAATCATTAGGCGAGACATGAGTACCTACCTATGTCTACCTGTTCGGATTGTGTTTAAATAAGGTAGGTATAACCAAGTTAAGGTAACTATTTAGACATCACAACTTCCTATAGTGCCTACCTGTGCCTACCTAATCTATAGTCTATAACAACAAAACTTTTATTATGAGACCGACTTGCACTTGAAATAATTTATTTCAAAGATACTTTAACGTCACAGAAGAACAGAACACTCGTGAAGTGATAATTGTTAAATTTCAACTAGTACCTACTCGTAGGTAGGTATATAAAACTCAAAGATTAATGACAGGTCTGATTTCACTTCCGAGGATTTTCTTAACGGCTTTAGTAATCGGACAGCAGTTAGTATAACCTACAACCATCATTTTATTTATTCTAATATACCTACTACTCATACTGTCCTTAAAATCTCACTCTGCGTATGTTGTATTAATAAGTAGTTACAACACTTTTCCGCTTTGAATCTAATTAAACCTGAACTTTTCTACTCGACTGTCGGCTACTTCTTTTCTTCACTTAACATAACCTAGGTACCATTTATTGAGTAATAACGTACCTATGTACTTCCCTGTAATTTATTCTTGTAATTTAGGGAATTTCTATGTTTATAGTAGGTAATTTGTTACTCGCCTACTTTACTAGACTATAACATTCACTTTTAATAATACCTAATGATGATTATTTAATAAACGAAGTTGAAACAATATTATTGTTGTTTTTTTTGCTACCTGCTTATCCCACCGTCAATATATCGAGATTTCGACGACCTCGGTGGCGTGGCGGGCGAGTGCTCGGCTGAGACGCAAGAGGCACGGGTTCGATTCTCGCTGCGAAATGTTTGTATGTTCTGCAAATATTTCTTCCGGGTCTGGGTATTGTAGTATTACGTAATATAATTAAACCCGCGCCTGTTGCGTCTCAGTCGAGCATTCGCCCGCTACTTGGCCTAGGAAGGCGCTAGGAATATCAACCCAATCCCTTTACTCTCCAACGATCCTAAGGATGTCATTAATTGGGCAAGTGCTAGGTAACTTCAAAAACGAGGCATATCATGACCATATTTTATTTTAAAACACATTACAATTTTTTGCAACTGCAATTTGCCACAATAATATAATATTTCACACAACAGAAATATTTCACAAACCATTAATCTTTGGAGGCAATTATAAAATAAATTATTTTTTAATCATCTAGATACAACCATTAGAGGCATTTACGAAGATATCTGATATCACAAACTAACTCACATACAAGTTGGCAAAAAATTAAAACTAGGAAGCATGAATCTAGACACGAGCTAGGTAGCTCTTTCAATTCGCCAATAATCTTTTCAATTCGTTAATAATACGTAGTTTCAATTTAGGTGAAATATCGGCCAATTAGGAAATACCAAATGCTTACCAAACTTAATAAAGCACATTGACTACGCATTATTATATTACTAACTAAACACACAAAATTAATTACATTAAATAGGTATTAAGTACAACGCTGTAAGAGATAGAAAATAAATAGTACCTTCCTTTATTAAGTACTAAAGATTAATATAATATTTTTAAGGAAGCACAAAACATGGGAAGATTCAAATAAGTTGTGATCTAAATTGTGATCTAAAGCCCGTATTCAACAGCAGCAATCAAGTGTGGATCAAGTGAATACGAGCCTAAATTCTTATAGGTTAAAAAAAACATTACATAGGTACATCAAATACTATAAGTTAGGAAAACCGAAAGTTGATCGATTCTGTTGAGCATTTTCTTAAACTTAATTTAATTTTGCCGTGGTGGCCCCGGGATAAGAATCTGGGCCCCTCCATCAATTTGATTTGACGGTCCACAAATATTGGAGTTCCTTTCTTACACATTGAGATAATGTAGAGCTAACAAATTAAATTAAGTTTAGGAAAATACACAACAAAATCGACCTGAATATTAACATAAATACCTACACTATTCATATAATAATAGGACGCGTATACTTATGTTTTATAACGATAAAAGTACCACACTGAGATTGAAAAAATATGATCTAAGTACGTTACTAGGATATCTCGGTTAAATACGTTACAGACAATTCATTATTTTTTATTTGAGAAAACCTAGTTCGAAACATGTGCCAATTGCGCGAAGGAATCTCTTTGAGGCTCACTTTAACATTTTCACCACAGTGATTTGAAAGAATAATGACGCGATAATAGCAGATAATGTAGAACCCAAAGTATTTGGTAAAAATATATGGTGGTAATACAATATAGATATCATTAAAAATACTAGATTATTGTAACGGCGTAGATTCCAAATTCATTGTTATTATCCGGCTAATATTAATCCGAAAATTTGTGATGAAGATAATATTCTGGCCGAGATGCGCAGGGATTTTTCAAAACGCAACGATAGCGCGTTCTAAAATACTAATTAGGAACAATAAGTGGTTGCTCACTTTCAAGTACATCGCTCAATCGCGAATCGACTGCCTCTCAAACTACTACAATAATTAAAGGTGTACAATAAATGTCGAAAAATGGAAGGCACTAGTTCACAAATTGAGATTTTTGTATTTGTGTATAAGCTAGTAAACTGTATTCCCTTGATGTTATCATCAAGGGAATATAATTATATGAGTTATGAGATAAATAGTGAGTTCAACGCAATATTGTTGCCTACATCAATTTCAATCGCGACAATATGAACAATATAAAAAAATACCTATCGCCAGTTGCATAAAAAAATTCAGAAAAAAAAATACCACAACTTTAATTGAGCAACTGGCCCAAGGTATGGAAGATATGGACACCGCCTAGGATCTGGACCACTAACCGGTCTGCCCCCTTTTATTTACCGCGCGCTAAGATCTGTGCCAGAATCTCTACTATGATATCTGAGATTTAGGTTGGGCATTGCCTAAGGTGCTCAGAGTCAAAGTAGACAACTGTAACTGTCATATCATCACGGAACATGCGACTTACATCAGGCGAAAGGCTTAGCAAGTGAGCCAGTCGTGAATGATCCACACCATATTCTGTACCTCCAATAGCATGCCGGATCAAATGAGTCGCCGCATTCCTATCCTTCGGCTTGCTCTTCAAACTCTCCTTACGGTGCGACAGAAGCTCATCAATATCCCCCAACTGTATACTCTTCTTTGGCAGCTTCAGGGGATTGAAAAACACCTTTCCTTTCATATGCTCACCCACCAGCTTCACGGATTGCAATGGCGTCATCATGTCCCATATTCCGTCAGATGCAATAATCAGGAACTTATCTTTGGGTGTTAGTCGATGGTAGTAAATATCTGGCTTTGCTGTTAGGTACGGTGGTGTGTGATAATTTGCAGGTATGGCTTTTTGGCCAACGATGGGTACAGCAACATCGGTGAGGGTTTTGACAGACCACTTGTATCGGTAGTCGCCGAGACTGCGCAAGGGAGCCAATTCACCAAGTAGCCTATCCCTCCGGATGGATGTTTTCCTTTCGCTGTCCGGATGCTCACTCCATATTCTCTTGAGCTCATCATAATTTTCAGCATTGTGTTCTTTAGTTATCTTTTTAGCCACCCACTCGTCATCTTCGACCTTTGTTCCTATGACAGCATTGCAGTCGCCGACATTTGCCACATACAGGTGTTGTCCGTTCACATGGCACACGCACGCTACAGCGCCAGACAACGCAACAGATAAAGTCTTTGAATTAACAACACCCTTTACGTTGTACTGATCCACCACTTCATCAGACAAATCACTGTCTAATTTCATAATGCTTGTTTCCATAGATGAACCAACATCATGTCCTTTTCTTGGTGACTCAGCAAGCTCCACTAAATATTTTTTAAAACTATTTTCATATTGTACTTTAAGATCTTCCACAATTTCTACCTGAAAAATTAATAAATGTGATCAACAACATTGATTTAAAATTTGCATAGATACTAAAATATTAACAGGATATCAAATTGCTCACCCGATCATTGAATGTTTCCATTAATGTTTCCCTTGATGCATCTTCTATGTATTTATTGAGCAAATCTTGTGGTAGGAGAGATGCAGCAATGTATCTAAGCAATCGTTTGGAGACCACTTGAGCACAAGCTGGCCCTCCATGCCCGTCGAATACACCGAGGAGCAAGCCTGGAATTATTATCATCAGGGATTGGATGATTCATACTGGAATCAGTTGTAATTCTTCTTCCTATTCATGATTAAATATGGTTAAGTATAACAACCAAACTTTATAGTTTAAACTCGTAATGTAAAGGTAGGCTATGATGCAGTTGATTGTTGAATACAGTGTGTGCATCCTAACAAATATTGCGTTATTGAACCATGAACTTGAACCTGCATGAAACCCTGAACTTATAGGAACCGAACTATGAGAATGAGTACAAAAATTAAAGAGGCTGTTATAAACACAGCAAGATTGGTTTTACCCAAAACATTCACGCCCCAAAAGGACAACTGAGAAAATTACTACAAATAGTTATTTTTGGATGCAGTAGGTCCAGTGGATGATGTTTGATGACAGATGAAGAGAAAAAAGTGAAAGAAAGGAAGGAGGTCATGAACAAAACCAACTAAAGATAACATTTAATGTAGGTAATTTAACATATAGTGTTTTAATGATATTATTATAATACAGAGTACAGAGTACTTCAAGGAGTTGGACTGGCTGGGGGATAATGAACACTACACCCCACAGCGGGACATCAGTGCAGATCTTTGCTTCCATACCATCAATTAGAATTAGAGGTAGAAGCTGAGAGTGCACGATGACGCCACAAGCATGTTGACTAACTCTATCTATCTAGTTGTATTAACAGTTCTTTCGAATCAGTGTGGTGAAAGGATGTAAATTGCTGCATCAATAGACTCTCAAATGGTGAAGAAAACCATTGTGAGGAAACCGGCATGTATTCAAAGTATGTGTTAAGTGTACGAAAGGAGCATTTGAGGTGCACTTTAAATTCTTTCATCACACTGGTTCGAACTGTGAAATGACTAGTAGTAGTTTGTGACTTGAAATAGCTAATAATCTGAAGCCTAATGTGGTCTGCCACATGAGGCTTCAAATCATTAGCCATTTTTTTGTCATGTCATGACTGTTGAAGAGTTTATTTATTTAATTTCTCTCACAAAGGTTTCTTACAGCAGTAAAACCTGTTTTGTGAAAGACTAGTGCCTGAGAAAGGTTCAAAGACCTGTGTTACAGGTCACCAGTGCTCTCACTCCACGGATCTGATACGGTAGGACTGTGAGTTTGTCTATGAAATTCTCACCTGGAGTTATCTTGCAAAGTGCCTCGCTTCTAGTATCTTCTATTGGATCATTGGATGCTAGCTGATTGGAATCATATGACTTTACAGAACCAGTTGTAAAATCTTTATTGAATTCATTTTTACGAAGAATTAAGGTTACCTGAAATATTTAAAAGATATTGTAATACCAAATATTTTTTCAATAATATTGATGGTAAATGCAGTAAATACCAATATCAAAGAATCTAGTAGGTAGGTAATAAAAAACCAGTCAAGTGAGAGTGGAATTTGCACATTAAGGGTTCCGTACCATTGTAAATGTAATAAATGTTTCTTGCATGTAGCCCCTTTTATTTATTTTATTGTTATTTGTTGTTATAGCAGCAATAGAAATACAAACTCTGAAAATTTTAACTCTACTATTATGGTTCATGAGATACAACCCGCTGACAGATGGACAGCGGAGGCTTAGTAATAGGGTCCCGATGGCACCCTTCAGGTACGGAACCCTAAAAGTACGCTCAAAATACTTGAAGATGCCTGTGCCTTTACCGAATTCACTAGACATGAGTAAGTTGTGCACATAGTAAAGTACAAGCTTTGCTTAGTTTGGGACTAGATGTCGTTGTGTGAAATGTCTACAAATATTTATTTATTTAATTATTAGTAGGGGCACAACTTACAAATTGTATTTTCTTTAATTAAAGGGTTACTTGCCTCTTGTGGAGAAGGCAGTACTGTAATGTCGTCTTTGTGTGCCTGAGCAATACCATCAGACGAGCAAAAATGACGGGAGTTAGAACTAAAAGAAAACTTCGGTTTTACAAATCCTTGGTTCTTCCACCAGTTCTGTAATAGCTTTTGCCTAAATACACGGTCCAACTTTTGACACGCGTCTATGATTGACCTAATATTTGAATAATTCATAGTTACAATCCAAGAAAAAATTACTGTAAGAAGCCGGGAATCACAAGCATGTTATGCAAGAACAGATTTTTAGTGCTTTACTTCTAATTTCGGTCATTGAAAACAACGCACCAATGAGTTTCTTTTATAAATTCTAAACTTTTACTGTTGCTATCACTAGGCGATTTTCTAGAATAATTCGCAAATAAAATAAAGTTTTTACCCTCAGATCAAATTCTGAGTTTTTACCACTCAAAATACAGACTTATCTAGCAGATTATAAATTATGTAGGTAGGCATAGATAATGTACTCTACTCTATGTAGGTAAAGTTCTCGGGTAAAGTTAAACTGACTAGTATATCTGTGAGTTAAACTACGACTGGCTAACTCATTGACATGACATGGTTCATGGTTGTCTTCCAGAAGAAGCAGTTTGACGAGTGACTGTTTTAGAGCAAAGTTGGTAGGGTGGGTAGGTCCTGTGAGTGAGGGAAAAATCCCATAGCCCTGAGATTTAACCTCCCTCGGCTCCCCGCATTCGCCCGCCGCGCCTTCCCGATGAGGGTGTATTTTTATAGATTTATTTATAGGGTGCGAAGAAAATAACTTTTTTGTAAACCCCCCCGCCCCCTTTGACCCCCCCTAGAACCCTCGCCTCGTTCTCTAAAATGTCACGTGGAATAGATTTTTTTTTATGGATTCGTAGGGATTCGTCTATGGAATGGTATGGCGAGTAGAAAGGAAAAAAAATTGACACACCTTTCCCTCAATTTTCATCCCCTCTTTTACGCTACGTCGAAATGGAATCAATCAAGATCAAAATTCCGAAATCAAATTCAGGGCAAGAGCGAGTGAACATGGGAACTTATTCTGAGGAGGATCCTTCTGTGTCATCACATCAGTCAAATTGATCAATTTGTCTCAATCATAAAATGAAACGAATCCATAGAATGCTTCTTAGGCTTCTTTACGCTTGTAGTAATTATATCGTAAACTAGACTCATAAAATAACTTTTGCTAGAACAGGCAAAATACTTAAACCTACTTAGAATTTAATCAGTTCCATATTTACTACATACCACAGTGGAGAATAATAAATAATTTTTCGAAGTGTGACAACAGAGACAACAGCAGTGTTGCCAGAAACATTTCTTAATTTTTTTGTAACTTTTGACCCCCTCGCGTAACAAAGTAATTTTTATATATATGGCAATTTTCGTAACTTTTGAGAAAAACGGGATTTGCAATACAAGATTTCTAATGCAAACCGTTTACAAACGCATCCAAATTGAACATATTAACTGGCGCGTCTAATAGGTATTTCACACTCCTTCACGCTCAGCGCTAAGAAGGTTCTATATTATATCGAATATTAGTAGCTAGTTCAATGTAAAACTATCAGACGATGCTGCGAACAAATGAAACAAGAGTGTTCTTACGTTCTATTGATTAATGAATACATCCTAAATTCCTTTTATTCTGCCATTTTCTTGACATCAATATGACTCATACCGACCCCAAAAACACATGAATAAAAAAAATACTTTTGCAGCAAAAATGTAACATTTCAGGGAACAAAACGTAACTTTCGACTCAATCCCCTGGCAACACTGGACAACAGATCTCAAGTTATAGTTATAAACAGACAACAACGATTTTATTTAAGTTTAGGCTAGATTCCCAGCAATATTTTGTTTAATAAATAAATAATAAGTATTTGTGGACATTTCACACAGCGCCAACTAGCCCCAAACTAAGCAAAGCTTGTACTATGGGAACCAGATGGCTGAGGGAGGATACTTTGATACTTTTTTTTTCGTAAATACATACTTATAATACCTAGTACTACTACACCCAGACCCGGAAGAAATATTTGCAGAACATGCAAACACTTCTCGCGTAGCGGGGATCGAACCCGCTCCTCTTGCGTCTCAGCCGAGCTCTCACCCGTCACGCCACAGAGGTCGTCAAATCCAGCTAGATGTTTGTCAAGATGTTTGTGCAGAGAAAAACAAAATAGAACCCAGATTAGATCTAAACTTAGATGACCTAGATAGGGATACAGAGATTTTTTGATCTGTATTCGCTATTCATCAAAGTATGAACACTCATTGTACCACTCTATGGTTATTTAGTCTGTGCAATTTTTCAGTACGCAATGCGCATGTCGTTGACGTTCGTCGTTCGTCGTAGAAATTTGTCATTCATCGTTCGTTCGTTCGGTTCGCTTTGCCTAGAGTTTTACTGGCAGACATCGCGGAAATCATTTCAGTATTGTAATCTGCAGATTTTGAATTCGAAATACTACATAAATAGTTCTACAATATGCCTAACCAGGTGATAACTATAGATCCACAAAATGAACTTAAATTTAAAGGTAAGTGCTTATCCTTTTGAAATGTGTAAGATAGGTACAGCCGCATTGAAACTTGGGCAGCATACGTCGCTAGCTAGTAGCTGCTGACAAATGGAGTTTCTATTTCCAGATGTCGGCGTTTTATCAGGGTGCGGTTTTTTTACATTTTCCTTATTCCTTGTAGTAGCAAACTGTATATTTTGATAAGAGATCCACATGTCCTCCAAAATGACTATTTCGTCCTAATTATGGTTTGGGTATCGATAGGTCATGTGCCTGCGTAGGTAGGTACCTAGAAATATTCGCTGCTATGTCCGATTATGTTGATGCAACTTGAATGTAAATTCAGTTAGAAGTGTTACCAAATGCGTAAATAACATTGTCGTACTCTTTTTAAAGGGCCAACTATACCTTCATGATTATTTTGTGGGTAGGTATGTACCTGCCTGACCTATCTATGTAGATATGAATCTATCCATACTAATATTATAAATGTGAAAGTAACTGTTACCTTTTCACACCTAAACTGCTGAACAAATTTTGATGAAATTTGGGAAAGAGTAGGATTCCATCCCAGTGAAGGACAAAGGCTACTTTTTATCCTGTAAAAAGATTCCAAAATGGACAAAGGATGTAAAAGGATAAAATAAACAAGATAAGGCATAAATCTTTCTGAGACATTAATTTGACATTTATAATTTTTTTACAAATTGACAATGTCATTCATATCAATGGGGTCATCAGCAGCTCTCTTTTCCTTGCAGGGCTATGGGTAAGGCTGGGTAATGGCCTCTAGCTGGTGCTATATACATTGTTGTTGCACAAACAATGTTGCGGGTCACGGCTAGTACTATAATAAAACTGTAACAACGCAAAATTATTATATATTTATATTATATATAATTATTATTATTAAAAAAATACTTTAATACCAAAAAGAGGAAGAGTTTTTGTGAAATTGAGTATAAATGCTGTTTTGCTGTTTTTATGGTAAAAAGTAAAAACTGCAAGAAAATTTTCAAGAGCTCATGTATAATAGCATAATGATCCAAGGAATGCATTGAAGTATTATTTCGTTTTTATGGTTAATTGGTTTGCATACGGGTGTGCTTTTTATGGGTGTGGGGGTGCTTGTAAAGTTCAAAAAGCCAGTGGGTCCGCTATCCAACGCCCACTTTTTATTTACATTGTCTTCACAACTAACTATTGATGCATACTTCATATTATATGTATATCTCCATCCTTAGATGACAGAGTTGATCAATGGTAGTTAACATATATGTTTCTTTTTTGCATTTAATCTCACACTGTAACAATACAATAACTTTAACCCGCCATTTATGACATTAGTTTTACTTACATACTTTGTCACACTGGTCTCACGCACCGGGGTTTTCAACCTACGATTTTCCTAATTAGCAATACTCAATAATACTCTTGATCAAATATTAAAAAGACATGTTTTTTGAAGAATAAAACAATAATATATCATAAATCACATATCGTTATTTAATCTTTACTTTTATGTACTTAGAACACTAGAAATAATCATATTTTCTTCTAATGTTATTTTAAAATATCAAAACTAACATAAGTTTCTTTTATGCATTTAATCTCGCACTGTAACGATACAATATCTTTAAGAAAGCGAGTTGCATCTAAGTGATTAAATGTGACGGAGGGGCAGCTTATGCAGTTCTCTGGCTACAAAAATTGGAGTCTTATTCGGGTCATCCTTTTGTTCTTTGTTTTTTCGCCGCGCGATGTTTTTGTCGGTAGTTGATATCGACGTAAACAGCAAATTCGTCGCTACATCAATCTCCGAAGCAGTGAAAGCACTTTTACAAAGGTCAACTACGCTCTCTTCGTCTCTTCGTCCAAAACATCAATTTTGTTTTGAACAAAACACAATAACTCATTTATAACGATATTGCATTGTGGACATTTTAATGTCGCAGTAGACATGTTTAAAGGGACTGATTTAAATACAGGGCTTCATCTCCCTTGTTGTAATACCAAAATAGTATCTGAACTCCCAAGTTCTAAATAATAAAGCAAAATAGTTCTTGGTCTTATCATTATTAATTATTCATTTCATCCATTTTCAATATTGTAATACAAATAACACCCAACAGTCACATACATAGTCCTGTCCCCACACTAGGATTCCCTGTGTCGTGGGTATCAGAAACTACGAGTACCATGGTATCACAACACCCAGACCCGGAAGAAATATTTGCAGAACATGCAAACATTTCTTCGGCAGCGGGAATCGAACCCGCGCCTCTTGCGTCTCTACCGAGCAATCGCCCACCACACTACCGAGGCCGTCATTATTTGACGCCGGTATTCTGTGTTGTATTGTACAAAACAAGCACTTACAACAAAACATACAAACTCTTCAGTGATGACAGTAAGCTACAAAGTAACTTTTGAGACTAGTTCAGGATAGACTAGAATTCTAATTACCATTAATCTCATACATTTTTACAGAATTCAATTTTTTTTCATATTTGATCCAGTCCCGCCATAAAGACCATTATAATTTGTTAATTTACCTTATTATAGAATTTATGACCTGGATAATCATAATGATAGCCATCTCATACATATTATGCAAGTGAAAATAAAAGCAGAAGCTTGTAGTAAATTACTCAATTGAGTTTATCATCAACTTAACATACTGTATGTATAAAAAATCACGCCTGTTTCACATAGGAGTAGGCAGAGATCACGGATCTTAACTGGGTCAACAATTTACTACATAAATTACAATCCTCTCAAACAAGATGGACCATCTATATTGGTGATTAGTTGATCACTGGTTCACCATATCCATCATGGGATCAGTAGTGACTGCAAGTTTTCTCATGAAGCAAGCATGAAGTGAAAGTACTTCGAGTTTGCAGAACCTCTTTTTTTATTTAAGGGCTTTGTCTCCTTTGCAGAACCTCTAAGAGGAACCCACTCTGAAACTTAGTACTTACTTGAGAGATAAAGTCCGAAACTATGTTAAGAACATTGAAACAGATTTAATAAGAGTTTCCTGAGTAGGACTCTCACCGTTTTGGGATTAAATTGATTGTTTTTTTTATCAATCTGAATTTAGATTTTTTTTTCTCAGATTTATGTCTTTAGCCATGATGACTTCTAACTAAAACACTATAAAAATACTACAACATTTACGCATTTTATAGGTTCGTCGCGTATTGAATATCAGTTCTCTGATTACTATAATAATATAACAGATTAATTAACGCTTCCAAATTAATAATTACTCAAAATACAAATATTTGAATCCACTCTCAACAATGTAAACTTCCACAGACTAAGTTCCTCTATAAAATAGTACAATGTGAACCTTCAGTATTCTGAGTGTGAACCATGAGTAAAACCGATAAAAGAACAACACTGTATTTTATCTAAACTGTGAAATAAGTTCCTACCTAATGTTGTTGATGAGCGTTTCGTTGTTTCAAGCCTTTTCAAGCATTCCACAACATCGTTACTAAACAACATTCCAGTAAAATGGAATGCCAGAACACGTAATAACTTACCGCAACATACTTGACCGCTTATAAATCCTACTAATATCATAAATGCGAAAGTTTGTAACGATGTGAGGATGTTAGTGTGTTTGTGTCTCGATCACGCCGTAACAGATGAACGGATTTGAATTAAACTTGGAATGTACTTAGAACATTGTGCTGTGATAACATATAGGCTGCTTTTTATCCGGATACCATACGAGCGAAGCCGCGGGTGGAAGCTAGTGTTACATGAATTCAAACACTTAAAATGAGATGATGAAATGAGAGATAAATCATTTTTATAATCAAGTATTTTTTTAGTTATTTGTGTATTTATTGTTCCTACGTACCACGTAACTTTTGAACTGTGTGGTTAAGTTAAAGGCTCTCCACTGTATCCTTAATTCTCAATTAAACGAGACTAGCTGTTGTCTGCAACTTTGGACGTCCGCATTTAATTTTTTCGATACATAGTTAGCATGTTTTACCCCAGAATGCAGTCTATTTTCTTGCCTAATGTTATTGAAATCTGTTCAGGGGTTTAGGCTTTATTATCGGAAAATTTCTAGTTTTATTTAAGTACTAGCAACCCGCCCCGGCTTCGCACGGGTATTTAACAAATAAGGATTTTTAGGTAAATTTTTTACACCTCGGGTTACATTATTGGAGTTTTAATAAGGATCCCTAATTTTTTTTAAATAAAATATAGCCTATGTTATTCCGTAATAACGTAGCTACTTACTGGTGAAAGAATTTTTTAAATCGGTTCAGTAGTTTCGGAACCTATTCGTTACAAACGGAAAAAAAAACGAAAAAATCTTTCCTCTTTATAATATTAGTGCAGATCTCAGACCAAATAAAAAGAATTTTTATTTGGTCTGAGGTGTAGATGAATACATCAGTTATTGTTGAGTTTGAAGTGGGCGCTGAGGCTGCTACACAGTTTTTATAACTTTTGCAGCCTCATCGTTATATTTTGTAACCCTGACTTTTGTTTGTTCTGTTCTCAATAAATTTTTCTGATTTTTTTCTGATTCTGTTATTTCTAGTTGACTTCGCGGGAATGTTCGAGCAGGGCTGCACCACATACCTGCGACTGGGCAACCCGACTTCTGATACAATTTTGTTCAAGATAAAGACCACAGCCCCAAAGAAGTATTGTGTTCGCCCGAACTCGGGATCTCTGGAGCCTAACTCCAAAGTGGAAATAGCAAGTGAGTCCCTAATGTCTGAAGGTCTAAACAAATGACAGCGAAGCTATTCTATATCAATGTCCAGTCATTGACGCCGAATTTTAAAATAGTAGCTTAAGCTGTTAAGCTAATTAAAACTTTGATGTGAAGAGAATACGAATTGTTGCCTTTGCGTCACTAGGATATTGCATTATAGTAACTTAACTGGCGTTTCAATATCCCAACGTAGTACCGCTATAAATGAATAACACACAATATTCACATACATAGTCCTTACTCCACACTGAGAATCTCTGTATTGTGGGTATCAGAAACTACGAGTACCATGATACCTACCACAATAGCCAAATCAGGAACAATCATATTTCCCGCTGCACGAATCGAATCTGCACTTCTACATATCAGCCGGGCACATGCTCGTCACGCCACCAAGTTTATAAAAAAGGCTTAAAATAAAATAACTAGGCATTTTCTTATAACCTAGCCATCTGGTTCCCAAAGTATATAAGTTTGGCTTTGGGGCTTGATGGCGCTGTGTCAAATGTAGGTACACCACAAATATTTATTGCTATTATTATTATTTCCTACAACATTAACTAACCGTTCAAAGTTTCAGACAATCTATTGGAAATAATGCATAAATTTTCTTTCAGTAACACCACAGCCAGTGTACATTGACCCAAATGAAAAACATAAACATAAGTTTATGGTGCAAAGCGTCATCGCTCCTGAAGGGAAGACTAACATTGATCAAGTAGTAAGTAGTATTTTCTTATCACGTCTAATTTATAATAAAGGAAAAAGACTGGCACCTTTTTACTAGGATCTTCATTTTCTACATTAATCGCCATGAAAACTGAAGGAGCATTGTCCGCCATCAACTCAGCAATGTTCCCTTCGGTATTTTGTCAATTTCAGAGTCAATTCATCTGCTATTTTTTGATAAGTTAGTAAGTTCGTATGAGCTAGTAGCCAACTCTTGTGACGGAGTTTTTAGGCCGCCTAAAGTCCCCGTCATGGCTTAACGACTTAAAAGCCGAGGCTTAACTTCGACGATCAATCAAGAACGTCTAAGCAAGCTACGTCATGAGCGCTTATTTTTTTATTAATCCTTATTAGTCGAAACTCTGAATTATTTGTAAGCTATAATCGTTTTGTTTTCTTTCAGTGGAAGGAAATCAGCTCCGATCAGCTGATGGACTACAAGTTGAAGTGCGTCTTCGAAACGCCGCGCGTCTCTAGCGTCTCGGCTAACACCAATGTAAGTACCACCCTCTCATCCCTATCAACGTAGTAAGTTCCACTTATGTACTGTACATGAATCCCATTTTAAACCTACTTGGACCTATATGGGCGATGGGCTGATCACCTGTCACCGTGGTTCACCCTATCCATTTTGGGAGTCTTGGATCAGAAGTGGCTGCAAGTTTTCTTATGATTACTTAAGCCTCGGTTTGCAGCATGTCCTATCAATATAGATTTCGATACTGATTCCGTCCTCTTAAAATCTAGCATAACAAAATTGTAATAGTCCCTTGAAACAAGTACAATGTTTTAGCTGATAACAACTAACATTTAAGAATAATAACAATTGTGAAGGATCCGACAACAATTTCATTGCTTCACTGGTTCCTTAGCTCATTATAAATCGCAAAGGCCGACTTCAATTCTAATTGCTACTTGCATTGATATTATCTTGAACAATTTACGAACTAAGTATTATGATTAAAACTCATTTTAAACTAATTTTGTGATATTAGTATGTATTTTTACAGGATGCTGGCGACAGCGGTCCCCAAAATGAAGTTCCGAAAAAGCGAGCCATCGAAGAAGCCAAACCGGCAAAGGTAAGAACACACCTCATAATAATAAATTCTGTAATTATTTCTATAAACGTTCCTTTTTCATAGCAAGTTACTTATCACCGACTAAGTGTATGATTATGTAAGAAATCCTTAGTGCACAATATGTTGTGGTGGATCCTCATTCGTCCTTTGCTTCATTATGCATTTCTACTCTGACGCATGCCTCAAAACTATTTAGCAGTAAAGCGCATGTTGCCGAGAGGCGTCCTGATCGAAAAATCTAATTTTCAAAAGATTCAGAACTTCTAAAATAGTAATGTCTAAAATGCGAATAGTTTAAAATTGGCAAGTTCCTTAGAAGCAAATACTCGTAGACTAAAATACAATAAACCTACATAACAGGATGACTGATTCAATTCCTGTGACGAGTAAAGAGTTTTTAATCTGATTGATATGGACCGCACAAAGTCTGGTTATTGGATAATATCATAGAAATATTGAAACGCAATGTCACTTGAACTCAAATAATACTGAATTTCTATTAATCTGAAATCATTACTTTTTTACTGTGCCATTTGTATTATGTAAAGCTCACTCTATTTTGAGATTGCACATTATCAAGCCATCAAAATAGTTTTCCCAAACGTGTCAGTAGTGGACTGTTACTTTCACTTCAGAAAAACCGTAAAATATAATACAAAAAGAAATTGACTTTAAATAAATGTAAATTACACTGGTACATTAGTATTTTATTGTCCTTGTAGTATTACTATAGTTTTGACTCACAGCATGGAAAATATTTGTAAGCATTATAGTGTTTAGAAATACTCTTAGTGAGTTAAAAGTATATAAGTATTCTATCAGCCATCTGGTTCCCACAGTACAAGCTTTGCTTAGTTTGGGGCTAGATGGCGCTGTGTTAAATATCCACAAATATTAAAAAAAAATTATACTTCTGAGGTCTTTGAAAGTTTAGGCATTTTACTTCTTAGACATAAATATTTAGACGATAGGTAAATACCTTTAGGAAAATGCCTTCTTGGACCTTTAATAGCTAAAGCAATACTTTTTATACATTTTATATCTTAGGCACTATTAAAATAAAGTAATTGTTTTGTTTAGGTTTTCGGCAATGTACAGTAGTACCACAAATATTGTGCGCCTGGGCAATTTTTGTCTAGCTTCTGAAATACGATCTAGGGTTAAAATATAAAATAAAACTTTCAGCATTCTCTTTCATAAAATAATATACTCATTACATTACCTAGGTTATGGTTTTAACTTGTAACCCACATAATTGTTTCATCATATTTTGCAGCTCAAAATTTAAATGTAGGATCAATAACTGAAAAACATGTAAACTGTAAATCCTACCAATATTTAAATGTAATAGTTAGTAACGTTATGGCTCATACTGTGTAACTGTTACTCTAAAGGCCCGTGTATTGGTTAATCTTTGGTTTGCCAGTAAATATTTTGATTTACCGACATGAGTTCATAAATGTTAGGATTTATAAAAAAAGACGATCTTTTCGGGCTTCTATCATTAAAATTTAGCACATGCTAGGTCTTACCAGTGACAGTGACAGCTGGTAAATGTTGGTTTTGGGAATAAAACAATCAGTACTTTTAACCATTTATTTTAATGAACTATACATAGATGTGTGTAATGAGAGTAATATAAAAATATTAATCAATTATATTACTCATCAGTAAAATCTTTGCTTATTTATATATATATTAGCTGCCGCCCGCGGCTTCGCTCACGTGGTACCTGGATAAAAAAATAGCCTATATGTTAATCCAGTACATGTACTATGTATATTCCAAGTTTCACTCAAATCCGTTCAGCCGTTTAGTCGTGATTGAAGCACAAACATCCAAACTCACAAACTTTCGCATTTATAATATAATTAAGATTATAATGAGTAATATATATATGTATCTTAATTGTTAATCATTCAAATACACAAACAGAAATCAAATAAACGTGGTATTCAAACTAGACTAACGATCGACTGAAGCGAGCGAATGCGGTACGGGTAGCGGGGGGATGTAGGCAGCCTGCCCGCGAGTACGAGCCGAACACGTTATGACATTTTTATTTTTTAGATTTACCTTAGATTTACCAAATGAATGATGGTAAAAATTCGAAATGAACGATGATCACAGCACTGCTCTGACTTTTACCATTATGAGTTGGTAAATCTTAGTTTTTACTGGGAAATCTTAAGATTAACCGTAGTTCGGGCCTCAACAGTAATAGTTACATAACTACGGAACGGATTCGGATGCCACATTAGCATCACATCACACATGCGAAACCATGGGCTGTAAAAAAACACATATCATTATTTGATTTAAATATTAATAAATGCTTTTACAAACAAACCACTTTTTCTACTTGACTGAAACTGGGAAAATTCATGTTTTTTTTTTGTTTTTTCTTTTCCCGATCATCCACCCCATCTCTTGTCGAAACCTACTTCTGTCTGAGAACTGCATGTTTTTTTTATTATTTTATGCAACTTTTAAACCATTCTTCACTTTTTACCAAATCCAACTCCGGATTACCTTCCGATTATTTTTTTAACCTTTTTTTATTTATAAACTTTCCAGAACATGAATTTCGCTAAGTCGGAAAATGTGGAAAACGATCTTCATAATGCATCCCATGAAGTAACACACTTTCACGAGGAGGAAAATAAATTAAGACACGAAAATCTTCAATTAAAAGTGAGTTTCGTAGGCCAAAGCTTACTCTTTCAATCCAATAATACCGTCTTTTTTATATTTAGCCAGTATGGTCGGTAAATAGGTAAACTGAAAGGTAAGATGGTACTATTAAGGAGCTAGTATTCTATTTACCATTTTTTTACACTTGTATTGCGTTGTCGATGTAGCCTTCTATTTAATGGACTGAGGTATGGATGTTGTAAATTGTACTCGTAATGTATTTATTTATCTCAAAAGCTGTAATTTCACGAACAAATGAAATTACAGCTTTTGTATCTTTAGATACTCAACTTTTTGGTTGATGATTAGCAGTATTTAACATAGATTCTGCTAAATTTTTTAAACAAAGGAACAATAGCCAGTATTAAAAGTAGGTAAGTAAGTGTAGATTGAACAGTGTTCTAAGAATAAAAACTTACTTATTGCTAACCTTCATACCAAACAGCGATGACTATTATGATGAAAATATATAAATTATTTTCAGTAATCAGTTCTTTGAAATATCGAAAATGTTATATACAATACTTCTGATGCTGGCTGCACTAATAAAATTATTCAAAAATGTGTATAAGTATTTTAAATATAACCAACAAAAAAGTTGAATGCATGTTTTAAGTGTATAGCATCCCTAGTAGTTAAAGCATACTTTGACTGTGCGAAATTATTAATTTTAAAGGAATTGCTTGTCCTCAAACAAGTTATTCCATTGCTGTTTTAGCTTGATATTTCCTATCTAAGGGATAGTATCCTTTCCAACATGATGGACCAAACATATGGGCGATGGGCTGATCACCTGTCACCATGGTTCACCATAGCTATCTTGGGACTAAATAAGAAGCGGCTGTAAATTTTCTTATGTTTACTTGTGGTTCTGCCCAGCCCATTCGGGATACGGGCGTGATAATATGTATGTATGTATATATGTATTTGCTATCTAACTAATATTATAAATGCGAAGTTTGTATGATGTGAAGATGAAATCACGTCAAATGGCTGGACGGTTTTTGAAAAACGAGGTGTCTTGGATCGCGTGAATGGCATAGTCTATATAAAATGTCAAAAGGTCCAATATGGCGGCTGTGAAGAGCCATTTTTTTTAATTGTGATAAACTAAATTGGTATCAAATACTAATCGACTTTGTCAAAGTCAAAGTCAAAAAATATTATTCCATAAAATCACTGGGATCACTTGGACACGTTTAAGTCAGTCTTTGGATAATAATTAGACTCGTCCAGTTCATTTGGTTGTCTTAATATGATATGTCAAAAAATTCAATATGGCGACTGTACTACATTACATAGTATCACGCGCGTATCCCTTAAGGCGTAGGCAGAGCCACAAGTAATCATAAGAAAACTTGTAGCCACTCCTAAATTCAAAGTCCTGACAGGTGACAGGACAAAGTGGTGACAGGTGACCAGCCCATCGCCCATATAGACGTCCATCATGTGGGGAGGATAACCTTAATTCTACGCATAACAAGTATTTATTTTGTAAATAAGTACTTGTTCCATAATATAATTTTATTCTTATGTTAATGCATCAATACACTAGGCTGGTTGATACGGTGCTATTAAACTAGCATGCAAAGCCTGGCACTTCGCAACTGTAATTTAAACTATCAAATGAATTTAGAAATAAAATTGCGAATTTTGTAATATACACAAAAGCTTAGATCTATATTGAATGTTTGAAGCTAAAGGGGTGTCAAATAAACCCAACGGTCGTATTAATAATAAATTCATAATTCCTGCTTTTATTAAAAACTAGCCGACCCCGCGAACTTCGTACCGCCTTAGAATTTATAATGCAAATTTTCAAATGTTTTATTAGGTAGTAATTCTGCTATTCGTGGCGGAGACAAATCCAATAAATAAAAAAATCATTAAATCGGTTCAGCTAGAGGCCCTTACCCACAGCCCTGCAAGAAAAAGAGAGCTGCTGACGACCCGATTTTGATAGGAATGACATTGTCAATTATTAAAAAAAAATGTCAAATTAACTGTCTTGTCATAAATTAATGTCTAAGAAGTATTTATGCGTTATCCTGGTTATTCCTTTACATCCTTTTTCTATTTTGGGATCGTTTTACAGGATAAAAATAGCCTATGCTCTTTCCCGGGATGGAGATCTCTTTGTCAAAATTCATATTGCAATTTTTCGTTTGATTATACCGTATGATTGCAGGAAGAGTTGTTGCGCCTGCGTCAGATGATCGGCGACGGGCGAGGGGCGCGCCTGCATATGTTCGGGCCGGAGAAACAGGCGCCGGCGACCGTGATGCCGTGGGTGGCCACCGCCTTCGCAATGGCCGTGCTTGGCATCATCATCGGCAAGTTCTTCATGTGAAGGGCAGTCCGCGCCCGCCGCCGCCTCACCGACCCCGCTCCACACGACTCCCGGTGCGAAACCGCACGAGGCAGCTTCTCTATCACCCAACATCAGGTCGACGATCGCTATTATACAATACCCTAGGTGACGTAGGCTTGTTCATACACTGGTTTTTTTAGAGATTACAAATTTAGTTTACACGATTGTCGATTGTCGAACTCTTCGAGCTTCTGCCATAATTTTATTTTCTTATTTTGATTCCGATAATTTATTCGTCTTAATGCTTATTTGTAATTCGCTGAGGTTTTATTTGTTGTTGACATTATTATAATTATCGTACAATCTATCACTTATCGTCTACTTGTAAATTTGCTTGTGCTTTATGTTATATGTTATTGTGTTATGTTATTTCGATGTATTTGATAAAAAGAAGCTCATATCTTCAAAGTAAAATGGAAAGTGTTCATTAGAAGCAATAATAATGACAAGGTTACTGAGCCTTTAGAGAAACAGCATCACTTCGAAGCGATTTCAATTGTATACTACAGTCGTTATCCCGCGTCTATGAGAAACCCTGCGGCTTAGTCAGCTCCGCACTTATTGACCATGTCTTTCCTGTGGAATAGGCCAACTAAGCTGAGAGGATGGATCTGGTGCTGGGCAAGCCTACTCTATCTTAATTCGTCCTAGGCACTACAGCGTCCCGTTTGTGAAGGTTAAAGTTGCCTCCTGACGCTGTACAAATCATCTACTATAGATGATAAGGCCTTAGATTACCTTATTAATTCTTGTTAACCCACACTTCTTTTCCATCTAACATTCGCATCTCGCTGCATGCTGCGGCTTTTCTCCCGCCCCTTTAGTTGCCCAACACTCAGATCCATGCAGTATGATAGGTTTTATAATCTTTCCCTTAAGTTAAATTGACTCATTAAAATAATACCGTATTGTTATTAGAACTATATACATTATATTGAAGCTTAGCAATGAATTTGAAATGTTGTCGAGTTTGCTTTCCTATTGTATTATACTGTCATAAGTAGTAAAAAAGCAACTCACTCGTTCCACTGTTACAAGTTCTATACATACATAATATCACGCCTGTTTGCCATAGGGGTAGGCTAATAATACCGTATACTCCATTCCCCCCTAGACCAAACTGCTTCTGTATTGTACAGATCTGTGTTTATGTGACAGCACTCTTGCATCACAAGTCTTAATCATTTCAAAGATTCTGTACTGGCAGTCTGGCAATTCGACGACCCGGTGCCAATTGTTCTGTATGAACCCTACTACTTAACAAACTTGTTATGACTTCAACCTAGTGTCAACTTTATCGGTAAATGTTTGTGGTCTACCTTCTGATCAACACCTATATAATGCTTCTTCTAGGATAGGCCTTAGGGTAAATATGTCAAAGACCAAGATTATGGCAAATGTCTCTCACGTTACCGACGGGATTACAGGTTCCCGTAATCCCATTCATCTTATTGATAGCTAATGTTTTAAGACATGCCACTTACTTCAAATTGGCCCCTACATCTAATAATGACAATACTGTAATGACTCAATACTAGCTTCTAAACAAGTCTCTGTCACCTGCATGAGTGAACACTGTATGAGTTCGATATTGAAGTATGTACAACGGGAGTGTTACAACAAGTCGTAGAGGGTCGTAACCGCTTCCAAAAAAGTAGGGTTGGTTTGACGCGACAAGGTTTAGACTTTAGTCGAGATCTAGTTGAACTTTACTATTATATGACAAAAATTTGCGACATTACGTTGAAGTTCAGCTAGCGTCACGTGAAAGGACGCAGTTCGATTAATTATTATGTAAATGATTATCGTAGATTTGTGAATTACGACGATAAATGACAAATTGGCGTCGCCTCGGCAAGTCATGTTTCATAGCACTTAGGTAATCGTAGTTTTGTGTCCGTTAATTAGAAGAACGTCATGGTTTATTGCATTTTATTAATTTAATTGGTGTTTGGTTTTATTGTTATATCTGAGGAGTGTTTTTGTTAACATGCATAGTTTGACCCTATTGTATCGTCCATTTGTGAAATTCCGGCATATATATATATGTATACTTTCGCTAAGTAATTTATATTAATGTTTTGAATGCATATTTAATGTTACTTCAATTGCCTCTAATGAACAGCAGTTACGATTTACATGAATAGATACACCAACACCAACAGACATTAATAATTGTAGTTATTATTTTTATGTAACCTAATATAAATGAGTAATATCTAAATAATATTGAATCCGTAATTTCCATGCTTATATCATTTTGAACATCAAATTTAAATGCAAAATAAAAAATTTAACAATTCATTTAACTTTATTTATAACCTTTGATTATTATTTTGCTTTAATTGAATTAATTTAGTATTCATGAATATTATATAACTACCTATTTATCTTTAATTTTTTTGAAACCGGAGATAAAATACAAAGATAGAAATTTGATTGTTTTATTGGCAGAATGCTAACACCGTTGTCCAAAGTATTAAGCGTAGAACAGAGCCGTAAGACTTCCAAAAGAAGTATATTATCAGCAGATAGGAATGACTATGTAAGTGCTTACGTTTATAAATAGGTAGATCATCAAATACAGTTCTGGATTCATTAAACTTGTCAGTCTAGTTTTTAGTCTTGTTGTGTAAATTTAAATATTACTTTTTACAATGGTTTTAACATGAGCGTCATACTAAACATTGTTTTTCATTTAAAAACGGTAGGTACCTAATTGTAGATGTTTGAAAAATTTCCTTATTGTATTGTTATAACTATTATGCTATATTGTATCGTTTTCTGAAATAAAAGACTTAATTTATGAATACCACAATATTGTTAACAATTGGGGAAAAACCCGTCATCGAAAAAGAATAAAATTGTAAGCTTGCTTTACTTAGGACTTTGATCATTATTGCAAGCAAATCAAGTAACAGCCATAAGTTAAACCATAGTTTGTGAAGATGGATACTATACTTAGGTACATATTTAATTTTGGGTAAAAACCCTAAAATTAAATATAAGGTACTTAGATATGCAATATATCCTATGTCAATATTTAGTAAAAGCTCTAATTGTTTACAGAACAAACTATTAGGTAATTTGCAAATGAATTGTGCTATGGTCCTTGAATGGGACCGCACGTGGATGTTCAAGAGTTCCAGTGACGTGACAAGCAAGCGAATTTATCAAACAATATCGCTACTTAGCTATTTTATTAATGTCCACGTGTTGGGCAAAAGTCTTAGGTAGGTACCTACCAGTCAGCTCAGAATTTTTCAAGCTCTTATCTACACAGTTTCGAACGGAAAAGGAGCCATCTGACTTAGCCCTTACGACAGTGAAAGAAATTCTCCCGAGTCACACTGGTGTAACAATTTAGTGTGACCATGGATCGGTTCCCTGCAGTGCAGAAGAGTGCAGACCTACCTCTGCACCAAACGTCAAAACGTGTAGTGGCGCGGATTTAAATTGGTAAGTTATTTATTTATTATAAACATAAATACAACATTACAGATACCTAGATACTAAGAAGTCATATTTACGTCATATAAACTTCAACAGCATATCTTTTAAACGCGAGGTTGACAAACTCTGATGGGTAGTTCCCATTTGTTCTATTGAACATGACGTCATCGAACAAAATGACACATCTTCCCAATATTTTTCATAGAACTACATACCTACTAGCTTTTCACCCGAGTTTCATGCCATAGAATAAAATGGAAATCAGATTTTCTCAAAATCTTCTATGAGAAGCTAAATGACACTGACAATGTCAATTATTCTATTATAAACATAACCATCAATATAACATCTGCAATCGGTAGTACAGTGCGCCCAGCGTAACTTGGCGTGCGTGAAGTTAGCCGTTTCGATGCGCAGTAAACAATTTAGTATGAAAAAGCTACACTGCGCATGTCCAACGGCTAACTTCACGCACGCCAAGTTACGCTGGGCGCACTGTACAGTAACCGAGACAGTAACGAACAACCATTACTGACAAGCTAGAGGACATTTCTCATAATGCGACAAGTCGATCAAATTAGCCACTTTGACAAGTGTCACAATAAATTATTATTATTTTCTAGAGGCCAGTATGTTATGAAAATCGTAAAGAGATCCTATTTACCTTGTCCTATAGAACAATTTGAGAAATAAAAGTATGACAACTCAAAACGTAATTTTTAACTGATTTCTTCATTTATTTCAATTTGCAAACATTTTGAACACTACGACGCAGGATGTTCCCAAAATCTTTCTGCTGCCATCTTTTCTTATACCATAGATCATAATAATTTCTTTTTTAATTCGATTCCAACCAAAGACAAATACACACTGGCCGGTAGAATATTTTGATTAACATCAGCAACTGTCAGTGACAGTTACTTGCTTTGTTCAGTTTTCTTTTTTGTGAAGGCGATTGTGACAAACTTATTTTACCAACGGGATGTCCACGGGATGACCAACATGTTCCATGGTACAAAATAAGAAGAATCTTATTCTGTCCGATGACGTCATGTTCCATAGAACATAATTATGGGAACTACCCAACTCTGATACTTGGTGAAAACTTGGTAGGTATTTACAATTTTGTAAACCAAGTTTATTTCTTTTTGATGGGGCGTGTGGTGTTAAAGGTTTATCGTATATCCTCCTAAGACCGTAAGGCTATTTAAAGTACAAAATCAGCGATGGCTGTCAGTCCTGACATCTGGCAGTGTCAGTTCAAATACAGACCGGAAGGACTATCTTCTTCTTCTAATTTAAGAGCTGTGCTCTTGTCGGTGATGCAGCTCTTTCCACTTGTTCCTGTCCAGCGCAGCCTCCTTGACCTCCTTATAAGACCCGACAGTTAACTTCTCCTTTACTTGGCTCATGTAGCTAATTCGTGGCCTTCCTCTTCCTCTCCTTCCTTCTACTTTTCCCTCTATGATGGTGTTAATAAAACTGTCGTGTCTTATAAGGTGGCCAATCATCTTTCCTCTTCTCTTTTCAATTGTTCTTAGCAGGGTTCTTCTTTCCTTGACTCTATTTAATACTTCAACATTTGTAACTTTTTCGGTCCAGCTAATCTTCTCCATTCTTCTCCACCCCCACATCTCGAATGCTTCTAGGATCTCTCTATCTCTCTGGGTCATTGTCCAAGTCTCACACCCATACAATGCTATACTCCAAACATATGTTTTAATAAAATTCTTTTTGACAGTTTTTGATATTTTAGAAGTGAATATATGTTTCTTGTTGTTGAATGCCTGCTTTGCTATTGCTATTCTGCATTTTATATCTGGTGTACACCTCGAATCTTCTGTAATAATGCTGCCTAAATATTTAAATGATTTTACTCTCTCTAGCTTGATGTTATCTATTGTAATTGTGTTTGTTATCAAATCTTCGGTTTTGGATGTTGTTAGTATTTTAGTCTTGTTAATGTTAATATTCAGTGAGAACTCTTTAAAAATTGTGTCCATAGTCTCTAATATTATTTGTAATTCGTTCTCTGTGTTGGCCACCACTGCTATATCGTCTGCAAATCTTATAAAGTTTATGATCTTTCCGTTGAATTTAACACCTGTATTTATAGCTTCTGTTATTTTGTTCATGGCCGATTCAATGAATACGTTGAATATGAGTGGTGAGAGTGAGCATCCTTGTCTTACACCTTGTCTTATCTTAGCTGTTCCTCTTTCATTTCCTATTTCTATAATTGTTTCTTGATATTTATAAAGCTGATATATTATTCTTCTATCTCTAAAATCTAATCCAATATTTCTCAGTGATATCATCATTTTCTTCCAGTCTACCTTGTCAAAAGCTTTTTCCAGATCTATAAATGCTATGTGAGTTTTTAATCCAAAATCTAATCTTCTATCAATAATGGTTCTCAATGCTAAGATGGCTTCTCTTGTGCCCTTATTTCTTCTGAATCCATATTGATCATCGCTTAGGTTTTCTTCTACTTTATTTCTAATTCTGTTTTGTATGATTTTTAAAATTATTTTCGAGGCTTGAGATATTAAACTAATAGTTCTGTGTTCTTCACATTTTAGTGTATTAGGTTTCTTTGGTAATGTTACTGTCTTTGTTATTTTAAAATCATTTGGTATTTCTCCTGTTTCATAAATAGCTTGCATTAGTTCAAATATTCTGTTTAGTAAGAGTTCGTTTTCTGAATGTTTAATTAGTTCTATATATATACCGTCATCTCCTGCTGCTTTACCATCCTTTATATTTCTCAGCGCCTCATCAAATTCACTTCTAATTATAGTTGGCCCTAGACAGTCTTGTTCTACTTCTATTTCTTTTTCAATGTCATTGTTTTCTAATTCTTCTCCTTTGTATAAACTTTCGATGTATCTTTTCCATCTTTCTAAAATGTCTTTATTGTTTATAATTATTTTATTGTTTTCATCTAAAATGGCTGTAGATTTAGTTTTTTGCTTTTTGTTTAGACTTCTTATGATATTATATGCTACATCTATTTTTCCTATGTTCATGTAATGATTTATAGTGTCACAATCTTTTTCTATATCTTTTTCTTTTTGTTCTCTACATTTTAGTGTTATCTTATTTGTAAGTTTCTTATATTCTTTAATACTATCTTCGTCATTTTTATTTCTATACTTTCTTCTTTCAATTATCAAATTACTTATTTCTGAGTTTAACCATTTTTTTCTGGGTTTAATATTCTCTTTATGTAAACTATTCTCTGCACTAGCCTTAATTATATCTCTAATATTGCACCATTTTGTATTAATGTTATTATCTATATCTCTATCTAAACTATCATAATCATTCAACTTATCTTCTATCATATTACTATATTGCACCTTTAAACTATTATTATTCTTTAATTTATTGAGATCAATCTTTTTGGTTTTATATTTTCTTTTGACTTTTTTAATTTTAATATCTATTTTACTAATTAGTAAATTATGGTCTGTGTTGACATCAGCTCCTGGGTACGTTTTGCAGTTCGTTGTCATGTATTTGTATTTTTCTTTAATTAGTATATAGTCAATTTGATATCTCCCTATGTCACCGGGCATTTTCCATGTGTATCTTCTTCGTTTAGGTTGTTCAAAGTTAGTATTTGAGATAGTCAAATTATATTCCCTGCAAAACTGTACCAGTCTGTCTCCTCTCTTATTTCGATTTCCAAGGCCATATTTACCTACTATATTTTCTTCCTTGCCTTCTCCCACTACTGCATTGAAATCTCCCATAACAAACAAGTTGTCTTTTTCTGCTACTAAATCTATAAGTGAGTCTATTTGTTCATATATTTCTTCTATTTCTTCATCTGGGTAAGCTCCTGTTGGCATGTATACTTGGATTATAAATGTATTTACTGGCTCTGACTTTATTTTTAATGCTGTGACTCTGTCGCTATGGTGTATTGTATTTTCAACTAGATTGCCCCATTCTTTGTTTAAAATTATAGCTGTTCCGTTATGTCCTTGAATTCCACCTGTGTAAATTATTCTAAATTCATCACTCCAATAATCTCCACTCCCTTCCCATCTTACTTCACAGAGTCCTAGAATATCTATCCCTAATCTTGACATTTCTTCTTTAACTTCTTCTAACTTCCCTGTGGGGAGCATAGTGCGAACGTTCCATGTTCCTATTGTACAAGGTTTTCGCAGGATGACGACCTGAGCAGCCTTGTGCCTACCCCTGCCGGACTCAGACCGCCACGGCATGTTACATCGTGGTAGCCCGTTGTCAAGAACGTTATACTTTCTTTGTGCTTGCATCATTTTAGTTTTTAGGAGATATTGTGCAGTAGTTTCCTATTGCTTTCTGCACCGCAGTTCAGAGGCCGGTTTACCGCCCTTTGATGTCCAGTCAGAAGCCCTACCGGAAAACTTTTCTTCGGCCTTCTGCCAGTACTAATACGGCTGCTGCCCCGCATCAGGGGAATGCTTATTTGATGGCGGCATTTAATCGCCATGTCACAGGGTCGTCATAAGAACTTGTGCAGCATTTTCTAGGCAAGCCTGTCCCACCAGACTTCCCACTGCTTCCTGTTGACCCTGCCGCTACTGGTCGGGGACTGCTTATTCAGTATATTCGCAGCGGACCACCATATCTGGTGGCCTTTCCACTATCCGCCACCTGTAGACCCCGTTGGTAGCTTGTAGCTCAGCCCCAACCTAAGGACTATACATAGTCTTTAATATTTTTACGTTTGCTATTACAACTATAGTCCTCCAATTGTGTCAAACTATGTTTAGAAAGGTAGCATTAATATCTATCTCATTCACACAATCGCGGCATAAAAATTGAAAAAAAATTGACGCCAGTATGGTTCAATTTGTCCTTCAAGATGTCACGTCCTGGGAGAAGGGGTTAGTAAATCTGTAATTTTCTGAGAAATCTGCTGGTGTTTAGACAGTAGCTTTATAAAATTAGTTTGTTTTCAATGTTTGGGTTACGATAGCAATGTTATTGTTGCATGTCGATTGTATTTTGGATGCAAAATAAGCTCCTGAATATTATGTTCTACAAGAAGTAACTTCGGTCTCAATTGTATAAATGTGTTTCCATAATTTGTTCTATATAGAGGATTTTTGGCCTTTATTACAGTGATTTAATTTGTTTGTTTTGTTCTTTTTATAGTGACTGGTCTCAGTTATCATAAAAAAATTGATAGATAATCCGCAATGATGTGATTTTGTTCACTACTCATAATCGATAAATAAATCTATAATTTGTAGAATATAATTAAATTAATGTTTGGGGTTAAAGGTTTATTTCACGACTTGATATTTTATATTAATCGATACTAAATATACCTACTTACATCGAAATTTCAGTCAAATTCAAGTCAGTACTTTTGAATCAGAGTAGTAGTACTGATCGGATCGAACTGATATTGGAGAAGACAGTAACACCTTTAAGAATTCTTCGGGTGTTATAAGCTAATTTTTAAACCAAATATTTTGTTTTTGATTAGTTATCTACTTTTAACTTTTTTTAATTTATTAGATTTATAAGTTTTTTGTTGTTGAGCTAAGATATCTGCTTTGTATGAGCATATTTTAATTTAAAAAAATCCTAGTCAGATAAAGAATTTGTTTATCGTTTTAAAACTATTGCGTTTCTTAATTGCGATTGCAATTATGTACGTTTTTATAGTAATTCTTACCAATTTTAATTTTAATTTATTACATATAGTCCAAAAGTACTTTTTAAATAAAAAAACTACATAAAATATAACCTGATTTCGTATTTACTGAACACCATAATAAAATGACTTAGGTCAAAATGATTCCAATTGAGACCGGATTACCTTTAGAAAGAACAAATCATAGAAATTTGAAACTAATCTCTATGGATTCAATAATAAGTCTTAAAACATCTTTGTTCTAGCGAAAATCCATAAAATAAGTTTTAATCCTTATAACAAGCGCGCGAAGGTTCAGGACTGAGCGGTACAAACGGATTTGTTCTTTCTATAGTACATCCGGTCTAAACAGTATGTGCCTTTTTCAAATGTCAGGTGTTAGGAGGATATAAAAAGTACTCTGTGCCGTACCCATCTATATAACCTAGACTAGCGACTTTTCCGGACTGCTCTCGCATCTAGTCGTTTACTCTTCCTAATTCCCTAGCTCGCTCCCTACAATAATCTGTCCTTATAAAATATATTTTAACTCTATCTAGAATGCCTGTAGGGGTCTGTTATATATAATAAGGACATTCTTTTGCAACGGTCGGTGGTGGTTAGTTACCTATTATATTTTAAGTACCTACCTACCTACACAGTGCAGTGCGTATTTTCCTTTAGCTACCTATTGTTGAGAGAGATGAGTGCACTAGTAGTCTAGTGGTGTGGAAGTAACTCCGCCTTCCAATTCTCAGGTCTCGTGGGTTCAAATCCACACGAGATGGTACACCAATAGATTTTTCTTCCTGATTCTTTTCGTTTGGATGCAGTACACAGTACTTACCTACGGTGAAGAAAACATCCTGATCAACATGAGGAAACCGGCATATCGTAGATACTAAAATTCTTCAACCGAGGAGCAGAAAGGGATTGCAGCGGCAGGGTGCAAGGCATTAGATTCGATTGGAATCTAGAAATTGGCGTCATATCGCGTCTTAACAACCGTGACGTGAGCAAGGCGCGAAGCGGTAAATCTGTGTCACAGCCTGTGACACTGATTTACCGCTTCGCGCCTTGCCTCACAGGAGTGGCAACTTTACATATATTATGGCATGGCAACACATAGTGACTCAACTCTAGTAAACTCCATGGCTGACTGGACTATTTGAAACGAATACAATGAAAATATTAACTACCGTACCTGCTATTTTTATCCGGTTATGTAGAAAAGTAGGTACGTACCAGTACGTACCTACCACGTAAGCGAAGCCGCAGGCGTTATGCCTTTATATAGGTGGTTTCAGCTGAGCCACACAGATCTCCCAAACTCTGACAAGCTTCCTAGATCATAGCGGAATACTCAGTGTTTTCCAGTTTTTTTGTTGCTCAGCTCATACAGTGTAAAGGACACCACCGTAATGTTGGGATAACATAATTACGGTATAGTTTAAGAATATTATATTGAGCCAGTACCTATACCTACTCTCATTGGTCAATAGACATTCTTTAACGATATTTTATTGTATTTAATATTTTGGTATACCATAGGACTATATATATCAGGACAACACTATTCATTATTTAGTGGTGTCGTTGACAAATCCTTTTTGGCAACCATACGTAGGCATACGCAAAAATTGCGTGATTCTTGCTATTGCAAGATATAAGGATATAGCCTGCTGATAAGGCTGATTAGGCGACTAGCTTCAAAGTTTCTGAGAGTGACATTACTCTACACAATAAAAAATATGTTCCAGATAAAACCATGCTTTATTTATTTCCTTTTCCTAAAAATACAATGCAAACATAATATCTATGGTATAAATAACAAAACATAGGGTCATATTCAATCTAACCACAATAAACTCCTAATTCATAGTAAGTACATTTCATTTAGGTAGCGATTTTTCCTTAAAGCTATTCAATAAAAACAATAGAGATCATTGTATATCATTCTAATATGTTGCTCATGTTATTACATTTGTTACCTACTTGTTATAGTTGGAACAGTAAACTTAAGCTAAACACAATTTTTCCAAGATCAATAAGTTACGCTCCACTAAAATAAAATTTCTTAAGAAATGACTGTTAGTAGGCAAAACTGAAAATTTAGGTAAGTGATGCATACTGGCAGGTCGTAAGTTTATCGCATCATACTGTGCAAGAAAATAATTACTTTGTGACATAGGTAATAACAGGTCCAACATTAAAATACACACAATAAAACTTATGTTATCTATGTTAAAGCATGCAGACCATAAATTCTATACAAAAAAATACTGTGGCGCACTTTTGAGATCAAATGGAAAGTTATTTACCCTAGTAAGAGATATTTCTTAAAATCTATGATATTCTAGTATGACAGCCTGAGCATTATGAGTTTATTTACCCTCACTTTATGTATAGGAAAAGGAAAATTTTGGAAAAGGGCCAGGTCAAGAGTACCCTAAACCGACGAGTATGCATGAGAAATGTAATGACAGTGAAGAAAAGAAAAAAGAAGCAAATGGCGATCCGTGATCTCTGGCTACCCCTATGGGAAACAGGCGTGATTTTATGTAAACAAGTAAATGCGCTTTAGATTACACACATTTAACCTATTTTTAAACCTTTACAATGATCATAAAACTACACATAATAAAGACACTATAATAAAGATAGGTACATAATTTAATAAGACTTAGTTAATAGACTTTTCACTTAATATCTATATAAAAACCTCTGATTTACTGCTATGCATAGGTACGCCAAAAGATACATACTACTACGCGCAAATTGTTTTTGGAAGTGTTTAAGAGTAGGCAAGTTTTTCAAACCTTTCGAAATAATCTTACTTATAATTAATCATGCTTAAACGACTGAATGCATTCGAATGAAACTTGGAACATACATAGTACATGTGCTGGAATAACATATAGGCTACTTTTTATCCTCGTACCACGCGAGCAAACCCGCCGGTGGAAGCTAGTAAATTCGATAAAACTATGCGTGTACGCATCCAGAACTACAAAATAAAGAAACATGAATGAAGTTACAACATTAGGCATTTTCGGGATTCGGGATTTAACGTATTTCTCTATCCTATGATGAACCCAACAGCTACAATGCGAATGGTTCATCGTTAGCCTGATAATGTGGCTGCAGAGTGATGCGTGATTGTTTATCTATGCCAGTATAGTGATATTTCTATTTCATTGCCTTAGCCGTAAAGCAAGGGAAGTGTTATGTTAGATGATGGTTGGTGGACGAACGGTTTGTAATAAGATGATGCACGACTGAATTTTGATAAAAATGAATAAGAACTCATGGCCGTAAAAAACTAAAACAAATGCAATTTTACGTGATAAATGGAAAATACGAAATTAGATTACGAAGAGGAGAATTACTAAATAACTCGATTAAAGAAAAATAGAGATAGTTATTGAATTTGAAATTAAATTAAAAATGAACATGTACCTACGAACGCAATATAAAAATGCAAATTTATTTCACATTATTATAAATAAGTACTTATTTGTAATATTGTGAAAAAAAATTGCACATAATTAACATGTTTGGAAACTTTGGTGAAAACACTAGTCACAGAAAAGATATTTTAAAAATAAAATATAATTGGCATTGTTTAAGTAAATTTAGGTAAATTACTCCTAAAATAGTAAGATTTCGTTACGTAACATGCGTATAATAGCGGTATTTAAAATAACTAGCTTCCACCTATTCGCTCGCGTGGTACCAAATATGCTTTAAATGTATTCCAGCAAACTTACTATGTATATTTCAAGTTCAGATGTTACGACGTGGTTGAGGTACTAGCATCCAAACATCTTTTTATACTATTACATATTAAAAACAACAATATTTATGAATTATTATTCTTATTCATCTATTTTGGTGGTTCTGTCTCCGAACGTGGGCTCTTCTTTGAGAAAGGTACCGGAGCGCTCCAAGGGCGGCCGCCTGCCGGCCCTCGAATGGTTCGCCTGCGAAGTATCTTTTACCGTTTTGGGGACTATTTTGGGGACTATTTTGGCGGACCTTGACTTGGTGGCCATCTTCGGGGAGCCGGGGTGACGCACCTGCGCGCTGAAGGAGCCGCCCGGCCGCACCGGCGCCGAGGACGATGGCTTCGAGGGCCCTGGCGCCGAGGACGATGGCTTCGAGGGCCCTGGCGCCGAGGACGATGGCTTCGAGGGCCCTGGCGCCGGGAGCGCTGCTTCCGACGCGAGCGCACCTTTCCACAGAACATTTAGCTTCGAGTACACGGGAATCTTCGAAGCTCTCTTTACGTTGGTCTGACTTGAAGTTCCATTACATCTCACCGCCTGCGTCGCTGAAAAATAATGATTTACAGTAGAGTTTGAGAAAAGAATTTAATTCGACAATTTTGTTAAATAGAACACAAATAATTATGTTGGTTGAGGATGGGGTACCTATAGGTACTTACAGGGAGCGACAGTGTCTTTTCTGGCCTTGGTGCAGGTGGCGAACTGGTTGGCGTTGAGCGACTCTGTAGAGTGACTTGAAGTTCCATTACATCTCGACGCCGGCGTCGCTGAAAAATTATGATTTCCAGTAAAGTTCGAGAAAAGACAACTCGACATTTCGACAACTTTGTTAACTAGAACACAAATATGTAGGTTGAGGATGGGGTATAGGTACTTACAGGGAGCGACAGTGTCTTTTCTGGCCTTGGTGCAGGTGGCGAACTGGTTGGCGTTGAGCGACTCTGTAGAGTGGCTTGAAGTTCCATTACATCTCGACGCCGGCGTCGCTGAAAAATAATGATTTACAGTAGAGTTTAAGAAAAGAATTTAATTCGACAATTTTGTTAAATAGAACACAAATAATTATGTTGGTTGAGGATGGGGTACCTATAGGTACTTACAGGGAGCGACAGTGTCTTTTCTGGCCTTGGTGCAGGTGGCGAACTGGTTGGCGTTGAGCGACTCTGTAGAGTGACTTGAAGTTCCATTACATCTCGACGCCGGCGTCGCTGAAAAATTATGATTTCCAGTAAAGTTCGAGAAAAGACAACTTGACATTTCGACAACTTTGTTAACTAGAACACAAATATGTAGGTTGAGGATGGGGTATAGGTACTTACAGGGAGCGACAGTGTCTTTTCTGGCCTTGGTGCAGGTGGCGAACTGGTTGGCGTTGAGCGACTCTGTAGAGTGGCTTGAAGTTCCATTACATCTCGACGCCGGCGTCGCTGAAAAATAATGATTTACAGTAGAGTTTAAGAAAAGAATTTAATTCGACAATTTTGTTAAATAGAACACAAATAATTATGTTGGTTGAGGATGGGGTACCTATAGGTACTTACAGGGAGCGACAGTGTCTTTTCTGGCCTTGGTGCAGGTGGCGAACTGGTTGGCGTTGAGCGACTCTGTAGAGTGACTTGAAGTTCCATTACATCTCGACGCCGGCGTCGCTGAAAAATTATGATTTCCAGTAAAGTTCGAGAAAAGACAACTTGACATTTCGACAACTTTATTAATTAGAACACAAATATGTAGGTTGAGGATGGGGTATAGGTACTTACAGGGAGCGACAGTGTCTTTTCTGGCCTTGGTGCAGGTGGCGAACTGGTTGGCGTAGAGCGACTCTGTGAAGTGACTTGAAGTTCCATTACATCTCGACGCCGGCGTCGCTGAAAAATAATGATTTCCAGTAAAGTTCGAGAAAAGACAACTCGACATTTCGACAACTTTGTTAACTAGAACACAAATATGTAGGTTGAGGATGGGGTATAGGTACCTACAGGGAGCGACAATGTCTTTTCTGGCCTTGGTGCAGGTGGCGAACTGGTTGGCGTTGAGCGACTCTGTGGAGTGTTCGGCGGAGGGTTTGCGAGGCGTGTTGGCGACATGCGCCAGCACGGGGCTGAAGTTGCGCGAGGACTTGCTTGGGGGGGACAGCGGCCTGCTCGCCGCCGCGTCCGCCTCGTTGCCCGCCGCCGGCGGCTGCGGCTCCTGGTGGCGTGAGTTGGCATTCCCCTTTGTCGGCTTGCGGTTCACCGCCGTCGGTGGCGCCTGCTTGCTGTTCACCGCCTCCGGCAGCGCCGACATAGTGCTCGTCGATTTGATATTGTTGAACTTGGCTCTCTGCTCCTGCGCCTTCGTGGTCCGGACCCACAGCGAGAGCGCGCTGGCCGGCTGGGAGCGTGGCGAATGCGCGGCGTTGGGCGCGGCGGACTGGCTCGGCAGCTGGCAGTGCGCGTCGAGTAACAAGGTGGGGCGGTGCGAAAGATGCGTAGTCGGCGACATGGTGGGCGGCACCACGTCCACGTGGTGGCTTCGGGAGGTGGAAGAGGAAGAAGAGGAGGAGGAGAACGCACACGGCCAGCGGCGCTGCACGGCCTCGCAGCGACGATGCAGCGCGGCCAGCAGGTCGGGCGGCAGGTTGCGGAAGGCGGAGGAGGAGAGCGCGCGTGTCCAGCGGTGCAGCGCGGCCTCGTAGCGACGGCGCAGCAAGGCCAGGAGGTTGGGCGGCTGGCCGGGCATCGGGCGCTTTTGCAGCGCGTGCAGCAGCGACAGCGCGCGGCACAGCTTGTCGAGCACGGCCCATTCTACGCCGGAGGCGCGACAGGCGACGAGCGCGTTGGCGTCGAGCGCGTTGGCGGCGACGTTCGGCGGCACGGTAATGGTGTACATCAGGCCCAAGAGCTGCTTGCTCGCGAGCTGCACCGCCTCATCTACCAACCGCCGGCACAGCCACGGCACTACCTCCTCCCACCGGCACCGCTCCAGCGACTCCTCTGTCACACATGAACCACACATTCAGCGAGGCTGTTCTTTGAAACATTCGTTCGCTTTGCCTTTATGCGAACGAATGGACCAAATTAGAATATGAAAGACACTCTAGTGTCGGAACATGGATGCTCTAGTAGTGCGAGTTACCTGTGAGTCCGCAATCGTGCACGGTATTGCTGAAGTTGTTGGTGATGAGTTTTAGCAGATGCTCCTGGATGCAAATCTCGGAGGACGGCGTGCCAGAGGCCTTAGTGGGCCTAACCTTGCGGAAGTAGCGCATGATTCGGCGCAGGCAGCACCGGTACAACTCGTCCTGGTACACTGACGACAGCGGCAAGCGTTCTAGCTCTCCCGTTGTGGGAACTTGGCATGGCTACAATTACATTATATCACACTTCAATATTATAAATGCGTAAGTTTGTGTGGGGAAGTGTTAGTATGTATGTGTGCAAGTGTGTTTGTTCATATTCCATCTGTGTCACAGCTGAATGGACCCAACAAGCAACATGTGGTTTAATTATCCCAAGACCACTTTTAACCAGTTTTATAACGACTTACTATAAGCGCTTACTATTCCGAAAAGCCCATTTTACAAGTGCAATTGCATTTCTAACATACTTATAGTGCACTAAATAGCTAACAGAACCAAAGAATGATATAATCTATAATACTCAATTGATATAGATAATCAGAGAGACATGAGTTCTCTAGCTACTCAAAGGATCTCGATTTTATAATGTAGTAAAAATGTCATAAAGCTATTTGCCAGGCCGTCTGGCCTGGGCATCATAAGAAAAATATTATATTACCTCATGAAAATGGTTACAGTGATTGGCTGTAAGTGTAAATATAGCTTTTTTCAGCTCATCTAAATTCAACATATTGGCGAGAGTAGCCAGTTCCACTATGCTGATGGAATCTGGTATCGTTGATATTCCTGTGTAGATGTGGCATAAAGCAAAATATACCACACTGTACGAAAATCTGAAACAACGTAAGGGTTTTTTTTAAATAATTAAGTTTTTGGTAATAACGACCTCTAGAGTATGGTTAGTACTTACTGTGGAAGAGATACGACGTAGCCATCGCTATTAACCCAACGACCACTCAGGATACCAGCAAAATATTGGCATCTGCAATTAAGTTTTTTTTCTGTTAACTTAAATGGGTTTTGCGACCACATCCATATAAAAACCAAAATAAATAAATAAAAAACTTAATCTATACTTATAATAAAACTTAACTACTTACATAAACCTAACTGAAGTAACAAATCTAAAAACTCAATTTCTTTACAAAAAGGATTGGATAACACTCTATTTACATAACCTATATCTAACAAGCGATTTTGTACAAAACATGAAGATCTAATGAAGCATTTGGGACACACTAATAAAATATGATAAACATCTTCAATAACCACCACACTCATTATAATTTTGCGAAGTGACGGAATAAGGATAATGTTAAAATCGTGTTTTTTATTATTTGTTTCACAAACATACCTATGATCTAAAGCAGTGTTCAAATAATGTGCGTAGTAACTTCTAAGAGGGCACTAACAATATACCATTAGTTAATATTAGGTAATATAAAAAAAGGGAGAACTATTAATACTAACCTCAATGATAAAATGCATTTATGCGCTTTGATTTGCCTTCCTGATACTTCCACTATTACATCAGGATCTTTCTCCTCCATAAACATTCTAAGCAAGTCTTTTTCTAATCGCGACTGGCAGTTACCTGAAAAAAAGACTTGATTTATAACAAATACTTGTATCTTCAGTTATAGTGTTTTATGGAAATCATAGAATTTATCCATAGCGCACTTCTTCATTTTCGTATATTTACAACTAGCAGACGCGCACTCGCGTAGAGTAACTACACTTGTGAGCTTTAAACTGGAATCGCTTCATGGCGGCTTGTTCAAGACTCATTTTTACAATTTCTATCCAGTGAACTATGAATTGTGGTATATCATCCAATGTTTTACGTTACTCGGAACAGTTGAACTTAAGAAAAATGGAAACCACAAGCCGCTCTAATCGTCAGCCTAATTCAGCAAGGTTTGTCTCAGCGTAGTATCGCTCGACAGCTTCACCTAAGCCAGTGTGTGTCTGTGTTTCCAAGGTGTACAAGAGATTCAGGGAGACTGGGAACTTAGTCCGGAGGCCAGGATCTGGATGACGGCGATGCACTACGTCAAGAGATGATCGATTTATTGTCACCACTTCTCTCCGAAATCGACACCTGACCGGCGTAGACGTCCAGCAGCAGCTCAGAGAATTTTGAGGAGGGCTGTGAGCGAGAGGACAGTCAAACGAAGACTCAAAGAAGCGAGCTTGACCCCAAAAAGGCCAGCCACGGGACCCAAATTGTCTCCAGCCCACCGACAAGCCCGGCTTCAGTTTGCTCTGTTCATCATCATCATCATCATCATTTTAGCCCGTCTTCGCCCACTGCTGGGCATAGGCCTCTTCTTTATTACACCATTCTCTCCGATCCCTCGCGAATCTCATCCAATTATTCCTGGCTATGTGCACGATGTCATTCGACCATCGGGCGGGTGGTCTGCCTCTTGGCAGTTGAGCCTTCATTTCGTGACCATCCGGGCTAAACCATGTCTACTTTCTAGAAGCACGTTTCTTAAAGGTGTTCTTCCTACACCATATTTCCTACAGAATTTTCTGTTTCTCGTGGTGGACCAATTTTGGCATTAAAATCCCTGATTAAGGTGGTATAAAAACTATCTCTAAAAGGTATCTGGAGGTAGGGGCGTACACTTGGTATTCCATTAAACGTAGCGAGAGTCATTGTGGTTGGGCAGTTGGGTCGCTTCCGGAGATTCTTCGCACCCTCTGCCCCGCCGGAACCGGACAGAAATTGTAAAAAATTGTTTTGATCATCTCGCGATGAAGCGATTCCAGTTTAAAAAATGAGACATAATTAATGAAGTCATGATTGCTTGGGTGGTATGGAAATCTTAACAGGAAAAAATAGCATGTGTTTATATAGTAATCTAATATCAGAAATATATTCACCAACGACAAAGTGGTACATGCTTCTCTGAACACTCCTCATCTCAGAGACATCTGACGCGAGTTCATCTCTTTCTTCATAATGTGAGGTCACTCCTAAGCTAAGACGAGACATGGTCCTTGCTGAACCAGGCATACTTCGGTTGATATCACATGTCGTGTCAGGAATCACGTTTCCTGAATGAAAAGAACTGATTATCTCGATCGAATTAGTACTTGTATGACTAGTTTCCCCCCCATTATTGTCAGGGATTGAGGGAGCCATTCTCTCGAAACATTCTGTGCTCGGCGCGATTGCTACGATATCATTCTTCTGCGGTGCCTTGTCCAAATCAGAGAGCCTGACAAAAGTATCACAATATTGGTCAGTATCGGGTTCTTCTCTAATTATTGGTGCGGTCTTTGTTTTCACTTCTCTTAGCTCTTTGTCAATTTTCTCAATTGATCTCTGCCGTACTTTTGAAATACCCATTTGCGACGTATTACACAATGTTTCTATTTTCTTATCCTCAATCAATGGTCCAGGGCATTTTTTGTTACTTTTAACAGTTTTTGAAGTTGTTGGTTTTACAGATTTACAGTTCTTTTTTGAATGCAAAGAAGATGAGAGCCTTGCTGGCATTTCTTTGACATCAGTTGAGTTTTCTCCAAGATCAATGAACATTGGAAAAATGTTTTTCTTTTTACTGTAAACAGAAGTATCTGTTTTGGGCATTTCAGACATATCCACGACCCATGTCGAAGCTTGATACGAAGTCTTAGGAGAAATCTCTGTCTTGTCTTCTTCAGAGAATTGGATTGGAGAGTATTCCAATGTATCATGTCCATGGAAAATATTTGAATCATATGGCGAACTATGCGTAAAAAAGTTTCGTACCACAGGTGAAACAACGCAACTAGTGAATTCGTTTTTTTTTATAGTTGCAGGAGTATCATCCTTCTCGGAGCTTTGCTCCATTGTTAACCACAGTTCGTGATATAACGTTTTTAAAGATTCAGATGCTAGACTCATTTTTTGTATAGAATCATCATCAGACTGTTCTTGTACATTCCGTTCTAAATAGCCAATTGAACTTTGCATTGTTTCAAATGGCACAGATCGACTTGAACGAGGAATTTCATTTAGAGGAAAAGATTCATCCTGTTCCCGGTATGTTTCTTCTTCGTCGGCCAAGCTAGCGGCATCTATAAAATAATACAGAGATTGTGCTAGATTCGTATTTTTGTTCGTAGGCTTGGCCCTGCTTTCAAACGCAGGTTCTACCGAATTTTGTCGTTCAATATTTATAAACATTTCACAAAGTTCCTTCTCGGCCATTTTTGGAGGTAAAACAGACTTCCGAGAGCCTGTAAACCCAGACAACGATGACGATTCTAAAATAACAAACTCCTTGTTCTGCCTTTGTTTCTCATTCTTAGAGGAGCTGTTGAATAAATCGTCAAAAGAGTTTTCTGTTACGGAGACATCGGCTAGCGTTACATTCTTGTGGCTGTTGATATTTTTGGTCATACCATTGAAGTCGAATCCGGAGTCTGTGACGTTGTTCATTTTGGAGTGGCTCCCTGGGAGAGCTTGCCTCGTCTGCCCAGACTGTCCGTCGAATAGCCCGACTCACCCGCACCTGTAAAAAAATAATGTAGGTAATTTTTATGTATGTATATTTTATCTTATTTTCGTAAAAAAATTGGCTTCTGAATATGCCACTCTAGGAAACGCCTGTATTGGGGACCCGAGGAATGATATGGGACTTGGGTTGCAAAATAAATAACACACACACACACACACACACACACACACACACACACACACACACACACACACACACACACACACACACACACACACACACACACACACACACACACACACACACACACACACACACACACACACACACTATACTGACTCTACATTAAGATTCCCTGTGACGACACAGGGACCACGAGGGCTTCAGAAACTACAAGTACCATAGTAGGTATTACAATACCCAGACCCGGAAGATATATTTGCAGAACATGAAGCATGTAAACATTCCTCCCACAGCAGGTATAGAACCCGCACCTTTTACAACTCAGCCGAATAATAGCCATACTTATCTAAATCTCAATAAGCTCATACAAACATTTGACCCGCGGCGGGAATTGAGCCCGTAACCACAGAGGTCAACGCTAAAACTCTTTGTTGTGATCGATAGGTATTTCTTCGGCGTCGCAATAACACAGAATAAATACTAGGCATATATCACCTGTGCGGCTTTTAGCATAAAGAAAATGTAGGGAAATAGGAATCTGAATCTCATAAGCATTAAAGATAGAACACGTCTTATAAGAAAAATTACTGGTTAATCAATGAGTGTGTCTAATAAGATTGGCGGTGTCATTTACGGTTTTCTTCTAAGAGCTCATTTCAAAAAAGCAAGCTATATATACTCTTTTTCGTAAGATAAAGAATTAACCTATGTGAGATTCTATTTATAAGCACTTTTAATTTTTGAAAGAAATTGAATTGCTTGTTATGAAAGAACCAGAGTAGCTACTAGACAACCAAAAAGAACCACCTAGATTTCTACAGCCAAGAGCACATCCCAGGATGAAAATAACAGTAGTTCACTTTCACAGACACTAGTGCAACAAGTTTTAAACATTCCACTGTTTTCCAGATTGATGGCCATAAACAGGCATAACTTTTTAGCTAAATGTAGTTGAAAACTTTATGTCCCAATGGTGACAAGATAGAAATAAATAAAAATAAATGTACATTATTTAACTAGGTTGCTTCTTTTAGCAAATTAAGTTTTTAAATGTCATAAATACCTCAAGTTAAAATAAATATATATTAATACAAATAAATAAAAAAAAATTACCCTTGCTGTCTGGTTAGGTATATCAACTTGTTTTGAGTGCATAACATATCTCTATTGTTTGGTAATGTAAAAATGACATCACACAACAGCCACTATTGCTGCTCATGTATGGTATGTACCTGTTATTCTGTTTAGTTTAGACTAAATCATACTCTATTGAAAATAGACAACAAACAAAAATTGAGTCATTCACTATCATGTGAATAGACATCATTGGTATCCTAGCACCCTAAGTACCCACTTACGCCAAGCAAGTATGATGTATGTTACCTTACTTGTTCAGTAAAAGTAATAGCTAAGTTAATACCTGTGAGTACATACATATTCTTATGCATATTTATTATGGATAGCACTTTTTTATGGAATAAGAAAACCTACAATATAAAGAAAGAAAGAAAATACATTTATTGGTTCACTGTCAACTACCAACAACCAAATTATAATAACTAATAAATTAAAACTAACTATTACTATCATACCGTAAAATAAACCAGTACCTAACTATTGCGATATTATGACAATGAACCAAAAGGCCTTGCCTCAGCATTGTGTTGCTCAACGAGAAGTTGATGCAACACTGGTTTTCTGACAGGACCTTTGGTTCGTGTCAGCACGGACGACAAACTACATTGCATAAAAAAATTAAAAAATTGAGAAAAAAAACATATTAAAAAACAATAAAAAATACCTAACTAAAAGAAACCAACAAAAAAACCATGAAAAAATATTAGGTAATCCTAGACATTCAGTGCGGGATCATACAACACAGGCCATAAAATCGGTAAGTACCTATTAAAAAATTTACACCGCTAAAGGGTATTTTAGATAACTATTTAAGCAATACTTATTTAAAATTAGAAAAGTGTCAGATATAATTCCTATTCAAAAATGCCTTTCTTTTGCAATAAAAGAAGTCTTTTTTCAAGTGGATTCTAAAAGTAGTAACTGTTTTCAGGGCACGGATTGGGGGAGGCAGATCATTCCAGCACCGGGACGCAGAATACTTGAAAGAACCACGAAAAGCCATTGTTTTATGTCCCGGCGTGACAAACACAAAAGTACATGCCCTATTTGAATACCTAGACTGGGCTTGCGCCCACAAGTTTATCATACAAGTACCTTGGAGTTTTACTGTTAATGATTCCAAAAAGAAGAACTGATAAGTGTAATTTTCTCCACGCTGCCATCTTGAGCAAGTTGGAAGAATTCAAGAATGGGGTTATGTACCGAATATCAAGATCGATCTGTCACAAAAAACCCTGCCGATTATCCAACTATTTGTTTTCAAATAATAAAACAAATGATAATTGAAACAAAAATATGTAGGGTGACTTTGAGAGACAGAGCGAGAAATAGCGTGGTAAGAGAGGGACATGGAGTGAATTCTAATTCTAATGTTAGGGGAACAAAGATCTGCACTGACATCCCGCGGTGGGGTGTATTGTGCATTATCCCCTCTGCTAACCCTCCCCCAGCCAGCCCAGCTCCTTGAAGTACCGGAGAAGGACATGGAGTGAAAGAAGATGTAGTAATAAAGATTGAGAAAGGTATGTTAGTCCGCCATTTGTGACGTGAGTTTTACTTACATACTTTGTCACGCCGGTCTTACGCACCGGGGTTTTCAACCTACGATTTTCCTAATTAGCAATACTGAATAATACATTTACTTGATCAAATATTAAAAAGACATGTTTATTGAAGAATAAAACAATAACCTTTATCAGTTTTATGACACTAGGAACTATATAAAAAAACTAAAAAACGATAGTGTACCAAACATAAAAAAAATCTTAATAAAAATCTGTGACCCTGGTCTCACACATCGGGTTGACGCCAAAACTCCAAGACGTGCGCCCGCGTCGCCGGTGCGGGGTGTGATGTAATAACGGTGGGGTATGCGAAATGAGGAAAGTACACGAAATCACAACTCAATTTGAATTTGATTGAGGGTAAAAAAGTTATTCGACTTTTCGATCTACCCGGTCTTACAGAAATACCTATGCGTCACAAATGGCGGGTTAAGATGGTTAGGTCATGCAGAGAAGTCGAATGAAAGAAGATTACCGAGGTGTATCAGGCGAGTGTGAATGGAATTATTAGAAAAGGAAGACCTCGGCTTACGTACCTGGACCATATCGGCGACGTTTTGGAAAAGGACCAGGTCAAGAGTACCCTAAACCGACGAGCATGCATGAAGAATGTAATGAGTCAACGTAAAATTGAAAATACCATTAGATTAGAATCTCGCGAGATTGTAAACTGTCGAACATCTGCTTAGATCGAAATTAATGGGATAAGTTAGGTTGGTTAGTGAATAACTACGCACGTGGCGAGCGATCAGAGAGCGGCCGCCAAAGCACCAGAATTTCAAAGCAGTTAAATAGTAAGCAGTATGATAACGTTCATAATCTTTCGACAGTTTACAATCTCGCCAAATAGATTATAATTTAACGGTATATACAATTTTACAGTGACTTGTATTTGGCTATCATTTTATCTCCAAGTCCCACTTACCGATTAGTTAAAACGACGCTCCTTGCAAGAAACAGCGAAATTATATTATAATAAGACAATCAACTCTGCGATGAAAAGAACAAATTTAAACAGACAACACGAAATAAATCTAGGAAAATCGTTGACAATTTGACAACTGCAAGTCAGTCAAGGTCAAGTGCTGCCAACCACGGAACACTAATATCCTAACGGCTGTTAATAAGGTACCTACATTGATTCGAATCAAGTTTTAGCCATACCAATTTAGCCTTTAAGGGTTTATAAATAAAGAGTATTTTCTTATTTTATGTAGTAACCAAAGGTCTGACATCCGGTAGAACCATAGAGAACAGTGTGACCAGATTAAATTTTACGAAAATACCGAGGCACCTCAAAAAAATACTGAAATATACCGACTTACATAGGACAGATATACCAATAAAAATACTGATTTTCTTAACACGTTTTATTTATTCATACTCACTATAAATGTTAGTTATATTTTAACATCCTTTTCGAAGGATTTACACAACTTGTTTTGTTTTTAAAATAGCTGACACATTTTTGTTTATAAATCTGTTTCTTTGGTCCGTTTTTATTAAATATTTCTGTGAAAATATGTGCTCGCATGCAGCATTCGACACCGGTATACATAGAAGATATTTACTAAAACTAGTTATATTTTTGTATTTTAACATGCCATCACTGTTAGAAACGTTCCCAACTTCCACCCAAAATTGTTCACACGAGATGGGTGAGGCAGTGCTGGAAGATTTTAACAAATCACTTACTTCACGATCAAACTTTAGGGTTCTATATTCTTCGTCACTTAACTGCATTTGTTCTGGCTCTACTTCGCATGGGAAAGTTTCTATCACATTTCGTAAACTGCGAAATTCTTTATGCACGGCAGTGTGTGGGTCAAGAAATTTCAGTTCTCGAAAAACTGGATTTTTAAAAGGCAAATGTGATTTCAATTGCATGCTCAACTCAATTAAAAATGATTGGTACCTTCTGAAAAACTCAGCAATCTGTTCTTTCATGTTTACATTTTCCCTGTGTTTGATTAATTCTTGGCCTACTTGAATACCTAAGTACATATCTTTCAATGGCAAATAATTTACATTAGACTTTGGGTCTAACGTAAATGCATTGTCCGTACGTTTGATGTAATTAGCTTTCATGAAGCAACCCAAAATCGACAAGTACATACTAGATGCATCATCATACAATCTATCAATGCACGGATAGTCGCCTTGAAAAATTATGTTAAATTTGTTTACAATCGACAAAATGTAGTCCAAAAAGTAAAAGTACAATTTGTTTATATCAGTGGTAAAAGAATTAAATAAAAATTCTGATGACATTATTGCGATCACTCAAGTATTGGTCTTGAAAGAACAATTGCAATGCCCTCCACTGCTGTGACTGTGAAATTTTGAAACTCAGCAAATTCTCTTTGACGCTTTGAGAAAAATATCCATATACTTCTTTTACTATTTGTTCTAAATTTCTAGGCAGTATTTTACAGGCGTGGCTAACACTTAATGCTGCAGAGTGACAAACACATTTTATGAAAAAGCACTTTGGGTTTACTTCTTTAATTTTTGCAACAATGCCAGAATGTTGACCAAACATCACATTCGTAGTATCAGCAGTTTTGATGACAACGAATTAAATAAATGACCTGCATAAACGCAGCTCAGCTTTCTTGACTTCATCTTTCAGTGGGGCCTTTTTGAAAAATGTATCGACCTGAAAATTTAAAAAATACTTGGTTGCTTAGTTTTTTTTTATAACAGCGCCGCATTTCATAGCTGTTACCTAAATGGTTTTGAGAAACAAAACTAGGATGATTAACTTTAAATTAAAATATATCCGAACTCCTCGAACTAGGTAAGTAAAGGAGTTATGCTTACCTTTGACTGTCCTTTATATTTTATCAAGTTCGATTTATGCTTTTCAGTATTTGCATGCTGTTTTATAGATGCTAATCTACTTTGCAGTTTCGCATTGCATGCTTTGCAAAATGCGGTGAACTCGTCATCTTTATAACGTGAAAGCCAAGAAGAAAATTCCGGAATTTGTTCCCACTTAGCTAAATAACTTTGCTGAAAACTAGACACGCTGTCCGGATGAATGCAACTAAGTAAATAAAAACAACGAAAATCAATCGCGTTCTATTTATATGATGACAAAAACATCTCCTATTTTGGGGAAATTCTCGAATTATCGAAAGAAAGTCCTCAAAGATTAAGTCGAATGCAGAAGAGACAATCATTTCACTTGAAGACGATTTGATACTAGTAATAAAGTATATTTTAAGTTTAACTACTACCTATTCATGCAACTGAAAACTTGAAAACTAGATGTTGTTTTGAAAATTATAGATAAACTAGCGGTCCGTCCCGAATTCGTCCGGGTAGACTGATATTCATGAAACACAACGAATTTGAATGTATGCAATTTGGAAATTACGCTCTATCTAATAGTGCAACCGCATTAAAATCGGTCCAGCAGTTGTAAAGTTTTAGGCGAATACACATTCTGCAAGTCTGATTAATACTATGCATTGATTGATAATTGTATATGTAGTATTACAATACTACAACGCCAGCAATGGCCGTCTTTCTTGTCATATCTGTAACTTACTCAGCTTTGCTCATAGATAACATGTATAAGTATAAACTAAATCCGGGAAAGTCCCTAATGTTCACGTTCCGGGGAATTCCGCAAACATTGTTGCAAAGACGATCACTCACTACGGTGTTGCCATAACTTCAACCAAAATATACCCAAAAATACAGACTGCCAGCAATATACCTGAAAATATACTGATGTCCGGAAAAATCGATGAAATATACTGAAAAAGTATATTGATGGCGATGGCGCTCATTAGGGGAGGCCTATGTCCAGCAGAGGACTGCTATAGGCTGAAGATGATGATGATGATGATGATACTGAAAAAGTATTCAAATACTGAATCTGGTCACACTGATAGAGAACCATAGAAAATAATTTTATTTTTATTAAGTTGGTACAATCAATGCGTTCTTGTTCATTCATTCGTTTGTCATTTTCCATTCCATTGAGTTTAGGTTTTGAATGAACCAACCCATAACTTTATCTCAGATTCAAATTCAAATTCAAATTCTTTATTGCACTTAGATAGTCATACATTCACATTCACATTCACATAACAGATACATTCGAATGCGTTCGTATTCTTATTATTTACAAAAAAAAAAGAAAATTAGGTAAAAATATGGCACTGTTGAAACTTAAAAAATACTTATACTTTAATAAACATCTATATCCTAAATACAAAACTAAATAAACATCTGAAACACAAAACTTAGAAAGTAGAAATAAACAGATAGACACCATTACACACCTACCATGGCAATAATGAGCTAGGCTCCTCACTATACTATAGCTCAGGTTTGTGTACATTAGTAGTGTTAAGTTTTGATTTTCTTTTATTTAATATTATTTTAGTATAGTACAGTTTAATAAAATAGGTAGAGAATGATGTAGATTTAACGTTTAGATATGTCTGTCATGTTGTATCTGTGGGTGTGCAATAAACAGATCTCAGAAACAGATATAAGCTGTGGTACAACTACATCTGTCAAACTTGTGTGTTTGCGTGAGCTCAATAATTTCCTCTAACTACTTCACTACCTACCTATCTTTCCTTTCCTTCAGGTCTGCTTCGTGACATAGGTACCTATATATATATTATGTACTTGGGAACAATAAATGCATTTATTTAAATGTATTTAATTATATGTATTTATTGTTCAGGGCATTAAATAAAAGTACTCGTTACGTGTTCGTTCGTGTCATGCGTATCGTGGCGTCGTGTCCAGTTGCCAGACTTGCCAGTCGCAGTCGGTCGTGCCGTACATGTATTTTCAGCACACAGGCAGACGGAGGAATTTACACTGCTACGGATAGAAACGTTTTAGAATACATTATCAATTTCAAATCATTATAATGAATTAAAATGTTAAACAAGAACGGGTCCTAATCTAACCTTATTCTAACTCGGATCGTGAAACAAATATCTAATTATTCATGTAGTAGGTACGTTACGTCCCATTTCCCTAAGTGTTCATCGATTTCAGATTATGGTTTTCGCTTTTGAGTTCTAATTTTGTTGCCTGGACATGGATTCTTCATATGAAAACTGGGATCCAGGTAAGTTTTAATTTTAGATAATTTCAACAACACTCCTTACCCTAGCACCTCTCTGTTTACGAAAATTAATGATGTATACTTCGGCCAAACTGAAGATAAAATTATTTACGTAAACAAATCGTCAGTACTTAACCTAAAACTTACTTTTTTATTACTTACATGCTTATGGAACTTTTAAATATTACTAATAGTTAAATTAAGTGTAAATACTAATGTTGTGAGGTTTATTTACCTAAAACTAAAGAGTGATTTCATCGTTATAGAAAAATACGCGGCGGTTTATTTACAAAAAAATTGTATCTCCAGTTTGGATGAAGTATAGGTTTTGGAACATTCGTAGGAACAAAGACAATTTTGATGTGTGCGTTGCGTCGTTTGATAAAATAAAAAACCTTGGTACATAAAGCAAAAAATATTCCAGATAACTACCTGTATTCAAGTTTCAGCCAAATGCGTTCAGCCATTACCAAGATGAACACATTGGTGAGCGGAGCCGTGGGCCCATATGGAATGGAGAAAGCATAAAATTGTTTGTTCTTGAAGTATATTTGGTAGTCTACTGCTTTAAGCTGATGATGAAGTAGTTTACATAATCAGTAATTACTCATAATCCTCACATCAAAATTGTTCTATTAAAACATCAAATATGAATTCACTCCTATACTTGAAGTTCTTACAGCCAGGCAATGGCACTTTTTGCAGCCCTTCTCAAATTGCTGACATTCCTGAAGGACGTTGACAATGGTGAGGATGTGGCGTTTCTAAGCGAGCTCTTGCAATCCAAGCAGCTTCATGCTCTGGTTCAAGTCCACAACAGGATTGTGGCAAAAGGCAAAGATGATAAGTTCTATCCTCTGCTTTCAAACGCTATGCAAGTGACCTTGGAGGTGCTGCAAACCCTAGCTGGGGTGCTGCCGGTTTCCAAAGAATATGAGGAGCTGCTTAGTGTGCTCCATAAGCCCCATTTTCAAGTGAGTCAGTTATTATGATAAGAACTACTACCAACATCGTACATCTATATTAAAATTTACTTGTGATAAGTTTGCTTTGAATTTTTTATATTTACAATAGCTGTTTCCTCAGACCAAATAAAAATAAAAGACCCCGCACCGCGAACAACAAAAGTGAAGCCACCTTTTTATCTATGTGTGTGTCGAAGGTTTTAAGGTTGTGTATTCCAAGTAACCTAAATTCATAGTATAATAATTAAGAAACGATGCTATTTGAAGTACTTACAAGTGAAAAGTGATTCCGTGAGACTTTTTATGTGATTTGCTGCTGTTTTTACAAGTTTTCACTACACAGGAAGGCCTAATTCTATTTTTAAGACTCGTGACATACTAAGAGTGATGAGCATGGTTTTAGTGTAGGTGTGAGCGTGTATGTTTACTTGCAGGAGCACGGTTTTGTGTGGCTTTACTTTTGTTGTTCGCGGCGCGGCGTCTTCTCTTTTATTTGGTCTGAGGCTGTTTCTAAAAGTAGCCACATACTCTCGGATGTACCTGACAGATTTGCCTGTACTATACTTATAGTTTAACTTAAAGATTGTTCCCAAGTGCACTATTAAGTGTAGCGTATCATGATGATTAACTGATTACATCAGTATCTTGAGATTTGCGCTAATTTATATACACTAGTTACCAATAGCAGTATGTATGCAATAATAACATATAGGCTACATAAATCCAGGTATTGAGCAAGTGGATCCGCAGGCGGAAGCTTGTGTATTTATAAATTAGATAGAAGTATGATTACTCATTAGATTGTGGTGCATTTATAAATTCAGGCTTAAGAAACAAAACCTTTCAAGCATTTGTTTATGTAAAAAAGGTGCTTTATAAGGTGCATTCATGTCATTACTAAAACTATGAATTTTAATTGTAGGCCATCTTATGCACCCACGATGCAGTAGCACAAAAGGACTACTACCCTCACTTACCTGATGTGCCCTCTGATGCAGATGAAGAGGAGGAAACAGTCAAGATAGTCCAACTCGTCAAAAGTGATGAACCTCTTGTAAGTCAATATTAATACTAAAATTGTTCTAAGTCTAAACATATAGAAATAGCAGCTAAAGGTTTCAAAACTAATGAGCAAGAAACAAACATGTAAATTTATTTAATATAGCTTTTTAATACTACCACATCTTGGCATTTGACATACATCTAAAGACATTGTGGTATATATATTATACAACAAATGTTTATTCTTACGATTTGAATACTATTAAGCTTGTTAGGGTACACAAGACACAGTTTAAACCCTTAATTAGGTAAACAAAAATCTGCATTTACAGTTCATAAGAATTGCTGCAAATAGAAAGTTAAGGTGACAAACTAATCCTAGTGCAAGTCTTTCAAGGGCTGATTGATTTATGGGCATGAGGAAAAAGCATAGAATGCATCCAACTGCTTTTCATGTTGTTTGTGAGCATGTTGTTAAAGTCGACTAAGGGATTGTATCCTCTCCAACATGATGGACCGTGTATAAGGCCATCCCATTAGGGATACGGGCGTGATAATATGTGTATGATAGACTTTAGACTCTAAAGGAAGCAGTTGACATACATGTGGGTGTATGTCAACTGCTTCCTTTAGAGTCTAAAGTTTAGACCACTGTTACACGTAAATCATTTGCTGGTTTATTATATATTGTATGTATGCCTAAAGATATTATACATTTCATTTTTCTAGGCATCACAGATTTTAGTTTAAGTATATTTTTATGATTATTTTAATATCTTCAACAGAATTGAATGATTACTGTTTCTTGCTCTATTTACGTAAATTATTATTTTTGTTGTATTTAAAATACTAGGTATAATAATTATGTGTTTTACTGTTTGTATCTATGCATAATTAGTACTTACATATTTTTATTGTTTTTTATTTTATATTTATATGTTTCTAAATACTTGTTATGTTAATATAAAAAACACAGTATTGGATGATAGATACAATGGATTGTGATTGAAAAAAAAAATATTTTTATTAAAAGGGTGGAGCCTTGAGTGCGGAACCTATTGTGGTATGTATGCAATTGTAATTAGGTAGAACTTTTCCAAATTATATTTTTCGATGCTTTTTTTTCTATATTCCGAAGGCTTACCAGACAACACAAGTGCATTCATCACTATTATTATTTATTTCGCACAGGCGCGGTCCGAAGGGAGGGAGGTCACAGGGAACATGACCCCCCCCCCCCCCCAAATCGTACACGTCAAATTGAAAAATCTAAAAATTTACAAAATATAAAAAAGCAATTTTCTGCCCCTAGCCACGATGCCAATAAAAATAGAAGTCTTCCATTTGATTTATAATGTGTGCAATAAAATTGTGTATTGCACATTTTCTATTTTTAGTGACCCCCTCCCCTAAAATTTCAGACTGCGACCGCACCTGATTTCACACTTAATGATTAAAATTGATATATTCCTGATTTACGCTGTGTGAAATGTCCACAAATATTTATTTATATTTATTTATTTACAACCAGATAGCATATTCCTTTATTCCTGATTTGTAGGTACTTTATCTTATACCCTACCTTCACCTGAAGTTTTATTTCTCTGATCTGAATGTACTTTTCTCCCCCAACAAACTTTAGTACATTTCCATGAATGAAAGACTAGCTGCTATCTCTAGATGTGAATGCAGTACCTACAATGCCAGCCTTACATCCACACACCTACAAACCTTATTTCTCTAAGAGCATTCTGGACTTGTCTACCAGGTCTAGTGTTTTTACACTATTCTCAGTACAATTAGCTTGTCTATTGTTTGTTGTCATTGCTTACCATCTTTACAGATATTTTTCACCACTTCACAGAAAATTTCTGTAACATAAAATGGACGCCATTCCGATTATTCACTGACGCTTTGGCTTTGGTAGCTTAAATTTGTTAGAGTGACAACCAGCAATCTTCTCAATTACTAATCTAGGTAAAGTTATCTTGGAATTCTCAATGCAATACTGCACTGTGTATATTTTATTGTGTTCAAATCACGCCCAAATTAAACTTGGAATACTTTGTGACCCGGAAAAGTAAGTAACTTCGTATGAGCTAGTGACCAACTCTTGTGACGGAGTTTTTAGCCGCTTAAGGCCTCCGTCATGGCTTAACGACTTAAAAGCCGGGACCGAAATTTAACATGCCCTCCGAAGCGCTCAGCTCGCAATGCCAGTGAAGGTAAAAGTTGCCTCATGACGCTATATAAATTATCTAGTAAAGATGGTAAAAGGCCTTTATCATCCATCTTGCTATCTTGGTGCTCTGAATCAGGAGTGGCAAGTGTTCATAAGATACTTAACTTTAGGCCTTTAGGCGGCCTAATAACTCCGTCACAAGAGTTGGCCACTAGTTCATACGAACTTACTTTATAAGAAAACCCTTATGATTAATTGTGGCTCTGCAAACCCCATTAGGGATACAGGCGTGATAATATGTAGCAGTTATTATTCTTGCGCAAACGGCTAGTTGTATAAGAGGTTAGTAGGATTTGTATTTTGTGTTTGTGTTTCAGGGTGCTACGATAAAGACGTGCGAGGAGACTGGCAAGATCGTGATAGCGCGGGTGATGCACGGCGGCGCCGCGGACAGATCGGGGCTCATCCACGCCGGCGACGAGGTCATAGAGGTCAACGGCATCAGTGTGGAGAACAAAACACCCGCCGACGTGCTAGATATACTGGTTACTTACCTATCTCATCCGTTCCGTAACCGAAGGGTACCAACAGGATCCTATTACTAAGCCTCCGCTGTCCTCCGTCCGTCCGTCCGTCCGTCCGTCCGTCCAGCTGTCAGCGGGCTGTATCTCGTGAACGTAGGTAGAGAGTTGAAATTTTCACAGAGTGTGTATTCCTATTGCCACAATAACAACAGATATAGCGCACATAAATTCTTCGAACTGAACAATCCGTTTGTGCACGACCGAGTTTGAACTCGCAACCTTAGGATCAGAAGGCGGGAGTGCTACGGATCTTATTCTTTTGAATATAACTGACCGCAAACAAAGAGCTGCTTAACCGTAAGCTTTATTTTTAACACTATTTGCATGTTTAAATCTAAAAACCTAACAAACGTTCCTTTATTTGTTTCAGCAAAGTTCAGAAGGAACGATAACATTCAAGTTGGTGCCATCGTTCGGTAAAGGGGGATCGCGCGAAAGTAAAGTGCGGGTTCGGGCACTCTTCGATTACGATTCTTCTGAGGATCCATATATCCCTTGCAAGGAGGCAGGACTTAACTTCAAAAAGGGCGATGTCCTCCATATCGTGTCACAGGACGACGCTTATTGGTAAGTAATCTTATGTAAATTGTTATATTATGTGAGAGTGACAAACGGGCAAATGCTACGTGACATACGAAAACATTAAATAGAATAAAAACTATAAAATAAAACAAAAATGTGAAATGTGGGCACATTTCCTTTACATTAAATATATAACAAAATTGTGAAACTGAATGTATTTTTAAATTATTTTATTATGATATTTTTGTTCGGATAGGTGGCAAGCTCGCCGAGAAGGGGATCGAGTGATGCGCGCCGGCCTTATCCCGTCGAGAGCATTGCAAGAAGGCAGGATACTTCACGAAAGGCAGGCGGAGCCCACTGGGGATGGTCAGTATCTAGTATCGGAGCATAGTTTTTTTTTTCATAGAGATAATTTGGGTTGGAGAGTGTTATCATTCAGATTATTCACCACTACTCACTAAGGTAGCCACTACTACTACACTTTAAATCCGTTCAGCACACTGGTTGGAAAGAAGGAGTGACACAAGTAGTAGTAGTAGTACTATATAGGTGACAAGACAGACAATGAAATTTAATATTAGCTAAATGTTTAGGTAAGCCGGCTATGTGCAGTCCGTCCTCTGCATCAGAATGCGCGCCTAAGACGCCGTGCTCGCCCACTCCGTCTGCCGCCTCCGCCGCCGCGGCCTTGCTCCCTTGCAAGTCTGTGCCTAAGGTCAAGAAGATCATTTACGACATCACAGGTGCGTAATAACCCGCACTGCCTATCGCCTACCTGCCTGTTTGGTGTGACTGCTGCCGCACGGTTGCAGTGCCGTTTGCTGTGTCCTGCACTAGGACCACTGCAGGACGACACAAAATATTACCATTTGCCGAACTATAGGGCTTTCCCCCTATTCTCTCCCCGACACCCATCTGGGATTATGGTCCGCCTGGGCGCTACGCTTGCTTGTGTTCCCGTGAAGTCTGAACGTGAACCCTGTATAATTTTTTCAGAGAACGACGACTTCGACCGCGAAGTGATTCCAACGTACGAAGAAGTGGCTCGCTTGTACCCGCGGCCCGGCTGCGTGCGCCCCATCGTGCTCGTGGGCGCGCCCGGCGTCGGCCGCAACGAGCTCCGCCGCCGCCTGCAAGCAACTGACCCGCACAAGTTCATCACGCCCGTGCCCTGTGAGTTCACACTCACCCCGGCGGGGTCACCCCGCTCTAGTAACGCCCACAGAGAATATGCTCGTTATATAAAAACTAGTAGAACCCCAGATATTTCACTCGTAGAGTGATTATTTTGGGTGCATCTCGTGTTTGAACAGCCTTGACACCACGTTGCACTTGATAAACCTCTAAATTCGTTATTATTTTGTATTGAACGAATCCAAATCAAGTTTTAAGCAAATCGGACCACCCTTTAAAAAGTCCCCAATCTTTAACAATTCCTGGACCGCGTTTCAGGGGTATTTTGGAAAATATTTCATCATAGACTTTTATTAAATGTATTGGATATGGAGAGTATTTATGATAAGTTTCAAGTTTGAAAGTTCAAGCAATACCATGTTGTATACGAACGTTTTTACCCTTTTTCACCCCCTTAGGGATAGTTTTTAAAAATCTTTTCTTAGTGTATGTCTAGGTGCCTTAAGCCCTAAGGAATGCACCCTCCAAATTTCCAGTCTCTAGAACCAGAGGTATAGGCTCCGCGTTTTCTGTCAATAGGTCAGTCACAACTAACTATTTTGTATAGTATTATGATTATGATATATCCAGTGCCGAGGTTAAGTTTCGGAGATATGAATCATTTCTAATTTTGTCATAAAAAATTGTAGCAGTGATTTAATAGGATAGTTTGTGGAATTTTGTATCATTTCAGATAATCATTTATCTTTATTGTCATTCTCATTTATGAAATGCGTCAAGCAGATTGATGCATTAGATAAATGCTAAATTTGATTACTGATTTAACCACAAACTTGAATATTTCAGTACTAAATGAAATATTCTTGTATATGGTTAAATAACATTGTTTATCTATCATATTATGAGTATATTGTTATATCTTTCCAGTCACGAGTCGACCTCAGAAGCCTAGCGAGCAGAACGGCAAAGAGTACACATTCCTCAGTCGGGAGCGAATGGAGCAGGACATTGCGGACGGAAAGTTTATAGAGCACGGAGAGTACAAAGGAAATCTGTATGGCACCTCGGCCGAAAGCGTCGAGGCCATTGTCAACTCAGGTGACTATTATGATACTCCTCTACATGATACTATTATGACACTACTCTACAAGATAATTACAATATTTTTTATGTTTAGTCATTAAAAGCAAGGTAATTTTTTTGGTTGCGTAGCTATCCGAAGGGTGCCAACGGGACCCTATTACTAAGACTCCGCTGTCCGTCTGTCAGCGGGCTGTATCTCATGAACCGTAATAGAAGAGTTGGAATTTTCACAGAGTATATTTTTTTTGCCGCTATAACAACAAATAAATAGAATAAAAGGTCATGGAACCCTTTGTGTACGAAGGTCCTATTTTGATTTGGTGGTGTTTCACAGGTCGTGTCTGCGTGCTGAGCCCGCACTGGCAAGCTTTAAAGATGCTGCGCACACCTCGCCTTCGGCCGTACATAGTTTTCATTCGTCCGCCGTCTCTGGAGCGGCTTGTAGCCACCCGCGCCGCGCACAGTGCGCGCTCTTCCTTCGACAAGGAAAACTCACGGGGTTTCACTGTAAGCTCTGCTTCTAATTCTAATTATTGGTAACGGGTTGACTCTGCGCTGCTGGGATGTAATTTTGCATTGTTCCTTCCCCTAGCCAAACTAAGAAAAACTTACGGACCTTCAATGCGACCAATGAAGATCTGCAATTGCAAATGGTGCCTGGTGCCTTTTTAGGGTTCCTCACTCGAAGAGTGCCAACGGGACCCTATTACTAAGCCTCCGCTATCCGTCCGTTCCGTCCGTCTGTCCGTCCGTCCGTCCGTCCGTCCGTCCGTCCGTCCGTCCGTCCGTCCGTACGTTAGCGGGATGTATCTCATGAACCGTAATGGGTAAGAGTGTATTTCTATTGCTGCTATAACAACAAATAATAAAATAAAATAAAAACAAATAAACGGGGGCCCCATACAAGAAACATTTATGTACATACGTACGATAGTCGGGAACTATTGTTTATGGTATATCAAAACTTAAAAAAAAGAAATAAAACAAATATAGTTAGTCTGTAAACTCAAACTCATGGCCTGAGTTTCATTTTTAATTATAGGAACCCTCATAATGTCGGGTACATACAAACGATCTTAAAAACTATTTGCCAGCCAAAACCTGCCTTTACAGGCGTATGAATATAAAACATTTGGAATAATTGAAATAATTTCAGAAAAGGCATTAAATATTAATATAAGTAAATTAATTCAAATTGTAAACGTCAAAATGTAGAGCACCATAGTCAAATAAAAAATAACATAGTTTAGTAGGTATATAAATTCTGTCTTAAAATAAATAATACTTTAAAATAAATTTTGTAGTCAAAAAATTTATTTTAGCTATAAAAGCATACAGGCAAACCTGTCAGATACACCCTGGCGTGTATGGCTAAGTTATTCTTTGTTAGGCATGCATTTGTCAAGTCATTTGTTGTTTTTAAAGTTTTCGCGTTGCGAAGCGTTGCATAGCAAAAGTTCCGTATTGTTCCCATATTCAGGATGGACCATTCTTTTTCTTTCAGGAGGAGGAATTCTCTGAGATCATTCGTTCGTCGGCACGTATCAGCTTCCTCTACGGCTACATGTTCGACGAGGAGATTGTGAACGATGAGCTCGCGAGCGCACTGTCGCAGTTACTCAAGGCGAGTTGGCGCGTGCAATCAGAGCCACTGTGGGTCCCGGCGTCCTGGGTGCAATAAACCAACGGCTTATGAAAAACAAACGTGTGCTTGTCGCGATTTTTCTGTTACTTTGCTGTATTATCGCGCTTTTAGGAATTTCGCTGGCAAATTTTCTGTTACCTTAGGCTGCATTATCTTCTACAAACTAGAACTAATATCTGTAGCTATATTAATCGGCAAATTTCGGTTATACTGGGCGGAATTTTATAGGAACCATTCCTTTATTTTAAAAAAGAAGCAAAACTGCATTCAAAGATTTTTGAAAAAACGTTTACCACACTCTGAAATGGAACTGACTAAAATCCGATAAAACAGCATTCTGTACTTTTTGGCACCTGTTGATAGGGCCAATCATAAGGATCGAATCTCTCTAGCAAACATGTTAAATTAAATTTAAGGAAGACCATAAAATCTTAACTTATAAAATTCAATGATGATGAAGAGAGATGAAGTAGTTTAATTCTAAGGTCCATCGAGATTCCCCAGCAATTACTAAAAATTATCTATTATGTAATTTATTTATTAACATGACAAAGAACTACTTAGATAAGAAAACTGCTAATTACAGAAAAATATCAGTTACTATTTTACATTTATTATTTATAATAATATTCCCTAGTAAAAGTGCTTCATCTTGTCACATTGAATTTATAAGCTTAGATATCATAGTCTTACTTTATTTTAATTTGAGAGTTTTGATCCATAAGATTGACCTTATTAACCGGAGTCATAAAAGTTCAGAATCTTGTTTTTCTCATTTTAGTCGTTTCGGTTCCCGGGTGTAGAAAATGTTTTTTTGTTTAATCTTTGAATACAGATTTGGATCATTTTAAAAATAAAGTAATGTTTCCTTTGAGTATAATTTGCTATCTTCAGTATTTGGAGAACTTACCCTCCAGGTGGCATTATAAAATTCCACTCTGTAGTCACTGGGTTAGTATAACGGATATTTCTAATTTTGAAAGCCAAGTGGAGGCACCTGCCTACACTTTCTGATGGTGTCTAAGAACTTCTGTCTGTCCGCGACCACTCGTCACGACACTGAAAAAAAAGCGACAATCACCTGTTTGTTTTCTATAATACTTGAAATACTGCCCTCAGTCAACTTCTGGGCAAAGCGAGCTGAAGACACACTGCAATACGAATTGCACTGTTTAATTTATGTGGCGTGTCTCGTTTCAAGCCGCGAATATACGCCCGGTTACGGTCAACTGACGTATGATTGATGGTAGATGGCATAGCAATGTTGTTTGTTGTTAAAAAAATGTATAGCGCTGTTGCTTTGGTAATCTACTATCCGTCATCCGATTGGTAACCGGCTCTGGTATCCATGCTTTTAATCGGAACCGTACAATTCGATTTGGTTATCACCTTTCACTAAAGATCTCTAAAAATCAATAAGGCTACTTCAATTTATACCTAGCATTAAAGAACTTAAACTTTTTTTTTTGTTTTTGAATTTTCTTATAGCTAGGCTGAATCTAGCCATTTTTTTCCCCCCTCCAATATAATACGAAATGTGTTCATTAATTACAGTGGAGAAATTTAAATTAGCTGGGTCTTGTCAAGTACTTACAGAGTACTTATATGGAAGGAACTAATCCTATGGAATTATGTTTATGTGAAAAGCTCAGTGGAAGTGTGTTCGCCTGTTTGTTATGTAAAATACAAGCTTTCGATAAAATATTAAGCTTGTAATTTATGTAAAATAAAGTTCAACTATTTTGTCATGTCACGTCCGTTAAAATCGATGAGCTTAAATATCCTTTACCAAGGTAGACATTTTAACGGACCGAAAATATATTACAACTTGTCTTGTGGTTATCGTGAACGAATACACAAGTTTGAAGCTCAGCAGAAATAACTAAATAATATTTTGTAATTATGATACATTTCAGGAACACTTTTCGATTTCGATCATGTGGATACATCTAGTTATGTAAAATCGATCAGTGCAATGTAAATGTCAAAGTCAAAGTCAAAAAAAAATTATTCCATAAAATCACTGGGATCACTTGGGCACGTCTTAAATGTTTACTAATTAGGCTAAGTCAAGTCTCTTAAGTCTAGTCGTCTCCTTCTCTATTAATTAATGTATCCGATCCGTGTACCTAGGTAGCTGTGAATCCCTATGTGTGATCGGTCGTGTTACTGCTGTATCAATGGATTCAACAATGGTCTATACAGCACGTTCACAATTTTACAGTAAATCTAAATCTCCTAATTCAAGCTTGAGTAGTTTAACTCTGATTTTATCCTTTTCAACCTTTAACCTTTTTATCCTTTAACAAATATCTCACTATCGTGAGTGAAGGTGGCGGGGTCATCGACCTTTATTCTACCACTGGGCGATAAAAAAATCAGAATATAGGATACCTACCTACTATTACAAGCGTAGGTATATTTATCGATCATAACAATTTTTGTGTACCCCTCTTGAATTGCTTCTGCTGACTTCACTCACTGCGGCCATGTTTTACGGACTTATTCGATGAAATATAACAATTGAATTGCACATAGTCCAGTCTCAATAATCCTAGTGTTCTTATGAGTAAAACCTGCTGTCTAGGTTAGTTTTGAGTAAAGATTGTACTGGGTAATAAAACTACTCTCTAAAAACCGAATCAACAGACACAAAAAATATATTACGGACATTTTTCGACGTAAAAAACGAAACGACTTAAAAATTAAAATAAATACATAAATTGCTCGTACATTGCTGGCTAAAAGTACGATAAAAATAGTCTTTTTTTCTTTAACTGTTGAAGTTTTAATCTAATGCTATTTTTTAGAGGTAGGTACCTAATATGCTGTTGAAAGGGTTGAAAGGTATCAGTATTCGTGAGACGTCTTGTTACACCCAGTAGAATGTTGACTTCCTTGACATACAATAAGCAAGGGTGACACCCTGACAATATTATAAAGCTATATAGGCTGTGTGGCGAAAGTGAATGGTGAAAGTTTACTTTGTGCATTTATATTATAACTAGTTAAAAGAGTATATATTTGATCGTGCCTGTTTATTAGAGAATATAGGTTGCAATGCAGCCCTATTTATGTAGTTAAGTTTAAGGTAATTACGAAGCAAGCGTTGATATAGGTTCTGCTCAAATGTATGGAACCAAATTCGCAGCGTCATTGAGAACTAATGGTCTAGTTGTAGCGGCTCCGCCTTCCGATCCTAAGTTCGTGGGTTCAAATCCGGTCGTGCCAACCAATGGAAATTATGTGCGCTATACAAGTACTCTTGAACCGGCATGTCGTAGAACCTAACCTAAAAAGACGACCTAACTAAATACCTAGAGAGTTCGAAGACCTATGTCAAATGCATGAAACGAGCCTTTAAGGAGCACGTTAAATCTTTTCACCACACTGGTTAGAAAGAATTAGTGACACGGCTAGTAGAAATAGTGGCGTTAATGACACTGCGCTCTAACTGTAGTAACGCCGCGTCAAAGACGCTTGCTTCGGAAGTTTACTTTTAGAGTATATTGTTTTCTTACGCTACCTCAAATATGTTGTCCCTGGTAATATTTAAATTTACCTAATGGTTGTCTAGTCCTAGTAAAGGCACGCTGCAAGTGCATTATTTATTTGTATTAATTATATAGGTAAGGTAATATTGATAATATTATTGAACACCAATATGTATATTGTTTCAGTACAATTTTCTGAAACCAAAATAATAAATGAAAGCAATAAAATAAATCTTTAAATCATCACTTAAAGTATGTTTACTAGCATAATATAAAATAATGAGACCACAATGTTTAAAGTAGTGAACCATAGTTAGGTGTAGATATTAGAAAGTTATAATATGGTATTCGTACCCAAATCTATCTTGTGACCTTGAATCAGGAGTGGCTGCAAGTTTTCTTATGATTACTTGTGGATCTGTCCACCCCATTAGGGATACGAGCGTGATAATACCCATGTATGTAATATGGTACGATACAGTTGACAATAGATTATTATTTTCGGCAAGTTACATAGATGACCTAATCAAATTCTAAATAACCTAAAACAAAATCGTTCGGTTAATAATTCCGTAGTAATATTATGCAACTTTTTATTTATATATTGTAAAATAAATTTATATTCAAAGAATTATATACAGTTCAAATTTAATGAATTTATGTCATGTTCATGTTTACAAATTTTAATACCTATGTGTATAAATAATACCCTAAATATTCCAGATAAAACAAGCAACCCTGTAGATTTTATGTAATCGCTTAGATGGCTCGAAATCGGTTACTGATTGATTCATTGTATTCACATTTTGAACCTTCGCTACGCTGCTAGCCTGCTACTAAGTAGGAACATATATGTCAAAACTATAAATGATATTGCTTGGTGTTTTACAATATGTAGTTATTATAGTTGTAGCAAAAACTAAATTGTTAGGTAAATTTTAAATTGTATATCTAGTCACAATTTAACTCACTTTTATTGTATCATACTTGTATATACTTCTATGATCTACTTAATTACAGTTAATACTTTGTTCTTACTTCTGAACTGCCAATTTCGCGAAACCTTAGGGTGCCTACACACTAAAGCTATGACGCGTAGACACCAACAGACAAATGTTTAGCAATTGTAAAAGTTCTTTCATCATGATAAAAAATAGAGGTGTGAAATTAAACTCTTATTGCCCTACCCTGTTCCATAACCGGACTATAATGAAGATAAAGATAAAATTTGTATTCAGATCACTTATGTAATAGAAACGTCGTCGTATGCCGAGCTTTGACGAACTTTTGATATGGAAACCTGTTATGGAACGATGTAGTGGACGAAAATAATTACTACTGCTAGTCATTTAATCATAGAATAATAGTAATTAATATAAAAAAATGTTCCACGGCATTGTCTAATTAAAAATCACACACCAATAAATATCCATATTAGAGACATTTGTTTTGTCTAGAAAAAACCTCTAGGTATCACGTTATTTATAGGCATTCCCAACAAGATACATTACTTATTTAAAAAGTCTGATGTTATAAACAATGCCATAATGTTGTACTGGTTGTTGTATATGATAAATGTATCCTACGACATAATAAATGGTAAATTTTATGAGGATGTTTCAATGTTTGTTTGTGATTAACAACTTATTGTGTGTAGGTGTGCGATTCAGCGGCCTGAAGCTAGTTAAATTATATAGCTTTGTGAATCTGCCCTCTGCTGTAAATTAATAGCTTTTAGTTTCGCATGCTTTTAAAGCATAATACAGCTGAATAAGGTACATTTAAAAAAATAGCATCCTAGATGGTGTTAGGATTGGCACAGACTATAATCGATGAATCCTAAAATCGGACCAATTGTTTGCTCTCTATGGCTCTGAGGTGTTTATTTTTGTAAATGTTCCCCTTTATTTGTGTTTTTTGATCAATACTCTTCAGCTGAATAATTTAAATGTTTCTTAATTGTTGTGGTTATAGTTGTACCAACAGGAGGCCTTATGCAGTACCCAATGAAAGTATTATATATGAATGATGATCATGCGGTGACTTCAGTTAAAAATACAGTAATTAAAATTTTAAGTTACACAAGGTCACAAAAACATATTTTTCTCTTTATTCCTTATAAGTAACAAACGTGGTATATATATTTTAAAAAATTCTACTATATATTGTTTCTTCTTAACGAGGAGGTGAGGAGTCCATAGCATTGATATTATATTTTTAGTAATTGAGTCACTCGAACACGATGTGCAGTCAGCAACGAAAGTTGATGTTTATTTAACACTTTCGTCTTATTGTATAAAAAAGGGCTAACTCATCATGATCAATTCCCTTCCCTTTACCCACTTTATGTGAGGTCGTCGGTGCAACATGTATTCTTCTTCCAAAATCTCAACTGACTCCTTTTTTCCTCTTATGTACTCACTCCTTACCTTGTCAATTCTTAAACATCCAAACTGGGTCTTAAAATTTGTTATGAGCTAAAGCTATTCATAAAAATATTAGTAAAACTTTTGATGATGAGGTTCCTGCTTCCGGAGGCATTCAAGAAGTAGTAAGAAGTACTTATTTAAAGTAACCAAATGTTCATAAACTTCTGTTGCTGACTGTACCTTAGACCAATGATTCTTGAGGTACACATTATGCAGATTATTATTAACAATTAATTAGCTGTAATTTAATTGATGTTATCGACGAAGTTCAAACTAAAGTTACTTTCTATTAATAATTTCGATTTAGCCATTCCATCCATTATTACCCTTACCGACTATGACCACGCTGTAGGATAGTATGTAAGGAATCTTTTTCTTAGACAAGAGTGTTTATTGATGGAAACCCTATTTCGAAATTATGACTATGGATTATAGTTAAATATAATATTATCTTGGAAGACTGTGTCCTAGCTTATTCACTCTATTGACAAATGTGTGAATTCCTAAATACCTACGCTACGTCTATACGGTCAAGTTGTTAAATGAATAAAACAAGGTTAGGGTGTCTTTCAAAAATGTCATATAGAGGACTTTGTTGTTCGATGTTTAATCGGGGACTCGTGTTGTGGTTGTTTATCATTATACCTACTACCTAAATTGTATTATTATATGCGTGTAATAAATAATATGACATCAACTTAAGTGGTTTTTTATTTACCCAACCTAAAACGTTGCAAACGGATAGGTAGGAGGACGTCCTGCCGCGAGATTGGCAGTCGATATAGTAGAGATCGTGTTAGTGTTGAGTAGGACACGGTTTCAAATTGAGTTTGTATGAGGCCCTCATTCTATTTCGTGAGGTGGGACAATGTCATGCTTCAAATGTCATGTCACATACCGTAAAATGTCATGTTGCGAGCTCGTGCAAGGTAGTGAGGTATTATTATTTCGCTCGTTCAATCTAATCTGAGAATCTAATGGATAAGGCTAGCCCAGCAGTGGAAAAAGAGGTGGATGACGATTAAACCTTAGAAACCGGTCAAGTGAGAGTCGAATTCGCACACGTAAGGCCATTCCGTCGTACATGTACGACGGAATGGCTTTTACGTTATATTCTTTGGCCACAATAAAATATGATTCTTGTACTTTATTAACATAATATGACGGCCTCGATGGCGTGGCGGGCGATTGCACAGCAGAAACGCAAGAGGCGTAGGTTCGATTCCCGCTGCGGAAGAAATGTTTGAATGATCTGTAAATATTTCTTCCGGGGTGTTGTGGTAGCATGGTCGGCGTAGTTTCTTATACCCACGACACGGAATCCTAGTGTGGGGTCAGGACTATGTATGTGACTGTTGGGTGTTATTTATTTATCTAGAATATGTTAATAAAGTTTTCGATTTTGTATAGTTTCATTCCATCGTGTTGTCGCTAAAAAGCTTTAAAACGTTTCAAAAATAGTGTGTATGTAATATGACTGATTAGAGGTAATGTCTCACGCCAATGTCTGAATATCGGCAAAACGCTTCGATAGCGCGTTCTAGTTTTTGCTACTAAAGTAGCAGCACCATCTAATCAAATAATAAGAGTAAAAAATAAAAGGGGGCCATACAAGAATAATTTTTTATAAAGTCGATTTAGAAATACACTGAAAATTTCAACTCTACTTATAACGGGTACCCTTCGGGTACGGAACCCTAAAAGTACGGTAACCGTAAACGGAAAGAAAAAACGCCAAGTACCTAGGTACCTAAGCTAAAATTTTGAACAATACTAGTCTCCCTAGAGATTTATTATTCACTTATGGAATAGATTATGTACCTAATAATTGCTAGCACAAGGTGCACCTACCTACAGTGGGCCAAGAAAGTGGTCTATCAGTTTTGACGAAACTTCCCTGTGTAGGTAGGTAATCAATATAGCGCTAACGTGGAGAATAAGTACTTACCTACTTAACTGACAGAATATTATTGCAAATTGCAATATATCAACCCTGTTGTTTTATGACTCGCAAATAAACCATTAGTTAGGATCGACCTTAGGGTGGTCGACCATACCTACGTGAGGGAATAGTTTTTTAATACCAAGCTGACAGTAGTAAGACTGGCGTATGGGTTCATGTGCCACCCCATAGATGGCGTTAGTCGTTCTGAAATTAGGCCTAGTACCTACCACAAAAGTTTCGGAATCCGCTTCGCTTTTTTATACATTTGTATTTAATAACTATAAAGAAAATATCAAATGAAAATTTGTAGGTACATGCTTTGCTTTAGATGGGTGTAGAGCTACAATGCTCGCATCCTTCTCCCTCTCTCATCATACCTGGATTTACATCAAAACAAAAGGATAAACTATACTTAAGTACCTACCAAGGTCAATCAAAATCAAATCTAAACTAAAACACAAAATATAAAATCATTGATAGAGTTACGCGTTGTTAACAGATGGACTCCACGTAAGGTCTTTAGTTATCATGGTACTATTATAGGTGCCTAATGGGAGAACTAGCTGGACTTCAATCAGAACCCAGATACCTAGTAACGCTAATAACTTTCGACCGAGATAAGCAAAAATGGATAAGTAGGTGCTTAACAGAATTCTCATTTTGTCAAACTGTGTCCCACCAAGTGTGTGGTTTTTTAGCTTTATAGCGCTTACAACCGACTAAATTCAGCCAAGTGTAAAAAGCACTTAGTATGCTCTCGCTGTAGGTAGGTAAGGTACCTACCTAAGCTTAGACGGCCTTACTTTGTAAAGACTTTTAAATTGGCTCTGTCACTGTTTGTCTGTCATAAGATGGTCTTATGCTCGGAAAAGCACTAAGATTCTGTCATAAGATTCTTATGACAGAATCCTAGTGCTTTTCTCGGAACAATATTCTTCCAAGGTGCTTTTACGAAAAATGCTCTTTGGTGTATTAGGTAGGTAGGTACATGGTGTTTTTCCACTGAGCAAGTCAGTAAACAAAGTCATTGTGTTTTTCTACCTACCAATATTTGTAAGCAATTTACAAGTTTTTACAATAAGTTACGAAACAATTATTTTAATTCATTTATAATAGGTGCATAAGGCATCTTCATAGGTTTACCGTTTTGAACATGCACTCGAAATGTTTATTTTATAAGCTATTGTTTTGTTCGTGTACAATATTAGTTAACGCGGATTTCTACAACAATATAAATGACAAGTTAAAGCTCAGCCCATTGGAACTTATTGAAATGGTTCAAAAAGAACGGATGAAAAGCCATAGGCCGCAAAGTGCGCGATATTCCACTGCGAATCTCGCCCACCGATCCACGAGAGACACTGCAGAAACTGTTACACTAGCGGGTAACGTATCTATGGTTGTGTTTGCAGATTTAGGTTTTATATAATATCCATGTCGTAATCATATTTCCTATTTATTGACGTATGGACTTATTGGATCCAAGTCACTGACCCAATCATTTTATTTACACAGAAATAAATAATGACGAAGACATCCTAAAGCGACGTAAAGTATGGAGCCGGTGGGGTAAATGGGCAGATTGCTCAGTGACGTGCGGCAGCGGCGTCATGACGCGTCAACGCGTGTGTGCGAGTGGCCGCTGCGCGCACGGCGAGCTGCAGCAGCAGAGACGGCCCTGCGCGCGGCCCCCGTGCTACGCGTCGCGCTCTGAGCCGCACGACGCGGAGTAGAGTCATGACGCGTCAAAGCGTGTGTGCGGGAGGCCGCTGCGCGCACGGCGAGCTGCAGCAGCAGAGACGGCCCTGCGCGCGGCCCCCGTGCTACGCGTCGCGCTCTGAGCCGCACGACGCGGAGTAGAGTCATGACGCGTCAAAGCGTGTGTGCGGGAGGCCGCTGCGCGCACGGCGAGCTGCAGCAGCAGAGACGGCCCTGCGCGCGGCCCCCGTGCTACGCGTCGCGCTCTGAGCCGTACGACGCGGAGTAGAGTCATGACGCGTCAACGCGTGTGTGCGGGAGGCCGCTGCGCGCACGGCGAGCTGCAGCAGCAGAGACGGCCCTGCGCGCGGCCCCCGTGCTACGCGTCGCGCTCTGAGCCGTACGACGCGGAGTAGAGTCATGACGCGTCAACGCGTGTGTGCGGGCGGGAGGCCGCTGCGCGCACGACGAGCTGCAGCAGCAGAGACGGCCCTGCGCGCGGCCCCCGTGCTACGCGTCGCGCTCTGAGCCGCACGACGCGGAGTAGAGTCATGACGCGTCAACGCGTGTGTGCGGGAGGTCGCTGCGCGCACGGCGGGAGTGGGTGTTACCGAGGTGCGGGAGGGGTTAGGTACCTACGTCTAAATGGATAAGTACATGTTTCAGGATTTTTTCAAAATAGCCCTTAAAATAGGTGAAATGGGGTACCAAAGTATAAGTAATCTAACGCGTACGAAGTCGCGGGCAACAGCTAGTTTATAATATAAGTAAGATTGCTTGTTTGCAAGCGATTGTAAATTCCTACTAGCTAATATAATATACAAATAGATCTCGTAGGTAGCGGACTCGTAACATTTCTAAAGATGTTCGCAATGAAAGGAAAAAGCGAAGATACTTTCTAAAGGCTCTCAGATAATAGCTTCTCGGCTCATTGGTAGGTAATAAATGCCCACCTACAGGTAAATATTTCGTCTGAGTGGTTTTATGTAAAATGCTTGGACGAATAAAATGTTATTCGAGAGACTGGCTCCATTGTTGCAAAATGTGTGATACACAGTATTCCAAGATTAGAATTATTCGAATAGAAAATTTAATATGAAATGAGAATGGAAGATTAAGGACGCATTATCTGCCAGATTGCGCATTCGTCAGATCATTTATTATTTATCGAAGCTCTAACGGGTGGTTCCCATTTGTTCTATGGAACATGACGTCATCGAACAAAATGACACATTTTCTTCTCACTCAATTTTTACCATAGAACTACATACTAGCTTTTCACCCGAGTTTCATGCCATAGAACAAAATGGGAATCAGATTTTCCCAAAATCTTTCATGAGAAGCTTTTAATCATAACCATGAACTTAGCATAGGCAATCGGTCGTATAGTAGCAAACAACTATTACTGCTAATCTCAAGTTAGAGGACATTTCTCATAATGCGACAATAAAGTCAATCAAATTAGTCACTTTGACAAAGTGCCACATTGAATTATTATTATGTTCTAGAAGCCAGTATGATATGATAATCGTAAAGAGGTCTTATATACCTTGTCCTATAGAACAATTTGAGAAATAAAAGTGTTACATGTTCCATAGTATAAGATAAGAAAAAATATCTTATTCCGTCCGATGACGTCATGATAGAACACATGGGAACTACCCGCTCTTACTAAACTATTTTTAAATGTTACGTATTTAATATCATTCGCTAGGCTAGAGAATGATCTAAATCATCATCATTTTCCTGGCCTTATCCTACTAGGTGGGGTCAGCACCATGTTTCCCTCCTCCATCTTCTCCTATCATGCGTCATACTCACTCCTTTCACACGCATGTCAGCTTAGAGAATGAGCTAAATAATTAGCACTCAATAAACTCATATTGCATTAAGTAGATAAGTATTTGCAAAAAATCATTGAACGATTCTGTTAAATTAATCATTTTTCCAATACTGACTGTGCCTATTAGCTGGTAAATTTAGACTCAAGGTAAAATAAAGATATGTGCATAAACGCATTGCAGGGTGATAAGGGGTTAATAGTCCAATCATTCAAATAACTATGCAAATGCAATGACTTGAAATCATTGGACCAATCAGAGTGCCTTTTTTGCCCTCCCCATGTTCTGCGCCTGCGGACTGAAGTGAATGATCTAGTGCACAACAGGATGATTGATTCACTGCCCTTCACATAGCTGTGCAAATACTCCACCCTAGCATTTATTAACGGAACAGTCAGTCTAGCATAGAGCAGGAAATAAGGGAGGATCTATTTACATAGGCACCAGGCGCGGTCGCAGCCTGTAATTTTGGGGGGGTCACTGATAATAGAATATGTCGAGTAAATCAGATTTTATAGCACAATACACAATTTTATTTTTATTGTACACATTATAAAACAAATGGAAGCCTTCTATTTTTATTAGCATCGCCGCTAGGAGCAGAAAATTGCTTTTTTATATTTTGTAAATTTTTAGAAGATTTTTCAATTTGACGAGTACGATTTTGGAGGGGGGGGGGGTCATGTCCCCTGTGTGTGACCCCCCCTCCTTATTTTTTTATTACATGTTTATGGAACTTTTAAGTAGTACTAATAGTTAAATCAAGGTGTAAAACTAATGTTGTGAGGTTTATTTATCTAAAACTAAAGTGATTTCATCGTAATAACGAAAAATACACGACGGTTTGTTTACGTAAATTGTACCTATCTCAAGTTTGGCTGAAATATAGGAATGTAGCTAGCTACCTACCCTCAGAGAACAGCAAATCCACTATGTAGTTACCTATGTAAATTTATTCGCAAACAAACTATCAACCGGGATTTGGTCCCGGGCACTACAGCGTCCCGTTTGTGAAGGTAAAAGTTGCCTCTTGGCGCTGTATAAATCATCTGCCTACTATCGATGGTAAAAGGCCTTTGATGAACTGGCGTTGGTTTATTTGCGAAAATAAATTGTGATGCAATCGATATTTACATCTAGACGATGTTTACACCTTTTTTAAGTATACGTGAATGTGTCATCTTATTGAATTCCCAACCCTGCAACAACAATAGTCGAATAGAAGGTAAACAAACATGATTTATTTCATAACATTTACGTATTTTTCGATTTGGTATACACAAGTCAGGTAGTTTACCTAAAATAGTAATGCCGATCTATCGTTCCGTGAAGCTTCAACTGGCGATTTCTTACTAAATAAAAATGTTTGTAGAATTGTGTCTCGTTCTTGGAATGGTGTTAAACCAAGGCGATTATGTACTGAGAAATATTAGCTTCGTACCCTGTGCTGGTAAACATTTTATTTCTTAGAATCTTTCGTAAGTTATTTTGAGTGGAAATGCGTAGAGGTAGCAGTTGTATACTGAGTGGTCGGCTCTCAAGTGTACAGCGAAAGTGCTTTCATAACTTAATTAAATCAACCATAGATAGTAACTTGGTGCAACACTTATGCTTATAAAGAACGTAACAAAGATGAGGTTTATTATTCCACTGACAATTTTCTCCATAGTGACAGAATCTAGTTTGACTCAGAGTAAGTGTTTACTTTACATTACCTAAAATATATCCTAACTTGGGTAATATAAGTAAGAGATCTTATCCGAAAGTTTGTGAGCATAATAATATGAAGAAGACGTTCAGAATGCTTCAGCCTCAGACATGCCGTAATGGCTGAATAGATTAGAATCTATCTATCTAGTCGTGTCGCTATAAAATAAATTTATTTTTACTGTAATTAAACTTCGAATAAATTTACATAGCTATAGGAAGCCACAGGCAGAAGCTAGTTCTTTAATATATATATTTTTTAATTCTTTAATGTCTTTAATAACCAAATTCGTTATGAAACTTGTTTTTCACTGACCCTCGTTTCATGTCTGAGGGTTACACGCTAACGGTATCGGATTCATTGAATCTCTTTTTTGTCACTTATTTTTCTAGCTTAGACTCGTTAGGTAATTATTATACTATATAAAGCTCGTTATACTATATAAAGCTCGATTACCACTGACTGACTCACTCATTGACATCATTGTTCTCCCGGAAGGAGTCGAGATGGACGATGATGATGTATGGGGGAAATGTTCGGGGAGTCCCAGTGAGTGGGGGAAAAATCCGAAAACCCCCATTTTCCTCCCCCCTCGCCCCCCCCACGTTCGGTGTCCCGATTCTTCCCGACGAGGGCATGTTTTTTTTGTAGATTCGGATAGAGGGTGCTCGAATGAATACAACTTTTAATTCAACCCCCCCTTTTGCCCAATCTTTCACCCCCCCCTCTATTGGTTCTCCGATATGACTCGTGAAATGGGATTTTTTCAAGTGGATTCGTATAGAGATTAGGATGGCGAGTAAAGTTAAATAAAAATTTGACCCCCCTCCCCCCCAATTTTCACCCCCTCTTTTACGCATCTCCGAAATTACCCACGATTCGAGATCGCGGTTGGTCGATTCGTATAGAGAATGGGATGGCGAGTAAAACACCATAAAAATTTTGCCCCCTCCCCCCCAATTTTCATCCCCTCTTGCTTGTATCTCCGAAACGGTTCGTCCGATTGGGCTGAAATTTTGGTTCCAACTCGCGGGCTGCTTGCAGCCCGCGCCCGCAAGCGAAAATACTAGTTATACTATATAAAGCTCGATTACCACTGACTCACTCACTCACTCATTGACATCATTGTTCACCCAGAAGGAGTCGAGATGGACGATGATGATGTATGGAGGAAATGTTCGATGAGTCCCTGTGAGTATGGGAAAAATCCGAAAACCCCTATTTTTCTCCCCCCTCGCCCCCCCCACGTTCGGTGTCCCGATTCTTCCCGACGAGGGCATGTTTTTTTTATAGATTCGGATGGAGGGTGCTCGAAGGAATACATTTTTTTTTACTCCCCCCCCTTTGGACCCCCCTTTGACCCCCCCTTCTATTGTTTCTCCGAAATGACTCGTGACATGGGATTTTTTTAAGTGGATTCGTATATAGAACAGGATGGCGAGTAAAGTTGAATAAAATTTCCCCCCCCCCCCCACCCCCAATTTTCACCCCCTCTTGCTTGTATCTCCGAAACGGTAAGTCCGATTGGGCTGAAATTTTGGTTCCAAGGGTTTACCGCCTCGCGGGCTGCTTGCAGCCCGCGCCCGCAAGCGAAAATACTAGTTATACTATATACAGCTCGATTACCACTGACTCACTCACTGACTCACTCATTGACATCATTGTTCTCCCGGAAGGAGTCGAGATGGACGATGATGATGTATGGGGGAAATGTTCGGGGAGTCCCGGTGAGTGGGGGAAAAATCCGAAAACCCCCATTTTCCTCCCCCCTCGCCCCCCCCACGTTCGGTGTCCCGATTCTTCCCGACGAGGGCATGTTTTTTTTGTAGATTCGGATGGAGGGTGCTCGAATGAATACAACTTTTTATTCAACCCCCCCTTTCGACCCCCCTTTGATCCCCCCTTCAACTGGTTCTCCGAAATGACTCGTGAAATGGGATTTTTTTAAGTGGATTCGTATAGAGAATAGGATGGCGAGTAAAGTTAAATAAAAAAATCCCCCCCCTCCCTCCAATTTTCACCCCCCCTTGCTTGTATCTCCGAAATTACCCACGATTCGAGATCGCGGTCGGTTGATTCGTATAGAGAATGGGATAACGAGTAAAATTTCATAAAAAAATCCCCCCTCCCCCCCAATTTTCACTCCCTCTTGCTTGTATCTCCGAAACGGTTCGTCCGATTGGGCGACGCTGATGCCACACGCGGGCTGCTTGCAGCCCGCGCCCGCAAGCGAAAATGCTAGTTCAAAATATAAAACTCTTACTTTAAGAATCAACGTGCATACTAATCCAGTCTTAGAAGCTTGAAACTCAGAGGGTGTACGTAATTCCTTTTATTGTCTAGGAGTGCACAAAGGAAGGATTTCCCGAAATGCAACTCCTCAGAGACGCAGTGTTTGTCTATTATTTAGTGCCCGACTGCAAAGAAGGAGGGTAATGCGTTTGGAGATTATGTATGTGTGTATCTATGTGCATTTCTTTCGCTGAAGCTGTAGTCCAAATGGCTGGACGAATTTTGACAAATGAGGTGTCGTTGATACGTATAGATGATGAGAGTGTCTTCTTCTAATTTAAGGGTCTGACCCTTCTCAGCGCAACTGATGCAGCTTTCTCCACGTAGTTCTTTCCAGGGCAGCCTCCTTGACCAATGTTTGTATACTCTAAAGCCACTAACCACTGTCTTAATATACCTATCTACATTTATATTTCATGTATTTATTTCATGTAAATATCTTGGATTCAAAACTATAAAATGATTTATGATTATGATTACTTTCCCTTCTACGAGTATTATGTTTTCAACGAAACTGACATGTCGTATAAGATGGCCGATCATCCTTCCTCTTTTCTCAACAATTAAGTGTCATCCTACTACTTACTTATATTATAAATATGAAAGTTTGGGAGGATGTTTGTGCCTCAATCATGCCTAAACGGCTGAATGGATTTGAATGAAACTTGGAATATACATAGTACATGTGCTGGATTAACATATAGGCTATTTTTATCCGGGTACCACGCGTGCGAAACCGCGGGCGGCAGCTAGTAGACTATATAAAGTGTCAAAAAGAAACAATATAGCGATTGTAAAAAACACATTTTCAATTTATTCCTTTGGCTGCCTCTGCAGCCGAAACGGATGGATAGATTTTGATCGTTTGATCGTTAGATTCGTCTAGATAACGCGAGTGTCATAGGTACACTACACACCCTCCTATGGCACTTCTTTGACTAAAGTGTAGAAAATAATACAATATGGTGGCTTTAAGCCATTTTCAAAGAACGAAGGCTTAGACTAAAATTGTAAGTAGGTACTAATTATTCATCATTATCGACATCATCATTATGCGTGGAAAGATCTAATATGGCAGACTAGCTGCCTCCCGCGGCTTCGCTCGCGTGGTATCCGGATAAAAAATAGCCTATATGTTAATCCAGTACATGTACTATGTATATTCCAAGTTTCATTCAAATACGTTCAGCTGTTTAGGCGTGATTGAGGCACAAACATCCAAGCATCCAAACTCACAAACTTTCGCATTTATAATATAAGTAAGATTTACTATGCTATTTAAAGTCTACGCAGTCGGGTTTTTAGTTCTTTTAAATAAAAACTTGTTTACTTTCGGCCTATCTTGGAGGGTAAAGGCTTTCCTTCTTTTTTTCCAGTTCTCTCTTCCCTTGCTGTGGTGGGCCAAGATGCATTGTAAATCGAAATCAGCGTTTCACTACACCTTTACACTTTTACAGCAACACGGGAACCTCATAAGGAAATTCAGCAGAACCCTTCAATAAATACGGAAAACGAAGACTTTAAGGGGACCCTAGAAGAAAACAAAAATTTAAAAGACTTGTGGATTTACAAACCTCCGCTTGTAAGTGACTGCGAAGGCCTTGAAGGTTCCTTACAGACTATTATGTACTTATAGTAGGTACCTATCTGTAGGCATCCTATTCTCGAACGAAATCTCTAACCGCAAAAGTTACGAGTTTTTATGAGATAAAGAGCTTGTCTATCTAGTCGTGTCACAAGTTCTATCGAACCAGTGTGGTGATAGGATTTAAAGTGCGCCTCCAAGGCTCCTTTCGTGCACTTGACAAGTGTTTTCGAATTTTCTACGGTTCTACGACATGCAGGTTTCCTTCACCGTTTGAGAATACTGATATAGATATAGCTACACATAAATTTTTCGAATAGAAAAACCCATTGGTGCACGTCTTGATTTGAACCCACGACGAAGGCGGGGCCGCTACCACTAGACCACAAGTGCTCTCAAAGACCTTGTAGGACCTTGTTCTTTCCAATACGGTTTTATTGAACGGGAAATACCTACCCTATAGGTTTTGATGAGTCAACATAATTATGCATGTAGGCTATAATTGGAATTGTATTTGTATTTGTATTTGTAATTGCCTGTATTTGTTTTGAAATTATAACTACGGTTGTCATGGTAGCGACTGAGGGAATTATATCGGAGGGCCACAACGATAATTAAGTAATAAATAGTTATGAGGTTATTTATTTAAATTGCGTACCTACTCAGACCAAATAAAAAGAGAAGACGCCGCGCCGCGAACAACAAAAGTGAAGCCACACAAAACAGTGCTCCTGCTAGTAAACATACACGCTCACGCACACACCTACACTAAAACCATGCTCATCGCTCTTAGTACGTCACGAGTCTTAAAAATAGAATTAGGCCTTCCTGTGTAGTGAAAACTTGTAAAAACAGCAGCAAATCACATAAAACGTTTCACGGAATCACTTTTCACTTGTAAGTACTTCAAATAGCATCGTTTCTTAATTATTATATTATGAATTTAGGTTACTTGGAACACACAACCTTAAAACCTTCGACACACACATAGATAAAAAGGTGGCTTCACTTTTGTTGTTCGCGGCGCGGGGTCTTTTCTTTTTATTTGGTCTGAGATTGCGTAGTGGTATTTTTTTTATTTGGTTTTAGGAATCCCACGGTAGTGAGCACGCTGCGCGACTTGTCGATTTCAGGACACCGCACTCATTGACAAGACTTGCCAAGTCAGTAGCCTATGGATTTGAACCACATTTTAGCAAGGTCTGTCCTTATCTACCTACTGCACTAAAAAGTCCGGAGTTGACTTATTCCAGCAGGTATCCTACTCAGACCAAATAAAAAGAGAAGATGCCGCGCCGCGAACAACAAAAGTGAAGCCACACAAAACCGTGCTCCTGCAAGTAAACATACACGCTCACGCACACACCTACACTAAAACCATGCTCATCACTCTTAGTACGTCACGAGTCTTAAAAATAGAATTAGGCCTTCCTGTGTAGTGAAAACTTGTAAAAACAGCAGCAAATCGCATAAAAAGTCTCACGGAATCACTTTTCAATTGTAAGTACTTCAAATAGCATCGTTTCTTAATTATTATACAAGTGTAACTTACAGTGTATTAATACATAAATAAATATAGGTATTTTGTGGACATTTTACACGTTGACATATAAGTCATGTTTATTATGTAATTACAAATGGGCAGGTTCCCTAATAATTGTTGTAGGTACGGTTACTATGACTGCTTGCACATTTGTAATTTTATTATAATATGTTTCTGCACTTCAGATGCAATAAAGTGCACACGCCCAGGCGGGCCCCCCTCGCGTCATGAATGCATCATATAACGCATTCAATTATTCATCTTAATCAATTGGCCATCAACAACGGCTCCCCTGCGTATCCCATGTAGCAGCCCTACCGACCAATACTTTTATTCAAGCTTTTACACCCTTTTAAACTTGCTCCCCAATCTCACGGTGCAATTTGATCCTTTTTGTGCGCGCACAAAATCAAATCTTTTTCGAGTCTAGTCACACTGTTGCGACAAAATTAGTAGGGAAGAGCTTGTATAGCTATGTTATTCTAGCATTTCAGTAAGTATTGTCCCTTATCTTTTTTTACATATAGTTTTTTAGGGACAGGCTATAAGTAGGTATATAGAAGCAACTTATAATTGAAAACAATAATTAGATGATAAATTGTCTCATCAGGGTTATTTCGAGCCGTTCGAGAGACGTCCCAAACTGGTGACCTTGGTTGCCCTCAGGAAGCATGGACTCGTGCCGCGGAAATCTGTGCTGGTGAGTTGCACATTCTTCACTTTCAGCCGAGTTCTGAAAACAAGCGGTTCTCGGTTTGACTTACAGCCATCATCGTTACTCTTCTAGGATTTTTAAGTTGGACTATGAATACCCGTAGGCGCCACAGGTAGGGCCAAAAGAGTGAGAACAACATGAAGATTTACTTAGCTATCATATTTATATCTAATATTTTGATATTAGACACGTAAAAACGAAACTTACGTTAATTAAACTCATTCACATTCTGTAGGCTCCGCTCCAGTGGCACTGTACTGGCACGTACTGATAGGGACTTACGAAACTTGGTCTGGCACCGTCCGTCGGCCGGGGCCTTGATAACCAGATCAACTTGTTGATACCATTAGCCTTCATCCGTTGGGAGCCTGCCAGAACTAGGGCGCCTTTTAACTTAGGTATAAATGTCACGGTGAAACTAAACTACCGTGTTATTTGATAACTTTCACTTTGAAAACAAAACCTTTTATAGTGCTTGGGTTTACCTTTTGTTCTCCCCTGATCTTATTATACTGTTCTGTGCCCTGCGTGAAGGTACTGGCTTTGTCCACATTGAGATTTTTTTCATAAGTACAAACTTCGTCTTGTCGCTAACTTCTTCAAAAAAACATAGAATGCGTCCAGCTGCTTCTGTCCCCGAGCATGTCGTAAAAGTCGACTAAGGGATAGTATCCTCTCCAACATGATGAGATACAATAAGTAAATATTCCCAAGGAGGGTTGGCGTCAGGCAGGCGGCCGGTCATAAAACTCCTTAGCCAAAACTCTTACAGCATGATCCAAAGATCATGCTGTGCCGACCCCACATAGACTGGGATAAAGGGCAGGAAGATGATGATGAAACTTCGTGTTGTCGCTGCGTCCTCTATAGGTAAGCTGAAAATGTAGAATCCTAGGAATGTAGGATATTTTTTTGTGCACCCCCACACTATTATAAGAATACACCCTAATAGTTTCATGCTACTAGGATGATCATTTAGGAATGTAGGATATTTTTTGTGCACCCCCACACTATTATAAGAATACACCCTAATAGTTTCATGCTACTAAGATGATCATTTAGGCTGTGCATTGATTGTCAATCAGTCAGTAAAGCGGGTGACAGACGTACGAGGTTTAAAATCACGGTTTTAAAGTAGGTACCTACACGTAAGCCGATTAAGTCAGCTCGACGTCCGTCGCGTCCGATGACAGACGTACCTACGAAGTTACGAACCAAGGCGGGCTGCAAGCAAAATTTCAAACCTATTGGATTGCAGACGAATTTACTCAGCGGTTTTAAAGTATCTACGCATGGTGAAAAGGTCGTCGAGCCACACTACAAGTAAGCGTTCTTACCTACTCGACGTCTACCACCCGCTTAACGTAAGAGTTTTATATATTTATATAGATTGATTTTTCAGCCTCCAGAAGCCAAATCAATGGAAGTAGCTGAGCTGCAATCACCGTACAACGGCATCAACGACCTTTGGATGGAAGCCCCTATAGACAACATAGCCTAAAGATACTGTTCTGCCGACTCTGCAGCCGGACAAATCAGCTTTAGATACGCGAAAAATACTAAAACACATTTCTTAGCTAAACTGGACTGAGAAACCTTAAAGAAAGTAGTTATCGGCAAAAAAGACGTACTGTACCTAATCTACATAATCGAAACAACCTCGAAAGCTATCGAACGAAATACCTACCTACCTGTAAAAAACAATGTAGTTTGCGAAGAAATAAAAGAGATTTTCTCTCTACTTAGTAATATAATCTAAGTACTAATTTACTTAGTAGGTAGGTAGATTTTAAATAAATGTTTTAAGAATACAGTAAGTATTTGTTATTTTTATACCACTTTGTTCTTTGCGATGATGGTGGAGTCAGAACCCAGAGACTCGCACAATGCGTAGGTATTCCTGGTATTCTTAGAATTGGCGCCCTGCCCCTGGGTCCTCAGACCAAATAAAAGAAAAGACGGCGCGCCGCGAACAACAAAAGTGAAGCCACCTTTTTATCTATGTGTGTGTGTGTGTGTGTGTGTCGGTTTTGAGGTTTTGTGTTCCAAGTAACCTAAAATTCATAGAATAATAATAAAGAAACGTTGTTATTTGAAGTACTTACAAGTGAAAAGTGATTCCGTGAGACTTTTTATGTGATTTGCTGATGTTTTTACAAGTTTTCACTACACAGGAAGACATCATTTTATTTTTAAGACTCGTGACTCGTTTTTTTTATTTGGTCTGAGCCTGGGCACTAATAAACTTCGCCATTTACTTTTTTTTAGGAAATATAGTAAGATACCGACTTACCTAATATACTTAATTATTTGTTAATGGCTTTATGCCACACCGTCGATGAATTGGCAATAAGCAAGAACTTGTAAATTCGATTTCAGTTCAATTTGGTGGCGGATCAAACAGGAAGTCGGATAACGCCATCATCGGTTCAAGCAGGAAATTCGCGCGACTCAAATTATCGAGTCGAAGTGCAAATGCCTACTTCGTGTTTTGATGTGCTTTCGATGAAAGCTTTTGAGTTTTGATTGTTCTGATCGTGTGACGAGAGTCCTAGTTATCGTAGGTACCTACCTACTTACCTCATCGTGAGTAAGTTAAGTAGGTACCAAGGCTTTTTCATTTTTGTTTTCCAAAGTGCAACTGTTAGGGCACAGCGGGCAAACAAGCAAATGTGATACATAGTTTGAGGGTCAGCTCGCTTCCACATTCACAACGCGTAGCTGCCTCCTCGGTGTAGCCCCATTTGCTCATATCATATTGGACTTACAGCGGCCCATTTGTTCTTGGAGTCGATTGAGTGACTCCCAAGTAGTGGACCAAGGAATTTCACACCCTGCAGGGAGGATGCACCAGGTTGGATGTAGTGTGCTGGTGGACATATTTCTCGAGCCACAGATCTCGGCGAGCCTCGTAATGGTTAGTGGTCCGCAAGGCGTTCGTTGTAGATAGGAAACTTTGGCGGCTTTTCAGACGTTTTGTGGACATTTGAAAAAAATACTCATCCCACACACAAGAGCTCCGTGGTCGTTTTATAAGTGGGGAATTTTAAGATATTTCAAGAATTTTGAGCAAAACTGTGGAATGTACTTAGATCTTACCCGATCGACCCCATTACCTTAAAACATGAACTAAACTAACTTTGTTCATATGTTACTACCACGGAAGTAGGTAGGTAGGCAGGTTATTATACGTTCTGGTAAGTGGTAACACATTGTAAATCGATCTACATAAAATATTATTGTTGTTTGCGATAACACTTATTGCCATTTGGTAATATGATCCAGTTATGATTATACATAGGAAATGTGCAATGTTTCTAGTGATTGTGTGCACAGTAAAATGCGTGACGCGGGCCTCAGGGCCTGACATTGACGGACACAACGAAATTAGCGATGATTCGGATGACGATAAGAAACTGAATCAAGCCCTTGTTTTGGTCGACTTGCTGAAAAACGGTATATCTAAGGAAAAGCCTAAACGCATTAGATGTTTCGCTTCCAGCTCCCAGAAACAAACCCTCAAAACATTAACGCACTCACATTAGATCATGGGTTCTTAAACTATGTGCAGCCACGGACCACTGTCAGAATTTCTAAAATGCCACAGACCCCCCCACCCCCCTCTGTCAAAGAATATTGTGGGGAAAAAAGTTATAAAATCACACTTAGATACTAATGCTTGATTTAATTAAATTAAAGTTGATAAATATAAATTAAATAATACTCGCGCTGCTCAACAATAACCTGCGAGAGTGGTCAAGCAAATGATGAGATTTTTTCATTAATCTCAACAATTAATTGAGCTACTGCGGACCCCTGGCACATGTATTACGGACCCCTCGGGGGTCCGTGGACCCCACTTTAAGAAACCCTGCATTAGATATTATTACCTCTGTGGGGTGGCGGGCAAGTGCTCACCTGGGACGCTAGAGGCGCGGGTTCGATTTTCTCTGCGAGAGAAATGTTTGCATGCTCTGCAAATATTTCTTCCGGGTCTGGGTGTTGTAATAATATTATGTATTTTAAATATAATATGAATATGGTGTATGGATTTACACAAAAAAAAGTATAAAAGTATTCCTTATCAGCCATCTGGTTCCCATAGTACAAACTTCGCTTAGTTTGGGGCTAGATAGTGCTGTGTGGTATGCCCTCAACTCAAATAAGTATTTATTTTATTTACCTACCTAATCCTTGTAAAAGACATCCTACTTTTCTGTCTCAAAAAAATTTTATGCGTACGAAGTCACGGGCTAAAACTAAAGTTCTATAATCTTCAATACCCACTGGCTGGGAATAATAATGCTACTTACCTACCATTAGTGATGTGACGGTTTTCCGTATGCAGGTACCTACACGCTTTTTAACCGGCTTTAAAAAAGTCCCTTTTTTAAGACTCTTAATTCGGATATATTTTTACCTGACTGCAAGGTAAGAGGGCAATGTGATTGAGGTGTATGTAGAAAAAGTAGATACAGAGACGTGTTGAAATTCATTTTAGATATCATGTTTCATAGTAACATTTACTGCTTGACATGACCTACACAATCGATATCCAAATACAAATAACTAGCTTTGAAACAATAACTTTGGGTTTTGCCAATAGAAAAGAAATATCCGATTCAGACCTGTGGAGACCGTTATTTTTATCCGGATTATGTTTGCGGGGAACATCACTATCGGATTATACCTATTGGTAGGTAATGAATGTGAGCCCCTTTCGGTCGCACCCCACAAGCAAAGCCCCACATCGCGATTGTTGCGACATCTGCCTATATAGCTAACAACTGACGCATAATAAAATACTGTTATTATTAATCATCAGAATTATCTGTAATACTTAGGTACGTGGGATATTATTGTAGGGTATATTGTGGGATATTATCAACATGCTCAAAAAACTTATGTTATGGAAATAAATAGCCATCTATGTCTAATAATAATTTTTCATTGTTTTGTACTGTATCTCCATGTGGCTAGGTACCTACCTATAAAATGATTAGTGCTTACAACAGTAGGAGCTTTAGGTATAAACATAGTCTATAGCCTAGGATAGTAGGCAGCTAGACCTGGATATGTAGGTATATATCCGCTATCGGGATGTACGAAGTGTCTATGAAATAAATGGTAAATATAATAAAACTAAGATAGTTGTGCAACATAACTTCGACAACCTCTGTGGCGTGGCAGGCGAGTGCTCGACTGAGACGCAAGAAGCGCGGGTTCGATCCCCGCTACGGCAGAAATATTTGTATATTCTGCAATTTCTGTAAATATTTCTTCCGGGTCTGGGTGCTGTAGTATGATGTAGGTACTTATTATAAGTAGGTATGTACATATTTACAAAATTCAAGTAATTACCTATTTGAGTACCTATTCTATCAGCCATCTGGTTCCCATAGTACAAGCTATGTTTAGTTTGGGGATAGATGGCGCTGTGTGAAATGTCCACAAACTTTTATATTTATTTATTTATAAATAGGTGCAACTTACCTTTTGGCCATTTATAGTACGTAGTTGAAAAGTCATAGACGTAGTAAAACTACCAAGACTTAGCAAACGAGCTCAAAATACTCATGCAGTTCCGTCACACAAGTCAAAGCACGTGCGAATAAATAGTACAGAATTAGCATAATCATGAAGTAGGTAATTGACAAACGGAGTAAGCTCTGTCGATGTGCTGCATGAGAAAAAACAGACCTAGAAATACTAGCCAACGAACTAAGAAAGCTCTGTCAATCCAGATCACTAATGGATAATAAGAGTAGAGGTGCAGAGAATATAATAATCATATAATAGATTTCTACAATTTTCCTTTCGATAACTGCACTGTCTGTTTTAAAGAATATGTCAAGGCGTTGAGAGAAAATCTTGTTCTTCGAAATATGGCGAGCACTCTCACAGAGGAGACTTGTGCCTCTACCGACGAAACGACGTCAAGTGAGTATCCATTCTTCTATCTAGTATAACGTAGGTAGTTTATATGTTATTCCAGGTCGCGAATTATGTATGATTCAAATTTTCATTAAAGTCAGTTCAGCCGCTAGGCCATAACTGAGGCACCACCATCATCTCAACTTTCAGACTTATAATTTATTAGCTTTCGCCCGCGGTTTTGTAAAAACGCAACAGTAGCGCGTATTGATTGAAGCTAGAAATAGGTTCCGAATAATACGACAGTTATGTCAGAAAGTAGGAAATAAGCATTTTACAAAAAAGCTTAGGATACTACATGATAATGAAAATTACAGCGAATGATCAGACCACTGCAGCGCAGTCCAGCACGCCACAACAGCCCACTACAATTTCGCCAAGTGCACATACTTCGAAAGCACATTCATCCACTACTCCTGGTATCGAGAATGCGCCACGGTTCGGTCGACGATTGGGAGGCGTGACACCGCATCCTCTCCAAGAATTTAAAGAGGAAAAAGATGGTTTTCAACTCAACAGTTAGTGTGATAGATTTATAAATGCGATGTTTGTTTTAGGTTCTAAAACCATCATAAGGTTGTACGTGCTGATTATCACAAAATGTTTTCCTTCCCCTAACTTAGGTACTAAAACGTTATAAAATAACATAATTCACTAAATAGAAGGTCTCACCAATTTGTGTCTGCCTATTCGTGTACCCTACGCCTCCCCCTATGGCGTTTGACAGGATGTCAACGTTGTTAATGGGGTTTGTAGGTATAATTTAAAAACATATGAAACCACAGGGGTAGGTGATCTATATGATTATAATAATAACTACCTCGATATTTCAGAATTCTTCAGAAGGCGGTTACCTGTTCATTACCAGGCATCCGGTGGGTACAATATTTTCTTTACACCCTATTTAGAGGGTAGTTGCCATATGTTCTATGGAATATGACATCATCGGACAGAAAAAGTTTTTATTTATTTTGTAGATACTATGGAACATGTAATACTTTTATTTCTCAAATTGTTCTATACGACAAGGTAAATAAGACCTCTTTTCGATTATCTTATCATTCTTGCTACGAATAGGTATCCATTCTTTCGATTTTTAGGATTCTTAAGTAGGATTATTTTACCTAAGCATAATGTTTGATCAATAGTATAACAGAATAATTGTCAATATCATTGTCAGCTTCTCATAGAAATTTTTGGGAAAATCTGATTCAAATTTTATTCTATGGCATGAAACTCGGATGAAAAGCTAGTACCTAACCTACCTACTTATGTAATTCTATGGAAAAAATAGGGAAGAAAATGTGTCAACTTGTTCGATGACGTCATGTTCCATAGAACAAAAAGTGAAAACTATCCTATTTAGATGACTAGATATGAAACTTTTTAATGTGTTTTCAGTTTAGAACGCCGCATTTTTTTTAGGAATTTTCAGGTAGGCAGGTACATGCCTAATAATAAGAAGTTTGTAGCCGAAATTTCAATGGGAATAGTTATGTGACTTATTTATTTCCAGTCTAGCTCATTCGTCTGGAGCTCCGCTGGCCTGGTATCTATCCAGATAAAAAGTTGTCGTTATATGTTATTCTGGATCATAAATTAAGTAGGTGTATTCCAAGTTTCAGCAAAATCTTTTCAGCCGTTGTAGGTATTAGTGCAAGTAGAATTGGCAAATATGATAAACCTTCGAACCTATAATATGGCAATCACCTGTACTGAAGTTAGTATCTATACCTGATAAAGTTAAATAATTTTGTACATTGTTCTTGCAGTTCCTTTTCGGCGTCAAGATGCAGCTAATATTGAAACTGAAAGTTCTGAAACTGCGGCCACTGAAACTGCCGCCACCGAAACAGATGTCACCGAAACTGACGCCATCGCAAAGGAATCCGCTGAACCCGTTGAAAATGAAGAAGAACATCCTGTTAATGGCTCCGCGGAGCATGTTGAAACCGAAAAAGAACATCCTGAAAATGGCTCCGCTGAACACGTTGAATCCGAAAAAGAACATCCTGAAAATGGCTCCGCTGAACACATTGAATCCGGAAAAGAACATCCTGAAAATGGCTCCGCTGAACACGTTGAATCCGAAAAAGAACATTCTGAGGTCTCTGAAGCTAAGGAAAATACCGCCATTGAATCTGCCCCAGAACAAGAAGCCACTATACGTAAGTTTGATGAACGTGGCCTGTCCTGTTAGATGTCTGTCTAAAAACCAAAGAATACCTACGCAAAAACTTTGCACCTTTGAAAGTTATTCACTAATGGAGTCGATACAATGCATCCAGGTCCTATATTTAACAGGTTTGTATTTTTATCTTTTATCGTAACTTGAACCTAAACATATTACTTTCAGCTCAATTGGATCTAGATGATGCGGTTCAATCAGAAGTTGCTTCAGGTCTAATCCAAGAACTGAAGGGGCCCATGAACGTGGTGACTGGCACTGATAAGGTCACGTCCAAATTCAATACGTTTTATAAACTACTGCCCACTATGAAAATCCATTTAAGAGGCAGCACTAGATTGCCAATACCTTTGCCTGAAAATCATGCTTTTTGTTACACCAATCCCCGAAGCCTGCTATGCCGCACGTCTATATAATAAGAGAATATACTTACACCCTGCTCGGAAAGTCAGTTCATATTTTTTTTTATTTTAGATAATATATTGATATTACTACTTAAAACATCCTTGATCGGTAACCTATTTCAATATTATATAATGCCAAAAGACAAAAAAAAAAAACTGAACGAATAAACGATTTAGAAGCTTAGTGTCGACTTTCGCACTTTGCCGACTTTTGCAGTATTCAATACAGGCAATAGCGGAGTGCTGACTCTCTATGCAATTAATCGCTTATCGACGACTTTTTATAGATTTTTGTATTTTATGAGTACTTTGCCTACTATTATAAACTTGGATACCTCTGAAAGCACGATGCCGACTGTGTTCAGTTGAGCTCAAAAATGTTGGGGGTTCAAGTGCCGCGCACCCGTTACTTCAGTTTTATACTTCCATGGCACGCTTGGGTTATTTCTGTTTAGAATGCATTGAGATTATTATAGTCTACCTAGAGTATATTATATGAAGATAGCACATCGGTTTTTCGAACTTGGCGCGGCTTTTTCCTACCAATCTCACCAGAAATCCGCTTCTCGTCATTTGATGTTGGTAGGTAGGTACTTGTCAAAGTTTTGGTTTACTTTTCTCACACCAGGGGGCGGTGATCGCTTTTGGCGAAACTTCAGATTTGCCTACATTGCAATCGAAATATATGTCCAGGCAGGAGTAAAAGCTAGGTAGACTTAGGTAGGTCCCCTTGGCCGTCCTAGGGAGGGCGTGCGCCGCCTCTATGCGGGGGTCGTGCGATCGATGGCTCTCTACGGAGCACCCGTCTGGTCTGGGAGACTGGCGGGTGTTAGGCGCTGTAGGTTATTGTTCAATAGCCTACAGCGTCCTATAGCCATCAGGATCGCACGAGGGTACCGCACAGTATCCTTTGAGGCGGCAACAATCCTGGCGCGGTTTCCGCCCCTGGACATCTTGGCGGTGATGGACGCGCGTGTGTACGTCCGTCTCCGACAGGATGATGGGAGCGGAACTGCGCCTGCTGAAGTGCGGGCGCAAGAGCGCCGGCGTGCGCTCGGGATGTGGCGCGAGCGGCTCGAGGAGCCGCGGTGCTCGCGCCAACGCGTCGTCGGCGCCATTGCGCCTTTCTTCGAAGCCTGGCTGGGGAGGGAACACGGGTACGTCACCTATCGACTTACTCAGATACTCACCGGGCACGGTTGCTTCGGTGAGTATCTGAATAGGATCGGACGCGAACCGACACCACAATGCCACCATTGTGGGTGGGACTTGGATTCCGCGCAGCACACGCTGGAGCAGTGCTCAGCGTGGTGCCAGGAGCGCGGAATCCTGGTCAACAGGATCGGGCAGGATCTCTCTCTGCCGAGCGTAGTCGAGGCTATGCTGGCAGATGAGGCGGCGTGGCAGGCCGTAGCCTCTTTCTGTGAGACCGTGATGGTCCAGAAAGAGGCAGCTGAGCGAGATCGGGAGAGGGCCGATCCCGCTCGGAGGAGGCGGCGGCGGGGCGCTAACGGCCGCCCCGCACCGCCTGCCCCGTGAGGGGGCGAGTGGTATCCCCTGCCAAACAGGGGACCTTTTGGGTCCGCGGTAGCGGAGTGAGGGCTCCGTCTACCGGCTACGGATCCCGGGAGGGCGGCGATTCTTGTGGCAAGTTTCGTCGTAGCACGCGAGGGTGCCGGGCGTGGCTGTGGGTGCCATTACCGGGACAGTGCTCTAGAGCACGATGCGAGAGGGGCACCGGTGCGTTCCGTATGGAGATCCCGGAGCCCCTTGACATGCATCGAGGCTGGCCACCAGGTGGTTTTTTAGTGGGTCGTCGGAGTTCGACAACCCCACACTGTCCAGCTGCGACCCTTATCGCAGCTGGTTCGTCTGGGAGCAGATTTTTCCACCTGCCAAAAAAAAAAAAAAAAAAAAAAAAAAGGTCCCCTTGGCCGTGTTCAGGTGGGCAAGCACTTTCAGTATTAAATATGGGGGTGGTAAAACCCATGCGAGGGGATGGGTACTTTCCTTTCCTTTTGGCCATCAGGTCGATGCATGGGGTTTCCCAACCTGAATGAACTGTTATTACTAATAATTGATCGTTGTTAATCGTTTCTTTGTTTAACTTTTATTTTCTTTACAAAGGGACTCGATAGTTTGTTAGAATTTGTCACCAAGTTTCAGAATTTGTCAACCTCGCGTTTATCTTTAAGGATCAGAATTTTACCAACTTTATTATTACAATACAATATTCTTTATTGCACAAAGAAAATACATAGGTACAATATCAATTACAAAAAAGAAGATTAATGCCGACTTTCGCACTTTGCCGACTGCTCGTGAAACTCAGGTGAAAAGCTAGTAGGTATTAGTTCTTTTAAAAAAAATAAGGAAGAAAATGTGTCATATTGTTTGATGACGTCATTTTCCATACAACAAATGGGAACTACGAAAAAAGATTACCTTCTTAGTCTGGAACCTTCTGGACCGGAGCGCTGACAAACTCCGAAAGATATTAAGTATTGACAAACTCCCGACTACATCCTACGAGTACCTACCTACCTACATAATCAGATGTTCGCTACGTCATTTCAGCTAGCTACACATTTACCTATCTCCTAAATGAGAGACTGGTGATAAACTACTAGGTACTGTACTGACTAGGTAGGTACCTACCTATATAATCAGATTTTCGCTACGTCCGTCGTTTCGTCGTTTTCGTGAGATCCAGGTAGCTCAGCTGCAAATACCTACGTTGTTTCAGCGGAGTCACACATATCTCCTAAACAATAGACTGACAAACGAAACTTGGTGAGAAACTCCCAAGATCATAGCGGAATACACGAAATAGTCTGCGTTCTAGCTTTTTTTGTGACCTAGCTGGGATCAGCCACACATTTTTAACTGGTGTATGTATGAGGACCTCACATATTGAAGCATGCGACACACCCTCGTTCATAATCGATCACTTTTTCCCCATGGTGAACAATATAAGTAGGTGTACCTACCTACTATAGTATACCTAGTATTTCCAAAAATGATTTTTCAGTTTAATAAATCTGTGTTTTGTCTGGATTTAGTGAAGTACCTACATTTTCTCGCAAGTTCGATGTATTTTATATTATTACTTACATATTATGTAATATATGTAATATAAAATATGTCGTATGTTGCTCAATTTTGAGCAACAGGAATGAAGGGGCCTATGTTACATTTATCAATAAAACGCATACGTAATTTCCATCTTTTATTACGTTAAGAAACCTAATTTTGACATTTCATTTACGTTTAAAATAGCAATCTTATACTATATTGAAATTTCATATTTTAATTCAGTTCCCAAAAACATGCACAAAGATAATTATCATATTCATTTAGTAATATTGAGGTAGTTATTAGTTTCAGAACTTATACCAATTATAAATGGTTCTAAAAATAACAGTTAAATCCAAAGAAAATTGGTTTTATGTAATCTGATAACATCCAGTAAGTAATAATAGTAGGATAATTGAATAAAAACAATATTTAGGTAATAATGTATCGATTGTTAAATGGGCTGAGGAGCAACAACAACAGCTTCTCGAATATCTAAACATTTAAAACGAGTGAAGAGTCCCACAGGTGGTGGCGCACGCGGCGCGCCGGCGGTGCGGCGCGCCGCGGGGCGGGGCGCTAGCGGCCAGCGCAGCGGCTCGACGCGCCGCGCGCCTCACATACAATACATACACGTACATAAACACTATCTATAGACTCGATGAAACTTCAATAATAGTAGTAGTACATTTCAATGGCGGGGAGGGATATCACACCAACAGAAATTAGTGCTAAAATTCCCCACTACACAATTTAACACTTCATAGTGAATTATTTGCTACATACAGCTATGTGTGCTTCACGCTTATAAACAACACAATTCAATAAAATTACCAATACAATAATCGTAATCTTATATCATTCACGTAAAGAGTTACTAATACATTCATGCTCAATAAATGAAATCGACAAATTCAGCCGCTCACACGCCAAATACACAAAATAGGGGTTACACACGTGAGAAAGTAACATTAAAATGTAATGTAAACAACAGTAGAACCATCAAACAAGGATGATAGCCTTAGCGAGAAATAATCTAAGTAATGCAGGCGGAGGCGCGGCGGCAGGGGTGTAGTTCAGTCTCGTTTCCGCACGCGCTCCGCCTCCCTCCTTTCTCTCAACTTAAACTACTTCATAACGTTACAAATAAATCAACTAAAAACTATTTCTGCATCCTAACTTCACTAATCAAAAAATCATGCATTCGGAAGGAATAACAACATGCGTATTATGTAAAAGTTGGTGTCGCAGTGAAAGTAACAGACTAATCCTGCCTGGTAGCCGATGCGATGCGATGCGAGCGGAGTCAGCTGAATCGGTGCAGAGCGGCGCACGCTCACTACTACCCACCCTCCTTTCAACCAATCAATCAAAATGTAACACCGATTTATAGTACAATATTATAGAACACACATTTAATTCACGTCAAACATTGAATAAGTATTATTATTTCCACTAATTTATGGTATGGTAAGAAGCCGTATATTAACGTAGGTACATACAAACATGTAAAACTGTAAAGACAGTGGATAGTGCCTACATAATTAATGGTACATTTCTTAATGTGGCCACCGAGCGAAGTAGGAAATACTAAATATCTCTTATCATGTTGTTCTATTCTACATAATGTCGATCTTTCAGCAAAAGATGATTTTTGGAATGTTTCGTACGCTGATCCCTCCATGCAATTAGGTGAATATTTTCTAGTTTATAGGTAATGGTACCATTAGACTCTTAAATCGCGAAGTAATACTAGTCCTGCCGCCTACAGGATCCAATTTACGAGTCCATGATTACTCTTTGACACGATTCGTGTTTGAATGCCGTTCGATCGCCGGCGACGATCGTCTATTTATTTATATATCTATACAAATATTTTCATTATTCTGGTCGTATGTACTGACAGTGGTAACTTGTTAAGTGACAGCTATCTATCATTATAAAATCTAATAGCGGCGCGTGGCGCACACATGTTTTAAAAAATATTATCAGTCTTGGATGTATATAGGTTTCATTATAAGGTAAATGAACTCTACTATACAAACAAACCTTGACACGTAAAACTAAAATAATCGAGATGAATTTGATAGGCCGTTAAGCCGATTATAGTAATGTAAATACTAAGAAAGTACATACAATACGTCCGTAGCGTGAAATGCACTTATTATGTTTAGTCTATTACTGCGAAATGCCTACCTCTCTTCCTTGCTGCCACTCGCACTCATTTAGTAGCAATAGCTCACTACAGGGTTTTTAACACAGACAAATTCAGTTATTACCAAATTAAAGAACCATTTCATGAGCTATTTAATACATTAACAAATCAGCGACAGCACAGAAATTGTTAGGACAAAAAGGGGACACTTAGGTTCAAATTAAAAGGCGGCCGTGGCATCTGGTCAGAATTAACAAACGTTACATATATTTACTTTAAGTTGTTTTTATGGCGTAATGAGCATTCAGCCAATTACGTTCATTAAATGTTCGTGTACTGTTATTGAGCCCTATTCGCCTTGCCCTTAGAGACCTTCCACTTCGACAAATAATTAAATTCACAAATCTGACGTTTTGCTGCAAATAATATTGTCACATAAAAACCAGTATGTTGTGTTGTTGTGAAAGTAATTATTTGTTAGTGACAAACGCTTCACAAACTCAGCCTAATTACCATCACTAAGGTAGCATTAAAACGAATACTTTGCACATATCTGGAGCTTTCGAGTTTTAGTAGGAAGGAGAGTAAAGTTTTAAATTAGTCAGTGAATTCTTGTTTCAAAGTTTTGAAAGTGCAAAGTAGTTATTTTAAGGCTAAATAGCCCGGCGACCCTTTTGAGACGTCGTAAATATTCAATAAGAGATGGTATACGACTGAGTATGTCTCGGCCTAGGGCATGTTGTTTGCAACCTCTAGATAAATATTTATTAGTACAACAAACATTTACAAAGACTACTTTTAATCAATGGCTCACGTGCTGAACCTTAGGCGCGTGATACCTAGGCCTATAAACGTACCTAATAAGCTAATAGATAAGTGCCCCTAATTCTTCTATTATTAAGTTTTAAATAATAGGACCACTCCAAAGCAAACGATGGTTGGCGAATGAGGTCAGAGCCTTGCTAAAGATAAAACAACTGCAGGAACTAACAATCTGTACTTTAAGAACGAATCGACATCTGATAACTAGCGAGCCTCGAGTTATAAAGAGCGTAACACGACGATGTATCAGAGAAAAGTTCCACTTCATAACACAAAGTGTAGGTTAGATAAGTATTATTTATAAAAAAATACTGCATTTATAGTTTTTTCAAGTCTATTCAGAGTTTTTGTTTTTTAACAATCGTTAATTTATCTTTTGAGATGATAGACTGGCCCGCAGATGCAGTCGGCAAAAAAAAGAACCATGTGGAGTTCTTTTTATTAACTAACCTTGAATTTTATAATATTTTCTAAGCAGATAATTTTATAAAATGCAAAAATACTACTAGCAGATTTTTTTATCAAAATGGAAATTTCGCGATCCAGACGAAATACATTTATCCATCATTATGTTACTCCGAGTGTAACTGAGCGGTGTTCGCAGATCCCGCGTACGTTGGTAGTCTCTGGCAGAGCTTGGACCTAGTGCCTAAGGCTGGCTTTTCACCAAAAAAATGCGAGGTAGCTAGGCGTGGATGAGGAAAATTCACCAAAAGGATTTACTAGATTTTCCCAGCCTCGCTAAACGCAGCTTCGGTGGAAAAGGGCTAGCGGAGCGAGGTATTTTCACATACAAAAAAGCGAAAGATATGTTCGAGGGATGCGAGCTAGGAATGTGTGCAGAATAGAAGAATCCGACACACAACCTTGCACGGCGCAAGCTCCTCACACAGCTTTGGTGGAAACGGTTACATCGTTTCACAGAACCGCTACACACCCTCGCATCACCAAGCTACCTTAAACATTTCTGGTGGAATCAGCCGAAAGGTAAACATTGGGGCCACCATCGTTTGTACTAGTTATTCAATTTATATTTTTGATTAGACTGGCTTTAACTTACGAATGTCTAGCCTTAAAACACTTCGTGTGAGCTCTTCAGTAATTATTGTGAGGTAGAATACTGTTTATAAGATTATGCCTTTTGCGAGCATGCTCATCATTTTTTTAACATTATACTCATCCTTGCCAAACGTGAGATTTACAATAATATGTGGAAGCTGAACAGTTTATTAGACGAAAAGCCAATTAGTTGATTTTGGAAATAGGAATAAACAAAATATTTGGGAGTGGGGAGAGGGGGGAGGTAAGAACGCAAGGCAAATATTTGAAAATTACAATAAAATTATGATCGTTTTATGTACCCTTATCTTTCGTACTCTGGGATAGTCAAAGAATGAAATGATAATGATCTTGATGTGTTTGGGAAAGACAGGGTCCGTGAATCCGGAGCGAACGGACTCGACTCGAGCAAGCGTTAAGTGGCGGAAGGCGCGACTCAGCTCCTCATCTCCGGCCGTGCTGTCAATCGCCATTACAATCCGCTTCGCGTTTAATTTTATCATAATCTAACCTAAAAATGAGAAAATGGAAATAAGAATGTAAACCATTCTCGTGACATTTTTGCCAAAACTTCCATATATTATTATCACAATTATAAATATAAATACACCTCCAAGCTTCCCATCAATTTTGATATCATTCACTTAATCTTAAATCCTCATATTTAAAATTATCTCACTTGGCACAATTATAACGCAAACAGTACATTCGAATAATAAAACGTTGTACCCAAACTAGACGGAACCAAAATCAACGACGCTCACACTACGCGCCATCAATCGCTACGGTATCGCCTTAAGTTTCAAAATATTCCATTACATTTTAAAGAAAAATTAAAAAGCTAACATAGACAAAAATACAAAAGAAAACGATCAACAAATGTCACTTACAAATTAAAACTTTTAAGTTTTCTCCTTATCTCTCCAAGAATCACTAGTATATCAAAAATATTTATATCCATCATTGGTGGATCGCCATTTCGTGACATGAGTATGGCGCGTCTGCGTACCGTCCGGTATTATCGACCGGTGTCGTCCGGCTCGTCCGGCTCGTCTGGCGAGACGCGGTGCAAGCGGTCACCCTTCTCTTTGGATTCGTTACTAACACCCGATGCACGCGTTAAGCGCGCTACTACCATGTTTCTTTCATTTTATGCAAATTCCATGTATTCTCGACAAATACTTAAAATGTATGTAGTTGCAAAAAGCTTTCGTTATTCAAATGAGCCTCCTCGTGAAAGCGAAGCAGTGTTTATAAGAGTTCCTAGTTCGGTTTGAGTCCCACACCCTTCGATAATATTACAACAGGATAACTAATATAATGATACCAACAGATTAATCTATTATAACAACAAAATATGAACTTCTCTGTACATATATAATAATACGCGGAACTATCAGTTTAATGCTATTAACATGTGTATAATACGGTTGTATAAAGAACATAATTATCAACTATTGCAATCTGTAATAGACAACTCTGTATAAAATACATAGTAGTTAACTGTTTCAAAACAATATAACAATCACTATCGTTAAATGTGTATATGAATATAATTATTACATAATATTTGAGTAGGTATGTCGTCAAGTTTATAATAGATTTGTAATTCACACATGAAGAATGTTAATTATAAGCGCAGTGCATCTTCACCACTCAGGATCGACAAGGCAACAATACTAAAAAAAGGTGCCAGTGCAGGTCCCGCCTCATTGGAAGTTCGACTCACACTTATAATTAATATTATGGTTATATAAAGAAGGTATATATATACTGACAAACATTAATTGATTTACCAATACTTCAATTCAGGTTGAAAAGAATGTCTATCTATAACAACGTCAACAGCGCATTGTGTGGTCGCAGGTCCGGGCGATGCGCGTTGGCTGGACGGGCCGGTGCTGGCTGGCTGGATGGGCGGGTGCGGGCGGGGGGCGGGGTGAGGTGTGCGGGGTGGTGGGTGGGTGGGGGGGGGCGAGTGTCTTACTGAGGCGGCTGCGCGGGCGGCGGCGGCGGCGGCGGTGCGCCCGCAGCGCGGCGGCGTCCCGGCGCACTCGCCTGCGCGACCATGGCGCGGATGCGGCGCTGAGCAGACTGTATAAACAACAACCACGTTAGTTTCATATCATCACTCTTTCAGGCAACGAGTGATGCGAGAGTGATTATTTAATTTTCTGTTTAAGTTCTGCATTATTGCTTAAAGACGCGCACTGGTTAGGGTCATAAAATCATCGAGACTGCATAGTCTGATTTAGCCATTGATTTTCGGACTCTTTGCTTTTTATTTTAAGGACTGACTGGCCACTATATTCAGGTTTGCTTTCATAAAAGTAAAGAAATAAAAATAAGAAGCTGAGCTGAGTGAAGCGAAAAAGTCGCACATAGAATTTATCATTAGGCAACGTAAAAAGCTGATCAAGGTTGTACCTACATATTTATTTTCTACCAGCTATTATTAAACCCTTGTTTCGCAAAAAAAAACTATTCAATCAGTAACATCGCTTTTGTTCAATAAATATAAGAGCATCATCGCATAGCCTTTAAGCAAGCTGATACAAAGGCCTTTAACTATCTATACTAGATGATTTTATACAGCGTCAAAAGAAGGCAACTTTTGCCTTCACTAACGAGACACTGTAATGCCTGGGACGATTTTAGATGGAGTAGGATTGCCCAGCATCCTAATAGGTTAATATGATTGAGTTCAGAATTTATTAACACATGCATACAACAGGGGCTGGTGTGTGAAATGAAAGACCTGAATTACGACTTGTTATGGTTAGTACAAATTAAAGTTACTTCATTATTGCTAAACTAGCTGTTGCCCGCGACATCGTACGCGTGTAGTACATTATTTTGTTCTATAATCAATCAGTTTTCGCAGCGCACGCCAAAAACTATTTTGGGTTGTCTACCTTGGGTTACAATATTGCAATTTTATTACGGATCCCTAATTTTTTGAAAATTTATTTTAGCCTATACTGGACCCTGATAATGTAGCTTTCTATTGGTGAAAGAATTTTTGAAATCGGTCCAGTAGTTTCGGAGCCGCACGCCAAAAACTATTTTGGGTTTTCTACCTTGGGTTACAATATTGCAATTTTCTCACAAATCCCTAATTTTTTTGAAAATTTATTATAGCCTATACTGGACCTTGATAATGTAACTGATAACTGATAACCCTGATAACTTTCTATTGGTGAAAGAATTTTTGAAATCGGTCCAGTAGTTTCGGAGCCTATTCGTTACAAACAAAAAAACAAAAAAACAAAAAAATCTAAAACAAATAAGTCGCTGTAAAATAATGAAAGCAAATGCAAATCAATAAAAAAAATAATCGCTAGGGCACTAAATAAAACTAACCCCCGAATATTCAAACGCGACTCAGAGTTGAGCACGTCTCAACTCACGGTTTTATGACAGTTTCTGATGAAAATCTGTCAAAACATCGTCATTTGAGACGTGCTCAACTTTGAGATGCGTTTGAGTATTTGGGGGCTAGGGTACCAAGTCCACCAATACAAACGGACATTTACTTATTAGTGACACAAGAACAAGGTTAAACTTTTACGTTCATTTTAATTTATCTTGTTATTTTAACTATCTGTTTGCATTGGTGAAATGAAGATTTATTTTCAATAGTAGACGTCGTAACGATAATTCCAGAAAAAAACATCAGTAAAAGAAATAAACCGTTTGTCCCATCATTAATTTTATATACAATATTTTTTATATTTTAAAAACTTAAATAAAACATTAACCAACATTATTTTGAACTTGAAAAGTAAATATACGAGTAGGCACTAGGTTAGACAATAGCCCATACGTTTCAAGAACTTAAATAATATTGGAATAGAAACGTTTTAAAATATCGTTATACAATACTAGCTGCCTCCCGCGGCTTCGCTCGCGTAGTACCCAGATGAAAAATAGCCTATAATATGATAATTGAGCACATGTACTATGTATATTCCAAGTTTCATTCAAATCTGTTCGGCCATTTAGGCGTGATTGAGGCACAAACATCCTCACAAACTTTTACATTTATAACATAGTAGGATAAATGTTTATAATGTTAGGTTGCAATGTTACCTGGACGCTGTAGAAGGGCCCGACGATGTGCACGGTGGTGTCGTGATCGGGCTGCTGGCCGGCCTGTTGCGGCTGCTCTGGCAGTTTGATGAGTGATCCAGTCACGCGCTGGAGTTCACGCACGTTCTGCCCTCCCTTGCCGATGATACGGCCAACCTGCGACGAAGCAACCACGATCTCCACCGTTAGCCGCACGTCGTCAGAGCCGGACATGAAGCCCTCCTCTCGCATCTTCTCGAAGATCAGATATTGAGCCTGCAACAGAACGAAATCGTCATCCCGATGTTCGTGCTCAACTATTTGTTTGATGATAATATTATGTTATGTATCACTGACGAAAATGTGTGTGTGTGTGTGCGACCTTCAGTTGGCGAAGTGACGTTACCTTCCATTGCGCTTCAGGGCTGCCGACGATGGTGACTTTGCGCTCCTGTTGAGGATTGTTGGCGGCCTCTGCCTGCTTCTCTTGTTCGAGCGGGGCAATCTTCACTGACGCCTTGCTGAAGCCGATGATGTTGCGGATGTGAGATCCCTTGGTGCCGATTATCGCACCCACGGCGTTGTTCGGGATGTACAGGTAAGTAGTCTCCTGCGAGAATAACATTTGTTAACCGCCGAAAAACAACATAATTATAGTTCATGTTATTATAAACAATTCAGAGATATGGTGAGGTACCTGCGAGTCGCCAGCGCCCTGTTGCGCGCCACCCTGGCCGGCCAGCGGTGCGTAGATCGGCGGCGGGAACGATGGCGGAGCGCCGCAGAAGCCACGCCCAGTCGACATCATCGCCATCGGGTGCAGGCCCGGGAACATAATGCTTTGCGGTGCCAGCACCTATACAAAGCTCAGTTATTCACCAGTTGTCAACTAACATGAATTGCTTACTTATTCAGTTCTCCTCGAGATGTACTTTTTGTTTCTAATCTATTTACATAAATCTTTATAAATGAATATTTATTGTCTAAACTTTATTAGTGTTATAAAATGAAACATGAATTTGATTACTTACCTGCAAATCATTCTCATAGCTCTGGCGTAACTTTGCTGATATTTGTGACTCCGCTTTGGCCATGTTTTCAATAGTTCCCTTGACAGTGATGATGCGCTCCAAGTTGAAGCTGTTCATATCATTGATGGAGGAAACGGTAATCTTTGTATCGGTCTCTTGCATGATCCTCTTTATGGTGTTACCGGATTTGCCTATGATGCGGCCTATCAGGTTGTTGTGGGCCAATATTTTAAGGCAGATTTCACTGCAAAGACAAAAGGCTACGTAACAAATCATACTCCAAAGAAAATAATACTTTAATCGGCATGAAAAGTTATCATAGTAATTTTGTATTGAAGTAGAACAGGTCTGACTCACCCTTTGTTTGTGTTATTGGCCTCCTGTTGCATGACTTCGAGGATCTTCCTGCATGCGTTGGTGCAGTTCTCTGGGTTGCCATAGATAGTGATGGCCTTCTCGAGCGAGCCGACGTTGTCCTTGCGGTGCACATCGACGCGCGCGCGGCTCTGCTGTGTGATGAGGCGGATGGTGCTGCCCTGGCGGCCGATGATGGCGCCGACCATGTCGCTCTGCACGAGCAGGCGCAGCGGGAAGTCTGTGGGCCGTGAGCCGCCGGTCGCGCCGCCGCCGCCGCGGCCGCCGCCGGGCCTGCCCCGTCGCCCTCCGCGACTGTTTTGCTCGGCTGCCTCAACTTTCATTCGACTGCCTTCTATCTCGCAACCATTTAGACCGTTTATTGCTCTGCAACAAGTGATAGACGTATTCACACTCACACACTTTAGCCAGTTACTCGATCTACAAACAGTTCATACAAAACTATTTTGGTTTTACAGTTTTCTTTACAAATTGTCTGTATACGAGCAATATTTAAATAATATATTTCAAAGAAGTCGTTAGGTTATAAAATTCAAATTGTACAACCTAATCAGTTCGTTTAATTTAAGAAAAATACAATAAGTTTTATTAAACAAATCCCCGAATACTCGAACGCATCTCAGAGTTGAGCACGTTTCAAGTGACAAGTTTTTGAAAGATTTTCATCAAAAACTTTCAAAAAACCGTGACTTGAGAAGTGTTCAACTCTGAGTCGCGTTTGAGTATTCGAGGGTAAGTATGTTTTTAAGCATCATGTAAATTTAAAACCATTTTAGACAAGACAAGTTACACACAATCACTTCACACACCGACTATTTCATGCTGTCATCTATTCTAAATCAATAATATAGTAAGAAGGTAACTTGTACCTGCCCCCGTATTTGCCTACTATAGATTAGATACTTTTCTTAATCCAGTTTTGAATGTTAGATTAAACGTGCTGTTAACCAATAGAATGTTGATTAAGTAGAAGACTAGGCTAACTACATTGTAGCCAAACCCAAGCGGTGACGAGTAAGCGACTCGAGTATGTTGACTAATAAAATCAGTCATACTCAGAAGGCATTATATGCCCGCCAATACCAAACACGTTCAACCAGCTCAGAGGTGCTTAAAATAAAATAGCATCGTGCGTGAATGTACCAAACAACCGAACTATGTAGAAACAAATCGTGTCGGAGTCATGTTTCTGAAATACAACAAGATCCAGAAATAGGAAACCGATAGACATCACACAGTTATGTAACATGCAAGAATGAGTGCAGCGGATAGTATTCAAGAGGCGAAAAAGAAGAAGCCAATCCAAGCGTGTCCGCCCGCGCCCTGGTAGCCCGTCGCCATCAACAGACAAGATACTCACTGCTGCGCCTGCTCCGGTGTCTCGAATGTGATGAAAACCGCTTGGGTGTTGGCATCGCGGGTGTTGGCTTTGTCGCAGTGCTGCACGTTGCCGTACTGTGAGAGCAGCGGCTCGATGTTGTCGAAGCGGACATGGAGGGGGAGCCCACTGATGAGAACCTTTGACGACCGGCTGCGACAAGCCACATACACCACAGATACATAAATACTCGTTAAAATAATTTTAATACAACTTAGTACTTGCAAAGGTTTAAGTACAGAAAATATTTCATGGTGTAGATGGTATACAATAAGTAATTGTAGAAGGTAAGCGTTAGTTTCCGGGATAGTGTATAATTTATTTAAAGCAGATTCAGGTCAGTTGATTAATTTACAGTTGACATCTTAGTTTTACTCTGTAACGATTTTAACGTGATAATACCTACCTACACCTATACTCCGTTCAATCCTTTATCTTAACTTTGACAGCTGATAGCTTGAGAACGTAACTGTTACATAAGTAGGTAAACTTTAAAATGCGTGGTAAAATAATTATATAAACTGCCTAATCATCTATCCTATTTATAACCCAATAAAAACAATAATTTCTTAATTGTCTCAGTTTTCACAAAATTCAATATTAAATTAATTTGCGCATTACAAAAGGCTGGACCATTTCATTATATCGGAAGAAAGAAATCGATACAGCAGAAGTTGGTCAAATGATAATGCCAATGCAGTATCGCTATAGTATCGCTTTGTATCACAACTTTAGAATGCTACTAATTATTGTACGTAATTATTATGATGCTTTTATCAAGTAATGAAAAAGGGCTAAAACTGATACGAAAGGTATAATTAAAAAATATATATACTTAATATTAGTGCTTGTATTGTATTTTTAAATAATCCGGAAAAACGTTACCTATGTAACGTCACTCACATTGCTAAGTAGGTCTTGACAAATAAATTTGTACTAAACAATTGACATTCTCCACCAATACAAAAATGGATCAATCGGAGTTCCGAATCGATGTTTTAAATTATGGAAATTTATTGTATAATTAAAAATAGCATGTCAATATTTTATTAATATCCTTAATTATTCTAGAAAAGTAACCTTACAGTAAAAAAAATGCTATAACTCATAGAGGAAAACAAAAAATACTGGACCAATCGATTATAAGCGGTATTCATATTATTTTAGAAAACACTGAAACCCTTTGGATAAATTGTGTCACATTTGTCATTATTTACGCTATCATTCAATGACAATCACAATAAAGATTATGACGATTATTTTTATTCGGTTTCGTTGATGATAAATAATGGAAGATTCACTGCGCCACACATTTGTAGCATTGCGACTCATATTTACAACATAGATGGTGAAGTATGAACCGTCTTGCATCTCTGCAAGATGTTCTTCAAGACGAACAAGCAACAGCACAATATTGACAGAATGAGGATCCAGAAGGCACCACTGGAGACGAACGATGTGAAAAGCTGACCCTAATCAAAATGGAACAAGGCCAGAGGAAGAAGGTCTAAGAATGAAATATTTCATTCTATATCTTCTGAAAAAAACTGAATGAAGTGATACTTACAAGAAACTGAGTCGATTAGCAATGAAAAATACCAACTTCATCCATTTTTATGGTCAACTCACGTTTGCCAAAAAAATTACATATGTCAAAATTGTTTTCACAAAAAAGAGCAAATGGTTCATAAGACAATTTTGCTGTAGCTCTACTGGTTTCGGATTTCCCCATACTGTCCCAGTTAAAAAACACTGTACACCTACCTAGTGGTGGGACCGTATTCGCTGCAAATTAATGAATCGAAAGTAATCGATTAGACATTAGCTGAAAAGGCTTATAATACTTTAGGAATTAAAAAAGTTCTCATATTATTATAGCCTAACCCCTGCGGTTTCAATTCAGGGGGCCAGGTATAGAAATTGAACTTCAGAAGTAGGTAAATACTTAACATAAAACGATTTTAAACTTTTAGTATTAATAGACTGCTTTTTGGGATTTAATAAAACAATACAATATTTTTAGCCCGCCATCTTTGGTAATCCGCCATATTAGATTTAGAATGTTGACGACATTCTAAATCCAATATGGCGGATTCCCAGATCATCTAGCTTAGCTAATCATGCATTGTTATCCATACTAAACGTATATGCAAAATTTCAGCTCGGTCGAGGATAACTGCTTTAAAATTCAGTTGCAAAGTTTGACCCGAACTAACATACATTAATGTCACCGTAAAATTGTAACTACCGTTAGATTATAATCTCGCGAGATTGTAAACTGTCGAACATCTGCTTAGATCGAAATTAGTAGGTTAGGTTAGTTAGTGTAAAATTACGTGCGAGGCGAAAGAGCAGAGCAAGCGGGCCGCAGCAACGGCCACCGAAGTGGTAGAAATTTAAAGCAGGTAAATTGTAAGCAGTATGTTACGGTTCACAATCTTTTGAAGATTTACAATCTCGCGGCATAGATTCTAATCTAACGGTATTTACAAATTTATGGTAACACATACATTGCAAGTTAAATAAAAGCTTTTAAAAAATAAAACTAGCTATTACCTAACGCGATAATTACGTAATATTTCAAATACAATAAAAGGGTCTCTGAATAAGAACAAAATACATAATTGCCAAAATGATTGATTTCGACCACATTGTTTTTAGGGTTCCAACCGAAGGGTGCAACGGGACCCTATTACGAGTAGGTACTAGCTGTCCGTCAGCGGGCTGCATCTCATGAACCGTAATAGGTAGAGTTGAAATTATCACAGAGTATATACTTCTATGCCGCTATAACAACAAATAATAAAAATGAAATAAAAGGGCGCCATATAAGAAAAAAAAAATTACGTTCTTAATCGATCATTGAAGTTAAGCAACACCAGGCGCGGTCAGAAATTAGATGGGTGGAGTGACTTTTAGCTACTTTTAATTAATTTTATTTTTTTCTTAATTTATTTAAGGGCTTTGTCGCTTTGCGACAATTAAATATTAAGGGGATCCTCATAGAAGAGACGTGTTTCATTTTGCATGTTTTGCTTGATTTTAATAGGGAATCTACAATAAGTGGCTTAGAAGATACTTTTATGTACTTACATGGTACATGCACGATGGTACGGAACCCTTGGTGTACGAATTCGACTTGCAATTGACCGATTTTATTTAGTTATACTAATTAATTGTTTTATACTAAATTTATGGTTCAATTGTAAAAATCATGGACGAGAAGAACATTATACAAAAATAAGGCCGAGGTTATAGAACTTCTTAGTTGGAATCGAATACTCGGCTTGGAATTGATTCCCGACCCGGTTCAAGCATGTAAGTAAATCAACAACCAGATAGTGTAAAATAAAAAAATGCAAGACTGGCGATGCGAAGAAGTAAAGTCATGGTGAAAGGAACAAACAGATGGAATCATATACCACCTACTCAGTCATACAGTTATCAATCAATAGAGCAGCTTAGGATAGGTTATAGAGGGCGCACGTACTGCGGTACAGAATTATGCAGTAGGTATGGTGTATTGTACCACTACTACTAATACGTATGTACGTATGGTATAGCGTACCGGGTGGCAGCGCGGCGGCCTGTTGCCTATGGTTACAAAATGGCGGAGCAGAGTGGAAGGAGATGACATCATGCACGCGAGCAACAGCACGCTGCGTTACCACGCCACGCTAGCCCCCCTCCTCCCCCTCACTCTGCTCCCCAACCCTGCCCCCCACCATCCCCACCCCGCACCATTCACAACTCCATTCCGTTGCACGGGGCCGGCGTTCGTTCTATGACCCCGGCCGCCCGCGCCCTACCTACCTCAGCTTAACTACAATCTGCCTCGCCAACGTACTCAAGAGTTACAACTACACTATATTGTACTATCCTTATACTACGCCAGTACGAAATGAGAGAATCATAGTAGTACTAAACTTGTAACTATACTTCGTCGAACCTTTTAATTTAGGTAATTTTAACATCGAGTTGATAGACATTTTTGTGATGTCCTAAAGCGTAACCGATTCGTTTCTTAGAGCAATTGACTTTATTTATGAAAAAGTTTTAATCGATTTAACATCATTCATATTTCATTTTTGACAGGTTACACAACACACCAAAGATTTCGATTCAAATTTTTCGCTTGTTCAGTTCGAGTTAGGGAGGTTAGGTACCTACTTTTTTGAATATTTTTTCATCATAATTAAGTTAAATACTAGGTTACCTACATTACCTAGCCAATAAATATAAATGGGAAAGTAGACCAAGTAAACCTTTATAAACTTTATCACCCCCTCCCTCTCACTGAAACCGTATTATTCATTTATAATAATTTATTTCCTTTTAAAGTTTTAATATTTCCACGGATATGTTATCAACTGTACATATTAATAAGTCAGTTAGTGTGTGAAAGAATGTCACTTTTCAGACCCTAAAAACTTAAGAAAGGAACCTAAAGGCCATCACAGACGTAGCTATAATATATTATAGTAAGGCATATTACGATATGATTTTCTTTAGTAATCTTCGAGTGATCACAGACGCAGCTTTATTATAGCACACCGTGCACAAGCACAGTACCTATATTAATATACTCCCGTGCTGTTTTACTGCGCAATTTAGGTGGGTACGTTCGGCCAGCGCCACTTCTAGACATGTAGCACACAATAAAGAATTTGATAACTAGTTGAGCAGACACAGCTTGATCAATGCATACTAAAGGTATGTGCTATACGTACCAGGTACTGAAGTAAAAAGTACGTGTGGTGTGATGTGAGTGTCACTACACACAATTAAAATGAATCGGTAACGGTCGCGCGCGTCACAGTACCTAACTGACATTCTGATTCCTCGAAGGAAATGACTAGTGATGCACATAAATGAAGGCTCCTCTGTCTGCACTGTAGGTATCTTATTTTCAGGTATTTATTACAAAAGACTGTTAATAATTCCTGTTATTAAACAATCTTAATTAATATTATTTCAATCAAGTTTGTTTAAGACCATTCATTGTCTTGGGTAGAACGAACAACATAATTGGACCTAAGTAACAAACGCAATAAATACCTAACTATCCCAGGTGAAGCAAGCGCCATCCCCGACGCTCCGCCCCTTGTACATACACCTTCCAAAACTGGACAAAACCGTTGAACCCGAACTGACAGTTGTTAACAACTCCCCTATTTCTTTGTAAATGGTCTGTGTGCCAATGGATTTTTCTGTGCGAAAAATTTATGTGCGCTATACCAGTACTCTCAAACGGTGAAGGAAAACATCGTGAGAAAGCCCGCGGCTTAGTCAGCTCCACACGTATTGACCATGTCTTTCCTGCTGACAAGGCCGACTAAGCTGAGAGGATGGAATAGGTGCTGGGCAAGCCTACTCCATCTTAATTCGTCCCGGGCACTACAGCATCCCGCTTGTTAAGGTAAAAGTTGCCTCCTGACTCTGTATAAATCATCTACTATAGATTGGTCTGTGTACATAGCTACTAGGTAAAACTTACAATAATAGTTATAGTAAAATTATTTTTGGAAATAATGAATCCGCGGAAAAGCGAGGTTGCGGGGGCGGGTGCGAGCAGCCGGCCGGCGCGGCGGGCAGAGCGAGCGCGACGATCGACATCACATCACAGATAGCAACAAAACAAGCGTGGTGCTCGCCCGCGCCGCCCGGTGATTCACATGATTCATGTCATCACACAATAATGGAACGCTCTCGTGCCGAAGGGCTTATTACCGAAAATTTGCGATCAGCAAGAACTGTACAATTATCGCACAGCAATCGTGCGATCTATCTCTGGACGTAAAAAATATGGTATCACGTACGAGACACGATGGCTAATCGCTAGCCGATTGTTGGAAGCACTTATCGCGACGACACTAGCGCCATAGCGATCGAGTAGCAATCATTGGAACTAAAGCGTAATGTGAAATAGATGTGATTTTGTTTATAAATATAAAAGTCAAATTCTACAAAGTCCTAATAACGTGGCATTCCTACGAACCTACCTACCAGATGTTTAAGTACATTGCGACTCTGAAATGGATTGAATTAAGTAAGTTAGTATGAGCTAGTGGCCACTTTTTGTGACGGAATTTTTAGGCCTTGAATGGCTTAACGACTTAAAAGCCGGGACCGACAATTTAACTTGCCCTCTGAAGCACGCAAACGCTCAGCTCGTAATTTCACTTGCGGTCACCGATCCCAATTGTGACCGGGCTAAACGTTGCTTAACTTCAACGATAAATCAAGAACGTCTTAGCAAGCTACGCTACGAGCGCTTCAATTGGATGAAAGATTCACTTCAATTGATTGAAGTGGATTTAATTGGACATTAATTCAGAATACTCAACTGGCCACTCCAGAAGTTACTGAGGAAGTAGGTACCTAATTATAGATCAAATCAAATCAAATATATTTATTTGGGAACATGTTACAAAGGTACTTCTTGATTTAATTTATTTATGCTGTTAACTAGGTTTTGCCTTTGTATTGTTGATGAAATTTATTATGAAAATCTAGCTCACCACAATTATTGCACAAGACGGGGTCTAGTTGTTGTCGGCCACTAAATAGAAGAGCTGTTGCTCATCAGAAGCACCCATAACCAAAAGTTGGGGGATATGCTGACTATCCACACTGAAATTGCTTGATTATTGCTATCGTATTGCTGTCAAATGCGTACATCGTACATTATACGAAAACTTCGGACGGCTAAAAAAATGCATTTGAGTTACCGATTGTCCTGTAGAGGCAGCACTGTCAATAGTTTGTAATGGCTTTGCTATCGCTGATACATAGATTAATAGATTTAAAAGCAAAAATTGCGTAATTTTTGCTATTGCTTTGCTTTTGCAAGATAGGTACGTGATAAGGCTGCCGAACGCCGGCCGTTCGTCACCTACCGGGCCTTAGCCCGACGACGAGGGAGACATCGTTGGCCCGAAGCGAGCCGCCATTTTACATAGCACCACGTGTTCCGAGGTGTTGCATTATAGAATCGCCATAGGTATTTGCAAATCTAACATACCAAACAAATACTCCCATTCACCTTTACCACATGAGTACTCACGATAATAATTGCGACTGTTTTATAAAGCCGTTAAGTACCTAAGTAATACTATGTAAATATGTCTAACTACAAAGAGCAATAGCCTCATCAACCTCGGCGATGGAGATGTTAGTGACTGACGGCCTGTTAAATATAGTCATTATTTATTACCTACATCGGCACAATGATAAATAAATTCTGTGAATGAGTTCCTTCTTATTGAACAGAACGTGTCTGGCTGTCACAAACCGATAATAAACTATTTATTTCATACCTGCTGCGATATCTAGCCATTCCGGACTCCATAAACCAACGCTCGCTAAGGGCAGGGAACTCGTGTTCGATACTGCACCCACTAGGAAGTTATTTCGGCACGGCACTAGTCAGTTCACTAGAACAGGAGGGGAGGTTCCCGCCTGCGCCCTCAAATTTCACAAAATATTGTGCGTTCCGGATTCTCCAATGCGATGCACAAATTAGCAACAGTTAAACTACTAATTTACGAGTAGTAGCTTATTTTTCACAAGACCTGTGGCGCAACTGTGAATGTTACCGTGTGACTGGTGGGTGGATGGATAAAGTGAGTGAACTGAACTGAGCTGTGTGGCGGCGCGGCGAGCGCAGCGCGAGTTCACGCCGGACTTGCATTGCAATGCAAAACGACCGCACAACAAGCAAGCGGGCCTACCTCTCCGCCCGCCGCGCCCGCCGCGCCCCTCTTTGTGCCGCATACTCACTGATAAACCAACACAAACAACGCATTCACTAATATAGGCTAAGTAAAATTTTAAAACATTTAGTCAATCGTGAAAAAAAATTATTACATAGAACGTGTTAAAAAAATTGACAATATTATTAAATGTATGTGCAGCATTATAAAAGAACGAACTAATAAAATAGAGAAAAAGGACAAAGAAAATATACAACTAAACATAAACTGTACAAATACAAACGATCTAAAATAATTTCAAACGAATTTAATAACTTTTTCGCGTAAGTAGGTAAAGCAGGAGCCAGTGCATCTAACTGCATACCTACTTCTATGCGAACAATAACAAATAGCATGAATCTAACGCCCAAATAAATAAATTTAATTATCCGCAACCTAAAAAGCAATCTAAGCCGTGGGATAGACGAATTACCGTCTAAACTAATTATATTGTGAACAGATGAACTTACCTTACTTTATTACCTGTTAACAAATCAATCTTTTAGGGAAGTGACTTTTCCGGACTCGCTCAAAATATATATCAAATATAAAACCTGTAAGTACATAAAAAAAATCTAAAACCGACCCTAACAAATACCGACCGATATCATTACTTCCAATCTCATCAAAAATATTGAAAAAATTATATGCAATCGCGTCTATTCTTGTCCACGGGAAAGACAAGGTCGATACGTGCGGGTTTTCTCACGATGTTTTCCTTCACCGTTTGAGAGTACTGGTATATAGTGCACATAAATTTTTCGCACAGAAAAATCCATTGGTACACGACCGGATTTGAACCCCACCACCTTAGGATCGGAAGGCGGGGTCACTACCAACTAAACCACCAGTGCTCTCATGTTTCGTATAGGCAGTATATAATTGTATAAAGGATTTCTGAAAGGTGGAAAACGAGTGGCCTGGCACTGAACAAGCCACCTGTCAGCAGGTGCAACGTGCGCCCGTGCCCAGCTGACTACGACGCATAACGAGCGGTGTGCACTAAGCCAGGCACGTATACATAGGAACCCTCCTAAATGCATCGACTATAAAAATTCGCCACTTTATGCCGCCAAGACTGTTGCTGTCAAGATCAAAGTTATCAAAATTCCAACAATTGGCCACTAGCTCATACGAACTTACTTTTTTATCAAAATTCCTCGTATAGGCTAAGGCTAAGAATGAAAATACAACCATATAATAATGATCGAACTTCAATTCGAGATATTTGTTTGATCTATTATTATAATCCAAGGACCAAGATAAGGATCCAAGGAAGGATCAAGGTAAAATCCGCAACAGGTTGATAATAATCACACGACCTGAGTCTGATGAGCCAACACAAACGTTCATAAAAGAATTACAACATGTAGATTTTTCGTGCAACATTATGAATATAATATTTAATTAAACTATGTTACCCGCACGGCTTCGTTCGCGTGGTGTAAATTTAGACACTCCATATTACCCCTTTATGATCTTCAGTGCATCTCGTGTTTTAATAGCATTGAGAAATCGTTGTACTTTTTTGGTGTGCTAAACCTCTAAAATGACTTTTATAAAATGTACTTTTGTAAATAATATACATATAATACTCTTATAAAATTCAAGGAATACGCTTTTTAATACTAACATTTTTACCCCTTTTCACCCTCTTAAGGGTAGAATTTCCAAAAATCCTTTCTTAGTGTACGTCTACGTGTTATAAAAATGCACCCTCCAAATTTCAAATCTCTAGGACAAGCGGTTTAGGCTGCGTTTTTTATCATAGGTCAGTCAATCACGACAAAGGATTTTATATAGTATGATGATTTCGAAAACTCTGAAACAATTAGTCTATTTATTTAGTATTTAACGTATCCTGACCAAGTTTCGAGCCAATCGCAGCCCCCGTTAAAAAGTTCTCATACAAACTTTGACACCCCAGTTTGACCCTTTTTGTGGGTCATTTTGAAAAACCGACTACTTTTACGACATGCTCGGGGAGAGAAGCAGCTGGATGCATTCTATGTTTTTTCATTACTCCCAGTCCAACAGAGAACTCATTAGTAGGTAATCAAATCAAAATTCTTGCATTGATGTGTAGTAGAGATGGAAAATCTTATATATGCAAGCCTGCCTCTGACGTTTATTTTTATTCATTTTATCATACCGTAAATTAAAATTTGTTGATGAATGAGTACCTATAGGTAATTGAGATCGTTGGCAACCCTACTTTATTAAGTATCCCCAGCACGAGACATTGGGGTGGGGGACTAGGGTGAAAAAGGAAAGTTACGCATTAAAAACGTTGGTGGCCTTGCGCTGTAGTCTGGCAGTATTTGAACAATAAAGCCAAAGAACATGACAGAATACTTCATTGAGTACGAATAAACCTAGATACATAGTAGGATAATAAATGAAAAAAAGCAAACTGTGAGTAAATACACGGTTATATAGTTGAAAATTAATTTTGGTATAGGTCATCTTAGGCACTCCTATAGGTAGGTACTATTTTAAGAATTATTTGAATGACATCTTATCTTGCTTATATCATAAATGCGAAAGTTTGTAAGGATGTTTGAATGTTTGGATTTTGTGCCTCAATCACGCCTAAACGACTGAACGGATTTAAATGAAACTTGGAATATACATGGTACATGTATTGGATTAACATATAGGCTATTTTTTATCCGGATACCACGCTTGCGAAGCCACGGGCAGCAGCTAGTATTTTATAATTGTAAATTAAAAAGTTTTACACTTATGTATTTTTTTCATATAAACTTTCATTCACTTTCTCACAAAAATACCACGTTGGTTGACTTTACGAAGTAAACTTTTTGAGGAAACGCTGGCTGCCCGCCCCGCTGCTGGCACTTGTAAAGTACGTTAAAAATAGATATAGGCAGCACATTTAAAAATTCAAATGTGGCTGCTGGAAAGTGCCTAGGTAAACTTGTAAATAGAAAATAAATATTTTATTTATAATATAGTCCGTAAAAAGTACCTATTTACTGTAATAACTAATTACCTAGGACAATAGATCAAAATTGCAAAAGCAGAAGATTACATAGGTCTTACCTTAGATCTTGAAAGTCTTCGTGCTCAAATATTTGATCATGATCATCAGGAGACAAACTCAGGTCACTAAATTGCTTTTCCATGGAGTTTGACATTTCACCAATACTACACAAAAACTAAAACATTCAAAACACTTAACTACACTATAAAATAATGTCACTTTTCAAATAAAAAAAACATTAAATTTCGATTCGGATTAACACTGAACACTGCACTTAGCAACTTTCTTTTGATGATTCAACTTTTATTTTAAAAAAGATCAAAAAGCACATAGGTACAGGAAATTTCAAACGATTAACAATATGAATTAGTAATTAACACGCTTGTTAGTTTTTTTATTTAAAAAATAGGCTATACCGTGTCGTCGCCCACCGCGGCGCGCCACTGAGCGAGTAACGTGCAATAAGGGAGCTGTTTTAAATAAGTCGTGTTCGCTCCACAGGGTTGAGTCTATGGAAGGGATAGATGGGTGGTCGGTTGATCAGGCCGGCCGGCAAGGCGGGTGCCGAATCGAGCCTGTTCAAAAGCACCGGTTCAATGTTTGCCGCTATGCTATTACTCCCCGTTTATGGAACTGGATACTGGACGACCCCTTTAGTTTAAATTAAATCAATATTTTGACAATTTATTTACAGTTATTGACGTCAGGCAGGCGGCCGGTCATAAAGCACTTTAGCCAAAACTCTTACAGCATGATCCACGGATCATGCTGTAAGAGTTTTACACGACCCCACATAGAGTGGGATAAGGGCAGGAAGATGATGATGATTTACATTTATTGAATGTTATACTTATTTTATCTATTCCTCTTCGAGAATTAGGATAAAAATAAATTTATTTATTGCAATTTAGGGTACATTAACATTTAAATTTTAGGGTGGTGTGGTTGCCAATGAACTATCAAAAGTTCGGAGCGTATACTGAGAGCGTAAACTGATTCCCAAACGCTTCACATCAACATTACTAAAAATGAAGACGTGAAGACCTTCGGACAATGGTGGACATCATCACAGGACACTGTGAGCTGAATCACCATCTACTCGAAATAGGAGTAACGGACAGCAACCTCTGTCGCGGATGCTCCAAGAGGAAGAGACTGTGGAACAGTAACACTTCACTGCTCCGAAACAAACTAAATAAGACAACTCGGGATTGCAGACATCACCTTAGACTTAATTTACACCACCAACAGGACTCAACACCATCGAGGATACTGAAACACTGCTGCCAAAATCCCAAAGTCCTTCAAGGAGTTGGGCTGGCTGGGGGAGGGTTAGCAGGGGGATAATGCACAAGACACCCCACAGCGGGACGTCAGTGCAAATCTTTGTTCCCCTACTATTAATTAGAATTAGCCAAACTTTCGGCGTCCGAGGGTTCATGATGCGAACTATAATTTCATAGACTTTTTAAAGACATTTTAATTTGTTTAAATTTATCTCGATGAATAATATTTATTTAATTATGATGAGTATTTATCTTTATTAGCTGCCGCCTATGGCGTCGCTCGCGTGGCACCCGGATGAAAAGTAGACTATTATGTTATTCCAGCACATATAATATAAGTAGGTTTCAAAGTGAGGTCTTAATAAGTAAAGTCCATATTTTGGCCTTATTATAAAACGAAGACTAAAGACAGTCCTGGTTCAAATGTGACAATAAACCAGGGAGACTTTAACAGGTTTAAACTTAGTCAAGTAAGTTAGAATTTAAAAATGTGTTCTTATTACAAAACGTAAAAAGACTAGATGGTACTACGAAATAAACCATGGTTTCATATATTTGAAGGCTCCTCGATTATTTTATGGCAGTGGCAAGGAATGCAATAATAACAGTTGACGTTTCGTCAATTCCGGTTTCGAAACCCCGTCGAAAACTTTTAGGTTTCATAAAACTAATAATTTAAGTACCTAAATGTTAATTTCATGCCTATTAAAACTATATCTAATACAAATACTAAATCTAAATCTTCAACCCAATAGCGCGATTGGATTTTCCATACAGACTCTGACCTCCTTTTTAACAAATTGGGGCGCCCCGCGCGAATTTCCAAAAACCCTTACTCCGAGCCTTTATCCCAGTGTCCAATAATGTCGTCAGTAGTTTTCCTGATAAGTGAGTCAGTGAATCAGTCAGTGAGTGAGTCAGAGAGCGAACTACTACTTCTTTATAAATATAGATTTTAGCACATGTACTACGCTACGCATATTCCAAGTTTCATTCAAGTCCGTTCAGTCGTTTCGTTATGCCTAAACTAAGGCACAAATATCCTCACATCCTGATCTGGTAAATTTTCGCATTTGTAATATTAGTAGGATAAGTTTAGTGCTCTCGTGTGACTTAAAATACCAAGTTAATTTAGTTCATTGGATTAGAAACGTGAAGCGGTGTGGCGCGGCGGGCGAGCGCCGGCGCGTAGCCGTTTCTAGCACCAACCAAGCACTAACGATTTTATACGTCCTCCTTAGGACAGAGGTAGGAGGTCGGTCCGGTATGTCTGAACAAGTGAGACTGCTTGGGTCGGCCTGGGGTCGACTAAACTTAGTTGAGTTCAACCCTAAGAAGAAACAGGTTTGCGCGTTTACTGCTAAAAATAATCCCTTTGTCGTATCTCCTAGTTTTGAGAGCACTCCCCTCATCGCCTCAACCAAAATTGGAATCCTTGGCGTTGACATATCGAGTGAGGCTAAATTAGCCTCCCAAAAACTTGGGGTGCTCAACCGGGCTACAGCCGAAACGTGGACAATCACAGTAGGCCGTTCTTTGATGTTTATTTATCGGCTACTTCCATTAGGTTTTGCCAACATCTATCTACACATTAACCAAATAACGCTGCGGTATGGATCAAAAAAATCTAGATCTCTCAGTAGGTAAATTAAGTGTGCAAGCCGTAATAAGTAGAGTATCTTTATCTAAGCGTAACCCCTTGAATGACCCTGCGCGCGTCGTAAGAAATAATCAAAATGTACTAGGTAATCGCCCGCGCAAACTTATTTGAGGCAGTTTTTCTAGTAGTTCTGTCCAAAACGAGATCTCGCTCACGATATCCACAATCCGTAAGTTTAGCATTATTGGCGACCAGAGATTTCTTGTACTTACACACTTTATTTAAGTACAAGTTCTCATTAGACCGTTGTCTATTCTATAAAAGGGAAGTGTAGATAATAATGTCAAATATACAAAATCAAGATTTTATGTCGACTCTAACTTGTTATAGAGGAGACGCAGCAAACAACTACTGCAAATCACAACGATACTGATATCTAGCTAATATCCAGTCTAACCTGATGAAGACATCGAGTTTCGATGTCTTCGAAGTTAACAAACAAAACAAAAGATACTTAGCTAAGGTTACTTTTTCGTTTTATTTCAAAAACTATCTATCATACTCTATCTCCAAGTATTTTGAAATGTACAAATAAAGTCCTTTCATATGGCACTCGACACATTTATAAAACATTATTTTTTTACCTCCTTAGGAACCCAATATCTTTACAACCCCTTCCCTGATTAAGCTAATATGCTTCCCAGAAAATCTTTATAGCACAATCTATTGACCTACTAAATTTCATAAAGATCGGATGTTAACGTTTCGAAAATACTGCTCTAACAAACATATCTACAAACATTCATATGTATTATATACATATAAACATACAACGCCAAATAGCACAAGTTGCCAATGAGATCTTCGCTCGCTCGATCAATTAGGTATAATAGATGAATGAACGTTGATTTCGTATTTTATTAGAAGGAAGTATGTAATCATTTATAAAGAAGAGGCCAGAAAACAAGTAATAAACTGCTTTAATACCTAATAAAATGTATGAATGTAAAATCTATTATTTATTGATGAGTTTCGTTGAACTATTCCTAATTCCCATAGGTAATGATCAGTACGTTGATGCCGTTATCACACAAGGTAGATCCGAGTAAAAAGAGTGGTCTAAGATTTTTTTAATATATAATTGAATATATTTTGAAGGTAAGTAATTTACTTACTTTATATCAAAAACATTGACAACAATTTGACGCTACTATCGGAATTACTTTAGTCTGATCGTTATCCAATATAAAAAAACTCCGTCACAAGAGCTGGCCACTAATACGAACTTACTTTTCCATTCAAATTTTCGAGGGTTAAAATCGACCTACAAAATAGCCTTTACCTTGATTTTATTATACTAATCTAACGATCATAATAATGACAATGAATAAGGAAAACTAGGCAATAAAATTATAAGGTATTTAGAAAATTGTCTACAAAAGTCGTGGGGGTAAGACCGGAACGTCTCAAAAGCACGTTTGGCTCATTATTCACTACGATGACTTAACGGCAGATGCAATAATATTATAGTACAGGCATAACAAAATGCCGCTGTGCCGCATAAAGCTGTTAAGAGTCAAAAATATAGCAAAATTTTGCTTTATGATACGATCTTAGCCTTTGTTTTACGATCTTACCGGATGCATATTCAAAGTTTCATTCAAATCCGTTCGTCTGTTTAGGCCTGATTGAGGAACAAACATACGAACATCCTCAAGCTTTCATATTTATAATATAGTAGGAAGTAGGATTACATACCACTCTTGGCGTTAATTAAAATGCTTGGCAAATTAGCTACGTTTACCGGAGCCGCTAATAAAGGTCTTGACTTGATTGAAGAATTAATATTATGTAATGTACTTTTTGGTACAAAGCCCTAAAATATAGAGGGCTTTATGCGTGAGTTTACTATGTATTGTTGACAGAGCTTTATTTTGTCTAGAAAAAGCAACGAATCGCCCCGACTTGCAGTTTATCGCGCCCTCAGACATAATTCTGAGATCGCGCCCTATTAATTGTCAAACTAACGTGGGTTTATGGTATGGCTAGGTACTATCTAGGCACCAAAAGCTAACGAGGAGGCCTATGCCCAGCAGTGGGCGGGGACGGGCTGAAATGATGATTAAATATAACTAGTAAAAAAAACCATGAATACCTACCTATCTACCCACCGCACTTAGGCAAGTTCTCCTACTTACATGATTTATGAGTTGACTGAACCTAAGCGTCTAGCTAGTACTATTTAGCCTTCGTTAAGTAGTGCCAATATCAAGGTCATCGAGCCTCAATAATTTACCTACATAGGTACCTACACTGAAACAAGCGCAGAACAGAATTTTCTGTTCTGCGCTTGTTTTAGCTATTGACAGGCCTTTGTTTCTAATGGTGTGTGTTGTAAATAATTAATTACCTAGTTTAAATTATGTACACCGTAATTGTCATATATATCGGAAATGTACCTTCCATGATTGTGTTTTTTAAATGTTATAATGTATTAAATAAATATATAAATAAAAATAATGGAAATCTGTCATGAATATATGTGTGTAAAAAAAATAATTTTATAATTTAATCAACATTACGGTTCAAGTGATTACGGTCAATCAGTAAAAACGATAACAGTTCGTGAAGTATTTTTGTTGGCGGGTCCGTGTAGCTGCGGCGCTGCGGTGCCCCGGCCCCGCGGCCATGCGTTTGCCACAGCGATTGCCCGGCGCCTGCGGAGGGCGGTCGTCTGACACCGCCTACTTCGTCTGGTATAAGCGTCACCAGTCTCGTGTCCCGCTTTACCTCCAAATTCAGTTCACAAGCATTCACAACTCGAGACCCATCCAAGGAGAATATAATGTCCTTCACGCAGGTACCTTCCAGCCGCACATCCCTATCATATTCAGCTAAGAGCATTATGCAAACTAGCTGCGAAGCAGCTTAACGGCCATTGTCACAAGACAAACCAAACAATGTTGTTTAAAAAATAATAATAATTTCAAAATATATAGGTAGGTAAGTAAATCAATTATTTACTTAGTAGGTGTACCTACCTACTATAAGATATAAAAAAATAAACAAGGTAGGTAACATTATTATTTAAATACTTACTTATTACTTACTAGCTGCCGCCCGCGGGTTCGCTCGCGGGTTTCCCGAATAAAAAATAGCCTATATGTTACTCCAGTACATGTACTATGTATATTCCAAGTTTCATTCAAATCCGTTCAGCCGTTTAGGCGTGATTGAGGCACAAACATCCAAACTCACAAACTTTCGCATTTATAATATAAGTAAGAAGTACGGACGTCATATGCGTGCGTTCGGAAATACGAGGACAGCGTGCTCACTAAAACAAAGTTCGTTCACTCACATCACACTAGCAGTCCAAACAAAAAGCTAGTTGCACTAACAGAATAGGCTGCTTACACCTACTTACCTACTTCAAATTATAACGACATCGATTGAAACAAAAAAACTCATTTTCACAGACATCGATAAATCTGAAAAAATTTAATACTTGTTTATCTCAGACAAAAAAAAAAGAAAAGACGGTGCGCCGCGATCAACAAAAGTAAAGACACTAATAATTAAGAAACTATGTCATTTAAAGTAGGTACTTACAACTTTACAAGTGATTCCGTGAGACTTTTTATGTACTTTGCTGCTGTTTTTAAAGTTTTCAGTACACAGAAAGGTATCATTCTACTTATTTTAAGTTCACTAAACGACCACTCGTGTCGTGACGTACTAAGAGCGAGGAGCATGGTTTTAGTGTAGGTGTATGCGTGAGCGTGTATGTTCACTTGCAAAAGCACGGTTTTGTGTGGCTTCACTTTTGTTGTTCGCGGCGCGCCGTCTTTCTTTTTTTTTGGTCCGAGTTGTTTATATACTTAAGTACTTTATATACTTAGTTACTTATTTATATAAAAAAATACTAACATAACAGGCGGTTTCTCGAACGCTGGTGGTTACCCGTGATAATGTCATTTCTTCAGTTCAATCATTCATTTATTCATAAACATCAAAAATCATGCCAGTTTATTTGAAATAGCGAAAACATTTTGGAAACTCAAGTAAAATATCGGAAAAAAACAAGCAGAGATATAAAATATATACAGACATCGCCGTTAAGCTCCAGGAAAATAGGCTCCGCTGGTTTAGACACATTCAAAGACCGCCAGAACACATTACGTAGAAAATGATCACGCTGAATGTTCCTGGGTCCAGGAGAAAAGATCAAAAAAGATATTACCCCCGAATACTCAAACGCATCTCAAAGTTGAGCACGTCTCAAATGACGATTTATTTTTTTTGACAGATTTTCATCAGAACCTTTCAAAAAACCGTGAGTTGAGACGTGCTCAACTCTGAGTCGCGTTTGAGTATTTGTATTTGGGGGTAAAAGATCTATCTGACTGCAATGTTTCCCAGGACGACACGAACGACGTTGGATAGAGCGAATAAGAAAGTAAAAACGAGGAAAGCCGACCCCACCATTAGCTTTTTGAGATAATTCATTTCGAGTAATTTTTCTTTACTTCTCTGCTAGACTGAAAGTAAAGAAAAAGCGTCCAGCTGCTTCTCTCCCTGAGCATGTTGTAAAAGTCGACTCTGGGATAGTATCCTCTCTAAAATGATAGACCACCTATATGGACAATAGGCTGATCACCTGTCACCATGGTTCACCATCATAAGACTTTAAATCAGAAGTGGCTGATTTTTTATTATTTTGCTTTATTTACTTAATGCATGTTCCTAAAATAGCTTTATCACGGAGAGCAACTCAAAAGATAAAACAATTATGGCGGGGCGGTTTGTCCAAATTAACAATTTGTCCATATATGCAACTAATAAGAGATTCAAGGCGTTATAACCCCCTTGATAACCATTTAGATAGTTTTATTAGAAATGTTGGTTCCAGCAGTGATAGTGATGAGCCATTTCAGATTCCGACTAGGTAATAGTTTTTTTTCTTTTTATACTTAAGTACATTAGTTTATTTAGTTTCATTAAAACTTTAACTTAATTTTCAGAACTATTACAATAATAACTAAACCAACCCTTTAAAACAATAAGTATCTACATAATTGTTGTAACATCTCCAAATTACATAATATCATCATCGCGTTAGTTCGTATTTTAGATGCTAGACGATAATTGCCGTGGCGCACAATTTTTTTTTATAAGTACTTACTACTGTAACATGTTGACAGCTTTTGACTTTGACAAGTAAGTAAAATGTCTGCATTTCGTTCGCGTAGAATCGATAAGTTCGTAATGAAGCTGTCAAAATACATAGTGTAGTGACAGTGGCAAATACCGCCCAGGAAATTAAGTTACCATTGTAAAAAATCTTAGCATTTACATTTTTCTGCAAATAATTACGCTTCGAATGATTTGAATTTTTTTTAATTCATCGACTGCACCATTTTTCTGTCTGGTGTACAAAGGTGTGATATGTATGACACAAATCTCCTTTGGTATTGCGTAGGATTTTATGGTCAAATATGATTTACAGAATAAGACCTAGCTCAGATCTCGCCTTTGGTTTGCAGTTAAAGAAATTATAACTAGCTTATTTTAATGGAACACCGAGAATATATACTTAGGTACTAAAACATTCATACTTATTAATCTTTTCTTTTCACGAAATGTTTACAAAGGACCGACATTTAGTTTAGAAGTTACCACGAGTATAAGTTCGAGCGTTCTCTGCTATACCGCGTTTCGGGATGTCTCGAACGGCCACAGAATAGATAATAGTATCTTGTATGATCTTCTGCTTTCGTAAAATCGACTTTTACGGGTAAGAAGTACGTCCAGTATTCGTTGCAAGAATGTAAGTGTTGATTGTATGTACCTACAGTTAACCGAATATTCAATCCGTATTCAACTCGATACCTTCCCGAAAATATCTTTGACACCCCGTTACAAATTTATTTATTAGGTTCACAAACAGTTTACACATGAATAAGGTAAGTATGTATTTATCACAAACAATTTTATTGTCTTAGGCTACATTCGAAACCAATTACAGGTAAACATAACACGCGCAGTAAGCAAACAAATTTCGTTGGTTTAACATTCTGTAGGAAAGTAAGTTGGCGATTTTAGAGAATGCCTGTGCCAATTTTGGGAGAATCATTTCTGGTCGTAGGTGGGGTACCTATAGTAGTTTCAGATTTTGTATTGTGTGTGCCAATGAGTGAACTTATTCGACGAATAACAATAAATAGAATTGATAGGTAGAAGAGGTTCCTAGTAATTCATCCGGGCTTTTGACCTGATATAACCCCACTCTCGGAACTCATTGCAGTCAATTACTGTGCAGCAATTCTGTGCCCGCCCGCAGCTCACAGGCGATGATGCTGTCCTCTTCGGAAGCACACTAACTAGCGACAATTGAATATTGTTGGTCTCTACTAAATGTTCTCACAAGAGTCACTAGGTATAGAGTTAGTGAAACAAGTATAATTTATTATAATAGGTGGGATGAATTATCGTAAGAAAATAATGACATGGTATGGTAAGTAAGTCACACTAGAGGTAGGTAAGTATCTAATCTACTCACTTGAGTGAGACCTCGACAGTAAGTCGACTCGTCTTACTGTCGAGGTTGATATGGTTAGGAGTGGCATGAGATGAGATACATACAAACATAATTATTATGGCAGGCTAAATTGGTGTTATGTTATGTACGGAGTTTTTAGGCCGCCTAAGGGCCTCCGTCATGGCTTAACGACTTAAAAGCCGGGACCGACTGTTTAACGTGCCCTCCGAAGCACGGAAGCGCTCAGCTCGTAATGCCACTTGCGTTCAACCATCCCAATTATGACCGCGCACATCGTTGCTTAACTTTAACGATCAGTCAAGAACGTCATAGGTATGTTTACTACCATGCGATGCGCCCGACTCCCTAAGAACCAATCCCACTATAATATTATACTTGGAATATGCATAGTATGTGTTCAGGTGCTTAGGGTTTATTTTCTTGATATGTTCTGCGTTTTGAGACGTGCGTGCGGATCGTACGTAGTGGCGGTTGACACCTAGTGAGCGGCAGTGTGGCCAGATATAGGTGGCGAGTTTTCGTCAACACATGAAATAACAAAAAGCCATAACAGTATGTGTGCTGGAATAACATTTTGTCCGGATATCGCGCGAGCGAAAGCTAGTGTACCTAATATAATCAATGCAGAGTTTTTGTGAGAAATATAATTTACTGAATAGGTATGTAATTTTTCAATCTATGTTTTTGGAGACAACGGAGAAATCAGTGGTGGTGAATGTGCGCTAGTATCCGCTGTATTTCATAATATTATACCTTGAATATAATAGTATGTGTGCTGGAATAAAATTTTGTCCGGATATCACGCGAGCGAAATCTAGTGCGTTTTGAGCTTTTAACTATAAACTAATTTTATTAAATTTATAATATACTAGCGACCCGCCCCGGCTTCGCACGGGGATAGACATAATACCATCGCGGAGTTTTTTGTAGACCTTTTTAAGGTGTACAATACTGTAGTGATACTTACTGTACATTATTTTGATCTATCTCGTAGGGTTTGCAATGTTAGCGCAAAAAATGTGTTTATTTACGACTAGCGGTCGCCCGCGGCTCCGCCCGCGTGGATGTCGGTTACCGCTGCAAAAAGCCTACCCAGGAAAGACACGGTCAGTCGCGAGGTCGGCTCCCTACGCAGCGGTCGTGCAGCAGAAATCGTAATATTTTAATTTCGCCATAACTTCAAAACCAAACGTCCAATTTTAATCATTCAAAGACTAAATATTATCTCCATAAACTGTTCTTAGTGATGAAATCATTTATTTTGATAAGGATTAATAGCATGAGTAAAATAAACGCGTTTAAATGTAGTCCAAAAAAAATTCAAGATTTTTAAATAAAAAAATGGTTGCTGTGCCTCACTCGACATAGATGGGTATAGTGTGTCGCGGACTTTTTTGTAGATATTTATAAGATCTACAATTAATTAGAACATTTTATGGTTCTATCTTTTATAGTTTAGGCAGCGTACGCAAAATAAGTAACTTTTCTGGTTGATTTTTTACACCTTGTGTCCGAAAAACCCAAATATCTTACGGAACCCTATTTTTTTCCAAAATAAAATATAGCCTATGTTACTCGTGGATAATGTAGCTTTCGAATGGTGAAAGAATTTTTAAAATCGGTCCAGTAGTTTTTGAGCCTATTCAGTACAAACAAACAAACAAAGTTTTCCTCTTTATAATATTAGTGTAGACATCACATTAGAAACCTCTAAAATTATGAGTGTTTCTACGAGATATACGAGACATACGAGAGCACTGGTGGTCTAGTTGGTAGTGATCCCACCTTCCGATTCAATGGTCGTGGGTTCAAATCCAGTCGTGTACCAATGGATTTTTCTGCGCGAAAAATTTATGTGCGCTATACCAGTATTCTCAAACGGTGAAGGAAAACATCGTGAGGAAACCCGCGGCTTAGTCAGCTCCGCACGTATTGACCATGTCTTTCCTGTGGACAAGGCTGACTAAGCTGAGAGGATGGATCTGGTGCTGCGCAAGCCTACTCCATCTTAATTCATCCCGGGCACTGCAGCGTCCCGTTTGTGAAGGTAAAAGTTGCCTCCTGACGCTGTATAAATCACCTATTATAGATGGTAAAAGGCCACAGTTTTTTTTTCTAAGCATATATAGGGACAGACAGACAGCGGGAAGGGACTTTGTTTTATACTATGTAGTGAAGTAAGATTATTAGAAGTTTGCTAATTTCTTTTTTTTACCATTTTTTTTAACATAAACAACATGCATGATCCTGGTGAGAGGCTTATATTATTATTAGAGTATTTTTATGTGCATTCTGCTTTATATCAATGCGTGGCTCGTGGTTAGTTTTAATTGAGACCTGCTAGTCTAGACGTCCCATTTCCTTTGAGCGTTCATTGACTCATTGAGTATGAGTATATTTAACATGAATTAAAGTTAACGTGACTTGGCTTCGTCGTCGTGGACTAGACGCTACATTAACATACATTATATACTAGGCATTTATGTAACTTTCCAACAAATCTTTTAATAATTTGAGATTGACTTCATTAGGTCACCTATCTACTAGAATAAGACGAGTCGTGCTAGATCAAAACGCAAAATATGTACCTACCTATTGGTTTGGCATTGGCAATAGGTTAAGGGAATTCTTAAATAGGTGGAAATTATGTGGGTACCCAGTTCCACTTCAGGCTGGCGGCTTTACCAACGTCAACAAATGGAGTTAAAAAAAAGTTTACTAATAACAATACTTTGTACCAGTTATCTAACTATCTCCAAAGCATATTAGGGGTGAATACTCGTATGAGTAGACATTTCACCCGCTCTCACTTGGACCACCTTGAATTACGTACCACATTTTAATGAGTACATAGTACCCGATATGTGATTGATCACGTTAGTCAGCCGTTAGCAATTTGTCTTGACAATAATGTAGGTCGGCGGGGCGAGGCGGGATGGATGCACAGCGTGCAGCTCGAGGGCGAGGGGTGTGGCTGCCGTGCTATTGGCTCGTAGATCCTACTCCACTACAAGGGTTGCAAGTGTGCAACCACTACTAATACTAGATTACTATGCCCTCGGCTAAACATTTCAATTCAATACGTTATTTAATATGATAACTATAGAAATTATCCTATGCAGCAAGGTGTACATTCTATACAAAGCTAAATACAGTTTGGCGTTACGATCCAACCGCAAGGAATACTTACCAAATGTAGCAAGAACCTAGGTACATGAACGCGACGGACCATACGAGGTACCAATAATGTTATGCACAATTCTCGGAATTTGCCAAATTATCATGTCCTTTAAAAAACTAATGGTCCCCTAAGGACTAACGGCCGCGTGGCCCACAACCTACCCAACAGACAGATGTTTCATAAATAAATACAGACAGTGGTGAATAGGATGTGCACCTTGAAGTTCAAGTAAAGTAATTTGAGCTCTCTTGTAACGGCGAAATTCATGTATACAGGGATTTTAATACAACGCTTTATGAGCGTGCCATCTTGATAATAACCGATATCCACTAACACTAGCGTGGCTGTATATGAGGGGCCCTTGGAATTAGGAGTTAGGAGCAAGTATATAATAGCAGTTCGAAAGGCGTAACAAGGACAAACATTCCATATTCAAGATGAAAGAAACCAGCCCTAATCTGTTTCACCGCGTGCTAAGATCCCCCAGTTTTGCAAACAAGTACCTACCTATACTGTAACGGTTTCTTGGTTTTGTTCGGATTTGTAAAGATACTGACTGGTTTTCGTGCATTCGTGGTAAGATCAGTTTTGTATCTTATTTCAATTTTAACGCTTATCACGCAGGTTATAATAAAGTTCACTACATACAGAATTTGCTGCCTAACCAGTTTTCAAATGATGTTTCATAAGTAGATAATGTAGAAGGCACCTAACTTATTATTAATAAGTGTAAAACCGGTCAAGTAAGACTTAGCAGATGTTTCGTTCGGTTCGTTTTTAATAAACCAAAATCAAATATTCAACTAGTTCCCTTATTTAACCGACAGCATTTCTAACTTCAGAGATTTCTATTGTGTCAAATTGTGTCAAGTCCGACAAGTAACCCTTTTACGTTTCGCCATGTCTGGGGGCTTGCTTACTCCACACACTCGAGTCTATTCCAACAAATCCTAAATTCACTGTGAATTTTACACGGAAATTGTGTAAAATGTACTATAATGGTAACCAGTAAGTTTTTAAACAAGCCTGTATGCTGTTCCGCTTCTGGGAAAGAGTCTCTCCCTCTTCTTCCACGCATCCCTTCGTTTGCCCACCGTTATTATGAATAGTAAACATTTAAATAGTACATTTTATATATCTAACATGTTATGTTGTATTCTTTCAGCTATGCTTTTACTTGAACAAAGAGTAAGCATCAGCTGTTCTATAAAAGAGGAGGTCCTTTGTTTGCACGCGCCTGGCACGTGTCTTATCCCCTTAAACTTCTGTTTATTTTATTTAAATTACAACTAGCTTTCTACACATTTACAACAGAAACCCGTTGGCAATGCTATGAGAATTAGTGATGGCTTTTTTTTAAATTTTAATAGGCCCCTACCTTTTGTTACTTTTGCACGCGCTTGTCAGATAGGGGAAGCGGCAAGCAAATAAATGCACGAAAGCAATATCTCACTCAGGTAGGTACATCTCATACACAATTTTCCCTCGTGAATATTCTTCCAGCCTAGTACCATTTGGTGCTTCAATAGAACAGTGTTGCCGTAAGAAGGAATATTTTGTTTTGGCAGATAACCAATAACCATACAGTATTTGGCTGTCTCCGAAGGAAATAAAATAACATCCTTTGAACTAACCAGTTTATAAGTACATTATTTACAAACTAGATTTTGTCCGCGACTTCGTACGCGTTAGATCACTTTAAAAGTAGGTATCGCACCGCCTGCCATTTAAAAAGTTCTAATACAAACTTTAATTGGTACCCCTAAGTTTAATTGGTATTGGTTTCACCTCTTTTTAAGGGTTGTTTTAAAAATCCTTAAACACATCCATTTATTTTGCATTTATAGTATCCAAAACAAGTTTCAAGCCAATCGCACCGCCCGTTAAAAAGTTCCCATACAAACTTTGACACTCCATTTTATACCTTTTAAAGGGTTGTTTCAAAAAATTCTGAAACATGTATTCATTTATATTGCATTTATAGTGTCCAAACCGAGTTTCAAGCAAATCGCACTACGCGTTCTTTACAAACATTTTCACCAAACGTTGAATTTCGAAAAATCCCGCCTTTGTGGGTACTTTTGCAATAAAAGGAAGCTACCTTCCAAGTTTCAGCTTTCTAGCTTCAGCGGTATCGGCTCGGCGATGATGAATCAGTCAGTCAGTCAGTCAGGTTAAGCTCTTTTATAGGTATAGATTAGAGCATGGGTGCACAGACCGCGGCCCGCGGGCCGCATGCGGCCCGCCGGTCGAATACTGGTGGCCCGCCGGCCGACAGCAAAAATAATACTCTCGTACATTCGAAAAATATTGAATTCTATTCCAGAATAAAACCAAAAAAAAAATGTTCGAAAAGTAATTTGAATCCCGCGCGCGCGCTATTCAATTTAAATACATTATTATCAATTCTTTATTGTCTTTAATTACCTATACTTCTGGCGGCCCGCCATCAGTTCATGATTTGCCCGAGTGGCCCCTAGTCTTAATAAGTCTGTGTATCCCTGGATTAGAGGGTACACAAACGTAGGTCGTACAGGGTACGACCTAAAACGTAAAATTTAGTTAGTGCAGAAGTAGAAGCAGTTTACGGTACTTTATTAATCTAATCACCTTACCAAGTGACTGTATACACCTATAGGTACCTACCTACCTATCTAGTTAACCTACCAGTATTATTATTCAGCTAGCGATAAGCAGAGGTGGGTAACCACCAGGTAGGTAGCTAGGTACCTTACTAGGCAGTGTCATTCTCAAGCTAAAAGGTACTAAGTACCTACTTTATGTAGGTTAGGTACGTAGGTACCTACTAGGTACAAGGTATGTAGGTATGTACCCATTCTTGTGCCCATACTAAATAGGGTACCTAAATACTTTTATTAGAAATCCTTAGTTCATCTAAGTGCCTAGGCCTACATATACCTAGTAACTATTAAGTAACCTACCTAAGGTTAATAATTAGTAGTAGTAAGTACTACCTACTTAATTTGGCAGTCCTAAAATTTGATGTTTCCTTCTGCTACCTCAAGCTGCTCCAGAGACATTGAAAGTATCTAGGTACCTACTAGGTAGTTTGTGAATCTTTCACACCCGATCCATTAGCAACAGTCACAACTCAAAAGACCCATTTCGAGTTCACCCATCTTAATCTCAATCAGGTCATTGACCTAGCGCCGAGTTATTGAAAGAACTAGGTAGGTAGGTAGATACTTACCTACATTGAATAGACAGAGACGAAAGAGCAATACAATGGGATGACTGAAGTCTTATAGATTCAGATCGCCTAAATGCAGTAAGTAGTAACATATTATTTAGCATGTTTTATGCTGGTAAAATAGCTAGGTAAGTATCTAGTTAGGATGATTTTTAGGTATTCTAAAACAGCTAGCCGTAGCGCCCGCTCTGGGCGGCGCGGCGGCATCATCGGCTCCGCGCCGAGCGCACTTTAAATAGGCATTTCATAGTTGCTTGAAAGGAAGTATGAACTCAACTGACCTGTTTGTTGTGCGTGTGTCTATTCATGACTATTTAGGTAGATAGGCTATGTAGATAAGGTGGAATGATGATATAGGCGTATGATTTTGATTAATCCCTACAATTATACCTTTAAAGAAATCGATCCAAACGACACAAAGTAGGTAAAATGCCACTCACTTTGAACAAAAACCACAGAGTTTGATTTGAACACCATTCCACAATCCACGACACAATTTTTATTGTTTGATCATCACTGAACTTTGTAGTAGGTAGTAGAGGTACCTAGTTACCTACCTAACTTTTAGGCAGATTACTAATCAGCAGAATACATTTTATTGCAAACTGTATAAAATTTGCAGAGTAATTTGCTTACTTACCTATCTTCGTAAGTGGGAGTGGCATCGCCGGAAGCTCCTTGGGACAAGTCACCGTCCATGGTGAAATGTTAGGATGGTGAAAAGGGCCTCACACGGCGTTTACGGAACGGAAAAGTTGGCGCGCGGAATAAACCGGTGCGCTCGTATAGCGTGTACTGAGCGGAGTGCCTCGCTCCGCGCGGCGTGGCGTGAGCGTCGCGGTCGGTTGGTTGGCGGTACAATGCGAGGATCGCGAGGCGGAGGCGCGGTGCGGGGCGGGCGCGGGCGCGGCGGGAGGCGCGGGTGGCGGAGTGAGCTGCGCCGGTGGCACGCGGGCGGCGGAGGCGCGGCGCGGCCGTGTGCCGTGCTCCGTGCCGGCCGGCCGGCGGGCTGCCACCACCGACTACAAGGATCGGAAAACCCCCATTCATAAGGGTAACCGATTCCATATCGGTTACCGTTTCATTAGAGCTTTACCGAAATAATACCTAACTATCATACCTTTAGTTCTAATATTATTTTATCTGCTGGTACTTAGGTAAGTATTATACTTACCTATTTTTTTTGTATGTGTTATTGTGTTTTGTTTGAACATATTTGTTTTTTTTTCTTTTACTATAACTTTTTATTGGACTAAGTTGTCTGAAAATAAAAATTTATTATTATTATAAATAGATACCGAATGAAACGGTAGTAATGATTGGGTTTTTTTTAACTTTATTTTTGAAAGTACGCGATGCATTGAGTATTTGAATATACGAGATTTTCGACTTGTTAGGTTAGATTATTCTCAGGGCCGTTTAAGCTCGGCTGGCTTTGAGAATGCGTGAAGATAGGTTTTAGTTTACTAATAGAAATTCAATTGTGGGTGGTAGGAGTGAAGCGTAAGGATTTGAAAGGGTTCTTGGTATGGTATGTATGTATGTAAAAGAGTGAGAGAAAATGGAAAAGTTTGCTTGTAGTATGTTTGGAGCAGAGCCTTTGTGTATCAAATACTATGTTTGAACACAAAAGGATTCACATGTACACGCGAGAGGCGAAAGATGGCAGAAAAAGTATGATTGTTTTTGTGATAGTGGATGATAGATTGAGAAAGAATGTACCAGACACTAGGGCTTATCGTGGGTTGGGCATCCATAGTCGATATAGATCACTTTTTTCAGTACTGAGCCGTATAAGTGGTCTCTTTTATTAAAGGATGGAGAAATCGGGTGCACAAGCCCGTAAGTGTCTAGAAAGAATAAAAGTAGAAAATTTGCAAAAAGATAAAGTGAGAGAAGAGTATGAAAGCTAATTGTCTGATAGGTTTCAGGGTGTTGATATTATTTGTGAGATTGAGGAGTTATGGAAGGTACTTACATAAAGATGAGATTGTGAGTGTGGCTTCCCAGGTATGTGGTGTGAGCAACAGGACGAAAGGACAGAAGGTGAGGCATGCATGGTGGGATAAAGATGTACAAAAGTTGGTATATGAAAAGAAGAACGCGTGGTTAGACTGGCTTTCAGTCAGAACTAATGAGAGAATGCAGAAAGCTACGAATAAGGATGTGGATGAAACTAAAGAAAAATATAAGAGGCTGAAAGGGCTAGTGAAATAAATGATTGCAAGAAAGAAAGATAAATAACAGGATGTGTTTGATGAAAGGTTATCTGAGGATTTCCAACCAAACATTAGGTTCTTCTGGAAATCCATTCGTTCAGCCAGAGGAAAACTCAGAGCTCAGAGGTGAACTCTATCAGAGACCACAAATATGGTAGTATAGTGAAAGGTGAAGAAAATGTTTTAAAAAGATGGCAGGATTATTTTGAAAGATTGATTGAAAGAGAGGATGGTGTTCTTGTACATGCACCAACCTCAGCGATGGATAAAAATGTAGACATAGACGAAAGTGGTATTAGCATGAATGAAGTTGTACATACTGTGAGCTGAGAAGTATGAAAGATAGAAAAGCAGCGGGATATGACAAGGTAACAGTCGAGATGCTGAAGGCTGGACATGGCCTCGTGGCAAGTCAGCTGTGCCGACACTTATGTATGGTAGTGAAAGTTGGGTACGGCAGAAGAAACATCAAAGTAGAGTGAATGTAGTAGAAAGATACGCGTGCGTTGCGAAGTATGTGTGGGGTAACTTTGAGAGATGGAGTGAGAAATAGCGTGATAAGAGAGCTATGTGGATTGAAAGAAAATGTAGTGATGAGGATTGAAAAAGGTATGTTAAGATGGTTCGGTCATGACTGAACTCGGTCTTTCATTCATTCTCTTTACATGTAGAGAGGATGAATGAAAGAAGATTAACGAAACGATGTGAATGGTACCGTTAATGGTATCGTTTAGTTAGCGAGTAGGTAAAGCTTAGTTCGGACTACGCTAGTATTTTAGTCTAGTAGCGAACTAGCGAGTAATTTAGTAACTAAACGTGTCTGAACACCAAAAATTTAGTCGAGTAGATTAGTAAGTACGGTACTTAATTAAGTCGAGTCGATCCATTTTGTTATATTTTTATCGAGGGAGTAGCGCCTCCCACCACGCATCACTGCACTGCTCACTGGTTCACTTGGTAAACAAGTCTGAACTCGTCGAAGTTAGTCGAGTTCATTAGTTACCGCAAAACTTTATTGCGTTGCAGGCTGTTCATTTTGCAAAACACCACTCACTTGCGAACTATACTCGAGCCTCGATGACTCGAGCAAAGTGCTAACGATTTTTGGGCAGTAGCGAGTATTTAAGCTACTAAATTAAACTCGACTAAAATACTAGCTTAGTCCGACCGAACTAGGCTTAAGTCAGTGAGTGAGTTAGTGTGTTAGTTAGTTTAAGTTACTAATGAGTAAGTGAGTGGCCGGCGCCGGAACAGCAAGCTTCCTGCTCGGCGCCGGCCGGCATAACTAACTGCATGTGTATTGTGAACGTATTGATTGTAGCTAGGTATGTGCATATGCATGTGGAGCGAGGTAAGAGAGACGCGAGCGACCTATTAGATACGGTCTTAATTATTTACCTACTCATACCGAAGTCTGTCCCTTAGGTGTCTTAAGTACTTATTTCATTACCTAACTATCTGCCTATGTTTGTAGGTACTTACTCTCTATCTGTCTATAAATGAAATTCAATGAATGTGAATTCATGATTGAAACTGAAAGAATAAGAGGGAGAAAGTTATTCAATATTACGGTTAAGGTTAACAAATTTACTTCTATAACAGATAGTTTTGGTATACCGTTATTCGGTTATTAAATGTAGGTAACCGAAATATCCCTGCGAGCGACCACCACCGCCATCGCACGCATCGGTATTCTAGCGAGCAGCGTGCGCTGCCGCACCCGGCTAAAAACGCGCGAGCGCGGCGGCTAACCGATGTTGAATTTCAAATCGGAATATAACCGTAAATATAAGTTTAGTAAGAACTATCATGTATTTATTTATTTATAAGCATCAAAATATAATGCATAAGCATCAAAATAACTATTTTGAAACTGCAATTAGTAGGTAGGTAATCATATTCCGGCGATTTAGTTAGATTAGACGCCGCCATTTTGGCGCGCTGTCACCTAGTTTAATACAGTATTAAATAACTGTCAGTAAACTTTATGTTGTCAGTAACTGACAACAGAAAAATAATGCTGATGGATTCATAAGAAGTTCATAGAAAAGTATCATGTCATAACTGTCGTAAGAAGTAAAAATCATGTCGGTTAGGCTCGATAAAAAAGTAAATCATAGTTTTACAACAAAATACGGTATTTTTTTTAATTTAGTCCCTAGGTATGTAGGTAAGGGTCCCCAAACCAATTCAATTCATTCAAACAAGCTTCGGGCTGAATAGTTCTAAAATTGGATAAAATAAATAATTTGTAAAGGCACAATTTCAAAAGAATTGCCAAGAATGGTTTCTTTCCTCTAGGTGTAGTTAGTACCTCTACCTTTGTTTTGTCGTATACTACGATCCAACATACTTAGTCCTGGTGATTTTAACGAATAAAAATAATTTGATTGACAAAATATAAATAACGATAAGTAAGACTTCTATAACCAATATGACTATGACTTACCTCCATCCTCCCTGCGACGAATCGTTACTGCTGTCCTTCAGCTGAGTAGCACTAGCGCTTTGCAGATTAGGAACGCTGACTCTGAAGCAATTCAAGTACAACTAAGTGAGTTACCTATCAAAGAAAATCTAGGTAGATACGACCAGCGACCGATGTTCGTGACATTTAATATTTTATATCTCAAATATCTTCGATATAACATGCTCAGATCAAATAAAAATTTGATCCGAGATAACATGACAAATTTTAAAGAACTTACAATGAACCCTTTGCCCATTAGGTACTATAAATGTAAACTAAGGTACCTACGGTTTAACACATTACACAGTCGTAATTAAAGAAGAAGAAGAAGTGATTTAATAAACTCGGAAATGATTGGTGGTTTGGTTCATGAACTTCTGTCGCTGACTGCACATAGGTTAAGCTAACTACCCTTTCCTACGCCAAAAAATTAGCACCGGAAAATGATGCGTAAATACCAAAGAAACATCCAGTTTATATTCCTTTTAATCAAGAGTTTATTAAAAAGTAATCTAAAATCAGTGATACAGTAGATAGTACCATACGACATTTTCATTTTAATATGTAGTAACTTCGGTCATCGAATATAGAGTAATAAACGAAACAAAATGTAGGGCCCATCTAAACAATTTTAAATAGAACCCGTAATTTATTATGTAATCAAAAATTACAATAAGTAATTCAAAGATGACTCTCAATCTTCACCTTAGAAGTTTTTACAAATTTATTAGGTATTAATTAAGATTTGTAAAAACTTCTTGCAAAGTATTGCACAGGAACAAAAGAGCAATACAATATTATGGTCCCGTATACTATGAAATAACCAACCTTTATGGTTGCGGGTGCGTAGTAAGGACACGTTAATGTTAAGGAATACTAGCTGCCGCCCGCGGCTTCGCTCGCGTGGCACCCGGATAAAAAATAGCCTATATGTTAATCCAGTACATGTGCTATGTATATTCCAAGTTTCATTCAAATCCGTTCAGCCGTTTAGGCGTGATTGAGGCACAAACATCCAAACTCACAAACTTTCACATTTATAAAGATTAAATATAATATACTAGCTGCCGCCCGCGGCTACACTCGCGTAGTACCCGAATAAAAAATTGCCTAGATATATGTTAATCCAGTACATGTACTATCTATATTCCAAGTTTCATTCAAATCCGTTCAGCCGTTTAGGCGTGATTGAGATCCAAACATCCAAACTCACAAACTTTCGCATTTATAATATTAAGATTCTTAAAAAATAATATGTTTTTGTTAACATTATTATTCATTGGCTATTCAACTTCAAATACAATATGAATTGAACTTGAACGAATAAATTCATCCAAGGAGTTGAATCATTGTTCTAACAATGGGCGTGGCACATAGGTACCTAACTTTAGCTTTGCATGTAAACTGAAAAAGCTACTGTTTGCCCAAGTTGCACGTTCTCTAGAAAGTACATTGCTAGGATCATTAGCCGGCTGTTGCTCCGGCAACGGGCGGGCGGCGCCGGCGGCGCGGTGGGCAAATGATACCCGGCAATCACGGCTACAATCGTTGTTTGTTTAGACTAGGAGGCTGAACTGTACACTGAAAGAGTATCGTTTATCAGAAAATGTGTCTACTTAGATACTTTACTCTGTTGGAAAATATCGTGTCTGCGAATTCAGCCTACTTTTGCTATGTCTTTGTGCCTAAATGTGCCTAATAAAAGTTAGAAGAATATCTAAGATGTTTAATTTTTGGTACCTTTTTGAGAATGTTTGATACTTACACAAGCATATTGAGATGAGATGGTTAGATAAGTAAATAACTTAAGTGATAGACAGAACTAACCACAAACAAAAAACATTTTTTTTAAACTCACAACGATAAAAAATTTGTTAACTACAACATATCTAAAATGAAACTAACATAATATAAAAAACTGCATCGAAATCGGTTCAGTAGTTATTGAGTTTCCGAGGTGCAAAACACTATGCTAGCTGCTGCAGCGCCCCCTGGTGGGCTAGGGCCGTAAAACATATCTAAGAACCTTCCCTAAAATTACACCAATAAAATACAAAATACCGCGAAATCGGTAAACGTATAGTAGTTTTTGAGGGAAATGGTAACAGACAAACACACACTTATATTATAAACATTCGACTATTTAGGCCAAACGTATATCTCCGTTCTGTCGTGGGTGGGTCAAATCAAAAGGGCAGATGACAAAATTTGTAAAGATATTTAATATCTTTAAAAAAATCAATTAAAATGCTACATAGATACCAACCATATTAAGCTATTTTACTACGAAGTTCGTATATGACGGCCTCGGTGGCGTGGCGGGCGATTGCTCGGCAGAGACGCAAGAGGCGCGGGTTCGATTCCCGCTGCGGAAGAAATGTTTGCATGATCTGTAAATATTTCTTCCGTGTCTGGGTGTTGTGGTACCATGGTACTCGTAGTTTCTGATACCCACGATACAGGGAATCTTGTGTGGGGTCAGGACTATGTATGTGACTGAGTGAGCCAAGCGCCAGGGAATGAGATGGCGCCCCTAAGGTGCCATCCGCCATGAATTGTAACTTGTTGCTTTTGTTTCGCGAAGAAAAATCTTTGTTTCTCACGTGTTTTAAGTTTAGTTAACACCCGATATCAAACGTACGCGGTTTATTTATTTGTTTAGTGTCTTTTAAAGTGACTATCTACGTGTTCTAGTGGCAATGGAAGGTAAGCTACGCATTTCTACCAGGGGTGTTAAACCTTTGGCTCGTTCGTCAACTAACACCAACAATTTCGTACCACGTGGTGTGAGTTGATGAAACGTAAAAATAATATTATTTTCGTTCCTGTTTCGTACCATTTATAACGTTGAGTGTTTTATTTAATACAGTCAATGACTAACTTTTTGTAAAATATGAATGAACAGAACAACACGTTAATATTACTAATGAGTAATTAGTCAAGTAATCACAAAAAATAAAATACATGTAGGTACATTTATTATAGAAAAAATACTTAACATCTTGCAAAGTAACTACCTAACGTAATTGCAAAAATACGACAAAGGATAACTTAACTCTAATGGAGATTTCTATTACCAAACCTTTGAAGCAAGGGAGAGGCTTAAACATAGGTGGATTGTTTTTATCAAATGTGCTGTTTTTAATGTAGCTTCAAATATCACCGATAACTATTAGAAGTCATACCTACTCTCAAATGGTATAAATGCTTGGACGAATTATAATTGGAGTAATTTTTATCGACTAGAAGGATCATAGTTTAATTCACATAACGGCACGTAAGTATACTTCAACACGAAGTTAAAGCTTGCTGCGCCCATGCATGCTTGCGCGCAGGCCTCATGGCTTGCCTGCACGTCCTAAGCGCAAACATGCTCTTGCTTGGTGATTAGGTCTTGGTGTAGCAAGTGTAGTGTTGTGTGTAAATAAAAGGGGTAGTTCCCGTTTGTCGAACAAAATGACACATTTTCTTCCCTATTTTTTCCATAGAACTACATACCTACTAGCTTTTTACCCGAGTTTCATGCCATGAAACAAAATGGTAGTTAGATTTTTCCCAAATCTTCCATGCGAAGCTAAATGACACTGATAATGACAGTTATTCTGTCATACTATTGATCAAACATCTGCCTGGATAAAATAATCCTACAAAATAATCTTAAAACTCGAAAGAATGGATATCCGTAGCAAGGATGATAGGATAATCTTAAAGAGGTTTTATTTACCTTGTCCTATAATAGAACAATTTGAGACATAGAAGTATTACATGTTCCATAGTACAAAATAAGTAAAAAATATCTTATTCTGTCCGATGATAATATGGGAACTACCTACTAACAAATCCTACATAATAAGTAAGCCGAAACATATTTGATTGACGACCTCGATGGCGTGGTGGGTTAGTGCACGGCTGAGACGCAAAAGGTGCGGGTTCGATTCCCGCTACGGGAGAAATATTTATATCTTCTGCAAATATTTCTTCCGGATTTCTTTCTCAAATTGTTCTATTACGTCATGTTCCATAGAACAATTGGGACCTATCGGAAATACAACCCCAAAAGGGGTGAAAAAGGTTGAAAACGTTTGTATGGAATTTTTAACGCGTGGTGCAATTTACTTAAAACTCTGGATACTATAAAAAATGCAAAGTAAATAGACACTTATTTCAGCATTTTTCAAAACAACCAGCCTATGGAGTAAAATGGGTGTCAAAGTTTGTATGGGAACTTTTTAACGGGCTGTGCGAATGGCTTGAAACTCGGTTTGAAATCTAACGCGAACGAAGTCGCGGGCAACAAGCCAGCTAGTAGGTACACAATATTATAACACTCAGACACAGGAGAAATATGACCAGATGTAGCAGGGGGGCAATGCACCATACATCCCATCGAGGACGTCTGACAGCTTAATAAAATAAAACATTCTTGGAATTTAGTGAAGGTGAGATAAATATTTTTCTAATAAAGAACATCATTAGAGATATCGGATGACTGAACTAATTTATGGGAATTGTGTTTGGATGCGCAATTATTATTAATAAGACATATAAAAAATCGTGATTTTCTCTTCAGACATCAGGGATTTAATCATTCTCACACATCACAAACTGTCACATCCTGTCTGCTAAATGCTACCTACACCTACATCAATAATATCTCGCCTGTTTTCCATAGAGGTAGGCAGAAGATGTCGTCGTTCCGACACATTAATCTAAGCTGAAACAGAATAACTCACCTTTGTTCAGTCATCGTGGGGTGAAGGAACAAAAGGCTAGTATGCCACTCTGTCAAATGTGATTTTAAACAAAGATTTAAATCTTTGATTTTAAATCCATACTAATATTATAAATGCGAAAGTAACTCTGTCTGTCTATCTGTCTGTCTGTTACCTTTTCACGCCTAAACTTCTGAACTAGGTAATTTTGATGATACTTGGCAAGCAGATAGATTCCATCCCGGGGAAGGACATAGGTTACGATTTATCCTGTAAAACGATCCAAAATGGAAAAGGCTGTAAACAAGATAACGCATAAATCCTTCTTAGAATTTAATTTATGACAAGACAGGTAATTTGACATTTATACATTTTGACAATTTACAATGTTATTCATATCAATCATGTCGTCAGCAGCTCTCTTTTTCTTACAGGGCTGTGGGTAAGGACCTCTAGCTGGTGCTATTATACATTTTTATTGCGCATACAACGTTGCAGGTAACAGCTAGTAAGTAATAAGGCTAAGGCAGTTTCAATTTAATTGTACCTATAGGTAGTACTTACCTAGGTTTAGTTAATAGGATGTATTTATGACAACAAATTGGTATTTGACTGTACCTACTGAAACAACCGTGTGCGAAATGGTACGAAACAGGACAAAAGTAATATTATTTTTATGTTTCATCAACTCACACCACGTGGTAGGTACGAAATAATTACCATAATATCGGTGTCAGTTGAGGAAGTACCTAGCCAAACCATGTTTGTACTTTTTTGATGGATTTAATGATTTAGGGTGTCACTGTAGTAGGATGGGATACTTTTTTTTCGATACCGTGTCCCTACCTACCAAACAAACAACGGCCATCTCATGCTGCAATGATAGAACTAGGGAGAGGATGTTAGAAATCGATTCGATTAATTAATCTTTTAGTGCCGCTAAATGTACCATCTATATTTGGTCTAAACGTGAAGTAAAACAAAGTATCGATATCTCACTCGCATCGAATCCTGTCCTGTTCCGTAAATCTCCTTGAAGTGCCTAGCACATTTCACCACCACAGCGGCCCTAGTTTCACTTTGTTTACAAAATAGCTGGTAATTTTTATTGTAGGAAGATGTTTTGTCTACGAATTTACGCAATATTCCGAAACATGATCTACGTGACAAATTAAGACATTTTTGTTTTGAAGTACCTAAACCTTTTAAAAATGCCATTTAACACTGCCATATGGGTACAAATTTTGTCATTGCTTCGGTGCCATACGCCAGACACAAAAAAAACCATGGAATCAGTTAAATACCCTAGGTACTGGAATCTTCCCTGCTAGAAACTCTGGTAAGTATGCTCAAATCTGGAAAGTTCTAAATCAATGTTGTGACCATTGTTTCAGCACAATGCGTTGTTACGCATCAGGCAAACAATGCAGGCGCCATGTAGGTATAGGTACCTTCCTTTGAAAATCACTACGTGCGTGCCGTAAGGATACATAAAAATAAGTACCTAGGTACCTACATAAACTGACATTAGTAGGTACTTATAGCTAACCTGCCTAACCACATTGGTATTATAATAGGTAGGTACTATCTAACTACTAAGTAGGTACATAATAATATAGGTACCTACCCACATACCAACAGACATTTGTCAGACTTTTGATGGATAGTTAAGGACCCTATTTCCAGTTTTCGGCTGTGATATCTGATATACTTAACCAGATTTAATAATTAGGTAGTCTTTTTTTAGAAAGTTCAAATGGTTAACTTACAATTTCTTGTTGGCGACTGATGGTTCAACTATCAACGGCAAACCGCAATATGAATAACCTGTAACAATATGGGCATTTCTTGTTATGTCACTAACTAAATACCTATTGGTAGGTAACGATCTGTTGACCTGCAGGTACTTTTTTAGGTGGTAGGTAAGTCATCTAATTCAAGTTACCTACACTTTTGTCTTATCAACTCAACTTATGCAAGATTAATTATATATAGGTACCTACCTACCTAGTTTCTTTAAAAATACCCTATTTACGGACCTTTTTAATTTAACTCCTGGTAGATACCTACCATCTATAGTAAATACCTACCCGTTCGAACCTAACATTGCTCTTTAATTTTATTTGCGTTAGTTGATTTCAAGTAGGTATTTATGGATTCACAAACTCACCATGAAGTTTGTCAATAGCACGATCTGCGGCAGATTGATCGGGAAAGTCTACGAATGCATAACCACCTCTCTTCACCGAGATTTCAGCAACAGTAAGATTCTGCTCCGCGAATAGTTGTCGTATTGCCGCTTCGTCTGCTTCAATCGGCAAGTTACCGATGTAAAGTTTATTCATCGCAGAAACAGTCTTCAGTGGCTCGCTCATTTTTGTGGATTACGGCACCGAACTAATTCGGATTATTATTTCAACTAGATTGTGAATCCTGGATGTATTGATATTTAGTCAAAAGTCACTTTCACCGTCCATCATCGATTCGTAGTTCTTTTGTCATTATCTGTCACATCAGCTACCGTAATTCAAATATCGAAAGAAAAATCAAGAAGGTTTTATGTTGTGAATTGTTGTTGATAATCTCGATGGCTTGGAGGATGATGTGGCTGGCGAGGGTAGGCGTAGGTAATGCTTTGATGCGTAATGATAATTTTCTTTTTGAATGGCCATGCTATTTTACCATTAGGTAATAAAGTATCTTCTGGGAAAGAAGCTGGTCTTGGAAGGTCCTCAGTTTTTTCTATGTTTGTATTTATGTCACACATCAGGCCACGTATGAAGAGGCTATTTAGGTATCATAGCATTCATGTTTTAGGCTTGTTTTAGGTAGGTACCTACTAGATTTTAAATCCAAACGAAGATTAGTATTTTAGGGTTCCGTATCCGAAGGGTGACAACGGGGCCCTATTACTAAGCCTCCGCTGTCAGTCTGTCAGCGGGCTGTATCTCATGAACCGTAATATTACAGGTCGAGTTGAAGAAATTTTCAAAGAGTGTGTAAGTATTTCTATAAATAATCAAAATACATAAATGGGGGCCTCATAAAAGAAAATCCTTTTTTAACGTTCGTAATCGAGTATTCAAGTAACTAAGTGCGGTCAGTAATTGGATGGGTTGAGACAGTTGAGTGACTTTTTGGATATTTTGTTTAGTATTATTTTTTGTGTATTTCTTTTTTAAATGATCCAAAAATAATAATAAAATTAAGGGGTCATGGAACAGACGTGTTTCATTTGGTATTTTTTGCTTTGTTTTAATAGGGAATGTGCTGCCACATGATAGCTAGCATACAAAAAACCTCAAGAAACATTTATGTAGGTACGATGGTACGGAACCCTTCCTGTGTGAATTCGATTCGTACTAGACCGGTTTTATTTTTCTCCAATAATCAAAGATTTTTGAACTACCAATAAAAAGGTTTGGTTGTAGGTAGGTATAATGTGTACTTACTTACTACAGCTCCTTTTGGTCACTTTGAAAACTTTTATTGTAATAAGTAGGTAGGTATCCTAAGAATGATTGGTATAAAAAAGTACACAATGACTGGAACATTAAATTTATTAATTTTTGCCATAACATTAAATATGATAGAACCATAAATTCAAACAAAAACTTTACAATAAACAAAATATCTCTTGTATGAAACATTAATACACTTAAAACTAAGGCATAGCAAAATATCACATCACCATAAATACTTTTGAAGCACATACTTGGACTAAGAATTCCGTTCTATGGAGTACAATTTCATTGCTTTATTAGGTATAAATCTACGTTGTATGTCTTGTTCCTTGGTTCATAAATATATCTAATGACAGCGTTTTGTTTGTAAAAGTGGATTTTTTCTATACATTATTACTATAAACCTAATTCAAACAGAAATTGTTTTTTGTTCTCCGGCCTGCGAACTACATAGAGTACTTTCTGTTAAGTTACATAATTTTACATTCAGTGAATTGAATAATCATCATCATTTTGGTTATAAGTTAAACGCGATGGAGACAGGTAGACTAGTAGACAAGACACACATTCGGCACGGAACCCTAATAACAAAAGATAAATGAACATAATAACAAAAAACAATAAACATTTATGTAACGAAATCATAATTACTTTTTAGACAAGGTACCTACATAACATTTTTAAATGCGAAGTATGAATGGCGTTTAATCATATTGACTGAACCGATTTAGATGAAATTTGAAATAGAGATTGTTTGAGACCTGGAATAGCATATAAGATTTTTATAAGCGAATAACATTATTTATATATACCTACTGGCAAGAAACGAAGTCGACAAAACACATGAGTTAAAGATATTACTTAAATATTACACCATTACAAATAAATTCAAGTTAATATTATACATTGAGCTTAAAGTTGAACGAATATATAATATAAACTACGAATGTAAGTATTAGGCAACTTCTCTTTTTAAATACTTAAACAAGCAGATCAGATTATTCGCGGTAGGTTTTCATACATACATACATTATTCCATTCATCCTCTCTACATGACCGAACCATCTTAACTCGTAATCATCATCATTTTATCTTCTTTCACTCCACATTTCTCTTATCACGCTATTTCACACTATCATCTCTCAAAGTCACTCCACGGCTTATTCAATTATGCTCCCACTCTCGTGATCCCAGTGGGATCATACAAAACTTTTGAGTTCATTAAGCTCCCACCAGGGAGCAGTGAACACTTATCGTTCCATTATAATCCCACACACCTGGAAGTAATCATGTGATGTGAAAACAGCCCTCGAGTGGAATTATTTCTTAGAGGTCGCCCCGTGCGCGGGCTGCAATAGATAGAACAGCCCTATGTAGCTAGGATCAACATGGAATAAAACTGAAGGAGTTTTTGAATCCCACAAATAGTGGGAGCCACAAATAGTGGGACACATTAATCTCTTTCAAAACCCATAACTTTCGTTTTACTTACATTACTTTCCTCTCAAAAGCTCTATGTTTAATTGTTAGCATCCCCTGCAACTCATATCGAAGACATTTGACGAGTAACTCAATAATTCTTAAACCACAATCCCAACCCTGTTACTTTTACTTTAAGTGAACTTAGTTTATAGGTACAAATCACAAGTATCTGCGAGTTTTTTTAACTCGACAAAGACCTTCAGACCGCCTCTGGCTTGCAAGACTTATGCAAAATACCTTCATTCACTACGTATTATTTACCCTTTATGTAAGAATTATTTACCCTTTCGCCCGATATTTAACTTACAAACGTACAAGTTATGCGTAACGTAAATACTAACTACGCGCGTAAGTCTGAAATATTGAACAACGAACGTTTGATTAACATTATTATTTGTCAGTATATTGTACCATGGTATTATTTGTACTACGAGTAACATATGAATAATATAGAGCGCGTGTTCTATTTATACTTAAAGCTATTTATGAATCCTCTCGTCCCTTTATAAGATTAAGATTTTCATATTTCATATATGAAAACTCGGCAATCTCGCCGTACATTTCAACATTAAACTTCAAAACGATCTAGCTGGAAGACTTTCCAAAACGAATCCCTTCGTAATCTTATCAAAAACACTTGCCAGCCCACAGGTCACAGTAACTAGATATTTTTGGTTAAACAGCAAATATTTTGACTTTCTACAGACTGTACCTACCAACCCTCACAATTCGAAATACAACTATACTATAACCATAACTTCAAGCCTCGTATTCACTAGGGGACTTCCCTAATGTCCGATTCCAATATTCTACTAAGAGACGACGCATCTTTCATTACCATGGGAACGTAGTTATCTGTCGAAAGGCGCCATACATTTTTTGACAGAAAACCAACGTATTATATTGTTAATTTACGAAGGAGAACTAAAACAACACAGGACATACCTAGAGTATGTCCTGTGTTGTGTGGTGTTAATGCACTCAATATTATTATGCCTTTTGTCTCAAACCTTTGTTCAATTAACATCTCATCATAAACTAGACATTAGTTTGTTAAAAATGGTTATTTTAACGGTAATATTATTATATTAACAATCCATGGTTGCAACATTAGTAGAATATTTGAAGCGGGCATAAGTCGAGCGACTCGACATCGCATGACATGTCTGGAAAATTCGCGAGGACATTGATTGCGCAAGTGCGCTCATTAGGGGAGGCCTATGTCCAGCTTTGGACTGCTCTAGGCTGATCATGTTGTTTAAATACGAGGCTTTGTCATTTAAACACAGTTTATAGCACGACGATGGATGGTTGTCGAAGTATCACGATTCGTCGAGGTCGAGGTCGCGGCCGACTGGCTGAAGGGCCGTGCCGCCGACTGCTTGCCGCACCATCTCCACGCGAGCATGTACACGGAAGTGCAGGCGAGACTCCAGATTGTAGCCCGAATATTTCTTCCTGAAAAAATATGCAACACTTGTTTGAGAGCACTGATATAGCACATAAACTTCCATTGGTGCACGACCCAGATCTAAACCGACCTTAGGATCGGAGGGCGGGGTCACTGTGTACGTGCCACAAATATTCTGCGCCTCGGCAAACTTCGTGGTTTGTATGAAAACCGAATTAGTCCAAGTATGCAACTAATGGTTAATTCAATTCAATTTATTTATTTGTCAGAAAGTAGGTGTATAAATTAGCTAATAATATTCAACTAATATTATTACCTGAACCAAATCTTAAAAAATTATAAGTATCTAAGTACGTACATAATTATTGTAATATCTCATCATATACATACCATATTAGCGTTAGTTCGTATTTCAGAAGCTAGACGAAAATTGCCGAGGCACACAATATTTGTAGTACTACTGTACATACACACCAACTGGACAACATTCAACATGAAGAAAATTAGTTAAAAGTATAGGCTGCAACCATGCAAGTAGTGCCAAAATTGCCACTCTCTGTTCTTTTTAACATCGTCAAATAATCTTAGTGCTTAGAGACGAGGATCGGGATGACTATCCACTGAAATATTTATGCTTCTGCGCAATGAGAGATATGTCACTACTTTAACATGAACTTACTTCGCGTCATTCAATAAGCTCAAAGTGGTCTCCATGTCTCCCATCTGGTAATAGCACATGGCCATCTCACAAACGGCGTAAGGCACAAGGAAAGCATCCTCCTTTATTAAACGTTTGAGCCTGAAATAAAAGAAAATACTCAAGACCTGAAAAGGGCTCATATACAGCCGTTTAGGCGTGATTGAGGCACAAACATACAAATATTCTCACAAGCTTTCACATTTATAATATAGTAGGATACCACCACAAAACTACGCTAAGGAATTGCGCAGTAAGTCGCTTTTAATTCTTCGATTCTCGTGGGTTCGAGAAGGTCAACCTACTTAAGCGCCTTTTATTTTCTGCTGTGTAATTTAATAAAAACAAATTACATTATTATAAATTTGGAAATCTTTTTTAAAGCTTTGGGCACATCTAAAACAAATTCTTATTTATAATATGTAACTTTTTTTTAAAATACCGGGATTCCCTTCGGAATCCTAAAAATGATTTTTCAAAGCCGCAATTTTATATAGGTTAAGTCAATTTCATGTTTTTGAAATCCCGGAATTAAAACATGATTTTAACCATCCCGGGATTGTAGAGGAGGTATTATCAACTCCGTGTTACTTCCACGCGCGAACTTTAGGTAAATATACTCTACCTATTGCGATCCTTGATCATAAGGTATAAGGCGTAAAGTCTTACTCGATGACTCTTTGGAACTCTGCGATCGCGCTCAGTGGCAGTTCCATTGCAGAAAGGGCGCAGCCGTGGATGTAGTACAGCAGTGCCAGATTGTCAGACATGTAGTCGCCCATCCAATCGCACGAGTCACCTTCCACTTGCTTGCGCGTTTTCTCTATCAACTGCGAAACATTTTAAAACATTACCATAACTTTTGTAAACACTGGAAATGTATGCCTAATTTTTAAATCAAAAATTGAAAAACAAAAAGAATATTTGCCTAAATTGAAAATGCCAAAAAATAACTTAGTCATACGAACTACGCAGTGAAAAATTCATGAGAGCAGAAGACGCAATATGTAACCTTCATACGATATAAACGCCTCATTTTTTGCATGTCGTGTTCTTCAGAATTATATCTAAAATATCTAAAAATCATGCAAAGTTCGAAGTGCAAAGTACATAATTATTAATCTGTGCTTTTTGTTGAGCTTTCTATAAATGTGGATAAACGCCGCTAAACTCATAAAGCATTGTGATAAGTAAAGTCAAATGGACAAAAGTTCAACAGTGTTTTGTATATACAATGAGAAACAAGAGCCTGGAAAAGTTGTGAATAATAAAAATAAAGTAGCGGGTGTTGTTATGCCGCGGCAATTCAATGATTTGATAATGGCTGTTTACAACTGCGACGGCTGTTTTTTTGTTTGTATAAACTAAGGCATTTTACCATCTATATAGATGATTTATACAGCGTCAGGAGGCCACATTTACCTTCACTAACGGGACGCTGCAGTACCCGGGACGAATTAAGATGGAGTAGGCTTGCCCAGCACCTATTCCATCCTCTCAGCTTCGTCGGCCTTGTCTACAGGAAAGACATGGTCAATACGTGCGGAGCTGACTAAGCCGCGGGTTTCCTCACGATGTTTTCCTTCACCGTTTGAGAGTACATAAATTTTTCGCACAGAAAAATCCATTGGAACACGACCGGGTTTAAACTCACGACTATCAACTAGACCACCAGTGCTCTCTTGTTTGTAAAACGTATCCAGCAATCCACGCAATATTTTTTGTTTGGTTACCGTGACAAAACGTTGCAGCAGAGGCTTAGCTCTGGTGAGGATAGGGAAGAGGTTCCAGATGCACATCAGCTCTAGAGCAGGCAGTAGCAGCCGGCCGCGCTGCGCGTGGTACCGCCCACAGCGCCGGATCACAAACTTCTCCATCGGCAGAGATTTTCCGGCGATGCGCACTTTATAGGACGGCGCGTCACTGTAAACAAACATTTGGTGGTCTCGGTGGCGTGGCGGGCGATTGCTCGGCAGAGACGCAAGAGGCGCGGATTCCATTCCCGCTGCGGAGGAAATGTTTGTCGTCCGAGTCTGGGTGTTGTGGTACCATGGTACTCGTAGTTTCTGATACCCACGACACAGGGAATCCTAGTGTGGGGTCAGGATGTATGTCTGAGCCCACACTAAGATTCCTTCTTCTTCTATCGTGTTGTTGTAACAACCAGTGAGGAAATATACTTTGACAAATAAATAGGACATTTGAATAAAATTCCCACGAAAGATGTTACGAGTATAGCACTAAGTAAAGCGATAAGTAAGTAAGATGGTTCTGGCCGATGGCAAACAAGTTCAAAAGAGTTGTAAAGAGGATAATAAAAAAAAATCTAAGTCGCTTTCTAGATGGTACTTTACCGGAACTCCCAAAGGCCATAAAGAGCTAACGACCTTCTGATTGGTCCGATTGTAAAACGGTTTTTAGTCTGTATCTGGGGGATACTAGCGCCATCTAGGATGCCTTAAGAGACTGAAACTTCTTTTTTGCAATTACCGTATGAGATCGTCAACCATAGGCACGTCGCATCGCCTGAGGTCCGAGCCGCCCGACTGGAGAAGCATGGCGGCCCTAACGTAAGTGTGCGTGGTTTTGGACCATGCACTTTCCTCTATCAATTTGCCAGCGTAGTTTGCAGACTCCACGAAATTCAGCTTGAGTCTGAAATTGGTGGAATTCATGAGATCGATTTTTGATCAAAGAAAGTATTAATAAACACGTAATTAAAATTTTGAAGACGTAATTTGTCTTTGTCGTACTACTTACTACTACAATTCGTTACATTTACAGTTACACTTCTAACTCCCGAATACTCAAACGCATCTGAAAGTTGAGCACGTCTCAAATGACGATTTTTTTTGTCAAGTTTTCATGAGAAACTGTCAAAAAACCGTGAGTTGAGACGTGCTCAAGTCTTAGTCGCATTTGAGTATTCGGGGGTTAGGCACTAGTAAATAACAAACGATGATTCATACCCTTGGACCCACATGAGCTCCCAGTAGCAGAGGAGGCGGAACTGCTTGAAAGTTTCCTGACTGATGATAGCTCGATTGTAGGTCTGAATGCCGAGATCCAGCTGGCCGCGTAAGAACTCGGCTCGCGCTTGGAACGCAAGAAACCACACGCTATCAGGGTAGTTCTGAAAATAAAGCACAGCTTATTAAAGGTTATTACAAATATCCTACAGGTATTCTCAGAATAAGATGTAGGGATGAGTGGTATAACATCGATAATAGTAGAGTACTTATCGTTATTATTTTGTTTGTAGCCATACATATAATATTTATTTAAAACATCGATTCTTGAAAAGTTGTTCATGCAAAGGTGGAACAAGCATTTAGTTAAAAAAAATCGATTGAATAGTAATGTTTAGCTACCCAAAATAAAGCAGAGGTGTTTTCCAATATAACATGCTCTATTAAAAACATATAATAATGAATGTAATAGTGATAAGTTTTACCGTGAGCGCCTTTTTGAGCACTTGCTCAGAGTAGGCAATGTCGCCCTGTCCACCGATGAACTGGCAGATGACGAGGTGGTAGGCGAGCAGAGTCAAATCGCAGAGTACTGCTCGCATGCCGGCTGAGTTCGAGCCTTTATCCAGTTCACTCAGCCCGTAATACTGGAAATAAACATATCCGTCAACTCTTATAGAACTAATGGCTTCCACCCGCGAAATACTTAGAAAAGCCTATTCGCTATTCTTGTCTTTTATAAGCTACATACAAAAAACAGACAGACATATCTGTTTGTCAACTTTTATATGATTATCAGCTTCTACCGGCCAAATACTCAGTCAATAAAAGTCTGTTCGCTATCCTAGGACAACTCAATTCCAAGTTACATATATAGAAAAAAGTATTAGGACATTATTCGGAAGTGGGAAAGTTACCTTGTTACCGGAGAAGCCTACAAACTCCAACAAAGCGACCAGTTTCGGCGGCAACAGCGAGATCATCAGGTTGAATGTGGCTGTACCAAGCCGCACACCGCTCTTGAAGTGAACCCTTGAATCTTTGGAATCCCATTTCTTCACCTCCTTGATTTCCCAGCAGGCTCTGACAAAAATTATATAATAATATTTTAAATCAGGACGTTTGTCATTGTTTGACAACGTTTGACAATTGTCAGGAAGGCAGTTCTTAACTCTGCGGGTGGGACAAAGTGCAAATTGAGATACATCAAGCGCCTAACAATACGAAAATAAAATAATACGTCTTTCGTCTCATTAAAAATGTGAATTTAATGAGAGCTAACTGTTCAGCATAACTGTGTGCTGAATGCTGATTCCGATATGCTTATGGCCTGACTAATCCTTCAAGGATTTCTTGGCATAGATTTATTACCTACATTATAGTTAGCTCATTCATTAGGTAAGAAAATCAAGTATACGTTAGGTTAGCTCACTGTGCGCATGGTATTTATGTTTACACTGCAATATATACAGAAGACATCTTGTTTTAGGTTGTTAAATTTTTTTAAGATTACTTCAGTATATTATATTACAAACATTAGCATAAAACAGACCTTTCATATAATACCTACCGGTTTTAAGTTTTTATTTGACTTTATAATAGTGTTAAATGCCAACGCTAACAATTAATTATTTTATTTTTATTTATCAACTAGCTGCCGCCCGCGGCTTCGCTCGCGTGGTACCCGAATAAAAAATAGCCTATATGTTAATCCAGTACATGTACTATCTATATTGCAAGTTTCATTCAAATCCGTTCAGCCGTTTAGGCGTGATTGAGGCACAAAAATCCAAACATTCAAATTCAAACATCCTCACAAACTTTCGCATTTATAATATAAGTAAGATGCTTGAGATTGAGAATACGCTTTTTGGCATGGGATCGATATAATAATAGTAGATATAAGTTGCGATATAATATAATATCACACACGTAAGTATCAAATGAAGCGAGAATTAGGCTCATAAGAACTTATAATAATGATGCTCCCTTTGTGGAACTATTCAAAAACTATATATCTCATGGTACGGAACCCTTCTATCGTGATCGAATTACACTGTGAAACGTCACTTAAGTCACAAGAAAAACTACAACCGAATCCTTAAATAAAACGCTTCGATGGCGCGTTCTAGGATCGGTCACGTTTTAGCAGCGCCATCTAGTTGTGAATTTGACAACACGCAACGGACTCGACGTAAAAATATATTACGGTGGAAGTTACGTCAGAAAAGCAAATCAACTTCGTTTATTATATTTATTATGTTTTATACTGGGGGGTTACTATGAATTCTTAGAGCAGAGCAGTATTTGAACTGCCCGACTTTTTTGTGCCATTTTGAACTTTATGCAGAACAAATAAGCACAAAAAAGTCGAGCAGTTCAACTATACTGCCCTGCTCTAAGACCACATAGTAGCCCACCTGCAGTGTTAACAGTCCAAAATATTATCGCAACAATAGTGTAATTTGACATTGACAGTTCCTTTTCCATATGTTTGTATCATCTATTATTAATCTGTGGTATCATCGCTGTCATATGTCAAAATAAAAGTATTCTATTTTTCATGAAAAACATGCTAAAAATAAAGAATTTACAGGTAATTATGACATCAAATAAATGAGAAAAATCGGCTCTTTAATTTGATATAGGTTATGTGCAATTTTAGACCAAAAATCGATTCCAGGTTTTCATACCTTTTCACCCCTTTAGAGGTTGAATTTTGAAAAATCCCTTCTTAGTACACCCCTACGTACCAAGGTTTACCTACACTGAAAATTTCAAGTCTCTTCGTCCAGCGGTATAGCAGCCGCCGCTAGAAAGGCTAAACTGGTGGTCAACGTGGAAACTTCCTTTGATTCGTGCACACAAGCCTTGACCAAGCCAAGCCAAGGATCTGTGACGAACCTTGACGAGCCAAGGTGAGAATAGCAAGCTTACTCTTTAAAGGTAGACTTTCCAAATAAGCAGTGGCTCCGCGTTAGTGACGCCGCGACAGAAGTATTACGCAAACGTATGGAACGTCATTCGAGTGCAGTGTCAATGACACTGCGAATAACATTCAACACGCAGTTCCACGCTTGCTTCGCAAGTCTACCTTCAGCCAACCACTCCGTTTCAATGTAGACGTTAGCGGTGGCTCGGCAAACGTGAATATCAAACCCAAAACCAACTTAAAAATGGGTACCTCTAGGGAAAACTGCTTAACTTGGTGAGGAATAGTGCATGTAAAAACTAAACCTTGTATAAATAACACTAAAAAGCGTGACATCTTACTGGTAGGTGCTGTAGCAGGTTTTGACTTTGAGTGTGCCTTTAAACAAGCCTGTTAGGTCCTCGCCCTCTATGACCGTCAAGGCTGCTTGGAGAAGCAGTGCCTCTGCGTAGCACAATTCGGCGTGAGCTTCTAGATCGGAGTACGAGGCAAAGTTTGGCTGAAAACGAAAGGAGTTCCTGCTAAGGATTCACATAGCTTTTGTACAATGTTTTATTATTAAGGCGTTGATATTGTTTTACCGAGCGAGGACTTGATCAAGGATTTAAAATAAACAAATTGCATTGGTGCGTCTACGTTAAGTACTGGTTCAACAAATCAATTTTATTGTTGTTACCCACAAGATTCCAGATAGTGTACCTATTTCGAGATGTGAAAAGCAGTTATTCTAATGAGCCTTGGCAGGTATACGAAACTTTCCATGTCCGTAGGTACCTTTTTGATAATCGAGCCAATGCTTTCCACAAATGTGTATCGCCTTCTATGCTTTAAGCAGATTGATACACTTGTTTTAATTGCAGCAATCGCTGCTTGTATCTGGTTGGGGTCGAACGTTAGCATCGCAGGTATGAACTCAAAAATGGCTAATCCCAGACTATGGTAGAGAGATGTGCGTGACCTGTAAACAAATAAATTTGCTCTACTATTACGCAATGAGCTAACTTTCTTGCGAAGCGCACTGTAAAAGAAGTAAAATGGCTTTGCCGTACATTCTAACGCAATTTTAGAGCGCTTCGGAAATACTGAACTGACAGACAGATGCTTTGAGCGTTTTACATTAAGTAATAATTAAATCATGACAAAAACGAACGCAAGAAAAATTACATAACTTATGCATGTGACATTTACGAAATGTGGCCCAGTTTCTTTGGGTTTATTCTTAAACATGACAGGCCAGTTTATACAAAAGCAATATTTACCATGGCTTCATGATTGACATAGCACCCTGTAGATCGTTGTTAAAAAACTTCTTTATGGCCTTGTCACAGTCTATAAAGGACTGCTCTAAATCAATTGATTGTCTGCAAATAAAAATAATTCAGGACGTATATAATATAAGAAGATATACATAGTAGTTGCTGAAACAATCAGATGTGACTAACGCGGACAACCGACATCGCACCATAAAATATTATATACGTTTCGCATTTTGGTTCAAGAACTCTAAAAATGTTGCTAATTTTAGTGTAGGAACTTCATAAGGCTTCCTCCAATAAAAATAGGCTCGTCGACGCGCATGTATGTTTTCTTACAAAACGCCGTTGGAACTAGGAATTAATAAAGATAAAATCAAAACAAGTCTTATCCGAGAAGATACACACGACTTGATGACCTTCTACATGAATTAATCGGTGTGTCTTGTTTTAGATAAGTTCCGATATATGTAAAATGCAATAGTGGAACATCAGGCGAGTCAAAAACGGCTTAATTAAAATCATATTTTGAGGCTCGAACATACAAACATCTACAAACTTTCGGATTTATAATATTAGTTCATTCGGAGATTGATCCAAGAAAGTCATAACATCTGATATAGCCTCACAGACTTATACACTACAGTCAGGCTTGTTGATGCGTATGTGTCGAGTGTAGTGTATTGACCTGTCGTGGTTGGTGGAATACATTCACAACTTTCTTGAGTGCCTATGCCTACATTTCATTCCCGTTTCCCAAACCGAATTTTATCAAAATAGGTAGGAATATTCGATTAACTAAAGCATTTATTAATACATACATACATACATATCACGCCTGCTTCCCATAGGGGTAGACAGAGATCACGGATATCCGGAAAATGTATTAAAATTATGTTTATTTGTTAATTAGACAAGGACAAATCGGCTAATAAAAGAAATAAAAGCAAGACAATAAAGAGGGACAAAAAGAATGAAGTTTTTTTAAAATACAGCTACCGTCTCCCTTACCACTTCTATAAAGGAGAGGAGAGAGAGAAGACGGTAGCTATGTTTGATGCCAATTTCGATATTTCAATGAGGAGTCGTCATGACGACAACTGCTGACGTACCCGGATTTCGTCATTCATCAAGGTGTTTAAGTATAGCGACAGACAGTTATTATTTTATTTATTTTGGAAACTAACAGCACGAATCAACATTACATATAAAGGTTAACTTATAAAGGTTATTAGAATCAGAAAGCCAATAACAAGTCTTCACAGTTAGTTACAGAATAAACAGAATGAGCACAACAACAAGAGCAAGATAGAAATAGTAACAGTAAAGAGTTCTGTCCACTAGTGGGTTGATGCACACTAGTAGATAAAACTCCCTAACAATTTACATTATCGGCATATTAAAACGTTTAAATATTAAGTGATCACTTAAAGAAACAAACGAAATTAGTTAAAGAAGAAGAAGAAGAAGAAATAACATAAATAAGTCACAATTTACTCACAAATTAGTAGCAGAGTCATCACATGCGTCTTCATAAATATCCTGAAACAGAAGTGTTGAGTCTAATCAGGCTTTTCAACAGAAATTCTCGAATTGACAAGTTAGAGAGCAATCGAGTATTGAGTTGCAGAGCAAACTATGGGCTCGATCAGACCAGACAGTACCCAGACTGTCTGATCGAGCCCACAGTTTGTACGATTTTCTCGGGGCGAGGTACGTCCTGACTAAGCGAGCATTTGCCTCGCGCAACTGCCTCGCTGTTCGGTCAGTCACCATGCAGCTAATACTGATTGATTAGCCAATAAAACGGAACTTACATCATTTACATCCTGAAAGTCCTCAAAAGCTAAAGACGCTGAGTCGCTGAACGACGAACCAGAAGTAAGGGATTCACCAACGGCTGCTTTTGTGTTGCCAGCCATCATTTCTGCTAAACAAAATAATTGATAATGTATTAGGGAACCAAGGTGTTGCGATGAGAAAATACATAAGGTGCTCAGAGTTGGTTGGGTCGGCCAATAATAAAGAATATAATAAATGAAGCGCTCGTGGCGTAGTTTGCTTAGACGTTCTTGATTGATTGTTGAAGTTAAGCAACTTTGTACGCGGTCACAATTGAGATGGGTGACCGTAAGTGGCATTACGAGCTGAGCGCTTCCGTGCTTCGGAGGGCATTCAATTGTCGGTCCCGGCTTTTAAGTCATTAAGCCATGGCAGAGGCCTTTAGGCGGCCTAAAAACTCCGTCACAAGTGTTGACCACTAGCTCATAACGAACTTACTTTTATAACGAATACATTATCTACGTATTAAATATGTATAGAATCCTTATAGAATCACAAGCACATAAAAATTACAGCTCAGTCGTATACCTACATAATGTACATATAGGTACTATCTACCTGTTGTTCTTACATACTTTATGTTACTCAGCAGTTACATACGTGAAAACCTATAATTGGCTTTCTGTTTCTACCAAGTAGTTTATTTGTTGGTTGTCCATGAAAATAAAGTGTGTTATTTCAAAGACAGAATAATAGCTCATAACTTGAAAACACTGTGTTTTTGGAAGTTTTTAACGTGTTTTATACATTAATTGTCTTCAAACAGCACAAGACAAACGTTAAAATCAAGTATATTTTTTAGGGATAGTCTTCAGTTAAGTCTGGTACATCTCATCTTGATACATGACCTATTCCATGTATTATGAATGAAAAATATATCAAATAAATCAAGAGATTCTGGTAATAAAAGGACTGAAGACAGTTGGAAAACGAATATAGGTAACAAAATGGAGATGATAAAATTGCCCGAAATCTTATATTATAAGAATCTTTGTCCTGACCAGAGATGGGCGCTTACCCGGTAAAAACCCGACCTTTGGGTTTTTACCCATTTATACCCATTTTTACCTACCCATTTCGAATTAATACCGGGTAAAAATTCAATGCATCTTTTTTTGAGGTACAACTAATTATATATGCTTTTACTTGTTAGTTTTTATTCCTAATTAGCTATAACTAGCTGTGCCCCGCGGTTTCACCCGCGTTTTTCTCGTTTCCGTGGAAATACCGAGATAAAATATTACCTATATTATAGCCTCCCTACCAACTCTTAACATCTTACACACGTGATAACTTTTAAACGAAATATCCGATTGAGATGAAACAAAAAGTATTTTACTTCTACATAAATACTCTTGATAACATAATGCTTAATTTCGATAAAGATTAATATTACGATACATATTTAACGTAGTTTTTTTTTCTTCAGACGATTTAATAATTATTTTGAACACAAAATCGGTTATTGTGATTAAACGATGATAGCTAGATATATGCTCTCCCGGACTTTTTTGTAGGTCTTAATGGGATCTACAAACCCGTAGTACATCATTTTGTTCTATTGTCAATAGTTTTTGCAGCGCACGCAAAAATAGGTTTTCGATTTTACACCTTGTGTTACAAAATAGCAATTTTATTACGGATCCCTAATTTTGAAAAAAAAACATAGCCTATAGCCTTCCTCGATAAATGGATTACCCAACACTGAAAAAACCATTCAAATCGGACCAGTAGTTCCAGAGATTAGCACGTTCAAACAAACAAACAAACACTGCAGCTTTATAATATTATATATAAGTATAGAGTATAGATGATTTGACTCGCCTCACAGCTCACTTGGCAGTAGCTCTTCCTTTGCGCTGAAGGTTATGGCTGCGATCCCCACCCAGAAAAAATTTTGTGTGATGAATATAGATGTTTGTTCTGTGTCTAGGTGTTCTAACGTATTTACAAACAAAAAGTATATAAGTATTTTATCAGTCATCTGGTGGAAAAAATGTGGAGAAGAGCAAAGGTTGTGGCACTTTTAAAGCCTGGGAAGTTCCACGATGACCCTAAAAGCTACAGGCCCATTTCATTGTTGTGTCACCTATACCAACTGTTTGAGAGACTCCTCCTCAACCGTCTCACGCCACTTGTGGATTCAAAACTGATCCACGAACAAGCACGATTTAGGCCCGGAAAAGTCTGTTGTGGGCAGACTCTTAGACTCACCCAACATATCGAGGACGGCTTTGAGACGAACAATATAACAGGCATGGTTTTAGTTGACCTAACTGCTGCTTATGATACCATAAACATCCGAAAACTCCCAGGAAAAGTTGAAGATTTGACCAACGATCTTGGGTTTGTTCAAATACTTGGTGAACTGCTTCGTAACCGCCGCTTTCAAGTTCACCTTCTTACGGAAAAAAGTAGATGGCGCAGCGTCAAAAACGGACTTCCCCAAGGGAGTGTCCTTGCACCAACCCTTGTATACGAACGATCAACCTAGCAGCCCAAATACAACCCGTTTCTTATACGCGGACGACCTAGCTTTGACCACCCAGACAAAAACCTTTGAAGAGGCGGAAGAGAACCTGATCGTCGCCCTTGAAGAACTAGGAGCCTACTAGCCTGCGCTTTCCACTTACGCAACCACCGGGCTGATCGGTTTCTTAACATCACGTGGCAAGGAGTTACCATCCAATGTGAGCGCTATCCAAAGTATCTTGGCGTAACACTGGACAGATCATTGTGTTACAAACCACACTGTCAAAAGACAAAGATGAAAGTCGGCTCTTGCAACAGTCTACTACGGCGTCTAACATCTACCAAGTGGGGAGCAGCGCCAGACGTTTTACGTTCTACTGGTATGGCGCTGTGCTTCTCCGCCGGTGCCCAGTGTGGCACAGGTCTGCACATGCCAAACTCGTTGAAGCGCCGAAACCATGCCGCACCTGCTGGTGTGCACCCTGTGTCCAACCACCTGCACTAGGGATGACCTCAACGCCGCTACAGATAACGCGATTGAGGTGGCCACCTTTTACTCTAAAAACATTTAACGAAGCATCGACACGAGAAGAAGAAGAAGTCATCTGGTTCCCATATTACAAGTTATTCTTAGTTTGGGCCTAGATAGTGCTGTGTTAGAATGTCCGCCACTATTTATTTATTATTTTATTTGTTTATTTAGTATTAAGTAAAATAAACCCGAATAAAACATTTTATACTGGGTACAAATACGGGAGCGGTTGGGGGGTCCATCGCATGGCTTTGCCGCCATTTTGTTTTGTCTTTGAATTGTGAATTTCTGTAAAAACAAAACAAAAGGTGACTGAGAAATCGTTTTCGTTACAGTACGGTTACGGACCGGTAGGTGAATCTAGGCAATCGGTTAAAAAAAAATTTAAAATACAGGTCGAATTTTTACCCGGCATTAACAAAAAATACCCGGTATAAATGGGTATTTTTTAATTTTTACCTATTTTACCCTTTCCTTCCTATTTTACCCTCCCGAATTTTTACCCACCCGCCCATCTCTAGTCCTGACTGACTGACTGACTGACTGACTGACAGACAACGCACAGCCTAAACCGCTGGACGTAGAGACTTGAAATTTTCAGTGTAGGTAAACCTTGGTACGTAGGGGTGTACTAAGAAGGGATTTTTCAAGATTCAACCTCTAAAGGGGTGAAAAGGGATGAAAACCTGGAATCAATTTTTGGTCTAAAACTGCACATAACCTATATCAAATTAAAAAGCCGATTTTTCTCATTTAGTTGATGTCATAATTACCTGTAAATTCATTATTTTTGGCATGTTTTTCATGAAAAATAGAATACTTTTATTATGACATAATGACAGCGATGGTACCACAGATTAGTAATAGATGATACAAAACATATGGAAAAGGAACTGTCAATGTCAAATTACATTACATTCATTAGTGTCTAAAAAAATCCAAAATAAAGATAAAAACTGGCCAAGTGCGAGTCGGACTCGAGCACGTACCCGTACCATTCTACTAATACTATAAATGCGAAAGTTTGTGAGGATGGATGGGTGGATAGATTTAGGTATGTTTGTTACTCTTTCACGAAAAAAACTACGGAATATACTTACATACCCTATTATTCATATTCGTTCGCTAAAAGTTAGCCCAGTCACTGTTTGTCATAATGAAATGGTAAGAGATGGAAATACTTTAGTCATCGTTTAGTGTACCTACACTATATTATTATGAATAATGAGGATAGTAGGTACCTACGTGTGCTGGAATGGGACATGGAGTACTTTTTATCTGGGTACCGCGTGAGCGAAGCCGCGGGCGGCTGCTAGTAAACAATAATTATGAATACAATACTAGTTCTTTCGAACTAGTGTGGTTAAAGGATCTTAAGTGCGCCTCAAAGAGGCTCGTTTCGTGGACATGGCACATGTTTTCGATCTTTTTTATGGTTTTTAAGAAATAAATCATCCATCAATCAAATTAACAGTAGACAAAATCATCAGAAAATTTAACAGTAGACAAAGAGATAGTAGAAAAGAAGTAGAAGACAGAATATCAATTTAACAGTAGAGGGAAAAGGGCTCTATAATCATTTTCGAGCATACACAACTGGGATCAGGATTAAGTTTATGGACTAACAGTAAACCTCAGGAAAAAATCATTACGCAATCCTTCTTCGCAATCGGGTAAAATGTGGAAAACTACAGCTGAAGAATTAATGTTAGCAGCTGCTGGAAGAAACCTGATTGCTGCTGGAGCAAACGATCGTATAAAAATAAATATGACGCTCATTTTTAGAAATATAGTGGGAACCATCATGCTCACCACGCTGGAAGTTGTTTTATATAGGGGTCAAGATTATACAATGCATCGTTTGCTCCGGTCGGCTACGTCACCCAAACGGAACAGCGCTGGACAGACAGTTTCTATTCAACTTCACAATTGCAACATAAACATAATGGGTCGTCGTCAAGGATAGCGCTTCGAATCACAGCAGATATAATCCTAGTAGAAATCCGAAATTTCATTTATGAATTTAAAACACTGACAGAAGACGTACGGCGATCTACGGCGATGCAAGAAAACAAACAAGTACCAGAAAACAGGCGGGGTGTACCAGTTGAAAACAATGAACGTATCAACCACTTATGCCCGGTTCCAATATTATAGTACCGGTCGACGGACCGTTAACTACCATAGAAACATTGTTTTCTGCTGCGCTTTTCGACATAAAGTAAAGTAGTGCAAAATAAAGTTATTAATAAGTCGGTAAGCTGATATGTTTAAGCCAATCCAATAACATAAAAAAAAAACAAAGAATCATGTGTGATTCGGAACGCAGCGCAGCACACACGTCTTACTCTCACCTTACCTATAATCGGGTGGCGTGGCGGTAACCCCATCCTTTTTGAGTGCCTGTCACGATGTGACTGGCACTCCAGCAGACCACCCTCCTAAATAACGTTTTCAAAAACTATACTGTGTAATTTTTACCTGTACATCAATGATCGAAATAGATAATATAAATTGTTTTGAATTTTTAGGAGATGAGTGATTTTTATACTATTTATTTAACCGAACCTTGAGTTATGCACATATCTGAGATTGGAACTACTCTGATTATGATAAGACATTTATCCCAAAAATCTAAACCAATATTGATACAGATAAAGAAGCAGGTACTAACCTAATCTTATTTATCTGTTGGTACTTATTGTTTATGGCCGCTGTTATTTCCCAGTATAAAAATTAAACAACATGCCCTGGCTGGTCACGTACAAAGCCAAATTTATCTATGTTATGGACCAAGTGATAAATTGGGCAGTATATATAGTGCCCGGTCATTATGAAAAATGCGCAATATGAGAGTGCAATTTGATAATAATTATTCAAATAATCAAATTGACCGGGCATTATACATATTGTCCATCACCTTTTGGGCAGAGTAATACGGGTTGGGTCTAGTATCCAGTAGCAGGAGTTGGGGGGTAAAAGAGGTTAAATCTGGTAGGGTTTTAGTCCCAGATTATAACTGTCTGTACCACTCTTATTACAAGGTAATACATAGTTTTCGAGAAATTAATAAAAAATGTTCCTAACCTCAAATCAGATAAAGAGTGAAATGAAACGTTAAAATGTGCGATTGACAATCAAAATCTGTCTCAGTATGTTGTCTAAGATGTAAAATGTGGTGCAAAATCGTAAAACGGAACGTTAAAAAACTATGCGTCAGGTCAGGTGACATGTGTCACGGTATTCGTTTGTTTTCGTCATTTTATTTCATGTTGATCTGAAATATAAATTGATTTACAGTGTAGTTTTTCCTTTTCGCTACTCAATGGCATCGCGAATTTATTTAGAGTATAGATAAAAAAAAAAAAAAAAAAAAACATAGTAGCATAAACCTTGTTATGGCTGTGGCAACACTAGCTGTCACTTTTTCTTCGCGCGCTCTGCCGGCATCGTTCGATTTCTGAATATTTTTTGCAAAATCCTTGCAAATCCAGTTAATCTTCCACAATATTAAGTGTTTTTGTTATCAGTGATAATAGTTCGTTGGTAGACATGCCCAGTGCTAAGAAATTACGAAAAAAGATCGTAAAATACGAAAGGCGGCTTCACCGAAAACACCGGGAACTCAGTAGAAGCCGTAGCAGAAGTCGTTCCAGATCACATCTTCGTCGGGACCCTTCACCTATCTCCAGTCCATCATCGGAAGGTAACAAGTCTCCTTGTATTTTCAGATTTCATCTTGTAGGTACCTTCTAACCATCTCCCTGTAGCATACTTACCGTGCCTGTACGAGATACAATTGAGCACGAAGATCAAACTTGGTACGAGATACCACAGCTTTGATTCGGTACGAGATACCAAAAGCACACGTACGTGATACGGTGTACTACTTATTTAGTCTACAAATCAGAACACGCGATGTTCTAGTAGACAAAAAGCTACCTGCCTACCGTGCCTGTACGAGATACAATTGAGCACGAAGATCAAACTTGGTACGAGATACCACAGCTTTGATTCGGTACGAGATACCAAAAGCACACGTACATGATACGGTGCACCTACTTATTTAGTCTACAAATCGGAACACGTGAACTTTTTAGTAGACAAAAAAGGCAAAATATGGTTGATGGTTTTCAGAATATGTGAACAAAGAATGCAGCAACGTGATAGAAGTTGTTAAAACAATCAAGCCCAATGAGCAGCAACAGTTACCAGGACCATGTCGCTTCAAGGAGGATCAATTATCTCTCAGGACAACATGATTGACGTGTTCCAAAACAATATACTAAAAAAGTACAAATTGCCAGAGAATTGTCAACTATTGGAAGCACCAATTCTTAACGAGGAAGTTAAGTCTGTCACGACAGAGAGCTCTAAACTGAGGGATCAATCTGTTGAAAGGGTACAACATCAGTTGAGAATGGCTACAACAATTGTGGGCCAAATGACGACAGACTTAATGGGAAAAAAGGAGATCAATAGAATTAACTTTCAAAAAACTAAAACAAATGAGCAATTGATTGCACTACTTCTAGACAGTAACTTCAACTTTATAGAACAGGTCAAGCGAGATAAACACCTCTATGGCATTGACTTGGGGTCAAAAATAAAAACTAGCCAAGAATTGAAGAAGTCTTCATCACAAATCAAGAAGACTATACCAACACCAAGGACTGTAGCAATCCAGAGCGTTGGCACCGTGTGTTGAAACTGTGCCACACAGCCGCTGCCTTAGCAAGGAAGCCACAGCTACAGCCGTTCATGCCCCTTGAGGGCTGCACCCCGAGGACCTCACAGCAAGCACTGTACAATCAGGTATATGCAGGCATTATAAAACAATATTTTTCCTGTTGGAATCATATTACTAATAATCCTGTACTTCTATCTAAAGGATATCAAACTCCTCTTTTTGAAGTGCCTACACAAAGCATATTACCTACAAATAATATATCTAGCACAGAACAATATGCAACAGGCTATCACTAATCTGCTAGAACTAGGAGCTATACAGCCATGTAATCATAGTAGTGATCAATTTATCTCCAAAGTATTTCTAAGACCCCTAATGGGAAGTTCAGATTCATTCTTAATTGAAAACCCCTTGGAAAGTTCATCAAAGTTGAACATTTTAAGATGGAGGACATTATAACAGCTATAAAAATAGTAGACCATAATTTTTGCATGTGCCCCATAGATTTGAAAGAATCTTATTTTTTAGTGTCTGTGGCCCCGGAGAACAGGAAATACTTATGTTTTCAGGTTAAAAATTCCCTGTATCAATTCACAGTTCTCCCTTGTGGCCTTATACAGCTCCAAGTGTCTTTACAAAATTACTGAAACCTGTTATCAGTGTCCTTCAAAAACAAGGATTCTTATTAACCATTTACCTGATGATTACTTATGTATTGGTCATACATACAATGAATGAACAGCTAACAGGGATGCAACACTCAACTTATCTCATTGTTTGGGGCTTATTATAATACATGCATACATAAATATTATCATGTATCCCTAACGGGGTGGGCAGAACCACAAGTGATCATAAAGAGGCTTGCAGCCACTTCTGATCCAAGACATAAACTATGAAAAGAGTGTCTTAACACCAAGCACATCTTGTAAATTCTTGGATTTCATCATTAACTTACATGATAATGACTCTTGAGCTACCACAATAAAAACGAATTAAAGTTTTAGTATCAAAATTCAAAAAGTGCTTAAGACTGCTAAATAAGAGATTTTTCAAGCACTTTAGTAGCAGCTTGGCCAGATGTACCTTTTTGGCATATTACATACTAAAATATTAGAAAGAAAAATGTACTTAGATTTATCATTAAATCATGATAACTATGATGCTACAATGACACTAAAACCTATTCTCTTACCTGACTTAAAGTGGTAGTCTTCTAACATCAATCTCACAAATAAAAGAATATGTTGTAGACAATTCAAAATTGAAATATTTTAGGATGCATCTTTGATTGGATGGGGAACACATTGCAGTGGCGAGAGTGTTGGTGGTTTGTGGTCACACTCAGAATTTCACATAAATCAGTTAGAACTCCTGACAGCCTTATTTGGATTAAAATGCTTTGCGAAGTCACAACGTCACCGTAATATATTCATTCAAATTAACAACACTACCGCCATTGAGTGTATTAATAAAATAACTTTAATACTGAGTGGGAATTAAGCAATGAAGCCTATTCTTTAATAAAATATCAGTTTGAAGTCCCCCACTTTGATCTATTTGCTTCTAGAATCAATAAAAAATGTGATGTTCATGTCTCATGGAAGAGAGAACCTTGTGCATTTAACATAGATGCTCTGACACTTAACTGGGAACCATATTTTTTATGTTTTTTCCACCATTCGCCCTTGTAACTAAAAGTTTACAAAAAATAAAAAATTATAAAGCCAAAGACATTATAGTCTACCCAGTTTGGGAGTCACAACCCTGGTATCTACTTGCCATGAAACTAATAATAAGAGAACCTATAATATTCAAATGTAGTACCAACTTCTTGCTGATATCTTCTTTTAGGTCAATACACCCGCTGAGCAGCCACCTTACCCTGGCAGTGAACATCTTCTGTGGCAGGCATTCAGATGCCGAGGTTTGCCGGAAAGCTCATTGAACATCATGTTAGCTTCCATATCTGTAGGTACTATGAAGCAATACAATACTACTTACAAAAGCTGGTGGAGGTTTTGTCACACACAACCAAGAGTTATTTCTGACATCTGTGCCATTTGTCATACATTATTCTTAACAGATTTTTTTTTTTAAATGGAGCAGGTTACAATAACCTTAACTGACATAAATCTGCACTATCCATCCTCATGGGGGAAAAATGAGCACAGATGACAGAATTAAAAAGTTCCTAAAAGGAGTGTTCAGACTAAAACCTGCCATGCCACAATACGCAGAGATTTGGAACCCAAGTATTGTATTACATCATCTTGCCAAATTACCTTAAAACTCTGCTCCGAGCAAAGAAATGTTCACAAAAAAGTTGGCCACTATTAGCTTTAGCAACTGCTCAATGGGTGCAAACAATATCTTTGGTTAAGACAGATAATATTTTTATGTCTAATACTAACATTCTCTTAAACTATTAGCGACTTAGTCAAAACATCTGTAAGCACAAGAAAGGCTTCTAATTTAAACCTCCCATTTTATTCTCAAGAGCCTAAAATATGCCCTGCCAGCACACTTCGAGATTACATTCAGTACACAGCTTCAATTAGAAATGAGGAACCATATATCTTTCTCACTGATAAGAAACCTTATCACCATGCATCAAAGCAAACCATAAGCAGGTGATTAAAAGTACCCTCACTGAGAGTTGGAATTGATACAAGTAAATTCACCACTCATAGCACCCGTCACTCGGCTACCTCATCTGCTAATAGAGCCCTGTGTCTATGGATGTTATCAGGAAAATAGCTGGCTGGTCAAATAGTTCATCAATATTTGTTAGATGTTAGGTATAATTTACCCATTGAAAACCAAAATAATAACAATGATTATGTTCAATCTATTTTCAATGTGACTTAAAATTCAAGACTAGACAAGATTGTCTAATATAACAATTATTTGACTTATGATTAAGTAGATTAAATATTACATAATTATGCTGATCTTATGTAGGTAGTAGAAAAGCCTACTACCATACTCATCAGTAAAACCACACAACAGGAATGTGCTGTGTAGTCATTTATTGTGTATCATTCAACTACGATGTAGTTGAATTGAAGCTAACAATTAGTTTAATTGATTTGAAGTTTGAGTTGAAATTATTACATAATGTTTTGTATAAGCCAACAATTAGCTTAATGGATTTGAAGTTTGAATTGAACTTATAACATAATGTTTTGTATAAGGTATCCTTATATACTACAAAATAAACAAAATTGAAGTTTAAAAGATTTATTATTGTTAAAATAATTCAGATTAAAACATAAACAAATCTTACTAAATATTGCCCATTATGCTCTTAACTCTAAACAACTACACTGTAAATCAATTTATATTTCAGATCAACATGAAATAAAATTGAAAATTGGATGAACTTACCCAAGTGAAATCCAATTGTAATTTTATGAATGTTGATCTGAAATATAAATACCCACCCAGCCCTGTATCATTGCCCAAGGCATAATGGGCACCTAGGTATCCGGGTTCAGCTCTGAATCAGTGACAGCTAGTGTTGCCACAGCCATAACAAGGTTTATGCTACTATGTTTTTTTTTTTTTTTTTTTTTATCTATACTCTAAATAAATTCGCGATGCCATTGAGTAGCGAAAAGGAAAAACTACACTGTAAATCAATTTATATTTCAGATCAACATTCATAAAATTACAATTGGATTTCACTTGGGTAAGTTCATCCAATTTTCAATTAGTTATAATAAAGGTATGTCATGTAAAACAGATCCGACACGGAGCACCCCGACTTGAGTAGGTTAGGTTAGTATATAAAAAATGCGAGCGAAGCGAGCCCACTCAAAAAAACTAGTGACACAAACCCCCATAACATCTAAAAGAAAAACCTAAACATAACAACAACGCTTGAAGTCCGCCGCACGAGCCGCACGCTGAATGGCGGTCTCTGATTGGTCAAAGCGTGTCACGCCATGCGTACTTCCCTCCCCGCCCTCGCACCGCGTTAAATATACTAGCTTTATTATCAAATTGCCCAATTGTCATGTAGCAATATAATAATGACCGTGCAATGTGATAAATAATGAAGTTAAGATAGTAATTAATCACTTAGCCCGATAAAGCTAGACATTATTCATAATGCTCGTGCATTATAAATAATGCCCGCATTAATCACCTGGTCCATAACATCTACACTAATATTATAAAGAGGAAAACTTTGTTTGTTTGTTTGTACTGAATAGGCTCAAAAACTACTGGACCGATTTTAAAAATTCTTTCACCATTCGAAAGCTACATTATCCACGAGTAACATAGGCTATATTTTATTTTGGAAAAAAATAGGGTTCCGTAAGATATTTGGGTTTTTCGGACACAAGGTGTAAAAAATCAACCAGAAAAGTTACTTATTTTGCGTACGCTGCCTAAACTATAAAAGATAGAACCATAAAATGTTCTAATTAATTGTAGATCTTATAAATATCTACAAAAAAGTCCGCGACACACTATACCCATCTATGTCGAGTGAGGCACAGCAACCATTTTTTTATTTAAAAATCTTGAATTTTTTTTGGACTACATTTAAACGCGTTTATTTTACTCATGCTATTAATCCTTATCAAAATAAATGATTTCATCACTAAGAACAGTTTATGGAGATAATATTTGGTCTTTGAATGATTAAAATTGGACGTTTGGTTTTGAAGTTATGGCGAAATTAAAATATTACGATTTCTGCTGCACGACCGCTGCGTAGGGAGCCGACCTCGCGACTGACCGTGTCTTTCCTGGGTAGGCTTTTTGCAGCGGTAACCGACATCCACGCGGGCGGAGCCGCGGGCGACCGCTATTATAGAATAAAATAATGTACTACACGCGTACGAAGTCGCGGGCAACAGCTAGTTTCACTATATTTAAGTAAGAGAATTAGCAGTTCGGCATATGCTTTATTTAGGCTATCATTAACTGTCAATATAGACACCCTAATAATAGCATATTACGGCCTAGTAGAATCTATACTCAGATACGGAATTATTTTTTGGGGTAATTCTACAGACAAAGAAATTATTTTTAAAACGCAAAAACGCTGTCTGCGAGCCATGTTTGAATTACGTGTGACTGATAGTTGCAGACCATTATTTGTTAAACACAAAATTCTTACACTTCCTTCGTTATACATAATGGAAGTAGCATTATTTGTTAAAAATAATCCATACCTATTTCCACATATGTCTGACCGTGTAGCACGTAACAGACGTGCAGATAGACTTTGTTTATTCGCATCTAAAACTACATTATTAAGAAAAAGTATAGTTTGCATGGCACCCTTAATTTATAATAAAATACCAAAGACCTACCAGCAACTTAATTTAAATGAATTTAAACGTATATTTAAAAATAAATTAATTGAAAAATGTTATTATAGTGTCGACGAATTTTTAAAGGATAAATTTTAATTGTTTGACATGACTTCATATATTTATTTTAATTCTATTGCTTGACATCTTTATTTTATGACATTTGAATTTTATTTTTTGTTTTTGACATTTAGATTTATTATATTGTCTAATTAAATCAATTTCATGTTTACGGTTTTAGCCAATTCCTCAATTTGCACACCGACTCAGGTAAAGCATGTTGAGTCACACCTACCATAAATAATGTTGCCATCTTTTGTACCTACACATGTTTTGCAAATAAATTATCTTTATCTTTATCTTTATCTTTATAAACTAATACCTAATTTGACAGGGACATCCGTGCTTCATCTGTACACTATCACCGCCTGCTACTCGAATAAACTATACCTCAACTTCGATAAATTTACCAAATAAAAAAGTTGTTTTCTTTCCCCGACTGGACTCTCAAACATACCTTATGTTCGTACTTACTTATAATGTACTTATTTACTTAGGATATGTTGTAATTAGCCTAGCGTATAAGTAGAGATTACCAACATACACAAATATTACGAACAAGAAAAATATCGATTAGACCTACCTTTTTATCCACGACGGAACGGAGAAGGTATATGCGTTTGGCCTAAGAGGTTGTATGTTTATTTATTTGTGAGTTTGTCTGTTACCATTTTTCTCAAAAACTACTGAACCGATTTCGATACAGTTTTTTGCATTAGGTTGGTATCTAAGAACCTTTTCTAAAATGGTTTTTAGATATGTTTTACGGCCATGGCCATACCAGGGGGCGCAGCAACAAGTATAGTTTTTTTTGCACTTAAGAAACTCGATAACACTCTCATTAAAGACCTGCTTTTGTTGTAGAAAACTTATTTTTTACCGTTGCTTGTACGTAAAAATAGTAGCGCCGAAGCTATACATTTTCTCTCAACACAGTTAAGCGATAAAAAAAGATCGATTTGACGATAACACCAATACAGTAGTTGATCAATAAGATAATAAATGTCAACGTACGAGAGTACAACCAATTTAGCCATTTGAAGGTAAATAAATAATAATAATAAATAATGTTGTAAGGTGCAGAGATAATTTTATTTATATAACACCTAGGTCATTACAGCTCAAAACGAATGTAGAAAATATGTAATTGGTTAGATTTACCTGTGGAATGAATTAGTATGAAATCATCGTTCTATTTTTTTAATTTATTCAGTAATTTGATAAAGAAAGCGTTTACGTCTCATAATCATCTTCCTACCCTTATCCCACTCTATGTGGGGTCGGCACAGCATGATCCTTGTATCATGCTGTAATTTGGCTATGGTGTTTTATGATCGGCCGCCTGCCTGACGTCAACCCTCCTTGGGAATACTTGCTTATTGTATCTCATCATGTGGAGAGGATACTATCCCTTAGTCGACTTTTACGACATGCTCGGGGAGAGAAGCAGACATCCAAATTAACTTTATGCACCTATAATTACTACAAATGCGAACAAAGAGTAGTCACATTGATGTTTAATATAGACCCGAAGAGAGAGCTTGCAAAACGGAGAAGGTTCTGAACTCGGTTGTATTTTTCCTTCGCTGCGATGTACGGCCTTGGTACACAAACAAAATAAGAACATAAAAAAATAACACTACCGGTACCTACCTACCTTAAATGGGTTACTTCCGCTTGCCCATGCGTATTTAAAATTGCAGCGTAAAGGTTAATTCGTTATATAAGTATCTATCTATCTATCTATCTATCTAAGCAAACGTGAGTAAGTTCGCATAAGCTATATAGTGGCTAACTCTTGTGACGGAGTTTTTAGGCCGCCTAAAGGCCTCAGGGCTTAACGACTTAAAATCCGGGAACGACAATTTAATTTTTAGTATGCTTGTAAATAGCATAGGTAAATCTTTAATATAACCTAGCCCTTATTTATGGCTATAGATAGGTGTACCTATTACCATAGCTACATCACCTATCCAGTTGACGCTGCGTTTTTGGACGTTTGCTTGGCTTATACTTAGTTGTAGTGAAAGTAGTCTCCGCTGAGTTCAACAGTACACTTTCACTACGTTAGCGCTTTAATCTCAACGTAGGCATAAAATATGTTTTAAACATGTTTTGCCCCGCCAGTATTTAATGCATAATGTATTTTTTGCACAAACTTATAGATACTGATCTTAGTCTTTGTTATTGTGTATTTTCGTACTTGGTTCTTAAAGATTTATTTTGCATGTTGGTAATTAAGTACCTACTTTATTGAGAATCGTTTAGAATTCAAACGATCTCAGTATAAAAGTATATTTCGCGTAGGTACTTGTCGAGTTAGGTACTCAAACATAAATTATGTACCTACATAAGAGATAGATACATATGTTACTGAAGATTTTTCAGTAAAACCGAATATTTTGCAACTCATCGCATAGGTAATTTAAAAGCCTCTGATGGTTCTGGAAACATCGTTCATTTCGACTTTTTCTACTATTCACTCGGTAAATCCTGAGACAAAGACACGGTAAATGTTGAAAAAGACGGTTACCTATCGATCTGGCAAAAAATGCAATACAGAATTTTGAAATCCAGTAACATTTGACAGATTTTTATTCAATTTTTTTTCGTACAAATGTACCAATTCCAGATTTTCAATTGTTTTTTTATACAAATCAGATGTATTAAAATACATACATTAAACATTTTACAAATACGCCATAGTTTGAACATGAAACTCACTAAAATTTATGTGCAAAAGTATCCACCTTCAATCTTTTTTATCTTACTTTGGATAAATAAACATAACACTAATGCATAGTTCATAGTGGTATTATGTTTATTATTGAATAGCTATACACTTACATATACATACATAACAACATTAACTGTGCTGGGGTCAATGCAAAAACTACGAGATATTTAGAAGACAAAAAGCTTGGCACTGAACAATACTCAAACTAGTTTGATCTTTAAATTAGATTTTCATAAAAAAATGCGTAATCATGCATTTTTACCTGCAGTTTCAAAATCAGGTCGCGTTGCAAACAGGCGTAAGTACAACGTAGATTTAAGTGGTTATTCCCATTCACCCCCTTAGACGAATATGCCCCCCACTGATGACAACAGGGAAAACTTTAAATTAATAATCCCAGTTACCACCTAGTCACCCACCAAGGGCATTGTTAAAGGGAACGAACCAAACATTATTTGATATCAACATACTCATGTTGACATACAATTTATAGCCCGACTGTTTCTTTTGTATTTTGTAAATTATATTTGTATTAGTTGTAAGTTTCTTTCTGTTAATAAAGATATTATGTATTTATAAAACAAATCAAATATAAATCAAGGTAAATTAGTCACACTTTGGACAAGTAAGGAGGCTCTTTCAGGCGCACTTTAGTCCTTTCACTACACTGGTTCAAAAGAACTACCTAGTTCATCAGAGAACATTCGAAGCGCTTGTGGCGTAGCTTACTTAGACGTTCTTGATTGATCGTTAAAGTTAAGCAACGTTGTGCGCGGTCACAATTGGGATGGGTGACCGCCAGTGGCATTACGAGCTGTGCGCTTCTGTGCTTCGGAGGGCACGTTAAATTGTCGGTCCCGGCTTTTAAGTCGTCAAGCCATGACGGAGGCCTTTAGGCGGCCTAAAACTCCGTCATAAGAGTTGGCCACTAGCTCATAAGAACTTACTTTATCAGAGAACAAAAAAACATTATAGTAGAATATTGATGCCTCACAGAAAAAACAAATGGACATTCTGTGAAGTTTTCACAAATATTACTGATTATTTAGTGACCTCTGGGCCCATACAGCCCACCCACTGTTTATACAGTGGTATCACAAATACTAAGTTATTGTTAGTAAGAAGTACACAAAACGAGTCTCTTTGCGACTTTTTTTAGTTCTTTTACTACACTGGTTCGAAATATTTACTTATATGAATTAGTTAATGCAATAAAATTAGTATGTACGGTCCAAATGCAACAAGTTAAAAAAAAATGTTTCTGAGGAATAACCAACTGGTAAATTCCTCAGAAACATAATAAATATTTTAAGTGTCATCATAAAATTAATAATTATAGACTTCTAATAATTTATTTTATGATTCTACAGTTTTTTTCCAAGAAATTGATTGTTTAGGAACAAGGGCACAAGTTTTATCATTGATAATACATGAAGAAGTGTGGGCACACCATAGAAATCCTACTAATATATTATAATTGCGAAAGTTGGTGAGGATGTAAGGATGTGTGGATGTATGTTTGTGCCTCAATCACGCCGTAACGACTGAATGGATTTGAATGAAACTTGGAATACACATAGCATGTGTGCTGGAATAACATATAAGTAGGTTTCTTTTTGTTTGGATACCACGCGAGCGAAGCCGCGGGCGAAAGCTAATACGTATACAGAGTATAGAAATTAGTATATTAGGTAAATATATTATATTTTGTGTAAGTTTTATTTTTTTTATTTTACTCCGTCATTGGCGCGCATGGAATAGGCCCAGTAGCATATCCATATGTCGCGTATTCCCTTTTCGTCGCGGGCTATATGAGGTCTTGAGGGGTTTTCCTCTTTAATCGCTGGAAGGATGTGGACTTGTCCATTAAGTTCGCAGCAAGCTCGTTTGGATGTTGTTGTATGCGTTTGGCGTAGGATCCCAACTTGTGGGTTATGGCCTCTTTAACCATTGGTATCTCCAGATCTAGGCTGTTTGTGATGTACCATGGGGCATCTGCTATCATTCTTAGCATTTTAGATTGAAAGCGTTGGATGATCTCTAGATTGGAGTTGGCCGCTGTTCCCCATAGTTCAGCTCCATACGACCAAACGGGTAAAATATATTGTGTAAGTAAAATAGATTATTTATATTCTATTCCAAATTTTTGCAGTAATTTGTAATCTTGCAGAACTATAACACGCTGCTGATTCATCTGCATATTATTATAATAGCTTTACCCTTGATACAAAATTAAATTGTACAAAGTGCAATGTCACAAGCTGGTAGCTAAACACCCCTAACCAATTATCAAAGTACCTCATAATTACTTCTCTGATCTATAAAAAGATCATCATCATCATCTTCCTGCACTTATCCCACTCTATGTGGGGTCGGACAGTATGATCCTTGGATCCTTGGATCATGCTGTAAGAGTTTTGGCTAAGGTGTTTTATGACCGGCCGCCTGTCTGACGTCAACCCTCCTTGGGAATACTTGCTAATTTTCATCATGTTGGAGAGGATACTAATCCCTTATTCGACTTTTACGACACGCTCGGGGGGAGAAGCATCTGGACTGAAGCATTCAATGTTTTTTCTTTACTCCCAGTCCAGCAGAGAAGTATAAAAAGATACAATATTCATGTTCAACAGCCACCAAAAATATAAGTGAGCTATAATAGTACCTATCTATAGCTAGAGAAGCGTAGGTACTATGTACCTAAGTAGGTACCTATCATTAGTATTCTTTCATAAGTTAACTATTGTATATTACACTCGTTAGAGACGAGACTCACTTCTCTAATAACTAACAACAACAAAGTATTTTGCAGTTTCTAAGGATAAATAACTGAGTATTTAGGTACCTACATAGAGAAGTAAAAGTACCTAGTGAAGATCACGCACGACTTCCTGAAGTCTACCTATCTAGTGGTAGGTATCTACTTAATAGGTGCTTAGCTCTCCTAGCGATCTAGTCTAGTATAACTTGAGTACTTACCGTGAATTTCCTAATACTTAACAGGTAGGTATTAGTGGCACAAACCCAACCAATACAGCAATTCAGCAAAAAAATCTATATGAAATATTAAATTTCTAACTAATTATGTACACCTACACATATCTAGTTGGCCGGTATCGCAAAACATTGAAAATAGGTACATAAATGTACCTTTAGTTATTTTATTCTTTAGCAGAATTACGGAAAAAACTTACCGACGACGTAATAAAATTGAATCTCCGACGCTGCCGCCAGCTATAACACAAAAGGAATGAAAATAACACTCCCTACACTACTCCTCGACACCACACAACTAACAGAAAGAAAGAATATTAGAAACAGTATTGCCAGGGCCATTGAGTCGTAAGTTACGTTTCGTTCCTTGCAATGTTACATTTTTGCTGCAAAAGTTATATTTTTGTTCTTTTTAATTTACGTGTTTTCTGGGTATGAGGCAGCAAAAAGTCAAGCAAAATGGCAGAATAAAAAGGAATTTAGGATGTATTTATTAATCTTATGGAGGCCATACACGCTAGGGTTTGCTCGATGGTTTTAACCTTGCATGCATAACCGACAGGCATAACCGAGTCTCATACTACACATACGCGTTAGGGTTTGCATGCACAGTTTTGCCATAAACTCTCAGTTACTACGTGACGTGTGTGTAGGACAGTAGGTACCTACACCTACCACACCCGCTAAGGAGTAATAGAGTTCTGCGTACCAAACTAAAAATGGACGACGACGATGTGATAGCTGTACTTAGCTTAACACTTGTTCTACAGAAAAGGACGAAAACGAACAATAAAAAACTGAGAACTGTACATGCAAGCTCGCCGGACGCCACACACGCTCGGTTATGCATGCGCGCAACATAACCAAGCGGCAAAAAATATCAATTTTGATATTTTCTTGGTTGCATGTACATGCAGCGATAACTGACAGTTTGGTCACATACACGCTAGGGTTTGCCTGTCGGTTATGCATGCAAGGTTAAAACCATCGAGCAAACCCTAGCGTGTATGGCCTCCATTAGGTTACATTAGAATCTTGTTTCATTTGTTCGCAGCGCCATCTGTTAATTTTACACTGAACTGACTACTAATATTCGATACGTATAGAACCCTCATACATAACGCAGTTTGTTCTTCACTCACGCACTTTTCTTTCTCACAGTTGTACGACAAACGATAACAAACATCAACGAAACAAACGAAATCAAAATCAAACCGCGCGCGAACGGCGCGAACTCGCGAGTCGCGATATAGGAAACGAGCGTGCACATGCTCAAGCAAAATCAAATTTTAACCTATACCTACTTGATAAGTTTTATTTTGTCATGGCGCGTTTCATTCAGAGCCATTCTCTGAGTGTGAAGGAGTGTTAAATACATTTTAGACGCGCCAGTTTTAAGTACGTTCAATTTGGATCCGTTTCTAAACGGTTTGCAATAAAATTTTTGAATTGCAAACCCCGTTTTTCTCAAAAGTTACGAAAATTGCCATATATATAAAAATTACATACTTATATGTTACGCAAACGTCAAAAGTTACGAATAATTTAAGAAATGTAACCTTCTGGCAACACTGGACATACATTTTTTATTCCAGCAGACAGTTATAGGGACGCGAAAGAGTATCGATACTTTATATTCTCAATTAGTGAGATTGAGAGTTAACCCTTAGCTGGAGTCGGGGGTCAAAAGTTACCCCAGCGACACCTATTTTTCTTAATAACTTTACAATCCGAAGTCATGTGAACCCGTGCATTTAGGTAATCTCCTTACATCGCGTGATGCGGCGGGTGACGAACGCGCGTCGCTTGAACTTATTTAGAAGCGGAGGTACGTATGTATATGGGGTCAAAATTGACCCCCGACTCCGGAAATGGTTGTACTTTTGTAAACTCATTTTGTAATGTTTTATCGTTTTTTTTAATGAATTATTAACTTTATGGACTACAATCGTATTGCACAGCTTTTAGAGGATGAAGGCGATAGTTTAGACTAGGAACCTGTTCATGATGCCACGTTACCTGCCTGTGATGATGAAGAAATCAGCGATTGTTAGGAAACAGAAGAACTCACTTGTTCTGAAGCAGTTGAACTGGAGACAGACAAAAAAATTGCCAATTTTCAGTAGCTAGAAGAACTCAACGATGGCCATGCGTTATATTTTTGGATCTAATGAATATTTCGTTGGTGAACGGTTGTCTTTTATAGATTTATTGACCTAAAGTTATTAGAATTTTATAAGTGTTTTGGTTTAGATTGTCATTTTTTTATTTTTAGTTTATATGAGAAGAAATTCCTAAGTTTTGTTATTTAGATCATATAAGAAAGCTGTGTGAATAAAGAGATATATGTTATTTTATTTTTTTTAGCTATTATGGGTTCCTAAAGTTGATACTTCAAAATTTCTTTAAAAAAGCTAGAGATCTCTTTATTTTATAATAAAACATATGCATTAAAATTAAAAAAAGGTTAATTACGATTTAGTTAATAAGTTGATTATTAATAAACAAAACGATTTTTTGAAATATATTAATTGTTTTAATGTAATACGTCAAAAACCCTACGGGGTCATTTTTTACCCCCGACTCCAGATATGTTACCAAAAATAGCGACTCCAGCTAAGGGTTAAGATTCTGAGCTATTTAAGCTGTCGTGACGTGAGCTCTAAGACAGGTGGACTGCAGTTCAAGGTTTTCCTGTGCGTCACCCATGCCTAACATAGACTTTTACCTACTACCTACCCCCTTAGGAAGATATACGCAGGGAATACGAAGGTATCTACTAAAATATAATGCGATCAAACACAAAGCCACGACACTTTGTTATCTTGATCAAGCAGTTTTTTCTGAATCTACTGAAGTGTATCTAAGAAGTACTTACTAAATTGTATCTCAAAAAGTTATATCTTGGTGCCTTGTGTATTTATTGTTCCGAGCTTGGTGCCTTCTCGTTCTGTACCTATTGTGTGTGTTATTTATTTTAGTGTAAGGCTGCAATTTTGCTGCGCCTACAACTTTATGTAATACTTACTCGATATTTGAAAATTCACTACGATAGGTACCTACCTATGTTTTCAGTTTAGGTAACAAAATTTCTATCATAGGTAAATAAAACGAAATACGAGAGGTAGCGGCGCCATCTTGCTGCTAACAAGAAAAGTACTCGATACTCTTACGATACTACCTCATGAGTACAGTATCGATACTTTCCATGCGATATCGTTTCCCTATCAACATTGAACCCAGTCACCCGGACACATTCTACAAAAATATGTATAAGTATATAAAAAAACGTATTTTTTTTAATGTAATTATATTATTTTCTTTTAAGTAGGTACTTAATTAAATATTTTTATTAACAGAAAGAAACTTACAATACAAATTTATTTACAAAATACAAAAGAAACATCCACAAATTACAAACCAAAATAAAGACCGTTGCAAACGGTTGTTGAATGTCTTTGGATGTCGTAGTTGGGAGGCTCTAGGATAATGGGGGCTCAGTCTCAAGGCTGTCATCAATATTATGGATAGTCTTCATCAGTGGTCTCCTCAGCCTTAGCTACTGGTTCCTCCTTGACAGTAACAAGAGGACTTGCACTGTATTTGAAACCATTCAGAAAGGTGTTCTGTATAGGAGTTCTGGATAAACTACATTTTAATCCCCGGTTTAGCTTAAAAATAGAAGTGTATCCTGAAAACAAAAATTAGAATTATACATAGAAATATTTTCTTGTTAGAGCCATATGAAATTCATTGGGCACTGCTGTTGTTTACCTCAATGCCTTAGTCAGAGAGGCCTTTGAGTATTTTTGCTGTCCTGAGAGCCAGCTCGGAGAGTTTGCGGCTTTTCTGCAGCAGAGCATAGCATTTGTAGCAAATAACTCTGGGCCCTGGTACTGCATCCAGCTGAAACAAATCAACACATAGTCACACCTAAAAGATTTTACTACCAACACACGGCCTGTCCCCACTGTATGTCTGAACTTAAGAAACCTAGCTGGACAAGAGCAATCCTACTAATCCCACTAAAATTATAAATGCGATAGTTGTGAGGAAAATAAGGATGTGACGATGTATGCTTGTGGCTCAATCACGCCGTAATAGCTGAACGGATTTTAATTTGGAATATACATTGTATGTGTGCTGGAATAAAATATAGGCTACTTTTTGTCCAGATACCACACGAGCGAAGCCGGCAGTGAAAGCTAGTGCTCTATTTAAGACTAGCAGCCCGCCCCCGGCTTCGCACGGGTCATCATCATCTTCCTGCCCCTGTCCCACTCTATGTGCGGTTGGCTCAGCCTGATTCAAGGATCATGCTGTAAGAGAGCCAAAGCTAAGCTAGCTAAGCTAAGGTGTTTTATGACCGGCCGCCTGCCTGACGTCAACCCTCCTTGGGAATACTTGCTTATTGTATCTCATCATGTTGGATTCGCACGGGTATTTAACAAAAATTTCAAAAATTATAAATTTTTACACACACACTTGACTCCCCTCCCGTACCCCAGGGACGCCTACATCGAATATTATGGTGCTGCCTAGCTAGACGAGCAGGGTGAGCGGCGACCACCCTCTCATTTTCAAACTCGTGATATCTTTTGAATGGAATGTCCGAATTGAATAATTCAAAAAGTCATACAAAGTTATTGAAGCAGTCTTGAATATGAAGTAATTTATTTTGATAAGGATTAATACCAAGGGACAAATAAAGAGCCTTTCTAGCGCCGGCATTTCAATTTTATTTTTGAAATAAAAGAACACTTATTGTGATATACCATAATGGCTAGACATACGCTGTAGCGACACCTTTTGTTGATAATGTGTTCTGCAAAGTCGTAGTACATTATTTTGTTCTATCATCAATAGCTTTCACAGCGCATCGTGATGCGCTGCGCTGCGAAAGGAATTTTTTACACCTCAGGTTAGGTATATTTTTGAAATTTTAGTAAGGATCGCTAACTTTTTTGCAAACAGGAGATTGCTACCTATATAAATAAACATTACAATAAGTGTGATCCCCAGGCTATTCTTGAAGGCAAATTGCCGTTAGCTTGATAAACTAAGGGGCTGACTGAGGAGCAGTAGCTCCTCGGCACAGAAACAAGTTCTATGTCATGCTACCAGCCTCCCGCGATGCAGGCTTGCCTCGTGCGGGGACGCTAGGACTAATAGTGTTCTGTGTGCGGAGACCACCAGCAAAGTCCACTCTAACTTGTGGTTTTTGGCAATAAATATATTTGTATTTGTATGCTAAAAGCCCTGAAAACGCTTCGCATTGATAATTTGTGGTAAGATTTCAGTTGAATGAAGCGTATGTACGTACCTTGGTACCGGTGAATCTTTCGTATAGCGCTATCATTTCGTTGCCTTCGATTGGATACATTTTTATATTCCCCGTCAAACATACTCTACATAGAGACATACTCATTATAGAATAACTAACTGCTCTTTACAAACAATCTTGAAATTAAATATTTAATCACGAACACGATTGATCGAATCTTTGAATTGAATTTAATCAATAAAGTGACATACACAGTGTTGCCAGGGCCATTCAGTCATAAGATACGTTTCGTTCCTTGAAATGTTACATTTTTGCTAAAAAAGTTACATTTTAGTTTTTTTTAAATTTACGTGTCTTTGGGGTCCGGATGAGGAAAGTTGATTTCAAGCAAAATGGCAGAATAAAAAGGAATTTAGGATGTATTTACTAATCATATGTTAGAAGAACAGAATCTTGTTTCATTTGTTCGCAGCGCCATCTGTTAGTTTTACACTGAACTGACTACTAATATTCGATACGTATTATAGAACCCTCATAACGCACTTGTTCTTCACTCCTCACGCACTTTTCTTTCTCACAGTTGTACGACAAACTATAACAAATATCACGAAACAAAAGAAATCACAATCAAACCGCGCGCGAACGGCGCGAACTTCCGGGTCGCAAAGTAGGAAACGAGCGCGTACACGCTCAAGCAAAATCAAGTTTTAACTTTTAACCCATACTTCATAATTTTTATTTTGTGATTTTCGTTTAATTCAGAGCCATTCTCTGAGTGTGAAGGAGTGTGAAATACTGTTTAGTTTTAGGTACGTTCAATTTGGATCCGTTTCTAAACGATTTGCAATAAAAATCTTGTATTGCAAATCCCGTTTTTCTCAAAAGTTTCGATAATTGCCATATATATAAAAATTACTTACATGTTTCGCGAGGGGTCAAAAGTTACGAGAAATGTAAGAAATGTAATGTTCTGGCAACACTGATTAGAATATATTTTTGTTCTTTCAGTCAGTAGAGGTCAGTACTGTCAGTAATGTCGATTACAGAATAGAAATTACTGACAGTGTAAGAGCAAAACTAAAATGGTCAGTCAGTTAGTCAGTTAAAGTCAACGTGAACCATTTCTCAACGATCCTAAAATGACTTGCCTATCTAAGAAAAATCATCTTGCGAACCACTCATGATTAGAGATGGGCGGGTGGGTAAAAATTCGGGTGGGTAAAATAGGAAGGAAAGGGTAAAATAGGTAAAAATTAAATAATACCCATTTATACCGGGTATTTTTTATTAACACCGGGTAAAAATTCGACCTGTATTTTAATTTTTTTTTTAACCGATTGCCTAGATCTACCTACCCGTCCGTAACCGTACCGTAACGAAAACGATTTTTCACTCACCTTTTGTTTTGTTTATACAGAAATTCACAATTCAAAGAATATTATAAAGCTGCAGTGTTTGTTTGTTTGTTTGTTTGAACGCGCTAATCTCTGGAACTACTGGTCCGATTTGAATGATTCTTTCAGTGTTGGGTAGTCCATTTATCGAGGAAGGCTATAGGCTATGTTTGTTTTTTCAAAATTAGGGATCCGTAATAAAACTGCTATTTTGTAACACAAGGTGCAAAATCGAAAACCTATTTTTGCGTGCGCTGCAAAAACTATTGACGATAGAAAAAAATGATGTACTACGGGGTTGTAGATCCCATTAAGACCTACAAAAAAATCCGCGAGAACATATATCTAGCTATCATGGTTTAATCACAATAACCGATTTTGTGTTCAAAATAATTATTAAATCGTCTGAAGAGAAAAAACTACGTTAAATATGTATCGTAATATTGATCTTTATCGAAATTAAGCATTATGTTATCAAGAGTATTTATGAAGAAGTAAAAAACTTTTTGTTTCATCTCAATCGGATATTTCGTTTAAAAGTTATCACGTGTGTAAGATGTTAAGAGTTGGTACCTATTAATGAGTTATGGGCCATAGTCTATTTATTGAGGGAGGCTATAATATAGGCAATATTTTATCTCGGAAACGAGAAAAACGCGGGTGAAACCGCGGGGCACAGCTAGTAAACAAATAAAATAATAAATAAATAGTGGCGGACATTCTAACACAGCAACATCTAGCCCCAAACTAAGAAAAACTTGTAATATGGGAACCAGATGACTTCTTCTTCTTCTCGTGTCGATGCTTCGTTAAATGTTTTTAGAGTAAAAGGTGGCCACCTCAATCGCGCTATCTGTAGCGGCATTGAGGTCATCCCTTGTGCAGGTGGTTGGACACAGGGGGCACACCAGCAGGTGCGGCATGGTTTGCGCCGGAGCACCGCAGTCGCATTGTGCCAAATTAGGCTCCCTAAATCCCCATTCGCACATGTTGAATCTGCAACGACCAACTTGGGTGCGGAGCCGATTTAACGACTTCCAGACTAGCCATGGCAGAGCGTGTCCTGGTGGTAATTTTTCCTGCGGGGTGATAAAATTAGGAGGTGGGGGTTTTTTCTCCTTCCAAAGCTTATACTTTGCGGAAGCCGGATGGTCATTTGAAGCCTGTGTGAAACGCTGAAAGCTTTTGCGGCTTTTGAGGCGAGCTTCAGGTATTTCGTGCCCATACAAAGGATGTCGGTTATCACTCTCTTGCTTGGATTTCTCCATTGAACTAGCTACATCCCGTCGCACGCATGGTGGTGTGATACCTGCTGAAGAATATAGCATGTTGAGAGGAGTTGGCTTGAGACACCCAGTAATTATGCGACACGTTTCGTCGAGCGCTACTTCAACGAGTTTGGCATGTGCAGACATGTGCCACACTGGGCACCAGCGGAGAAGCACAGCGCCATACCAGTAGAACGTAAAACGTCTGGCGCTGCTCCCCACTTGGTAGATGTTAGATGCCGTAGTAGACTGTTGCGAGAGCCGACTTTCATCTTTGTCTTTTGACAGTGTGGTTTGTAACACAATTATTTGTCCAGTGTTGCGCCAAGATACTTTGGATAGCGCTCACATTGGATGGTAACTCCTTGCCACGTGATGTTGAGAGACCGATCAGCCTGGTGGCTGCGCAAGTGGAAAGCGCAGGCTTGAGTTTTTGATGGATTGGGTTTTAGACCATTTGCATCGTAGTAGGCTCCTAGTTCTTCAAGGGCGACGGTCAGGTTCTCTTCCGCCTCTTCAAAGGTTTTTGTCTGGGTGGTCAAAGCTAGGTCGTCCGCGTATAAGAAACGGGTTGTATTTGGGCTGCTAGGTTGATCGTTCGTATGCAAATTGAACAGGGTTGGTGCAAGGACACTCCCTTGGGGAAGTCCGTTTTTGACGCTGCGCCATCTACTTTTTTACGTAAGAAGGTGAACTTGAAAGCGGTGGTTACGAAGCAGTTCACCAAGTATTTGAACAAACCCAAGATCGTTGGTCAAATCTTCAACTTTTCCTAAGAGTTTTCAGATGTTTACGGTATCATAAGCAGCAGTTAGGTCAACTAAAACCATGCCTGTTATATTATTCGTCTCAAAGCCGTCCTCGATATGTTGGGTGAGTCTAAGAGTCTGCCCACAACAGACTTTTCCGGGTCTAAATCCTGCTTGTTCGTGGATCAGTTTTGAATCCACAAGTGGTGTGAGACGGTTGAGGAGGAGTCTCTCAAACAGTTGGTACAGGTGACACAACAATGAAATGGGCCTGTAGCTTTTAGGGTCATCGTGAAACTTCCCAGGCTTTAAAAGTGCCACATCCTTTGCTCTTCTCCACATTTTTTCCACCAGATGACTGATAAAATACTTATATACTTTTTGTTTGTAAATACGTTAGAACACCCAGACACAGAACAAACATCTATTATTCATCACACAAATATTTTTTCTGGGTGGGGATCGCAGCCACTACCTTCAGCGCAAAGGAAGAGCTACTACCAAGTGACCTGTGAGGCCAGTCAAATCATTATAGCTAATTAGGAATAAAAACTAACAAATAAAAGCATATATAATTAGTTGTACCTCAAAAAAAGATGCATTGAATTTTTACCCGGTATTAATTCGAAATGGGAAGGTAAAAATGGGTATAAATGGGTAAAAACCCAAAGGTCGGGTTTTTACCGGGTAAGCGCCCATCTCTGCTCATGATGGATGTAGAAGTTGTCGCCGCCGCGGCTATTTGTATGGGCATTGCTGGCGGAACGTGGCGCATGGCGTGCATGGCCCATTGTGTACAGGCCACATTAAACAAATCGTGGCATGGCGTGTCCCTTGGCCACGCCATGCCACGATTCCTTGACACAGTGACACAGTGACCCATTACTCAGTTCGCCCCCGACCGCTGAAAACTTCTACGTCCATCTTAGGTAGTTAGATAGTAGCAATGCGCCTTGCGTCATTGTGTAAACAACCTGTTGCCGAACAGGCAATGCTTTCGTATCGTGGCCTTTCGTGAAAAAACCGACAAATCGCCATTGCTTGCCACAATTCATTGACCTCTGGCCATTATCCGCCATCATACGCAATTGCCTCTAGTACACAATGGCGATGGCATGTAGTGAGTGATCGAACATGGCTCATTGTGTACAGGTTCCAGGGGTTATGCGTCACCACTGCTGGCACTAACCAGTTTATGGCGTCTGAAAAATTAACGTGCCTCTCAGAACAAACGTGCCTTGAAGAAAGACCCACACCCCGCGCCCGGTCACGCCCATGTGATCACTACTAAAAAAAAAGAAAAAAGGAACTAAACTGTCAGTCAAGCTGCAACAACTGACAATTTAAATAAAACTGTAACAACGACTGATCGTCTGATCGCTCAGCCCTCAGACAGGCTCAGACTAAACTGATAGCGCTTGGCTAGTAATTATTTGCTCAGTGGACTGATCATAATAATGTTCTGTGGACTGAACACAGCAGTTTCATTTCATTGCAAGCGAGGTGTTTCTTTTAGCGGCTTGCTTTTAATCCTTTGTGTAGAGTGGGCTAGGCTTACTCGTCAGTTGGGAGGACAAGCAAGTCGTTCGGAATTCGATTAAATCCTTGTCGTGTTGTTAATAGTGAAACTTTGTCCTCCTGCCGCAAAATGTGATCGGTACAGACACCGCTAGAGATTTGGGTCCGTCCATTCTCAATGTTTGTTTCATACACGCATTAAAAACAGCTATCTGCTCTCCCGGTGACACCATGATGGTGACGATTAAAAGTTTTATCCCGATTCGGGTCACAGTCCTCAATACACAGCATAAGTACGTACATAAAATGATGAATTAGGTCGTGAAAAGGAAGTTCAATAAGAGATACAAAATGGCATCATCAAATGAAAAGATAGAAATCAAGATTGAAAAGTTGTGTCGAACATGTTTATCAAAAGACAATGAATTGAATTCTCTTTTTGATGTATTTGTTGGAGAGGTATCTCTTGATTTCTTAGTGGCTGCTACAACAGGATTGAAGGTAAGTCCTTATTCATATAGACTTCACTCCTCTTACTCAAAAGTCTGTTATTGTACCAGAGCAGGGATAGTAGCATATTTGCCTCTAGGATTTTTTTTTAAATTTTTGTCTGTTTCCAACGAGCCTACAAAAAGAAAATGTCTTAATTTATAAGTAGAAAAACCATGAATTAAAAACAAAATTAACGAACTCCACTTAACACCTAACAGTCACATACGTAGTCCTGACCCCACACTAGGATTCCCCGTGTCGTGGGTATCAGAAACTACGAGTACCGTGGTACCACAGCACCCAGACCCGGAAGAAATATTTACAAATCATGCAAACCTTTTTTCCGCAGCGGGAATCGAACCCGCGCCTCTTGCGTCTCTGCCGAACAATCGCCCGCCACTCCACCAAAGCCGTCGAACTTATTACTACAGGGTAGGCCAGAACGAATTGTGAATTTGAATAAATCATAAAAAAAAACTAGGTACAATCCACATACAAATTTTTATTTCTATAAAAATAGACATCTGGGAAATACATTTCTTAAAAATAACGTCATCCAGGTGTGCACCATCGCGCCGCAAACATTCTTCGAATCTGAACCTCAAATTGGTAAAAACTCGCTGGCACATTGCACGGGGAATAGCTGCCATTTCTTCCCGGATATTGGTCTTCAACTGGTTAATCCTGGCTGGGTTATTGGAGTAGACTCTACTTTTTAGGTATCCCCACAAAAAAAAGTCCGGTGCCGTTAGATCCGGACTTCTCTGAGGCCATGCAATGTCACCTCGGCGCGATATCAGTTTCCCAGCAAACATCTCGTTTAGGACCGCCAAAGAGGCATTAGCTGTATGGCATGTCGCGCCATCTTGTTGAAACCATGTTGCACGATTATAGGCTTCAAATTGTTGCAGTTGTGGAAAGAAAAAATCCCTAATCATGGCTATGTATTGATCAGAATTTACAGTGACAGATTGGCCTTGTCGATTTTCGAAGAAGTAGGGTCCGATAATTCCGTGCGCTGATATGGCCGCCCAAACGGTTACTTTCGGCGAATGCGAGGCTTTTGATGTTTGCACGTGGGTTCTCTGCAGCCCAGTAACGGCAATTCTGTTTATTCACATGCCCATTTATGTGAAAATGGGCTTCAGTCAGTCAGTCAGTCAGTCAGTCAGTCAGTCAGTCAGGACAAAGATTCTTATAATATAAGATTAAAAGAACAAAACACAGAACTTCTTACTCTAATGTATCAGTACATTAGAAAATCTCTTCGTCAGTCTTATAATTTACTAAATAAACTTTATAAAATCAACTTTTTGTAATGTCTGTATTATGAAAAACCGTAATGAATATACATTTTTATTAGTTTTAGCCTCAAAGGCACTGAGGACCGGCAACTCTAAATCCCATTTGGGAATTCAATATATTAAATTAAATATTTAAAGACCACAAGTCAAGCGCCTGTCATAATCCCAAATGGGATTATTGTAATTGTTGCACATTGTTATCCTTAAAATTTTTGCTAAACACAATATTTAGTTTTCATGCTCGAATTTCTTCGCAAGTTGTAGTTTTGAAGGTTGTTTTTATAAGGCCTGATGCCTTTGAATGTCCAGTTGTCCATTTTGTTATCGCCTCCACAATGTTGTCTATACTAATAATCTGTAATAAATATACTGAAGCATTCTAAAGGCTGAATATTCGTCTGAATGGGACCACTAGATGTTCTTATAATATTAGAAGAAGATAACCCCAAGTAAATAGTTAGTTCTCTTAATTTTAGTTATACTTGCATTTTTTTTTGTGTTTTTTGTTCTTAATTTACTGTTTTCTTTTAGTTATTTATATTATAAGTAGTTTGTCCACACATTGCATGCTGTGCACACAGTTTAATGCATAGCAAAAGTCCAAAAACCGAAATCGAGCATACGCAAAATATTTCTCATAAATATTAACGTTCTTCCAGATTCGCAAAGGAGATGGACTGCCCACTACAATTTGCTTTGAATGCAAGGACAAGGCTGAGAAAGCCTTTGATTTTAAAAAGAAGTCCGAGGAAGCCTATAACTCTCTGAAAGGCTTCTACAAGGATGAAAAAAGCCTATTATTCGATTTCGACGATGCTTCTACACAGGTACGCGTGCATATGCCCTCTTAACGTTCTGTAATGGCTCATCCAATATCGGCCTAGCTCGTGGACCAGCCTGTTTAAATGTGTAGATGAGTCTTTATAGTACCTACACTTATGGGTTTCGGCACACAATGTTGCATACCATGTTATATGATTTTTTTCTCTCGATAATAGTTCTAGTATTATAACATCACATTCCCATCAATGGTTTTGAAAATAGGCACCCATTCTACATTTGCCAACGCGGAATCGGCTGATCATGCAACAACTTATTAAAGAACTAAGTCAGCCACATCCTTCTTTAGAAATTTGCATACTTCTACTAGTATCGATTCTCCTATGTATTTCCCAAAATTAAACCTAATTAAATGGTTATAAGAAAATTGTGGCTTTTCACCTGTTATGTTGATCTGTTTCAGTGAGGACTGTAGGTACAATACAATTTCAATAAAAATATCTTTTGCTGGGGACACCTTATTCATCTGTACTTGTGGCTTTTTTTCATTTTCCTTAAATTAATATTGTGGATAAAGCCTTAAAAAGTCATTTAGAAATATTCCGAATAAAATTGCTGATCCTTGTTTCCTCATCTTTAAAGCGGGATACGACGACATTAATCTTGAGACCTATATTGATTTTATTACAGAAATCTATTGATATGAAAACCGAGGACTCTCAATTCAGTGATCACGAAGACTTTTCTGATGTTGATTACTGCATGCCTCTTAAGAATGGACCACCTGATATAGATAAAATTGGTAAGAGATGTATGAAATTGAAGGCATGTTATTTCATTTGAATAACTCTTAGTACTTAATTTATCTTTACATCTCCCTTCAAAATATGTCATTTATTTTCCTTCTATTTTTATCAAAAATACTTCGTGCTATTTTACGATTTTGTGTGTTTTGCCTCGTCTCAACAGATAAATTATATTATAATTTTTCGTTAGGTGCATTATTTTTCTTAGACGGCAGTAGCAGCCTTCTACACAATTATTTGTGCGATAGCGATCACTACCGATCTTTATATTGGTTTGCATTGATGATGCCATCCATTCTTTTGTGGAGTACTCCTGAAAGTGTTCCATCTCATTATTTTATTTGTTTATTATTAATTAAATCCTTCATTATGTAAATATTTTGGCAGTAGCTGCAAATTGTTTCCCCTCTGTCATGTTGCATAGTTTAAGCGCTTTAGCTTTCTTTCATAGTGCCCTATAGGTAGTAAATGGTAGTAGGAACCAGAAACCACTGTTCGGAAATAATTTAACAGTATTTATCTGTGCTTTCTCAAAATCGCACTAAATTTTTTGTATAGACACGTTAAATATGTCTCAGTAGTATCATAAACATCGGAAGTAATTTTCTGTGGTTTTGTGCGGAAGCAGTCTAGAACGATTATTTTATTTGGGTGATTATAGAATGCCACGCGGGATCGGTAGAGCACGAGAACCTGTAGAATCAAGTAAACATGAGATTATGTTCAATCGAAAATCTGTAGACATAAAAATCAGTAAACATGGGATTCTATTGAAACGATAATCTGTAGAAATTGGAATCTGTAGACATGGTACAAATCTGACACTGTTGAATGTAAGGCATTAGCCATTGTGTACTGACAAGAGACAAAGTTCACAGTATGTACCATGATTTTGATTTTATTAGAAATTGGAACTAGATTGAAAAATATTTACACTAGTTCCATCATGGTACTTACCAGGTAATGCTAACCTAAAACGCGCATAAATAACCTGGTATTGTAAATCTTTGGAGCAGTAAAAGTTAAAAATAAATATGGAGACCAATATGTATTAAGTGGTGTTTATTTTTGTAACAATTATACGAATTTCGGCGAAGCGCGCCACGAACATTGTTAACACTTTACAATTTAATATTTTCATTTACAGAAATCAAAGTGAAAGTCAAACATGAAAGTAGCAATCGAGGATATTATGAATGCAAAAAATGTTGTCTACTATTCCAAACTCGTGCTAAGTATCAAGAACACAAGAAAATTAAATGCGTAAAAGGTACATACAAATATTTTTTTGCTTTTCGTTAACTGCCTAATAGTTTTTTGAAGAATTCTGGTGTTTTAGTCATATTTTTTTTGTCATTGTCAATATTTTCAGATGAATTTGAAGATCATAGCGGCGCACATTGTCCTATTTGCGGTACAAGTTGTGAAGGTGCAAATAGTCTGTCAAATCACATGTGGAAGTTCCACGCTAACCTGATGGGTCCCAAGAAAAGAGGAAGACCCAAAAAAGCAATGACTTCGGTATGAAGCATCACAAATACGTAAATAATAATATGAACCTTACAAGCTTATAATAAACTAAAACCTTATTGTTCACAGACAATACTAAGTAAATTATCCGAGAATGGTTTTTTCATCAAGACAGTTCAGGGGAGGAAAACTAATTGTAGCTTTTGCAAAGAACAACTAAATTCCAAAGAAGATCTCAACGCTCACATGTTCCAACATAGTGGTTAGTATTTTTAGTTATGTAACTAATACTTAAGTTTCCTATGTCAACTTGAATTAATAGGATAATACATTCAATATTATTTTTGTTACATTTTAGACGTTAAAGTTCTGTGCTGTATTTTATGCAAAAAAAAGTATTTGAAGAAGAAAAAATTTGATGCACACGTATGTGTGATGCAGGAAGAAATGCTTCCAATAAAGGTGGGGGATGCAGGAAGAAATGCTTCCAATAAAGTCGAAAGAGTAAGTGTTCTATTATTTAATGTTTTTAATGTAGTTTTTGCAGTTTCTGATCCTAAATCCACTTTTTTTTGCAGGTAAATGTATCAGATAGCGGAAAAGCACATTTTTCGACGGAAATGTATTTACAGGAACTTTTAGATTCAGATTGGGAAACGGTTCGTAATTCAAATGATCGTTTTTTTTTATTTATTTAATCTTTTGAAAATGAATCTATACTCCTTTCATTTTTTGACTCTGGGTGTGAAGTCAATCGTTTGTTTATGTGCAACATTGAAACATTTGCATTGGTTGAGTGGTTAAAAAAGGACACTTGAACCTAAGTAGGTCGTTGTAACTTTGTTTGTTGTTCGTTGTTCTAGCCCTGTTTTACATACATACATAAAATCACGCCTGTTTCCTATAGGGATAGGCAGAGACCGCGAATCATATCACACCACACATCCAGCAGTCACATAGTTCTGACCCCACACTAGGATTCCAGACCCGGAACGAATATTTGCTGAACATGCAAGTATTCCTTCACATCGACGAACACTTCGACGAACCTGTCGGATTTCAGGCAGGCATGCGTCCTCCACGCCACCGAGGTCGTCAAAATTTCAATTTGCTACAATCCTGACATACTTCTTTCACTTCATTCACCTTCTAACCCTTTTTTTTTTTCAGAATTCCAATTCCATTCAAGTATGCGGCTTATGCAGTGCCGTATTTCTGTCAGAGGGAGAACTGACAAGCCACAACGATGCCGAGCATCCCGAACTCTCTTTACGATGCAACCATTGCACAAAGGTTTGTACCATTGGTCTACCATCGTAACATTCATCACCAGATACTTAAAAGAAACTTTAGAAGAAAATGTTTCTACTGTTTATATTAATATTAGCTATCCACAAAACGCGTGCCTGATTAGTAATACGTCGGGGAAAAAGTGTTTTCGTATTTTGCATGTATACATTTGTATTTAAATGTCTTTGTTTGTACTGTTTTTATTTGACTGGTTCTGATACAGTTTTAAAGATATTTAAAAGTAAAAACAAAAATTATGATAAAAGAAAAATAGTTTGGCAGGGAAGTTTAAATGCATTCTACATGTAGCCCTGACCTTGCACCCTCAGATTTCCACCTACTTCGGTTTCTCCAGCATTCTTCAGGTAGTGTCAGATTGATATCAAAAGAGGACTGCCAAAACTACCTGTCCTACTTCGATCAGTTTTCTGAAAATATTTCTACAAGAAGGGGTTCATGCACATGAATCAAAAGATTAGCAACAAGTTACCAAACAAAATGGCACATACGTATTGTAATTAATTGTAAATAAACCTTAAAAAGTGTCTTGAAGATTTGTATACAATACGAAGAAACTTTTTTCCTGACCTTATAATTTCTTATTTGGCCTATTGTACTATTTTTACCTTTCAAATTGAACTTTCAAATAGTTGAATTTTATTATTATTATAATAGTTATATTTAATGTTCTAATCAACATAGAAAACGAACGTTACTGTCTGACTAACAATCAAGGCATATCCTAAACTATAAGTAGAAGTATAAAACTTGGAGGGTATTTTCCTTTTATGGTATAAGGGTGCACTAAGAAAGGAATCCCCGAGGAAGTCAACTAGATATGATATAAAAAAAACTCTGGTAAAGTTGCGAAGCGTTTACTAGTCGATATTTAACATGTATGGTCTGTACGGATGATTTTAATAACATAACTATATTAAACTCTATCAATTAATAAATTTATGGTTTTCTACAGGTATTCGCTTCTGTCAAAACAGCCTCCCGCCACCGAGCATTGTGCAAAGATATCGAAAGAATTCACAGATGCGTGACTTGCGGCCTCAGGTTCGCCTATGAAATATCACTTAACAAACACGTACTAAGATACCATCGGGGAGAAGGAATCTCTATTGCACACCAGGGAAAACAACCCAAGCCTGCAGAAAACATACAGTATCAGTGCGATACTTGTAATAAGATATTTCAAAGGTATTGAAGATCATAAATCTTACTTCTTACTTATATTATAAATGCGTGTGAGGATGTTTGGATGTTTGAATGTTTGAATGTTTGGATGTTTGTGCCTCAATCACGCCTAAACGGCTCAACGGATTTGAATGAAACTTGGAATATACATAGTACATTGTACTGGATTAACATATAGGCTATTTTTTATCCGGGTACCACGCGAGCGAAGCCGCGGGCGGCAGCTAGTTAAATATACTTTACTAGCTGTAGCCCGCGACGTTTTCTGCGTGTTAGAAGATTTTATAACGCGGCATTCTCAGGCAGTCACCCATCCAAGTTGTGGCCGCGCACAACATTGCTTGACCTCGCTAGTATAATTATAATTTTCCAATACTTTTATCCCTTACTTCACTCGCTTTGGGATTTTTTTGAAACAAGAAGTAGCCTATGTCCTTCCCCGGGATGGAATCTATCTCCTTGCCAAATTTCATCAAAATTTGTTCGACAGTTTACCCGTGAAAAGGTAACAGACAGACAGAGTTACTTTCGCATTTATAATTAGTATGTATTTAGTCAAATCGGTAAGGACCACTTTGAAACATCTTAAATCTACGTTGAATTTACACTTGTTCGTAACGTGCACGTCGGCACAGACGTCGGCGCACGCACCTGGACCAAATCGGCGATGTTTTGGAAAAGGAACTTCTTCATTTCTGGATGGATTAACTCATTTACAAAACAAATTGCTCAGAATGTTATAACGCATACACCCCCTTAGAAACCATTCACATAACAAATGAATGGACCCTCATTATCCCTTTAAAATCATGTTTATTGTTGAACAACACCACAAACAGGTAAACTCCAAAAATAAATAAAACCTTGTTCTTATTCCAGAAAAGAGGCGCTTGCAAAGCACACCAAGCTGCACATGCCGAATCAAAAGCTATTTGAATGTGAAATTTGCCAAAGGAAGTTCAATAGAAGCGACAATTTGCGGTACGTTGAAACTGTCCAGTCAAACTCGTCCATCATTTATTTCGGTTAACAAGCGTTATAATTTAATGAAAGAAACGTCGATTATTTAATAAATAAATAACATCCAACTGTTACATACATAGTTCTGACCTCCGCACTAGGATTCCTTGTCCACATAATGTTTATTTACTCTTCTAATGTTAGTTATAGACAACACAATCACGCATTTTTAAGAAAAATAATTATTGTTTCGATCAGTAGATTCTTGCATGGTCCGAGTACATATTGATACAGCTATGTTATGTTATGTTTGATTGGACGTGCATTTGGCTACCTCCTTAGACACCAAAAATAAATGGCAGAGCCTGGAGATTTGAAAGAATGTCTACCGTGGGTATCGTGAACCTCTAAGAATATAATAAAATCTGTTCCAGTACCCACAAACGCATTCACGACGCGGACCGTCCGAAGCCGCCAACTAACAATCACCTGTGCCTGTACTGCGGCAGAGGTTTCTCCAACTCTTCGAACCTCATCGTGCACATGCGCAGGCACACCGGCGAGAAGCCTTACAAATGCGATTTTTGCGAAAAAGGTAATCATCATTTTGATTAAGTTACTTTGATTGTCCTGTTATCATACAAACATACATGTCACGCCCGTATCACTAATGGGCAGAGCCACAAGTAAATACAAGAAAACTTGTAGCCACTTCTGAATCAAAGTCACAAGATGGATATGGTGAATTATGGTGACAGGTTATCAGCCCATCGCCCATATAGGTGGTTCATTATTTTGGAGAGGATACTATCCCTCGGTCGACTTTTACGACATGCTCGGAGAGAGAAGCAGCTGGACGCATTCTATGCTTTTTCTTTACTTCCAGTCCAGCCGAGAAGTAATCCTGTAATAGTTACTGCGATTACACTTTTACACTTTGAGAGAGAGTGAGAAATAGCGTGATAAGCAAAGATCGGAATTGGGTGTGTGAAAATACCTAAAGTTTGCAGCGGGACATAATATGGAGCTGTTACAACCACTTAAGTTAAATCGGTTTTGGATTTTACCGGTTTAGTTTCGGTATTTTTGTTTTACATGTTCCTTATCTTTGATATACCGAACTATAAACATTTACAAGCTGCTAATACAGTTCTAAATTAATTTTTGTTTTGTACTTTTCCGGTTAAAATTCGGTTTTTTAGTCCCAATTGTTCCCAACTGTACCATGAACATGAACCAGGTCAAGAGTACCTAAAGCGACGAGCATGCATGAAGAATGTAATTAGATAGAATGATCGTAGCAAATGGAGATCCGTAATCTCTGCCTACCAGTCATTATTTATGACGACATGACGACCTCAGTGGCGTGGCGGGCGGGTGCTCGGCTGAGACGCAAGAGGTGCGGGATCGACTCCCGCTACGTGAGTAATGTTTGTATGTTCTGCAAATATTTCTTCCGGGTCTGGGTGTTGTATTATTATGTATTATAAGTATGTGTTTACAAAAAAAGTATAAAAGTATTAAATCTGCCATCTGGTGTCCATAGTACAAGCTTTGCTTAGTTTGGGGCTAGATGGCGCTGAGTGAATAGTCCACAAATATTGAAAAAAAAGAACGATACAACCGGATTGTTTACTATTAGTGTTTTAGATTTTCTAAGCATTAGGTTTTCTAACGCTAAACTTAATTTCCGCGGCCCCAGTAAGAGCTATAGGCCAGTTTGTATCGGTTCTCAATTTATCAGAGAATACTGAATGGTCACCAGAAGCTGGTAGTAAAATACTTATTTCTCAGTCTTTTCATTTGTTGTCAACAGGTTTCCCGAGGTCTTCTGACCTTATGGTCCATAGGAGGTCGCATACAGGCGAGAAGCCGTGCGTGTGTCGCCTTTGTGGGAAAGGTAAATTGATCTTATTACATAAAATTATAAATATGCACTGTAATTTCTGAAGTGGCAAGGTAGAAACTGACCTCGGTCCGCAGATTCCCTGATACAAAGTAGCTTGTATACTATTAGAGGAAAGAATAACTGCGCTCATTCGTATGGCATTCGAATAAAATTAGTATCGCTCCGATTTGCAGTTTTGTTTTTTATAAGTAAGTAAGTACGTATGAGTTAGCGGCCAGCTCTTGTGACGTAGTTTTTTTTTATTCGGTTCATACCTTGCTCGTTAGGTGTTGTGTTTGTACTCGATGACGTAATGTTTCCTACGGCCGCTGCTTCTATTGTCCAATTTCCATTTGATTGGCAATTAGCAAAATGGATATAGACAGTTAATTTAGTCGTCTTGACGACTATCACCATCAGTCGGCCATTCCCTAAAATCTGTTTCAAATAATACCAAAATATTGATGATATTTTACTTTAAGATTTTAGAAAGCTTACGTCTGCTTGAAATTAAATCCAAGACTAAAAATTAATCAACATAAAAAAAACATTTCTACTATATGAACAAAATAATCAGAACCGCAGTGTTGCCGCAAAAATATGTTTTTTGTCATACGGTTTCCCACAAGTGTTGCCATAGAAAATATTGTATTTTGTCGCAGCGTTTTCCCATACCAACAAACTACCTCCCCGTGCACGTGCACTCTAGCTTAATGACAATTCGACACTGTAATCAGTGTTGCTATAGAAAATATTGTATTTTGTTGCAGCGTTTTCTCGCAGCAACAAGTTGTCTCGCCATATGCGCGTGCACACGGGCCAGCGTCCGTATAAATGCACTTACTGTGAGAAGGCGTTCTCGCAGAGCAACGATCTTACATTACACGTGCGCCGGCACACCGGAGACCGGCCCTACATCTGCGAGGTCTGCGGAGACCGCTTCATCCAGGTGAAACATACATCTTACTAAATAATTTGGAAAGTTTATTAGGTAGTTAGGATCCTGGCCTAAATCCGAGAAGATTTAACAGAACGCAACGATAGCGCCGACCTTTGCGACCTTGAGTTTCGTTCTAGTAGAATGAATGTGGGCGGGAAGATTTCGATTCCTCTGAGGATGGTGTCCTCGAAGGACCGAGATGGTTGACGAAGTTTGAGGGAGACCTTTGGAGATCCCACCAATCAGTGGGATGACATAGTTCAATAAAATAGTTTGAATTAATGTCGTTAGTATGTAATGTACTAGTTTTGGTAAAAGTACAATGTATATTATATAGAAGGCGCATAAGCCATCTCTCCCTTGACCGCAATAATAAGTAACTCTGTTAAACCATGAAGGAAAACATCGTGAGGATGCTGTTCAGCATTCTAAGCGGCTATAAGCTGGCGACCTGTCATGTATGCTATGCTAGCTATTGCAACCACGAAAGCGTAATGTTTGGACAAGCATCTGTATATCCTCTTGGAAATAAGAAATTTTTAAAGTCGTAGAGTGGGTCCGCAGGCTACAGGCGTACAATGTAGTTTATTTAACATAACTTGTTACATACATATTTATGTAACATTTAATTAAAATTAAAATTGTTATAAAATGACTATGACATACATAATCTCAAAAGCCTTTTTCCCACATTCTGTTTAAATAGTCCGATGGGTCTCAGTTACCGTACCAGAGTTGAATGATTTTTAGGGTTCCGTATTGGAAGGGTGCCAACGGGAACCTATTACTAAGCCTCCGCTGTCCGTCCGTCCGTTATTGGGCTGTATCTCATGGACCGTAATAGGTAGAGAGTTGATATTTTCACAAGAGTGTGTATTTCTATTGCCGCTATAACAAGTAATAAAAAGGGGGCCCTATACAAGAAACATTTATGTACGATAGTACGGAACCCTTCGTGTGCGAATTCGACTCTCACTTAACTTGTTTTTTTTTTGTTTCAGGGTACTGCATTGCAGAACCATCGTCGTGCTCATGGCCATTTCAGTGCGCCACCCCCTTCTGCCCTGTCGAACCAAGTACAAGCCATTACATATGCGCCCGCTAACATAATACACCACGACGATTCGCATTTATCTAACACTATCACTTCTATCTGAAGTAAATAGTACCATTTATAATTGATTACTTATTTATTAATCGTCCAAAAGCCCGGACTTTTGGCGTTATCATTTTAATGAACAAGGGACTACACAAAACTGCGATGCGAGTTTGCAGTCCATATAAATGAGCGTTGTTACGAATTAGATTTCTGAGAATTCGCTTCGCGCCGATTCGCATGTTTGTTTTGGCCCTATGAGCAGTGTCAACAGCACTAGTGACGTCATTATAAATCTGATGTCTGAATCTGAAGTTGTCATTTAGCTGCATTCAGTGTCGTGCCACATCTGCAAAATTTTTTGAAGTAACTTTTATAGATTACTTAAAAATATTTTTTTGTAACCTACGACACAGCCGAAATGCTGTGGCAAGTAAAAAATATTTCGAGCGTATTTAGCCGAACTCTAGTCGAGATCTATAGAGCGCACTTACACTTAGCTCAGGCTTAACTTGAGTAAAACATTGTAAAAAAACTATAATAATAATAAAGCCGTTTATTCAGACCAACTAAAAATATATACATTTTACGGAAAGAAAAAATAATAATTAAAAAATAAATAAATAAACTTCCATTCTATACTACTTATCTGTACGTATGATATAATTTATCTACCTACTATTTTTATTTTTAATAATTATGCTGTTCTTGGTCTCTGTGCCCTTTGGCATGGGCCTTCTCCAATTTTCTCCACCCTCTCTATTGTCCTGCAATTCTTGTCCACTGCTTTCTTCCTGTATTCTCGATGTCGTCTTTCCATCATTTGTATTGCCTTCCTCTGTTTTTTTTACAGTAATTCTCTTACTCCACTTGTCAATACCTCTCATCATGTGTACTGTCCAACTCCATTTAAGTCTTTTGGTTCTGGTGATTACGTCTGTATTTCTCTTTCGGTCCTGCCTTCTAATGCCTAGCAGTCTCCTTTAAGTAAAAAACTATAGATCTCTTTTATTGTTTGGCTTATAGTATAAGTTTTTCTTAAGTCGTGGTCATGGTGCACTCAAGCATAAGCTGAGCTTGCACTCAGGACATTGTATATAGGGTAAATACCGACCTCGACTTGCTAGATAAGTCTGAGTAAAGTACGCTCTATAGATCTCAACCTTAGACTTTCCGATGTGGACTGTAATTATAGGTGCACTGTTGTGTTACTTTAGGTGATATGAATGATGTCTAATTTGTATATTTTAATAATATTTAAATATAGAGTAAAGTTGTGAGTATCCTGTATTAAGTGTTTAATACAGAACACTCACGACAGTGATTTTTAATTATCTAATTTTCGTTTTATCGTATTTTATTCGTACGTTATTTAATCTATCTAAATGTTGCAGCAAGTAGTTAACTTTGAATAATCTCTTGATGGTGTTTAATGTTTTTAGATAATACTAGTTTTTGCAGTAGATTGAGATATACGTCTTTTTGTATTATATTCTATATACGAAATACGTGTTCCTCAGTATATGACTCTTACATCTTTTCTGGATCAAGGCGTCGTGAGTCTTCTGTTCCCTGGGTGGGGACACAGGGATGAGCTTCGCCTATGAGGCTTTGCCCAGGCTTCAACACTAGGGGCAACTACCCCTGGGTGGATCATGGCTCTGCTACGTTTCTAAAGAACGGAACAGCTGTGACCCTTTGGAGAATATTCACTCGAGTGTACATTATAAAAAGGGAACGCCGGGGATACTTACAAGCCTTTCGTCATTGGTAATCCCAAACCTTAATGGCAGTTCAGAATTCAGATCCGCTGGTTCGATAAGTTTGAACTGCATTTTTACATACATACATATTATCACGCTTGTATCCTAAGTGGGGTGGGCAGAGCCACAAGTAATCAAAACTATAAAACTTAAAGCCACTCCTGATTCAAGTTTCAAGATGGATAGAGTGAACCATTATTTATATTTAATATACAATTAATGAATGTACATACTGAGTGTTTTATATTTGTAAGTCACTTTAGGAATTGTAATTTTACACAATATTTTATGGAATAAATGTAACTCGTGACAATTTTACTAGTGTCGTCTCAGAATTGTATGTGAAATAGTAGCATGAGTGAGTGAATTTTCATTTCACTATTATGTAAGGAACTATTTTATGTGTGGCTGATCCCAACTGAGCCACAAAAAAAATCTCTGGAAAACGATCGGTTTTCAGCTGGGGTCAGGCACACGTATTTTATCGAGTATTTTAATGTTTAAGACTACTAGACTAGACTATGAATATATTTTTAAATTTATAAGGCCCTAGAGCCTTACATTGTGTATGCATGTCCTATATATTTTTAACTTTAACCTTATAGTTGTAACTGAAATAAAGACGTTCTAATAGGCATGATAACAGATTTTTATAATGTAATAATTTAGTAAGTTATAATGTAATTATTTCATTTTGTTATCTTATTATTTCATTAATTATTATTTTATTATCATTTTATATCTACTTTAAATCGTGCACTTTAAATCTTTTCACTACTCTGCACTGGTTCGAAAAAACCAGTGACAAGACTAGATAAGATAAATTATATCTAATTTGAATTATGAACTAAAACGTGGGTATCATGGCGTCAACTGTGACGTACAGCCTAGGTAGGAGACGGGTTTTTAAAAATTTATTTCTTTTTCGTAGAGTCTTGTAATTTAAATTATTGTCCTAGGTGAGCGACGTTAAGCGACAAGTCGTCCTCATCTACTTTAGGTGTTAAACACGACGCCAGGCGTCACTTTTCGAATATATCAAATATGAAAGTTACTATTTGATATTTTCGTGTAAGTAGCCCTACGTTGTCGTATAGGGATCAGTGCGACGACATGCAAAATCGTCACTTCGCTTCTAGTTGCTTTCAATCGCTCAAGTAAGACAATGGGTAAGAACAACCGACGGAAATATTACACAATATCTATTTCGTATTAAGAGCAACTTCTAAACCACTTATTTATGTCCACAAATATTTAATAATATTTATGTCATAGCGATGATACTTGAGTATAATAATGTGGTTAAGCTAGGCATGTCTGTTTTATTCTAGTTGAAATATTAGTATGTAACGTGGTAGTAAGAGCAAGTCACATTATGTAAAATACTGTGTAATCATAGAAATAAATTAATTCCACATTTATCTGTTGTATTCATCGAGGCTCACGTAGTTTGCCGACAAAATCGCCCAGAACACTGTAAAATAAACTTTTATGAGTACAATTACAGCTACTTAGTACTTTGGACGGAACCCCATACAAAACACTACAAGAAACCCTAGTATTATTATTGTTTACAAATAACTTCAGTAAGTAACTTTAGAAAAACAACATTGCTATGGTAGGTAATAAACTACATATAATAATTTGTCCGTTAGTAGAATATTGGAACAGGACATTAATTAACGAGGAAAACTTACCCTTGAATTGCATTGATTTCCTTTACACTATAATGTCAAGAAAGAAAAAGTAGTATTCAGAAAACGCAAACTCTATATTAGACACCTAGCTGAATGCATCAATAGGTACCTTATTCTACTACCTTGAATAAAAAGTTCTATTTCACACGAAATTAGCACTTAATTTGAAAGTCGTAACTTTTGCGCACCCGGGGTGCGCATGACTTAACACGTGCTTTAAACGGTGAGGAAAAACATTGTGAGGAAACCGGCATGCCGTAGAACAGAACCTAATAAGTTCAAAAGCATGTGATATTATATAGGTAGGTACTCGTATGTGCACGAAAGGAGCCTTCGAGGCGCACCTTAAAATCCTTTCACCACACTGGTTCAAAAGAACAAGTGATACCATTAATAGTATAGGTAGGTACCTACCTACATTAGTAGTCATATTCATAAGTTGCACTAATCTTGAGGGTCTTAAAAAGTAGAGTGTCCTGCCCACCTCGGGAGCAACACTATTTTAAATTCGAGTTACGTACTTTGGTACGTTTAAAATAGTGTTGGATTCAAAAATCCCTCGCTGCGCTCATGATTATACCTACTCTAGAATCATTCGTTCTGCTCTGGATTCAAAGAAACACTCTCGCTATAAAAATATTTAGTTGTTTGCTCCCTAGATAAACAATCTACTCTTAACACGCAGACAACGTCGCGGGTTACAGCCTACAGCTAGTAGTGAATAAAGCTGATATTGCTACGCAACTTTTGATGCCAAAAAAGTCAGTTGTTCCTACAACAAGTGTTACAATGAATTTATAGATAGGAGAAAAAGCAAAAACATTGCATCTTTTTCCGAGAACGTAATTTTTGTATACTTTGAAGAATTGTCGATATTCAATTTTAAAATCTACTATCTACATAAATCAGGAAGTAGACATTTCAAGTTATGCGAAACTGAAATTTTTGTTAAAAGAAAATTAAAGAGATTTTCTAATACCTAATGAAACAAAAACATTCATTTATGAAGCTCCCGATGTTCATATCATAATTTCCAGTGCCTAAGTAAGTACTTATGTAGTAATTAATATTATATGAAGTAGATGGCCTACCTATAAAAGTGAAATTGGTCTTATGTAGGAATTATTTTGTTACAGGTGGTATTTATTTTTAGAGTTTTGGGAGCATGTCAGAAACATAAACTACCTACTCATATTATGAAATGCAGTTTAATAATGTGAAGGGACAGGCTTAATAGTGACTGTCCCAAACACAAAAACTAAAATAGTACGAACTTTCACAGTAACCAGAAATTATTATGAAATATGTAAGAAATAATATAAAACTGCGTCCAAAAACATGTAAAACTTCAACGTTACATCAAAAGACAATGTGTCTAACCTTTAATTATATACCTGTAATCAAAGTGTCTAACAAAATGTCGGCAAGAATGGAATGATGGGTAAACAGCTACCTATCTCAGTATTCTAAATCCAGAAGCCTATACTGGCCACAGCTTTCGAAAAACATCTGCGAAGTTTTAGTTGACACGGGTTGCGATATAACTACGTTAAAAATTCATGGCGGATGGAAGTCGACCACAGTTGCTGAAGGGTACAATGATTCAATCCAGAGCAAGAACAATGTCGCTATAATACAATTTTGAATTCCATTGAAAATGAAAAGACAATAGAACCATAATGTTCACAATCAACATTAATACAACATGTTGAAAAGGGTCAAAACTCAAAGATTTCATTTACAAGTTGTACTTTTAATCATTGTAATTTTTAATATTTTTCCCAATAAATTTCTCCATAAATGTACTTTTTGTTATTTTTTTTTAGTAATGTACGTAGGTACTTATTGTATAGTGATCTTTGTTTTTTACTTTTTTGTATGATCTTTAAAGGTAAAAGCACTGGTGATCTAATGATGGTAGCGGCTTTGCCTTCTGATGACAAGGTCGTGGGTTCAAACCCGGTCGTGCACCAATTGGTTTTTCTATTCGAAAAATGTGTAGGTATATGCGCTATATCATAACTTTCAAACGGTGAAGGAAAACATCGAAAGAAAACCGGCATGTTGTAGAACCAAGTGCACGAAAGGTGCTTTTGAGGCGAACTTTAGTTACTGTAGAAGTAGTAATAGTAAAGGGAAAAAATATGTATTGAGAATATGGAGCAGTTCCTTCAATTTTCAAATAGGAAAATAACTATTAAAAATACTCTTACGTGGGCACGGCAACGCTTGGCGTGACACTGCAATAATATACAATAAATAGCTGGAATAATATTAAGAAAAACTATAAAATTGTTTTGACAAGTTAAAAAAATGTTTAATATTAACTAACCTCTGCAGTGCAACTGGCGCCATCGCACTGGTAAAATGAGTAATCATTATAATGAGAAATAATCTAAAATAAAATAATAAATGTTCCATAAGGCATCCTAGATGGTGCTAGATGTATCCTAATGCCGTGCCTCATGCTTCCTATATCTAGACATAAGCTTTAAATCAATCTTATAATCGGACCAATTTAAATGATTGTTTGCTTTAAAATTTCTCCCTAACATCCGAAAGCCATGTTCCGGTAAAACGTCATCTATGAAGCGACTGAGAATAATTTTCTTTATACCTGCTGAGAGCACTGGTGGTCTAGTTGGTAGTGACCCCGCCTTCCAATCCGGTCGTGGGTTCAAACCCGGTCGTGTACCAATAGATTTTTCTGTGCGAAAAATTTATGTGCACTATACCAGTACTCTCAAACGGTGAAGGAAAACATCGTGAGGAAACCCGCGGCTTAGTCAGCTCCGCACGTATTGACCATGTCTTTCCTGTGGATAAGGCCGACTAAGCTGGGAGGATGGAATAGGTGCTGGGCAAGCCTACTCCATCTTAATTCGTCCCGGGCACTACAGCGTCCCGTTTGTGAAGGTAAAAGTTGCCTCCTGACGCTGTATAAATCATCTATTATAGATGGTAAAAGGCCTTAGCTTTTTAGTTACTGCTGAAAGTAAAGAATCAGAAAGTCAGTTCATATTTTTTCAATAACACGGGATAACACATTGTTATAAAAATATGCATGCAAATCAATTTTTATCCTGCTAAGCGGGCAGAATAGTAATATGGACTCCATTGTTAAGGTACTGTTTTTTTATTTTGGGTTAGTTATAATACTGATATTACTACTTAAATCTCCTTGGCAGTTAAAAAAACTTAAAACTTCCTTAGTCGTTAACCTATTTTAATGTTATAATGATCAAAAACAAAAACTTTCTACTTCAAAATGATACTGGCCAACTGAACAACTACCTAATTTAAAAATTACATTGAGTTTAAATAACTGTACGAATTTTAATACAAACTTAAATAATTAACAAAGATTTTATATATCCTCACAGGTGTAGTAAGTACCTGCCTAGTATAAAGTATTATGTACCTATCACTCGGGAGAAAGTGCGATTCTTAACTCTGGTGTATTGAGACTCACTTTTTCCCTTCGGTGAACAATGTACCTACTATTTTATTCCTCGTTGAAGTTACAAACATCATACACGCTTCAGGTTTACTTACCGATGATGTGCATTCATCTCCAGTACACTGCAATGTGGAAAATTCTAAATATACTAGCTGCCGCCCGCGGCTTCGCTCGCGTGGTATCCGGTTAAAAAATAGCCTATATGTTAATCCAGTACATGTTCTATGTATATTCCAAGTTTCATTCAAATCCGTTTAGCCGTTTAAGCGTGATTGAGGCACAAGCATCCAAACATCCAAACTCACAAACTTTCGCATTTATAATATAAGTAAGAATTGTTACGTTAGGGCTTTATAGATGGAGCTTTCCACAATTAAGACTACTTCGAAAAAAAAATAGGAAACATTACCACTCAGATTTTTTATTATCCTTTTTCATTTTAAACAAAGAAATATAAAATTCTCCCCATCGCGGCCGTAAAACGGGTGGGAGACCCCACCACATTCATAATTCAATGAATTAAGTTCATACATGGAATAAACAAGAAATATTTTTTTCCATATAAACTGTAACACCCTGTTACGCCTTTAGGGGTTGATTTTCGTAAATTAAATTAGCCTATATGTTATTCCAGTACCTAAACTATTTACATACTATATTATATTAAAATCGGTATAGTAGTTACGGAGATACCTACATGGTGACAAACATTCACACACACAAACTTTCGCATTTATAATATTAGTACCTAGGATTCTTTATATTCTTGCTGGGCGCCATAGGCTGTTGCAAGGTAGCACCCCGTAGTTTTCGTTTAAAAATTACAATCTATTAATTGACTCTACTTACGTTTGCATTACAGTTGTGACCTACGCACTTATGGTAAAAATAAAATATTAATCGTTTATAATACAAAATGTTGTAATGACCCAAAATCGTAACAAAATACTAACACTCGATACCGAAGTAATACCATCAGTCTGAAAATATTAAATAATACATATATTAATCTAATAGTTGTTCAGTAGTTCAACTTGTGATACAGGTAGGTACGTTAGGTTTTCTAGGGACGGAAGGACTAACCTCTACACTATAAATTTCAAGCGAGATGGGCAAATGATATAATCAAGCAAGATCGTGGACCGTTAATGGATTAGGCTAGGACAGAGCCATTCTGGATGGCACAAGCAACAAGCAGTATGCCTGTCTATGAACTTACAAGAGTTAGACATGATGCCGATCGACACTGAAACAGATTTAAGAAGAATAAAACAGCAATCATAATTGTTTTTCCAGAAATTATTTCGAAAAGCTCTTCAAACTTTGGAGCACGAAGCTGGTAGCAGCAGCGCTACGAATCCTTTATGTATTCGACATAATTATTCTAATGTTCTAAGTGTATTCGTATCTGTGCTACAACCAACACCATGATGGTTCTACTGATTCAGTAGAGCTATCATGGTGTTGGTACCTTTCTTTTTTATTATACTCACAACCTATTTCTAACATTGATTAGAAAACATGGGAAACTCAACTGAAACCACCACATGCAATGACCGTATCTTTATGCCCAACGTGTCAGAAAAAGTTGCATAAATCTTTTTGAATAGTCGTTTACTATTGTAACATTAAAGGAAAAACAAATTATATGCGACCACAAAACAGCTTAGCTACAGAGCACGCCTTACAATATCGTATTTTATTGAGTATATTTACATTATAAAGAAGTTTTTTCTTTAAATTTTCATTAATTTTATTTAATGAATGAAGTTGATAAATCTCACTTAGTTTCCTTTTCTAAAACGTTCAATGAAAATAATAATAATAATAAATCTTTATTATCAGACCATAGCAAAAAAAAAACACAAACACATTCAAAAACAAATTACACATACAAAATAAAAATATAAAAAGTACTAAAAAGAAAAAGAAAATTAAGAAACAGCATTACATAAGGTACTAAAAGGTATGATTGTTTTCACCCAGTGGTGAAGTATGGGACACTCATACTTGTTGGCTATAACTTTTAGTATGCTGTTGTGACTGCCTCTGACTCTATTTAACAATGATGTTATTCGTTTCCGCACAATAGCCGCGAACCCATCTACTCGAGCGTCCGCGAACATGCCCGAGGCACTGCAAAATCGAGGCAGACCCAACAGCATTCTAAAGATATTATTGTATTGGACACGTAGGGCGCTAAGAGACTTCTTCGATAATAAAAATATAGGATCATGTTGCTCAATCTCCAGCTACTGGCTATAAGAGGCTCAGTGACACGGGGCGCAAAATCAAGAGACTCAATAATAAATGTGCTGGCAAGGATTTCCAGCGCCCTCGCGTTGCCGGTAATGAGGTGACTTTCGACAAAACCGGGGCTTATACCAAGAAACTCGAATTTGTGTTGACTCGGAATGCCGGAAACCATTAATAAAAAATAAAAGAAACTCACTAACGCTTCACAAGCTTTTCCGTGAGCCTGAAAAGTAATAAGTAATTAATTTACGCGGAAATAAATTTTATTTTACTATATAGGTTGTTTTTTTTTCATTTTAATACATTTAACTTACTTTGGCCATGCAGACATTCATATAACCGTCGCACTAAACAAATAATAATAAAGTATTTTAAGGTACATTGCTACAAATTATTGAAAATTATTGAAATTAACTAGTCACTCTGCATTAGGTCAGTGCGAGCAATGTCCAAAACTGACATAGGTATATAGTAACCTTTATTTTGCTTAAGGTCGGTATAGATAGATACATCGCCAAGATTAGATAATAAAGATATAACACAAAAGGCGTTCTCATGGGTCACATTACTACTAAAGTAAAAACAGTATCTTCACTTACAATGGCTTTACAGAAGGGGCCATAGCACTAAATTATAAAAAAATAAGGTTATTTAGTAAAACGCTAAGTAATAATTACACCGCGGTGTCGGGTAATTGCTTTGCTATTATCTATGGCTGGATTACTACGAGTACAGAAAGGCGTAATAAACCGTTGCACATGGGAAGTGTCCCATCTGCACTGTAAGTTTGTTGCGTCCGTTGGTTTTCCTTGGCGAGGCGATAACTTCAAATGAGCCAACCGAGCTTTCTTTCATTTGTTTTTGTTTTCTTTTTTTAAGAATTGCACAAACTGACACGAGTGCCATTGGAAGAGCCTCGTGTGGTGCGTGTTTGTCAGTGGTGCCTATGTTTGGGTGTGTCTGCAATAAGTAGTTATCACAGTTTGAAGCCACCTTAATAGATGGAAAGTCTTGTATTTAAAATCTCTAAGATTCGCTCAAAAGTTACACTAAGCTTATATCATTGCCTTTTCTTCTGCTTAGATAGTGTCAAACAGTTCTAAAATTATGTATGTAAGTATATTATCACGCCCGTATCCCTAATGGGGTGGGCAGAGCCACAGGTAGTCATAAGAAAACTTGCAGCCACTTTTGATTCCAAGTTGATTCCAAGTTCCTGATTCCAAGTCCCAAGTTGGATATGGTGAACCATGGTGGCAGGTCATCAGCCCATCACCCATTTAAGTAAATGGTCCATCATGTTGGGGAGGATACCATCACTTAGTCGACTTTTACGACATGCTCGGGGAGAGAAGCAGTTGAACGCATTCCATGTTTTTTTTTACTCCCAGTACAGCAGAAAAGTAAAGTATAAAGTACTTAATTCCTTGAAATCAAGTGAGATGCAATAAATAGCACGAGTTCGGCCATGAGGATGTGTTAGTCCTCGTAGCCAAATCAGTTAGGCGAAATAGTTAGGCCATGAGGAAAAAGCCATTTTAACAGTGTATGTAAAACGTTTATAATTAAGTCCGATAATTTGTGTTATGTAAGGTACCTCAGAAGTCGTTAAGTCGCCGTATGTCTGGAAACAGATAATATAATTATTGATTTCATTCTTCTTTCATATTTTTATTATTAAGTAAACAGTGCATAGGTAATGTGAATAATTTGACGACCTCTGTGGCGCGGCGGGCGAGTGCTCGGCTGAGACCCAAGAGGTGCGGGCTCGATTCCCGCTGCGGGAGAAATGTTTGCATGATTTGCAAATATTTCTTCCGGGGCTGGGTGTTGTAGTATTATGTACTATAAGTATGTATTTAAAAAAAAATATAAGTATTCTATCAGCCATCTGGTTCCCATAGTACAAGCTTTGCTTAGTTTTGGGCTAGATGGTGCTGTGTGATATGTCCTCAAATATTTATTTATTATTATTTTTTTATTTAATTACGTACAAACAAATATAAAAAAAATTACCTACCATCGCTGTCGCGTTGAATCCAAAAGCCTATAAAACGAATGATAACATAATTAATTCATACCTTACTCTAATTGCAACGATAAAACTATTATCTAGTAATGATGCAGAAGTATTTGGAGGGCATTGTGTTTGTTCTACTTTACCCGAGCATTGGACATTGACCCCGTACACTGAAAATTAGAATAAAACCGGTCAAGTGCGAAGGGTTCCGTACGTATATGTACCTACATAAATGTTTTTTATATGCCACCTATTATTGGTGGCAGAACGTTCCCTATTAAAATCAAGCAAAAAATGCAAAATGAAATATGTCTCTTCTATTAGTTTAGTATTACCCCCTTAGTTTTTAATTTAATTATTATTTTGGTACAAATCAGTAACTTTTAGATCGTTTTAAAAAGAAGTACACAAAAACACTACAAAAAAAGTTAAAAATGTTTCTCTTGTATGGGGCCAACTTTTGATTCATTTTTATTTTTTGTTGTTATAGCTGCTATATAAATACATATTCTGTAAAAATTTCAACTCTCTACCTATAACGGTTCATGAATCTCTGAATGAGTGTTATCATCATCATCTTCCTGCCCTTATCCCACTCTATGACTATGTTGGGTCGGCACAGCGTGATCCTTGGATAAGAGTATGCATGAAGTACTTACCATGTAAAGTACCTCTAAAGTACCTTAAATAGTACTCTTTGAAATAGCCACAACTTACGTAAGAATAACAATCATTCCCCACGCACTGAAAATAAAAACAGAATAATGCTGACTTTTGAAACAAAAACGTTTGTACGCCCAATTAACGTAATTTTATTATAAAAAAAACACCATGGTGCGCCATATCCATCATGAGACTTTGATTAAGGAGTGGTTGTGGGTTTTCTTATGATTACTTGTGGCTCTGCCCTCCCCTTTAGGGATATGGGCGTGATATTATGTACGAGTATGTATGTAACTACAACCTAAGTACTCTATGACCATGCTTCTGGCAAAATAAAAATTTCATTCATTTCAGACAATTCATTCAACACTACTTGTAGTTTTAACGGAAACTTCAAGTCGCGAGTTCTACTCGCACTTGCCCGGTTTTGTGGCAATTTTACGAAATCTTATATATCTTGCATTATATGCATTTTTGTCTTCTAGTTAATCAGGTATTTTTATATAGGTTTTCTTTTGCATTTAGGGTTCTAAAATTAACTGTCAATTTTTAGAACTTCGCTTGGGGCTTTGTTATAAAAGCGTACCTACACATTGTTTTTTAAATGATTTGCTTATCTACTGTATCGAGTCTAATCTATATACCTACTAGCTGCTGCCTGCGGCTTCGCTCGCGTGGTACCCGGATAAAAAATATATTTTATAATTATGTTAATCCAGTACATATACTATGTATATTCCAAGTTTCATTCAAATCCGTTCAGCCGTTTAGGCGTGATTGGGGCACAAACATCCAAACATCCTCACAAACTTTCGCATTTATAATATAAGTAAGATAGTGCTGTATAGTATAAGTCTCGAGAGCCCTCAAAGGCCTCGATAAGTACTTATAATACAAACGACTGTTAGTTATTAAAAAATTTCTTGGGAATCTCGTGTTAGTCTTTGATAGAAACAGGAACAGTTTTTTATCCCGTAACACTTTGCCTTCATGTGTAAAATTAATTAAATTTTTCTTACCCTTGCAGTGCAGTTTTTTGGCTAATATAAAAAAAATATAATACTTATTAGTAATAACAGATTATATTATTATCTGCTATTTTTTTTTGTAAAAAATTACGTATTTTCAAATTATAATAACAATTTATTATTTCCTTATAAAAACTTCGTTTCTTACCACATCTGACTTATCTTGAGATTCCACCATTTTCTGCAATGTAATAGACAACCACAAGATGTTTGAGAGTGCGATCATAAAATTCAAGATAATTTATTATTACACCTAGTAGTTTTTAATGTTATTTTAGTTTTACTACTTTGACCAAAATTATTAAATGAACTTATTCATTAAAAAACGAAATATTCACCACAACATATCCTATTGTAACTAATAAAATTATTAGATCTCCAGTGAACATATTGAATAATTGTCGATGTATATGTTTTTGAAGAATCGGAATCCTCAATCCTGCATTTTGAAACAATGATTGGTTTTTAATCAGCGTGCTTATTGTTTACCTTCAAATTGATTGTTACGCTGTCAACTCAGACCAAATAAAAAGAAAAGACGGCGCGCCGCGAACAACAAAAGTGAAGCCACCTTTTTATCTATGTGTGTGTAGAGGTTTTGTGTTCCAAGTAACCTAATATTCATGGTATGATAATTAAGAAACGATGTTATTTGAAGTACTTACAAGTGAAAAGTGATTCCGTGAGATGTTTTATGTGATTTGCTGCTGTTTTTACAAGTTTTCACTACACAGGAAGGCATAATTCTATTTTTAAGACTCGTGACATACCAAGAGCGATGAGCATGGTTTTAGTGTAGGTGTGTGCGTGAGCGTGTATGTTTACTTGTATGAGCACGGTTTTGTGTGACTTCACTTTTGTTGTTCGCGGCGCGCCGTCTTTTCTTTTTATTTGGTCTGAGGCTGTCAATTAAAAATACGTTTGGTACCTACATCATTAAATCTTGATTGCATTTTTTATGGACAATCGAAAGTATCACGTCTAGGTAAAAATTTTACCTGTGTTTATACATACACGTATTCACACGCCCGTATTCCTAATGAGGTAGACAGAGCCACAAGTAATCTAAGAAAACTTGCAGCCACTCCTGATTCACAGTTCCAAAATGGATATGGTGAACCATGGTTATGGAACCAAACTTCCTCGCCGTAAAACAGTTTACTAACGGGAAGTACGTTCCATACTCCAATGCTGAACAAATCTTTTATATATGGTAATCTAGCCCTAATTAGGTATACCAAGCAATATGTACATACGTTCGACGGATCTAAGCCGTTTGAAATGCGTAGTGCACCTTTTTCATACTAAATTGTCTCTTCGCATCGCAACTGATAACTTCACAAATGCCTAGATCCGCTGACCGTATGTGCTAGTACTTTTATGTAAAATAGTCCTCATTTTCCTGCCCTTATCCCACTATATGTGGGGTCGGCACAGCATGTTCATTGGATCATGCTGTAAGAGTTTTGGCTAAGGTATTTTATGACCGGCCGCCTGCCTGACGTCAACCCTCCTTGGGAATACTTGCTTGTTGACTTGTATCTCACCATGTTGGAGAGGATATCCCTTAGTCGACTTTTACGACATGCCCGGGAAGAGAAACAGCTGGACGCATTCTATTATTTTTTTCGTTACTCCCAGTCCAGTAGAGAAGTAACCTGTGTTTATGAGCAATTCTGCGTTAAGTTTCAAATGCGTCGTATACGACATTTGCGAGACGCGAAAAGTGCAGGTTCGATTCTTGCACAGGAACAGTAATAATAGGTATTTGTAATAATATAATTATTTTACTCTGACACTCGCCGCATAATATGGTTAGGTCTCTGGAGGTACATGATCTGTGGATTCGTCATTTATTTATTTGGTCATATAACTCGGTAGGTCTCCGCCGTTACTGCATGTAGTATACTTTACTTTACTCACCATCACGCTATTGCATCAGTCACCAGAGCTGCCAAATACTAACATCGTACCGGCTGTACGGGTTTGAATGAAACGACATGGTATAATCGTTTATGACCTGGAATAACATACCTACAGAGTGTTTCTTTTTTAACTGGGACAGTATTGAGAAATCAGAAATAAGAGAAATTGTCTTAGGAACCCATTGCTCTTTTTTGTAAAAACAATTTTGGCATAGTATTTGTTAAGATCTACTTCTGCTGTCCCGATTTTCTTCTTCCGATACAATGAAAAGATCCAAGATCCAACAAAGTAACTGAGTCGATTAGCAAAAAATGTTTTGCTAAAATTATCTATAATATGTCATGGCCAACTTGAGCTTGACAAAAAAAAAATTACGATGCAAAAATTGATTTACACAAAATTTGCAAATGGTTCTTAACATACTTTTCCTGTATCACTTTTTGTTTCGGATTTCCCCATGGTACATATAGGCTTTCTCTCTTCTTTCTTAAAAAAATATTCTTTTTATCTGGATACTACGCGAGTGAAGTCGCGGGCGTAAGTTTGTTTAGGATAAGCAGATTGAGCACAATAAAACAAAAGTTGTGGTGATATATAGTTTTTATTTTTAGAACTTACTGATTTCAGTAGATTTCTACATCGTATTGTTATAATATTGTTATAATATGTCTGTGAATTGACGTCTAATGACCAATGGACTAAGTACCTACCCTACATACATGAATCGTACAAGTTGTGTTTTTTAAAACATGTGGTTGTCTTAGGTATATTACCACTTAACATTCTATTATATAAGTAATAGTCAGATTTATAATAATTATTTTGGTCATTAAGAAGGAATACTACAATTACCTACTGACTACAATATAGGTATATTTATGTATTATATTCTCAGTATTTACAATTATCTATAAATTAAAATGCCTAGATGAAGGAAATAATTCCTTCAATTATATATACAAATTTTGCTATTAATTTATATAGGATAATAATTTATATTATATGCTAATTTATAGGGCCACAACAAAAAAATAAATGCTTTTAATTCCTTTGTAAAAGTGGATTACAATTCAATTTACTTAAGTTGATGGGAGTACTTAATTGCTGAAGCTTTTTGCGAAGACTTTACCGACCCTGACACATTTTAGAGTTGAAAAGATTTTTTGATATGAGATAGTGATAAGGCCCTCTGATAATACGACCCTACATACCTTTGATGGCTTTGTTCAAATCTACTCTATATGCCTATATTCATGACCCACTGGCCTCGTAATTAAAAGTTTTCCCATTCCTTTCTGACCCTCGTGTACATGCATACCACTACCTAGAAACTAATTGATCCCTTATCCTTACATTACACAGCTCTTTTTCCACCAGTCTACAGCATTTTTAGTTAGATATAAATTTCATTGCGATTACACCAATGGAAATTAACACGACGTGGAAACGCTACGAGATAGTTCCGAGTTCCGAAAAACAGTGATACATCGTTAGAAGGCAAAAGGTATTCAAAATCCACCAATAAAATGGTTTGTATAACATTCAAGACCACTTGTTTCTGACCACAGAACTCAGTCGGCGTCCCCACATGAGGTGGTATCATACGATCGTGCCCTGCAGGTGCTGCGGGTCGGGCGAGGGCGCGGCGGGCGGCAGCGCCGGCCCCAGCGACGACGACGGCAGTGCCGCCGCCATCTCCTGGTACCCTCCCAGGGGGTAGCCGAGCCCCGGCAATCTGCCTGTCAGCTCTTCCGGCGGGGTCACTTCCAAGCCTATGCTTCCATTCAGAGCAAGTTTAATGGCGTTGGCATCTTGCTGTTGCTGCTGTTGTTGGTGTTGCAGCAATGAATTAAAATGAGATATGCCGATCTCTTCGAGACTGCTCTTCCTGCGTCTTCCGACACCGCTGAGGCCTTGACGCAGCGAATTGGATCTGCGCAGTAAGATATCGTCGGCGACTCGCAAGGAATTGGAGCGACCTCTGAAGTCTGTTATTATAGTGGGACTGTCGGGTAGAGACAGCGAGTTGGCTTTGGTCGTGGCCAGGGGGGGAGCCCGCGGCTGAGTGAAGGAGGCGCCGATCGTGGAGCCGCGCCGGCTGGCCGCGGCCACCTGGCTCTGGATGAGGGCTTGCGAGCAAAAACTAATGTTGGACTTCCGACGGCTGTTATGCCGCTCGAAAGTCTTTTGAGCCGAGAATGGTGAAGGTCGGACAAGGTAACTGTAAAGAAAGAAATTGAAGTACATTTTTACGTTACGTACAGTCGCCTGCAATAATATGTATACGCGCACATCATTTTGAAAAATATGTCACAGTAATAAATTACCTTAACATGTACTGTATACGACACCGGCAACAAGTGCCAAAATTATGTAACCACACATAATTTGGTAAACAAGAATATTGTCATCGAGGCATTATGTCATATAAAAGTATAAGTATGTAGGTACAACGCAATATTTGGAAATATTGCTTTTTGGGAAGCTAGATTTGTAACTATACTTTTGTATGACATAAACCCCCGATTGCAATATTTTTCTGAAAATATTAACATTATTTCGGCACTTGTTGCTGGGCACATATGTTTTTTTGTGTAAACGCATATGAAATTCATTACTGTGACATATTTTTGAATATAAGGTGCGTGTATACATATTATTGCAGGTGGTACTTACATTATGTCTCCTTCCTGTAAATTCAGATCACAACTTGGATTTATTATGACATACGACAAGCTATTTCGCTTTTCACTGACGTCGTCATAATCAATTCCAGTTAGATTCAGAGATTCCATTCGAGATCGTACGAGGTTCGCTATTTCCGCTCTTTCGATCTGTTGCACATGATTGTCCCTTGCTTCATCAGCTAGACTCGTCGAATACTGTGGAAACAGGCAAGGCCTTTATCGAAAGTTTCAATTTAAATGCATAACTAAGTATAACTATATACAATTGTAAATTGAAAGTATTGTAAATAGGTATGTGTGGTATATGTATAGTTGGGCTTTGTATAATTTATAACACATTTTAACTGCTGCATATCTTTCAAATGATTATAATTTGTATTAAGGTGACGGGTACTGCTAAATGTCGAATACTTAATGATAATATTTTTATAAATTGTAAAAAGAAAAGAAATAAAAATATATTTACATCTTTATGGAAGGCGTACCTGAGTATTGAGTGAAAACGGCTAAATTTGCTATTTGGCATTTGCTATATTTTGTATGTATATGAATTTAATAGTGCAATAATGCAATAACAACTAAGCTGTGTTAACAATATTCTAATTACTACGCATTACCTAAATATGTATGAGTAGGTACCTATTGAACCTTCTACTACAATGGCTCTCCTAAGTACCTAAGTTAATCTACGATACGATTTTCTAAATGAAGAACGTGGATTTTATTTTATTACTTAAAATGATTTTTCTCTCGGCTTGAAACATTCTACAAACGTACTTTTTGATGCCACTGTAGATTGCTAAAATGTTTATTGCGTTATGCTACTAGGACATGGGAACCATAATAAATAATACAGACATCAGACCGTTGGGGCCAGTGAAGGAAGTGACTCCAAAATCAAACTCTTGATATGATTTTGTGCTGCCCAAAAACCCTATTCTTTCAACTAGTAGTTCCCAGTTCGAAAGTGAAGGTCGTGGGGATCAGCTAGATCTCACAGCAACTGCACACCTTAGAGAATTGCGTCCAAAGCAATATTTTCTAAAATGTTTGGGAAATCCAGCCATGTAGTCACGACTTGGTCTCAACGACCCTGACATGTTAAAATAAATTCTTCTTTTATATTTTTTTTCATAAAATCTTTTTACATTGAAAGAATTTGTAGGCACTATAAAAATAATAACATTTAATTATATATAATATTTGACAAAATTATGTTGATTTTAGAACCAGCCCCTATCTCATTGGCCCTGACGGACGGTCTGATGTCAATAAAATATTAGCATGAATTTGTGCCTATTTTGTAATTGGAACCATGAGGGGTCCAGTAGAAGATTGATTAGTCTAAGAATAAATGCAATGACATTATAGACACTGAAGTCCCCAATTAGAGCTTTAAATGTAAATCAGAAATTGGGTGTTATTTATTTATTTTTTCTCCAAAATATACAACACGTATCCAATAAATAAACAATAACTCATATTTTTGAAACTTAGGTACTATAATTCGGGACTATGAACATTGGTCATTCAGATCTTGTTAGTTGGGTATACAAGCTAAGTTTTTTTTTTTGCCAGAAAACTATATTGAATACTGTGATGTAAAATTAAACCAATTTGGTACGTTAAACGATCGTTATGATTCCCCCTCTCCCTAAAGCTTTATTATGATTTACATAGTTTTTGTAGTGTGCATAAGACTAGGATATACCTCTTGATTTTCCATGGTAACGTAAATAAGGTAAGGTAAGCCAGTAACATAATCAGTGCGCACAAGAATTGCGTAACTGTTTCAAACTTTATTTGATACGGTTCAATCTAACAAAATTATAAAAAAGATTTTTTAATTTTAAAATTCGAATTTGTAGATTGCATCATGTAGTACCTGCCTAAAATTTTAATATTTTGTTTAAATTTGAGTTTCTTGAGGGTCAGATTAAGTGTTTCTTCCAGTGAGCTACGTTGAACATCTAGTTCAACGTAGATCAGCATCTAGCCGCCATATACTTATTGTCAATTTCTATGAAAACCAAGATAGCCGCCATTGCTATAGATACATTGAACATCAATGGAATTATTTATTAAAATAAAGACATACACCTGTTTCTATTGCGTCCGATTTCGATCGATAACTCGAAATTGCATAGGTCCATTAATACTTACATACCTACCACTACAAGTTACGAAACATTTCCATTTACACGTCTGACTGCGTAGAGTTTTTATAATTTTTTTTTATTTGGATATATATATATATTTATTTAATTTATATTTTTAATTCGAAGCTGAGATTTAACCGGCGTAGGAGTTGGATATTTTGAAATGTCTGCCAATATTTTTTAAAGATTAAAATTGAACTCTTGGAATGTAGTTCAATAAAGGTGTGTGGTTTCGTCTTACCGCTGGCGAGCGCTCCCCATAGCAGCCGGCGAGGCAGCCCGTGGCGAGGCGCACGCGCGCACCCGCCCTGCCGCCGTCCACCTCCTGCTGCAATTGTCGTGTAATACACCTACACTTTCTCAACACTACTTTCAGACGATAGTTTAACGCTTTCTAGATAAAACAGCGCTTTCCTCACACTCCAAATTTTCGTTTCGTTCAGTATTAATATGGCTTTCGACCCTACCGATTAATAGATGAAGATCTGTGGGATAAGTTTATGAGAACTAGGTACTTACTTCTATAAACATGCAAAGCGTAAGCAGTTGTTGCAGTCTTAGTGCACTTCTATGCTATTGTGTTTTTTCTTGACGATTTTTTTTATGTTCTTTTTTTTTAATCTGATTTAATCGTTCAGCTTGTAATGGTGTTTTCGTTTTATCATGCGGCAATGATTAAACGGCTACGTATAAATATTTCAAACAGATATTACCTATTCAACAGTGTTGTACGTCGAACCATAGAAGACATAGGTATTATATTTAACCATCCACGACGTTTACAAGTCGCTGATTAAATTAATCTATTTGGAATCATGCATGACACACTACAACAACAACAACAACAACAACACTGAGGCGGGACTGCGATCATCGAGTTATTTTATCGTCTTTAGTTTATCTCTAATTAGGTCACCTAATTCACTCAGCAGTCTAATGACATATTTTCTATAATAAGAATATATTTTTTGTGTACGCGCAAAAGCAAAATCTTTTGTTTTGGCTGTAGCGGTTTGCAAAATATTATAAAACTTCAAGCACGTGGTTTTACAAGAAGACGGTTCGCGTGATAAGAGAAAATTGTAATATGCTATTAACTAATTGCACACTCCACAGGCTTAATAAAACGTTTTGTCAAAACCTAGAGATAGAAATAAAATAAACAGTCCCAATACTTTAGGACTAGGATATGTCACAAGCTGGATTTTAAAATATTTAAATTCAATAGAAAACAAAGTGAGAAGAAAGATAATGTTGCTATAGCGTTCAGGCGTTAATGGACTTTATTAAGGAGATAAATAATTATAGGTACTTATAGAGAATAGGAGTTAGATTACCAACTCACCGAAAACCGCGATGGTCGCATTCTCGCGAGTCGTGACCAAAACCAGTTTGTTGGGGTCCTTGGCGACATACTCACGTGGTGAGATGCATCGGCCATGGTCGTGTCCTGTGTCCGATATATCCCTATTGGGATTTCACAAGTTGTTGAACACAACTTTTGGTACAAACGACCATATGTGCGTATCCACATATCTTCTTTAGTTATTTTCATCTGTCAGTGAAGGTAAATAGTTGTAGTTCAATATGAATGATCATGTTTCAGCGAATATTTTCGATGACTGTTTATATTTTACAACGGCTTTTCAGTATAACGTAATCAATCATTAAAAGGAAAAAACGTTTTCGCGATGCACAAAAAACACAATTATCTGATACACTTGAAAGGTTTTTAACAAAGTGACTTACTGAGGTTAGAAATCCTGAACCAGGAGCTTGGTCTACTCCTAGCAAGAGGCGGACGAATGTTATCACATAGTCTTTTACGAATGCCTGGTAAAGTAACGTGTCCAACATTGAGGCAGAGAACACAGAGCCTGCAGCGAAAGGCAGCCTGAACATGTATGAAATATGAGAACCACGTTCTTTTTCTCTCTGGAAATATAAAAAGGTAAATTTTATTGTGTGCGAAAATTGAGCTTCTGCCTGACTGCCAACACTTTGAAACCAGAAAATGTGTTTATTTATCCGCTAAAAAGTAAGAGTGGAGGGCCTAAAATTCAACAAAAATTTATCACCTTTTCCATCTTCGACAGGTGTAATGCGTATTTATCATGCGCACGGAATTGCATAAATCGCATGTTAGACGACTGCGATAGTTCTGTGATTGATTTTATCGAAGGGAAAAACCTAAAACAGAATAACAAATAAGAATATACAATGTGTGAACAATTATATTATTAGAATATCGCAAGGGCGCCGAATGCTTAACATTTTGTCAAAGAAGCGCCAGGTTTATGGGATTTTACTAAGTAAATAAGTTTAGTTCCTAACAATAACAATCGCACTAACTCGCTTAGGCTATAAAATTGATTACTCAAATAATAAAAGAGTAACAACTTTACTTGAACATTGTCTGCACTGCTACTATGGTGTTGCAATCAGCGAGACTGTCTTCTTCAGCAGAATTGGATAACTCCTTATTCACGACAACAACATTTTCCGCCAAAGTAATCCCGGCTCTCAAAAGGTCATCTAAGCTATGGGACAAGCATAGTATTAGAAACTGCTTTCCTTTCAATTGAATTAATTATTAAAAAACTCCTACCTACCAATCGATAGTTCCGAGCATCCAATATACTAGTGGGAAGTAAGATATGGCGTCCAAAAATGCAATATCTGGTCGTCGCTCCAGGAGTAGGATGATGGGATTCAGCGAGGTCTTGGACCTGAAGTGCGCTCGCAGAGGGATTATAAAATTATAAATTCCATTTGAGGCGTAATCCGCTGCGAGTATAATAGTTTTGTTCTGCCACTGGTACTCCTTTGCGTTACGGTATGCGCAGTGCTCACAGACTTGTGCCAGTTGCAAACAGCATAAGGGCTTCTTCTCCTTCAGAAGGTAACATAAAGTCGGACTCACTCCTATAAAAGGCGACACCGGTGGGAAACCTTTTACGATCCTGAAACATCTTGTTTAATTGAACCAATATCTTGTTTACTTCATCATTTAATTACGTATCTGGTGTTTCTAATGGCTATGCAATCAGATAAATAATAATATGGACCACGTTAATGTTTAAATGTTTGTTTGACAGCACTGCTCCTGGGGAAACTTTTATTAATTTATTATATTTGTCCGTTGTTTTATACAGCGGTATAAGAAAACAAAAAACGAATAAGTTGTACCTATTTGGATAGGGACATTGTTAGTTGTGCGTAGGTTATAATTAATGGTGCCAATTTAATTGAATAGGAAATATAATTATTATAGATTAATAGGTGAGTTTTCTTGAAGGTTATCTGATGTTACAATCTAAACAGCTGATATGTAATAAAACCGGTCAAGTGCGAGTCGAATTCGCACATGAAGGGTTCCGTACTGTCGTACATAAAAAAATGTTTCGTGTTATAGTGGCAATAAAAATACACGCTCTTTGAAAATTTCGACTCTACCTATTACGATGAATGAGATTCAGCCCGCTGACAGATGGACGGACGGAGGAGGCTTAGTAATAGGGTCCCGTTGGCACCCTTCGGATACGAAACCCTAAAACAACTCTACAATGTCACGTCTTGATTAAATAAAATTCATCAACAAATCTTAAATTTAAAAAACAAAAATTTCCACTTGCAAGATTATACAACATCTTTACCTAAAACATGTGCTGTCATAACAAATATTATGCATCCATTGAATTTTAAAAATAATGCATAACCATTTTGATGTGCTCATGAAAATACTACGTAGAGATAAGTTGCAAAACAGTCATTATTTGTATTTAATAAATTAGGGGGAATGTAACAAGTACGTTACATAAAAGTAAATTTAGATTGATGTTTAAATTATTGTTCTAAAATAAGATGAAATAAGCTAGAAAATTAAGACATCATTATTAAAAAATACTATACCTACTTTAAGTAGGGGTAACGTTATTTAGACATGGTATAGGTAAATAAAAAGGACACTAAATACATAAAAGGAAAAGCAATATTATTCATGTACATTCCTACAAAATATTTGATAAAATCGTCGGCCGGAAACTTAATAATGTTTTGTAAAGTTAAAAAAATGGCGTAATCCTTAAGACATTATTATCCCATAAAAAGTTGACATAATGTCTTCATCACGGTTCATAGTTAAAACTTGTCTATAAGAACATTTCTAACTATACAAAAAGCCCAAATTAAGTGTTCGGTTTACGGTTGAAAATAGTAACTAAACTCTAGATCAAATATAATATTTAATGTAATTACCGAAGTTAATAAACAGGTACATTTCTGTATGATACAAAATAAATCTAGAATTTAGTTAAATTTTGTAAATTTTTTGATAAAAAATAAAATAGTACCAGCTCTTACACTATTCGATACCGCTAATTATTTGAACATGGCCTGGGGTTTCTGCGTATATTATATCAATGAGGTTGACGATTTGTATGCAGATGAAGCAGCATCCGTGTTATGCAGCTGACTGACTTTGTTGGTGACTTGGTTCGACTTTGATAACCTCACATCTCCGAATTAACTTTATTAGGACATCCTAATAAAGTTAATTCGGGGATGAGAGGTTATATCTGAGTTAGGTAGATGAACGGCGAGGTTGGAGGCTTACCTTGTATAGTCGTTTCGCCAGGCGCTGTGTGGAACGTCACTGCCTGCCAGCGACGTGAAGCTGCTGGTGGTGGCATCATCACTGGAGCAGGGTACGGGCCGTGCAGTTGGGATTTACGCAGGGGTTTTACAGATACACAATGCACACAATTGCACAAGAAAAATAAATTTCTTTAGTAAGACCAGTGTACACCTACTACTAATATTGACACAGTCCTATAGATATTTATTACACGCTTTGCTTAATTTGGTGCATTATGGATTTTTCTGACCAGTTATATGTAGGTATTTTTGGAAAAATAAACAAATAATATGTAGAAGATTGAGATGGAGAGAAATGAAAAGTTATGTAGGTAAACATAAAACAAAACAAAAATATAAAAAACAAAATGTTACAAAGCAAAGCAATTGTTAAATTACGCTTTTTATGTTGCGAAATCCGGCTGTAGATATTGTTGTTATTGATCAATATTTATATTGATACATTAGTACAATAGCCGATGTTAAATTGTGATAGCTTTTAAGTTTTAAAAATAATATTTACAAAACAAAATAGCAAACTACAATATTGACGTTACCAAGCACATACCGGTTTAAGTAAAAGCCAAACACTTACTGAAACAATGACGAATTTTGTGCAGAATCTATTCATGCATCTTGCGTGATCCAGATCTGCTATCTAATAAAGGAGTAGTGTGTTGTAAATGATGAAATGATTGGCAAGTAATAAATAGCTGGCCTGACACTAATCGGTCCAATAAGCTGAATTAAATTGTAAGAAAGTATCAAAGACGTTTTGTATAATACGTGCGTATCTAAATTGTATACTAAAACCTGGCTCTCAATAGCACCAGGCGAAGCAAGCGTTAGAATTTTTTTTTATATTTAACGTATATTCTGTCAATTTTGGACAGACTATTGTATTTTTTTCAGTTAGGCACTACTTATTATAGGTATTGTTTTTTCTAACACACTTCATAAGACTGCAATTTCCAATGGAAGTAGTCGTTAGTAGCCATTCAGTTGGCCAGTACCATGTCCTTATTGACATTGGTCTACAATGTTCTGTCGAGTTTTTACCTGATAATTTATTCAACCACGTATATCTAAGCTATTATATACTATTATAGTAGCACCACGTGGTAGACCTAAGAAATATCCAATGAGAAATATAGATTGAATGATAAAGTAATAAAAAAGTGAGAATTATGTAGAAATATAACAAGACGGTAAAACGTTTTAAAGAAGGATGATGAAAATTAAGTTTTTTTTAAATGCTCACAAAATTGTGTTCATTATAGGTATATTATCAAATACTGTTACATTAAGTCAGTTATGTGAAATAAAAACTTTACAACGTCATTACCATTTTGACTATTCATATCTATGTATAAAGGTGAGAGTAGTTTAAATGCGTGCACGTAGAAAATGCATATGAAGCGTTTAAGTTGTATATTATCGCTTACGCAATTTTTTCCGAAGGCGATCTCCAGGGCACATCGTCATCAAGTTCATCCTCACTCTCGTCTACCTCTGCCTCTTCATCCTGATTATCAGTGGCGATATTAAGGCTACTTGTGACCATGTCAGGGACCGGTAGTATAGATGGTCTACGACTTCCTGTAAAATTAATACTTTTTTGATATGATCTTTTCTGAATATAAAGTCCTTTAACCATCGTGGGAATAACAATCTAGGACATACATATTCAAGCTCAAAAATGTCAGCCTGAAAATTGGAATTGCAATATTTAATAAAATTGTTTAACCTTTTCGCTGATTTGGTGTATCTGGGCTGAGCAAATTGGGATTGTCATGTTTCGGCAATAACAAGTGACTATCTGTAGCGCTGTCTGTGCCCGGAGAGTCTCTCGGACACAGTCGAGAATCAGTCGCGGACGTACCTTCGCCAAATAAACCTGCACAATTCAAGGGACATCATCATTGCTACGTTTTAGTTGCAAGTTTACTCAATGGTCCTCATATTTTTGTTATTTGGTCTGTATAAATAGTAGGTAATTAATGCCAATGATGTTGCCAAATTATTGTTTATGTGAATGCTATGTTATAATGTCATGGTCAAAGGTTGAATTTTGAAGGTCAGGATTTTCAAATACTTTCGAAAAAGTTTTTTGTTTTCTTAATATGATCTACAACTTACTTTATATGCAACTATTTTCTTAGTTGCATATAAAGAAAATTACTTAATATGTATCCTTACTTAAATGGACTCCTTATAATGTCTTCGATCTTTGACCTCAACAAAATAAAGTGAGTTAAATAATTTTGAAAACCAAAGTGAAACTACTCATTACCCATAAACAAAATTATAGCACTGGTCAAGATTTTTTTGTCCTTGTATGCTTGAAAAAATAGTTATTTAATATTTTCGCTGGTTGTGTTGCAAGATTAAGGTTTGTGCATTATACGAAAAACGGATATTATATAGAAAATCGGATCTGCAATATCCATTCGTTTGACGGTAAAAAACGGATCATTTATGTACTTGTGCACAATTGTCCGTCAAAACTCAACTAGTCGCGGCGTAGTTCCGGGGTGTAACTGTCTGCCATGGCAAAATATAAAATGTCGGATTGTGCATAAACGATTATGCACAATCCGACATCATTTTATATTTTACTTACGTACTTACATAACATTTGGTCCGCCAAACCCATCAGGCCGTTAAAAATCGTATAAAGCACAAACGGCTTATCATTAAAGTCGAGTTAAAATAATAGGTCCGATTTGACGTTTGTCATTTTGTTTGCCGCGATAACTTGTACAAATGTCTACACAAGATATAAAAAAATCAACCACATAGGTAATGCTAATTTATTATTAATATTTCCATACTAATGAGTATAATTTATAAGCACCAGGTTATACTTTAAACTATACAAATTACTTTCACAAACACTAGCAACGAACTCGTGGACACAACATTTGAATAACGTCGTGACGAAATATTGTTCAAGGATTAACTAATCTGTGACAGATAAAATATACTGGTGCTGCGACTAAGGTTGCAACCGTTTTCATTCACTTCGGAAACAAACAAAATCAAATGTGAGGAACAATCGAAACTTTTATGAGACTTAAGATTGTATTTTTTATAAAAGAACGCATTAAATGTATCGTTTAATTATTTTATTTTAAATAAGAAAAACAATAAATAGAATTAATAGTGCATGGATTTTTTTGTTTTGTTATTATCGTCATTATATTAACTTCTGCTAGTCATCTTAACAAATTTAACAAGTTATTCACCTTGTCTTACCTTTGTAGGACAAAAATTAAGTTTGCTAAGTACATGTTGAATGAGAAACAACCTATTATAACGTCCATTTTCTTCTTAAATGAAAACTATTTGCAGCCGAGGTAGTTCGATAATATTATAATTTCTATTTAACCTAAGACAAACTCTATGTACAATTAATCGAAATGTCTCAAGAATCGTTTTGTTTAGCAACCGATTGTTTGGTTCCCAACCCTACTAAGAGTTTTTGTCAAAAGTTCCAATCGGGCCTTTTATTTTGACCCGACTATAGATAGATTGATGCTGTCAAAAAAATCTTGTTGACCAGTATTGATATTCTATAATAAAATAATAATTTGCCAATCAGAACAACTAACACATTTCCTACATTGATAGACAACATTACAGTGTACGAGTAGTGTTTATACAAAATATAAACCTGACTTTCAATATTATTTTCATAATAACGGTAACTAAAAAAGTGGCGAGTAACATTCACATTTTATTAACAATAGTAACCTACAAAAATATAATTGGAAATTAAATTCATGTCACCTGTTAAAACCTTAAGGTTTCAGATGAGAATAGTTTATCTGAAACCCGATATGAAATCTGAGAACAATAAAGATCATTATTGAAGTTGTATTCATTTGTAGCATGTCACGACACTCGTGGTTACCCATTTCATTTACTGTCATTTAAAATTAGGGAAATTACATGCGATTTACAGTACCTATAAACGGCGTCGTCGGTACTTTTTTTCAGGTAAGTAGGCACTAGGTACCTACCGACGGTGGTACTCACTGGGTACAAACAAAAGATCGCAGATAAAGTAATTTAGGTACGTTTCAAATATCGATAAGTACATCAAAACACAAACAGGCAAAGGGCGGGATGGATGTAAATCAATATTTAGGCGATTAAAGCGTTCAGGTTTTCAAATATACAGAAATTAAATGTCCAAATAGAAAAACTTTAGAACTTTCGAAACAACAAACGAAGCACACAGTTGATTCCCACTTACTCTTTTTGCATGCGAAAAAATTAACTTAATGAGCAATCATTAAAATATTAATTTACAAACTGTCCTTGTATTTCAGAAATTCAAATAAGGAAAGTGAGTGAATTGCCCGGTATCTGAGATGTTTATTTATATTTACTATCGAACGGCAGACACCGAGCAAAAAGTACAATTCATACAAAAAGTAGACCGAATTATATAAGTTGTAGAAAGTACAATCGATTATAAATTCGGTCTATTTTTCGTCTAAATCAAACCGTGACACTCACAGCTAGCAACAATTAAATTAGCGGATGATACGGTATTAGCTTGGTTGATGCGTGATGGCGATGCGTTGGATGTGGTACTCGAGGGAGCTTGCAGAATCACTTGTGGGAGTTGGTACTGAACGACGTTACTACCGTCTGGTTTCTTCGACTGCACAGAGCCCTCCTCTGCGTCACCTGATTTCTTCTCGTTGGAGAGCAAGCTACATGTTGTTTGATCTTTAGGTATCGCTGGCCTATGATCGGTCTGTTTTTCTGCTACGACAAATGCAGAATTTTCTTCTTTTGTTATGCTCATATAATAGCATGTATCGCTTTTTTTCATAATATGCCTCGGTCCAGGATTTAACAGAATTGTTTCTTCGTAAAATTCAGGTAATTCAGATGGCCGTACTCCTACTAAAGCAACTCCGTACCTTAAAATAACAGATAAGTTATTGCATGTTCAGTGCGTAGGTACCTGTTCAGCTTCAAATCAAAATAAAATAATTTACTTTCTGTGAGAATGAAAACTGGCATAGGTGAAGCTTTTCCCTTCATATTCACCAAAAAACCGACTGTCTCCAAGAACAATGTGGTATATTTCGTTTCCAGAACATTTCCCATAAAGACGGTGCCATTCCTCTGGAGATTGCTGGCCCTCCCTAAAATTAAAATTTCTTAAAAATCGATACTCGATTCAGATATTTCAGTTATCTACGTTATCTACTTAAATTAAAACGTAGTTACCTACTTAAATTCATTGATTAACATGATTTTTATAATAAAATAATATAGTAACTTACTGTCCTCTGCTCGTGTGTAATAAGAGAGTGACAAGCGTGGAGGCCCCTGGGCAAGTGCAATTGTTTGCCAAGAGGGCGTACTTGAACTCATCCTCGCAGACGACGAATTCAGCAAATTTTACATGTAATTTATTTTCTGGTCGGAATATCTGAACGTACTGAGGTACCATTGGCGCGAAGTCCTTGACAGCCCATGATCTGCGACAGCACGAGTTTGAAGTAGAATTATGTTAAAAGTTAGCATCCTATAAAAGTTGTCACAACAGCAAACAGAGCTAACCCAGCCGAGGTAGAGCAGAACAAACGTATCTAGTACTACTTGGGTACTGATCTGACACCCGTATCTTACCTAAGTATTGTATGCTCATCGGCAGCTGTTTTATCGGCGTAGTTTCTCGCGGCCAATATAAAACAAGCTTCAGCTTCGCTCATCCGGGCGCGGATCAAATCCGTGTCTTTGAGGCACGATCCTTGGATATAAATTACTCTTTGCGCCCATATTGGTACCTTAACACAATTTTGAAAATGTCACATAAGCTTAAAGTCGAAAGAAAAGAAAATCACATTTACTGGAGAACAAATATAAGTTAGCACAGATACCTGTAGTATCATTCTCATAGTAGTATCTAACTCCATGGGAGATAAAAGGACAACGTAGTAATCCTGAAGCAGAGGGTGGGCGTAAAACTCATTAAGGAAATCCATTATTGTATCAGCGTGGAGGGTGGTAGAGCACACAACGACGTGTTTCTCCGATTGTGCACGATGCGATGAGTATGATCCACCTAACTTCTGTCTCTCCATCCAGGTGAAAGCTAACTGCTCGAACTGGAAATAACAGATGCTCATGTTTGAATGTTTACCACATTCAAACGTTTGAAAAGTAAATGAATTTTTCCCAGATCGACTTATGAAATCCCTTTATGGGCCAAAACTCAAAACCCAAAACTGCGAGAAGGCTCAGCGCGAATTCGCATTCCATATAAATGAGCGTTGTTCTGATCTTATCCAGATGAGATTTTTGTCGCATCGTAGTTTTGTGTTTCAATCCTAAACAAATAGAATTGACGTTCTGTCATAGGTTATTGGTTTAATGGTTATTAATTTCCCTAGGTAGGTACCACTATCATAATCTTCATTACATTAACGCGAAGGGCTTGAATGGTGGTTTTTATGAATATTAATATAATTATAGTTAAATGAGATTGATACTACATTTAGTTTGGATTTCAATTTACCTGCGTAGGTAGGACGACAAGAGCAACTCCTATCATAATGACCATGAAGAGTTGTGATGGCCAGATATCAGGCACAAAGTCTCCATATCCCACCGTGGAGAAGGTCACCACGACAAAGTACGTAGCTTGAAACAAGTTCAAGTGCCTATGACCTGCGCGCTGGAAATGTTGTATACCACACACACTGAAAACAAATGATTTATTATCATGTCGGCAAGGTCAATTATAATAATTGCTTACGTAAAATTGGAAAACATTTATCCTATGTGTGACTTGTAACAGCTATAAGTATATGTATTCGTGCCTACGTACCTGCTGTAATTTGCTACAGTTTATTATTTCCAAGTTTAGGCTAGAGAGTAGATACTCATATAGCGAACGTTCAACAAAGGATTTAGCCATGAGAGAGATCTACGATAATTGCTGAAACCCAGACCTTTGTGTAATATTTGGGTGGATAGCTAACCGTTGACCTATTAACGTTTTTGCTGGCACATCTCTACTAGGTAAGTACCTATGTACTTACTCGGTCAGCTAGAGCTCGCGTAAGCTTCAGTTGACCGAGATTTTAAAGTTATCGATTATCCATTTTCTTGGTGAGAAACAAAGTTAGATTGATAACTAGTCTAAGAAACTTCACAGGAAAAATCTTTACTTAGATTGAAGTCTACTATGCAGATTACTGGAGTAGAGGGCAGAGTCCACAATTAACATTTAAAGTAACATTTGGTACTAGGCGAATAACAAAAGAAACGTTGTTTTTATATTTATTTGGCTTTGATGTTTATGCCATCAACAGGTAGGTATCAGACATAGCTATCCTAATAATTCCGTAATTATACGGACGTGTCCTCTTGCGGCCTCACCCAATTAAACTATAAAACAATGGAAATACTTTTATAAGTTGTCGTTGTCGCCCATACTAACGGGAAGGGGCTGCAGGCTGCGACCACAGGATATAATGTAATTTACTAACCTTGTAAAGACGAGGCACAAAAGGGTTACGCATAAGATCATCAGCTGCTGCGAAAGTGCCGACTGAGACTTTTGCATCGCACGATGGAGATCGTTCTGAAATGTTTGAAAATTCACAGAAAGCCGCTAGAAAATCTGACGATGTACCTAATCCAACACAATCCGCGCACATGAGTGATAAAAACTTTCGACTCGGCCGACGTCACAGAAGGGAAGAATTAAACGTCAGCGGAACAAGCGGTCATACGAACCCTCATTATTTTTTATGTGGAACGGTTTTAGAACACATTTCGCACTTGTTTAGATATTTTATATAAATCCATGTGGCTAAAATCATTGTGTGATGCCACCCTTAATTGTTGTTAATGCCTTCGAAACACAAATCAACATTATTTTTTAAATTGTATAAATTATGTGTTTTGCTAGCTTCAGGTACTTGTGTGAAAATATTGTGTGTATTAAAATATGCAGGTACTGCAACATGCAGTAGCATTATGCTCAGCTGTGTGCCTTTTCACCACAACTCATTTAAAAGTTTTATTTTATTAGTTTTAATTCAGTCTATATGACATTTTGTATATTTCTTGCTTAAAGGTATTTATTTAAGTACACACAGTTACAAAGACAAACTACAATAACATTAAAGACTTTAAGGTGATCGGTATAATAATAAGAAATAAAGATGAGCTCAGTTTTCTATCAAAGTTCGCCTACAGATAGAAAACAGAGCTCAGATCACCGACCACAGGTAAGGTCCCCAAAAGGCTGGCGATGTTACCTCGTTGGATAGCTATACTTATCCTTTGTCCGAGGTAAGCGCCAGCCCTTTGGTCATTGGTCACATCCATTAGCTTCTTGGATATCTCCTTGAAAAGAAGCCACGCCTCCGGACCCCAGGGTCTTAAAGTTTCAACGACAAAAGGCATAAATATGTGTCCATCACCTAAGGACGCATATTATATTATATCATATTATATTCAGTCAAGTAGAATTCTATTTTTAATTTATTTGCTACAACGACGGCTTGCCAAAATGTTTTTTGATCCTAAGTGAGCGAAATGTTGTGAGTTTTGCGTAGTTAGTTACATGTTTGAGTAAAGTTTAAGTTTCATTCAAATTGACAAGGGTACTTACAAACAAATTCTCCAGAGATCTTTTTGCCAACCAACAGTTAAGGAATACCGGGATGAATAAATTACGAAGAGGTGGAAAAGGCAACTGAAATTACATAAAAATACTTTAATAATATCAACCATGCCTTGTCGCATAGTAACAACAGTTGAATTGCGTCTAATGTATTGGTAAACAGTACCTATTTTAATCAAATAACCTATGCTTAATTTGAACATCGACTGATGGGGTACGGGACTTACGGGTGTACTGACTGTAATAAAAATATCTTTCGAATTATGAAAGTACAGCAATGTACTCGCACCTATATGTATAAGCTAACGGAAATTTTGCTACCTACACAGCTATAGATCACAAAATGTAAATAATGCAAAGTAAGGACAGTCTGTCAGTGAGCAAAGTATGCGGGGGCCGGCGTAAAACAACGATAAGTCCCTGTCACTTAGTGTAATTTTCAAACGCTAGGATTACAAATCGGCAAACAACAATTGTTTATAAATCCCTATAAAATTACAATTTACGAATTGCTCATATAAAGTCCTAAATATTGAAAAAACGAGCAAACCGATAAAAGTAGGTTCGAAGTTAGTAGTGACAAGATCTCTCAAAATATAAAAATTTACACTAGTTTCTCTTAGTGAACAACAGATGACTGCAAGAGTAACTTAAAAGTAATACTCACAGTGAGAGCAAATGGTATCGTATTCATCATTTCTAATATGAAATGAAATGATAACACCTGTTGCCAGATGTTACCCTGAAAAACAATTAACATGTTAGTCAATAGAATATGTTTTCCCAGGTGTTTCACTTCGAGGAGTGAGAAGTAAACTTTAAAATTGAAATATTCAACCGTGCCCACCTTATAACCCAAATACGCGAGAAGTATAGCTTCGGTAAACGATATCATAGCCAATACGGCTTGAACAATCCACAAATACAGAGGTCGATTAACCCATATTATTCCGTCCCAGTTGATAATTGGATGCTCTTGAAACTCCTCTTCAGTCAAGTTAGCCGAATATTCAAATTCAGTCTTATTTCCAGGTCTACAGCCGTAACTGTAAGTTAAAAAACTAGTGTAGTAGTTTGTGCATGGGGGTAAGATGTATCCAGAGGTATCCAGTATACATGTACCATATAAGATGGCTCCAGGACCTGTCTGAATGACAAACGCGACCAGTCCTTCCTTCATGAGTTATCTTGGTGTTAGCGTGGTATGAGTCTGGCGCATAACTTATATGACTAGTAATCAACCTCAGTCGATGATAGTAGCAAAATTTAAAATCCAATTTAACAATAGTCATTAATAATATATGATGCATAGTGTAGTTAATATTGCAATAAAAAAGGTTCGTGATATGACTTTTAACTGACCTATAAACAACCTGCTTATAGTCCAACCTTTTTCTAGAATCAGGTCGCATTACTCATCATAAGGTCAGTATGGCTATGGCCTAGTTTCAATAAATTGCAGAAATACTTTTAAAATGGTAGTTGATTTTAGCTTATGAATGGCAAACACTTCAAAGCCCCCTCCCCTCCGCTTTGAATCCCGTTTCAGTAACAAAGTGGAGTATCGTATAATAATAAAGTAATATAATAACGTACAAGCCTTTATTTAGTTAGGTTGAAGACAAAATAAGTCCTAAACATACAGGGAACTGACCAAAAACAAATATACGAGTAAATGTTGGAATTTTAAATTGTTTAGTGCCAATTTCGAAAGCCGAGCGCGGAAGCCTCGCCAAAGCGAAAGCCTCCAGCTAGCAACTTAATAATTTACTAGCTTTTAGGTGGCTTTTAAATTTGATTTGATTCGCGGTCAATTCTATTGTAACCAAAACAATTTAAGATCCCTTACAAGACGAAACCAATATAAATAAGAATTACCAGAGGTGGGTAGTACGATAATTATGCAGACGTTGGATGCCATCACACGACTGCGGGTTTAATCTATATTAGCTTTATTGATTATTATATTAGGTACGTAACTTTATTGATTTATAGCTACTGAGCTTGTAATCTATTTACAGAGTGTTTTTTTTTTAACTGGGACAGTATGGGAAAATCCGAAATCAGAAAAGATACAGGAAAATTTGCTTAGAAAACATTTGCTTTTTTGTGGAAATTAAAAAAATGAGCAAATGTTCTCTGGATACACTTTTCCTTTATCTCTTCCGGTTTTGGATTACCCCATACTGTCCCAGTAAAAAAAAATACTCTATAAAAAATGAGAATTTTATACTAATTAGTAAGTAATTTTATTAAGTAATTTAATTTAACGTGCTGTAGGAAACTGGCAATATTCTTAAGTTTTGCGTCCCTATACTTACATAAATTTTATAAGTTGAATCAACTATTAAATTGAACACTTTTCATTCGAGTATCAGCCATTAAGTACCAATTATTAGCCTTTCCACTTCCAAGAGTTCAAGTATAGTATAGAAGCAATAGTTCGTTATTGAAGGTTGTAGAACATATTTAGCAAGTGAATTATTGGTAATAAGATATCGATTTTACACTCTACTTTTCAAATAAATCCAAAAACGAACTAAACCTTTCTATGAACTTTGACTGTCAAAACTAGTTGTTAACAAAATAATGCTCCAAAACTCATACAACTCTATAACTCTACAAAACTTGTGAAGATAAGGTACCATCAAGTACTCGTCTAATGAAATACACCAACGAACCAATCTCGCTCAAACGGAGGGCTCGAGCGAACTCTCTTATTACGAAAATGATAAGATGGAGCAAATCAGGTAAGCTTGTTCAGAATATTTAACTGTAATTTTCCGTTGCCAATCTTAACGGGTGGTATTAAATTTAATATTCATTTCAACTGTTGCATGTTGATATGTAAATGGAGAATGCTACGCTTGATGTGTTCGGCTACTAAATAGAGTCCACCCGCACTATAAAAGATCGTATTTTGTTAAGATACCTGGTGAAATTTTGTGGTCGAAGGTGCGTCTAGAGTGGCCAAGATCTTTTTCTTAGAGGCCGTGGCAGATCATCAACCATGTTGGTGGATAATATTGAGGCGTGGGGAAGGTCTGGATTGGTAAGAAAGAGCACCTTTACGGACTAGCGCTGTCAATGAGTATGATGACGATGAAGACGTATGACTAAATAAAACTATAGGGAAGATTGAATTGAGTGTAAAGCATGGTAACTCACCATGAGGCCGAGATAGGATCCCCATCAGCACAGACACGACATATATACAACACGCAGGCTAATATCTTGAAAATTAGATTTGCTATTCTAATGCGTAAACCTGTAACAACGTGAAATATATGTTATACTAGCTGCCGCCTGCGGCTTCGCCCGCTTGGTGGATTAAATAGCCTATATGTTAATCCAGCACTTGTACTATGTATACTCCAAGTTTCATCAAAATCCGTTCAGCCGTTTAGGCGTGATTGAGGCACAAACATCCAACAATCCTCACAAACTTTCATATTTATAATATAGTAGGAAGAAAGTAGGATAATAAATAGGGGATTATTACAAGGTGTCTGTTATCTACATTATTTTGCAAATATCAGCAAATCTTTTACAATATAACGTACCATTCACAAGTGTCTGAATAGTATGAACCTGCCTAAGTTACCCTTTTTTTGAAAAAGGTCTGTCACGGAGACAGACTAATAACTATGAAAAGATTCCTTTTCCCTTGAGGTATGAACGAGCCTTAGAAGGGATGAAAAAAATGATTTTTCATATTTTTTTATTAGGAGGGTGACAGGGTTGTAAGGTCGTAGCTGACGATTACTGGGATATCGACTGGCCATTTCGAAACCTGCCTTTGTTTAGCCTTTGAGGAGGGTAGAGTCACTTAGTGTACTTACCTATACAAATTACATGTACCTATAATTGTTTTTGTAAGCAGTAGATATGCTCATTATTGATTCTAAACTTCATAGCAGATAATCCCTTTTACATAACAAGTACCTACGTACCTGCTTATAAATATAAAATTTTTGTAAACACGTATAGTGGAAAATAAGCTATGGAAGCTGGTGAGTCTTTTTCGCATTTAAGAAATCGTTTATCAAACTAGGCGAAGTTCAACAGCAGTAAAGGGAAAGTGAGGAAAGTTGTCTAGTTTAGGAAGGAGGTTATGAATCTGAATAAACTTTCTATAATAAATGAAAGTGAGATTTTGTTGAATTCCGCAGTACTACGTAAGTAGCCATTCTACTTACTTACCCACGAGAGCACTGGTGGTCCAGTGGTGGTGGTCCTCGCCTTCCGATCCTAAGCTCGTGGCTTCGAATCCAGTCGTGCACTAAATGATTTTTCTGTTCGAACAATTTATGTGTGCTGTATCAGCACTCTCAAACGGTGAAGGAAAGCATCGTGAGGAAACCGGCATGTCGTATAACCTAAAAAGTACTAAAACATGCTTCAAGTGCACGAAAGGAGCCTTTGAGGCGCACTTTGAATCCTTTCACCACACCGGTTCGACAGAGCTTGTGACACGATTAGTTAGTAGTAGGTAGGTACTTACGAAATGTTTGCATGTACAGTTTACATTACAGTTATTGTAAAATGTGAGAAACGCTTTTCAATCCCTAATATTATTCTGACGTAGTTTTGATGTTGAATGTAGGTACCTACGACCAAATTCTACTTCTAATTATTAAGTAAGTACTCACTCGATCTTTGGTTTTTTATAAAATATAGTTGCAGTCTTTCTTTGAAAGTATTCTCATTTACATAGTACTCCACGCGAACTCTGGAACAAAACAAAACAAAACTCAGTAATGAGAGCATTTGCAACATCATAGATGGCGCTGACTTGAAGAGGACCTACTTGTGAAGAATATTGATAATTTTGGTGATTGTATATAAAATTCACAAAATCAAATGCCATTGGCGAAAAAAAATTTTGACTGACGTTGTTTCGTTCATTTTCTTTTGATGACTAGCATGAGAGCTCCCTGGATATTACGAGTATCAGAGCAACGCCATCTGTTCGGACTGCTGAAAGACAGGGCGCGAAAAGCCCTCATTGGCTGATCCTCAAAGCCTAATAACAGAGCTTGCAGTGTTTGTCTAATCACAAAGGTCAAATCGTTTTAGCCTTTTGTGTACAAAAGTGTACGAAGGAGCCTTTCCGAGACACTATTTTACGATTTCACCACAATGGTTCTATAACCAACACTCGTAGCCCCATACCTGCGAGTGTAATGGTTAAAGAACCATTGTGGTGAAATCGTAAAATGTTGATGAAAGTGATTAATACCACAGCCAATGTATTTTTATTCCAGATCCATATCCGTTTTGTCGCAGAGAAACTATGTTATTAATGCATTTTGATGCACAAAATTTAATTTTATTTGACAGTAGAAATTCCAAAGTAGCTAATTGTGTAGTGACCTAAAAAGGCTGCAGCCGCTCGTTTATTCCGCACACGGTACGTGTGATCAGAAATCAATATTTAACAAATGTATATGTAGCAAATGAGTAGGTACTATATTTTATTGTTAATTTTATTGTCTAAACTAGATGCAGGTGGATCGATTATATTGATAATACCAACTTTATGCCAATGCTCTTTTAGTTTAGTCTGGTTTCAAAGTCATTTAGAAAGCCAAAACAAAACCTTCTACGTTCAGGTACAGGATAAAGCAACTTTGGAGCAGTGATCATTTTTACAATCATAGCAATATCCAAAACTTTCAAACTGAATAGGTAAAAGTTAAGAGAACTTTTCAAGTTATAAAAGTTTTCGTTTCTTATCGGTTCCGGTTCCTAGATAAACTAATGAGTTTAATATATTCCTTTGTTTTCAGCATAAGGATTATGAAACCTATATACATAGTTAAGACTTTTTAAGAAACAAAGAAAATATACTTAATTAATATAAAATAGACAAGTTTAAACAAATACTTGTTCTATTTTTACAAATTCAACTTTTTAAATATTTTTACTGATACCGGGGTATCAAAGGTTTAAAGCTGAAATCAGTATACGTCTTTTTCGCGTTGCAGCGAAATCAGATTCGTATTTGTTCAGTAATTGTCTCTTTTACATCTGTTACGAGTAGTTTATTCTACTATCAAAGGTATCACCTTACCCAGGCCAGTTAAAAAAAATAACAGCTACAGATATTCTATGGCTAGAACGATAGAAAAACCTAAATAAGATCCCAAAGATGGAATCATTTTTTATTGTTTCATAGACTAAGTGTCGATATAAAAATTGGCTAAAACAGCGCTTGCGTGACCTGCTTAACAGTTACAAGTACTTATAACGCTACCCATGGGAAAAAATACTATATCATGTCTATATGAAGTTAATTCGTAGATAAACAAACATAGCTGTTTGTAGCTATAACACATTCAGTGTACCTAACAATTGATCGAGTGTGCGCGAAGAGAAAATATAGATCTCCGTGCCACTTGGGATATATCATTAGACGTTTGTTTGTAAGGTGTATCAATGGAAATTCTGTCCGTTTATTTGATAAACCTCTCAAACGCACCATATTTTTTTAATTGCAACGTTTGTATCGGTAGACATTTATCGCTGACGCATGTGTCTAACACTGGCAAGACCAATTTGCAAACAACAATAGCCATTTTGAAATGTTTCAAGTTGATAGGTTTGTTTGCTTGGTAAATACATTGTACTAAGTAAAAAACGAAACTGTACGTACATTTCTGTTTAACTAGTTTAGTTGGTTAATCAATAAGTTTAGCTTCTAACGAATTTACGTTACGGACACTACTTTCAGTAGAGAGAGATACATGACCGCGTATTACGTTTTACTGAATAAATACAATTATAATTAGTCTCAAAAGTAATGTTATCAAGCATACTAACTAAATTACATTTCCATTTTGTGAAATCACATCACAATCACAAAACTGTATTACTATATAAAAGATTGTCGTGACTGACTGACCTATGATAGACAACACAGAGCCTAAACCGCTGGTCCTAGAGGCTTGAAATTTGAGGGGTGAATACCTTATAGCACAATAGCACGTAGACATGCACTAAAAAAGGATTTTGTAAAATTCTACCCCTAAGGGGGTATGTATGTTCGTATGAGCTAGTGGCCAACTTTAGTGACGGAGTTTTTAGGCCGCCTAAAGACCTCCGTCATGGCTTAACGACTTAAAAGCCGGGACCGACTATTTAACTGTTTTTTTTATTCCCCTAGGGGGGTGAAATTGGGTAAAACGTTTGTATGAAAAATCGTATTAATTGAACTTTAAACTTAGCGTAGACAATCTTAAATATAGATAAAATATTTTCAAAACTACAGGGGGTGTTAAAGTTTTAAAGGGTGTTAAAGGAGGTGATAAGGGGTAAAAACGTTTGTATCAAAAAGCGTAGGTATTCCTTGAAATTTTTAACTTAAAACTTAGCATAAACACTCTTTGATACATTTTATAAAGTCTAAGGTAAAATATTTTCAAAAAAACCCCCGAAACGGAGTATAGGGGTTGTTAAATATTGGGAACTTTTTGGTGGGTGGTACAATTTGCTTAAAACTCTGTAGGTATAAATAATAATAAATATTTTGCAATACAAACCAACCTATATGATTATTTTTCAAAAACAACCCTCAAAATGGATGCAACAGTGTTTGAGTTGTTATGGGAACTTTTAAACGGGTTGTCTGATTTGCTTGAAACTCGACATTAGTACCTATTTTGTAGGACAAATAAAAAAATAGAAGAGGGTGTGAACATCGGTATGGTAAATTTTTAACGGGTGGTACGATTTGCTAAAAACTTGGTTTGTATTCTTTAAACAAAAAAATATAACGTATTGAGAGGTTTATCTCTAGTATATGAATATACTAGAGATATGCTAGATAGTGCAATATCAGTGTTCCAAAATCGAATAGTGAAATATTGATACATGCATGTCTCTAATAATAAAAATATCGATATTTCAAGCCAAGTATCGAAATTCTAACTCAATATTGATGTCACAAGAAAAATTAAGCCAAATAACCCTAATTCTTCTTATTCTTATTTTTTTGGCAATGTATATGTCATCGTAGAATTTTAAATACCGTTAGATTATAATCTCGCGTGATTGTAAACCGTCGAAAATCTGCTTAGATCGAAATTAGTAGGTTAAGTTAGTTAATTAAAACTACGCGAGAGCGAATGAGCAGAGGGAGCATGCCGCGGCAGCGCCCGCCGAAGCGCCACAAATTTAAACCAGTTAAATAGCATAAGCAGTATGTTACGGTTCGCAATCTTTCGACAGTTTGCAATCTCGCGAGATAGATTATAATCTAACGGTATTTACAATTTTACGGTGACATATACACCTGTTATAAAAAAATATCCCCAAACTAATCAATACATTTAAAATCCTAGTATGGGGCTAGTTGTAACGGAGGTAAGAAGTAACAACGAGATTTCCCTGCAAATATCAATTCAATGAAATTCTTTCTTCTTTCTTTCTTTACATAAGCATAGCCAGTAATATGCAGGTCGGTTTACGGACCGGTGGTTCACAGTCCCACCATTTTGACCAGGTTTGTCGTCTTTTTGGTGTCTTTTTGGTGTACAACTTGTCCCACGCCTGTTACATCTACCCCAATCACGGGGCAAGCTGTAACAGCTGACTTGTTTTGGAGAAATCATCAGCCCCCCCACCCCCTCCCTACCTAAATTTAGGTAGGTTCAGTTTTTTTATATTAGTAGGGTATATATTTTTATTTATCACTTCTTTGCTGGACTGGGAGTAAAGAAAAAACATAGAATGCGGCCAGCTGCTTCTCTCTCCGAGCATGTCGTAAAAGTCGACTAAGGGATAGTATCATCTCCAATGTGATGAGATACAATAAGCAAGTATTCCCAAAGAGGGTTGACGTCAGGCAGGCGGCCGGTCATAAAACACCTTAGCCAAAACTCTTACAGCATGATCCAAGGATCATGCTGCGCCGACCACACATAGAGTGAGATAAGGACGGGAGGATGATGATGATATTTTTATTTACCTTGGTATTTTATCATAGCTATCCCAACCATATAGGCAGTTATAGGAGCTGTATCTATTGATGCCTGCCATATGGAACGCCGATTGCTCCTGGTCGCTCGTCGTGATGTGTATGCTGGTCGCTTTACTGACACCAATATATATTTATGTTTAATATTGCAAAGTGTAAGTCAGGGTTAATTCAAATGGACACCAGCATTGAAAATAGCGGCGTTTTCACACAAATGCATTCCATTATATCTAAGCTAGCTAAGTTATTCTTATTGTATCGACAGAATTTTTAATCTTATAATATGCCATCCGTGCAGAGAAAGAAAACATCTGTATTCAAAATATTTTCAAAATAGACTGAGTAGGTATGCCTTGATCACCTGATTTTGGAAGGATCATCCATTTTATATAATTTAAAATCCTTCGAACCATGCATAGGAACGAGAACTTTTATCTAACTTCAAAGTTGTGTTAGTGTCTGCTACATAGCGTAGGGTTGGTGGATGGTACAAGTAAACAAATTGTAATTTTGCTAAAAGGTTTCGCTTAGATGGTACCTACGTACTCAATCCACAAATTTAATTTAAAGTTATTATAAATGTTAGATACATTTTTGTAAGCACACTAACTTCTTTAAGCAAAAATTATAAAACATACGTCTATATATTTTTAAGTATCAGTATTGTCTTTGGTTAGTTAAAAAATATTAGGTTTTATTACAGAAATTTAAAATAAAATTCATACGTTAATAATAATTGCCAAATCATTAAATTTAAAATTGTGCATACAATATATTTTTTTTAGGTATCGAGCCTCATCTTGTTAAATAAAAACTAGTAGGTGCCTACTTAGGTAGGAACACAAATATTTTACTAAAATAATTAATAGACGGTATATGTTAATAATGGTAATCACCGAGACAAAACAGTTCGTAACGAACGTTGGAAAATTCTGCCACTACAGGTTAGCACTCCCAAATTAGTGAATTTCGTTTGACAAACTGAAACTCGATAGATCTCAACGGATTCCACAGTGAATGTGGGGATGTTCTTTTGTAACAAGTGTTATATGAGTAAAATTGTGAACAAGTGTTTTGTTTGTAAAAGTGAGCGGTTGTTCAGAGCACCGAGGCGGGCGACGCGGCGCGCGGTTCTTCACGACTGACGGACTAACGCGATAGCGTCGTCGCTGCTGGCCGCGGCCGGTGGGCGGAAAGCGCAGGCCTCGTGCCAACTTCTCCTTCATATCCTACTCGATCATCCTCCCGCATCTTCATATGTACCTACTTTTGGGACTCGTAAGCTTATTTTATCAGTAAATCTATATAAAGTCATATTTCTTTTTCGTCCCAAAAAGAGCTCCCACGTCGACTATTAGTTTTACTGTTAGTATAGTAACTAAGCTCTTGCGTAGATCTTACGAGTCACGAAGGCTGCTTTAATCATCTTTTGTAGATGTGACAGGACACGATGGAATTAATACTAGGTAATTAAAGGTTAATCTGTAATACTGTTGAGAGGTATAGGTAAAACTTCAGAACAGCAAATCAACTTCGTTTATGGCTTAAATAACGAGCGAAACGAATTGGCGGCCTTGGTGGCATGGCGGGCGTGTGCTCTACTGAGATGCAAGAGGCGCGGGTTTAAATCCGGCTGTGGGAGAAATGTTTTGCATGTTCTGCAAATATTTCTTCCGGGTCGGTGTGTTGTAATATTACAAGAAGTGTGTAATAAAAAAGAATTAGTATTCTATCGGCCATCTGTATGGTCATCTGTATCAAACATGTGTTTCCATAGTACAAGCTTCGCTTAGTTTAGGGTTAGATGTCTACAAATATTTATTTATTTAGTTTATTATGTGGAAAGAGACAAACTCTCTTAAATTATTATTCGCAGCTTTGGTTTAGGTTTATAGTAAATGCTTTTGCGGCGAGATTCACTCGCTTTTCATAGAAGTGTACGATCCGATCATGTCCGAAATCCGTATCGAGAATTCGGAAATCGGAAATCAGATTTAAATGGCAGAGCCTTGGTAGGTAGACGTACCTTTTGTCCAAAGAAAATGATGAAACGGAAATACGTTTACACAAAAATAACCGTTCATAAAAGCTTTTGCGAAAATTTTGTAATAAGTACATAATTCACGGATTTCAAGACAAATAAAAACTCTGCCTAAAAACTGTCACTAGAGTTGGCCACTAGCTCATACGAACACATACACAAGACAGAAACTGAATATATAAATAGATACAAATGTGTTTAACAACCCAGATGGCTCTTAAAAGGGCTTACGAGGTGAGACCAATGAGATATTTTAGTTATTTACGAAATACATTTCCATTTTCCATAACATCCATAAGCCGCTTATAGCAATTTTATTATTTTTGCTTACACAAGCTTTACTTCGAATTTGGAACCTTTTATATATTTGTACGTATTTATAAACTATTATATTCTATATGGAGTTGTAACAAAGTGATTTTAGATCTTACGATCGATGGGTAATATACGTACCTGTTTTAGGATGTCGCTCAATAAAGAAGGTAAATCTATTTAATTATAAAATAATGACATTTTCAAAGTTTAGTAGTAGTAATAATATGCTAGAGACATGTTATTATGATCTTGATATTCTAGTGGCCTATGTCCGGGTTAGTACTCGAGGTGTGAGTTCGAATTCGCTTGGTCGAGTTATGAGGTCTATGATCAAAGTGTGCAGTTTCTGAATGTTGGTATCTAAGGTGTATATAACTAATAACATATAATATATACGTCAACAAACATCGGCACGCTCTTGGGTAGAACAAATAGAATAGGAGTCACGACTAACGAACCTCATCAATTTCATTGCGGCAGCTCCGTCGACGAGCTAGGCCACCATGGCCTTTCCTGCCGCCGCAGCGTGGGTCGTCAGCATCAACGACATTACTCGTTGAGTTTTAGCCACCGTCAACGTGCCGGCTATTCTGGAGCCGGACGGTATTGCACGTGACGATGAAAAAAGGCCTGACGGGATGTCTTTGATCCCTTGGAGTCGTGGCAAGCCATTGGTGTGGGACGCAACTTGCGTTGATACACTGGCTGCGTCTCACGTCACGGCGACCTCAAAATCGATTATACCGATTACCTCAAAGTTTTTAATGTTATTGTAGTTTGTCTTTGTAAATAAGTTGTTTTTGATGAAATAAAATTATTTTGTATCTAATGTGTTAAGTTCAAGTTCAAGTTCAAGAATAAGGCTTACGAAAAAAAGTGATTTTCAAATCATCACTCGACTAAATAATCACCGGTGATTCCGATATTAAAGTTAGGTATTTAAAAATAGCCCATTTTATTTGATATTTGTTTTTCAATTACGTAATCTTAAAGTCATGGTGATTTCAAAATTTATTTATTATTAATTTTGACTTTCAATACTATTTAGGGTATCAATGTACCGAGTAAAAAAGTCACCAAAATGGTACAATACATAGTGTTCTACACACGCCGTAGGATGCTTGTTCACGTTTTCTATACAATATCACGTGGACAACTTTATAGGCACCAACATCTTACTACTCGTTTCATACATAAATGACGACCGGATGGACCAATGTTCGTCCGCCAAGTTATGATTAAATCTTATAACTATTATGATGCATGTTTGTGTGTGTGTGTGTGTGCTGAAATACATATTTTATATTTCTATCATTTCTTCAGTTTTTTCATAACTGAGTCCAAATAACCATTTTTTAAGTTCCTCTTTGCATTGATGGTACATTAATGGAAGTAGGTATATTAATTAATATTAATGATTCTGACTTCTCAAAAACTAATTCGAATCAAAAATAAACATATTGCCTTGTCCAATTTTATCAAAATCTGTTCGGAGCTTGGGTTCGGCGGTTTGGCTTTAAAAGGTAATCAAGAGTTACTTTATAATATTGAGTATGAACTTGTGCTTGCACGTTTAGACATGGCAGACGTCGAACTTGTGTCGAAGAATACGTTCGGGTTGACGTAAAAATAAATGGGAAATTTGATAAAAGATGGATGAAACATTTTTTTGCCAGTTCGTTAAACACAGCACAGCAGTGCTAGCGTTCGCTAGCACTTGCGGTCAGCTTTCTTGGCTTTGCGCACAAAAACCGACACTATCGGATCAAATCTTGTATCTACAAACATAGGCCAATTTACGCAAGCCGATTGGCTAAACATCTGAACGCGCTTGTGATTGTGGTAACTTGCCATCTTTGAAGATTTTTTTATATTGATAAATTGATCTAATGTCTTTGAACAAGTCACATTAGACAAATACTGTAATACGAGTAATTTCACAACGAAAAGCCATCTAAACTGAATTATATTCTAATTTACCTACCTGAACTTCCCAAAATAGTTTCCTCTACTAATAATTACAATCGAGAGCAAAATTCCGGGTCACCAAAAAAAAACCTTGTACATCGGAAACCATGAATGCTAGCTCAGTGAAACAAATTGCATTTAATAGTAGGAAGATTTATTTGCCATTAAGTATTTTATTTATAAACATTCATTAAAAAAAAAAATCTTTATTTAAATAATAAGGAGGCAACAACGAAGTACTAAAATTTATCATATTTTAGTACTGCATGTTGGTTGCCCCGTCGTCTTACTAATACTGCAATACTACTTGTGACCGGCCTAAAAACTCCGTCACAAGATTTGGCCACTAGCTCATACGAACTTAGTTACTTTAATTAATAATTAATACTGCGGTCATGCAGTTTGACAAACTGTACACCAATTTTCAGATCAGATGTTGGGGAATATTCTAATCGGAGAAGGGTTCCGTTGTCTCACACATCGTCCGAGCTCGACCCAGGCGTGCTCATCGGGTTCAGGTCGACACTGCGTGCTAGCTACTTCATACGGCTAATGTTCACCTCTTGAAGGTAGTCATTCACTATCCGACCAGTATGAGGTAGGGCATTGCCATGCATTCTCGCCCAAGTTGATCATAAATGGACCAAGTATTAATTTAGGATTTTTTCTACGTATCTCACATCTGGTTAGAGCCGTTTTCTATAAGCACGAGCTCTGTGCGACTCTCCGAAGAAATTCGAGCCCACACAAGTACAGATCCACCGCCATTAGGTGCATTATCCTCAATGCATGCTCGCTTGAATCGTTCCCCTGGTTTTCTATATACATAATTTTGTTCTTCGGTCATGCTTGTAAAGCATAAAAATTATTCGTCTGAGAACATGAATCTGGACCCATCTTCAACGGTTCAATCTAAATGACCACGTGCATATCTTTAAATACCACGCTCCACGCTCCCGTTTAGGGCCGTTTGCGGGTCTAAATGGTTTCAAATTAGCTTCCGCAAGTCGTCGTCTTACAGTCTATGTACTTGGGTTGCTTCCTCCGAGGCGTACAATCTAGTGGGTAAGTACAGTTCCCGTGAGAAAGCGATTTCGAAGCATTGTGTTGACCAAGTATCGATTTTCTCGCTGTGGTGCACCTGGGCTTGCAATTTCCTGGTCTGCGTAGGTTAGAGCCGGTTTCCTCGTAACGTTGGAGAACTCGATGTATTGTTGACAGCGACACAGCGACTGTCCTTTCTGTATCACGTTGACTCCCTGCCGTTTTCCAACATTGTGAGAATTCTGGTACATTCTTAGGGTGTAAGCGACGACATTTTAACAGCTTTATCAATAAATGAATCTTAGGAAGGTTGTTCATACTTATACATTTTTATTTTATTTGACAGAGTATTAATAAAAGCAATAGAAGTCATTTTTAATGCCATAGAAAGGTATATAATCAAAGGCGAGATCAAAGGCCATAATTTTACAATACGAGTAATCATGAAGTTTTATTACGATTCTTTAAGTAGTATTAAATTGTCTATCAAACACAATTTAATTCTAATATTTTTTTAGCTAGCGTTCTTGGTTTCAAAGACATTCAAGTTTATATAGATAACCCGGAATGTTTTGCTCTCGAGTGAGTAGGAAGGTACCTCGATCCAATTTGCGGAACAGAAAAGGGCAGCCTAATCATGCAAAATAAAAAAAGCAAAAGTTCATAACTAATCAAGAGAACAAAATATGAAATCAAAGTGGACGTCAAGACGCAGAGCGAGAACTATAAGGTCTGAGAGGCCGATTGTAAACGGGCTTTATTAAAAAAGTTGCCGAGTACTTACTAAAGTAGTTGTAGGATAGGAAACTGGGAGGGTTCGCTACGGAAGAGCTGCGGATGCTACGGAAACCATAACAAGTAATTACTATGAACCTGGGTATCCGAAGTTCGTACTCGTCCATGCTGTCGATGGGCTCGCTGAGCGGGCGCTCGAGCAATCTGGAAGGAGCTGTCAACGTGTCTGAATTCATGTTTCGTCTAGTATTTGTAAATCCGCTGTGCTTCTTTCGTTTTTCCTCAGCGCGTTGTAGATTGCGAAATCGGAAGAAGAACATGGACATTATTAGTCGTTTTTAAACACTTTGATATACATACAGGGATTTGAAAACGCAGTTCACTTTCTCATCGGTAAATATTCACATGATCACTTATCACATATGAGTATAACATGGAGTAGAAAGTATGGTTATAGTTAGGCAGATACTTACTTGTGATAAGAAAGCATATTATTACTTAGAAGGCTTAGTAAAGTAGGTCACTAAAAATTATTCTTAAAGAACGACATAAGGGTAAATGCATCTGAACCATCAAAGAAATTATTAGAATTTATTGTATGGTAGCAAAGAACGTAAATATTATGTAGGTAGGTATTCGTAGCTGTTTTATAATGATAAAGGCTGGAACCGAACCTTTTCTCGAGTATCATGACCTACATTACATTTGGGAACAACGCCGCCAGCGGCTTTGGTACATAATTTATAAACATGATCTATTCTCAGATGGTTTATAGTCGACAATAATGTACTTGAAACAATTGTTTGCGCAAATTATGGAACAAGCTTGCATGCGGTCGTAGTAGCACGGTTCCAGGCTTGTCCGAAAGCTTCAATACGTGTCGATAATCAAAGCACGGAAAATCTCACGAAATATTCATGAAATACTCGTAGTGTCAACATGATGTTGGTCTAAATCACAGGTGGGAATAGGTTCCCTCGTTATTATGGTAGGTATTTATAATGGGTGTATTAAACTACCTACTACCGAAAACTGAACAGTGCGTCATGACAACGTCAACAGAATAATGGTCCTTTGTTTCTGAAAAAACAATTTAATACATGCTTATTACTAAAACTTTTTTTCTGGCTTCTATTTATGGGATAAAAGAAAGAAAAGTTGTTTAATAAATAAACGCGTAAACTCACAATGTTTAAAAAACGTGATCATAATGTTTGTTTGTGGACAACGACCCACGCATCCACCGCCGATAGCCTTATGTTCAACGTACATTGCCTGGTTGAGAAACGTGATAAAGAGTAAAATATTTTTATACACTGGTGTAAAGGTACTCTCAGCCAAAACCTACTTTATTTATGTTTGTTTAGGTAGCCTACCTGTACCTTCAGTATTAGAGTTGTTTTATTACAGTATCTTGCTACGAATTCTATATGCCATGCCATTGAATAAAAATAATAAATATCTACAGAATAAAACACGACAAAGAAGTCTTTCTCATAATATATCCGTCCCAACCGAGTCCACTACCTACTTGCTTGAAGTGTCTCGTGTTTCACTACAATAAAATAAAACACCCGTAAAGATTTACCAACCTTTTCTAGGCGCACTGACCCTCAAAACTATTCCAGATATTAGACAGCTTCCCTTGGTCATCTTGGCCATGCAAAACTACTTTTCGACCAAACCAAATAAATCCCAAATAACTAGCGTACAAGGTAAGATACAAAGGGAAATACGATGCACATTTCGTCAGGCGCAGTGCGTCGCCGGCATTCGCCGGCACTGATTCAATAATAGGGTTTCCAGCCTCTCACCATCAGAATTAAGATTTAAGATTTGATTATTCCTTAGACGAAAAAGAATTCAATCTAACTACAGCTGGCTCGCATTTCCATTAGGGTAGGAGATGCGTAACTGGTCCCTTCCGGGGTTTTAGCCAAAAGAAGCGGGATACCCGGGACTTGCGTTACTTTTTCGTTTCTCTGAAAAGTTTATGAAACACTAGATGTCTACCGCGGCTTCGCTCGCGTGGTACCCGAATAAAAAATAGCCTATATGTTAATCCAGCACATTTACTATGTATATTCCAAGTTTCATTCAAATCCGTTGAGTAAATTTTGCGTGAAAGAGTAACAAACATCCCTACATCCAAACATACAAACTTTCGCTTTATAATATTAAGTAATGATATTACGTAAGTCATACATAGAAATAGAAAATAGAAAAATGTTTATTTCTGTAACCTTTTTACATTGTATTAATTAGGTTGGGACCTTCTTTTAAGTAAAAAATACTTGTGTTAGAAGGTCCCGCTCTTCCATAGCCATAACCATGGTTACAGGTGGGCACTATTATTTTATTTCTAATCTAAACTAAAGTATATAAATCTTAGAAGATAAGTTTAATTTTAAGTTATGTTATGTTATTTTAAGTAGTGTATATGTGTCAGCAGGTGTGTGTGTGTGTTTGTGTGTGCGCGCGCGCGCGTGTGTGTGTGTGTGTGTGTGTGTGTGAGTGTGACAGGACATGTAATTAGATTATTCTGGTGTAAACTGGATAAGGAGGGCAAATATTGTGTGCTAGGTTATTACGTGCAGTAGCGCTTCCGTCTCTTCGTAGCTTTTTGTCTGTAACCAACTAGTCAAAACTTTTTTACTTTCATAATGTTGCATAGGGTAAATATTCAATTTCTTATTTATTATATTGTATAAATGGGCAGATTTAATTGTATATTGGTTACGGGCAAATGAAGTTTTTGTACTGATAATCTCTGCAACCTTGTCTTTTCTTCTCCGTTTGACGATATTAGGATTATAAGATAGAGTTTTATGCATTTTTAGGACCACTTGTAGGATGTAAAATCTTCTGATAGACATTAGCTGTGAAATAGAGTACCATAACTTTAATCAGTACTCGTTGTGCTCTTTCTATTTCAATGAGTTTAGTTTTTGCTGCTCCTCCCCCCCATGACGGACTGAGCTAGGGCAATATATATTTTCTTTAATAGTGGTTCTTGAGCAACGTGTCTTAGGGTTTTAAAAATCCAGATTAGTTTTCTTATCCGGTTACTCAAGACTTAAATTTGGGGATACCAAGATAGATTCTGATCTATCATAATACCCAAATACTTTGGTGTGGAGACTTTATCAATATAGGGGCAGTTACAATGATCATTATTTACATACTCGCATCGGAAATAAATTGACGCAAATTTACTCTAAAACATGGTCCTGAATATTAGTAATTAATTATTATTGTTTATTACTTATTCTCTCTGCCGGAAAACACATATTTAGAGGTACATAATATTTTTTTTCCTGCAAAACCTATGAAAATAACTGGGATTCGGTTGTGCGATTCCCAGTCCTTAAGTTGTTGCAAAATTCCAGTAATTCCCAGGATCAGCAGGAGGGAGATTCCCCGATAACATAATCTTTGCCTGGTGGACTCGACACAGTAATTTGTAATGTCAGCGCATAGACTTGGAGAATTGATAGTTTATAGGCCCATATAAAAGTTTCAAAGTTATTTTTTCTTTTCCTCATGTTTTCTTGGCTTCATCTTCCCGCTTGATCCTCTAGTTGGGTTTCGGGGATTCCTTTTTTAGACTCTTCACACCACAAGATAAATTTTATCATGCAACGTTTAGGCCTTGATTGTCAGTCAGTCAGTCAGTAAAGTAAAAATTTCATATACGTATTTCGATTACGTACACATAAGTAATCGGAAAAAGTGCCGTCTCTATCGGATTGAGTTCTCTCTTAGCGAGAAGGGACGTTTTCCGATACGAACGAAAATAAACTAAATTAGATGATTAGAGTCGTTCAGCTCACAGTAACTAATTTTATTGTGTAACCTAGTTCGCAATAGAATGACGTCATCTAGATCAGTTGTCTTTATAGCAACTATTTCACCATTTTTAGAAAGCTTGTTTGTTTGTTAATAGCTGGGTACTGAGTCTCGCAAGGCATCCGTGCGAGGCAAATGTTCGTCAGGATGTGCATCGCTCGAGGAAAACATCCAAGGGCGAGGCGCGTCTTAACTAAGAGAGCCATTGCCTCGCACGGCTGCCTCGCGAGCCTTTTTGGTGAGTCAGTATGCAGATTAATAATGTTTAGACCGAGTCTTGCATGTATCTTTGGCGACAATATGCCGATCTGATGAAGGTTTAAGGAGCTGTTGACGGTACTCCTCAGCGTAAAATAGCCGTGTTTTTCAGTTCTCGATTATGATTACTTATTAAGAGATTGGTTTGGGATAAAAAAAAATACCTACTTATTAATTCTTTGATCTAGCTGGCCTCGGTCAGCTACAGCATCAATTATTTATTACAAGGTTTTGCCCGCGACCTCGTTTGCCTGGTAACCGGATAATAAAGAGGTCCATATCAGTCTCCGGCCCTTATATTTCTATACATTCTCACATATTTCTATACAAAAAATCATGTCGATTCGTTGTTCAATTGCTGTTGAAAGAAGGACAAACATACAAACACACTTTTCTATTTATATAAAATAATATAGGTACTTATAGAATGATGTAAGTAGAAACACATTTTTGAATATTTTTAGGGATACGTAGTCTGAGAACAGCATATTTTTTATATTATTTACTTACACACATACATACATATTATCACGCTTGTATCCCTAATGGGTGGGCAGAGCCACAAGTAAACATAAGAAAACTTGCAGCAACTTCTGACCTAAACTCTCAAGATGGATATGGTGAACCATGGTGACAGATGATCGGCCCATCGCCTATATAGGTGTTCCATCATTTTGGAGAAGATACTATCCCTTGCACGCCTTTTACGACTTGCTCAGTGACAGAAGCAGCTGGACGCATTCTATGCTTTTTGTTTTATATTATTTCTTAGCTAATAAATTACTGTGTGTATTTAATGCGTACTGCTGTTCTTTAGAACTAGTCTGGCGGTAGGACTAAAGTGCGCCTTAAAAAGGACCCTAGCTTGAAAATCAATGTATCTCTATTTTCTTAACAGTGAACCTTTTTGCGCATCGCTAGAGAGTGTTATGAATAATTAAGTATGTACATACGGATGTTTGTTACTCAATTACGCCGGAACTGATTTTGATAAAACTTGAAATAGATATTTTATATAACCCGGAATATGTAGGTAACTTTTGGACAGGCAAAACGCGAGTAAAACCACGGGATGAAGCTTGTAGGTAGGACGTAATAATGACGTCAGACTGTACTATAGTATTCTACTCGTACATGTATGTCCAAAAATCCTACTAATATTATAAATGCAAAAGTTTGTGAGGATGTGACGATGTTTGTGCCTCAATCACGCCGTAACGGCCGAACGGATTTGAATGAAACTTGGAACATATATTGTATGTGTGCTAGAATAATATATAGGCTACTTTTTATCTTGGTACCATGCGAGCGTAGCTGCGGGCGGAAGCTAGTAATACATTATTTATTTACGTTTTTAGACTTCCGAAATATTATCGTTCGTTCATTATAATAAAATTACATGTCTACTTGCTCTGGTTTAGTCATTCATTATTTAGTGAAAAGTGTTTCACTGTGAAAGCATTGTTGCAATAGAATTTCAAATTTAAGGTATGAGCTACGTTTTAAACTAATTTTTACAGTAAATTATACGTCATAAACGTGGGGTTACGAGAGTGCTACGCCGCTACGGTTTTTATATGTACAATAGTTTATTGGAAGAAACGAAACTTCCTTGATTTTAAAAGTTAAGAAATAAGAATACGGCTTTTGGCTGGAAATAACTTTTATTTGCAAAAATCTGGAAAGGTTCTTTGCCAAAATTTGCCCTCTACGCTTTCGTAGCTCAGCTACGAACCGGTTGTTAGTGACAATACGAGTTTGATATTTTTTAAAATCTGTTCTCATTGTTACAACCATAAAGGGAAACTCTAGCTTTGGAGCGCAAAGATTGGAAAATGAAGGGGGGACCTTTGCCCAGCAGTGGGACACTATATAGGTTATTAAAAAAAGGACATCACTTTTAATCAGTTTCCGCTTGCTTGGACATATCATTTCGTTACTGAGGGGTAAACTCGTGATATTCTACTTTTGATATCATTTTGAGTTTATACACACAGCAAAGATTAATTATAGCCCTTGAGAGCATAAAAAAAATGAAATGTATATTTTTTTCGTACATTTTCAGCTCGCTCGCTGCTGAAGCGAGTAGCATCACATTTAATTCTCGTAAAGTTACATAAAAATGCGATGTTTTGATAAAATCCTACAAGTATATATTTTAATAATAGTTATTCTCAATTTTTATTGAACATGTTCCAACATGCATAAAAAGACTAGTTACTTTTAAATCAGATTGGGTAAAGTAATGTGTCTATAATAATAATTGTTGTTTCTTTAATTCTATTGTACTCGAGTTTCATTGCCATTCCGTTCTACGCTACTAGTTTATTTGATTAGATTGCAATACATAACAGTTTTAGACCTTTCTACAATGAATTCAATTTGCACTTATGCAATATGTATAAAATCAGCTTATATAAATATATACAAAGTTCATATATTACTTGGCTGTTCGTTCAATAATATTGTCTACAAACAGCTAGCCATTTATTTGTTTAGCTAAGTCGGTTTTTAAAATCTATGATCAAGAAAACACGGTAAATTGCAATATTGATTGGTGTTTGAAAGAATAATTATAGTTTTTAAATGATAAAAAATAAAGCCAAGGCAATAAAACTTGTAACGACAAAATAACGTAAGTACGTATAATAAATACTAGGTGAATTTTTCAAGTGGGGTATGCAATTGCATGGTCAAATCCAAAACAACACACACACACACACACACACACACACTGTATTATTACACCATTCGATAGTGTCGCTAACAAGGAACGAATTCTGGGAAATAATGACATACGGCTAGAGATTGCAATCCCGCAGCTCAATAAAATCCCGCGGGATTTGTATGCGGGATTACTCAATCCTGCTTGGGATCACGCGGGATTCCGCATCCTTGCAATAATGTTATAAAATCAAATTGAAACTACAGATTTTTGTAGAAAAATGAACTTTTATTAAACATTTCTTACATTAAGCAACATAAATTATTTATTTTCTATTATTTAATAAGTAATTAGTAATCTGTTTTCTTAGATTCATCTTTAAATGTTCGGCATAGTTTAATAGTTTTGTAATGATGAATATGCCATTTATGAACAACTGACAGGACAGCCCGCCAACCGTCCGCTAGTCGCCGCCGGCGCCGGCGCGGCTCACTGTGTAGAACGGCAACGTCGCACTCGTGCTATTCGCGATTTACGCGAAAGTTTTAGCGCCAAATTTTTTTTTGCTGGATTCGCGGATCCACGCTTTGAAAGTGCGGGATCCAGATTAGTAAAAGCTGCGGGATCCCGCGGGAATGCATGTTCCCGTTTTGCGGGATTGAAATCCCTACATACGGCAAACATAAGGAAAGTGTTGGATTTTAACAAAATTTAATATTAACTTGGATTTTTATTTTTCTTACGTCATCTACCTATTACCAAAATCATAATTGATTAATTGATCAAAATGATGGCCTTTGTTATCAATACATAATTAAATTCGACGTCTCAAGGATTGTACTGCCGCGAAGTGAAATATTTTTTTTAAATTAGAGCATAATGTGAAGATGACTGCACTGCGGATGTGTTGAAAAAAATATTGATCATCATTTCAAACAAGGTACACGTAATGTAGGTATGATTAATAAAACATTATAAATGAAGCAGTTTATTAAAATCCAACACATTCAGTAAGTTAGCCGTATGTCATCACTTCCTAAAATTCGTTCCTTATTAGCAACACTATCGAATGGTGTATATACAGTAATACAGTGTTTTTTTTTTAAATAAACGGGTTCGATTTCTGTCTATATTGATTTTTAAAAATTCAATGATGCAGTTTTAGTTTTCCTCAAAATAATAAATAAAATAACAAATTGTTTATTCGTAGCCAAAAATCGGCCCCGAGATTCCTTTGAGGACTTTTCTCTATTCCTCTTACGAGTAGTTTCAGATTTGACAATGGCGTGCATTGTCAAATCTCTTCTCTCGTCACTTGAAAAATTCCTTGAAAAATTCCTTGAAAAATTCACTCTGTATAGAAAGGAAGGAAGACATGTTGTGCTTGCGTCTCAAGTGCTGTGTCGCCTCACAATAGTCTATTTTGGGTCGTACTCTTGAGTATAAGGGCGATGCAGGTGTGCACGAAAGTACTCGTAGTCTCCGTCTAGTTGACCCCAAAAGTACTATTGCTATTGTGCGCTACCTTGCAGTGAAAACACATGAAAATATTTAGTTTAATATAAAATTTCAACAGAATAATGCATGTATTTACAATAAGATATTGTGACAAGTATATATAATAATGCAAACTATTGCGATATTATATATTAATGAGTGATTAATGCACAAAGACAATTTTAAAGATATATTTGTAACAAAAATTTTAAGTTGATTCTTTTATAAATACGAACCCGCTGCGTCCATAAATGAAAAATATATCATCTCCTAATTCCATAACAGCACCATCCATTAAATAACGTTATTAAACTAAAAGTTTTCAAGCAAAGCGAACAAATGAGAGTCAATGACTAAAGCAGGAATGTAAAGTATTGTTGGATGGAGGTGAATATTTGTTTTCTGGACAATTTAATTTTAAGTGAGTTGTTGTGGAGGCTTTTATTTCTTGGGTGCAAATTCGCGGCGAGTGAGTGGGTGGTATTATCGCGGGGTCGGGAGTACTTTGGCTCGGGTAGCTGGTACTCTCTGCACCACCGTGCGTTGCCCGCCGCCGGCCGTAAGACTAAATCTGATTTAGGCCCGCGTGAGTCACGTGATCCAGCCTACCACCCTCTCCGCACCCCGTCACGTTCTCCATCCCCGCACCCCAACTCAATCTCCTCTTTCTCCAATATACTTGTACCCCATACCTTTCCTTTGCATAATAGCCTATCCACCATTATTTGTAAAATCAGTGGTCTGTCTTGTGCTGTTGCTGTTCGATGGTTGTCGTGCGAAGTGTGTGAACTCGTAAGGTTGATCAAATTAACCTATTGTATTAGACAGGTTAATTTGATCAATTCTAGGTTACCTATGTGATGATTTTCATTTTTAAGCAAGGTTTCTTGCCTGTATCTCCCATGCTTGGTCGCGTTACGAACAGGCGTAAATTCAAAGAAAACATTTCAAAATTACGTTGAATTTATGTTTATAGTTGAAGTAGGACTTCGTAACAGATGTTATTAAAATATTTCAGATTCCGGGCTGTGATTGCTCTTTTTTGGGACATTGCACATTTGTTAACGATCGCAATTTTTACTTACGTTACATATTAGTGTTTTTCATCCACGTCTATCATTGCTCTGCAATAGGAGGCTACTGCAACAGCAGATCATTGGGTGAAATTAATGTATGCTTGAAATATCATTGAATTAGCTTTACTCTTCACGCAATAAGTTGTATGTACCTAAACAAATCTATTCAATCGATTTGAAAGTTAGGACCCATAAGTGGTTCGGATGACACTATTTTAAAGTACTTATACAGTTCTGTAACAATACAATAGTTTCACATCTTTTAAACTTAATTCTTAAGTTTCTGAAGCGATACGTATTCGTATATGTGAGAAATATTACTCCGTGATCTGGTTATATCATATTCTACTTTGCAAATAAAATAGGTACCTAAATTACAGATCTAATACGTCTTCAACTTTTTAGAAATTGAGAATGAAACTGAACATGGAAGTAGGTTAAGGTCGACATCAGAACTGTTTAAGGTGCATATTATCTGAAACTGGACTTAAGTCCTTTTCACTGAGCACTGGAAAGCGGCACAGTTGCGCATGCCAAAATCTTACTCAATGCCGCTGAATGCGTCAAACTTTACACATGATACGAATGTTCTGCTGTTTTCAGCCTTTTTGGTAAGTTGTTTTGATGGATGTTTTCTACGGTATGCTATCTTAAAAAGAAGCACTATCTCTCTCAACTTCGCACACTTCGCTATCTCCCGTGTCGCATGGTAGAACTCTATGGTACATCTATAGGTAGAATGTTAATTTGTATTCCTGGCTACCCCTTCAAATTTTGTAAACAAACCTATTTTGTTTTGCAAATCCGTACCACACCAACCAAACACAGAAAAAGTAAAAACAAACCTACCTATCAGGGATAGACTATTGGTAATAGTGATCTGATGACTAACCTTTCTTCAAAACGAATGCTGGACCGGCTGATATCGCTCCATGCGCTCATGGAACGGCCGCGACCACGGTGGTACACGGCGCTGGCTACGGCCGTGGTTGTGGGCCGCCGCTCCAGCTCTACGTCTGGAGGAAAATTGACTTTGGTTGATGCTCGCGACGAGGGTCCGTCAACGGACTCTCCTCCGGCCGACAGCTCCATCTCGAAAGCGGCGTACTCTGGCACGTCGTCGGGCTCTCCGTCGCTGCCGTCGCTAGCCGCAGAGAGGGCCTCATACCCGTAGCCGGGGCGGCCGCCAGCGCCAGCGGCGCCGCCGCCGCCGCCGCCTCCGACTACGCTTCCCCCACCGCGGCCGCACTCCACCCCAGCAGCCAGCCTCGGTGATGCCTCGATACGACTCAATGACGCCGCCTTTACAGATTGCCCACGAATATTCAATGGCGAACTTCTTGTAGGCAAATGATTCGAGTAACGTAGCTTGCTGTGGCGAAACGTGGTGCTGCCTTACTTCTTCTGCTTATATAACAATAGTAGTGGACGTGTTAGCACAACCTATTACCAAATGTGCACTCGCAATAATTCACTTAACACATCAACAAACTTTTTGATTGCTTGTTAGGTTCTATAGTTCTATATCAGAATGTGCCTACAGCTTGTCACTGTTTACATCGAAACTCACTGTTATTTGAATTTACCGCTTTCCTTAAAAATAATACACAATTATTTCATGTAAGAATGCGTTATTATCGCACGTTTAGAAGGCAGGCGATCCGAATTGACGCAAACTTATAATGAACTGAATAAAATGAAAAGATATCAGACAAAGACAAACGAACCTATCGTCACTGCTTCTCTTGATTCTATTATTGACTAGTGACCTTTATACCGCCAAACGGTGTCAAGTTTGTTAATGGGGGGTGACTAAACAATAAGATCGTATAGATACTACGTTTCATACATTTTGTGGGCACCTTGAAGTGAGCAAACGATGGCACTACTAGTGTGAAGTTGTTCGAAGCAGAATTTGGGCGGGGCAGATCGATGAGATTTCTCTACAACGTGCTTCGAAAGTTTCTGATTTCCACCGTCAGGACCACAGCGCTTTGCCTTTATGGGGACTAACATTATCTAATATTTATGACTAATGTCACAAATAAATAATGGTAGACCAAAGCGCGTGATACCTTGTATGTTTGGATGAATAAACACGTAGCTCGTTATCCAGAACACATCATACGGTATATATGTAGGTACCTACATACCAACTATTATATAATGTAGTAAGGTGTAATACCTGAATTAAACCCCATACAATTTTGCATTCCAATATATTTATCCCACACTAACGCAAAATGTTACTGAAATCGATCAATATTTATTACATTGTAACTTAACTACTTAGGTACATTGCTTTCAACTAGATATATTTTCCAAATAATTAGAGGGTAGGTCGGGGAGAGGATTATTGACACTTTTCCAATGACTGACATCTATCACAGGGTTCCGAACAAAAATTGTAAAAGCCTTTACGATGCGACTTTGTACGACTGTCACGGTGGAAGAACTACTGAAGCTGTTGATTCGATATTTGGAATGGATTTAGGATACCTTACCCGAAGGCTGTAACGGGACCCTATTACTAAGCATCCGCTGTCCTTCCGTCCGTCCGTCCGTCTGTCAGCGGGCTGTAAGTCATGTACGTAATAGGTAGAGAGTTCAAATTTTCAGAGTATGTATTTCTATTGCTATAACAACAAATAATAAAAATTAAATAAAAGAGAGCCCCAAAATTGATTATCGTTTGTAATTGATCTTTGAAGTTAAGCAACACAAGGCGTGGTCAATAATTGAATGGGTCGAGTGACATTTTGCACACTTTTTGTAATAATTTATATTATTTCTTTTCATAAGAAATCAAATTCAAAATTTGATTATATAATCAAACGATCTAAAATTTACTGATTTGTACAAAATGAATAATAAAATTTAAAAATCAAGGGAGTCCTCATAGAAGAGACGTATTTAATTTTGCATTTTACTCGATTTTAATAGGGAACGTGCTGCCACCTGTAATAGGTGGCATATAAGAAACACTTGTGCACATGTACTATAGTACGGAACCTCTCGTATGCTAATTCGACTCGCACTTGACTGGTCTTGTTCATTATTAATGTAACTAAGAGGTACCTATTCAACGATTTCTATTGTTTTTAAAACAGGTTAGGTTTTGAAAACATTATCTATCCTTTATTTTGCATCGCTTTTGCTGTATGAGAGCATCAAATAATTATTCAATAAAAAAAAGAACATTGTATGATAAAGATTGTATATCTTCTACCACTATGATTTGAATTCGAAAATTCATAACAATACTTATGAAATAAAAATATTATCATTAAAGAGGATGTTTCCATAGCTGGGGGATTGAAGCCGACATTCTGCAATTTGTTACTGTTTTCAGCAACTATCTCTACATCCTTTGCTGGTAGTGCCTAGCACTAAATGGAATTTATTGTCATCATAACAAGAAACAACAACGTAGCATTCTTAGTGCAGTGCCGAATTATAACCGAAATAAGTAATTAGTTCAGTACCTACTGTGTTCAGTGAGGTAACATACGTTTTCACATTTACGTTCAGATTTAGCTATGAAGCCAAACATTTTTATGTCATTCATAATAGTGATAACTATAAAAATTGGATATGTAAGTTGAATTTAATTAGGTATTTGCTTAAAGTATGTTTTTACGTACTAATATTTTGCTATTCTTTTACGGGCTATCTCATAAACAAATCTAAAATTAGACATTAGGTGTTGTTTAGTCAATGCGGACTTTAAGACTTTAAAGTATAGGTACTCTGTGAGTGTTTCATTATCAAATAGTATCTAGACTAAAATTGCCTCTCGACATTATCAAGACATTATCTCTACTCTCACTTTTTATGAGATAAACCGTTAGTTAATTGCCATGTTTGTTTGTATGCATGGGTAATCATGTAAACTGAAGCACCGCTTATGAGAATTATTTTTATTGACCGAGCTCTCTGTCGGTAACAATACACATTACATGAGTTGAGTATATAAGTACAATTATTATAAGTACTTACCTACTTATAAGTACAATTTATTTTTTATAAACCGGTGCTTTTATTTAGGGCGCAATACCAGGAACGTTCTTTTGGAAGCCTCGTCTCGGTTTGGACTTGGCCATACCAACTACAGGTCAGTTATATTAAACTTTGTCTGAAAGTCCAATAAAAACGGAGCACTGTAATTTATGCCCTGTTAATTTATTCCATCGATGAATATTTAAACAGTTACAAAGACAAACTATAATCACATTAACAACTTTTAAAGTAATCGGTATAATAATGAGAAATGAAAATGAGCTCAGTTTTCTATCTAAGTTCGCCTACAGATAGAAAACAGAGCTCAGATCACCAACCGAAGGTAAGGTCCCCAAAACGCTGGCGACGTTACCTCGTTGGGTAGCTATTTTGTCCGAGGTAAGCGCCAGTTAATTAATTATGTAGATATGCAAATAGCAAATAAATATTAAAATAAAATTTGTGGACATTTTACACAGCGCCATCTAGTCCCATGGCTGATAGAATACCTAATAAGCTTTTTTTGTAAATAATTAATATTATTACTTACAACACCCAGACCCAGAGGATATATTTGCAGAACATGCGAACCCGCGCCTCTTGCATCTCAGCCGAGCACACGCCCGTAACGCCACCGAGGTCGTCATATAAGCAGATAAATTGTAAACAAGTATATTTACAGAAAGCAGCATGGCTGTATATCTGCCTAACAAGGATAACGTGCGAGAAGGGCTGGTGGTGATGATAGGCGGGTACAAAGTCGGTATGACTGTAGTGGGGCTCGCTTCCGGAACGACCAGTGCTAGATCGCATCCCCACATGAATCCGATGTCGGCCTATTTCTACACAACCAGCTACCGATGGGCTTTAAGACATTTAAGCATGTGAGTATGGTTAACATCATCATCATCTACACTGCTGTGCCTAGGCCTCCCTTTGCTTGTGCCACATGACGGTGTGCAAGGTATCATTATACACAGAAGTACTGTAGGTAAACTGGAGTGAATAAATATTGGCAGTAGTTCCAGTCATTGAAACTACTCGTACTTACATACTCAGTCTTCCGAGACTCCGTCCAATCCTTTATTTTACTTTTGACAGTGAGTTGACAGAGTTTCTGTGATGTCCTAAAACACTCATAAAACATTACCGTTTTCGATTTCTTAAAACATCGACTTTACTTATGAAGAAGTCTTAATTGATTTAAGATATTGATATTATAAGGATTGGACGGAGTATAGTTCCATCATGGAACGATAATCAAAACTAGCTCGAAGTGGCTTGTTCGTGCACATAAATACCTATTAGGTACCTAAGCCACCTATTACACGCTGTCGGTGTCTCGCCCGTTCCTTTTCCGAACTTCTAACTACTTAGGTACTACATAATCATGCTTTTGTAGCAATAAGTTAAGGGTCAAATTGGTCCAGTAAATTTTTAATACTTACCTTTAAGGTTACCTACTTGGCTCGGGGGCAGTGGAGGCAGTTATTGTGATACTCATAGAGTCTGGAAGAGGCGATTTTTCTACATGGATGAATTTTTACCAAAGTGGATGAGATACATATTCCCTTACGTTGAAAAAGCAGAGTGGGAAAAAGAAATAAAAGAAATGAGGAGATTCAAAAAATACGCCGAATCTGCATTTGGAAAGTTCTATAGATATCCTTCAAAGACATTCAATAACTTCACATCGCAAGAGCCAACTGACACTCTTGAACACATCGATTCATCATCATCACAGTCAACAGGGTATGGATAGGGAATGAAGGTATCATTATATATAAGTAAAACATAATGTGAGATTAAAAAAAAGTTTTGTTTTCATTCGAATGAGTATGTAGCATAAAAGTGTACCTAGTTAAAGTATTGTTATTCCATGGTGGTATCGATTCTGTTGGGCATTTTCTTTAATTTAATTTAATTTGACAGTCCTAAAAATATTGGTGTCCCTTTCATATTTACTTAGGGATCGCTATAATTTTAGAGCTATCATACACAACAGAATTTTTTTTATTTTTTTTTATTTTTATTTATTTATTTGTTTATTTGGAGCAAATACATTATGCACATGATACAAATACAACACTGGAAAATGCTATAGTAAAAACTGTGTCGCATTTTCCAGTGCCCAACCTAAGGACTATGGAAATTTAAACAGTCAAACAAACAAACAAACAAAGTCTAATTTTGGAAAAAAGGTTAAGTGACAAAAATAAGCATGCAAAATTTAGTAGGCAGTAAAAATACAAATATTGAAATAATAAAGCAAGTGCCTAACTCTCACAAGATGTGGTGTGTGCATGAGTATGTGTGTGTGGCTGTGTGTGTGTGGGGGGGAAGGTGTGAGGGTGTGGGTGTAGGGGGGTGTGTATGTGGGTGGGGGGGCGGATGTGTGTGTGTAAGGGTATGTGTGTGTATGTGTATGAGGGGGAAGTGTTTGTTTATTATGTATATTCGTTTTGTGGGATATTATTTAATCTGGATTAGTTTTTCTGTTTCATCGTAGGTCAGAGTGTGAAGCCATTTTTTTATTATTTTTTTGCACTCATTGGTAGGTAGATGGTACATGTTTAATATTTTATTTATTCTTTTATATAGTATAACACTAAGAAAGTGAAAGTGACGGAATGCAAGGGCAGTGCGACATGATCTACCGGAGGATAATATTTTAGGTCTACGACTGGGTATTTCAAGAGGTACATATGCAAGGTTCTTGTGTGTACGTAGGGCAACATTTAGAACAAACAGCTGTCGAACAGATAAGACTTCACCTAGCAAATAGAGTTCATGAGTAGGGAAAATTCTAGGTTTATAGTGCATGACTTTGAGGATAGCACGTTGGGCTCTCTCAAGCTGGAGTATCGAGGTCTTTGGTGCTCCTCCCCAAGCGGCTATACAGTAGGACAAAACGGACTGCGTCAATGCAAAATAAACTGTTTTTAATGTTACCTGATCAGCACTACCTCTTAGTTTTTTAAATATGTATATAAGTTTACGTGTCTTGGAAGTAGTTGATGACAATTGAGATTTCCAATTTAGCGTGCTATCAATCAAGACACCCAAGTATTTAATAGTTTTTACGCGTTCTATTTCACCACACATGCATGCCGTATGGGGATACTGAGCACAGGTGTGTGCTCTTATATTAAAGGTTGCCGGTGGTTGCGAGGATGAGGTGGCTGACATCGCTATAACCTTGGTTTTATTTAAGTTGAGTGTGAGAAGATTGTTTGATAGCCACGTTGTGACACAAATTAAAGCGTTTTCAGCAAAGTGTTTTGCTTCCTCCCAGCTTTTTCCTGTTACTAATAGTGCGGTATCGTCGGCGTAGGCAAGAACCTTACAGTTTTTGAGTTCGAGTTTACAGAGATTGTTTACATATATGAGGAATAGGGTCGGCCCGAGGACACTACCCTGTGGGACCCCATACGTTAAACGTTCTTCTGTGCTTGTGTAGCTGTCTATAGTGACACACTGTGTCCGTTCAGAAAGGTAGCTCGAAAAGATCTCAAGTGCCTGTCCTCTTATTCCAATCGCTTCCATTTTGTTTAGAAGTAAGGGTACAGAAACAGTGTCGAACGCCTTTGACAAATCTAAAAATATGCCAACAGTTTTAATTTTAGAGTCAATGTTATTTGCTATTGTGTCCGTTAATTGGAGCACTGCGTCTTCTGTAGACTTAGAGTGGCGAAACCCATATTGATTTTCTGCAAGGATGTTGAATTTATTCAAAAAATTTTTGAGTCGAAAATTTAAACACTTTTCAAATATTTTGGATATAGTGGAAAGAACTGAGATGGGTCTATAATTTTCAACACTGTTTCTGTCCCCTGCTTTGTGTATGGGATGTACTAGCGCCTTTTTAAAGACCCTTGGAAATACACCGCGTGAAAAACAAGAGTTAATTAGATGAGCAATGATAGGGCTTAGAGTGTTTTTTGCTGCTTTGATAATAGAGCTGGGAATAGAGTCCCAACCCACTGCACAGTTAGGCTTAAGACTGGTTATGATTTTCCTAATTTCATCCTCATCAACATCAAACAATATCATTGACTCAGGTTGAGTAGGGCCGCGTGGTTCACGTGAAATAAAGGGTCTACACTGAATCTTCAGGGCTAAGTTCAATGGACACGAGTAAAGGTATAGTTTTAATGCATTTCAACTAAACAATATACTAGAACTGGTAAAATAAAATTATATACTTAAGCCTTGATTTTTGTAATCCCTCTTTATTTCAACCTGCCTTCGTACCCCCTGCTGGAGAGTCTTAAATGCTTTTTACAGTGATCTTAATTATCTTTTTAAATGCATCGAAGTTGTTTGACTAAATAAAAATGAACTCTTAGAATCTAACCTTTTCTTATTAGAGTAAGCTCAAGAGACGTCTTGAATAAGATAGAGCTCCACTTTAGCCGCTTGACTTAGTACCTTACCTACCTACTCCATTACCACTTCAGTAACCTAAACCTTAGAGACGCTTTCAAAGTGGAGCATAAACTTCAAATTAGAATAAATTAAATGAGGAAGATTTAATAACAAAGATTAATTTTATACTTAATAGACACTATAGAAACGTTTTATAGATATCCTATAGAAAGGACTAAAGTTAGTGGTATGCTTGCTGTTTGTGTTTACGCACTAACTTATACCCAACCTGGTATTCAGACAAATATTTTGTGTTTTCAGTAGGTATTGGAATTTCTTGTCATCATAACAAGAAACAACAATCCATTTTTCTTAGTTCAACGCAGAATAACTCCTGAAACAAGTTATATAAGAAGCAATAAGTGTAGATAGCATTCGTTTTTCTCAGTTCACTTGGTGTTGGGGTGTCCTGATGGAGCCACAAATGTTAGTGCCACTTTTAATAGTGATATCTATTCCAATTGCAAATGTAAGTTTATGTTTATTATGACTCAAACACACTACTAGGTAGGTATATGGTAATCCCGCTCGTCAGCCAATAAAATTATACCTGCGATTTTGCTAATTTTTAGGATTCTTTTAGAACAATAATATGTATTGTTTTGCATGCTGCCATTTTTGCAACGATTGCGATATTACAGGCTGGGATTAACGCAGCAGCGTAATTTTATCTTTTATAGTCTAAGTACAATTATTTTGATGTGAAGGTGAAAGACTGATTAAAGGGAATTAAGTAAGTACCTATTAGAGACTATGTTCTGCCCTATTTGACGATCTCGGTGGCGTAGTGGGCGTGTGCCCGGTTGAGACACGGTTTCGATTCCCGCTGCGGGAGATATGCATGTTCTACGAATATTTCTTTCGGGTCTGGGTGTTGTAACTTGTTGTAATATTATGTATTAGTATTATTATTATTTGACTCAGCCGATAAAAAAAATATTGAGTGAAGACACTCTTTGATCACCTGTGTCCTAGATATTTTTAAGTGTATTATGTATGAGATACAACTTATTGAAGATCACTGACCCTATTGCCACCTGTAAAGTAATAGGTATTTTTTTTTACTTTACTCAGGGCGCTATGCCAGGAACGTTCTTTTGGAAGCCTCGTCTCGGTGTCGACTTGACCATACCAACTACAGGTCTGTAATAAATACGTTGCTTTGTCTATAAATCTAGTTTACCTGTTCTATTGCCCCTTTCCACATTCGGACCGTTACTGACCACTTCTGAAGTGAGTGACTTTGTTTTGTTTTGGGACGGTTGCGGTCCTATTATGGACGGAGACCCTTGTTTGTAACTAAAGGGTGTTCAACAGGAAATTTTCAAGTTCAAATTGAATAGGTAGGTATCTAACTAAAAATTGCGAGTCGAATTCGTACACGAATGGTTCCGTACCTTCCTACATTAAAAAATATACAACAATAACCCCCTTTTGATTTTGATTTTGACCCCCTCATGAGATACAGCCCGCTGACAGAAAGACGGACAGCGGAGGCTTAGTAATAGGGTCCCTTGGCACCCTTCGGGTACGGAACCCTAAATACGAAGCGAGCTAGGTATGATGAGGGTATGGTTTGGGTCTGACCAGTGGCCTTGACTCGAATGGCGCACAGTTAGCGATTGAGAAATACCTACAGCGTGAAGAAACCTGGTTTAGTTTTTTGATTAATAACCACTACTGGTGTAGGTAAGGTAATCTTCTGCAGGAGGAACACCTTGCCAAAAGCACTTATAAGCACGATAAGTCATTTTTTACAGGATTTTCTGTTGTGTAAAAAAGTTGACTGTAATTTTATTATTTTGATAAATATTTCAGAGCACGGCACGGCTATGGCCCTGCCTACCAGACAGAACATCGAGGCTGGGAAAGTGGTGATGATAGACGCATACAGAATCGGTTTGAGTTTCTCGGCAATTGCTCTCGGATTATCCGTCACAGATTTTCTCCATTTAAATCCCTTGTCAGCTTATTACCAAACAAACGGCTATCGATGGGCTCTGAGGCATTTAAGCTTGTGAGTATATTATGGTTAAAATACTGAGGACAGATTTTAATTAAAGTCACATCATTTTAGCCCATCTTCGCCCACTGCAGGGCATAGGGCTCGTCTTTATCGTGTCATTCTCTCTGATCTGAGATTCATCTACTAATTTTACGATGACGTTCGACCATCGGGTGGGTGGTCTGCACGTAAGGAGCTTCTTCGAGGTGCTCCTTTACTCTGGCTCGAAAGAACGGAAGCTACTTTAGTAGAGTACACATTATAACTTTATGTTTTCACAATAATAGCCACGGGCGTCGCCAAGGGGGTAGTAGGAAGGGGCAGCTGCGCCCGCCCCCCTAGAGATAACTTATTTAAAAAAAGGTTACTTTATTAGTACCTATCAAATACATACATACATAATTATTACGCCAGTAGCCCTAATGGGGTGGGCAGAGCCACAAGTAAACATAAGAAAACGTGCAGCCACTTTTGATCCAAGACTCCCAAGATGGATATGATGAACCATGGTGACAGGTGATCAGCCCATCACCCATCATACATATCGTCACTGGATAGGCAAAATTACGTAAGCGCCAAAATGGCGCCAAATAGGCATATTAAGTTATTATCCTAAAATAGCAGTCCAAATACAATAATATGAATTGCTGGACATAGAAAATGAAAAAAGAATGAAATCTTACGTTGACGTCATCAAAATTCGATAATTAGGTAGAAAGTTATGGTTAAAAAAACGAAAAAAATGAACTTCAAACGGCTTTTTCTCGATTGGCGCTTACGTAAATTTGCCTTTCCAGTGACGATATATACATAATTATTACGCCAGTAGCCCTAATGGGGCGGGCAGAGCCACAATTAAACATAAGAAAACTTGCAGCCACTTCTGATTTAGTCCTAAGATGGATATGGTGAACAATGGTGACGGTGATCAGCCCATCGCCCATATAGGTGGTCCATCATGTTGGAAGGGTACTATTCCTTAGTCGGCGTTTACGACATGCTCGGGGCGAGAAGCAGCTGGGCGCATTCTATGTTTTTTCTTTACTCCCAGTCCAGCAGAGTAGTACCGAATAAATCAGTACAAAGTAAAACCATCCTCTAATATTAACTTGTCGTTACATGGGTCATCGTCTGGCGAGGACCTCGCTTCTTGATTATCCACTTCATACATGTGCATCACACAGCATCTCGTGAAATCTCAAATGCGCGTTCTCGAATATTTCAATGTAGGAATAGTATGACTACGAGGACATGTATATCCTCATAGTCATACTGGTATGACAAACTATGTGTGGTGTGCAATATAGTGTTTTCTATATATTTATGGTATAGGAGCATATTTTTAGTTTGTTACAAATGACTGTTTTCTTTCATAATTTTATTACTAGTGCCAAAGGTATTAATTATATACAGGTAATTTAAAAAAATTATAACAGCTCTAATATGTCATAATAGGACGAACAGAAATTGGTCTCCCTCGTGGTCATACTAGTAGAACAAAATAGTAGGACCACGAGAAAACGGCCAACTAGTGTGCCCATGAGGAAACAGCGAACATTTCCCCGTCGGTCCCGGCTTTTAAGTCGTTAAGCCATGACGGAGGCCTTTAGGCGGCCTAAAAACTCCGTTACAAGAGCTGGCCACTAGCTCATACGAACTTACTTACTTACTTTTGTGCCTATTTAGCCTTAGTTTGTACCTTCGGTATAATCTTGGGTTTTCTTCGCCTGCCCCCATTAACAGAATCCTGGCTACGCCCTTGGTAATCGTTGATAATATTTTATGCAAACGACTAGCTTACTCAAGCTTCGCTCGCGTAGTGTGTAATTTAACACCCCATATTACCGCTTTCCAAAGTTTGCTTTGAAAAATTATGAAATATGTGTCATAAATTATACATTTGTAGTACCTACACAGGCCGAGTTTCAAGCAAATCTCACTACGCATCTAAAAGTTCCATACACACGTTTTCACCCCTTTAGGCGTTGAACTCCAAAAGATACGAAAAACTTCGTGGGTGGTTTTGGTATCTTCCCTCTAAATTTCAGCTTAGTAGCTTCAGTAGTTTGGCCTGTGTTGATTGCAGAAAAATGGTTATCCTACAAATATTAGCTGAAATATATAAATGTCCTACTAATATATAAATGTGAAAGTCTGTGAGGATGTGACGATGTTTGTGCCTCAATCACGCCGCAACGGAAAACGGATTTGGGTGAAACTTAAAATATACACAGTACCTACGTGTGCTGGAATAACATATAAGCTAAACTAACCTTTATCAACACAGTACAATACGATTTTACTATTTTTGTAGGATTCCTGAATGGATCGGGGGCAAAATCAAGTATAGCGATACGCACAAAGTCTGGACAAAGCGTTTTTATTACATGGACCAATTTATACCACATTGGATGAGATATTTGTTCCCCTACGTTGATAACGAAGAATATGATAAGGAGATAAATGAAATGAGGAGATTCAAAAAATACGCCGAACCAGCCTTTGGAAAGCACTATAGATACCCTTCAAAGGTATTCAACAACTTCAAGTCTCAGGAGTCAACCGAAACTATTGAAAACCTGGATTCATCCGATTTGTCGCTCCTCGGCTGATTGTGTCATAGTTTAAACTTACAGTAAGTCTTATATGCCGGTCACTCACATTCGCACCAAATCGCTACCTATTTAATTTTGCAAATGATTATTCAAAGTTTTCCCTGCATTCTCGGTTTTAGAATAATCGAGCCTTTGCGTAGTCTCCCACACATTGCTTATCCGCTGAGTTCGTAAATGAATTTCTGCGAGACAAGAGTTTATATGGACAAAGTGTAGGTTATATTTTTGTATAATACAATGTTATCCTTAAATTTTATTCGTATGCGATGCGTGATGCGATGCAGAATCTTCTTGTGCATGGTACCTTACAAATAAGTAGGTTATGCACTCATTTTTGGTTAATTTCGCCACATTGTTAAAAGTACAAGCTACCAAACTATTTTGCTTGTGGCTGTCCTCAACTTTTAGCTTTAAGAAAATTTCTAGAACTAAGATATATTAAGACCACATTATTTTAAGGTATGAAACTCACATTTACTCACGACATCTATAACAAACTCCCATTCAGTAAAAGCGAGAAACTCTAGTTTTTAAAACGTCAAGTCAATCCTTTATATATCAAACACGGCACTATATTTTTTATACATAGTGTAAAAACCTCTCACTTAGGGTAAATTCCTAAATTTATCATAATCTCTTACACGAACGGAACTTGAACCCGCACCACCAGTTATAGAACCTATACAATTGTGCAACCATTTATATTTGTATTCTGAATGAGCTAAACATCCTACTAATATTATAAATGCAAAAGTTTGTGAGGATGTATGTGTTTATATGGCGATGTATGTTTGTGCCTCAATCACGCCGTAACGGCTGAACGGATTTGAATGAAACTTGATATAGGTATACATAGTATGTGTGCTGGAATAACTCATTTCGTATACGAGCTTAGAAACTCAGGAATGCCGGGAATTAAGCTGAGATTTAGAGCTGACTTTATTACCTACTAATGTTTTACCTATTAATAAGTAAAGTCTGAGCTAAGTACAACTACGCTCTATAGATCTCAGCCTTAGACTCGCGACACATCTGCTGAAAGTACGGCGACGAAGCTGAACTTTGATGTGTGGCGACACTTACAGACGGACAATAAATGTAATGCTATATTAATAAAAACTAACTTTAAAATAGGTACCTGTATGGAATTGAAAATGAATGCAACATATTATAGTGATTATCGTAGTTTATTTGTATGTAATTGTTGTTAACATTAATTTACACAACGGTTTGTACAATTATAATAAAATCTTTGGTTGTAATTGTTGTTTAATTCATCTTTCATACAATAATTATACTGTTATAAAAACGTACATAATAAATCAGTAAGTTGTTAAGATATTGTATTATTATTACGTTAAAATAAGTATTATACTTTATGTAAATAGTTTAAAACTCAATTATAACATTATTATGATTTTAAATGCATCAAGTAATTTCCACAGAGATTCACTTATACTTAATAATAAAACTTTAAAACGAATTTAAATCTACGAGTAACTTTTGTAAAAGTATACAGGGCAAAATTGCAAATCTCTACATACTACTTAAACTGTATAATTTGTACATCGTTCTTTAGAAAAACATTTACAGAGCGTGTTCTTGTCGAAACGACATGTTAGCGGCAAAATGTCTGGTATAAGTGACAGAAAAGTCGCTCCACAATCGAATATAAATCTGTCTCTTTCTAAAGCACGCTGTACACTTTCTGAAGTAGTTAATATTCACGGGTCTACAAAGGAAATCATAATATAACGGGTGCCGTTAGTGACCTTGAGACCCTCGTGGAAGTGCGTGAGGCGACCAGGGTGCATGAGCAACCAGCCTTGCTTCGTGTTCCGAACCGAGCAATTGTATCTGAGGAAGTGGCAACCGCCGCCTTCGTAATCCACATCTGAAACAAACAAACAAATTAATAAATAAACACCAACTAGTCACAGTTCCGACCCCACGCCAGGATTACTTGTATCAGAAACTACAAGTACCATGGTACCACAGTTCAATGGTAATTTAAATAAAAAGACAGTGAAGATTTATCGGACATTTTCAATGGTTTAAATGGAAATAAATATTCTTATAAATAGTTTTCATATCATCTCATCGCTTACTAGATAGTGAATGTCCACCGGAACGATCGAACTAAGCCACTGATCCCAAAAAAAAATAGTTCATTCATTCATCACATTCATTTTATTGGTTTTGTTTCGTTTTTCCGATGTGATCCTACCGCCACCTAGGAAGCCTTAGATCAAACTTCTTGATATTTAAATTTATCCTTGTACTTAATTGAACCAAAAATGAATATTTTTTTAGGGTTCCGTACCCGAAGGGTGCCAACGGGACCAAATTTATTTGTTGATCATACATAGCATCACGCCCGTTTCCCTAACGGGGTGGGCAGAACCACAAGTAATCATAAGAAAACTTGCAGCCACTTCTGATCCAAGACTCCCAAGATGGATATGATGAACCATGGTGACAGGTGATCAGCCCATCGCCCATCATTCATACATACATATTATCACGCCAGTAGCCCTAATGGGGTGGGCAGAGCCACAAGTAAATATAAGAAAACTTGCAGCCACGTCTGATTTAAAGTCCTAAGATGGATATGGTGAACCATGGTGACAGGTGATCAGCCCATCGCCCATCATATTTGTTGATATATATATATATAGGTGTTTACTTGGAGTGTTGAGAGCGAGGTTGATTGTGTAGGTAGAGGAGTCATGGTGGGGCCGCAGGGAAGGCTGCTCATCCGGTCTGTAGCGCACGACAAAGTTCATTATAGACTTCGGCGGCTGGAAATAAACAACATTATTATTATTTTTATCAAAATTTGTCTTTACTCTTTAAACAAAACCCTTAAATAAATAAAAAAATACATTAATAGGGTTATCCCTATTCGCTTAGCGACCCTATGCTTCACTACATAGTATGAAACAAAGTCGCTTCCCGCTGTCTGTCCCTATGTGTGCTTAGATCTTTAAAAGTACGCAACGGATTTTGATGCGGTTTTTTTTTTGTAGATAGAGTGATTCAAGAGGAAGGTTTATATGTATAATACATGCATAATATAGTAGAGAAACACTGATAATTTTAGAGGTTTCTAATGTGATGTCGTAAAAACACATTTTTTTGCGCTTACATTGCAAACGCTGGCTGAACCCTACGTGATAGATCAAAATAATGTACTACAGTATTGTACACCTTAAAAAGGTCTACAAAAAAGTCCGCGATGGTATTACCTATGTCTATCCCCGTGCGAAGCCGGGGCGGGTCACTAGTATTATTATAATACTCACATTGTGATAATAGCCTGTGAAGACCATTTCCTGCAGAGGTCGTACGTATTCCTTGAGGATGTGGAGCCAGTGTTGATCCAAGCCCACCTGCGTCATGTGGATGTCGCGGGTCGGTACAGCTTCGTAGCCAGTCTCCAACCTTTTATCCTACAAAAGACATTAAAACTCTCGTTAATTCGTACTGGAGGTCTTGTGCAGCTTGCTTCAACATAGCAAAAATAAAACAAATTGATTCAGTATGTATGTATCTATTATTATTTATTTATATTTTTCTTAATGCGCCTTTTGATTATAAGAAAGGAAGTTGAATATAGGAACTTATACTATTTTCTTACATAATAAAATAAATAAAAATGACACCCAACAATCACATACATAGTCCTGACCCCACACTAGGATTCCCTGTGTCGTGGGTATCAGAATCTACGAGTACCATGGTACCACAACACCCAGACCCGGAAGAAATATTTGCAGAACATGCAAGCATTTCTTCCGCAGGAATCGAACCCTCGCTTCTTTCGTCTCCGCCGAGCAATCGCCCGCCACGCCACCGAGGCCGTCAACATTTCACCGTTATATTTCCATACTCACATTGTTGGTGCCATCGCTCCATTGCCCGAATGCCTCCATTATAGCGATCCATTCCACGCAGAACCTTTGGGACATCAGTGGGAACCAATACACGTCAGGGCAAGGCTGAAATACCAATGAAGATATAAGATACTAGCTGACCCCGCGAACTTCGTACAGCATTAGAATTCATAATGCAAATTTTCAAATGTTTTATTAGATAGTTATTCTGCTGTTCGGGGCGGAGACAAATCCAACAACTCAAAAATCATGGAATCCGTGCAGCTAGAGGCCCTTACCCACAGCCCTGCAAGAAAAAGAGAGCTGCTGACGAACCGATTGATTTGAAAGACATTGTCAATTATTATCAAAGTCGTATAAATGTCAAATTAACTGTCTTGTCATAAATTAATGTCTAAGAAGTATTTATGCGTTAACCTGGTTATCCTTTTACATCCTTTTTCCATTTCGGGATCGTTTTACAGGATAAAAAGTAGCTTCCCCGTAAAGTTCTTCCCCAGGATGGAATCTATTAAAATCTGTACAGCAGTTTAGGCGTGAAAAGGTAACAGACAGAGTTACTTCCGCATTTATGATATTAGTATGGATAGATGTAAGATAGGTACTAAATAATATTATACATGCGAATGATTGTGCTATAGTGTGTGAATGTTAGTTGTGTTGTGTGTCTTTGTTCCCACTCATCCCCGAAACGGCTGATCAGATTTGGTGCTGACACAAAAAAAATTCCAGGCAGGTACTATACAGAGCCGCGGGCAGATGCTAGTTGATAAGAGAGATTTACAAAGCAAACTTACCATAGCATGTTTGCGTCCTTCTTCATAGTTATCGTAGTACTCTGGGCTGAGATACCGAGTTTCCCATTCCATCTTATTTTCAAAAATCTGGTATATCTCCGGATTCGTTCTGCTGATGTCGAATGATTCTGGGTTCACCAAGTGGCCGAAGTATTTTTGATTATTTACGTGCATGAAGATACCCTGAACGAACAGAAACAGAACAAGTAAGTAGATAGACAACCATATACAATACATGAACCAAATTAGAACAATTTCTCATTTGTCACTATGAAATGATGCACTAAAAATGATACATAGCTTTGGCTAAGTGAAAATTGTGATTTTGTTGGATATTAGGTACTTTTGTACGTTCGTATGAACTAGTGGCCAACTCTAGTGACGGGAGTTTTTAGGCCGCATAAAGGCCTCCGTCGTGGCTTAACGACTTAAAAGCCGGGACCGACAATTTCACGTGCCCTCCAAAGCACGGAAGCGCTCAGCTCGTAATGCCACTTGCGGTCACCCATCCCAATTTGTGACCGCGCATACCGTTGCTTAACTCCAACGATCAATCAAGAACGCCTAAGCAAGCTACGCCACGCTTCATTTACTACTTTTCGCGCTACTTTTGTACTTAGAATAGTGGAGTATGCAGCGCTCGTCTTAGATTATTTCAATGAGTAGACTATTTGCACGTACCGCTTCCCTGAGACTCGAACAGAAAGCCATGTCGGGATCGAGTTCCTTCTTTGAGTACGTGACAGATTTAGCGGACGGCTTCCTGAATTCCGACATCTTTAGAAGGTAACAGTTGGTTATGAAAGGCACGTTCCATATCCCCCTGAAAAAATTATTGCAAAAATATAATCATCATTTGCAACCCGACCTCATCTGCTTCTAATTTGAAGTGCGCCTTAGGAGGCTCCTTTCGTGCACTTGATACATGTTTCCGGACTTTTTTCATGCCAGTTTCCTCACAGTTTGAGCGTACTGGTATAGAGCAAATACATTTTTCGAAGCGAAAAATCCATTGGTATATACGACCGGATTCGATTCGAATCCACGACCTTAAGATTGGAAGGAGGGGTCACTATCACTAGACCACCAGTGCTCTCAGGTGTGTGCCACTCTCCAAGTCCTTTGCAAGTCTCATCCAGGTCTGCGACGGCAAAAAATTACTAACAATTTATTTACTGAACTTTTATTTCATCAAGACAAGTAATTGGCACAGGTATTCACAGAATTCCATCAACATTATTAAAAAAAACACTGTTGGGAAACTTGTTTGAATAACGAAATTTATAAAATCGATACAACACATAAGACCTTGGAGGGTGGTCAGATATGTCTAACTAAAAATTATGTCCAATCAGTAAAATTATCGAACTTTTAGAAGGAAGGAATAGAACAAACCAGATAAGAAAATAATTTATTTCCACAAATATTGAAAATTACATAACAGTCACTGAAAGATCAAGTTGTTTATACAAGCATCATAAGAATGTTATGATTTGTATGACATAACCAAGTTCAATACATTGATCATAAAAGTCGACTAAGAGATAGTATTATCTCCAACATGATGGACCATCTATATAGGCGATGGGCTGATCATCTGTCACCATGGTTCACTATATCCATCTTGGGACTTGTGGCTCTGTCCATCCCATTTATCAGACGGTCGTGATAATACGTATGTAACCCCCGAATACTCAAACGCGACTAAGAGTTGAGCACGTCTCAACTCACGGTTTTTTGACAGTTTCTGATGAAAATCTGTCAAAAAATCGTCATTTGAAACGTGCTCAACTTTGAGATGCGTTTGAGTATTCGGGGGTATGCCTGTCAAATTTGATCGATTATCCGGACGTTTTGTTTTCTAGAAGAATCTCAAGCGTTGACCCTTATGTTTGAATGTAAATCCAATTGAAAGTATCATGGCACGAAATGTGAAAGGAAATGGCATTAGATGAGTTAGGTATATAGGGGAGACAAGGGCCCTGCCAGAGCACCTCTGTCATTAGCCAATTGAGAGATTGGCGCGACAGGAACGCGGCACCACCACTTGCATACGGACCCCAAGCAAGAGCAAACCAGGACAACAGGCTCTTAAACTTTGAAAATGCTTCTTATCGTAAAAGTCAGGGTGATTTTGGGTTTGCTTATCCTCTACTGGTTTTTATTTGAATGTGAAGCTCGACGAGGCCGTACCAGGAGCAGAACAAAGTCAAAGGTGAGATACGTTACAACTATAATATTTTTATATTTGAAAAATAGCAATATTTTTATACTTTTATTGTTTCTTAGGCCAAGATATCATAAAATAGGACTTTCTATACTTTTTTAATAAAAATCCCAGCGAGTAAAGTTAAACCAAGAAAGCCAGTAAGAATCATTGACGAAATTGTGCAAGTAGGGATGGTTTTTATCAGCCTTTCTGCGTCATGGCAATTAAAAGTATATTGTGCTAAATAAAATAGGTATGATTTTCTTAGGTTTGTTTACAATGAAAAATAACGACACGAGACAGTATCTCGTTAACAATACTGTTTATGGAACAATATTCATTCATAGTATCGCATTGACTATAACAAAGCCAATGTTGTTTGTTTCACTCATAAGATAAAATATGAATCGATTAATGTTGTAGAATCTATTTAAAAATGAATCTCGATTAATGATTTAGTAATGCACTCGATAAAATTACATATTTATGAATGACAATCATCCATTAAACCACCAGAGGTAAACGAAGAGAAGTATAAAATCAAGCAATATGAATCATATAAAATGCAGCACGTCAGCTATGCGTGAATGGATTAGCTGATTCTACACGTCTTCTTTCTCTGAAGGTCTTTCGAAAGAGTTACAGAGAAAGAAGCGCGACCGCACTCAAATTTTAATGTAATGGACTAAATAAACAAGATAGACCAAAACAAGAAAATATGATTAAAACGATATCTGCAATGACCTCATTATAGTTTTATGGAAAAAGACGAAATACAGCAGTAGCACGAAACTGATGAAAAATATAAGCAATACTACTTAGTCGTGGTATTGCGCACAACCATTTTTCGAACATTAAGATACATTGGTGCACGACTGGATTTCAACCAACGACCTTAGGATCGGAAGGCGGGGCCGCTACCACTAGACCATCAGTCCTCTCAAAAACAATGCTTAAGACATACTGCCGTGTTTTTCAGGTACAAATTGGACTCCCCATCACTGGAAAATATCGAGACCCGGAATCTGATCAGTACTACAACAATAACGATGTAAGTGTTAAAAGTGATGTTTTTCTTCGTCACTACAAATAAATACTAGCCTTCCTCAAACAAACCACACAAAACCTGATTCTAAAATTCTAAATTCAAAGTACCTACTTTATTCCGTAAAATCTATGGGATCATTTGGAAAAGTCTTAAAACCTACGTTAAAACACTTGTAAATTCAGGACATCAATTTTTGTCATGTTGTTTTACAAATTCATGTCTCATAATAGGTAGTATGAGACATGCATTTTAAAATCATCATAGAAGGAAGGAGTTCTAAATATATTACTATTTTATTTTTCATATATATGTTTATTTAGCATTGTAGAATGTAATTTTCACATAGCGAAAATTCCCCCAATAAAGATTTATTTTAATATTGGCGAGAATATTTACGGGGTTTTTTTAAATTTACTGTACCTATCAAATCCAAGGATCACACAATGTGTATCCTGAACTTTATTAGGTCATAAGTCTATGCTGAATGCTGATAAGTACTTTTTGCACTGTGTATAACCACGTCTTAAAATTTGTACTGACAACAAATACGCTGGCGATTGATTCCAAATATTAGATCACAAATAATGTATTTTCACCTATTTATATATCTGAACCCACTAAATTATGTATAAAATCCTGTTCATACATAATATTGTTCCAAAACATATTGCTCGCCCCATGCGGAATTGTAATGGCAATGGCAAACGATCAAGGCAATCATACGAGGATATTTATAAGCCAACTATAACTATGCATCGTAATAACTAGAGAGCCATTAAATAGGTACATAGATTTTCCGTTGCTGTAATTCCATCATTGTCTGGGAGCGCGGGGGACTCACGTGTTCATAAATACGAGTTCATAGGGATCGGACGATGACTACAAAGTTGCATGCACGAGTTCATTCTTGATAATTCGTTTTTGTTTATACCTAAACAAAATTAGAATGGAAGCGTAAGGAGGCCTTAGACTAGCGGTAGGTTCCAGTGGGATAAATAGATTAGTTTGGAATGTTTGCAGAGGAAAGTTTTGATGATATAACATTGTTCTAGGGTGCTAAGATCCTTTTGGCATCGCACTTCGATCTTGAGTACGTTCTGGGGCATAAAATAGCATTCCTCTGCATCGCCAAAGGATCGCCGCGACCACACATAACATGGTTCAAGGACGGGGTGGAAATATTTGCTCATCACTATTTGCACGTAAGTAATATAAACTCTACTAGACATCAACAGGAAGCTACGATTGCTAGAGGTAGTAACCGTGCACTCATGATGTGCGGGCTAACAGAACATTTGTGTTAGTCGCATCTTTATCCACATATATAACCGACTGACCAGAATCAATGCACAGCCTAAATTATGAGTCCTAGAAGCACGAAATATACTAAGAAAGCAATTTATGAAAATCAACTCCTAGAGGACGAAACGTGAAGACGAAGTTTGTATGAAAAAAAATAACACAACGAGGACAACATTGCGGGGCGTTCTCTAGTATTAAATGTTTACGTAGTTAATCTTTTTAACAGCTTCTATACGAAGGTATCACTACACAGCTATAATTGAATACACACAATGTCATCATACATGAGTTAGTTTAGACAACACATCTGACTCATCCGCCCCAATTATAAAATTTGGTCGGCGCTAGGCAATCACATCCAATTTAAATAAAATAGAGAGCGATGTTTATAGTCAATCATATTATTGTGAAACTACCATATACAGCGTATGGATGAATAAAGTGTAAACTGGATGAACGAGCATTCTCGCGAGGCTGCCGCGCGAAACAGGTGCTCGCCCAGTCAGGACGTGTCTCGCCCGCAGTTTGCGCGTTTGCCTCGTGCGAGGCACGTCCTTAGCCAAGCAAACGCCCGCCTCGCGCGGCAGCGTCGCGAGCCTGCTCGATCAAATCTAAACATATTACTTTTCAACAGATCCACGAGTGGCCAATAGGCAATGATCGCGTCAAATCCAAGATTGAGATAGACCCAGCAACACAGATGGACGCCGGCGTGTATGAATGCACAGCGGACAACATGTACTCCATAGACCGACGCTCCTTCAAAACTGACTTCTCCATCGCATTCGATTAATGTACTCTTATTTGTAATAAAATACTGTGTAAGGGGGCCTTAAATATACAGTTAGATTTTGTTATTTTAAGAGTCTCCGCTCAGTATCCCGCTACACAACGACGGACGGTAAAAATACCGGTCAAGTGCGAGTCGAATTCACACACGAAAGGTTCCGTAACATCGTATATTTAAAAAAATCTTGAGGGCCCCCTTTTATATTTTATTTTCTTATTTGTTGTTTATAGCGGCAATAGAAATACACACTCAAACAAAATTTCAACTCTCTAGCTATTAAGGTTTATGATATACAGCCCGCTGACAGACGGACGGACGAACGGACGGACAGCGGAGGCTTAGTAATAGGGTCCCGTTGGCACCCTTCGGGTACGGAACCTAAAAAGCAAAGCAAAGTCCTATCAAAAGTTTGGTTGTGAAATCGTTTGCTTATTTATGTTGGGACAGTAACGACATGGCTCGTTTAGGGAATGGAGTAGTGAGCTGAGACCCTAAATCGCTGTCCTAGTAAAATGTATCAGTGTCAGTACACTTCAATACATCATCTACTAGTAGCATATTCTGTGATTGTTTGCATTGTTTTGATTTATAACATATAATTACTATTATTTTTATTAAATATTTTACATGTCCGGTCATGGAATAGTATTAAGATTATAAACAGGAATTATTTAAATTAAGGGTAATCATATAATGTAGTTGTAGATGTATATTATCACTTTCTAGTGAATAATATTTTATTTTAATAAGTACACATATTGTGCTTTACAGCACATTTTAAAAGTAATAAATCATTATATTAATTTCAAAACCATGCATTTTTATGTAAGCGATTTTTAAGCTTTCAAATAGAATTGTAATAAACCGACTTCATTAAAACGAGTCGATAATTGTCACATTGCATTAAGATTAATTTACAAATCATAATACTCACTTATTCACTTCATACACAATATCCATGTAATCTGAAGATCTGGCGTAGAATCCAGCTGAGTTGATGGCGCCCCAGAAGTTAGACCACGCCTGTTCGGGCCGCGCCAGCAATGGCGCGATCACGTCGTAGCCTGAGGACAACAGCTCCCGAAGAGCCGATGGTTCCAAACGTGACACGCTATCCACTGAGAAGAGGTAGTCACAAACACTACTCAGGCATCGCTCCCTAAAAATAAAATTTTGTTAAAAACAAGAGGCCTGGTGACGAAGGCTCTAGAAATGTAGGACCTCCGGCAGCAAGATGGTCAAGACTGGTGGTCCGTAATGAGGCTAGTTCAGGACTCTATTGGGTGGCACAAGCAAAGGAAGGCATACGCCCAACAGTAGGCAAAACCTGTCTAAATGCTGACTATCAAAACATTAAAAGAACTTGGCGAAAACTTTGCAAGTAAAGCTACTAATCTGATTTTAATCCTACTTGCATCAAACTATAATTATTATAAATATGAATGTTTGTATGAGTGACTAAGTGTGTTTGTTTGTTTCCACTCATTTCTATAACTTAGTGAAAACAGTTTATGACAGAAAAAAATATTTATAGGCTACGTTTCCAGGTACCTGGTACAGACGCTGGTATTTAAATTACTATATGTATACAAGCTGGTACAAAATTATGTCAAGTTTTTCTTACATGGCAATCTTTCTAGCTTCAGCCTCCGTTATAAAGTCGCTAGGCTTGATACGCTTGGCAGATGCATACTCCTTCGAATGAGCTTGGAAGAATGCTTCCACTTTCTTCTCATGGAATTCCACAGTGTTCCTAAGCACTAGATGAATTTTAGATTTTGGATAGTCAGTATCAGAGATCTGTTCTAGAAACTCTTCCATGAAGGGTGTAGCTTGTTCTATGAAGACTGCCATCAATACATTTGGCAAAGCATCCTCCTGAAAATACACAAGACATCTAAATATCCTTTTAAGTTTTGCAAGACTGATGAAATTCATCAATATGACAGGGATCAGCATTGGTCTATAGAAGTCCGCTGCTAACTTAAGACTGCCTCACCGAACTTGGAAACACTGTGATTGGATGACACATCACGGTTTTGTGCTTCACCTCTTTCCCTCATTCCCTAACATTTAACTGTTTTTTGTGCTATATGAACTGCCATTTCAACTTGCTTATTCCAAAAACTATATTGGAAACTACTTTTCCTTTCTTTATTTCAGATAATATCTTCCTACAATGTATTGAATACACAGAAATTACAATTACATTTAGTTCAATCCTTTTTTCAGCACACATTGCACACCCTTCCTCGAGTGACCAGGCTTTTGCCAAATAGTTTCCAAGATGGTTGAGAGTCAATTTGGAAGGCCCATTGCCATGTATCACAAGCGGTCGTTCTTTTGTCATGACATTTTCTAAATAAGGCCATTCTTCTGTAGTGTTGGATCTAAGTTCCACATCAGCTGAAAAAAACATAAATCATTAATGGACTCAAAGTAAATTAGATTGGATTTGAACAAACTGCCATAATACTCACTGTCACTTTATATTGAGAACAGTAAAATACTTACAAAGAGCACCATGAAGATTTTGGAATATGGCAGTATTATGATCAAGTATCATTTTGAGAGATTCTCTTAATGTGGTATCTAAATATGCATTTGTGTAGAAAAGTTGATCATCTTCCTTATCTTGTATATTTTTGTGAGCAAGCAATTCAATCAGCTCTGGTGCGTAACCTAAAAAATAATAGTATCAGTAAAAGGTCAGTGTTCTGTATGAGGTCAATATTCTAGGGATTACGAATGAACAAAACAACTGTAAAGAACCACAGAGCTACTTACCTATAAAACCACCAGAATTTAGGTACGGATTTGAACCCTCGGTTTTCGGGTATTTTGTTGCTAGATCAGTATCTGGCCAACAGAATTGTTCAGCAGAAAACACAACTCTTGCATCTGGGAATGACTTGAACTTCTGGATAATCTGATCTAAGCCTCCAGTGAAAATCACATCATAACTGTAACAAAAAACAGGCAATATCACTTTATATGTAGGTATATCATTACAAACATGAAACACTAAAATTGACAAGGAAACAGCTACAAACTCTTTAAACATGTACTGTAAATTGCATAAAGAATTGATTAGAACAGTTTTTTTCACGCAAAACTGTCATCGCTTCTTATTCTGATTTAATGACAATTTGCTTTCAGGATTTTCTGAAATGCAAACACAAAAAACTTCAAAAAGTCTGATACACAAAAATTGTTCTAATATAAAGTATTGTACTAACCTATCTGTAAATAGTACTATCTTATCCTTGATTTCTTCTGGTTTCAACTCATTCAGTCTGTTTTTCAGAAGGTTAACTTTCTGCCCACCACCGGGATGTTTCATATCACCCCCCAGCCACTCCTGCCCTTGTCCTAAGACCTCCACATCAATGCCATTGACCCTGGCAGATCGCAGGTATCTTTGAAGGCCATGGTTATCCTCCGTAGCTACAGTGAGTACCAGCACATCATCTGAAATAAAAATATTAACATAACTTATTACTTGTTTACACAAATAATGTACAAGTATGATCACATGATAGACAATTTAGCATTGAATTCATTTAGATTATACATAGCTACCAAAGATTTTGTTACTATGTTGGTAGACAATGCACAATACATTCCAACATGGGATGTCAGTGCAGATCTTTGTTCCCCCAGCAATAATTAGAATTAGGTAGATACAAAAAAGGAATTCCTATATTCCCAATTTCAGTTACAATTTCGCAGTCATGAATTTAAGTTGGACCTAGTATCTTACCTAAGATTAGACCATTGTTCATTTACATTACATCATATGAAAAAGAACAAGATAGATTGTTAAGAGGTCAGACAAAGTAATCATTGCTATAAATTTAGGTATTAGGTACCTACTAAAACCTCAGCGTTGAGAAACATAAAGAAAAAAAAACAAAACATAACAAAACAAACTCTCACCTTTACATTCAGCTCTGTCTAGGATCTGTAGGAGAACTATACAAAGAATTTTGAAAATCATCATGTTTCTAGAATGTTCCATGATGAATTGAGTTCAATGGACTTCCGTTTGTTAGCACATTAATTTTGTCGTTAAATAGCCCGGCCGGCGTCCAGAGCGGCACTGCTGGAACTGGGCACGTAAATCGTGCAATCGAGAAGCGTTCGACGGACGGTCGTTCCAGATACCGAACGGGCCGAGCACCCGCTTCCGAGAACCGGCGACAGATAAGCTTTCAGCGGCACACGGCTCGTGGCGTCATGATAAGCGTAAGCATTTTCCCCTACAGAATGAGATCACTATCCCGATTGACTTGATTCCCGAACGCACAAATTAGCAGCAGTCTAGCGCCTTTGTTTTGTTTTACAGAGTACCTATAGATAAAACTATAGGTATTTAGGTATTTAGGCGTTCATCTAGATATTCTTATAATCCTTGTATATGTTTGTTCCAGATAGAATATTCGTAAACGAACACCATGAAATTGAAGAATGAATTTCTCAGAAGTTTCTCAGTAGCAGCAACATAACATAACATATAACTTTAGCTAGGTAGGTTTGTCAAAATTTGTCAAAGAAAAGGTACTTAGTTAGGAAGTACAGCTAAGATAGGAGGTACCTATTTTTACCTACCTACCACAAATATTGTGGTAATTTTCGTCTAGCTACTGAAACACGAACTAATGCGATGATGATTATGTAATATTTATAGATAGAGATATTACAATAATTACGTAGAATCATATTTTTTAAAGGTTCTGTTGGTTCAGTTAGTTTTGTTATTAACTCAGATCAAAATATTATATTTTAGTTACTATTAGTTGCATATTCGGACAAATTTGGTTTTCATACTAAACACGAAGTATGCCGAGGCGCACAATATTTGTGGTACCTACTAAACTTCCTTTCCTACCTAGACTAGACTACCTAGGTACATACTAAGAACGTGTAGTAGTGACACCTAGCCAAATTCAACGTCACCTGTGAGTGGTGAACTAATATTATCGTGAGCAGCATATGGAATGGTCTTTGAGAATGCCCAACATAATAGGTACTTATGTAGGTACCTACAATCATGAGATCTTAGAATATTTTTGGTTCGACAGTAAAAAGTATTTAAGTAAGGATTGTGAAGCATTTTATTTAATATTTTAGTTGTGATTGGCAAGTATTACCCGCACTCAAAACGTTTATAGGTTGCGCCAAGTAAAATAAACCGTAGGGAAGAGTATGAATGTAAACAACACAAAAGTTTTTGGCTTAAGCCAAGCACGCAACATAAACCAAGGTATGTGCAACGCTCCTTAGTAGGTAGGTAGGTAATTAATTCTGTTCGATTGTATGAAGTGAAGTGTCGGCATGTGGTAGTGAATTATTTGTCTGAAGTCATGTAAATAATGACATGTGACATGACATGATATATGACACTGTCAAAACCAATAACAAATCTGTCAAAAATGAAATTGATTTTAACATCTCATAGCCCAATCTATACTAATATTATAAAGCTGCAGAGTTTGTTTGTTTGTTTGTTTGAACGCGCTAATCTCTGGAACTACTGGTCCGATTTGAATGATTCTTTCAGTGTTGGTTAGTCCATTTATCGAGGAAGGCTATAGGCTATGTTTTATTTTTTTCAAAATTAGGGATCCGTAATAAAATTGCTATTTTGTAACACAAGGTGTAAAATCGAAAACCTATTTTTGCGTGCGCTGCAAAAACTATTGACAATAGAACAAAATGATGTACTACGGGTTTGTAGATCCCATGAAGACCTACAAAAAAGTCCGCGAGAACATATATCTAGCTATCATGGTTTAATCACAATAACCGATTTTGTGTTCAAAATAATTATTAAATCGTCTGAAAAAAAAAACTACGTTAAATATGTATCGTAATATTAATCTTTATCGAAATTAAGCATTATGTTATCAAGATTATTTATGTAGAAGTAAAATACTTTTTGTTTCATCTCAATCGGATATTTCGTTTAAAAGTTATCACGTGTGTAAGATGTTAAGAGTTGGTACCTATTAATGAGTTATGGGCCATAGAGTTTTTTATCAACATAAAATCCTGTAATAATCTTTTTGAAATATATTTGTTGATGATTGTAAGTATAAGATCTTTGAAGAGTATAATAAATACATTTCTAAAATAACTCTGCTAAGAAAATCCACGCGCGCTTGATGCAAGCAAGACGAGACGCTGGCGGCGCGGCGGCGGGCGAGACGAGGAAGCCACGCTTGCTGGCCGCCTGTGAGAAAAACGCGGGTGAAACCGCGGAGCACAGCTAGTTACCAATATTTTTTGCTTGAATTTCAAAAGATGCGTTACTAGCCTAAAACTAAAACAAAATGTAAACAAACCGCCCATACTTAACCTAAAACTTACTCTATTTTAAGTAGTACCTACTAAATATGTATAGTTAATTTATAGGTGTGAAAACTTATGTTGTGAGGTTTATTTACTTATGTACCATCGAATGCTCGATGTTATGTACCTACCTAAAATTAAAGTGATTTCATCGTAATAACGAAAAATACGAACGGTTTGTTTACATAAATTGTAATTCCAGTTTGGCCTAGCGGTCGAACGAAGCAGATACCTACCTACTTAGCGGTCGAAACAGATGCTAGAGGTAAAGGATTTTTACAAAGGATTTAACCAGTCAAAAAAAGTAGGTACTTACCTACCTACTTTTAACTAACGAAATCAGTCAAAGTAGGCACTATTGACCATCGGCTCTCGACAATTGTATTTTTGAGAGAAATTACAGTCAATAAAGTAGGTACTAGTTTTGCCCTGAGGTTTTGCCCAATGGAGCTGGTTCCGTCAAAAACTGACTGTTATCAGTCAAAACTCTTAATTGTTATTGTTGGCTCTTAGTATATTATAAAGTACTGTACTGTACCTAACTGTAGGTCACAAAACCGAATCGGTCCACCCCAATCACATGGTAACTAGCCTGCCCTACATAAAACTAGAGTGTTTTTATAAAGCCGTAGGCGCGGAGGGAGTGCAGCTCCCGCCCGTTGTAACGAGGCGGTCGGTGCACGGTGGCGCCCTGTTAGGCAAGGGCGGAGGGACTGCATATAATGCCGGTGCAGATAATTAAAGATTTGGGTCTTTAATTCATTTAATTTTCCCTTTGAATTACCTACTATCATTTTAAAGGTTCGCACACATTATGCCAGGCCGCAGCGGGGCGGAGCGGGCCGCAGCGCAACGCAAAATGCTTACTTAGCACTCATGGTGACGGGCCGGGCCGCAGCGCATTGACGGATTTTGAGTACTGCCAGATGTCGCGTGCAACTGTACGTTATAATAGCGCACTGTGTCGGGGCGCTGCGGGGCGGGGCGGGCCGCATCGCACGTAACCAAAATCCGCGGCGGATTATGCAGCCCGCTACGCCCCGGCATAGTGTGCGATAGTTCATATAAAATACCTACACACAAGCGATTTGAACGGATTTCCGCGATCCACTCCGCTACGGTCCGGCATAATGAGCGCGAACCTTTAGTCAACATAACCTCAAATTTTCACCTACCCCCTCCCCACCTCCGCACCTTAAAATTTTACCTAGAAATGCTTTTGTTAAAATTCTATCCAGCTAAAAGTGATTTTGACTGATGTGATATTGGATATAGTACCTAGTACCTACCTAGATTGTTATACAAGGGGCTAATCCGAGCCGAGCCGTCTGGGTCTCAAAAGGAAAAACCTTAATAAAAAACCGGTCAAGTGCGAGTCGAAATCGCTCACGAAGGGTTCCGTACCATCATACCTACATGTGCATTAATGTTTATTGTAAGGACCCCCCCCTTTTATTTATATTATTTTATTTAAAATAAGTATTTGTTCTCTGCTGGACTGGAGTAAAGAAAAAACATAGGTCGGTAGTATGCGTCTAGCTGCTTCTCTCCCCGAGCATGTCGTGAAAGTCGAATAAAGGATAGTATATCCTATCACCATCTATTTATATGGGCGATGAGCTGATCACCTGTCACCATGGTTCATATCACATATTTAATTAGTGTATGTAAACCGTACCTACTAATTATTATCATACTAATCTATACTTTTATACTAATATTATAGAGAGGAAAGATTTTTTTGTTTGTTTGTAATAGGCTCCGAAACTACTGGATTTGAAAAATTCTTTCACCAATAGAAAGCTACATTATCAGGGACCAGTATAGGCTATTATAATATATTTGCAAAAAAATAGGGATCTGTAAGAAAATTGCAATATTGTAACCCAAGGTAGAAAACCCAAAATAGTTTTTGGCGTGCGCTGCGAAAACTATTGACTAGAGGACAAAATAATGTACTACACGCGTACGAAGTCGCGGGCAACAGCTAGTCTTCAATAAAATATAAATATCAGTCTTGGAACTTTGAATGTGTTTGCAAGAGGCTGCAAGTTTACTTATGACAAGCTGTGCCCCGCGGTTTCACCCGCGTTTTTCTCGTTTCCGTGGAAATACCGAGATAATTTTTTTTTTCTTCAGACGATTTAATAATTATTTTGAACACAAAATCGGTTATTGTGATTAAACCATGATAGCTAGATATATGTTCTCGCGGACTTTTTTGTAGGTTTTAATGGGATCTACAAACCCATAGTACATCATTTTGTTCTATTGTCAATAGTTTTTGCAGCGCACGCAAAAATAGGTTTTCGATTTTACACCTTGTGTTACAAAATAGCAATTTTATAACGGATCCCTAATTTTGAAAAAAAAACATAGCCTATAGCCTTCCTCGATAAATGGACTACCCAACACTGAAAGAATCATTAGTTCCAGAGATTAGCGCGTTCAAACAAACAAACACTGCAGCTTTATAATATTATATATTATATAAAAATATATAGTATAGATTACTTGTGGCTCTGTCCACTGTATTAGAGATACGGACATCATTATTATGTATGTATATTACATAATTTGTTGTTAAAGCGGCCATAGAAATACACATTCTGTTAAAATGTAAACTCTACAGTTCATGAGATACATCCTACTAACAGACGCACGGACGGACGGACAGTGGAGGCTTCGTAATAGGGTCCCATTGGCACCCTTCGGGTACGGAACTCTAAAAATGAAAGGTCCCAGTTAAGAAATACCTATTAAAACATATCGCTCTTATCATTATTATTTACATTTTAATTAGGTGTGTTGAGTACCTACCTTACCACAGATGCTCCAGGCTTGCTAAAATCTTATTTAAGTTTATTATAAATGCGAAAGTTCGTGAGGATTGTTTGGATGTTTGTGCCTCAATTACGCCTAAACGGCTGAAGGGATTTGAATGAAACTTGGAATATACATAGTACCTACATGTGCTGGATTAACATATTATGGGCTATTTTATATCCAGGTACCACGCGAGCGCAGCTAGTAGGCAATAAAAATAAACACAACTTCCAGAATCCAATACATAAAGCATAAATAAAAACCTATTTATTTGAAAAAAATACTCATTCGCTTGGCAAAAAATATCTAGTCTCATAAAACTTCATAGGTCTGAATAAGATACCTACCTATAACTTACTAACTGACTAAGTAAGTACGTACCTTTAGAAAACAAGTAATGCTGCTTACAGTTTCCTTCTTCACTCTTCGGTTCTTTGCTGCAGAACTCCTGGGATGAAGTGCTGGGCTTCATGGCCATGAACATGACCAACACCCAAGCGCAACATTTCAAAGAAAAACACCGATGGTTAAGAAGCATGTTTCCAGTCAAGCTTCTGATGGACGACTGCACTGTGTCCAAGATTGAATCTATCAAATTGATAAACGGAAAAGGTGAGAGTAAGCGCCTGCCTATTCTATTTTGATCGCTTTCAGAAAAAACTAATATACCGTGAAATGAAAGTGTCTTGCGCAGGTAAAGAAAGTAGGTTCTCTTCGCTACCGTTACTGAAGGCACTTCACTTACATAAAAGACACTGGCTCGTACCTAAATAGATCACACGGCTCAGTGATATTTTACTGGAGATGACATTATTCATGCAACTGACGTGATACGAATAATAACGGCGCCTTAAGTTCCTAACTTCTGTAGGTACCTACTTAATAGGCACTATACGCTAGTGCCATTATGCACCATATCAGTAGATAGTTAACGACATTTTGATGATTGACGACCATTTTGAAGACCTCGGTGGCGTGTGTGAATACCCGGCTGAGACGCAATATTTGCGGGTTAGATTTCCGTTGCGGAAGAAATTATTTTTATATATTATTTATTTTATCTATTTGAAAGCTTTTTAAATACATGTGCATGATATAAATATAATAATATAACACTGGAAAATGTTATAGTAAAAACTTAGTCGCATCTTCCAGTGCCTAGCCTAAGGACTACGGAGATTTTAACAATCAAACAAACAAGTTTAATATAAATAAAAAAGTAGGTAAGTTAACAAAATAAGCATGTACTTAATAACAAATAAATGTTTGCATTTTTGGCAATATATCTTCCGGATCCTGCATAGTATCCTCTCCAACGTAATAAGATACAATAAGCAAGTATTCCCAAGGAGGGTTGACGTCAGGCAGGCGGCCGGTCATAAAACACCTTAGCCAAAACTCTTACAGCATGATCCTGGATCATGCTGTGCCGACCCCACAATAGAGTGGGATAAGGGCAGGAAGATGATGATGATGATGATGATGATAATTATCTTCCGGATCTCAGTGTTGTGGTCCAGTGGTACTCGTAGTTTCTGATACCCATGACACAGGTAACCCAAGTGTGTTGTCAGAACTATGTATGCAACTGTTGGTTGTTATCTATTTGACGAAGAATCTAAATATTTACTAACTCCGGTGGTAGGTAGCATGACAAAAATGTACCTCACGTTTTTCTACTTTTCCTAAGTCTATGTTTCTATGATTTTTGGGGTTCCTATCTGAATTGTCTACTTTTATTCTTTCCGCAATGCTGCTAGCAAAGCAACAAAAAGAACGTCTAAAAAAATTACCACGGGTTTAGAGAAAGCAGCCGCTTTTTTGTGGTTCAATAACTTGCATTCATTGTTGACTTGACGATTGGGTAAACAGTTATAAAGTGGTTCAGTAAGATGATCTTAGAAAATGCGTCTTAGCTAACTCAATTCCTAATAACGCTCTAAACTGAAAATGATATTCAGAAAATTGCAGCCTCGTACTTCTGTGTAACGCCAAGTTTAAAATTTTAAGTAATTCGATTTAGAAAAAGTAGGTAATTAGAGCTTTGAATGTATTTTCTTCTATTTTAAAATTCAAATTTATATTAATTTTTATTAGGTACGTACGTCGGTATAATGGAAATAAACTTACTACTAATACAAATATAATTTACAAAATAAAAAAGAAACAGTCGGGCCATCTAAAGACCGTTGTAAACGGTCTATAGATGGCCCGACCGGTAGGTCACCTGATCCAGTTCATCAGATGGTGGAAGCGTGCCCAAGACGCTTGCTGGCCATTTTAACGTAACTTTTCCTATTAGCCTGGTTATAGGATTAGCGCTGGTACTCAATGGAATATTTACCTACAATTTTTAGACCTGCTTATCCTTCTTTGTGCCGAACCGGCCAGGCTGTCATAGATTAGATAATTATGGGTGTAGATCTCGCTCTGTTAGGTACTCCGTGGGGTAAGATGGACTAGTCGTCGCGACTTATTTGTAATTTCAAACGTCAGACATAGGTACCAGTTTGAGAAACTCTCTACTAGAGGATAAACGATGGAACGCTGCCCGCAGGCCAGAGTCAGCACATGTAAAGCTTCAGCTGGGAACTCCAATCCAATTTGACTAACAAGATTTAACAACAACTAGAGTAAAGCAACTCGGTCAGTACTATCTATGCGGACCTGCGTGCCAGTGCTTAGGTGCTCCTGGAAAACATTACTCACAAAAGTTAACATACAAAATGCCGAAAGAAGACCCAGAGACTACGGCACTCAAAAAAGAATTAACCGATCTAATCGCGCAACTAAAGGTATCCAACAGCCAAACTATTAACTATCACGTTACGAGCTCATCAAACGCTATTAAATTAAATTTCACTTCTTTTGTAGGCAGACCAAGATAAATTTGCTGATTGCAAACTGGCGGATAAATGTGGTGATCTAGCAGACATTCCAAAGATCAGGTTGCAGGTGAAGAAGTCCCTGAAAGGACATATCAATAAGGTGAACTCTGTTCATTACAGTGGAGATTCCAGGTAAGTTAAATTACCTAAAGTGCCGCGAATATTTTGATGCTTTGCGAATGCATTTTATCTATCTATCAATCTGCATTTAACTTCTTTTAAATTAGATAATGGTGCAAAGCCATGGCAACTATAAGCAGTGAAATTCACTAGAACACTCCTACAAAGAAACAACTAAAAATGTACGAAAGTAAAAATATCACATTATATCGATTGTTCGCCATATAGCACAGTAAACAGTACTGACTCTACATTGTGCAAAGGAAGTTTGTACGAGTGATCTACACTCCATTAGGAATTAAAAGTCTCGGTCTGGCAACTGACGCTCTACCATTACGAAAAAAGCCTGTGAGGCGCAATTATAATCCTCTCACCACACTGTTTGGAAAGAACTAGTGACATGAAAAGCAGTAGTGTTATGAAAGTGGGTAAATTAAAACTTGCTCCTCTCCAAGGCACTGCGTGACCGGCTCCCTCGACGGAAAGCTCATCATCTGGGACACATGGAGCGGCAACAAGGTGCAGGTGATTCCGCTCCGATCCGCCTGGGTCATGAGTGTGGCCTTCGCGCCTTCGGGAAACTTTGTCGGTGAGTTACTTCTCTACCGGACTGGGAGTAAAGAAAAAACGAAATGCGTCCGGCTAATCCCCGAGCATTTCGTAAAAGTTGACTAAAGCATAGTATCCTTCCCTACATGATAGTCCATCTATACGGGCAATGAGCAGATCAGCTGTCACCATGGTTCACCATATCCATCTTGGGACTTAGCATCAGGGGTGGCTGCAAGTTTTCTTATGATTGTTTGTGGCTCTGCCCACCCTCATTAAAGATACGGGCGTGATAAAATTATTATGTGGGTATTGTTATTTTGTATCTATAAAACAATAAGCATTTTTCTGCAATCAACGCACAGGCCAAACTACTGAAGCTGAAATTTGGAAAGTACCTAGCTTCCTTTTATAGCAAAACCTAGCGTTCATAATTAAAAAAAAATTGTAATAATTGTATTTTATATTTTTTTTCGTACTGTCACACATACTTGTCCTTTTTTACGGTTCTACTAGATTCGTGTTATCATACTAAACTAACTTGTACTAACTAATGCATTTGACCTTAGTGATATGATATGTAACTGGTATGTTGAATGACGTGACCAATCAATATTATAGGGAAATCACCTATTTTGTTGGGCTGAATGTAAGGTATCTAGGTATTTATTTTATACTTAAACTATTTTACCTACAATCCTAGAATGAGATAATAATACCCACAGTATTCGATATGCCTTTTTAGTACACAGTTAACTCTGATTCTGTGCCAATAGAATCCCATGGATTCCCTAAAATGACATCTAGAATAAAATTACGACCTCGGTAGCGTAGCGGGCAAGTGCTTGGCTGAGACACAAGAGGCGCGGGTTCGATTCCCGCTGCGGGAGAAATGTTTGCATGTTATGATAATATTTCTTTCGGGTCTGGGTGTTGTTGTAATATTATGTATTTATAAAAAAAACAATACATCATCTCTGGTTAGATCCCATAGTACAAGCTTTGCTTAGGGCTAGATGGCACTGTGTGAAATGTCCACAAATATTTATTTAACTGACCATTATTGTAGTATTTCGATTTTGAGAGATTCAATTTTAGCCTAGAAATCCTACTAGGTAATCTCATAAATGCGAAAATTTGTGAGTGTGTTTATTCCATCGAGGTTTATTCCCACTCAACTAGGGTTACCATTTAGTTAGGATTTAGATGAAACATTTATATATACATAGGCAGTACGTTTAGTACTTATACTTATACTTCTCTGCTGGACTGGGAATACAGAAAAAACATAGAATGCGTCCAGCTGCTTCTCTCCCCAAGCATGTCGTAAAAGTCGACTAAGAGATAGTATCCTCCAACATGATGAGACAATAAGCAAGTATTCCCAAGGAGGGTTGACATCAGGCAGGCGGCCATAAAACACTTTAGCCAAAACTCTTATAGCATGATCCAAGGATCATGCTGTGCCAACCCCACATCGAGTGGGATAAGGGCAGGAAGATGATGATGAGGCAGTACGTTTAGTACGTGACCTGATGGAATAATACATAGGCTACTTTTTACTTTATAAATTTTCCATTATGTCTGCTGCATGCTAACCATCTTGGTATTGTATGCGGTAGCTTGCGGGGGCATGGACAATATGTGCACAATCTACGACGTGAACAATCGCGACTCGACGGGCGCCGCGAAGATGGTGCGCGAGCTGGCCGGCTACGAGGGCTTTCTCAGCAGTTGCCGGTTCCTCGACGACACACACATCCTTACTGGCTCAGGAGACATGAAAATGTATGACATACATTCTAAACATCGCCTGAAGCGCTCGTGGCGTAGCTTGCTTAGGCGTTCTTGATTGCTCGTTAAAGTTAAGCAACGATATGCGCGGTCACAAATTGGGATGGGTCACCGCAAGTGGCATTACGAACATAGCGCTTCCGTGCTTCGGAGGGCACGTTAAACAGTCGGTCCCGGGTTTTAAGTCGTCAAGCCATGACGGAGGCCTTTAGGCGACCTAAAAACTCCGTCACTAGAGTTGGCCAATAGCTCATACGAACATACATACATAAATATCGCCTAGTTAGCTAGGCTAGAGCCTAGTCCGTACAAATATTTTAAAAGAAGAAGACCAAGTCTTCTTTCGTGTCAATGGCTTGACATCAATTATTTTGGCCTGTCCGCAACACGCCCCTCTCCATTGCCTGGTCTAATAGAGCATCAAACCAAAATGTTAATAGGTACCTACACAATGTGGATCAACATCGTCGGTCTTAAATAAAATACGCTTAAAAAATCAGTGCTACTCTGCAAACTAAATAATAAATATGTCCAGCTGTTTTGCCAATCTTACTTATAGTATAAATGCGAAAGTTTGTGAAGATATTTGGATGTTTGTGCCTCAATCACGCCTAAACGGCTGAAAGGATTTGATTGAAACTTGGAATTACATAGTACATGTGCTGGATTAACATATAGGCTATTTTTCATCTGGGTACCACGCGAGCGAAGCCGCGGGAGGCAGCTAGTATATCTATTAGATAATAATATTTACTACGAGTACTTCACAGAATATAGTGGGCTCTATCCTGAACATAATTTAACATATCTTTCTACCGATTACAGCATTCTAATGAAATGAAAAGCTATAAAAGTTCGCAGCGTACCTCAATGGGTTATGTAAAGAATACCAAATATGACATATGTTATAAAATGTTTGTTAAGTGGGTAATGCTGTTTATTCTAGATGCGTGTGGGACCTGGAAGCAGGCAAGAGGGAAATGGAGTTCGACGCACACGCTGGAGACGTCGTGACCATCTCTCTGTCACCCGGTATGTTATAAAAATAAGTTTACAAAATTAACAATTTATTGAACAAAACAAATACCTATAGGTAACATAACAGACTTATCGAAAGATAAACAATATGATATCCACTCAGTACTTTAGTATATACTGTGACTGTATATACTAAACGGTGGGCCAAGAAAAGAAAGTGGTCTACCAGTTTTAACAAAACTTCCTGTGAAACCAAAATCGCGCTAAGACAATTAGTAACTGCCAGAACATAATTGCAAGGGAAAATCAACCTTGTTGTTTTATGACATGCAAATTAAATTCTTAGGGTGGGAGATTACATTTTTGGCCGAACGTACACTATCACCTGAAATGATTTTAAACTTAAAAAACCAGTATATACTTACTACCTATTAGAAAACGAAATCGGAGAGCCAAAGGTCACTACGCGTTAGACTTTAACACATAGCAAGGCAGAATGTGATTGGTTCAACTTCATAAGGCGCAAGCACAATAATTTCATTTCAGATATGAAAACTTATGTGACCGGTTCCGTGGACAAGACCTGCAAGCTCTGGGACGTTAGGGATGAGAAGGCCAAACAAACTTTTTTTGGGCACGATGCTGACGTAAACAGTGTGTGTGTAAGTTTCAAAATTATCAGTAAAGTAATGTTTTACCTTATGTATGTTACCGGCAATCTGTATAATGCAGATATTCTAGGCAATGTATAGAATACCTGGTACTTGCAGGGAATGTACCTATGAAATATTATGAATATTATTGTCCATTAGGTACTTAACCTAGGTAATGTATACAATTCCTAGGGATTGTATGGAGTACCTGCTGGTCCACTGGCAATGTGTAAAGTCAATAGATTTTGGTCTGTAACGTTTTAGGTACTCTATGTATTCTATATACTCTAGGTATTCTATACAATGCCTAGGTATCGAATACCGGATTATACAGATTGCCGGTAACATGTACCTGTCATAACCCCTATTGAGTTAAGATTACTGCTTTCTCTTTTTTGTCAATTAAGATAATTTTCAGAGGAAATATTTGTAGCAAACAAAGAAGAAACTCTTGGTAGCAAATATCTACGTTTGCATGTAGGTATTTTTTTCTGTCAAGATCACGCTCACTCATCTGTTCAAAGAACCTATGTAGGAGGCTTAAAACCTGAGAACAGCAAATCAACTTCGTTAAGGTACTTACAACATTACCTAATTGTGTGTAACATTGCCACCTAGTTTCTGAAATGATAAACTGTCAATCTGTAACCAGCGCGTTTTCTAAATAGCTATTATGTAACATGGTCGTTGCAGTTTCACGCTAGCGGACAAGCTTTCGCGACTGCTTCCGAGGATAAGACTGCGCGCATGTTTGACATCCGTAGCGATCAGCAACTGGGCCACTACACGCCGCCCGGCGCTAGCGGCTTCACCAGTTGTGGTCAGTATTTACTTCATTTGTGACGCAGTATCACAATAGTATAGATGAAGGATATACACTATCGTGATACTGTGAAACTGATCTATCCTGTGACAAATCCTATAGTTGCAACCATAACTCTGCGCGATAACTTTGTTAGACCTGATAATGTATCCGTAAGGGTTCTTGGGGGTTTTCAGTTTAATTTCGACGATAAAGTTACGTACATCATTTTCCTCATCAAAGCGCTCTTCTGAATTCAGCTTTTCTGAAAAGAACATTTAGAAGAAATCACGAACAGTTATGGGCTGAAATGTGCGATTTTGGGTGTTGACAAACAATATTTATTCTTTGGTCGTGGCACGTAGTTTAGCTGCTAAGTAGAAAAAAATATATAAAACGCATGTCATGAGGACCCGTTATCCCGATATTTTACGGGGGTTCAATGGTAGAGCCAGCTGTGTTGTATCATTCAAACATCACCAATATTTGATCTCGAATCTAAAGTTATCATTTTATACAGCGCTGTCCCTGAGTGGAAGGTATCTTCTCGCCGGATCTGATGACAATGCAGTTCATTCCTGGGACACCCTCAAAGTCAAGCACACAGGTAAATGAGAAAAATTAGTAAGAAAAGATCATGAATATTGGTGTTTTACAAATCTGGGAGCACGGTGGTGCCAAGACAAGCCAAAAAAGAGGGGCACTACCTCTCTTTTCTGGACGCTTTCATCGTATTTTGGAACCATCATGATTTCGATCCGGATGATGGTAGAAAGCTGAAATTTTTAGGATAATATGTACCTACTCGGCAAATTTATCGAACACACCAAGTATCAATTATTATCTTTATATCTTTTATGGTTTCACATTTATTGACATCTGAGATACGTCGATTTCGTGACTGACTCATTGACTCACTCACTGATGATCATCCAAACCTCTAGTGTACTTCCTGAAGTCCTAAAAGACTAAGTTTTGGTATGCCTGTGCTAGAAATTGTATATAAACAACGAAAAAATTTACAAATCGAAAACTTTTTCTCTCCAACCCCTCTTATAGGGGGTGATGTTAACCTCTAATGCAAAATTATCAATAAACTAGTTTAACCGCGCGGCTTCGCTCGCGTGAAGTGAATTTGGACACCCCATATTACCTCTTTTTGAGGGTTGTTTTGAAAAATCTAGAATCATGTTTCCAATTATTTCATATTTTAAGCATTTAAACCGAGTTTCAAGCTAATCGCACCGCCCATCAAAAAGTACCCATACAAACTTAGATACTCCTATTTGCCCCTTTTTAAAGATTATATTCAAATACCCTGGAACACGTGTCCAATTATTTTGTATTTTAAATTTCCAAACGAAGTTTCAAGTAAATCGCACCGCCTATAATTTTCTAGTAAGTAGTCTGATCTGAAAGGCGTGTACTAGTAAATATATGAATAATGTCACTAGCAATGTAAGGAATGCACGTGCAAACTGAATCTTACGGTATATGGTTAAAAAAAATGTAGGGCACCTTCCAAAAAGAAATTAATTCCCACCAAAAACATTCCATTTAAAGTTGGTTGCCAAGACTCTTAAGTTCATAATGCTTTCACTGTTAAAAGGTTATGAAATCCACTAGTAGAGCCAAAGCCCTAACTGAGCTCCGATTTGTGCTGCGCATCATAATATAAAGTCTGGGGCCTGTCTCAAGTTCTAAGTGCTATTGACTTGATTGTACTTGCCATATATAAAACAATAAATAAAAAATAACTCGACCTGTAAGCCCTGACTCTACAAACTCTACATCTTGATAAAAAGTATGGTATTGAAACTTAAAAGCCTATTATATTTATGATTAATATCAACAAATAAATCAGTTCTCTCTATCTAGTCGGGTCACTAGTTCTTTTGAACCAGTGTGGTGAAAGTTTTTAAAGTACGCCTCAAATTACGTGCAATCAATCAGTTAGTGAACATTCGTTGCTGAATATAACTATGAAAAAGTAATTGAGTTTTTATTAAAATCGATAAAAGTTTATTTCAATATTATCTAGAGGTAGATATTAAGAGAATGGACTCGAATCGAACAGAAAGGTACCTACCTAATTATACAAATACCTACTTAAAAAGTCATCGACACGAACTGTTGCTGGGTGTAGCATCATGTAATGTAGTGGGCCTCTTTATTATATTTAGGTAACATACCTATTTACATACGTCTACTACAGCCAAATTCAACGGACATTGAATGCATAAATAATAACAAGTGGATGTTATTGAAATTCTATAACCTAGCGCGGAGTAGGTATGTTGATTTGACTTGACTCCACTGAAGCATGTAGGTAGGTAGGTATACTTTGGACTTCAAAATAATTTTTGCTAAATTCTTATCAAAATTCACGTGGCCGGTTGGCGGAATTGACAAGATGGCAGGGAGGCAGATAATCTGATACGTTTGATAAGCAATAAAACCTACGCGTCCATTGATATCAAGCTGTACCTTTCATACCACATTGTTTTAGGTGTATGCAGGCGCGGTCGCAGCCTGAAATTTGGGGGGGGGGGGGGGGTCACTAATAATAATAGAATATGTCGAGTGTCTAAATCACATTTTATTGCACAATACACAATTTTATTGCACACATTATAAAACAAATGAAAGTCTTCTATTTTTATTGCCATCGCGGCTAGGGGCAGAAAATTGCTTTTTTAAATTTTATAAATTTTTAGAAGATTTTTTGATTTGACATGTACAATTTTGGAGGGGGGTCATGTCCCCTGTGACCCCCCCCCCCCCTCCCTCGGCCCGGGCCTGGGTGTATGTTCATGTTCTAGAACACTTCTGAATAAACACTTACTAACCATTCACAAAATTAAACGATGTAAGCATTTCGATATTGATTGTAATCTATCCTCAACAGGGACCCTGAACGGCCACGAAAACCGAGTTACATCCATTGCAATGTCGCCCAACGGCGTCGCCATGACCAGCTGCTCCTGGGACCAAGGAGTCAAAGTCTGGGGCTAACCATCCACAGCTGACAATTTCTGCTCCAGTACCCAATTTATTCCAATAAATCCATGAAACAATAGGCATTGTGAAATTATAACCAGGAGATAACTCCCGTACCAAACAATCACAACTTACCACGTGACGGAACAAAAAGTAAAACACAATTGTATTTGAGTATGTATAATTCAAACAAAATCTTGACCAAAATGCCCTTGAATTCAGTCTCGAAGCACCTACTACGAATGATGTTTTGTTTTTGTCGAATAAATTTTAAGACTAAGTGAATCTCATTAGAACTGTTCTGCCCTCCTAGTGAAAAATGCAGTAACTAAAATTTTTGACAAAAATTAGTTAGATACATATTCGGAATCGCCTAACAAAATAAAACATTCTGTTCTCATTTTTCTTCAAAACATGTTTGACATAGTTACTGCGTTCTTCACTAGGAGGACAGTGTTTTCTTCTAACGTAGGTAGATCTACGGTAAATCAAGGTCAACGTGAAGATGTAGCCGTTTGGACAAAAAAAATACGCATACAAAAAGGCTACGAATAATAACCCGTACACCGTATAGGGAGGTACTTACATAATATTTTGATCTACCTATGTACTGATAAAAAATCCATCATATTAAGTAGATACGACCCGTTTTCGGATAAGGCTTATCGCTGTTTGATAAGTGTTTGTGTTAGACTGACAATAGTTAAAACACCTAGAAAGTATGAAAACAACAATAAAATACCAACAACACCTAGAAAAGTAAACCTACTGGTGGAGCTCAGCATTATTTTCCAGGAGCCTCTTTAATTGAGAAACTGCACATATAAAAGTGCAGTGCTAAGGAAGCAAACGTAACTCTGATACTGCAACACACTCTTGTCAATATAATATAATAAACTAGCAGCCGCCCGCGGCTTCGCTCACGCGGTACCCGGATAAAAAGTACCCTATGTCCCATTCCAGCACACGTAGGTACCTACTATCCTCATTATTCATTATATTAGACGCTAAAGAATGTAGTGTAATTTGACATTGACAGTTCCTTTTCCATATGTTTTGTATCATCTATTACTAATCTGTGGTATCATCGCTGTCATATATCAAAATAAAAGTATTCTATTTTTCATGAAAAACATGCCAAAAATAAAGAATTTACAGGTAATTATGACATCAACTAAATGAGAAAAATCGGCTCTTTAATTTGATATAGGTTATGCAGTTTTAGACCAAAAATTGATTCCAGGTGTTCATGCCTTTTCACCCCTTTAGAGTTTGAATTTTGAAAAATCCCTTCTTAGTACACCCCTACGTACTAAGGTTTACCTACACTGAAAATTTCAAGTCTCTACGTCCAGCGGTTTAGGCTGTGCGTTGTCTGTCAGACAGTCAGTCAGTCAGGACAAAGATTCTTATAATATAAGATTACCATTGCCCTTGGCGTACGGTGTTCCTAACTCTACTTTGATAAATCAATATTTCAACATAATCGTCATGTTCAACTACTCACAAAGACTTTTTGTTAGGGTTTTCACAAGCATAATTTAAAATAAACACATTTTAATCATTCATTGATTTATTTTATACGTCCATGGTACCTGCACGTACGTATTAGTATTGGTTCTTTGTTCTGGTGAGTTTCTCCGTATCATAATATAACAAACTTGATAAGAGTCAGCTGAGAATTTCGTGCTTTATTGTTGCGTGTCGATAAATAATTTTACATAATCAGTGGAACGCCCCGCCACTTTGGCCGCATTGAATACTTAAGTACTTTTCCGCACCAAACTTCATATTACTGCTGCGTCCTCTAGGAGCTGAATTTCGGGAATTGCTTTCTTAGTGCGCTCTTACAACATAAGAGGAATCTACAAGTTTCTTATGGTTTGGGCTGTACGTAGATTGTCAGTCAGTGAGTCAGCAAGAAAACGTTTTACATACATATTGAGATTTAGGGATCAAAGTTATTACAATTCATCATTAAACCTTATAGGAACTTTGTGCCATAGAGGTACAGTTCCCCAGAACCGAGACTGGGCAGCGAGATTCGTTTTCATTTCTGACTTGATGTCGATGTCCAGGTACTCCATTTTTGCTCCACTGGTAGCAGGTTTCCATTTCATAGGAACTTTTACAGGCTTGTTCGGGTTCCTAGAAGTAATTATCATCATTAACAACCATTAGCTGTGCATATTATTTAATACTAGCAGCCGCCCGCGGCTTCGCTCACGCGGTACCCAGATAAAAAGTACCCTATGTCCCATTCCAGCACACGTAGGTACCTACTATCCTCATTATTCATTACCGTTTCGCCATAACTTCAAAACCAAACGTCCAATTTTAATCATTCAAAGACCAAATATTATCTCCATAAACTGTTCTTAGTGATGAAATCATTTATTTTGATAAGGATTAATAGCATGAGTAAAATAAACGCGTTTAAATGTAGTCCAAAAAAAATTCAAGATTTTTAAATAAAAAAATGGTTGCTGTGCCTCACTCGACATAGATGGGTATAGTGTGTCGCGGACTTTTTTGTAGATATTTATAAGATCTACAATTAATTAGAACATTTTATGGTTCTATCTTTTATAGTTTAGGCAGCGTACGCAAAATAAGTAACTTTTCTGGTTGATTTTTTACACCTTGTGTCCGAAAAACCCAAATATCTTACGGAACCCTATTTTTTTCCAAAATAAAATATAGCCTATGTTACTCGTGGATAATGTAGCTTTCGAATGGTGAAAGAATTTTTAAAATCGGTCCAGTAGTTTTTGAGCCTATTCAGTACAAACAAACAAACATACAAACAAAGTTTTCCTCTTTATAATATTAGTGTAGATGTAGATAATAGGGTGCGTCAATAGCGACAATATCGATCCATTGATACTACAAGGCGTTGTATGGTCGCGTTTTGCTGAAATGAAAATAACAGTGTACCTGTCTATTGCTTAACTATGACGTTATATTGTTTTCATTAATATGTTTACAAACTTTTAACAGTCTTTTAATTCATAGTTGATATTTTCCAAGAACTCGTTCATTCGTGTTTTGCACCTAGTTTAATTTGAACCACATTGCGATTCATAAGACTAAAAATGGTTCCCTATTGCAAAAAAATATTTTGGTGTAACGTTGCTAAGACGAGATATTTTTATTATATCATCGTAATTAATACGCTGATTTTCTGGTATCTTACTACTCGTACAAATACACAAAGTCTCATCACTATGCCTGAAGACAAAACCATTAAACTGGAACCTGACGCACATAATCCAAAAATAGAGAAACAAAAAACCAACGACTATGTGAGTGCAACAAACGTTTCTACTAAATACATCCTTCTCTGGACGAACCCCAAAAGTTTTCCATTCGTTTACTTCGGTGAAGGAAACCAAGTTTTTATCAACAAAAGATGCAAATGGAAAAATTGCTACGTAACTGGAGACAGGAACTATCTGGGAAAGTACACGGAATTCGATGTGATCGCCTTTAATGGACCACAGTTATCGGTAATGTTGTACATTGAAGACGTGCCTACAGAGAGAAGCAGCCACCAAAAGTATGTTTATGCCAACATAGAGTCCGCCAAAAATTATCCTGTGTACACTGACAGGTTTGAAGACTATTTTAACTGGACGTGGACGTACAAATTGAACTCAGATGCGATCTGGGGATATTTTGCGGTTAAAGATGCTAACAATAACGTTATCGGGCCTAAAGAGAACATTAATTGGATGAGTGTGGATAGAATGAAACCAATAAATGAACAGTTGAAGCTTAAACTTCAAAGCAAAAAGAAATCTGCAGTTTGGTTCTCTTCAAACTGCTTAACGCGCAGTCGAAGAGAGAGATACGTGAGCATGTTACAAAAATACTTGAAAAACTATAATATGGAAGTCGACATATACGGGGATTGTGGGCAAAGTCAGTGTCCAAAACAAATAATGCGTCGTTGTCACGAAATGGTCCGAAAAGATTACTACTTCTACTTGGCGTTTGAAAACACATTCAGTGAGGATTACGTAACAGAAAAGATAGTGTACGCGCTTAACAACGATGCAGTGCCCGTGGTGTATGGTGGTGCTAATTATTCCAGGTCGGTTATTTGATATTTGTCTTAATTATATCATACATATCTTTCAGTTTTGGTAAAGCAGCCTACAATTTGACTTACTTTATCACCACGCACTAGAAAACTGCTTAGTCCAGTCCCAACTTCAATACAGGTGTTCAGGTTAACTTAGCCTAGCTATCTACTGTTACAGGTTTCTTCCGGAAGGTGCCTACTTGGATGCTGTAAAATTAGGCCCAAAATTGTTAGCACAGACAATGTATGACATAATTCAGGATTCCGAGCGATACTACAAGTTCTTCAGGTGGAAAAACCACTATTCTTTTCACTTTAAACACGAATCTCCCGACACCGACGACTATTGCAAATTCTGTGCGATCGTGAACAACGCCACCTTGATGACGTCATACAGCGTGTATAAAAACTTCAGCGCCTGGTGGAATCCCAAGAAGAAATATCTCTCAATACCCGATTTTTACTAAAGCAATATGAATTACCTACTATAATTCGGTACCTATTTAAAATTATTTTGTTATACCTGGATATACCCTATCACTTACTTTTCATAACCACAGACATGCCCAACAAGTACCTATCAAACGCAAACCATTAGAGGCTATAGCTGCTAAATACAAATCTATGATTTTAAAAAACCTCACCGTTTGTCTACCATCATCCTCACAAACTTTCAGATTCATTGTATTCGCGGGGCGATAAGACTTTATAATAAGTTCCAACTTATTTATTAGTTACTAGCAGCCGCCCGCGGCTTCGCTCACGCGGTACCCGGATAAAAAGTACCCTATGTCCCATTCCAGCACACGTAGGTACCTACTATCCTCATTATTCATTATATTAGACGCTAAAGAATGTAGTGTAATTTGACATTGACAGTTCCTTTTCCATATGTTTTGTATCATCTATTACTAATCTGTGGTATCATCGCTGTCATATATCAAAATAAAAGTATTCTATTTTTCATGAAAAACATGCCAAAAATAAAGAATTTACAGGTAATTATGACATCAACTAAATGAGAAAAATCGGCTCTTTAATTTGATATAGGTTATGCAGTTTTAGACCAAAAATTGATTCCAGGTGTTCATGCCTTTTCACCCCTTTAGAGTTTGAATTTTGAAAAATCCCTTCTTAGTACACCCCTACGTACTAAGGTTTACCTACACTGAAAATTTCAAGTCTCTACGTCCAGCGGTTTAGGCTGTGCGTTGTCTGTCAGTCAGTCAGTCAGTCAGGACAAAGATTCTTATAATATAAGATTACCATTGCCCTTGGCGTACGGTGTTCCTAACTCTACTTTGATAAATCAATATTTCAACATAATCGTCATGTTCAACTACTCACAAAGACTTTTTGTTAGGGTTTTCACAAGCATAATTTAAAATAAACACATTTTAATCATTCATTGATTTATTTTATACGTCCATGGTACCTGCACGTACGTATTAGTATTGGTTCTTTGTTCTGGTGAGTTTCTCCGTATCATAATATAACAAACTTGATAAGAGTCAGCTGAGAATTTCGTGCTTTATTGTTGCGTGTCGATAAATAATTTTACATAATCAGTGGAACGCCCCGCCACTTTGGCCGCATTGAATACTTAAGTACTTTTCCGCACCAAACTTCATATTACTGCTGCGTCCTCTAGGAGCTGAATTTCGGGAATTGCTTTCTTAGTGCGCTCTTACAACATAAGAGGAATCTACAAGTTTCTTATGGTTTGGGCTGTACGTAGATTGTCAGTCAGTGAGTCAGCAAGAAAACGTTTTACATACATATTGAGATTTAGGGATCAAAGTTATTACAATTCATCATTAAACCTTATAGGAACTTTGTGCCATAGAGGTACAGTTCCCCAGAACCGAGACTGGGCAGCGAGATTCGTTTTCATTTCTGACTTGATGTCGATGTCCAGGTACTCCATTTTTGCTCCACTGGTAGCAGGTTTCCATTTCATAGGAACTTTTACAGGCTTGTTCGGGTTCCTAGAAGTAATTATCATCATTAACAACCATTAGCTGTGCATATTATTTAATATACCTAGGTACCTAGACCTACTTAAACTATAGGTATGCATATGCTGTGACATACCTACATTAGACCCCATTTTGTTCAAAACTGTGAGAGTTAATCTATTACAAGAAGTTATTGAAACCGGTATTGCATAAACCACAAAGATTGGTTAATCATTTTTAATCTTAAAATTCGAATGCGTAATATCTTGTCTTACTTGCAAAATATGTCGTAATACTTACTAAAAGTCGGCATTTTGAATTATGGTAATTTTGTTTATGTCCATACGAACTATTTCATACGTACCTATTGTATTATGTGTATTAAGCGTACGAGTTAGTAAGCTCGAACGTTACATTGTCGTGTTAAGTTTATTAACGAACACTCAAAATACGACAATACTTTATTAAAATTGGGACACTTACCCGCTAGTAGCAAAGTTGGTCCAGAGCGATATGATTGTTTCACTGATAAAAAGGTCGTCGGGCGAGAATGGTTTCGAAAGGAAATGTATTGGGAAGAGATGCATAAGCTCATCGGCATGGCACACACCTGCAATACCAAATAATACCTATCTTACCAAATCAGAACCGTTATTTATTAGCATTTTTGAAGAAACAAGGCTGGGTATATATGATTGATATTCAAATGGACACTTACACACACAACTCAAATCTGTATTTGTAAGTGCTCATTATTTTAGTGTGTTCAAGGTCAGCGACCCAAGGTTTCAAGAAGCCTATGGTATAGATAATAGGCTACTACGCCTTTTATAAACTTTGAGACAATGTGATTGCAGGTAGATGTGGACTATGGGTACAATGTGGACCTTCTTTTTTCTATGAATAGGTACTTTATGCAGATACTCTAAGTATGTACTTAGGCTTAGTATGTTGGCAGTAGGTAGGTACCTATAGATTCTGTTCTAGGGCCTAGAGCAAACTGTACTTTTCAAAAACAACAATATTATATAGGTATTTGAAAAGCATTCAAACTTGATTGTAAATATGAAAATGAATTACTTAAAGTCTAAAAATCACGCTTACCATAGTCTCCCTCAGTGTCACCGAAAATTTGTGAAAAACTGTTGGTAGCTCTGTAAGACAACTGGTATAGGTAGACGGGTTCTATCGTGTAGTCCAATATCTGTTCCACTGCCTCCACAGCGGGGTAGTTGAAATACGAATCCGAATAGATCTGAAACAAGAATAGAATATTTTAAATACCTAAATAATCTTATAATAATAGTAACTTTGCAATATTTCCAAAAATACGTTGTTACATCTTGTAAATCCGGCGTGGAAAGATGTCGAATATCCTGCTAAACCTGTTTTTTTATTATTGTATACTATACAAACATGGACCTACATAGGTACATACAATGTATATATACGACTTCCGAGTCTGGGAATTAATCGCGACTTTATTTTAATATCGTATGAGTAGACACAGTTCAGTTATTAAATGAACTTACCTCTAAGATTTTTGACTTGATAGCGTCGGTACTAGAATCCTTGAAATATTCATCTTGAATTTTCTTCGTTATGAATTCAACGTATGGGGAGTTTTCATAGTAAAAAGTCACTGGTGCTATAGTTTTGAACCCTGATAGGAACTCTTGAAATCTCGTAGCATTCGCTGTTATCCCTGCAGGCAGAGGAAAATAGCACCTTGAGGTTACTGACTTAGTAAATACTAGAAGGATTACCCACACACAATTTTATAAGGAAAACACTGTCTTTTCCGTAGGAGATATTATTTTAAGGTGGCAATTTATGCATTTACGTAATAACTATTAAGTATGTACATCCCTTTTTATTGTTTATAACACATGCAAGCGAAATAACGATAAACTTTATCGAAGCTATAAAGTGACTGCATTGGGTAGTTCCCATTTGCTCTATGGAACATGAAATCAAAATGACACATTTTTTCCACTTTTTTTTCCATAGAACTACATACTACTTAGGTACTAGCTTTTCACCCGAGTTTTATGCCATAAAACAAAATGGAATGATTTTCCCAAAATTTTCCATGAATGACATTCGTACGTCGCTAAATGACACTGATAATGTTAATTATTATATTTTGACCATAACTATGAACATAACATCATCATGTATCCTCCAACATGATGAGATACAATAAGCAAGTATTCCCAAGGAGGGTTGACGTCAGGCAGGCGGCCGGTCATAAAACACCTTAGCCAAAACTCTTACACCATGATCCAAAAAAGATCATGCTGTGCCGACCCCACATAGAGTGGGATAAGGGCAGGAAGATGATGAGCTATGAACATAACATAGGCAATCGGTCGTAGGTATACTCCTAGTAGCGAACAACCATTACTGCCAATCTCAAGTTAGAGGACATTTCACATGATGCGACAATCAAGTCAATCAAATTAGTCACTTTGACAGGGTGCCACAATAAATTACTATTATTTTCTAGAGGCCAGTATGATATGATAATCGTAAAGAGGTCTTATTTACCTTGTCCTCTGGAACAATTTGAGAAATAAAAGTAAGTACTACATGTTCCAATAGTACGAAATAAGAAAAAAATATATTATTCTGTCCGATGATGTCATGTTCCATAGAACATATGGCAACTACCCACTGCATTCGCAATCAATTGCTGCACTTCACAACATATCTAACATATCATTATCTGACTTTCTTACTCCACAAAAAAGACAGCATAATTAATGACTTGTCGATATTACTCATCAATATCATTTGGGCTTTTGATACACGCAGCCATGAGCTAAAGATGTACGGCACGAGCAATCTGCGAATAGGCAAGTCTTTCAAGTTTTCAAGTTTGTGGAATATTTCGTTGGTTATATTAAAATAAAATTAAGGCCACGAACGCTTCGTGATAAGTGTGGTTCTATTGTAAATATCCACAGACTCGCTAGCAGTAATAAAACCTAATAGCGGCACAGAATAGGTAATAACTACTACGATTAAATTTGACCCCTCCTGGTGACCCGTCCCCACGATTTCGTAGGACATTCATAGCACAAGTTTGAATGCCTACATTTTTTACTAGCCGCTAATGAGTAGGTATAATTTGATAAAACTCATAGTAGAACCTGTGGTGGAGAAGATAATAATTAGGTACGAAATAATAGCTAGGTTGGCTAGGAACGTAAGACGTTTGTCAACAATGGGAGACAATGTCAAAATTGCGGGCCGTGGCTTGGTTAATCAAAGTAGTCTAGCGCAGGATCGCAGTGGATAGCACAAACTACTCATAAATGTCACGCTCGCGACACATCTGCTGAAAGTTCGACAAAATACGCTAACTACGTAATGTTTTTAACGTGGCACATAATTTCGGCTGATGTAGGTATTATAAGGTTATTTAGAAAACGTTGCGAGCGTATTTAGCCGAACTTTCGGCGCCGCAGTTTTAGCAGAAATGTCGGGACACTGAGGGAGGCCCAGCAGTGGTCGAATGCAGTGATGACTCACAAACAGATTTCAAGCAGCCTTCGTCCTTGTTCAAGCCGGTCATCCAAGGCACCGCAGGCACGTCAGGCAGTCGAGGGCTTCGGGTCAAGAACGCGCCGGGCAGGTCCGGCTCTACCACGGCCTTGAACGGAGTCATCGGCTCGTAGTCCCAAGCCTGAAACATCTCGTAATGATCACTATTTTCGACAGCTGTGCGAACGTGACAACAGATTTGGCATGATGATATTTGCCGGATTCGGATGAAAGGCTTGTAAATCAAGCGCAATACAAAAATACCTACTATTGATTTTGACACTTATCTGTTATGAGTCCTATTCTATGCAAACAGAAAATAGACCTCTCCAAAATGATGGATCATCTATATGAGCGATGGGCTGATCACGACCTGTCACCATAGTTCACCATATCCATTTTAGGACTTGAATCAGAAGTGGCTGCAAGTTTTTTATGTTTAGTTGTGGCTCTGCCTATCCCATAAGCGATTCGGCGTGATAATATATTATGTATGTAAACAGGCGATAATAATGAAGGCGCCGCTTACTGCGCCCCGAGTATACCTCAATCAATATTGCGTGGAGTTAGTCGAATGACACGATTATTGTCACGATAATTATATAGTTTGTCTTTTGTGAAGTAGATTAACAGTTTGCAGTGCAAAGTACACACTCAGTTAAAGATAAGATAAAATAAACTTGACAGACTAGATCCCCAGATATACTTCAGTACATTAGCCGATTATCCATTGCAGAATTCAAGTTATTTTCGATAAAACTGTGTAATTTTTAAACCCGTTTGTAGAAGATATAATATTATCTACGTGATCAATGGTGATTCGCTGATCACCAATTACCATGGTTCACCATATCCATCATGAGACATTGAATCAGATAAGTGGCTGTAAGTACACTCGTGGCTCTGCCCACCTCGTTAGGGATACAAGTGTAATAATATGTACTTATCTAAGATAAATGCGTATGAAATACCTACATAGAATCGGAATTCCGTGCTGATGATGTCATAACTGTCCTTCTCACGAAGACAAGCGAGCATCGTCTCGGTGGGTGCTTGAGGGCAGTCCAGAAACTTGGCCAAGCGGAAAGCATTCCTCAACGCCTCGCCCGGAGGCGCCTCCGCCCACGGAACCAAAGCTGTACCGGACTCCGATATTCCTTTGTGAAATAGATCTGCTCGCGGTAAACATCATCGGTTTAGACTTCGTAAGATTACATGGTATTATATATGCTTAATATATATCACAGATACCGGCATGGATCTTGAGCGCCGAACTTTTTTACCCGTGCAAAACCCACTCCATCACCGACTGCTTGAAATCCAATATCTGTACTAAAATAATATCGATTCATACTAGAGTCTATATTCGAAAGTAATTATTGTGTAGTATAATGCCGTATAATAGTACCTATACTATACGTATAGATTAGTACATGTAGGTTAGGTACAATGTAGGTACCTACTTTCCAAGTTTCATTCAAAAGCATTCAACTTTCGGCAATAGGTCAACCTGGTGGGAACCAGCCTTATAAGGGTGCTTGATAATTCATACCCGCGCTAGTTTTGGACAACATGTGGTAGTGGACACTGGCCCCCCCTGCGCTTTCACCAAATAATGTGACAGATTTCTTGTCGCCGCCGAAACTTTCTATAACTTTTTGTACGAATCGAAGAGCCTCTTGCTGATCTTTGAGTCCATTGTTACCAGGACAGTACTCGTCCTGGGTTGAAAGGAAACCGAGTGGACCTGGAAATCAACTTTAATTTAGAACTTATAAAGAACAACCCTAAAACATAGTTAGATACTCTTAGTCTTAGTTTGGTTGCCTGGGAGAAATCGCATCAAGCGATAAGGCCACCATTTTCCAGCTATTTTCAGTTTTTGTTTGTTTGTTTGCTTGCAATAACGTTTTTTCAAAGTTATTTTATTCATTAAATTATATACAACGTGTAACATAATGTCCCTATAAGCCCGAAACGGGGGTGTTCTATACGTCATTGCGAACAACGTTTGTTCAACGACTTTTAAAATTTCAAAGGTTTTCATTCATGAAATGTCTCTTAAACTTTGCTCCAATACGTAACTTGACACAACATGAGGCATCCCTATTTACAGCTGTTTTTTGACCTTTAAGTGTGAACTCTAGATGAAACAGGTAACAGAACAGACACCATTAGTAAAATGCCTACCTACTTACCTAATAACGAGGTGGCTTAATAAGTAATTTCTATTTTTTTTTTGAAGGCCTAGTGGTACCTTGGTATTTATTGGTAGGTAATTAAAATGTAAGGTCACATCACGACTAAAATCCCTAGGCACCGTAAACATCCTTTCAGATCTCTTTGTTAAGTACCTAGTATAGGAGATAGGTACCTTACCTACTCAATTTTGTACCTACTTACTCGGGCCTTAAAGGTATCCTCAGTGGGTGCCAAGAAGTATGAGAAGAGGTCTACCGTGCCTGAGGATAAGCCGTGACCCTATTCCACTTTAGTTTTTCCAACGATGTATTATTCCAATATTCATTGGAGCATTTTTCAATGCAATTTTGTACCTACCTACTTGGGCACTAAAGTCAAAGGTTGTGACTTATCTGTCTTACTAATCTTCATTTTCATCGTGAACAGCCTATTTGTCATTGGTTGCATTGAAACAACAACAACAATAAGTGGGATGGCACCTCGCCCTAATTGGCTGTCGGGTCCTTTGCTAAATTCAAAATCCGCAACCGTCAACCGACACCGCACCGCAAGCGTTTGTTTAATAAAATCAAATTGGTTCCGTAGGTTTATTTGTTTTTTACTTTTCTTGATTGAACTACGTAATTGTTGGTAGGTTATTATGTAAGTAGGTAGGTACCTAGTAGCAAATGGGGATGGAGCACATGGTAGCATATTGGTATGAACCCCGCCTTCCCATCCTTAAGTCGTGAGTTCGAATCTATGGATTTTTCGATTCGAAATTTATGTGTGCAATATCAATGCTCTCAAACGGTGAAGGAAAACCTCGTGAGGAAACCAGGCATGTCATAGACGTGTGTCAAAGTGTACGAAAGGTACCTTCAAGGTGCACTCTAATCCTTCCACCACACTGGTTCAAAAGAGCTAGCGACACGGACACGACGACAGTAGTAGTAGTAGTAGTAGTAGTAGTAGATGTATGGTGAAGTTTTTTTCCTTTTTTTTCCCAATCGGTATTTAGTGGGTTACCCCAGACAAGGAACCCTAAAAATTCGGCTTTCGGCAATAGGTACCTACTTTTGTTCGCAAAACAGATCGGTTTTTATCAGTCGCAATTAGCATTCGTTCCTTGCAACAACTGCAACAAGCAATCTCTCGGTTCGCGTAACTAATTAACGCTTTGTACTCAAACGGTGAGTATTATGTGTGTGTGTGTGTTGGAGCAGCACCAAATAATTAATAACTTAGTAGCGGCGCGTGAGCTGACGCGCCGCTACTAAGTTATTAATTATTTACAGAGAGCGTTATCCAGGGCGGCCATTGCCATCTTACGGGCTATTTTCTGGGATTGGTGAACCGTCTTCTCTCGACGGGATCTTTCCACCGGCGCACCAGTGAGGGAAGACCGGGAATTCGGTGGTGTGTTGTACCTACTTCCCTTTGATGGATACCGAGTACCTACTGTGTGTGTGTCAACAGTGATAAAATTCAGTGATAGGTAGGTATGATGATAGGTACCTAACCTATCACCCTACCTAGTAGGTACCCCATTAGTACCTAGCTTACTAATAAAAAATGACAAAAATAATTTTGTGATTGTGAATGTGAATGTGTACCAGTAATACCAACCTAGGTACCTACATACCTACCTAATACCTACCATGTCAATTAGCCGTGTTCCGAGCCAACCAAGAAGAAGGGAGAAAAGGTATAACTTAACTTTTCCTGTACCTAGGTCCTTAGGTAACTACCTAGGTAGATGTAGGTAGGTAGTTGTTTTTTTATGTGTGAAAGATATCGTGATTTTAATCTTCGAGTTTAATTTCTACGTAGAATTAAAAAAATTGCAAATTCTTACGAAAACTTTGGTGATTACACCTAGGTACTTTTTGAAACTTGCCGCGCGTTCAATTGTCTGCGTATGTGTGGGTCCGACGCGATAGGAGGGTGCGCGTGTGTTTGTTACCTACGCAAATGGTAAACAAACACATAGGGTTGTCACAAATTTCTCATGAAATAATTTGTTTTTAATTGTATTGGAATTTCAAATATGATGTATTGAACTTTTGCACACGTCAATGTATTCAAGTGCTCGGTCTGAATACACCCCTTTCGGGCTTATAGGGACATTATGTTACACGTTGTATATTAAATAAACTAGCTGATCAAATACGATAAAGGGCTCTTTTTATTTGGTCTGAGAGTCTGAGATAAAGGGTAAGAATAGGTACCTACAAATTAAAGAAAAATGATGATAAACCAACCAAGTCTATAATTGATGGTCACCAGCAGTACATCTCTGTCCAGGATATACTCCGGTCCGTACATGCCCGTGGTGGCGTCTCCACACATCCAGCCACCTCCATGAATAAACACCATTACGGGCAACAGCTTGCCATTGTCAATCTCCTGGACATAGATAAATAAATTAGGTAAATCATACTATATTATAAATGTGAAAGTTTGGATGTTTGTACCTCAATCATGCCTAAACGGCTGAACGGATTTGAATGAAACTTATAATATACATAGTACATGTGCTGGATTAACATATAGGCTATTTTTTGGTAGGGTACCACGCGAGTGAAGCCGCGGGCGGCAGCTAGTATTAGATAAATAGATAAAAAATGTGTGACTGATATACATAGTTCTGAGCCCACACTGAGCCGTGGTTATAAGAAACTACGTGTATCATAGTACCACGTTACCCAGACGTGGAAGTAATATTCGCAGAGAATTTCCCCCGCCACGGAAGCCGCCTGCCATCCCACCTAGGTCGTCAATATGAGGACAATCATTCAACACAAAACTGATCAATAAAAATGTAACTATTTCAGTTGTTATTGGAACCGCCATAATATAATACTGGAAAGCAGAAGTGGTCAAATATTCAACAGACGCTTAGGTACTTACATTGCTTGTAACAGGGGAATAAATATTGAGGTACAGACAATCTTCTTGGCCAACAATTTCCTTTTGGCGAGTGTATGGATTCCTTTGGACACACACCGGGCTCTGTTTGGTTGCATCAAAATTATCTTTCCATTGTGAAACTGGAACTGGTGCCTGTGAAAAACAAGACAGGTATAATCATAATCATTGCGGTCATTTTAAACAGCTTGTTTGGAACTCCTCGAACAGTCGAACCTTTCTGTTAAAAATATTTCTACAACATATAAACTTACTTATAATTTTATGTAAGGGCATTCGTGCTTCAAAAGCGGTACTAGTCGTGCTACTTACCTACTTATTATTTATATAAAACGGTACAAAATACACTTTAAAAAATAAAAGAACGTATTTTATAAAAATATTAAATCCAATTTCAAACTGCCTGCACTGCAAGCAAAGAAAGTACGAGCGCGCGTTGAAGTCTTTTGTGTATGGAGAAATTGCCATAAAATGTAATAGTTAATTATGTTTGGGGCTTAATCGACTTAACCAATGATTGTAAATTGGAATATACGTACCTAGTATAGATCTAGAATAGCATGCCATCTTATATAATATATAGGCTGCCATTAATATCCGTGTACAATGCAAGTAGTGCTACGGGCGGAAGCTAGTTAAAGATAGTATAGCCGTTACTCAAAGAGTTTTTCTAACCCTTATGATAAAACAAAATACCTGTCAAAGCAGGGGCCTATACCTGTAATGCAACATGAAGCAGACAAGCGCGAGCCTGTAAGTACCTAAAGTGAGGTGGACGACACTTTTGCTTTTTTGACTAATTACCCTAAATGACAAAAAAAACACATTGTAACGCTCGCATTGATATTGTAAACAATATTCCAATATCTCACTAGCTTGCATGCATCACCTTAGGAAACGGTCTCCAAAACTTGGTACGGAACACTAAAAACAAGTCCGTAACAAAACAACATTAATAGGTCTATAATTGATAAGAGGCAGGACAAACTTAATTATCACGGAAAATATCTTTACTTTATACAATCTATAATAAGTAGACGAAATAATAACAAAGTACGAATTAATAAATGCAAACAAGAGCTACAATACCTTGAATCGTAAATCTCCAAGAGGAGGTGCAGCGTAGGGCAGTGCGGTAAAGGCCGATATCTGCCTACCCCCTCTGCTCTTCATAAAGTATCCGGTGACATCTCCAAGAGGCGTTCTGACCACGGGCTGGCTTTCGCTGTCAACATAACTTGTACACAACAAAGTAATCACAAACAAAAACACTATGCTTCTAATAATACTAAGCTCTTTAACGAATGGCAAAAACCCGTTTGGCATGACTGAGGTCGTCATCATGCCGGCTTCAACAAAAACGAAATGAAGACATACGCCCTGGTCTCGGGTTTTTATTAGTTACCTATCTAACGGATTATAGGCAAATGATGGTGAACTCAGACTCAGTACCTATACCTACTCATGCCACCACCACTCTACCGCAACGCTACCGAGGAGCGCTCTCATTATTGTTTTATCGAGATACTCTTGCATGTAGAGTTCAACCACGGGTGCTGCGTATTAAAATTACTAATGCAACACTTTTCCCCTTAGGTAATAATTGATCGCTTTAAGATGGTATAACTAATATAGCATTTTGCTTTAGATTTAACCAATTCAACTAAGATTCACGTAATTTAGAAGGAAAAATGAAATAATGCGGGTAAATGGTGGTTCAAAGAATCTATTATATTTTTGAATGAAATACCTAATTACAAAATTGCTGGACATTTCACACATAATATTTGTTATATACATGGTGTCCTACGGCTATGCCACACGGAGGGAAAATATCTTAAATACCGTAGATAGAAAACTTTACTTATAGAAAACCTAGTTTTGATTTAAAAAACACACATTATTGTGTTATTTTTACACACATTTGGCGGGTTCGATTCCCGTTCAGACAAGCGATTATTTAAAAATCTTTAAATCCAATTCTAATTGTTTTTAAAATCAAACAAGTCTTCTTTCAGTAAAATGTTTTATCTACTGTATTTAAAGTACTTTCCTTCCGTGTGGCATAGCCGTGGGACGCCCTGTACATAGTTACGTGATAAGGTTTTATACTTTAGAGATGTTTTTTAGATAGGTTCATTGTTTATAGCCGGTAAATATAAGTCGGTGCCTGGCATTTATTTGGTAAATACTTGGAGTTTTAAACCACAATCAAAATAATTTGCGACCTTTTCTTATTTCAATAGAAATACTTACCTACTTAAGCAAAGAATGTGGTAAAATATCATGTTTTTATTAGTGTCTTTTTCTAGGCGTCGACACATTCGTTGATTTTCTGTTGAGAAGATGAAACATCCTGTTTATGAAGTAGGATTTCCTACGTGTGTGGTACCGCGCAGTCTTCTGCGGAGCCGAAGACAGGGGCAAATATTCTTCAGTCTCCACAGACTTGTTCGATCTGTGAATAAAATTCAAGTTTCTTTTGCGATAGCTCTGTGTGAGTCCGGCAGATCGCTTTTCACAGCTCTTTCTTTTCTCAAAATCGTCAATTCTTCTCATTAGATCGTCATTCTGCTTGAAAATTCGATCCGTGGCTGTTTTAATTTCCGTCAATTCGCTGTTTATTTGTGGCAATTGAATTTTATTAACAAGCTCAAATTTTTCTGTGAGTACATTGATGGCTTTTATAAGATTTTCTTTAGATTCATTTTCTGATAATTTATTAGCGGGAGCATGGCAAATAGCACATTTCCATTGATATCCGCGATCGCCGCTGGCGCTGTCGCGAACCTCATTTCTGATATCAGGGACACCTTTCGAATGGTGCTTGGACTCGCATATGTTGCATTTCAAACCATCTCTACTTCGAAGATATCGTTGACAATGCTGACAAATCATCCTAGAACAATTACCTATATCAATTATCAGCTTCCGCTCACGGCTTCGCTCTCGTGGCATCCGGATAAAAATAAGCCTACATGGCGTTCCAGCACAAGTCCCGTCCAGCACATCATCATTATCATTTGAGCCCATCTCTGCCCACTGCTGGGCATAGGCCTCCTTTCTAACAAGCCATTCTCTCCGATCCCTCACGAGTCTCATCCGCTGATTTCCGACCATCTTCACGATGTCATTGAACCATTGGGCGGGTGGTCTACCTCTTGGCCGTTAAGCGTTTCGGGGACACCATTCAGTGATCGACTTCGTCCATCTTCCAGCTCATGTTAATTCTAAGTTTTATGCAAATCTGGTCGACCTTTATAAACTCCTTACATTTCGGGCTTATAATAGGTATTACTTGGTAGGATTTCCACTACCTATCTAATATTATGTCTTTATTGAGTTCTCTAATAAGCCTATTGAGGTCTCTAATAACCTAAGCCTTCCTAGAAAGGTACTTTGTTAGCAACCAGTCAGAACAAAAACGGTCATAGAGCGTACCCAAGTATTAATTTTGTTCTAAATATTCCAAGTAGTTATGGAAAAACTAGACAACGTAAGTTATCTATCATCGCTCAAGTTGCAGAGCAGTGGGGTGACCTACAGAATTACAGAAGTGTGTTTTAAGGGCAAGTTATTCTCTCCCCTGTTTTGTACATAACACATTAAGTAGTAGGGGAGGGGGAGTAGGAGAGTAGGGGTAGGTACTTACGTAAGTTTCGTTAGTAGGTACATATACACTTGATTAACAATTAATTTATAAAATGATACCGCCTTTATAAATCGACTTAGAACAAAAAAATACGTAAAAATAAATAAAAAAACTATTAGCTACCTACGTATAAACATCATGACTGACACCATGCTGAAATTAATTTCTGAAGTTTAATCATTTAAACAATGACATTGCCAGTAACCACAGAGCCACAGAACAGTTTAATAGCTACCTACTTAACACCTATGTAGCCTACTTTACTTTATCTATACCTATTCATCCCAGGAGATCCCAGGCAATAGGTAGGTACAGCGTCCCATTAGTGTAGGCAAAAAGTTGCCTTCTGACGCTGCATAAATCATCTATTATTTAGTTGTCTATTAGGTATCTATTATTTAGTTGGCTTTAGTTGTCGTGTGTAGACTAGAATGAAGAAGACTCTTTATTTAGGTAATTTCGAGCTATGCATCCTCTAAGCCTCTGACTGACTGTGCCGAAATATCGGGAAACTCTAAAAACAACTACTAATCATGGCAAAAAGCCCGCTATGAGTTCTATTAATGTTTAAAACCATGATATTTTAAAAAGGCACATTTTTTTCTGGATTCTGGACAATCTTCTATAATCCTACTAATATTATATGTAAGTGCGAAAGTTTGTGAGGATGTGACGATGTATGTTTTTGCCTCAATCACTACGGCTAAACGGATTTGAATGAAACTTGGAATGTACATACCATACACCTGGGCTATACTTCTTGTTCGGATACCACGCGAGCGAAGCCGCAGGCGGCAGCTAGTTATAATATGAACAAAAAGCATTTTTCTGTAATCAACGCACAGGTCAAACTACTGAAGCTAGAAAGTTATTTGGAAGGTAGGTAGTTTCCTTTTATAGCAAAACCACCACGCATTTTGCTTGAAACTCGGTCTAAATGTTATAAAAGGACACGATTTACAGGTTTTTTCAAAACCACCCTTAAAATGGGGTAAAATGCGGTGTCATAATTTTCACCACGTGAGCGAAGCCTTGCGTGTACTTAAGTTGGTCTCATCATAATAGTAGATTGTTTACCTAGGCAGCAAACATTTTTTTTAAAGCGAGAGTGTTTACTTTGAATCCAGAACGGAGTGAGGGTTCAAAGTAGGTACCTACCTATGTCACTACAGTTTAAAAATTACACAGTGTTGCTCCTGAGGAGATGAGCACTCTAGGTACCTACCTACTCTACTCATAGAAGGTGATCAAATCATCCTCTTCTCTAGGGACTTTTAGTCCCTCGTCCCTAGGGATGAAGTCTTTTTTGTCTCTAGGGATTAAAGAGCTACTTTGGTCCCTGTTCAGGAGGAACCAACCAGCTCTTTTTGAATAATAAATTAATATTTGTGGACATTTCACACAGGGTCATCTAGCCCTAAACTAAGCATAGCTTGGTACTATGGGAACCAGATGGCTGATAGAATAATTATATACTTTTTTTTTTGTGAACACATAGTACCTACTTAAAATTTAAAATACTACCCACTACAACATCCAGACCCGGAAGAAATATTTGCAGAACATACCAAATATTTCTCCCGTAGTAGGAATCGAACCCGCGCCTCTTGCGTCTCAGCTAAGCAAGCACTCGCCCGCCACGCCACCGAGTTCGTCTGAATGTCTGAATAGATATAATAAAGTTCGCGAAAATACCTTTTTTTTTTCTTCTGTAGTTGCAACCTGTCGCAACGCTATGCACGCATTTTACCAAAGAGATCGCTTCTGTTCAGAAATAAAATGTTTGATGAAACCGGATGAAACAGTACCTAGGTAATAAGTGGAATCTTTATTCATGATTATTCTACTTATGAATAAAGACTTTCGTTTTTGTAGGCTCGTTGGTAACAGACAAAAATTAAAAACACCCCTAGAGGCAAGTTTGCTATTTTATCCCCGTTCTGATAGTTACAGGTACGCTACAATAATGACGGACTTTTTGAGCAAGAGTGAAAAAATAAAATTGTTATCTACACTCCTCTTGAATGTACCTATAGTGGAATGTGATTGTAGGATAATCATGCACACGTCCTCTATAATAGTGAGTGATCGATCACCACCGTATTGTTAGAGGCTCATAAGTTAAATCTAGAGAGATGTCGTCTGATGAAATCATCTATTCTTCTTCCAAGTGCTGCGCAGATCCAATACTTGGAGCCTTCAGTTAGTAGGTAGGTAGGTAGATACTTCAAAATCGCTTCCAATCTCCTAACAGCAAATCAACTTGCTTTCTAATGCCTAGAGCGGATTGCAACACAATACACAACAACCCATAGCAGCGCCATCTTTTCTACACCAACAGAACTTGACAGGACAGCTGTGGGCAGATAGTGTTTACTTTAGTTTCCTGTTTAGATATGAGTAATAATAATGTTATCTATGATGTAGATATGGGCTAATAAAATCTTTCATTTTTGCATGCTACAATCTAAACTATGTAGTGTTTATAAATTAGGCACCTACTATCAGGCATCTAGGTATTTTTTATTCGTCATAATATCATCTTAGTAGAGGCTGGTTACCCAACCAAGCATTATTATACTCAAGTTCCCGGACTGCATTCATAGATGGCGTGAGAGAAAAGAGATCAATTTGTTCAAGCAAAACCAGATTTACTTATAAAAAATGTCTTTAGCATATATAGGTAGGTATGTAATTTATCATTACATTTATTCTTGTGTAGGTGGTACCTAAGTGGATATATGTAAATGGTGGTGACATCATCTAATCTGCATAATATACTTCATGCATTTTTGATGTCTTCTAGATGGGCAAGCCAAAAACCCAAATAATTGAAGTACACACAAGTAGACATGGAATCTATGTGGTAGTATGTACCGTGATTTATTTTCTTACTATGCTCTTGAATCCGGTAAAAACACTACATAGTAGGCATTGTGTGTGGGACAATGAAAAATATTTGAAACAATAAATTAAAGTATAGTGTTATTTATTACCTCATACCTGTAATACCATATTATTCATATAAAATAATAAAATTTTAAATTAAGTGGATAGGGGTATACTTTATAGTAGGTAATGATTGGCTAAAACAGCACCATTTAGTAAAAGTTTTAAAAAATAGACAAGAACAAAGCTACTTTAAAAACAGTTTGTAAGTATGGATATACTTACATCAAATTACATGCATTCCCATTTTTTTGACAAAATGTCTAATCTACATTATTATTATAAACCAATCTACCAAGTAACAGCATCCATTACATCAAATGATTATTTGATTTACAAATTAGAATGATACTTCTTGTGCGGAGCCAAGCCAGCCGCGATCTGGCTACCCAAGTCAGGGTGCACCTGAGTGAACATCTTGATGGCTCTCTCCTGAATGAATCCTGCCGCATCCTTTAGATTGCCAACAATGTTTGCTACGGTGCGATTCTTTTCTTCAAGATTAAAAACTTTGTAGTAGAGGGTGGTGGCTTGTGAGAAGTTGTCCTCGGTCTGGCCGCTGTCGTACCTATCGACGTCTCCGCTGACGTTGTACCGCGGCTGCAGGCGCTGGGCACGCGGGCACTCCTGCGGGCCCGAGAACGAGTTGGGGAAGTAGTTGGGACAATCATTCTGGTTCTGCAGGGCTTGCGGGCCGTCGCGCTGGTAGTTGGCCACGGTCACACGGTACGGACAGTTGACGGGGATCTGCAGGTAGTTGGCGCCGAGCCGGTGGCGGTGCGTGTCGCTGTACGAGAACAGACGCCCCTGCAGCATCTTGTCGGGAGAGGGCTCGATGCCCGGCACCAGGTTGGCGGGGCTGAAAGCAATTTGTTCCACTTCGGCAAAGTAGTTCTTCGGGTTTCTATCCAAAACCAATTTCCCAACCGGAATGAGGGGGTAATCAGAATGAGGCCAAATCTTGGTCAAGTCAAACGGATTGAACTTGCAGTTTTCAGCTTGCGCCATTGTCATGACTTGAATGTAGAAAGTCCAACTCGGGAAGTCTCCTTTTCCGATGGCATTGTAGAGATCCCTGATGGAATAGTCAGGGTCCGACGATGCTAGTTCGGCGGCCTTTTCAGGTTTCAGGTTCTTGATACCTTGATTAGTTTTGTAATGGAACTTGACCCAGTGGGCGACACCTTGCGCGTTGACGACCTTGAACGTGTGGGAGCCGTAGCCGTTCATGTGCCTGTAGCCGTCGGGGATCCCGCGGTCTCCGAACAGGTAAAGCGTCTGGTGGGCGGACTCTTGTCTCAATGTCAAAAAGTCCCAGAACATGTCAGCGTCCTTCAAGTGGGTAGCAGGATTGCGCTTCTGGGTGTGAATGAAGCTGGGGAAGAGGGTCGGATCCCTGATGAAGAATATGGGGGTATTGTTGCCCACGAGGTCCCAGTTTCCATCGTCAGTGTAGAACTTTACAGCGAAGCCTCTCGGATCCCTGACAGTATCGGCGGAGCCACTTTCACCGCCAACAGTTGAGAAACGAACAGCGATAGGTGTTCTCTTTCCGATGGATTCGAACACCTTGGCGGCGCAGTACTTGGAGATATCGTGAGTGACTTCGAAATATCCGAAGGCCCCGGCTCCCTTAGCGTGAACTACACGCTCAGGAATACGCTCTCTGTCAAATGAAGATATTTCGTCAAGGAAGTTGACATCTTGCAACAGAGCCGGACCATTCTTGCCAACAGTTTGAATGGCAGTCTTCACTCCAACCGGCGATCCAGACTTAGTGGTGATAAATCCAGGTGATTCCTGAAAAGATACAAATGAATCAAGTCAGAACTCTGAAGTTATTATAAAACTTGCAGATATGAGAGCTTAGAGTGTTATGAGCTCAAGGTAAAACCAAATATTTATTATAATTTAATATCTAATCCAATTTATTTAGAACTTGGGTATAAATACTAATATACATAAAAGATAGTCCAAGGCTTGCAATAACGAATACTATACATATACTATCCTAATAATATTATCAAAATTTTGAAAGAGGCTACCGTGGATAAGAGTTGCACAGGACCGAGGAAGCTGGCAATATCGAATGGAGGCCTATACCCAGCAGTGAGTGATACCAGGTTGAAATGATGATGATGATGATGAATAATTTTATAACTTTGTAGTTAAGATGGTAGTATGTCTAGTGATCTTGCTCAAATGTCTAAACCGATTTGAATGGATTTTAGTGTAATAGTTTACCTACAGTAGACCTGTGTAGCCAAGTCACATAGCGTCTAACGAAGTCGTTATACGCTACCGTGAAACTGTATGGGACTGGCATAAGCGATCGCTACTCGCATGGTGACATTACGATCGTCAGTCCCATACATTTGAGAATGTAGCGTCTAATGACTTTGTTAGACAGAAAGTAACTTATCTAGTCTCTTAAATTGCATTATAAAGGCTACTATTTATTTAGGTACAACGGGAGCCAAGCCACAGGCAGAATCTAGCTTTTTAATTAGTTACTATAGGAATTAAAAACTATTGATACCAAGATAAGCTAGTTTATCGATGATAAATGGATTATTAATTATTTTACTTTTCTTGCATTTTAATCTTTAGTGTCTACAAAAGTGTGGTAATATAAAAATGGTAAGTAAATAGTAGACAGACACCTGTGTAGTGTAGGTATCACCGAATGACAGATGAATAACATATTACAGCAACTTCAACAGAACATTATCAAATGTTCTGTTAAAGTTGCTGTGATACAAGTTACAGCTAAAGGACTCTTAATGGTGTCATTTTGCCATGTAGACAAAAAATCTTTTACTATAAATAAATAACACCCAATAGTCACATACACAGTTTTGACCCCACAACAGGATTCTCTGTGTATTGGGTATCAAACTATGAGTACCATGATACCACAACAACCAGACCCAGATAAAATGTTTGCAAAATATACAAATATTTCTGAAGCAGCGGGAATCGAACCCGCGCCTCTTGCGTCTTGCACCACGGAATCGAGGCCGTCTTTCGTTTCTAAATAAGGCATTTAATTAGTGAATAGGCGCTTATTGAATGATAAGATAACTAATTTACACTCTTTGACCAACCTAATTAATTTACAAGAATACTTAACAAAATAGGACAAAGGTCAAATCAACAATGTACGCAGGTAATTAACACAAAAGATATAAGAACATAATTTACATTAAGACAATAAATGAATATCTATGGACATGAAGTAGCTGTAAACTTATCAAGCAGTATATGTGTTGTGTGCATACCATAGGTACTAGATAAGACTTGCAAAGCAAAGTTCAAAGTACATACACATCTAATAAAATAAACATAATGCATTGCAAAGATGGATTTGATAAGGTACCTCTATAAGTGATATTTTTTAAAACCAATCATTTGACATGTTTATTGAAAATAATATAGTCCTTTTTATCATTAATAAATAAATATTTGTAGAACATACAAACATTTCTCCCATAGCGGGAATCGAACCTGCGGACGTAAGAACGTCTCAGCCAAGCACTAGCCCACCACGACACCGAGGTCGTCATTATTAATAACAGCCATAATCGATCAGCTTAATGCTTATCAGAGTGGTCTGACACTGCTGAATTTTTTTAGTAGGTAACGCTTAGAATATTTGTACAACTGTAATTTGTACTCTTTGTACTCAACGCCCTACAGCCACATAGATAGCAAAGTACATAGTCTGGTTGGACTGAACCTGATTAAATCTATAAAAACTTATAGAAAATGTGAAGTAAAACCAATATCATACATTAATTACCCCTGACTTAACGATCCTTACTAGGTTTGGGCCTCTTTCTTCAAGTAATGCATGGTTCGTAAATATTTAAAAGAATTTTTTGGTAGGTACCTACCTATTTACCTGCTTTCTGTCACCTTAACCTTCTTGTTCTAAAAAAACAGGTAGGTACCTATATGCTAGGTAAGTTTTTTTAAGAACTTACCAGACTTGTAAAGTGAGTAAACAAACAAATTAAAATTCATGCACACTCACTCACTTCATTATCAATTCAAGGATGGCAGCTTGCTTGCTAAATACAGGTGAAAAATACCTGTTGTGAATGTGTGAATGACTAGTAAGTAGGTAAGTATGAAGTAAAATTAAATAAAACTTCCTATACTTTTTTCAAAGTATAGTAGCTAGGTATATTATTGTAACATGTTTACCAACCTTCAATGATTTCTTGTAGTTGACGAGTTGGTCAGAACTGGGGTCCCTTGAAGACATTTTGTAAAGCTCACAGTCACGACTTTAAAATCGACGGAACGACACACTGGACGCGTCCACAAGCACTAAATACCAGCGAAGTTACCGCCGACCCTCCTTATATAGAGTTTGTAGCGAAGTGATAAACAACATGAAACGAGTGCAACCGGTGACCGACGACGCCTACCTAACCTACCTATAAAACTATAGGACCTTACACGTATTTTACATTACACAATGATTTGTAGAATTTTATTTTATTTATAGATTGGATAAAATACCTACACAGGTAGGTAAAAATTAAACTTTTGTTCGTATATCGAGGGTTGGGAATTAAGGTTTTGTTGAATAGGCTGAGAACTTGGACGATTATTCGTCCAAGGCTGAGAAACAGTAGAGTAGAAACAAAAGAAAGAAGAATGTTGTGAATTTAGAACGTATGTTGGTAGTATTATGCTTTTCGATAGTTATGAAGTACAAGTTAAGGAATCAAATACAATACAAACAAAACAAATGTAGGTACTTAGCTAATTGCTAAATTCTAGATAGGTAGGCGAGCGACTCGAGAAACCAAGGCCGTGTCATGTCATGAGGAATTGAGGGAATAAAGGGGTCAGTCAGTCAGTCTCAGTCTCAGCTGTCCCGGTCAGGTCAGTTTTTGTAATTGTGTTTTTTAATTTTTTTATTGGCCATATTATAATATATCCAGCCAGGGCCAGGATAGGGAACCGCAAATTAACTTGTAGGGAAGGTGAAAGTCTCGATGCGATGAGAGCAGACAACAAAACAATAACACAGCAGCCATTATTAGGTAGGAAGGTCTAGCTAAACATTCGAAACTCGGACTCGGACGGGCCCAAGGGCGATGTTTGGTTGGGCCGACTTGGGCCGTAGAGAAAAAAAAAAATAACAGAGGACACGCTCGAAACATGAATAAATCCAGAAAATCCAAATATACACACAATAAATACAAGATCTTTCTCTTTTATAGGTGACTAGCTGACCCCGCGAACTCCGTAGGTAGGTAGGTACTGCCTTAGAATTAACTAGTTGTTGCCTGCGACTTCGTAGGTACTCGTCGGTTTACTTTTAAAGTATCACACCGCCCGCCCTTTAAAAAGTTACAATAAAAACTTTGAAAGGTATTCGAACCGAGTCTCAAGCAAATCTCACCACGCGTTAAAAAGTTCCTTATAGGTAATCGTTTTCACCCCTTTTGGGATTGAATTTTTAAAATCCCGCCTTCGTCGGTGGATTTGTTCTAAAAGGAAGCTACCTTCCAAATTTCAGCTTTCTAGCTTCAGCGATGATGAATCAGTCAGTCAATCAGTCAGGTTTATAAGGTATAGATAATGCAAATTTTCAAATGTTTAACCTAATCCAACAAATCAAAAACCATGAAATCGGTGCAGCTAGAGGCCCTGCAAGAAAAAGAAAGCTGCTGACGACCCGATTGACATGAATGGCATTGTCAATAATTATCATAATTGTCAAAATGTCAAATTAACTGTCTTGTCTTGTCTTACTTAAAGTGTTCTAAGTAAGCGTTATCCTGGTTACTTAATCTTTTACATCCTTTTTTTTCATTTTGGTATCGATTTACAGAATAAAAAGTAGCCTATGTCCTTCCCCGGGATGGAATCTATGCCAAATTTCATTAAAATCTGTTCAGCAGTTTAGGTGTGAAAAGACAGACGAACAGAGTTACAAGCATTTATAATTTTATACACATATATTAGTAGGTACTTAATTAGTATCAATAATGTATTATTATGATTCTAAACTTAGTTAGATAACTAACTACGTATAACGTACCTATAGCAAAACACTACTAAACCGGAAATCGACGAACCATTTAGCTGTTGATAATAATTTTAATATCTTTCTATGCTGCCTTCCTAGTGAAGAACGCAGTAACTAGCATTTTTGACAAAAATTAGTAAGATACATAATATTCGGAATCGCTTAACAAAATACAACATTCTGTTCTCATTTTTCTTTAAAACATGTTTGACATAGTTACTGCGTTCTTCACTAGGAGGGCAGTATGGCTCTCGGGTGTTCCGGTAGACCGCCATCTAGGAAGCGATTGGGAACTATTTATCAATCTTATGAATGTTCCTCAATGTTTAATAGAATATTAATAAAATTGACCTTAGATTCCATAATCCCAGGGAGAAGATAACAGGTACTCGCTCGGTACTCGTAAGGTTGGTATTCAACCTAACAAGTAACTTTATCCAACCAATGTACCTAATGTTAAAGAAATTTGACAACTTCATCAAATGTACTAGCAAACTACTAGACTAGAAACTAATTGTTTTTGGAACATATATATTAGAATAGATGGCGTTGGCTTGACTAGGATGTCTGAGAATGTCTCACTAGGTCACACTAAATAATTTTATTACTTACTACTTGTATCTAACCCATAATTAAATAAAAAAATCTATTGTATCTTAAGTATATGTATAGTTGACTGGCGGATAATGACATAATTCTATTTTCTTTTGAGCACAACCTCGGGTCGAGACAACGGACCACATACCATGACAACACTTACCAGAGCAGCGCCATCTGTTTGGAAAGCTGAAAGCTAGGTTACGAAAAGAATGCAAAAAGACGAAATAATACAGTAATCATTATTTATAATTAGTTACCACAGAAGATAAGCTGGCAAAAAATCTACCTAAATTGAATAGGTAGTTAGTTATATTTAGTTAGTAGGTACCTAATTATCACAGAAAATTCCAAAGTTCTGTCGACTTGTTGAAGACAAGTTCCTTCCCTTGCCTCAGGGCTAATTTTACCTCGTACCTCAATCATACTTCCTATTTAACCTATTATTATTATAAAGTTTTTGTGTGTGAATATTTGTTATCACGTACCTCCGTGATTTTGAAGAAATTTTAATGTAGATAGTTTAAGTTCTGGAAAAACATATAAGAAGTAGTGATGGGTCAAAATTCGTTTTACATTCGGTTTGACCGAATTTCGGCAGCTTGAGCCGAACTTCGGCATAGCCCGAAATTTGGTTTAAATGCCGAACATTCAGTACAAAAAAAAAGTAAAATACCTACATGCACTATTATAACTGATATTAATAGAAATCATATCATCATTAACCGTAAAATAAAATTAGACCTGTGTAACATAATGTCCCTATAAGCCCGAAACGGGGGTGTTCTATACGTCATTGCGAACAACGTTTGTTCAACGACTTTTAAAATTTCAAAGGTTTTCATTCATGAAATGTCTCTTAAACTTTGCTCCAATACGTAACTTGACACAACATGAGGCATCCCTATTTACAGCTGTTTTTTGACCTTTAAGTGTGAACTCTAGATGAAACAGGTAACAGAACAGACACCATTAGTAAAATGCCTACCTACTTACCTAATAACGAGGTGGCTTAATAAGTAATTTCTATTTTTTTTTTGAAGGCCTAGTGGTACCTTGGTATTTATTGGTAATTAAAATGTAAGGTCACATCACGACTAAAATCCCTAGGCACCGTAAACATCCTTTCAGATCTCTTTGTTAAGTACCTAGTATAGGAGATAGGTACCTTACCTACTCAATTTTGTACCTACCTACTCGGGCCTTAAAGGTATCCTCAGTGGGTGCCAAGGAGTATGAGAGGATGTCTACCGTGCCTGAGGATAAAGCCGTGATACCTACTCAATTTTGTACCTACCTACTCGGGCCTTAAAAGCATCTTGAGTAGGTAACAAGAAGTATGAGAAGAGGTCTACCGTGCCTGAGGATAAAGCCGTGACCCTATTCCACTTTAGTTTTTCCAACGATGTATTATTCCAATATTCATTGGAGCATTTTTCAATGCAATTTTGTACCTACCTACTTGGACACTAAAGTCAAAGGTTGTGACTTATCTGTCTTACTAATCTTCATTTTCATCGTGAACAGCCTATTTGTCATTGGTTGCATTGAAACAACAACAACAACTAGTGGGATGGCACCTCGCCCTAATTGGCTGTCGGTGCCTTTGCTAAATTCAAAATCCGCAACCGTCAACCGACACCGCACCGCAAGCGTTTGTTTAATAAAATCAAATTGGTTCCGTAGGTTTATTTGTTTTTTACTTTTCTTGATTGAACTACGTAATTGTTGGTAGGTTATTATGTAAGTAGGTAGGTACCTAGTAGCAAATGGGGATGGAGCCCATGGTAGCATATTGGTATGAACCCCGCCTTCCCATCCTTAAGTCGTGAGTTCGAATCTATGGATTTTTCGATTCGAAATTTATGTGTGCAATATCAATGCTCTCAAACGGTGAAGGAAAACCTCGCGAGGAAACCAGGCATGTCATAAACGTGTGTCAAAGTGTACGAAAGGAACCTTCAAGGTGCACTCTAATCCTTCCACCACACTGGTTCAAAAGAGCTAGCGACACGGACACGACGACAGTAGTAGTAGTAGTAGTAGATGTATGGTGAAGTTTTTTCCTTTTTTTTCCCAATCGGTATTTAGTGGGTTACCCCAGACAAGGAACCCTAAAAATTCGGCTTTCGGCAATAGGTACCTACTTTTGGTCGCAAAACAGATCGGTTTTTATCAGTCGCAATTAGCATTCGTTCCTTACAACAACTGCAACAAGCAATCTCTCGGTTCGCGTAACTAATTAACGTACGATACGATGTCGGCTTTGTACTCAAACGGTGAGTATTATGATATGGTGTTGTGTGTGTGTGTTGGAGCAGCACCAAATAATTAATAGCTTAGTAGCGGCGCGTCAGCTCTACAGAGAGCGTTATCCAGGGCGGCCATTGCCATCTTACGGGCTATTTTCTGGGATTGGTGAACCGTCTTCTCTCGACGGGATCTTTCCACCGGCGCACCAGTGAGGGAAGACCGGGAATTCGGTGGTGTGTTGTACCTACTTCCCTTTGATGGATACCGAGTACCTACTGTGTGTGTCAACAGTGATAAAATTCAGTGATAGGTAGGTATGATGATAGGTACCTAACCTATCACCCTACCTAGTAGGTACCCCATTAGTACCTAGCTTACTAATAAAAAATGACAAAAATAATTTTGTGATTGTGAATGTGAATGTGTACCAGTAATACCAACCTAGGTACCTACATACCTACCATGTCAATTAGCCGTGTTCCGAGCCAACCAAGAAGAAGGGAGAAAAGGTATAACTTAACTTTTCCTGTACCTAGGTCCTTAGGTAACTACCTAGGTAGATGTAGGTAGGTAGTTGTTTTTTTATGTGTGAAAGATATCGTGATTTTAATCTTCGACTTTAATTTCTACGTAGAATTTGGTGATTACACCTAGGTACTTTTTGAAACTTGCCGCGCGTTCAATTGTCTGCGTATGTGTGGGTCCGACGCGATAGGAGGGTGCGCGTGTGTTTGTTACCTACGCAAATGGTAAACAAACACATAGGGTTGTCACAAATTTCTCATGAAATAATTTGTTTTTATTTGTATTGGAATTTCAAATATGATGTATTGAACTTTTGCACACGTCAATGTATTCAAGTGCTCGGTCTGAATCCACCCCTTTCGGCCTTATAGGGACATTATGTTACACGTTGTATACTCATAGTCATTTATTTTAGTTAGGAACTATTATTATTATTTATTTATTTTTAGCTTATGTTGTCCTAAAGTTTGGGATATCTACCTAAAATAAAACAAAATTTTTGAAAACTACTCTTAAAAAGGTGTCAAAATGTAAATTGTTATATCAACTTATTATGACGAAGGTAACATTATTATTACAGTATTGTGAATTGATAACACACGGATCGACAGTTCAGATAATATGTTAGTATCGATACAAAAAAGGCGAACATCGAAAACACGCATGTTACTACGGTTTTTTTTATGTTTTTAGGTCTGTAGCTGACACAGCTACTTACCTGTTTACCTCACAACCTTACCATACCATACCAGTACCAAGAAATACCTTTTAGAATACCAAGATTACCAGGATTACAGGGAAGAAAGAAAACACAATCAAGAAACTTTAATTCACCAACGTTTGACCTTTATGTATCGTGAAACAAGAACTGCACATCACTGCACTGCGAGCTCCATCACCACCAACTCTTCGTGACGACGTTCACCGGGCTCACATTTTCACTACAGCTCCCACTTTCACCATCGCGACGAGCACCGAGCGAGATCACGCAGCACTTTACACAGACGTCCGTTCTCCACCGCAGTCGCAGCCGAATGAGGGCGGAGCCGGGGCCGAACAAATATTTATAGCCTCGGGACTCGCCCCGCGTCTCTCACACCCCGCTCGCGCGCGGCACCGTCTTAGCAAGCGCGCGAATTAGATTCTTGTTTCTTATTGGTTATTTTGTGTTTTAGTTTTGTATAAATATTTGAGCCATTTTGTAAATAAATCATTCCTATTTCTACACTCCAACTGAGTCTTACTGATCTCCAAACCTCCGCAGTAGATTCCCGCAAATAGTAGGTACTACTACATTGGTGACCCCGTGAAAGACACAGCCTTCCTGAGGAGAAATCTCACGCTCAACTCAGCGCTCTCCGAAGAACGAAGACCCCCACAGAAATGGAGAATCAAGATACAAGCACCGCCACCACCGCCGCCGCCGTCGCCCTACCTCACGAAATAGCTGGCATAGCACTTTCGATGAGGATACCACCATTTTGGAGAGACAATCCCCGACTGTGGTTCATCAGCTTCGAAGCGGCAACCAACGAACTACACAAAGGAGAAGCCCAGCTAGCGCAGATGCTCATCGCCAAATTAGAAAAGCAAGACATTGAACAGATCTCCGATTTGCTTCTCCACCCGCCATCATCAAAAGAATACACCGCTCTGAAGAACAGGCTCATTTCATCATACGAAGAATCCGACAACCGCAAGCTCCAGAGACTACTGTGCGAAGTCCAGCTAGGAGACCAGAAGCCTACACAACTGCTACGGAGAATGCGAAGCCTAGCTCACGACAAGATCCCAGACTCTACCCTGCGAATGATGTGGACCAACCACCTACCTCCACACATCCAATCCGTCCTGACAGTCAGCGATACCTTCTCCAGCAGTACTTCACTCGACGAACTCGCACTGTTAGCCGACAGGATGATGGAAGCCAGCTCAAGCACGCAAGTCTCAGCCGTTGAAGCTAAATCACCACAACCTCAAGCCAACGCCGACTCGAAGTACCTCGCAGAAGAAATTCAGAAGCTGTCAGCCGAAATCGCCGCTCTAAAATCATCTCGCCAACAAAACAATCATCATCAGTATCAACCTCGACGTCCATCCCACCGTGAAAATCACTCTCCAAGCCGCAACTACATCAGCCACCGTCGGCGAAGCCCATCGCCATCACCTCACTGCTACTACCACCAAAGATTTGGCTCCGAAGCATTCCGCTGCACTACGCCGTGCTCATTCAAAAAGAATAAAACGTCGGAAAACTAGAAAGCACGCTGGATGAGGCGGAATCCGGCGTGGGCGAAATTTCATACCGCCTATTCGTCACCGACAGAAAAACGAATCTCCAATTCTTAATCGACACCGGTGCTAACATCTCCGTGTTACCTCCAGCCAAAGGACAAACACCGAAGCCACTCAATTTTCAACTCTACGCCGCTAACAATACAGTCATCCCTACATACGGAGAAAAAACGCTGGAACTGGACCTACATCTACGTCGACCCTTCAAATGGACATTCATCGTTGCAAAAGTCAGCAAACCAATCCTCGGAGCTGATTTTCTCAAACATCATCAACTCATCGTCGACCTCAAGAACAGAAGACTCATCGACTCCGTAACAAAACTATCATCAAGTTCATCAGTGCGAGCTACAAACATACCTACAATCAGAAGTATCGACGTACAAAAATCCTACCACGACATCCTAGCGGATTTTCCCGGAACTACAAGACTAACTTCAATGAACCTAACTACACTTCACAACGTCGAACATTACATCGAAACTACAGGACCGCCGCTACACTGCAAGGCACGACCAGTCGCACCTCACCGCTATGAACAAGTACGAAAAGAATTCCAAAACATGATGGATCAAGGTCTATGCCGCCAAAGCCCATGGTCTTCGCCTCTGCACATCGTACCAAAAAAGAATGGTGATATACGCGTCTGCGGTGACTACCGAAGACTCAACGCCGTCACTACACCCGACCGATATCCCATACCCAGAATCAAGGATTTCACCTACCAACTGTCAAGCAAAACTATCTTCAGTACCATCGATCTCAACCGAGCCTACCAACAACTGAAAGTTCGTGAAGAAGACGTAGAGAAGACGGCAATTATCACTCCAATGGGCTTATTCGAGTTTCAACGTATGTGCCCAGGACTTAAGAACGCCGGACAGACATTCCAACGCTTCATTCACGAAGTACTACGTGGACTCGATTTTGTCTACGCCTTCATCGACGATCTACTTATCGCAAGTTCCGACGAAGAAACTCACAAAAATCACCTCCGCGCTGTACTACAACGACTAGAAGAAAATGGCATCACTATCAATCCTTCGAAATGCGTTTTCGGCCAGCCAGAAGTCAAGTTTCTTGGTTTCACCGTCAACAGAGAGGGAATCAAACCGCCTACCGAAAAAGTCGACGCAATATGTAGCTACGCCAAGCCGAAAACAATAGAAGAATTACGGCGATTTCTCGGCATGATCAACTTCTACCGCGAGCACATACCTAAAGCAGCCGAAATTCAAGCGCCACTCCACGCATACCTACACAACGGGAAGAAAAAAGATCGGTCACAAATCGAATGGAACGACGAGGCAACGAAAGCATTCGAAGCGAGTAAACTGGCGATTCAAAATGCTGCTTTACTCGCGCACCCATCTCACGAAGCGCCAATTGCTATCTTCAGCGACGCGTCCGACCAATCAGCAGGCGCCGTGCTACAACAGTACATCGACGAAAAATGGCAACCACTCGGCTACTTCTCAAAGAAATTCTCCGACGCGCAGCGTAACTACAGTACATTCGACCGAGAGCTACAAGCTATCTACATGGCAATCAAACATTTTCGAAAAACGTTCGAGGGGCGAAACCTCATCGTTTTCACCGATCACAAGCCGCTAACCTTCGTGCTACAAAAACCTCCGTCAGCCTCAGAAACACCACGACGCGCAAGACAGCTCATCTTCATCAGCGAGTTCACCACCGACATAAGACACGTCAGCGGGAGTGACAACGTAGTCGCCGACGCACTCAGCCGCATACCTATCGAAGCAATCACTTGCCCAACATCAATGGATTACGACAAAATCGCCGAAGCGCAAGAAAGAGACAGAGATACTATCGACCGCCTCGCAAGTCAAAATAATTTGGATCTCCGACGAGTCTCAATACCTGGTTCGCAAAAACCTATCTACTGCGAAATGTCAACATCCTGCATTCGTCCCTACCTACCTGCAGAATATCGACGCGCCGCATTCGACTCACTTCATTCGATCAGCCACCCAGGGATAAGAACAACCCGCAGGTTGGTCAGTCAAAAGTTCTTTTGGCCGTCGATGAACAGCGACGCAGGGACGTGGGCGAAACAATGCCTACAATGTCAGCGGTGTAAAGTTCAAAGACACACAACGAGCAGCCTATCCACTTTCGCACCAGCTGACCGCTTTCAACACGTACATATCGACATCGTTGGACCGCTACCTACTTCACCACAAGGACATCGATATCTTGTCACCATGATCGACCGAGCGACAAGATGGCCCGAAGCAATACCTACAGACGACACATCAGCTGAGACCGTAGCAAAAATAGTCTACGAACACTGGATTACTCGCTTCGGTTCACCAAGGCTAATAACCACCGACCAAGGAAGAAACTTCGAAAGTCGACTATTCGCCAAGCTACTTCACACTGTTGGGACTGAGAAGACTCGCACTACAGCCTACCATCCACAAGCAAACGGCATAGTCGAAAGATGGCACCGCTCACTCAAGACCGCGCTGAAAGCTCGTCTATCAGTACATACATCGTGGATAGACGAGCTACCTACAGTTTTGATGGGTCTACGCGCCGCCGCACGCTCCGACACTGGTGTGAGCGCCGCTGAACTTACCTACGGATACAACCTTCGCCTACCATGTGATTTCTTCACCACTCCATCATCAGCTGAGCCCCAGGACATGGACTTCGATTATGTAAGCCGACTACGCTCAACAATCAACGCCGCACGTCCGAGTCAGCCCACAACATCACACGGAAACAAACGTCCTATCTTCGTACATAAAGATCTACAAACCTGCGAACAAGTCTTCATCCGCAACGACGCCGTGAAGAAACCTCTGCAACCTACATACGAAGGACCTTACAAAGTACTGGAGAGGAACAGCAAGACTTTCAAGATACTACTACCGGAGAGAAGATCGGCAGTAGTATCTATCGATCGACTTAAGCCTGCCTATACAGTCGACGAAAGTAGCTACGATACCTACCTACCTGTACCTTCATCAAGCTACTTACCATCATCACATCAAATACCTGCACCAGCGGACAATAGTCATCATTTACCACCAGCACCAGCTTCATCACTTCCCCCACCAGCGACTCAAGACTCTACCACAAGCCAAACATCGCGCCAAGTTCCATCATCGATCCTGAGGACAACTCGGAGTGGACGCGATGTCAAGCTTCCGGTACGCTTTCGCTAGGGAAGGAGCCATGTAGCTGACACAGCTACTTACCTGTTTACCTCACAACCTTACCATACCATACCAGTACCAAGAAATACCTTTTAGAATACCAAGATTACCAGGATTACAGGGAAGAAAGAAAACACAATCAAGAAACTTTAATTCACCAACGTTTGACCTTTATGTATCGTGAAACAAGAACTGCACATCACTGCACTGCGAGCTCCATCACCACCAACTCTTCGTGACGACGTTCACCGGGCTCACATTTTCACTACAGCTCCCACTTTCACCATCGCGACGAGCACCGAGCGAGATCACGCAGCACTTTACACAGACGTCCGTTCTCCACCGCAGTCGCAGCCGAATGAGGGCGGAGCCGGGGCCGAACAAATATTTATAGCCTCGGGACTCGCCCCGCGTCTCTCACACCCCGCTCGCGCGCGGCACCGTCTTAGCAAGCGCGCGAATTAGATTCTTGTTTCTTATTGGTTATTTTGTGTTTTAGTTTTGTATAAATATTTGAGCCATTTTGTAAATAAATCATTCCTATTTCTACACTCCAACTGAGTCTTACTGATCTCCAAACCTCCGCAGTAGATTCCCGCAAATAGTAGGTACTACTACAGGTCCTTTGAAAGTAGTTTATACCCGAATTCGCAACCCTGGAAACCCTGTTCTGCTCGAGATATTTCGAAATTTTTGGCCATTTTTCATTTTTTTTTCAAAAGAACTATCTTTCAGTTATCTTTCTTCTATACTTCTGCAGAGCTAACTTTTGCTACAATTTGAACGTAATCCCGAGTAGGTACTCCATTTTCATTGGTTGCGGAGTTCATTGGATCATGGTTGGTCAAAGATGGGCAATTTTTAAAAAGTGAACTTATTGGTAGGGTAGTTTTCCAAGACAAGTAAATACCTATTTCATTGTCTATGTAGGTTTTCGTTGTTTTTTTTTACGTTTACCTACGTTTAATTCTTTAGTGTAGGTATGTTTATTTAAAGCCATGTTATAAAAACATTGTACCTACTGAATAATGTTTGTATTTCTTTAAAAACCGTGCAAGAATGTGAATTTAACAAAATTTTGTCGCACATTTTTGCACGTATATTTAAAAAAATACGTACCTAACAATCAAATCAAAATTAGTACAACGTTTTATAATTTAGACTAAATCCGTATTACTTATTTTTTATTATTGAGGAAACTATGAATCCTAGGGGCACTATTTTTGAATTCAATTGAAACTAATTAAATTATCTACAATTTCTTTCTCATGACTGTTCTGAATATTAGTTCAGCCAGAGCGTAAGAACTAATATCTACTTTTGAAAAATTGCCATCTTTGTGACAAAGTTTGTCTAGCTGTATTTCCGCAACCAATGGACCGAGAGTACTTGGATTGGGCTCAAATTGTAGCAAATTTAGTTAGCTTTACAGAAATATAGCACAAAAATCCCTAAAAACGCTTCACAAAGGAAGTTTTTTCGAAAAAACTGAAAAAAGGGGCATAATTTTCTTTGGGTATAAATTACTCTCAAGGGACCAACATAATATAAAAAAATCGTAATACATGCGCGTTTGCGATGTTTGATGTCGATATAATACTGGCCTAAGCAGTTCGTTAGGATTAAAGTGTAAATTTGACAACAAGATAAATCATTAGTACCTAGGTAGGTACTCGTATCTACCGTAACCATACCGTACCGTAAAACGTAAGCAAATTTTTGAAGGTCTTTGGAATACCTAATAAGGCACACAAAGTTACTACCTCCTACTACGAGGCCTAGTTATCTATATATAAAAAATCATTACAGTTACATAACTACAACACGAACGAGGTAAGCAAGTTGGTACCTACCTTAGGTACCTACTTGACCAAGGTTGTAGGTATGTTAGATAGTTACCACTAACCTAATAAAATTATTGATTCATTTACTGAATTTGAAGCAAAAATAGGATAATAGGTTTAGCTGTCTATTTATTTATGTCTGTACTAGCTGCCGCCTGCGGCTTCGCTCACCTGGTACCTGGATAAAAAATAGCCTATATGTTAATCCAGCACATGTACTATGTATATTCCAAGTTTCATTCAAATCCGTTCAGCCGGTTAGGCGTGATTGAGGCACAAACATCCTCACAAACTTACGCATTTATAATATACTAGCTGCCACCCGCGGCTTCGCTCGCGTGGTATCCGGATAAAAAATAGCCTATATGTTAATCCAGTACATGTACTATGTATATTCCAAGTTTCATTAAAATCCGTTCAGCCGTTTAGGCGTGATTGAGGCACAAACATCTAAACTTACAAACTTTCGCATTTATAGTATAAGTAAGATTAGCTGCCGCCCGCGGCTTCGCTCACGTGGTACCTAGATAAAAAATAGCCTATACGTTAATCCAGCACATGTATTATGTATATTCCAAGTTTTATTCAAATCCGTTCAGCCGTTTACTATAATGTTAGTGTTGAGCTTTCTAAGTTCGGCTTTTTAAGTTGGAGACAAAAAATCAAGTTCAGTATTTTTTTAATTTACGCGCCCGAAATCGTAGTATACCTAAAATGTTTTACGTTAGCTAGAGCTCAAGGACGGCTCAAGGTTATAACAATGCAAAGTTGTAATGTAAAGCAAACTTGTGCTTTTAGGACTTCAAACTAGGTAATGTATCATAGTATTATGATTAACATAATCTTAGTTACCTTTAAATTAAATTTTACATTAAATTACTTTACTATTTATTTGCTCAACAAATTCGTTTAAAGAGCAGTTACAAAAAAACCAAGTAAGTAATTCGAGTCAAGTTTTTGAACGTAGCATTAAACCACGGACATTAAAGTAGACCATAGACAAGCATTACCGTTCACCTTGCCGTTCACCAAGCCGTTCACAGCCGTTCACCTTGATAGAAAAGTCATTCGCTTTTTTAGCAGTCAGTACGATTCTAGACAGTTCAAAACAAGCCTGAGTTTTTGAACTACCTAAAAAAATGGTTTGCTCAATATCAACAACCAACATAAACGTAAGCTCATAGTACGCCCCCTGAAACGATTATATTATGAAGTGAATGTTCCTCATTTCGTTTATATTATTTTTTTGTAGTGGCAACCACCAAGTACTATCTGGCAACTCCTTTCACTACGACTCGTAGAGTAGGAAAAACGCCAGTCATCATTTTTATCGATAGTTTGGCTATCGATATAAAAATGATATATAAATGATTGTATACTAACCAAGTATTACGAGGATGTTTTTAAAAATACCTGCTAATTTTGATGCGTCTTAATTTTTTGCATTGTACCTTAACTATAAGATATCTATGTATAATATGATTGCAGTCATTAGCCAAACTATAAGAAATACCTAAAGTTGTTAAGAAAGGCACTTTAAATAAGCAATAATAATAATTATTTCAAAACTTGAATCGAGCATTGCAGATCGACTGTAATAACCTCTTGAGGTGCGTCGGTTTATTCATTGCTACTAGAAATCCAAGACACCCCATTATAATATTATTAATTCCTCATTCACCATTTTGCTAGGTATACCAATACTGGAATACAAGCACCTGTGGTAAGACTTTGTAACCAGTCATTTGTTCATTCAATAAATTATGAATTTGTATCGAGTAGTGTGGTAATGGGAGTACTTATGTAAAACCTTCAATGGTTTACTAAACCTTAGTTTTAAGTTGAAGCTAATATATTTGGCTAGTTTGATCACTCGATTCTATTATGATTTGATATTCCATTGAATAGTTAATAAACATCGATATGACGTTGCTCTTTCTCTGCCCTACCAGCAACAAAAGTATTACTTGTCAATTGCACTGACGGAGAGCAAGCAGTGAACATCAAGGAGAGGTCGTGGAGGATTTTACCATCTAGCCACCATCGCCGTTCGCCAATTACACCATGGTTGATACCGAAAAAGCGCCGCAGCCACAGCCCCAACAGCAGCAGCAAGAAGACCCACAACAAACACCCCTGCCGCAAGCAACCAAGCCAGCAGCCAAACAAAAGCAGGTCATTGGTGAGTACCGCTACGCCATCTTATATTTTTGCGTGCGCCGGCATCGATCGTGAGCACATGGTTTGTAAATTGCGGAATCCTCTGAATATTTTACTTTTATTTTTTGGGAACGTTGAAGTAATCATCTGTAAAGCTGAAATATGACACGTGTGTTAGCTACCATCAAACATAGTGGCCCTCTTTATGTATATTGATCGGTAGGTAGGTATGTTGACCCCGTAGCGTTTGGTTGGCTGTCTGTGTCACGCGAAACAAATCAATAACCGCGCGAAACGAGATGCGTCGTAGGTAACCGCGCGAAACGAGATGCGTCGTAGGTAACCGCGCAGTTTGCGAACCCCAAAGCGCATAACTGCTAAAAGGGATTAATTTTTAGTGCTTAGTTTATTAAGATGGGTATAATGCAAACGTTCGAGAGGGAAGTTGAATTCAGTAAGTGGCCTGCTACGCTATCAGACGCCTACCTACCAAATGTGTATAAATATCGCTGACGTCACCGCCAATTTAGAGACAGGAACTAAAACTGCATTGTCTATTTGATGATATTTGATTTGATGAAGAATGCAATTAGCAAGGACAACCTACCTTCAACTTGGCACTAAATTCGTTGTTGCTAGTTAAACAGTTTATTGTAGATACTTTATCATTATCAAGTTCGCAGGTCTATGGTGGCCTACATAATGGGCGGCAGCTAGGTATAAATAAAATTGCAACATGAATATTTTCTTTCTTTTGCAGCTGAACGAGTTTCGGGCACTGTCAAATGGTTTAATGTCAAGAGCGGATACGGGTTCATCAACAGGTATGTTTCTTTTCAGTACAACTTCTACTTATATTATTTGTCTCTCAGTCACCCTACTTTTAAATAGATTATACATCAAACTAGCCCTGGAGAGGACTTTTTATAATTTCACTACTATATCGTCAGCAGCATCCCTCTGCCTGTGATTCAAATTTTCCATTATTATGGAATTCCCTTTCCTATTTTTATGAAACAAACATTTAACATTACCTACTTTATAACACAATTAACATAATTATGCCTGTAAAATTCTATCTATCTAATCAGCCTGTGTGCATACTGCTAGGTGGCCTTCCTATCTATTATGCTGTTCCTTCCAGTCCCTTGCCAGGCTCGTCCATTGCTGCCCAGTTAGGTTAGGATGGGTGGTCTGCCTCATGGTCATGTGGTGTAGCGGGTGGCAGCTAGTATTCTATCATTCTGTATAGAGAAGTGTCCCACCCATCTCCACTTTCAGCTTGTACTACTACCAATACTAGAATAGAAAACATTTATTCGACCACCACAGAAATAACATAAATAAAACAGAACTAAACAAAACATAACCTCTACTTGTGGCGGTGAAGCGGTGTACTAATATCATGTCACTAGTTCTTTCTGACCAGTGTCACTTGTGGTCTAAGGATTTCAGATGCGGCTTAAAGGTTCCTTTCGTGCACTTGACACATCATGCTTTCGAACTTAGTAGGTTCTACTATATATATCGGTTTCATCACTATGTTTTCCTTCACTGTTTGAGAGTGCTGGTAGCACATAGAAATACAGAAAAATTCAATGGTGCATGATAGGATCCTATGACCCACGACAACGACCTTAGGATCAGAAGGCGGGGCTGCTACCACTAGACCACCAGTGCTCTGATGTAATAATAAATAAATAAATGCATATTTACATAGATAAATCTACAGTAGGTTTAATGACATGTCCCTACAACGATGTGAAACATATTTAATTGTAATAAATTCGTTTGTGCAGAAATGACACCAAGGAGGATGTGTTTGTGCACCAGACCGCTATCGCCCGCAATAACCCCCGCAAGGCTGTGCGTTCGGTCGGCGACGGAGAGGCGGTGGAGTTCGCCGTGGTCGCCGGGGAAAAAGGCTTTGAAGCAGCCGGCGTGACTGGTCCCGGCGGCGAGCCGGTAAAGGGCTCGCCATACGCAGCCGACAAACGCCGCGGCTACCACCGCCAGTACTACCCTCGTCAAGGTGGACGAGGCGGTGAAGGAGCTCCACGCAGGGGCGGGATGGGAAGACGTGGACCTCCAGCCAACCCAGGAGGTGCACAGGGAGATGAGGGAGCGGAGGGCGGGGCGGGCGGGGCAGTAGCGCCGCAGCGCAGCTACTTCCGGCGCAACTTCCGCGGGGGTCGGCGCGGAGGCGGGCCCGGGCCCATGAACCGCGGCGCCGGCTTCCGGCGCATGCGGCCCCGCAATCAGCCGGCCCAGGACGGCGCCGCACCCGACGCCGCGCCGCGTCAGAACGGCGAGGCCGAGGCCACCGCCGCCGATCCGGAAGTCAAGTCTAAGGTATCCACCAAGCCGACTGGCACCACCATCGAGACCACCACCAACGAGAGCCAAGCCTGAGAATTCCTCGCTTAGGCTTCTGCGACGTGGCACATTCTAATGTAGTTTAAGTTATTTCTAACAGTGCCACGAGCATTACATCTTGTCTCGTCTGTTCATCTGAAGAGTGTTTACTGTTGCGTCACACTAAAGTTGTAAGAACAATGTATTTACACCAGTCACAATGAAGTGGTGAAGAGGGGAGCTATTGTAATTGGAACTGCATAGTATCATGGATCAAAGATGTGATATTTTAATTACATTTTATGAAAGTAATATATTGAGTATTGTTTGGTATTTTAACATTTAACTATTTTGGTTACTAGATTGTGTATAGTTTTAAACTATGAATTAAAAGAAAGTTTATATATGAAAATCAAGCAAATTGCATGTTGTGCTTTAATATATCATTGTTATTGAGAAATGATGGTGCAGGTTCCAGTGCCCCAAGACTATGGTGATTAAATATTTATTTATTTATAAAAAAATACTAAGTTTACAAACAAAATGTCAGTGGAATGTGTTTTTAGGTTTTACTGTTTTTAATGTTTTAGTAATAGTATACAGTCTGTCCTGAACACTCAGAAAGCATTAAATTTCTTTTACCTGTGTGATCAAGTTGTTTTTCTTTTATTATAAAAACCTTGTTATTTTAGGGCGAATAGGATTATGCCTGATCCTAATCTAATTCTTAATTCTAATTAAGGTTAGGGAAGATGAAGAGTAATAGGCTAGCGTTGTATGGGCATGTTATGCGGAGTGAAGTAAGTCATGTTACAAGGCGAGTGATGAATATGAATGTGGATGGATATACTGCTAGAGGAAGGCCAAGGAAAAGATGGATGGATTGTGTGAAAGAGGATATGCGTGTGAAAGGAGTGAGTGATAGGAAAAAATGGAAGAGGGAGACATGGTGTGCTGACCCCACCTAGTGGGATAAGGGCAGGAAAATGATGATGATGATGAATTAAGGTTAGGGGAACAAAGATCTGCACTGACGTCCCGCGGTGAGGTGTATTGTGCATTGTCCCCCCTGCTAACCCTCCCCCAGCCAGCCAGACTCCTTGAAGTAATGGAGAAGGACCTTGGGATGTTGGCAGCAGTGTTCCAGTATCCTCGATGATGTTGAGGCTGTAGGTGGCGTTGATAAGGTCGATGGTGATGCCGTGCAATTCTCGATGACCGTCTGCAGTCCCGATTGATGCCTGATCCTAGCTAGGCCACAAAAAAAAACTGGGCAACTGACTGAGTATTCCGCTATGATCTCGGGAGTTTGTCGGACTCTCGTGAGTCGAGTAAGAGTTGTTTTTCTGACTTATTCCATTGTGCTCCCACTCTCATGATGATCATACAAAACTTTAAGAGTTCACTAAGCTCCCACTATTTGTGGGATTCAAAAACTCATCCAGTTTTATTCCATGTTGATCCTGGCTACATAGGGCTGTTCTATCTATTGCAGCCCGCGCACGGGGCGACCTCTAAGAACCAATTCCACTCGTGGGCTGTTTTCACATCACATCATTACTTCCAGGTGTGTGAGATCATAATGGAACGATGAGTGTTAGTGGGAGCTTAATGAACTCAAGTTTTGTATGATCCCACTGAGATCACGAGAGTGGGAGCATAATGGAATAAGCTGTTTTTCTTTAAATTAATGAAAAGTACATTCGGCGTGCAATCGCTTAACAATTGTTTAGTTCCTATTCGTAAGATAAATATTACGCTAATGTAGTTTACAATTTTATACCTTACTCTTTACTTATTTTATTTATAAATCCATGACCACAGCACTTGTGTCTCAGCCGAGCAATCGCCCGCCTCGCCACCAAGGTCGTCAAATGACAAGACAACAGGGGGGTGTTGTTAACGCGGCGGTTACGTACGACAGGTAGGTACACGGACTGATGAAATCAAGATTGAACGTGAAATGTTGCGGCGCGATCCGTTGATCTGTGATTACGATCAGAACTGTGTGATCGCGATCCAGATTGAGTGTGTACGGGCTGCCTAAGGGACAACCTTAGAATACAGAAATTCTAAGGGGACAACGGATCGTGCATTACTATATCAAAGTTGTTATCTGTTGAAAAGCGCCCTCAGACCAAATTAAAAGAGAAGACACCGCGCCGCGAACAACAAAAGTGAAGCCACACATAGGGCTTGCATTATCCGTCACATTTTGGTATTTGGATAATATGGATAATAGTGAACTCTACTATTCGGATATCCGGATTTTCCGGATAATTATTGAAATAAACTAAGAAAAACGAAAAAATATATATAAAAGTACTTTTTACTAACGTTAACGTTTACGAGATCACAAAAATTGACTAACTTCTGTCTTAAAATAATCTAATAATATATAAGAAACATTCGTAACAAACTAAAAAACAAGCTTTATTACTTCTATTAAATATAATATACTTAAGTGAAACTAACGAGATCAAAAACCACATATTATAAACTTCTGTCTTAACTTTTCTTCATTAAAATCACAGGGTATGTACCTAAAGTTAAATCAACATTTGTCATTAAATTATTAGGAACTCTTATTATTCTGAAAACTAAAACATTATCAGTTTCTTTTACCCCGGTAGTAAGATCTTAGGAAGCTCAAATAATCAAGTGAGTCTTCTTTCATAGCAGTCCTCAAATGATTGCAAAGATACCCAGAGGCAGAAAATACTCGTTCTGGTCGTCGTCTACACTGGTGGGTGGTATTGCCAGCAAAACATTATTATGCCCTCTCCAAATTCTTGCTTCTTTGGCCTCCTTGGTCAAAAAGTGCCAATCCTATCTGTATTGTTGTCAAATAACTGTGGTTTTGACGGACTGAGGAAGGATGTTGGAAAGTTTTTTCATCATGAATTTCAAAATTATCTCGGCCCTCAGAAGGTTGGCTTTTTCTTTACAGATTGATTCCACTGTAGGTTTCACAATGTTTAGAGCTTCTGATATTTCTACAAGATGCGCTTTTTGCTAAATTATTATAATCTGCACTACCTATTACATACTATATTACATTTACATTATAATAAAGAGATAAAATTTGTTTGTTTTGTTTAATGCATTGATTCCGTATATAGATTGTAATTTTTGATTAATTTTATTTACTATCCGCATTATCCGAATTATATTATATATTATCCGGATATTTTAGTCGTCACTATTCGGATTTGAAAATCGGCGGATATCCGGATATCCGGATAGCAAGCCCTAGCCACACAAAACCGTGCTCCTGCAAGTAAACATACACGGTCACGCACACGCCTACACTAAAACCATGCTCATCGCTCTTAGTACGTCACGAGTCTTAAAAATAGAATTATGCTTTCCTGTGTAGTGAAAACGTTTCTTAATTATTATACTATGAATTTAGGTTACTTGGAACACACAACCTTAAAACCTTCGACACACACATAGATAAAAAAGTGGCTTCACTTTTGTTGTTCGCGGCGCGCGGGGTCTTTTCTTTTTATTTGGTCTGAGAAAGCGCCATAATTTTTTTGACAGAAAAACAACGTTGCAAATATTATGGTAGGTAATGAACAATGAACGATATCCTTGTCGCCCGTTAAATAAATAGAATATTGGAGGAGGAATAGAGTAACTTTTTATAAGTACCTAGGTACCTACCTACCTAGGTAGGTACTGGATTCGACTGCGTGCAATTGTTAAAATCTCAACTTTAGAATAATGATGAACGTGTCAATAGCATACACACCTGACACACGCATTCTGTCCGAATATCATACTAATATTATAAAAATGCGAATTTCTTCTCTGCTGGACTGGGAGTAAAGAAAAAACAGAATCTGTTCAGCTGCTTTTCTCCCCGAGCATGTCGTAAAAGTCGACTAAGGGATAGTATCCTCCAACATGATGAGATACATTAAGCAAGTATTCCCAAGGAGGGTTGACGTCAGGCAGGCAGCCGGTCATAAAACACCTTAGCCAAAACTCTTACGGCATGGGATCATGCTGTGCCGACCCCACATAGAGTGGGATAGGGGCAGGAAGATGATGATTATAAAAATGCGAAAGTTTGTGAGGATGTGTGAATGTGACGATGTATGTTTGTGCCTCAATCACGCCCAAACGGCTGAACGGATTTGAATGAAACTAGGAATATACATAGTATGTGAGCTGGAATAACATTCATAGGGTAGGTAGGTACTTTTAGTCCGGATATCACGCGAGCAAAGCCGCGGGCGAAAGCTAGTGAAAGACAGTTTTTAGAAATACTTATAGGTAAGAGCTTAGATATAGGTACCTTTTTATCTAGGTAGGTAAGTACCTACCTACCACCTAAGCTAAACCAGCAACCTAAGGGTATGTAGGTAGGTAATAGGTATATTATACTGAGAGCGTACAAGACGGTGGGCATCTAGGTTCTGTGCAATAATAGTGTCACGTCACTACACTACATATTGCCTTGACACACAACAGTCAGCAGAGCAGTGAGTGGTGGTGGTAGGTAGTCTTAGCCGCGGCATCAAGCGCAAAGGTACCTGCCTACCTACCATCGGCAAGTCAGATCAGTCTCGCGCGCGCCACCACACTGGCAAACCTTGTCAGGCTAGCTGCCGCGTCCGCCGCCGATTTCGCGAACTTACATTATTGTGAGTGAAAATTTATCTGTCGAAACGAACGGACGTTGAATCAAACCGTACAGGGTAAGTAGGTATTTTTTATTGTCTATCTATAGAATTGATTAGTAGGTATTCTGGCGTTTTAATTATTATTTGCCTACCTGCCTCCATAAATTTCACAACTGATTAAGTAGGTAGATATTATCGAACAGAACCTACCTGTTTGGTATTTGCCAACTTTGCATTCATAACAAAGTTCTACGTAGGGGAGAAGGAGGCACCTTAGAACAAGTGAGTTCAAGACGTCATCAGTTTGAATGCAAGCAAAAAATATATTTAAAACACCGAAATAATACTGACCCCGTCACCTGTCATTAGTAGCATCCGTCAACGATGGTCAACGTACTCGAACATTTATTAGTGAGACTCAATGTTTGTTTTTGTACTATACTTGGAGACTTAGACTATACTCGGCATGCATAAGGACGCCCTGGCAGTCTTCGGGTTGCTTCGGCATCGTGGCCCGGCCAATGATGTTTTATCGAAGATGTTTTTCTATAATATCATCGAGCCCCCCCGGCGCGCCCACTATCGGCACGCCTCGGCATGCCTAAGGACGCCTCGGCATGTCTAAGGACTCCTCGGCATGTCTAAGGACTCCTCGGCATGCCTAAGGACGCCTCGGCGTGCCTTAGGACTCCTCGGCGTGCCTAAGGACGCCTAGGCATGTCTAAGGACTCCTCGGCGTGCCTTAGGACGCCTCGGCATGTCTAAGGACTCCTCGACATGCCTAAGGATCCCTTGGAATGCCGTGCCGATAGAGGGCGCTGGCGGCGCCAACAGCACCAACCAAAACATAAAAAATATATACAGGTCTATATAAATAGAAAAAAAATAACACCCAACAGTCATATACATAGTCCTGACCCCACACTAGGATTCCCCGTATCGTGGGTATCAGAAACTACGAGTACCTACCATGGTACCACAACACCCAGACCCGGAACAAATATTTACAGATCATGCAAACATTTCTTCCGCAGCGGGAATCGAACCCGCACCTCTTGCGTCTCTGCCGAGCAATCGCCCGCCACCGAGGCCGTTAAATATATAAATAACAATGTAGAGGTTAATTCACTACCTTATTTATAATATGTTGGTAAATCAATGCAATAATATTCAGTAAATTAATGAAATTCAGCATTCAGTTCATATTTCATTCTGTAATAGCTAGGTGCTACGTTTCTCAAGTATAACTGAGGTGCATGTGTGTAGGTAATTCAAAAATGTGTAGCTACAGCAGATTTTTTGGAACGAAACTTCCTTTGGAACTTCTCTGTCATGGATTTTATAGTTGTCTTTCGGCGAAACTCCATCGTCACCTTCCCATCTTGAACCTGTAAAAAACAACAAACTACACTTATTTTACTAATGATCCAAAATAATGTCTATCGTGATTTGCAATCTCAGACCAAATTTTATTTGGTCTGAGTTTGCAATATGAGGGGTCTAGATTCAAATGCTCCACTGTCCGTCCACCATTTGGCTTTTTTTGCTAGAGGACAAAAACTTCTGCCGCCTAACCAAACCTTCTTTAGTGAAATAATTTGATATCATTTTGTAGAAAAAGTATCAATACTCATCTCGTTTTTTTAATTGTATCTGCTCTGTAGCCAGAAAAACAGAAAATAAATAATTAAAAATGGACAGAGGTGGTTATGCATCTTATCGATTGATAGAGGTGGTTTTGCACTTTTTCCTTATGGATAGAGGAGGAGTTGCACTTAAGTGACTGAACAGATTGTGTTATTCATAATGGCACCATGAACCTAGCTACTTACATTTTGATATCTACTTAGGCCATTTAATCGCTTATCTATCATCAGGCGAGTTGCAGTCAAGCGCAAACATGTAAATAAAAAAAAAAAACTACGCAAAATTAGTAATTTGCTGAGGTAAATTGTTAGCACCCCTCTAGTTGATACTGTTCTGTGATTGGTTGACAAGGGACAATGGCAGTTTTGTACTTTATCGTAAGGATATTCACTATCCTTACGATAAAGTATCACTGCTTTTGCATCTAGTTTTATGTTTTGAAGGCGATTTATATGAGATAGAGGCGTTTTTGAGACAAAATGTTAAAACAGAACCATAAACAACGATGACAAGGTGTTTTCAGCATAAAAAAATTAAAAAATCCTAATTATGGATAGTGGAGGAATTGCATCTAGACCCCTCATATAGTCTAGTTTTAGTTTGCGTTTTAGTTCATAAAACATTTTTCAATTTCTGTTACATAATTAATTAAACAGAACAAAAACAATCTAACATAGTTTTATGTTTTAGATACTTTGTCGATGTCGTGGCAGCAAGACGAAGTTTTTAATGATTAGGTAATCTAATTTATTTCAAAGATTTATAAACCTCAGAAGTTTGTGGATTTTCTTCATAAATTGTCATCTTACACATGGTCCCTGTCACAGCTGACCCCTCGCAATGCTCTTCTGAATTGCTTGAAGACGTTGAGCCCTAAAATACAGAAACTTAAGTTGGCAGGTACCTCTACTGAACAAAAATAATCTGCTTTAGCTAAACGATGTTGTTTTTTTGTCGGTTTTGTCGGCCTGCTTTGATTGCTATGGTTACCATTTCGTTGCGTAGTTATTGGTTAATTTTTTTTCATATTTTATCACTGTTTGTTATAAACCTAAATTAAGTATAGTATTTTATACTATATACAGCTCGATTACCACTGACTCACTCACTGACTGACTCATTGACATCATTGTTCTCCCAGAAGGAGTCGAGATGGACGATGATGATGTATGGGGGAAGTGTTCGGGGAGTCCCGGTGAGTGGGGGAAAAATCCGAAAACCCCCATTTTCCTCCCCCCTCGCCCCCCCCACGTTCGGTGTCCCGATTCTTCCCGACGAGGGCATGTTTTTTTTATAGATTCGGATAGAGGGTGCTCGAAGAAATACAAATTTTTTTGGATCCCCCCCTTTCGACCCCCCTTTGACCCCCCCTCCTAATGGTTCTCCGAAATGACTCGTGATATGTGATTTTTTCAAGTGGATTCGTATAGAGAATGGGATGGCGAGTAAAATTTCATAAAAAAATCCCCCCTTCCCCCCCAATTTTCACCCCCTCTTTTGCGCATCTCCGAAATTACCCACGATTCGAGATCGCGGTTGGTCGATTCGTATAGAGAATGGGATGGCGAGTAAAAAATGTTAAAAAAAATCCCCCCCTCCCCCCAATTTTCACCCCCTCTTGCTTGTATCTCCGAAACGGTAAGTCCGATTGGGCTGAAATTTTGGTTCAGAGGGTTTTGAGGGTCTCCTCTAAGAAACAACATCCTCGCGGGCTGCTTGCAGCCCGCGCCCGCAAGCGAAAATACTAGTTATACTATATACAGCTCGATTACCACTGACTCACTCACTGACTGACTCATTGACATCATTGTTCTCCCGGAAGGAGTCGAGATGGACGATGATGATGTATGGGGGAAATGTTCGAGGAGTCCCGGTGAGTGGGGGAAAAATCCGAAAACCCCCATTTTCCTCCCCCCTCGCCCCCCCCACATTCGGTGGCCCGATTCTTCCCGACGAGGGCATGTTTTTTTTGTAGATTCGGATAGAGGGTGCTCGATGGAATACATTTTTTTTACTCCCCCCCCTTCGGACCCCCCTTTGACCCCCCCTTCTATTGGTTCTCCGAAATGACTCGTGAAACGGGATTTTTTAAAGTGGATTCGTATAGGGAATAAGATGTCGAGTAAAGTTAAATAAAAATTCCCCCCCCTCCCCCCAATTTTCACCCCCTCTTTTACGCATCTCCGAAATTACCCACGATTCGAGATCGCGGTTGGTCGATTCGTATAGAGAATGGGATGGCGAGTAAAATTCCATAAAAAAAACCCCCCCTCCCACCCAATTTTCACCCCCTCTTGCTTGTATCTCCGAAACGGTTAGTCCGATTGGGCCGAAATTTTGGTTCAGAGGGTTTGAGCCTCGCGGGCTGCTTGCAGCCCGCGCCCGCAAGCGAAATACTAGTTATACTATATAAAGCTCGATTACCACTCACTCACTCACTCACTCACTCATTGACATCATTGTTCTCCCGGAAGGAGTCGAGATGGACGATGATGATGTATGGGGGAAATGTTCGGGGAGTCCCGGTGAGTGGGGGAAAAATCCGAAAACCCCCATTTTCCTCCCCCCTCGCCCCCCCCACGTTCGGTGACCCGATTCTTCCCGACGAGGGCATGTTTTTTTTACAGATTCGGATAGAGGGTGCTCGAAAGAATACATTTTTTTTACTCCCCCCCCTTTGGCCCCCCTTTTGACCCCCCCTTCTATCGGTTCTCCGAAATGACTCGTGAAATGGGATTTTTTCAAGTGGTTTCGTACAGAGAATAGGATGGCGAGTAAAGTTAAATGAAAAAATCCCCCCCCTCCCTCCAATTTTCACCCCCTCTTGCTTGTATCTCCGAAACGGTTCGTCCGATTGGGCTGAAATTTTGGTTCAGCCTCTAAGAAACAACATCCTCGCGGGCTGCTTGCAGCCCGCGCCCGCAAGCGAAAATACTAGTTATACTATATAAAGCTCGATTACCACTGACTGACTCACTCACTCATTGACATCATTGTTCTCCCAGAAGGAGGCGAGATGGACGATGATGATGTATGGGGGAAATGTTCGAAGAGTCCCTGTGAGTATGGGAAAAATCCGAAAACCCCCATTTTCCTCCCCCCTCGCCCCCCCCACGTTCGGTGTCCCGATTCTTCCCGACGAGGGCATGTTTTTTTTACAGATTCGGATAGAGGGTGCTCGAATGAATACAACTTTTTCTTCAACCCCCCCTTTTGCCCCCCCTTTGACCCCCCCTTCTATTGGTTCTCCGAAATGACTCGTGATATGGGATTTTTTCAAGTGGATTCGTATAGATAATAGGATGTCGAGTAAAGTTAAATAAAAATTTGACCCCCCTCCCTCCCAATTTTCACCCCCCCTTGCTTGTATCTCCGAAATTACCCACGATTCGAGACCGCTTTTGCTCGATTCGTATAGAGAATGGGATGGCGAGTAAAACTCCTTAAAAAAATCCCCCCCTCCCCCCCCAATTTTCACCCCCTCTTGCTTGATTGGGCTGAAATTTTGGTTCCAAGGGTTTTGAGGGTCTCCTCTAAGAAACAACATCCTCGCGGGCTGCTTGCAGCCCGCGCCCGCAAGCGAAAATACTAGTCTACTATATACAGCTCGATTACCACTGACTGACTCACTCACTCACTGACTCATTGACATCATTGTTCTCCCAGAAGGAGTCGAGTTGGACGATGATGATGTATGGGGGAAATGTTCGGGGAGTCCCAGTGAGTGGGGGAAAAATCCGAAAACCCCCATTTTCCTCCCCCCTCGCCCCCCCCACGTTCGGTGTCCCGATTCTTCCCGACGAGGGCATGTTTTTTTTACAGATTCGGATAGAAGGTGCTCGAAGGAATACAACTTTTTATTCAACCCCCCCCTTTTGCCCCCCCTTTGACCCCCCCTTCTATCGGTTCTCCGAAATGACTCGTGAAATGGGATTTTTTAAAGTGGATTCGTATAGAGAATAGGATGGCGAGTAAAGTTAAATAAAAAAATCCCCCCCCTCCCTCCAATTTTCACCCCCTCTTGCTTGTATCTCCGAAACGGTTCGTCAGATTGGGCTGAGGGTCTCCTCTAAGAAACAACCTCCTCGCGGGCTGCTTGCAGCCCGCGCCCGCAAGCGAAAATACTAGTTATACTATATACAGCTCGATTACCACTGACTCACTCACTGACTGACTCATTGACATCATTGTTCTCCCAGAAGGAGTCGAGATGGACGATGATGATGTATGGGGGAAGTGTTCGGGGAGTCCCGGTGAGTGGGGGAAAAATCCGAAAACCCCCATTTTCCTCCCCCCTCGCCCCCCCCACGTTCGGTGTCCCGATTCTTCCCGACGAGGGCATGTTTTTTTCACAGATTCGGATGGAGGGTGCTCGAAGGAATACAACTTTTTTTCTGCCCCCCCTTTGGACCCCCCTTTGACCCCCCATTCTATCGGTTCTCCAAAATGACTCGTGATATGGGATTTTTTAAAGTGGATTCGTATAGAGAATAGGCTGGCGAGTAAAGTTAAATAAAATTTTGACCCCCCTCCCTCCCAATTTTCACCCCCCCTTGCTTGTATCTCCGAAATTACCCACGATTCGAGATCGCGTTTGGTTGATTCGTATAGAGAATGGGATAGCGAGTAAAATTTCATAAAAAAATCCCCCCCTCCCCACAATTTTCACCCCCTCTTGCTTGTATCTTGGTTCAGAGGGTTTTGAGGGTCACCTCAAAGAAACAACCGCCTCGCGGGCTGCTTGCAGCCCGCGCCCGCAAGCGAAAATACTAGTTATTATACTATATAAAGCTCGATTACCACTGACTGACTCACTCACTCACTGACTCATTGACATCATTGTTCTCCCGGAAGGAGTCGAGATGGACGATGATGATGTATGGGGGAAATGTTCGGGGAGTCCCGGTGAGTGGGGGAAAAATCCGAAAACCCCCATTTTCCTCCCCCCTCGCCCCCCCCACGTTCGGTGTCCCGATTCTTCCCGACGAGGGCATGTTTTTTTCACAGATTCGGATGGAGGGTGCTCGAAGGAATACAACTTTTTTTCTGCCCCCCCTTTGGACCCCCCTTTGACCCCCCATTCTATCGGTTCTCCAAAATGACTCGTGATATGGGATTTTTTAAAGTGGATTCGTATAGAGAATAGGCTGGCGAGTAAAGTTAAATAAAATTTTGACCCCCCTCCCTCCCAATTTTCACCCCCCCTTGCTTGTATCTCCGAAATTACCCACGATTCGAGATCGCGTTTGGTTGATTCGTATAGAGAATGGGATAGCGAGTAAAATTTCATAAAAAAATCCCCCCCTCCCCACAATTTTCACCCCCTCTTGCTTGTATCTTGGTTCAGAGGGTTTTGAGGGTCACCTCAAAGAAACAACCGCCTCGCGGGCTGCTTGCAGCCCGCGCCCGCAAGCGAAAATACTAGTTATTATACTATATAAAGCTCGATTACCACTCACTCACTCACTCACTCACTCATTGACATCATTGTTCTCCCGGAAGGAGTCGAGATGGACGATGATGATGTATGGGGGAAATGTTGGGGGAGTCCCAGTGAGTGGGAGAAAAATCCGAAAACCCCCATTTTCCTCCCCCCTCGCCCCCCCCACGTTCGGTGTCCCGATTCTTCCCGACGAGGGCATGTTTTTTTTATAGATTCGGATAGAGGGTGCTCGAAGGAATACAACTTTTTTTCTCCCCCCCCCTTTGGACCCCCCTTTGATCCCCCCTTCAACTGGTTCTCCGAAATGACTCGTGAAATGGGATTTTTTCAAGTGGATTCGTATAGATAATAGGATGGCGAGTAAAGTTAAATAAAAATTTGACCCCCCTCCCCCCCAATTTTCACTTCCTCTTGCTTGTATCTCCGAAATTACCCACGATTCGATTTCGCAGTTGGTCGATTCGTATAGAGAATGGGATGGCGAGTAAAACTCCATAAAAATTTTGCCCCCTCCCCCCCAATTTTCACCCCCTCTTGCTTGTATCTCCGAAACGGTAAGTCCGATTGGGCTGAAATTTTGGTTCCAACTCGCGGGCTGCTTGCAGCCCGCGCCCGCAAGCGAAAATACTAGTTATACTATATAAAGCTCGATTACCACTCACTCACTGACTGACTCATTGACATCATTGTTCTCCCAGAAGGAGTCGAGATGGACGATGATGATGTATGGGGGAAATGTTCGGGGAGTCCCGGTGAGTGGGGGAAAAATCCGAAAACCCCCATTTTCCTCCCCCCTCGCCCCCCCCACGTTCGGTGTCCCGATTATTCCCGACGAGGGCATGTTTTTTTTACAGATTCGGATAGAGGGTGCTCGAATGAATACAACTTTTTTACTCCCCCCCCCTTTCGACCCCCCTTTGACCCCCCCTCCTAATGGTTCTCCGAAATGACTCGTGATATGGGATTTTTTCAAGTGGATTAGTATAGAGAATGGGATGGCGAGTAAAATTTCATAAAAAAATCCCCCCTCCCCCCAATTTTCACCCCCACTTGCTTGTATCTCCGAAACGGTTCGTCCGATTGGGCTGAAATTTTGGTTCAGCCTCTAAGAAACAACATCCTCGCGGGCTGCTTGCAGCCCGCGCCCGCAAGCGAAAATAAAAATTTGACCCCCCTCCCCCCCAATTTTCACCCCCTCTTGCTTGTATCTCCGAAATTACCCACGATTCGAGATCGCGTTTGGTCGATTCGTATACAGAATAGCATGGCGAGTAAAATTTCATAAAAAAATCCCCCCCTCCTCCCCAATTTTCACCCCCTCTTGCTTGTATCTCCGAAACGGTTTGTCCGATTGGGCTGAAATTTTGGATCCAAGGGTTTTGAGGGTCACCTCAAAGAAACAACCTCCTCGCGGGCTGCTTGCAGCCCGCGCCCGCAAGCGAAAATACTAGTTATTATACTATATAAAGCTCGATTACCACTGACTGACTGACTGACTCATTGACATCATTGTTCTCCCAGAAGGAGACGAGATGGATGATGATGATGTATGGGGGAAATGTTCGAAGAGTCCCTGTGAGTATGGGAAAAATCCGAAAACCCCCATTTTCCTCCCCCCTCGCCCCCCCCACGTTCGGTCCCCGGATTCTTCCCGACGAGGGCATGTTTTTTTTATAGATTCGGATGGAGGGTGCTCGAGGAAATACATTTTTTTTTCTCCCCCCCCCTTTGGACCCCCCTTTGACCCCCCCTTCTATTGGTTCTCCGAAATGACTCGTGAAATGGGATTTTTTCAAGTGGATTCGTATAGAGAATGGGATGGCGAGTAAAGTTAAATAAAAATTTGACCCCCCTCCCCCCCAATTTTCACCCCCTCTTTTACGCATCTCCGAAATTACCCACGATTCGAGATCGCGGTTGGTCGATTCGTATAGAGAATGGGATGGCGAGTAAAACACCATAAAAATTTTGCCCCCTCCCCCCCAATTTTCACCCCCTCTTGCTTGTATCTCCGAAACGGTTCGTCCGATTGGGCTGAAATTTTGGTTCAGAGGGTTTTGACTCGCGGGCTGCTTGCAGCCCGCGCCCGCAAGCGAAAATACTAGTTATACTATATAAAGCTCGATTACCACTGACTGACTCACTCACTCATTGACATCATTGTTCTCCCAGAAAGAGTCGAAACCGGTGATGATGATGTATGGGGGAAATGTTCGGGGAGTCCCAGTGAGTGGGGGAAAAATCCGAAAACCCCCATTTTCCTCCCCCCTCGCCCCCCCCACGTTCGGTGTCCCGATTCTTCCCGACGAGGGCATGTTTTTTTTGTAGATTCGGATAGAGGTTGCTCGAAGAAATACAATTTTTTTTAGATCCCCCCCCTTTCGACCCCCCTTTGACCCCCCCTTCTATCGGTTCTCCGAAATGACTCGTGAAATGGGATTTTTTCAAGTGGATTCGTATAGAGAATAGGATGGCGAGTAAAGTTAAATAAAAATTCCTCCCCCCCTCCCCCCAATTTTCACCCCCTCTTTTACGCATCTCCGAAATTACCCACGATTCGAGTTCGCGGTTGGTCGATTCGTATAGAGAGTGGGATGGCGAGTAAAAAATGTTAAAAAAAATCCCCCCCTCCCCCCAATTTTCACCCCCTCTTGCTTGTATCTCCGAAACGGTAAGTCCGATTGGGCTGAAATTTTGGTTCCAAGGGTTTACCGCCTCGCGGGCTGCTTGCAGCCCGCGCCCGCAAGCGAAAATACTAGTTATTATACTATATAAAGCTCGATTACCACTCACTCACTGACTGACTCATTGACATCATTGTTCTCCCGGAAGGAGTCGAGATGGACGATGATGATGTATGGGGGAAATGTTCGGGGAGTCCCGGTGAGTGGGGGAAAAATCCGAAAACCCCCATTTTCCTCCCCCCTCGCCCCCCCCACGTTCGGTGTCCCGATTCTTCCCGACGAGGGCATGTTTTTTTTGTAGATTCGGATGGAGGGTGCTCGATGGAATACATTTTTTTTACTCCCCCCCCCTTTCGCCCCCCCTTTGACCCCCCTCTCTATCGGTTCTCCGAAACGACTCGAGACATAGTGGATTCGTATAGAGAATAGGATGGCGAGTAAAATTTCATAAAAAAATCCCCCCCTCCCCCCAATTTTCACCCCCTCTTGCTTGTATCTCCGAAATTACCCACGATTCGAGATCGCGGTTGGTCGATTCGTATAGAGAATGGGATGGCGAGTAAAATTTCATAAAAAAATCCCCCCCTCCTCCCCAATTTTCACCCCCTCTTGCTTGTAGCTCCGAAATGGTTAGTCCGATTGGGCTGAAATTTTGGTTGCGCGGGCTGCTTGCAGCCCGCGCCCGCAAGCGAAAATACTAGTTATACTATATAAAGCTCGATTACCACTCACTGACTCACTCATTGACATCATTGTTCTCCCAGAAGGAGACGAGATGGACGATGATGATGTATGGGGGAAATGTTCGATGAGTCCCGGTGAGTGGGGGAAAAATCCGAAAACCCCCCTTTTCCTCCCCCCTCGCCCCCCCCACGTTCGGTGTCCCGATTCTTCCCGACGAGGGCATGTTTTTTTTATAGATTCGGATAGAGGGTGCTCGAAGGAATACAACTTTTTTTACTCCCCCCCCTTTCGACCCCCCTTTCACCCCCCCTTCTATTGGTTCTCCGAAATGACTCGTGATATGGGATTTTTTCAAGTGGATTCGTATAGAGAATGGGATGGCGAGTAAAAAATGTTAAAAAAATCCCCCCCTCCCCCCAATTTTCACCCCCTCTTGCTTGTATCTCCGAAACGGTAAGTCCGATTGGGCTGAAATTTTGGTTCCAAGGGTTTACCGCCTCGCGGGCTGCTTGCAGCCCGCGCCCGCAAGCGAAAATACTAGTTATACTATATATAGCTGCAAACCCACTCACTCACTCACTCACTGACTGACATCATTGTTCTCCCAGAAGGAGTCGAGATGGACGATGATGATGTATGGAGGGAATGTTCGGGGAGTCCCGGTGAGTGGGGGAAAAATCCGAAAACCCCCATTTTCCTCCCCCCTCGCCCCCCCCACGTTCGGTGTCCCGATTCTTCCCGACGAGGGCATGTTTTTTTTGTAGATTCGGATAGAGGGTCCTCGAATGAATACAATTTTTTTTTACTCCCCCCCTTTCGGCCCCCCTTTGACCCCCCCTTCTATCGGTTCTCCGAAATGACTCGTGAAATGGGATTTTTTTAAGTGGATTCGTATAGAGAATAGGATGGCAAGTATAATTTTATATAAATTTCCCCCCCTCCCCCCCAATTTTCACCCCCTCTTGCTTGCATTTCCGAAATTACCCACGATTCGAGATCGCGGTTGGTCGATTCGTATAGAGAATGGGATGGCGAGTAAAATTTCATAAAAAAATCCCCCCCTCCCCCCAATTTTCACCCCCTCTTGCCCCCACGCGACCTCAAAGAAACAACCTCCTCGCGGGCTGCTTGCAGCCCGCGCCCGCAAGCGAAAATACTAGTTATTATACTATATAAAGCTCGATTACCACTCACTCACTCACTCACTCACTCATTGACATCATTGTTCTCCCGGAAGGAGTCGAGATGGACGATGATGATGTATGGGGGAAATGTTCGGGGAGTCCCGGTGAGTATGGGAAAAATCCTAAAACCCCCCTTTTCCTCCCCCCTCGCCCCCCCCACGTTCAGTGTCCCGATTCTTCCCGACGAGGGCATGTTTTTTTTGTAGATTCGGATGGAGGGTGCTCGATGGAATACATTTTTTTTACTCCCCCCCCCTTTGGACCCCCCTTTGACCCCCCCTTCAACTGGTTCTCCGAAATGACTCGTGATATGTGATTTTTTCAAGTGGATTCGTATAGAGAATGGGATGGCGAGTAAAATTTCATAAAAAAATCCCCCCTTCCCCCCCAATTTTCACCCCCTCTTTTGCGCATCTCCGAAATTACCCACGATTCGAGATCGCGGTTGGTCGATTCGTATAGAGAATGGGATGGCGAGTAAAAAATGTTAAAAAAAATCCCCCCCTCCCCCCAATTTTCACCCCCTCTTGCTTGTATCTCCGAAACGGTAAGTCCGATTGGGCTGAAATTTTGGTTCCAAGGGTTTACCGCCTCGCGGGCTGCTTGCAGCCCGCGCCCGCAAGCGAAAATACTAGTTATACTATATAAAGCTCGATTACCACTCACTCACTCACTCACTGACTCATTGACATCATTGTTCTCCCGGAAGGAGTCGAGATGGATGATGATGATGTATGGGGGAAGTGTTCGATGTGTTCCTGTGAGTATGGGAAAAATCCGAAAACCCCCATTTTCCTCCCCCCTCGCCCCCCCCACGTTCGGTCCCCGGATTCTTCCCGACGAGGGCATGTTTTTTTTACAGATTCGGATGGAGGGTGCTCGAATGAATACAAATTTATTTAGACCCCCCCCTTTTGCCCCCCCTTTGACCCCCCCTTCTATTGGTTCTCCGAAATGACTCGTGATATGGGATTTTTTTAAGTTGATTCGTATAGAGAATAGGATGACGAGTAAAATTTCATAAAAAATTCCCCCCCTCCCCCCAATTTTCACCCCCTCTTGCTTGTATCTCCGAAACGGTTCGTCCGATTGGGCTAAAATTTTGGTTCCAAGGGTTTTGAGGGTTTTCTACCCTCGCGGGCTGCTTGCAGCCCGCGCCCGCAAGCAAAATACTAGTTATACTATATAAAGCTCGATTACCACTGACTGACTGACTGACTCATTGACATCATTGTTCTCCTAGAAGGAGTCGAGATGGACGATGATGATGTATGGGGGGAATGTTCGGGGAGTCCCGGTGAGTGGGGGAAAAATCCGAAAACCCCCATTTTCCTCCCCCCTCGCCCCCCCCACGTTCGGTGTCCCGATTCTTCCCGACGAGGGCATGTTTTTTTTATAGATTCGGATGGAGGGTGCTCGAATGAATACAACTTTTTTACTCCCCCCCCCTTTCGACCCCCCTTTGACCCCCCCTCCTAATGGTTCTCCGAAATGACTCGTGATATGGGATTTTTTCAAGTGGATTCGTATAGAGAATGTGATGGCGAGTAAAATTTCATAAAAAAATCCCCCCTCCCCCCCAATTTTCACCCCCTCTTGCTTGTATCTCCGAAACTGTTAGTCCTATTGGGCTGAAATTTTGGTTCCAAGGGTTTTGAGGGTTTTCTACCCTCGCGGGCTGCTTGCAGCCCGCGCCCGCAAGCGAAAATACTAGTTATACTATATAAAGCTGCAAACCCACTCACTGACTGACATCATTGTTCTCCCAGAAGGAGTAGAGATGGGTTAAAATGATGTACGGGGGAAGTGTTCAGGGAGTCAATTCCAATTTGGGAAAAATCCGAAATCTTCGAAAACTGCTCCTCATCAGGGACCTCACCTACTGCCAGACGAAACGACAAGACCAAGATCTCTCCTGCTTGCGGAATGTGGACGTGCACCCTGGTCGAATTCGATGTGCGGTGAAAAAAATTCAAAATGGCGGAAAACAAGATGGCCGCCATACAAACTTTGACCGACGATATCTCGAAAACTATAAGCGATAGGTATGGAGTGCTCGAACAAATGTCATAGAGGATGGCGCGATGCAAATCAACCCCCCCTTTTGCCCCCCCTTTCACCCCCCCTTCTATTGGTTCTCCGAAATGACTCGTGATATGGGATTTTTTAAAGTGGATTCGTATAGAGAATGGGATGGCGAGTAAAGTTGAATAAAAATTTGACCCCCCTCCCTCCCAATTTTCACCCCCTCTTTTACGCATCTCCGAAATTACCCACGATTCGAGATCGCGGTTGGTCGATTCGTATAGAGAATGGGATGGCGAGTAAAATTTCATAAAAAAATCCCCCCCTCCCCCCCAATTTTCACACCCTCTTGCTTGTATCTCCGAAACGGTTCGTCCGATTGGGCTGAAATTTTGGTTCCAAGGGTTTTGCGCGGGCTGCTTGCAGCCCGCGCCCGCAAGCGAAAATACTAGTTATACTATATATAGCTGCAAACCCACTCACTCACTCACTCACTGACTGACATCATTGTTCTCCCAGAAGGAGTCGAGATGGGTCAAAATGATGTACGGGGGAAGTGTTCAGGGAGTCAATTCCAATTTGGGAAAAATCCGAAATCTTCGAAAACTGCTCCTCATCAGGGACCTCACCTACTGCCAGACGAAACGACAAGACCAAGATCTCTCCTGCTTGCGGAATGTGGACATGCACCCTGGTCGAATTCGATGTGCGGTGAAAAAAATTCAAAATGGCGGAAAACAAGATGGCCGCCATACAAACTTTGACCGACGATATCTCGAAAACTATAAACGATAGGTATGGAGTGCTCGAACAAATGTTGTAGAGGATGGCGCGATGCAAATGCCGAAAGTGACAGTTTTTTTTTTTTTTTTTTTTTTTTCAACAGCAGCGATTACGTCCCTCGCGAGCTGCGTGCAGCTCGCGCCCGCAAGCGAAAATACTAGTTATTATATTATATATAGCTGCAAACCCACTCACTGACTCACTCACTGACATCATTGTTCTCCCAGAAGGAGTAGAGATGGGTCAAAATGATGTATGGGGGAAGTGTTCAGGGTGTCGATTCGAGTATGGGAAAAATCCGAAATCTTCGAAAACTGCTCCTCATCAGGGACCTCACCTACTGCCAGACGAAACTAAAAGACCGACACCAACCCTGCTTGCGGAATGTGGACATGCACCCTGGTCGAATCCGATGTGCGGTGAAAAAAAATCAAAATGGCGGAAAACAAGATGGCCGCCATACAAACTTTGACCGACGATATCTCGATAACTATAATAGATAGGTAAGGTGTGCTCGAACAAATGTCGTAGAGGATGGCGCGATGCAAATGCCGAAGGTGACAGTTTTTTTTTTTTTTTTTTCAACAGCAGCGATTACGTCCCTCGCGAGCTGCGTGCAGCTCGCGCCCGCAAGCGAAAATACTAGTTAAGTAGTATATATTCAACAAGCTGTCTGCCGATGCCGCAGTTGGCTGTGCTGTGTCACCTGTCAAATAAAAAAATAAAAACCTCAGATAAAAACTAAGGCCTTTAACCATATAAAGTAGATGATTTATACAGCGTCAGGAGGCAACTTTTTACCTTCACAAACGGGACGCTGTAGTGCCCAGCACCTATACCATCCTCTCAGCTTAGTCGATAATATCAACACTATTGTTCTATGTGTGTTGATTGTATTTACCCACAGAAATCTAAATAATAGTGCCTTATTATTTCGATTTCTGTGTATTTATCTACCAATTAAAACGAAAGTTGTTTACAAAAGCTTACTATAAAATATCCCATTATACATATAGAAGACAAAAATTCTTGGGATCGAATAATGCTCCAACTCGTTTTATAAACATGATTGTCTTTACAATCATCGATCATCGATCATCGATCGATCGATCTCGATCATTTTCCAAAAAAATTGCCAAACTCGGTTACTTACCTGTATCTTCCACGCTTGGTTGCCTTACGAACAGGTGTAAATGCAACGTAGATTTAAGACGTGTCCAAGTGATCCCCATGATTTTATTGAATAAAAAAAAATGACTTTTACTTCAAAGAATTTGATTTATTATTAAAACGTACCTAAGTAATTCCAAAAATAGTCAAGATCTACCTAAAAATTGGTTAAAATTAAATATTTTTTTACTGACTAACAGCGAATAGACATCATTAGTATTCAGTCATCTCATCACTCGGGTCGGGCCATTACTTTACCCCGGCCATCGCGCTATTTATAATAATTAATTGAACTGTCCATCTGTACATCGGTAAGGTCCGATTACCTAAAAAGCTTGATTTTATTACACAAAGCTTTAGCAATAAAATATAATAATACCGGTATAAGAGAAGTCCTTTTGGGCTTGTCCAAGCTATCGAGCCGGATCCCCGGGGATCTGAACACAGGGTCTATACATAATCTGTTGTCTTCATTCGCGTTGAAAATAAAGAAGGAGTTGGCTAGTGGTGGCAGGCAGCGCAGAAGGACATGACCAGCGGCCAGCAACGCGCACACAATGGCGGCACCCACAGCTACCACCGGTGCTAACCCTAGTTTCTCTATTGGCAGATTACAGCCTGATTTGCGTTCGTCGAACCTAAGAAAAAACATACAAATGAGTCTCAAATTTCAAACTCACGTCTTCATTGTTTTGATCCGTGTGGCAAGGAAATCAAAGATGGAATATATTTAGATGCATTAACAAAGTTTTTCAGTCGGCAGGTAGGTTATAGTTACCTACACCTATAGTTCTTATCTATTAAACTTATGAGATCATAATCTAAATTAAATGGCTACTTAGGTGGCAGGTAGGTATGTAAATACATACCATACCTGCTAGCAAGGACTAAAAAAGCTGAGTAATTATTAGGATTATTTTTAGTATGTCAAATGTACGGTACCTACCTATGTTTGGACGTGCCTCTGGCGTGATCTCGAGAGCCTGACGTTTTGAGAAGATGTCTCTCAAGAATATCTTTGAAAACTTGACCAAACAAAAATTAAAATCAGTTTATTTTATTTTTTGTTGACTTTTTAGCCGTTGTGCCCAGTTGAAAATTGGGTTCATAATGGAAAAAGAACGAAAGCAATCGCTACTTGGTAAGCTTAGCGTAGCACCTATGTCGATTTGTTGTGTCTCGTTCCGTTTGTTGATTTACTTTAACTAGTTCGAATGATTGAATGATAGTTCGTGACCTCAATTTGTTGGATGGGCATTGGGCAACCGGTACTTTCGTTTCGTGGTACAAAAGTAAGCCCAGTCTGAAAATCGTCGACTAAGGCCAGGGATGATTGAGTGATACTGTTAGAACTGATCTGATACCAATCAGTGACACCACAGTTGTTGATGCCATCGCACACGACCCCGGTTGTGAAGCAGAACTCCCGATCCTCAACGCTACATATGGTTTCGTTCATCGGCGAGCAACCTCTTTTTGGTTTCTCCCGAGCTGACGTTACGGTCACTTGGTATAGATTGGCCTGAAACATAATTATTTGATATCTTGGGTGATGCATTTCGACATGTTTTGTGCTACTTTTTTTTATCTCAAAGCTTGTCAATTATATTTTTAAAGATAAGAAACAAAACCACCTTATCGAACCGGTTTGTTGACTAAACCTGTATGTACCTAACTGTTTTCGGCGCCAACAGAAATCATAGTGGATTTCACTCAATTAATTTGAACAAACTATAAACGAACACACTCATTATATTCGTATACCTTTGATACCTGTATAACTTTGATTATGTACCTGTCTAGATTGAGCATTGTCAAATAAACGGCACTCAAAAAACGGGGCCAAAATAAATGCAAGTGTGCGTGACATAGTGTACGGATAGTCTGAAAACTGAGAATGTGTGAATGTGTGTTTATTTAGGGATACCAACTAGCCTAAAAGTAACCCCACTTTTTTACTTTGCCTTCCTACCTTTATGCAGATATTCATAAATGTAAAATAAAAATATTATGTAGGTAGGTACTATTAGAAATATTATAATAAATACAATAATTTACAGAAATAAACTTACGACTCATACAAACACATGTTTACAAAATACAAATACAAATACAAATGAAACAGGAGGCTATCTTTATAAAGTAAATTATCTTCTTTATTTATTTTTGACTGCATATTTTGTGCCTATTTGCAATAAATATATTTATTTTTATTTGTTTTGATTTGAGGTAGGTACCAAAATAAACACAAAGAGGCGCTAAACCCCGTTTCTTTGTGTTTGTTTACATTAAACTTTTCTTTTTGATTTTTTTGTGGCTCATGTTGTCTGATTTACAAATATGATGGCACCTTATTTGTAAATATTTTTCTATGATAAGTTTTGTCATGTCAGTCCAAAGTTTTTAACCGGGTTCGCAGGAAATTTAAAATATGATTAGCAAAATGCTATTTTCTAGATACTTCATTGACACATAAATTAATGTCTTAATGTGTTATTCCAGGTTCGAAGTTTCATCAAAATCTGTTCAGCCGTTCTGGCGTGATTGAGTAATAAACATCCATCCATCCATGCATCCAAACTTAGTTTAGTAACGTTATTAGGATATTAGTTCGAAGTGTAATTTTAATACCTACTATTACGTAAGTTTCCCATAATTTTGGGGAATTACCCTTCTTTTTATCCTGCAACACAGTTAAATTCTACAAGCTACAAGTCAAAATATCAAAATTATACTTTTCAAGTAATATTTGAAATCGTGAAATTAAATTTTGAAATGAAAACTTACCAACTTATTTTCTTACTCAATTTAATAAGGTAATGACATAAAGTCATGGACACATTTTTATTTTTACTTTGGTTTTTTATTCGAAGGAGTGTCGGTGGCTTCGATGGCCACTGACATCTTGACACATGATCGACATGTTAGTTTCCAAGGAGTTTAAACTTATTTTTTTTTATTGAAGTCGGTTTTGTGTTTAGTTTTTAAAACGTATTATTTACATTTCACTTACTTTAATGTCGGAATTGATGCTGCTATTGCTGAGGAACTGGAATCGCATCCTACCCCTGACAGCTGCGACGAAGTATGAAGAATAGACATCCCTGTCTCCGATAGAATCGCAGACGCGGATACATCCACGCTTTTTCATGACGGTGAAGGCGTCAGGGTTCGCGCCGCAGTTCAGGTTGATGCTGGTGGGGAACTTGATCACCGTGATAATGAACACGTTTGAAGGCTCTGTGACTATGTCCACCGAACATTGGTAGTCGATTTCAGTCATGGTACGAAATACCTGAATAAAGTAAAAGCAAGTTCGTATGAGCTATTGGTCAACTCTTGTGACGGAGTTTTTAGGCCGCCTAAGGCCTCCGTCATGGCTTAAAGCCGGGACCGACAATTCCTCCGAAAGCGGAAGAATTGTCGGAAAGCTCCACGGAAGCGCTCAGCTCGTAATGCCACTTGCGGTAATCCGTCCCAATTGTGACCGGGCACAACGTTGCTTGACTTCAACGATCAATCAAAAACGACTGAGAAAGCTACCCCACGAGCACTCCGTAAAAAAAAGTATGACAGTACCTAATGAAAAATGAATCTCCCCATTTATGAGTCTCGTGTCGTGTCCTGTAGCTATAAAACGCCTTGGTTTGTAAATTCAAAGTAGGTCAGGCAGTTCAATGGGTAGATAGATCCAAAAACGAAGATGAAAGAGGTATAATCTACATACACGTTTGGGTGGTTGACCAAAAATTATGTTGTACCATATTTAGATTTGAAGGTTTGAATTTCATGCACAAAGTTAATAGCATTCCCCAGACTGTTTCTAGGCCAATGCGTGTTGGATTACATGATATTATTAGGCTCAGACCAAATAAAAAGAAAATACGGCGCACCGCGAACAACAAAAGTGAAGCCACTCAAAATCGTGCTCTTGCAAGTAAACATATACGCTTACGCACACACCTACACTAAAACCATGCTCATCGTTCTCGAGTCGTCGTCTAGTGAACTTAAAATTTAAAAATAGAACTATGCCTTCCTGTGTAGTGACAACTTGTAAAAAAAGCAGCAAAGCACATAAAGTCTCACGGAATCACTTTTCACTTGTAAGTACTTCAAATAACATCGTTTATAAATTATTATACCTACTATGAATTTTAGGTTACTTGGAACACAAAACCTCAAAACCACGCATCGATAAAAAGGTGGCTTCACTTTTGTTGTTCGCGGCGCGCCGTCTTTTCTTTATATTTGGTCTCAGTTAATAGGTATCAAAACCGTATTCGTGTTGAATACAAACCAAAGTCATTGTGTCGGACATACCCATGCCGAAGGATATGTCGTACCGCAGCCGCTGGGAGAAGGCGCACTCGCTGCTGATATCACGAGGCCGGTACAGCAGCAGTAAACCGTGGCTGTTTACATTTGTGCATAATAAACACAGAATAAATACTCTGAACATTTCTAACGGATTTAAAGTAGGTATTACATAAATCGTTTTGAGCAACTGCGAGGGATTAAATTAAATCTATGCACCCATGCATAAGAAAAAACAACAATGGTTTATTGGGTGCTTCCTTATGATCGATATTACTTATTCGTTATTATTTATCGATGTTTTTAGAAAAATCATCCATACTATGTACCTATCAGATATAGCAATGAATGAAATGAAGTTGAGTTGCTGTTCTAAGAAGGAAACTAACTGCCAAAGTCTGCAAATTCATTTAATTTCTTAAAATAGGTAAAAAATAAATGGTTTATGGATGATGCGGCCATCCCGCAGATTAAAATGCAAATAACCTAAAATATAATGTAGTTTCCAGAATAAAAATACTTTCACATTCATTGCACCTGGATCTTTTTCACTATTTTTTATACGGAAGCCAATGTACAGCGCAAATGTACCTACAGTGCTAAGACTCGGCTGCCTCGCTCACAAACCAGCAAGGAATCCGACAGCGCAATAGTATGATAACAATACCTACATAGATATATATATTGCGTAAAAAAAGCAATCCCTTCGCTCACTAACTACTTCTAGGGATTCTTTAAGGCAACAGACTCATTGCTATATATAGTTCATCAATTCCATTAAGTAGGTATGTAAATGCAAGGATAGAGATAAGAAGCTCGCTTCGCTCGCTAACTACTTCTTGATTTTGTAGTAGTTTGCGTTAAACTTCCGACGCACTTTGCGGACAGAAGAACAAAACTGATAGTCGGTTTTTTTTAGCACCCAACAGTCACATAGTTTTGGCCCCACTCTGGGATTCCCTGTGTCGTAGATATTAGAAACTATGAGTACTATGGAACCAGCTACTCCTAGACTCGCCATCTAGCCCCAAACTAAGCAAAGCTTGTACTTAACTACTATGGGCACCAGATGGCTAATAGAATACTTATTATATTTACATATATTCTTTTTAAATTACATACTTATATACCCAGACCCGGAAGAAATATTTGCAGAACATACCTAACTACAAATATTTCTCATACAGCGATTGTGGTATGAGTGGGATAAGGGCAGGGAGATAATGATGAGCGATTGTGGTATGATAAACCCAACCCAACCAATGTAACCGTTGTTGATGTCCTAAAAGAGACAAAAAGCTTCTTTTCAGATACGGGGAAAGCGTTGATAATTTTGATTGTTTTACCGTGCACATCGTGTACGGTAGAGCGTCAAAAACCCCTTCACCGATTAAGCTCATATTATGCTTCCCAGCAAACTTACATAGCACAATCTATTGGAGTAACGTTTCTAACGTTATGCTCTAAACATCTACAAACATTCAAACATACATCGCCAAATCGCCCAAGTTGCCATTGAGATACGTAGCAAACATACCTGCTGCAAATCACAACGATACCGGTTTTTTCGCTTTCGAAGACGTGCTATGTTACAACAGTTTTCTAAATTTTACTTAATTAGTTAGGTATATTATCAAAAACTATCATCCTGGAACAATAATAAATACCATTTTAGAATGTAAAGTCCTTTCATATGGCACATATCGACATTTGCCTAACTTTTTGTATTATTAAACCCAATATCTTTACACCCCCTTCACCGGTGCTCACATGCTTCCCAGCAAACCTTCATAGTGTAATCGTACAATCTATTGGCCTACCAAGTTTCATACAGATTGGATTAACAGAGTACTCTAACAAACGTATCCACAAATATACTAACATACAACACCAAATCAGGCAAATTGCCACATCGCCTATTTGCCAAATTGCCAATTACAATAAGTACCTAATGTCATTTCTTGCAGATGATACAAGAGAAGGAAATAGGCGTGGCCGACAGGGATGACCACTTCTCGTATGAAAAGGACTTCCGCACTGCACTGCCGCAATTCTTGGCGGTGAGCGTCAAGAATCTATTACTGCTAGGTGAGTTCAAGGAGAACCACAATTGCTCGCTGAACTAGACAATCCTCGCGGTTTTATTCGCGTAGGGCAGGTACTTTATTAATAATGTAGATATACTCAATAGTTTGAGTGAATAGTAAACTAGACTATTAAAAATAAATATATTTATTTTTTCTCACTACAGGTTGTATGTATAAAGGTACTTAGATCTAGAAGTACCTATAACATGATTTATTTTAACCGGATTCGTGAGAGACTGATGCCTGAAATAGGTTTATTACATATAGGCTATTTTTCTTTCGGGTAGGTACCACGCGAGCGAAGCCGTGGGAGACAGCTAGCTATCTCATTATTTTAGTAAAGTCACGAAAGTGTATTACGCTCTTTCTGCTTTTTAAGCAAGAGATGGCGTTAGGTGTGCTGAAATTCCCGAAAAACTACATTTAATTCAGTACTGAATATTAGCTGTGTTGTGTATTAACGGCGTCCAACTTCTTTTTAATTCGAACTTACTTCACCCCTCGGCTTTGCTCGCATAGTAGGTACCTGGATTAATGTTATACGTACATATAAGTATATTAAAAGTTTTGATTGAGGACAAACATCACGTGACATTCAAGTATTATTATATAAGTAAGTTCGTATGAGCTAGTGGCCAACTCTTGTGACGGAGTTTTTAGGCCGCCTAAAGACCGCCGTCATGGCTTAACGACTTAAAAACCGGGACCAACAATTTAACGTGCCCTCCGAGCACGGAAGCGCTCAGCTCGTAATGCCACTTGCAGTCACCCATCCAAATTGTGACTGCGCACAACGTTGCTTAACTTCAACGATCAATCAAGAACGTCTAAAGCCTCATACATACGTAACGATTTATCGTAGCGATTTCAGACTGTGCAGATAAATCGAACGTTCCTAGTGCCTCCACACGCCTCCGATATCGACGTCGATTGGGCAGTTCTCCGCAGAAGCTCGCGCAAGATACATGTTAACAATGGAAGATTATGACGCACTTGCTATATTAGGCCTGGTTATGTGTTTAAAGAAAAAAAAGAAGCGGAGTCTATGGTGTAAAGACTGGCTCATGAAAAGGAAGCAATTTTCTCATACCAACAATTTTCTGTAGCTTTCTATAAAATCTTGAAGTAGTTCGCGGTGTCCAACTCTTTCGTCTTCCGACATGTTTCTGTGAAAGCGATGTGCACGTGCGCACACTAGCAAGCTCCGTGAAGTACTGCCGAACTGAGCGATCGCCGTCCACACGCAACGATAAAACTGTGCAAATGTAATCGACAACGATTTATCTGATAGAAATTGCAACTGCCACCGACGAACGATTATCGACAACGATTTTTCATACACACGATCAATAAACTGCGCAAACTGGTCTGCACAGATTTATCGTTACGATAAATCTTTACGTATGTGTGAGGCATAAGCAAGCTACGCCACCATCGCTTCGCACAAGTAAAAACAAAAACACATTGCTCACTTGAAACTTTATGACAACAACGTCATTCCATAAAATTCTTCTATCATGCAGACAACGTCGCGGTTACAGCAAATGTTAAAAATAAAGTGTGTAAGTCAGGCGCGGTTCGATGGGGGGGGGGGGGGCAGGTCACAGGGGACATGCCCCTCCCCCATAATCAATTGTGCAATTGTGCAATAAAGTTTAATTTACTCGACATAGTTCTATTATTAGTGACCCCCTACAAAATTACAGGCTGCGACCGCGCCTGGTGTAAGTACTTACAAGAAACTTCAGTCGTGAATGTAAAACTCTCGGATTGTGGTCATCCAGCGCGAGTTCGGACGAACTGCTTAGTTAACTAAGCAGTTCGTCCGAACTCGCGCGCGATGAAACTGTTAACAGTTTGTTTGGCAAAATCACCATTCCCAAACTGCCCTAAATATGACCCTGATCGTTTTGTTTGGTTGGAAATTAAGGTTGTCCTAAAAGAATTTGCAGATATGAGGTAGGTATTACTTGTTTATTTAACTTTTAAGTACCTACCTAGTTAATTACTGCATACACCCTAATAATAACTAGAACTGGCATTATCACGGTTGCTGTGCCCTTATTAACTATCATCATCATCTCCGAGATGGAGAACATTACAACTTTATTAGTGTATCACTCTACTAACTTATTTGATACTTTATTATATTTGATTATCATTGGGAGATAAGGTCACCGAGGTAGGTATTCAGGTTTGGGTCGAATCCGGTTGACATTCTTTTATTTTTGCAACTTTGTGTTACCGTGTCATTTGTTCTTTTAAAACAGTATGGAGAGAGGATTTAAGTCAAAGAGGCTCTTTATCTTCTATCTATATCTGGTTCATCATAGCCGAGCCGAAACCGCTGAAGCTATAGAGCTGAAATTTGGAAGGTAGCTTCTTTTTATAGCAAAACCACCCCTATATATATAAATGCTATAATATTATTGCATTGAATAGGCTCCGAAATTACTGGACCGATTTACAAAAATCTTTCACCGTTGGGAGCTACACTATCCCCGGGCGACATGGGCTATATTATATTTTCAAAAAAAATAAGGATCCTTTCTAAAACTCCAATAATGTAACACGAGGTGTAAAAATTGACCTCAAAAATTCCTTACATCGCGTGCGCTGTGAAACCTATTTGATGATAGAACAAAATAATGTATTACGACTTTACAGAACATAATTATCATTAACTACAAAAAGTTTCGCGGCAGCATAATATGCTCACTTATTATGGCATAACATATGTCTAGCTATTATAGTTATGTCATAATAAGTGTTCTTTTATTTTAAAACGTACCATGGTACGGAACCCTTCGTGTACGAATTCAACTCGCACTTGACCGGTTCTTTTCAGATTTTTTAGCTCAGTCCAAAAACGAAGATAGAAAAGATAAATAGTAGGTACGGAGCTATCTTCAGCTTAGCTTATAGTTATGCAAAGGTTCTTGGCTCGCAGAGGTGTCGAATAAATGATCAACGTCAAATAAACGATTCATCGTCCTTTACTCGTAGTATAGAAACAGGACATTCAATATAATTTATAAAAAATAACACTACAGCTTCACTAGGTACAGGTACATTAAACTTGGCAAAATGATTACCTATATTATAATGTGTGACACGCAATGCGACCTAATGACCATAATAATATTCCGCCACCTTCATGTCAATTGAAGTTAAAATGCGGAAGCTGAATGATTGAAAAACTTAATGAAGATCCCGCAGTACGATAAATCGCTAACGCTTCATGGAGTTTAGTAAAGGTCATCGAGATTTATATCTCTAGGTCAGAGGATAATTTGAATTAGGTATATTAAGTACTAGCTGCCGCTCGCGGCTTCGCTCGCTTGGTACCCGGATAAAAAATAGCCTATATGTTAATCCGGTACATGTAAGTACTATGTAACTATAATCCAAGTTTCATTTAAATCCGTTCAGCCGTTTAGTCGTGATTGAGGCACAAACATCCAAACATCCTCACAAAGTTTCGCATTTATAATATAAGTAAGATTTGAATTATTAGCTGTAACGCGCGTTGCATACGTATCAGAAGGTTTCTTTTTGGAAATAATATTATCTGAGAGCGCAAAAACATCACGCGGCATTCTGAGGCGACCATCACCCCACCACAAATTGACACCCTTAAATCTCGTATTCATAAACTGACACATATATTCATGTATTTAAAAAAAATTGACATCTGAAAAAAGAAAACACGAATCGAACAGTTTACCTCACACTCTGCCAATCTATCATTCACTAGCTGTTGCCCGCGACTTCGTACGCTTTAGTGTTCAAACTATTCGCACCGCCCGTTAAAAAGTTCCCATACAAACTTTGACACCCCATTACACCCCATTTTAAGGGTTGTTTTGAAAAATTATGAAACATTGTGTCCATTTATTTACCTCGGTAACACACATTCCCACTCTACAGAGTCAAACTAACTATTATCTATTCTGTGGCCGTTCGAGACATCCCGAATTCCCGAGGTACCTACTGCAGAGAACGCTCGAACTTATACTCGTGATATCTTCTAAACTAAATGTCGAATTTGCTTAGAAATAAATAGTCCTGGTGATGAAATAATTTATTTTGTTATGGGTTCATACCATGACGCGACCTTTGTTCCTATCTGCATTGTAATTAAATTTTAGAACACAAAAGCTGTTATTGTGACTTAACTATAATAAATGGATTTATGTTGTCTCGCGGACTTTTTTGTAGACTTTAATAAGACCTATAAACCTGTAGTACATTATTTTGTTCTATAATCAATAGTTTTCGCAGCGCACGCCAAAAATTATTTTAGGTTTTCTACCTTGGGTTACAATATTGCAATTTTTTTACGGATCCCTATTTTTTTAAGCCTATATTGGACCCTGATAATGTAGCTTTCTATTGGTGAAAGAATTTTTGAAATCGGTCCAGTAGTTTCGGAGCCTATTCGTTACAAACAAAAAAACAAAAAATCCTCTTTATAATATTAGTGTAGATTACCTACGGAATCTCAGTCTGGGGAGGGGCATCGAAAACAACACTAATTACCTAATTTAGAAAGAACGCATCGTTCAATCTTAAACGTTTTAAATTTCAAGGCCTTTAGATACCGGACAGTTGATCTCTATAGAGAATCGTTGATTCTGACAGTGCGACAGCTCTTCATTAAAGCAACATGACACAAACTTTGACACCCCATTACACCCCATTTTAAGGGTTGTTTTGAAAGTAACAAAGTTTTTTTGTGTTACGACGACATACTCACACTGCCCGAACATGGAGTTACATCGAGAAGAGCACGTGAAGTGTACAGAGTACCTGCAAAACTACTTTTGCGCATAGTTTTGCACATTTTCTGGGACCATTTCTCTATAATCGGATCAGCAAATGTGCTATTAAAAGATAAGACCAAGCATTTATGTGGAAGAACTTTAGAAAATTATCTACGCCAACTTGATTACGACTCTAATGAGAGTCTACTTAATCATAATTTTCCTGCCCTTAGCCCACTAGGTGGGGTCGGCACTCGGCATACCATGTTTCCCTCTTCCATTTTTAAGTCTACTACCTTTAATAAATTAAATTATTGTAACCACCTCTATTATCTATTTTTAAGTACCTGTTATACATACTATATTTTTGTCTATCAACTATTATTACCTACTACTTAAGTCTACTTTACTATTCTGCTTAAGGAGGAAAGAACTGCCTCGACGTAACACAGTTTACGAACTAAGGTAGGTAGTAGGTACATTCCCTACTTCATAGTGCTGAACAAATCTTTTATACGTAGTAAACCTAGCTTAGCCTATTTAATAGTAGTAATTTGTATAAAATACAAACTAAGACCAACTTCAGCCAAAGCGGAGATACAACTTATGTAAACAAATCGTCAGTAAAAACTTACTTTTTTATTACTTACATGTTTATGGAACTTTTAAGTACCTACTTAGTTCTAATAGTTAAATTATTCCGTACGATGGTACGGAACCCTTTGTGTGCGAATTCGACTTACACATGACCGATTTAATTTTTTCTTTATTTCAGTATACGGCATGACTCTGGGGTTTCCTACAATACTGATGCCAGCAGTTAGGGATCCTCAAGAGGGGGAAGTACTATATTTGGAGAAGTCTCAAATATCTTGGATCAGTAAGTACCTACTTAATTATCTACTTAACTAATTAATTTTAGTTTTATAAAAGGCTTGCTTCAAGTTTGACCACTTTTTACACAGAAAATTATTTGTATTTAATTCTGCTTGCCGGAGTAAAATCTCTGCATCCACTAATGCCCATTTCAATATTCTACTAACGGACAACAATGGATCGTTTATCGTTTAATTACTATAGCTCAGTACCATAGCAACGTTATTTATCTTCCGAAAAATCCATGGAGCTTTTCTTCGTTTAAATAAACCGGTGCGTTTTGACAGATTTACTATCATCTTTACTACCTATGTTGCTAACGATCCGTCGCGATGGACGTCGTCTGTTACTAGTAGAATAATGGAAATAACCTTTTGTCGCTGATTTCACATTTGTTTAGGTAGGTATGCAATATCTCCCTCCATTCATAATTAAAGAAATAGTCAACTAAGTAATAATACCTAAACCAACCCTTTTATGTATCTAAGTAGGGTACTTACATAATTATTGTAACATCTCTATATTACATAATTATGTAACTAACGCGATGATGATTATCATCATCGCGTTAGTTCGTATTTCTGAACCTAGACGAAATCTGCTGAGGCGCACAATATTTGTGGTACTACCTGTACCTACTCAACTGTACGCTAGGTGATCACTAACGGTGAAGGAAGAAACATCGTGAGGAAACTGGCAAGTCTGTCGTATCGTAGGTACAGTATAACCTTAAAAGTTCGAATACAAAGAAGCTTTTGAGGCTCATTTGGATTCTTTCATTCACCACACTGCTGGTTCGAAAGAACTAGTGACACGAGTCACCTGACTTGGTAGCTTGTGGTTTAGGTACCTACCTACTGGTAAGTAAGTAGGTAGGTACCTATTATCCACAAAAATGAAACTGGCCGGTTCAAAGCGGTACCTTTAGCAGTTCACGCCACGATGACTGATTCTTATCATTTTGTTTGAGCGTCTGCCGACTCCAAGATAGGTACTTACCTATTTCCTCAAACGATTACTTAGGTCAGGTGACCCCGAAGGTGACCTTTACTTCTAGCCAAGTAGGTAAGAGGTTTCTACTAGAGGTGTCAGTAATGGATGAACATTTTGATTGGTTGCTATTGGTTGACACTTGACAGTTAACTGTTAAAAAAATATATCGAAAAGTAGGTATATACTTAGGTATAGGTAGGTAAGTTGTGGAAGTACATAATTATACTTATAGGTATTTTTTGTTGGAAAATTATTAGATCAGTATTATAATATCAAAGTTTAGGTTTAGGTTGCGAGTTCGTTAGTTAATTTCTATTGTTAATCTAATAAAATTAAATGCTAACTGAATGACAGAAAAATATGCCGTATGCATAAGTATAAAAAAATGCGTGCACCATGCTGTTGGTAGGTAATTATCTTGAATTGTTTTGATGAAAACATCAATAATGGTTATTTTGTTTATTGCATGTTTCATTAATGCACCTCTAATGTTACATAGGCATTACAGCGTTCATCGAACCGAGTCTGAGTTTGCAACGTAGGTATCTAGTAGGTAGGTAAGATAGGAGTGTACCTACCTACAAGTTTATTGTGTGTGACTCATTATCATTGTGTAGGTACTCTCTACTCGTAGGTACGTACAGGTACCTAGTACACAATATAATATACACACACTTTTTTACTTTTACTACGACCTGTCAAAAACATAGACTAGGTATTTAGGTACTTACTTACTTATTTATTAGGCAACGCCAACATCGCATATTATATAATACACATTTCTTAAAAATGATACACAAGAGTTTATCAGGTACCGTACTATAGAATGTGCTGTGCACCAATATACCTAGATAGGCAAGCACAGATTCTTGACATACCTAGGTAATTTACAGACAACAGCTGTATATTAATTGAGAAAGAAGAGAGAATTTATATATAATAAAATGGAATAAAAAACAAATAAACTAAAATCAAAACAAAGCAAAACATGATTCTAAGCTAAACTAAATAATAAACCAGGTACTGAAAATATCACCATTGTTTTCGTTAGCAAGAATAAATAAATCAAGAATAGTACGTAAGTACATTATTAATAAATAAGAAGTTAAAATATATTTAGTACTTTATTGTCTTCAAAAGAAGAGGTTCTTGTTACCTTCCAGTTCAAAAATAAATACCTCTACCTAACGTATAAGTTTAGTGTTTTGCTGCGATAAAATCACATAGTAGGTAACGTATTACAAGGAGCTTTGATTAGCGTAGCGAATCATTTCTCAATATTTTTAGAATTTATGGTATATTATGGAAAGATAACATAGGTAGACTCTAGGTACTAGGATAATACCTGACACAATTATAATAAATAATAATAAAAGCCTTTGCTCGCTGACCAATTTACAGTAAAATAACTTAATCTAATTTTTGTACATACCTACATCTTATAGGTAGTAGTAGTAGTGTCGATTATGACATCTGTCATAATCGTCATGATTTTTGACACACGATGATAAGAATGATGGATAATTTTAGTAGGTACAATTTTTGTTAAAGTGTTAGTTTATTGAAAATGGATTCTTAAAGCCGCCGCTAAAGTATTTTATTCACTTTAGCGTCAAAGAAGTGTCATAGGATGTACCTATGACTCAGTATGACTCCGAGACCTATGACACTCGTTAACTAGATGTATCCAACGAACGACACCTTACTTGTCAAAATCCGTCCAGCCGTTACAGCTACAGAGGCAGCCAAAGAAATAAATAAATAAATAAAATTCGTTTATTTCAGGCATATTACACATTAACAGAAGCATAGGTAGGTAGAGGTACCATAGGTCCATCCATACCTGTCACATATTAAAATAAAAAATAAAAACACAAAATAAAAACAGATCAGAAAAATAATATAAAAATAGATTAAAATAATCTAGTTCGTAAAATCTTACAGGTCATCCATCAGTCATCATACATTCTGTCCATCTGGACAAAAAATAGAAGAAATATAAAGAAATAAATTTATTTCAACAAATTTGTTGGTCCGGTTGTCCTTCTACATAAGCTTCCTCTAATTTCTTCCACTCCTCTCCATCGCGAGGTAATCTTTTTTCTTTTGTTCATTCTATCGTTAATTCCATCTTTTTGGTAGGTCATATTCCCATATCTTTATTTGGTGTTCCTTTTGTCTTTTTCCATTCCTTAGATACCATTCCATTACATCTTTCATCCATTTCACCTTCTCATAATGTGTAATTTGTCTAGTTCCATTTCAGTATTTTATTTTTAGTAAAACATTGTCTACTTTCGTCCGTTTCCTTATTTTTGAAGTCTTCCACCTGTCACGTAGCTCGTTACATATTGCGTTGACAAACTAAAAGTTTTTGGTTGTTTTTATTTTTAGCAGGCCAAGTTTGACACCCATAAATGAGACATGAACATGGGAGAATGGTACGTGTTATACAGTTTGCTAGGTATTAGCTGTACCCACTATGTTGATGAATATAAATATATATTCATCAACATAATATTCGATAGCCTCCTGTCTTACATCATCATCTTCCTGCCCTTACCCCACACTATGTGGGGTCGACACAGCATGAATCTTGGATCATGCTATAAGAGTTTTGGCTAAGGTGTTTTATGACCGGCCGCCTGCCTGACGTCAACCCTCCTTGGGAAAACCTACTTATTGTATCTCATCATGTTGGAGGATACTATCCCTTAGTCGACTTTTACGACATGCTCGGGTAGAGAAGCAGCTGGACGCATTCTATGTTTTTTCTTTACTCCCAGTCCAGCAGAGAAGTAGCCTCCTGTCTTACATATTTCGTGTTTTTCTTTATTACATTCGTCATTACTTTAGTCTTCATTGGATTAATTGATAAACCTTCTTTGCTGCTTTTATTATATAAAATTGCTTTAACATAATGTTTCTCTCACTTACTCGGAAATACCTACATCATTTAAAAAAAAACAGTACGTAGCGTACGTCGTACGTCAATCGGCTCTTTTCTGTAGGTACCTACTATGAAATAACACGACAGCAATTTGTAGCACGACAATTGAAAATTGCTGGGCAGTAATGCACTATTGTACTATTGTAGTATGTCTGATCTCTCTGCGAATAACACAATACCTATTGTCGGCGAATCTTAGGTGATCGTTCCATTTATATTTATTTTAAAATCTTCCCTCCCGGTCTGTTTATTTGATCGAAGCTCCCAGTCTATATTTTGGAATACATTTTCTAGCACTTCCGTGGAAAGTTCTGTAGAAAGTGGATCTCACTATTAGCGAATATGAAAGGTACGTTAAAGACACCTACTTACAAAAAAAATAAGTTTTTTTACGTGAACTGTCTGATCTTCTTTTTCTTCTATATGAAAGGTACGTTACAGCCACCTAGGTAGGTACTTGTAAAACAAAAAAAATAAGTTTTTTACGCGAACTGTCTGATAATTCTTTCGCTTTATATTGACTTTTTTCAATTTTAAGAGCTTAGGTACCTAACATACATAACTACGCGTTTACAAAAAGGTATGATATAAACTTTGATAGACAGCACGATTGATAGAGCTGTTTGCCAAGATTATTATTATGATTTATGCAATTTATAAACGTACGTTTATGTACAACTTCCAGGTTCAATAAACCTGATAGTGGTGCCAGTGGGCTGCGCGCTGTCGGGACTGGTGACGGCTCCGATCGGCCGGAGAAGGGCCATGCAGATGGTGAACCTGCCGTTCTTGGTCGCCTGGCTGATGTTCTACTTCTCTACCAGCACTGGCCACTTGTACGGTGCGCTATTTCTCACGGGGCTGGCGGGCGGTCTGCTGGAAGCGCCGGTACTACCACTGTGGGAGATTATTAGGGCTGGAGAGTATAATAAAAATTTCGAAGGACCAGTATACTAATTTGAAAAGAAAGATCTTTGTTCATGAAGTAGATAGATGATTTAGGTTCACCACCTACCTCATGCTTCCACGCGTCGTCTCTAGACGTGGACCGGTACAGCAGGACCACGTTATGGAACAGCCTTGTCGTCCCAAGGTAAGAAGGGGACACAGCACTTGGAGAGAACGTCTCACACACTTTACTGCACGGCAGTAATAAAATGAAATGGGTGGCACAACTTGTCTATCACGGATAGTTCCTCAAAGTTATGAGAAGGCGACCGAACCAGAGTAGTCGCACAAGTGCACTGGAGACGCGTCCGCGCGGCTAGGGCGGCGCGCGGTCGACGGCGGGCGGCGGTGGGGCAAGCCGCCGGTCCTCGTTTTCGAAACGAGGGTAGTTGCATCAAGCGGATAGCAAACAAAAATCATCTACCCTATATTTCAAATGAACAAAGATCGAACATTCCCCCCACCGAAATTATCATGATAATTTCCAGTAGCCAAATTTAATAAGAATGTTGTCAATATTGACCAAACATAACCTAGTTAGGTATTTTATATGTAGGTAATAAATATATATAAGTTAAAGTAAATAATACAATATACAAATTAATATAAGGAATAAGTTATAGGATTAAGAATAAAATTTATTTACTGATTTGAATAAGGAAATGGGGAGACCTTATTTACTGGCCTTTTTAATAATCCCTTTTGCGTCCTCAACGTTATAACACGAATTATTTTATCTGGGCCCTCATGAACGCGTTCAACCTTAGCCCGAACCCAATTCAAAGGCTGAGTTAGATCAGATCTAATGAGGACTAAATCGCCAACCTTAAGATTTGGAGACGATGTATGCCACTTTGCTCTTTGTTGCAATGTATGTAGGTAGTCATCGGACCACTTCTTCCAAAACGTTTGGGAGATTTTTTGAACGTATTGCCAACGTGTGAGCCGATTTACATTTACATCATCAAGATTATACTCGGGCACGGCGAGTAGGCTTTGACCGATTAAAAAATGACCCGGAGTTAATGTCTCGAATTCATCAGGACTGTTAGACAAAGGACATAGAGGACGCGAATTTAGTACCGCTTCGATTTTGCAAAAGACAGTAGTGAGTTCTTCGAACGTAAGTGCCTTATCACCTACTGCGCGTAATAGATGGCGCTTGGCTGACTTGATTCCAGCTTCCCATAGTCCACCCATCGATGCTGCTGTAGGTGGAATGTTTTTCCATTCAATAGAGCGAGATGCACAGCCTTCAGCAATCGTATAATTGTTTTTATTAAAAAACATTGAGACTTCCTTTAAATGTTTTGCAGCGGCGACAAAATTCGTACCGTTGTCAGAGTGTAGGCATGAACACAGACCGCGTCGCGCTACGAACCTATCGAGCGTAGCTAGAAAACAGTCAGCTGATAAGTCGCTTAAGACCTCAATATGCACGGCCTTTGTAGAAAAGCACACAAAAAGGCACATGTAGCATTTTAGTATTTTTGCATTACGTGTAGTACTAGACTTAATGTGGAAGGGACCACCTAAATCGCAACCGACATGATTAAAAACCTTGTTAGGTTTTAACCTTTCGGCGGGCAAAATACCCATTTGAGGTTGAATTGAAGTGGGGTTGCACTTAAAGCATACGATGCATTTTGACAACACACTTCGAATCACATTGCGAGCAGAAATAATCCAATAACGTTTACACAAAATACCTTGTAATGATCGAGGTCCGACATGTAGGTACATTTTATGAAAATGATCGATGATTAAAAACGTAACGTGACATTTTTTAGGCAATAGCAAAGGATGTTTGCTATTGTAAGATAACTCTGCTTGGGAGATTCTACCCCCCACCCTGAGGATATCATGGGTATCCACGAAGGGTGATAATTTCCGCAACGACGGAACATACTTATTATTTTTTAGTTTATCAATTTCATCACCAAAATAGGTATTTTGCGTGATTTTAATTATGAGGTCGTGAGACGCATTCAACTCGTAAGTTGATAAGGGATCAAACAAACGTTTATTTTTTGCAAGCTTGCAGTTTCTTGCAAATCGCAAACACCATGCAAAAATACGTTGCAATTTCGTAAAAGAAGAGTATTTTTCAAAAGTTGTTGATAAATCGTCACTCAGATTTTGAGAGGGACATGAAAACGTATCAACATTTGTTTTTAACTCTAATAGATCAGTGTCATCATTTACGTAAAACGAGCTAATTGGCCACTGATGAACGTCATCAGACAGCCAAGCTGGTCCGTGAAGCCAGCGCTCATAATCAGCTACGAGCTGAGCGGGCATGGCTCCGCGCGAACAGATATCAGCGGCATTGTTTTCGCTTCTCACGTGATACCAGCTGTTCGGCGGAACTACTTCCACCACCTGAGCGACACGATTCGAAACAAAAGTTTGAAGTTTGTAGGGAGGTGTTTGCAACCAAGCAAGTGCCACACTGGAGTCAGTCAGAGCAGTTACTTGAAACTTTATATTTTTAATGTTTTGTTGAATGAATGAAATTAGCTTAGACAACAATACGGCCGACATAAGCTCAAGCCGCGGGATCGTAAGAGGTTTGATCGGTGCAACTTTACTCTTGCTGATAAGCAGCCTAGTCTTCACTTGCTTGTTTGAGTCGACGCTGCGAGCGTAAACACACGCCGCATAACCACGGGTGGAGGCGTCGCAAAATGCAATTAAATGTACCTCGCAGAATTTAGGTATAAGCAAGTGTCGTTCGATTTTTATAGCTGAGATACATGACAATGACGTTATGTAGGTTGACCATTTGTCTCGCAAGTCAGCTGGCAGGGATTCGTCCCAGCCAAGATTAAGTTTCCACAAATCTTGCATTATACATTTTGCAAGAAATGTGCAGGGGGACAAGAATCCTACGGGATCAAAAATGCTTGCAAGCAGTTTTAGTACTGAACGTTTAGTGTAGGTATTATCAGTCATATTATAGTCGAACGAGAAACAGTCATTAGTGGGCAGCCATTTCAGTCCTAGTACCTTCAATGAACAACACACGGTGTCATCACTAAAGTTAATAGCGACAGCTTGGTCAGCACCGATCCTAGAAAGTAACTCAGGGGAGTTACTTGCCCATTTGCGCAGGTCAAAACAGCCGAGCCTTAACAGAGCTACGAGCTCATCCTGTAACGTACAGGCCTCGTTAAAGTCCTGTGTAGACCACAATAAGTCATCTACAAAGAATCCTTCCATTAGGACCTTAGCAGCAAGAGGGTAGTTTTTGCCTTCGTCTCGTGCTAACTGCTGCAGGGAGCGTATGGCTACAAAACCTGACGAACGTAGCCCGTAGGTATTTGTAAGAAGTTCATAAGTTTTTATTTCGTCCGAAGGAGATTCCCGCCAAAGAATGTGCTGATAACAGCGGTCCTCGGGAATTATAGAAACCATTCTATAAAACTTTGCAATATCAGCTGTGAAGCAAACGTCATACAGACGAAAATTGAAGATGATTTTCAATATATCATGATGGAGCTTCCGGCCTGTGAGCAATGTGTCATTTAATGACACCCCATTTGATGTGGCCGCAGAACCATCGAATACCACTCGCACGGGAGTGGTGGTACTTGAGCTTTTCACCACACAGTGGTGTGGAATGACATACTTGCTCGGCTCTGTGCCGGTGTATGGTCGCATATGTCCGAGTTGTTCATATTCGCGCATGAATTCTACATACGGAGTACGTAACTCCGGTGATCGAGCGAAACGTCGCTCTAAGTGGTGTAACCTACGCACGGCGTGGTTATGAGACTCGCCGAGGGCGGCGCGGTTCGGGTCCAACAGGATAGGCGATACGTACCTACCACTATCGTCTCTATAGTGGCGCTCGGAATAAATTTCCTCGGCAAGTTCGTCGTGTGGGCTGAGCTTAGGGTTCTCGCACGGCGACTCCTCTAGCTCCCAAAACGACTTTAGAGATGTGTTGATGGTGTCACTGTCATTAGTGTACGACACTAAATTACAAGACGATGTTGCAATATTTGTGACATCATCGGAGGTACACGGCACTTCCATTTTTCCACACAATACGAACCCGAACACGCTACTCAGTGCTACGGGTAGTGTGGGGCTCACTATTATTTTATTCCCGTCATAGATGTCAGGGAATATGTCACCTGCGAGAATCATGTCGACAGGTGATTTTTTATAAAAGTAGGGATCTGCCAGCAAAAGGTTTTTATAATGATTAGAAACTTTATCGGAAATTTCCACCGAAGGCAAATCGGAAGTCATTTTTTGCAAAATAATAGCATCGATTTTAAATGTCGGTTTTTTGCAATGTCTTGGTGTAATGGTACAAGAAGTCATTCCAAAATTCTTTACACCATTTCCGGCTAAACCAAAAATATTAAACGGACATTTTTGTCTAGACAACCCTAGTCGCTCTAAACAATTTAGTGTAATAAAGTTCGATTGAGCACCCGAGTCGATAAGAACACGGCAAGCTTGCGGATTACCAAATGAGTCAATAACATTAACTATAGCTGTACCAAGTAGAACCATATAGTTTTTAAAGTTGTTTACGCTCGAGAGTGATAGCTTTGTATGCGCGTGCGCATTATGTGTATCTATAGATACCTCACTGCTATTGTGTGCGGGCGCCCGTGGAGCATGCCTACTTTCTGAATCTAGATGCAATAATGCATGATGGCGCTGATTACACGTAAAACATTTGAACTGGCTATGACAATCGGCAGACGAATGATTTTGCTTGAGACAATTGTGGCACAATTTCAAATGATCAGCACGGCTGAGTCTTTTCGCGGGTGTCAATTCACGGAATTGTTCACAGCGAAAAATCATATGATTTTGGCCACAATGTGCACAAGTCACATTGTTATTTTTAGCTTGCGTCTGCGAAGAAAATGTCTTCCTAATGTTATTCTCACTCGATCTTTTGTTAAAACTATTGCTAGGCGTAGGATTCCTATTTTGCGAAACAGTTGAACTTGAACTGGATTGCGAATGTTCTAGAATTTTTATATGGTTATGTACATGGGAGATCAGCTGTTCGTAAGTAGGTATGGTCTTCTGATCGATCCCTTGTTCAAACGTCCTTCTCGTATTAGGATCTAATGCTTTTAACGCTATATGGCACATTACATAGCTAGATAAATTATCAATATTGAGTGCATTTATTGCGCGATATGAGTGATCGAAAGTCTCAACAAAGTTATTTAAATTGGATGGAGACTCCGTTTTTAGCGCGGGAAAGTTTAACATTTTATCTAGATATTTACCTACGAGCGTTCTATTGTCCTGATATTTATCAAGCAGGGACTGCCATACGACTTCATAATTACTCGAAGTTATAGGTACACTTTTAACGATGCTAAGTGCGGAACCCTTTGTACATGACAGCAAATAATGAAATTTGTCTATGTTCGAGATATTTGTCTGATTGTGCACCAAAGAGCAAAATGTTTCATAGAATGTAGTGAAATCTTCAATTTTTCCATCAAACGTGAACAATTCTAGCTTAGGTAAGCGCGACCGTGTTTCTACGTTCGAAGTTTTATCTTTACCGCATGGAGGAACGTCCGCCATTTTGGAAGCGTGCTTTGATTCGCACAACTTTACACGAAAAAACAAGTCGTCGAAACTTTTTAGATCACTATCAGAGAATTGCGTATCGGGATCTAAGGTCAAACGCCATTCATAGATATCCATGCAAATGCTTTCGAATGATTCACGCAATGGGCTAATTTCTGAGGCACGCAAAAGGAACATATTTTTTATGTCAGGATGGGTATCCATTTTCTTTGATAAATCGAACACTTGCTGTAATTGGGAATAAATGCGTTGCTTTTTAGCAAGGCCCTTATTTATGTTACGAACAATTTCCAACTCCTTTTTGGAGGGAACCTTGTCCGAAGTTTTATCTTCAGAGTTAGGCATTTTGAAATACCTAAATAGAAAAGAATATGAGGCAAAATAAGATATTTAAATAGGAAACAAGCACGGCTTGTATACACAAATTGAATAAATCCGTTACACGGTAACGTGGTTGATTCAAAATGGCGTCCTAAGTGTAAATATATAATATGATTTTTAAATATAATCCGGCTCGAAGGACCAAAATGTGGGAGATTATTAGGGCTGGAGAGTATAATAAAAATTTCGAAGGACCAGTATACTAATTTGAAAAGAAAGATCTTTGTTCATGAAGTAGATAGATGATTTAGGTTCACCACCTACCTCATGCTTCCACGCGTCGTCTCTAGACGTGGACCGGTACAGCAGGACCACGTTATGGAACAGCCTTGTCGTCCCAAGGTAAGAAGGGGACACAGCACTTGGAGAGAACGTCTCACACACTTTACTGCACGGCAGTAATAAAATGAAATGGGTGGCACAACTTGTCTATCACGGATAGTTCCTCAAAGTTATGAGAAGGCGACCGAACCAGAGTAGTCGCACAAGTGCACTGGAGACGCGTCCGCGCGGCTAGGGCGGCGCGCGGTCGACGGCGGGCGGCGGTGGGGCAAGCCGCCGGTCCTCGTTTTCGAAACGAGGGTAGTTGCATCAAGCGGATAGCAAACAAAAATCATCTACCCTATATTTCAAATGAACAAAGATCGAACAACCACCATTGCACTTAAACTTTTTAAACGATATTCTCAGACCAAATAAAAAGAAAAGACGCGGCGCCGCGAACAACAAAAGTGAAGCCACACAAAACCGTGTTCCTGCAAGTAAACATACACGCTGACGCACGCACCTACACTAAAACCATGCTCATCGCTCTCGAGTCGTCGTCTAGTAAACTTAAAGTTTAAATATCTAATTATGCCCTACTGTGTAGTGTAAACTTGTAAAAACAGCAGCAAATCACATAAAAAGTCTCACGGAATCACTTTTCACCTGAAGTACTTCAAATAACATATTTTCTTAATTTTATTTATTATACTATGAATTTTAGATTACTTGGAACACAAAACCTCAAAACACACATAGATGGTTTCACTTTTGTTGTTCGCGGCGCGGCGTCTTTTTTTTTATTTGGTCTGAGACATCGAGCATTTAGTTAAATGCTCGATGGTCTGAGACGATATTCCCGACGACAGATCGTTAACTACCTTATGTAGCAATGTTGTTATCTCTTGTAAAGTGTGTACCTTCTTTGACGAAAAACCAGTCAACGTTGCTACGGTAATTATTGATCCGTCGCCCGTTAGTAGAATATTGGAATCGGGTATTGGCAAGTTTGGGTTTTTATTGGGGAAAAAACCTGAACCTTTATTGGATCACTTTGTTGTCCATCTTGGTATCTTTCCGGCAATAACTGGCAATAACTAGATCTTTTTTTCAGGAATGAGTAGGTACCTAAACGTCATGTATAAAGTTGATATTATTAATATCACTGCACTACTGCCCCAGAGGCACCTAAAAACATCAAAGCTATAAAAATTCAAGCATCTAAATCATCTTAAACAAGAGATAGGGTCTTTTATCATAAATCACTTTAGGATAACGTAGCTTCGTGCCAGGGAAATAAATTTACTGAATAGTTTCTGTGGTTCCTATGTTACCCCGTACAAACAAGCTAACTTTTCCTCATAAAAATAGTTTTTCGTATTGCTAAACATCTATTATAGACAACCCCGGTGGCTTGGCGGGCGAGTGCTCAACTGAGACGCAAGAGGCGCGGGCTCAATTCCCGCTGCGGGAGAAATGTTTGCATGTTCTGCAAATATTTCTTCCGGGTCTGGGTGTTTCATTCAATACTATGTATTATAAGTATGTATTTACAAAAAAAAAGTATAATATAAGTATTGTATCAGCCATCTGGTTCCCATAGTAGGTACAAGCTTTGCTTAGTTTGGGGCTAGATGGCGCTGTGTGAAATGTCCACAAATATTTATTTATTTATTATGTACTACTAGACATGTCACTAGTTCTTTCGACCCAAGGTGAACCATTACTCAACATGAAACCTCCAGGTCCTGACGTACGTGGCTGAGATAACGCAGCCGCACCTACGTGGTTTCCTCTCGGCTACCAGCTCCATGACCATTATACTGGGGGTGTTCACTCAGTTTCTGTTTGGCCTGTATCTGTATTGGCGAATCGTGGCCCTGGTCAACATAACTTTTACGGTAAGACAATTGTTTTTTAACCAGAATTCGCGAACACAACGTCATCTCAACGCTCTAGTCGTTGCAAACACTGACTGTGATGTCTTTGCGGATAGGTTACCGGTGTTAGTAAGACACTGTATGAGATATTATGAGCCCAGCTCATTATTGCCATGGTAGGTGTGTAATAGTGTCAAATTGTTAATTTCTACTATTTATGTTTTGTGCTTACAGCATGATCCAAGGTTCATGCTGTGCCGACCCCACATAGAGTGGGATAAGGGCAGGAAGATGATGATGATGATGTTTTGTGCTTCAGATTTCTATTTAGTTTTGTATACTAGTATTTAAGTTTTGTATATTTGTTAAAGTAGTTATTCCATTTCCATACATTTAAACCATGAAGTCAAACTAACGTCACTATCGTGTATTAACTTACCTACCTATACCTACTCGTAAGTTGTAAACTGCGTCTTTGACTGTAGGTTTGTTTTACAGATTCTAGCAGTAGTCACTCTATGTTTCGTTCCTGAGTCTCCACATTGGCTAGTTTCCAAAAAACGCCACGATGAAGCAAGAAAGGTAGGAAGGTCTGGGTATCTACTTATTTATACCTACTGTACAAAAAATTCCTTACTTAGAAGATGATACTAAAAATGTTCGATTAGTCTGACTCGTGTCAAGTTCTACAAGCATTTGACTATGATTTTTGTTCCAATTTACATTAATTATTATACTTAGCACAAAATGAAGAATGTTAATTTGCTGTTCTGCAGTGTCATTATTTCTTTGCACATTTTTTTCTTAGAACTTACGGAGCGTCATAACAATATGATTATTTGATTGCAGAGCTTACAATGGCTGCGTGGCTGGACCAACCCTGAAGCAGTCGAGACTGAACTAAAAGAGATTCAAGCGCTGTTCAAAAATCAAGGTAGGTTAAGCCCGGCGCACACTATCGGCACGGCATGCCAAGGGATCCAGGCATCCTTAGTCATGCCGAGGCGTGCCGATAGTGGGCGCCTGGGCGCTAGGCCACACTGCCGAAGTAACTCGAAGACTGTCGAGGCGTCCTTAGCATTTCATCCTAATTCAACCTAACCTAATTTCAACTTACTATATGTATTATAACTACACTAAACTGAGCTTTTATAAAGCCTGGTTCGTTTATTAAACCAACAGACGACGGATGCTTTCCATAGAAACGTTGTTAAACTATATCAGCCAAAAAGCGTCATTAATTTTTTGAGAATAAATAAACAACGATTCTATGGTAATTTTCATGCGTTGCCCATCAGTAGAGTATTAATAGATAATAGAGTATACGTATATGTATGTATATGTAGATATAGAGTATATAATAAGTAGTATGTATATATGTAGAGTACAAATAATTTCGGCACCTTGGTATTTGGTTACCTACTTATCCCTACATGAAGGTAGTGCAAGTTGAGTTTTGATGCGTTAATAAATCGCTAGATCACGCCATCCCTCTATCAGGGTAATGAATTCCAAATCCCACTCGATCTGGGGGGCTCGGCATTGGCAGTGCCCGCGAGTTGCCCCCACCAAGTCATACAATTGATTATTTTCCAATGTTCGCTTACAGTGAAGGCAAACAATTCCACGGAGACCTTCGCTGATGAAGTGGCGCACTACTTTAGAAAGAGTTTCCTCGTCCCCTACTTCTTGGTGTGCTTCAGTTTCTTTGTTGGACACTTCAGCGGAATGACCACACTCCAGGTACAACTACACTACTTCTAGGTACAATACCCCTGGTAAAACATGCTCAAAATGGGCTGGTTCCAATATTCTACCAAACGACGCGGCAGGTCGTTCATTAACATCCGTCGAAATACGCCATAAATTTTTGTCAGAACAACGTATACAGGCTTTGAAGTTCTTGATTGATCGTTGAAGTTAAGCAACGTTATGCGCGGTCACAATTTGGATGGATAACTGCAAGTGGCATTACGAGCTGAGCGCTTCCGTGCTTCGGAGGGCACGTTAAATTATCGGTCTCGGCTCGGCTTATAAGTCGTTAAGCCAAGACGGAGGCCTTTAGGCGGCCTAAAAACTCTAGGTCTAGGTACGTACGCCTAGGTCTTCCCCTTCCTACGGTACTATTCACACTCGCCTCATCTACCTGTTTCGTTAATCTTCTTTCATCCTCTCTGCATGACCAAACCCTTTTTCAATCTCCATCACTATAACCTTTTCTTTCACTCCACATCGCTCTCCTAACACGCTATTTCACACTTTATCTCTCAAAGTCACACCACACAATGCTCGATGCACCACACATACTTCGCAACGCACGCATTTCTACAGCATTCACTCTACTTTGATGTTTCTTCTGCCATACCCAACTTTCACTACCATACATAAGTGTCGGCACTTGTACTCCTCTATGCACAGCCATGTTTTTTTGGAGGCTTTCCAGCTGTTCATAAAGATGTGTAGCGCCAGGTAGCGCTCCATTCACTTTAATTCTTTCACTCTCCTTTCAACATCCTTATTCTCATGCTTTCCAGCTCTCGTAATGTATAATTATGTTATGTATTGATTTTTTAAATAAAACTTTGCCTTATTCATTGTGTTTGTCCGCAGACGTACGCAGTTTCAATATTCCAAATGCTCGAAGCGCCTGTAGACAAGTACTACGCGACGCTCATTCTAGGCATCCTGCAGCTAGTGGGTGCGGGCGTTTGTGTGCTGCTCGTCCATTTCACCGGCAAACGGCCGTTGACCCTAATCTCCACGGCTGGGGGAGCCCTCTGCTGCCTATTGGTTGCTCTCTACGACTTTTATTTTCAATATGTGAGTTTGGTATTCTACAATTAATTAGGTGTCGCGTCATAAATTCGGCTAAATACGCTCGCAACGTTTTTTACGTGCAAAGTCATTTTAGCTGATGTGTCACAGCATTGGTTACTTAATTATTAACATTGCGAGCACATTTAGCCGATTATTCAGCCGAAAACATATACAAATAGGTAAGTAAGTAGAATAAGTAATGTCACTTTTAATCACTGTTAACAATGATATTGTATTTATTTAATACAATATCATTGACTGTTAATATCACTTTATAATAATAATGTAGATTTAATTCACTAGTGAATAAATCATTTTCATATTAAAAATTCATACTTTAGCTAGGGCTAAACTATGATTTTTTATAGGATAGTATAGGTAGGTAATTCTATCAGTGAAATAATCGAAAACGTTAGCCCAGTTGTGATCTGCCGAAAAGCGCCAAACATTTTTTGTCAAAAAAAACTTATGGTAATGAACGATCCGTCATCTGTTAGCAGAATAGCGGGCATTAGTCGTTTCTGGGTGAGATTACAGACTTACAAATAAACTGACCAAGTACGTCAGTTTAATTTCCTACCTTACTTACCATTTCTTATTTTATTTATTCATATTTAATTTCGCTTAATCAGCTGAGTTTGCTCCCTGGAATGCTAGTACTTGACATGATTGATAAGGTGTAACACGGTTTTGCTAAAACCGAAACACGAGCGAGCCAATTGACAAATTAATTTAGGTAGGTTAGGTATACAAAATCCGTCTAGCATACCGTGTTTATAACTTACTCAACATTGTACCTATACCTCTTTTCGACATTATTTAAGAACGTTGCTATGGTGAGGAACGATCCGTCATATATTAGTAGAATATTGGAACTAGGTATTTAAATTAATATACCTATCCTTTTTTTTCTTATTTACAGTTCGATGATCCAGAAGTAGCATCCATGAATACTACATCAGTTGATCTTACGACGGAAAGGATGCAAAATATCGTAGTAAGTAAACTTGTCCTACCCTCTTTTACTACTTACTACTTTTACTTGCTTCTAGGCTTTTTACATTGGACATTCTCCTACCTCTAATAAAAAAATTATACCTACTTGGATGTCTTTTTTTTTTCAGAAAAACCCATATTCTTGGATGCCAACCACACTTCTAATGCTGCTAGCCTTCATCACGCATACAGGGATAAGATTGTTGCCGTGGATTTTAATTGGCGAGGTAAGCACCTAGCTTAGAATTATAGAACCTAGATAACTAAGCAATTTCTGGGACTAGGTAATCTTAAGGTACCTACGTCTTCAATAGTTAGAGAAACATTTTCTTCTGTAGCTAGGTAGTATACATGTAGATTATTTTATTATCACAGATAGCAGGTCGTACGAGTACCAAGAGCGGAGAGAGTACCTAGGTACATACATTATTTATCATTGATTAGATCACGCAATTATGCCAGAGGACCATAAAAATTCTTTGCGCTAGGAATAAGCCAGCCTTCACCTCAGGCTCGGTCCGAAGGGGGGGGGGGGGGGTCACAGGGGCCATGACTCCTCAAAAAACCCCGTCAAATTGAAAAATATAAAAATTTACAAAATATAAAAAGGCAATTTTCTGCCCCTAGCCTCCTTTTTTTTTAAATTTATTTATAAGAAAACCAACAGCTACAGTAACAAATTATAATAATACACTTATAAAAAACAGAAAGCCAATAATGGGTTTTCACGTCTAAAAACATTCTAAGACAAAAAAACTGTCATGAAAAATTACGCTAAAAAAGATATTATAAGATGTATAAATGTACAAAAAAAAACAGAGAAAAAGTAAGCTTCTAATTTATAAGGCATTACCTACAAAAAACTATCTGCTCAACCGCTGTCTAGCTGAGTTAACACTCGTATAGAACAATTCAAGATCCAAGCGCTTAAGAGCTTAAGAGCTTTTGTAGAATGTCCATTATTTATTCATTGATTTTCCAGATTTTCAGCGCGAGGACTCGTTCTGGAGGCGCAGGTCTCGCCAGTGCTGTAGGATACATTTTTGGGTTCCTCACGAACAAAATGTACATCAGCATGGTAGACAGTATGTCTATATGGGGAACGTATGGACTATATGGTATGATATGGTAAGATCTTTTGAAGTTATGGTTTCAATCCTGATCGTAGTGCGTGCCAATGGGTTTTTACGTTGCCATACCATAAGAAATTTCAAACGGTGGTGAAGGAAACCATCGTGCGGCTCAGTCAGCTCCGCATGTATTGACCATGTCTTTCCTGTGGATAAGGCCGACTAAGCTGAGACCATGGTGTAATAAGTGCTGGCTAAGCTTACTTCATCTAAAAACGTCCTGGGCACCTCATCGTCCCGTTATTGTAGACAAAAAAAGTTACCTTCTGACGCTGTATAATCATTCATAGAGATAAGGTAAGGGCCATATTTTTTTGAAGTTCTGTAGGACACATTTGCTCAATGATCATGCAATACAGGTGACGTATTTTGTATGACTTGTTCCTACTCACTACTATGATCACCTCGGCGGTGTAGCGGGCGAGTGCTCGGCTGAGACGCAAGAGGCGCGGGTTAGATTCCCGCTACAGGAGAAATGTTTGTATGTTCTGCATATATTTCTTTCATTCATTCCTCCGGGTCCAGACCCGGAGGAAATATATGCAACTTAGGTACTTATAAATACATTATACTACAACACCCAGGTGTTGTAGTATATAATGTATTTATAAGTATGTATTTCCAAAACAAAAAATATAAGTATTCTATCAGCCATCTGGTGTCCATAGTACAAGCTTTGCTAAAGCTAGTTAAAGCTATTTTATAACTAATATCTTCATTTTACAGTGCAGTAGGCTGTGTGACTTTCCACTTCATCCTGCCTGAAACTGAAGGGAAAAAGCTCAACGAAATTGAAAACCACTTTGCAGGCATCAAAAGACTAAGCAATAAAGTATATAATTCAAAGGTTAGTCCTTGTTTTTAGAAAAAATCTTATTAGTAAGTAAGTAAGTTCGTATGAGCTAGTGGCCAACTCTTGTGACGGAGTTTTTAGGCCGCCTAAAGGTCTCCGTCGTGGCTTAACGACTTAAAAGCCGGGACCGACAATTTAACGTGCCCTCCGAAGCACGGAAGCGCTCAGCTCGTAATGCCACTTATCTTATTTATGTAGGTACCTATAAAAAGAAATTGTAACTTCTGTAAAAAATTGTACCGTCTAGCACATCTCAATACCTTTCAGTTTCCTATCAGTCATTAGAGTCGTAGTAGGTACGTACTTACTTAGGCGCCGACCACACTGCGCGCGGACTTTCATCCTCAAGCAGTTTGGGAAATAAAGTGAAGATTTCTCCATCGCGTTCTCTCAATTCATTAATAGGATGCACCCAGTACTTTCTTTTTTTCTTAGAATTTACAAGGCTCCACAGTAATACAATTTCATCTTAGGTTCATAATAACTCCAATTTCATAATTTCATTACAGAAACGGTCGCGACCCGATATTTCAAAAATGGAAGACCTCAAGGGAACCGCTAACATGTCCTATGAAGATGATACTGTAAAATAAATGTATGGAATAACTACCTACATCTGATGTCCGCCAGCAGGACCATAACATTGCTGCCAGTACTGCCAATAATACCTATAACCGCGCCATACATTAACGAAATATTATAATTTGTCTTTTGGTCTTCGATCAAAAACAGCTTTTGGTGTTCGAAAGACGTAGATTATTACCATTTAAATTTGCCCAGGTTCGCACCGTACTAAGATCTTCGCGATGTTACGTTTTGTAAGTACATCAACTTACATCGAGCATTATGTAGTAAGGAGTAGGGAAGAAAAAAAGAGGCTAGCCTTACACTTAGGATTTTACTACTGCGACGATAAATGTCGCGACACATCTGTAGAAAGAACAGCGTCGAAAGTTCGATTAAATAGGCTTGAAATGTTTATTTTTGTAACAAAGTTTTTATATAACCTATGACACTGTTGATGTATCGACGTATTTAGCTTTGCGAGCGTAATTAGCCGAGATTTCAGGTATAGGTAACAGGTAGTACCTACTGCATATTGCCCCGCTACTCGATTCTAATAAGATTAAGAGCTCAGACCAAAAAAAAAGAAAAGACGGCGCGCCGCCACAACAAAAGTGAAGTCACCTTTTTATCTGTCTGTCGGTTTTGAGGTTCTGTGTTCCAAGTAACCTAAAATTATAGTAGGTATTATAATTAAGAAACGATTTTATTTGAAGTACTTACAAGTGAAAAGTGATTCCGTTAGACTTTTTATGTGATTTGCTGCTGTTTTTACAAGTTTTCACTACACAGGAGGGCGTAATTCTATTTTTAAATTTTAAGTTCGCAAGACGACGACTCGTGACGTACTAAGAGCGATGAGCATGGTTTTAGTGTAGGTGTGTGCGTGAGCGTGTATGGTTAATTATTCTTGCAAGGGTTAATTACGTACTTAAGTATTTCTTTTTTTTTGGTCTGAGACTTAGAAACGTCATTACCATAGCAAGTTGTTTTTTTGTCAAAAATGTTTGGCGCTTTTTGAAATACCCAAGAGTAAATACCTACCTACCTACTCAGTAATATCACCACCCGCGCCTGTCAGGCAGATCGTGTCGACGACGTCTTTTACTAGAATATAGGAATCGGACATGACTCGAGACCGACTTATGCCGCCTTACGATTTCTAACAACAATTTTATGATTTTCTTTGAGAATTTATTTTCTAGAAAAGTTTTATATTACCTACCTCAGACCAAATAAAGAGATAAATTCTTTTTATTTGGTCTGAGATTACCTACCTATAGTTTTATAAGAGGGACCCATCGAGCATTGGGACCAGACTGGTACTGGCAGACTAAAGATTTTAGAAACTGGAAGAAATAGGGCGCGGCCTTTGTTCCAACAATAGGTCAGTAAGGGCTGATGTGGGCTGTGCCAAGTGTAGCTAAAATATTTATGTAGTTACTTAGCTTAATTATAATGTTTGTTTTTAGTATGGTACCTAGGTAGATACCTACTTACCTATTTATAATAATATTATGTAGGTAGGTAGTTAGGTACCTTGTTTTAGACTGTGATGTTTGGAAGTTTGATACTATATAAATAAGAATTTTATTAACCTACATCTTTTGGAGTTTTTTTTTTGCCTATATCACCTACCTAGACTATAACTAAGACTACACCTATAAACAACAAGTAGGGTGAACTCTCTAGGTGTAGTGTGGACAAAAAACAATGGTTTATTGCAAACGATATTCAAGGTCATTGATATTTTAAGTTCAATGACCTTGGAGCTAGAGGTCACAATATAGTTTGCACCCCTATTAACACCCATTTATTAAGTCATCAGGTGGGGTGACGAGTGGAACATTTTTAGTTGAGGTCATTGACCTTAGAGCTAGTAAATAAGCATATCCTCACTATTCATCCGTCTAGCAGTAGATTAGGTACAAATTGAGAGACAGATACAGCACAGAGCACCCCGACTCCACGTGGTACTAGTCTGCCATGCACTAGAGCAGGGCTTCCTAAACTTTCAAGACAACGGAACACCAGCCAAATACCTTTTATTTTATGGAACCCCATATTAAATGATCAACACTGATATGTATATAAAAACAATTTATTTTAAGAAATCTTACTTCTTACTTATATTATAAATGCGAAAGTTTGTGTGTTTGGATGTTTGTGCCTCAATCACGCCAAAACGGCTGAACGGATTTGAATGAAACATGGAATATACATAGTACGTGTGCTGGATTAACATATAGGCTATTTTTCATCCATGTACCAAGCGAGCGAAGCCGCGGGCAGCAGCTAGTATGTAATATAACTGAAACACATTAATCTTAACTTTAAGTTTTAATGTGAAGAGTGAAACTGTTTACTGTTTTATTAATAATTGTTGTATAGTTGGGTATTATGTCCGACAATAAAATTGTATGCGTATTATCTGGGGTAGCATCCAATCTTGACCTGTACCTACATGTTTTTTGTATTTATAAGCGTAGGTTGAAAAGCCTGTTTCACAACGATACGTTGTGACGAATAGGAGCAATGTTAAGATCTTTGATTATACCTTTTTGGCTATATCAGGGTATTCAGGCTATGTAGGTAAATAAAATAAAATTATGTCGGATCCGGTCAGGTCATGATCACGGATGTGACGTTGCCAACGGTTCACCAAGCGGTCCGATTTTTTGTAATATAAAGTAGTTGATTTGAGTTTAATTATTGTAATTTTAAGATAAAGTGATTGTGTGTACTTTAGTTTCGTTCGATATTTTATTGCCTGTATCCATGCATTTCGCCCACAATGTCTGAGAGTCAAGCAGATAGGTCATCTATACCCGATAAATAAATACTTAATTAATGAGTTCTTCTCATCACATATTTTGCGCTATTTCAAAATAATGTTTGTAACCGTGCTATTATTTAACAGTTGATATTAAATAATTTTGGCATAACCCTGATGAGTATTCTACGGAACCCCTAGGTTCCGCGGAACCTACTTTGGGAATTCCTGCACTGGAGTGTTTTTAAAAAGCCGGAGCAGATGATTAACGATTTAGGTCCGAAATAAGTGTCCTCTGGGTCGAACACCAGTAACCCGGGGTCAAAGGTCAGTGAGCTCGGAGTCAATATCAGTTGTAGTATACATGTGTACCTATTGAGGGTTGGGTATACGGCGCCATCTTGTTGATGAAATAAAGTAGTGTTCAATCAGCAAGCTGTGTTTCACTACATCAGTGACCTTTGACCTCAGGGTCCGAAATAAGAGTCATCTGGCTCAAAAACCAGTAACCTGGGAACAAAGGTCAGTGAAATCGGGACAGGATCAGTGACCTTTGACCTCAGGATTCGAAATAAGTGTCATTTGGGTAAAAAAACCAGAAAAAAGTATCCCCACCCTGATACTTCCACATCCCCCGCTCCCGAATGTATGTTTTGGTTATTTTCCATAGTGCCCCGTTTGCTACACTCCAACCAGTCGTTTACCTGCATAAAATCACGCTTCTTTCTCATGGGTGTAGTCAGAGACCACAAACAGATCTCATTTTGGTACGATTTTTTTATAGGTACCTAGGTACCTACTACTAATATTCTAATTCCGAAGGTCTGGAGATCGGACAGAAATACCGAAGGATTTTCTTAAACGCAACATAAAATATCTTGAAAGTTTTTTTGAACATAAAGTATCATAGTGGCGCAATCTGGTTATTATGTTATGTTGGAGACTTCACTCTCAGATTTATTGCCTCACCTCGATTGCATAATCGATTATAGATGCAGGAATATTCGGTCTATTCGGCAGTAAGTCCATCACTACTAAAGAAGCTCCCTATTGGCTATCGTTTTTTTGGCAAGGATTATTGAAGAGGGTTTTTGGGTGTGGATATTGACCCTTTCATCTTTACGAATTGCCAGTTAAATAAACTAGTTGTCTATGTATGATCCACAAAATAGGTTTACACGAGCTTATTACGTGTCACAGACTGTTTAGCGCAAGTAACCACAAATATTACTAACTTTAAATTTTGTTCCCCCGCCCGTCTCCGTCGTCAGCTGTTCATCAGCTAGCAAGCGACAAGTCATTTGTAAAAACGTGAATACCTAGGTATCGACTGACTTGCCACTTGTCACTGTTTACCTATATAATAGAATTGACTTCTAATCGATACTTTAGAACTAATACACTCTTGTTAATGTCGATCATATCTACAAGCAAGTTTTAGTTATCATCATCTTCCTGCCCATATCCCACTCTATGTGGGGTCGGCACACGGTGTGTAAAGAGTTTTGGCTAAGGTGTTTTATGACCGGCCGGCCGTCTGCCTGACGTCAACCCTCCTTGGGAATACTTGCATTATATGTATCTCATCATGTTTATGCGATTTATTTATGTTATATTTTTTATGCATCTAATAAATAAAAAATAAAAACAAATACGTACACACAACTTGGAGATTTTTTTTTATAAAATAAAGAAGTTTTAACCTAGGGCTACAGAATATATATAAGTACCTAGTTCGGCCTCGGTGGCGTGGCGGGCGATTGCTTGGCAGAGAGGCAAGAGGCGCGGGTTCGATTCCCGCTGCGGAGGAAATGTTTGTATGTTCTGCAAATATTTCTTCCGGGTCTGGGTGTTGTGGTACCATGGTACTGGTAGTTTCTGATACCCACGACACAGGGAATCCTAGTGTGGGGTCAGGACTATATATGTGACTGTTGGGTGTCATTTATTATTTATTTAATTAATTAAATACGTTTACATTTTTCCAAGGCTGTTTTTTGTCGACGTACTACTAACCTCGTGTATAGAATACCTAATTCAATAATTTGCCTCGTTCGTCTCATCTACTATGGTAGAATAACACATAAAGCACACTATGACAAAATTGTTGAGATAAAAAAAAAAAATTTGACAACGAATCAAGTTGAACCTTCACTTCATTCATGCAAGTGTGACGTGCGTTGAACATACGTGAACGATTGAATGACAGTTTTACTATTAGAAAATATTTATTGATGTTGTTATAGAAAAATAATATATTTTTACATATTTTTTATTTATATTCTAACAAACTTCTAAGCCGCAACGAAATTATACCTGTGAAATTAGCTTATTTCAGTTGACAGTCACGTTTGTTTATTGGTTAACATCCGCCATTTTGTACTGTCGTTTGTTTAGTGACTGGCTTTCATTCCTAGTGATGCTGATAACATTTCACGGAAGGCATACTATTGTGTTATAACTGGTGGTGTACAATGTTTTTACTGGAAACTTTACTCACAGTGGGTACGAATTAAATTGTGTGACTTGTCAAACTGACGTCGGTTTATATCTATTCTACATAGCTGCCGGATGTGTCCTACAATCGGTTAGGGCGAATTTACGTGCCACCTTGAGTGGTGTACGTGTCCCGATACCTATGCAGCCAAGAATATGAGTGGCAACGGGAATCAGGTGCCACTGGCACCCAGTCAGCGAGGTACCGGACCGTATCCTTTTACCTATATACAATTTTACAGTACTTTATCATAATTATTTACGTAATATTTTTATGCCACTTCAGCATCTGTTTGTGCCGCTTTGCGAAAACTTAGTTTATGTTTGTATGGTATGTACCTATACCATACAAACATAAACTATAATTTTGCATACTTAGATTACTTTAGAGAACTGCATTTGTAGTGCTTCTTTTAGTGTTTTGTATTGGTTTACTGTGATTTTAGATAACTAAATTTTTCTATTAGAATGTAGCGAGTCATTTCACAAACTTTGTTTTTTTTTTTTTCATTTCTGTGTGCATGTGTGCTTCATTAGTTTATAAATGCATGCTGCATTGGTAGGAAAAGAACATTGCATCATGTAGATGGTATTTTTGTATTAGTCTGCTTTATTGTTCACACTTTCAATTACTTTATAGAAACTAATCAGTCCTTCAATTGATATTTTGATTATGATATAATTTGCGATGACTGTGAAAATGTGATGACTGAAACTGACTTTTAAAGTAAAACATTCCTATTTTCTGGTAGAAGATTTTCTCATATTTATTTGTTCCCTTTTGGTCAAGTAAATGCATGAATTTTACTATGACAAATTATTAGCATGAATAAAATTGTCACCTCAAAACTATGTAGTGTTGTTGTATCTCAGATTTCCAAATGAATTGATGAATTGAGGCAGCTCAATTATTTTGTTTGTTAAGGCAGCTTAATTTTGTTGGTCTATTAGTTTCACATGATGATAAACCTCTATTATTGAAAATGGTGAAAGTATTTGTTTGCTGGTCTACAAAATTCTGAAATCTGGTTTTTCATTATTGTTAAGACATAGATGCCTTTTCATTGGAATGCATTTTTTATTTATATGCATGAAATCCTGATGCACTACTAAAATTAAATTGCACTGCTAAAGTTAACTTGAATGTTTGATGATGATGATAACATTATCATCATCATCAAAAATATGTTTAAATAATCTTACTCACCAAAGTTTTTTTTATTCGACTTTACCATAGTCATTGAGCAACAGATAAATACTGAAACTGCATTAATATTTATCTACTCTGTAAAGCAACTTTGTTTTCTCCTCTCTAACATGATGGACAATCTATATGTGCGATGGGCTGATCACCTGTCACCATATGGTTCAGCATTTCCATATTGGGACTTCCAACAAATAAGAGTGGCAGTAAATTTTTGTGTTTACATGTAATTAAAAAGTATGTTTTAGGTTAAGCACTGATGGTTTGTTTACTTAAATTGTATCTCCAGTTTGGCTGAAGTATAGTGGCTGGATTGGGAGTAAAGAAAAAAATGGAATGCGTCCAGCTGCTTCTCTCCCCGAGCATGTCCTAAATTTTGACTAAGGGATAGTATCTTCTTCAACATGATGGAGCATCTATATAGACAATGGGCTGATCGCTTGTCACCATGGTTCACCATATTCATCTGAGGATGTTGAATCAGGAGTGGCTGCAAGTTTTCTTTTGTTTTACTTGTGGCTCTGCCCTCCCCAGTAGAGATACAGACGTGATAATATATGTGTATGTTCTAGAGGCGACTTGGTATTTGGACAATAGTTATTTGTCTAAAGTTTCCTGCTTCCCTGTTTATGACTGGACTTTCACCATTAAATGTGTAGTGGGTGGAAGACCCTAAAATCATGGTTTGACTTCAGAATGGTTGTTGGCAAAAAGTAATAATTTGAACAATCCACAACTAATAAGAAAAATTACACCTTTTTAAAGTTTTCAGTATTTCAATACCAACTTACAGTAAGTACTATAGAAGTTGTTGAGTTATAGTGTTTTTCAATAGATTGAGATAAGGATAAAAAAAATGTAATTTAAATAATATGAGCAGCAGCAGGTAACCCAACATTTTGCCCATGTCGAATCATAATACAAAACTAGTTCTTGCGTTCACTTCGCACAGCGCCCTTTTCCCAAGATGAGTGCCGCATAACCAAAGGAACCACAGTGTCACACGTCAGACTGCAATATGAAAAGATCTAAAGGTATCATTCACAAAGAATCATCGCCATGATCCAGCATGGCGACCGCTCTATCAAGTTTGTATTATACCTATGCAGATTGCAGTCTGATTTAGGCGACTGGCGCGCGACCCAGTGAACGCATATCCCAATGGCGTATAGAAGGATGTAGAATAATTATTCAATAAGAACACATTTTACAAACTAATTTTATCACTAAGCTAAACAGTAAGTGAAACTTTAGGGTTAAAAAAAAATTGTGTTAGGCATCGCATTGCCTTGGGAATACCAGTATTGAACAGATCAATGTCCAATAACTTGACAAAAACATTGACTGTTCTGCTCGCCCGCACCACATACGAATTCCGCTTATAGTTTGTAGAGGAACCAGGTTTTCACCAGGAATTCTTAATATAGGAATGTTCTGCTTGGATGTTCTGTTTGCAGTTTATAGAGAAGGTCTGGGCAGTCGACATCATTATTGATGAATTTTAATATGTAAAGAAAATCAGCAATATCGCGCCGATTTTCTAATGGAAACGTTTGCAGAGAGTAATATAATTATTTGAGTTATAAGGAATGTTCACTCTAAAGCACAGGTATCTTAAAAATCGCCTTTGGATGCTTTCGATGCGATCTATTTACATGGAATAGCACGGGTTCCATAACTGAGAGGCGTACTCAAGGTGACTTCTTACATTATGTACAATACAATAATTTAATAGTTTTAAGAAGATAATTAATTATAAGAATATGTTCAACTATCTGTACAACTAGTTGAACATATTGGATAAATTACCTAAAATTTTTTCAACTTAACGGACTGGTCCTCAACATTTGAGATTAATTGATGAAGCTTAAAATTCGAGGGAAATAATAAATTTAATGGTAGTCATTATCCCGTGACAACATTAAATAATTCGAAAAATAACTTTACTAGTTTAAAGTAGTTCTTTACATTTCTTTAATAATATAAGCTTTATTGTAAACTGTATGCGAAAGTGTTGATTGAGAGAGTTATGAAAGAAACCGATGAGAAAATATAGGATGCACAAGCGGGTTTTCGAAAGTGAATGAGATGTACGGGTCAGGTCTTTTCCTTGCGAAGCATAGCCGAGAAATTTTTAGTCAAGGCTCAAAAGGCATATAGCGCATTCGTGGATTTGGTAAAGGCCTATGACAAAATGATGTTGAATGAGCTGTGGTCGGTACTTTCAGTGTATGGGACCCTATTCGAGCTCTGAAGTATCTTTATGAGGATTCTAGTGCTTGAGTGAGGATACACTGGTCATTCATACTGAATGATTTAGCATCCAAAAGGATGTAAGACAAGATTTGTAGCGTCACCACGGCTGTTTCAGTTATTCATGTGGTTTGTAAGATTTGAAAATTAGGGAATGTGGTTTAAGAATAAATAAGTTACTCGTCATATGCCTTCTCTATGCCGATGACAAGGTTTTACTTGCGTCATCGGCAGATGAGTTGCAAGAGACGGTATCAATTATGCATGAAACTTTTGAGAAGATAGGAATGTAAGTAAAACGAAAGTTATGGTTTTTGAAAGAGATGATTGCGTGACAGCGTGTGATATTTTGATAGATGGAGAAAAAAATGGAACAAGTGAAAGAGTTCACATATTTGGGAACATTGTTTACGAAAGATGATAAACATGAGAAGGATGCTGAAAGGAGAGTGATTGAGGAAAATAATGTGAATGGGGCACTACACCTTTGAAGGTACAGCCTGAAAGTGTCTAAAAAGGCATGACTGTGCATAGAGAACTAGTGCCGACACTTAAGTATGGTAGTGAAAGTTGGGTATGGCAGAAGAAACATCATAGTTCAATGAGTGCGTTGTGAAGTATGTGTGGGGTTAGATAGAATAAGAAATAGCGTGATAAGACAGCGATGTGGAGTGAAAGAAAATGTAGTGATGAGGATTGAGAAAGGTATGTTAAAGTGGTTTGGTCACGAAGAGAGAAGATCAACGAAACAGGTGTATAAGGCGAATGTGAATTGTATTGGAAGGGCAAGACCTAGGCGTACGTACTTGGGCCAAATCGGTGTTTTGGAAAAGGCCCAGGTCAAGAGTACCCAAAACCGACGAGCATGCATGAGGAATGTAATGAGAGTGAATGAAGCGAAAGAACTATGCCAGGATCGTAGCAAATGGAGATTCGAGATCTCTGCCTACTCCTATGGGTAACAGACGTGATTTTATGATAGCTTTATTTTGCTAATACACTAAATCAGCTAACTAAAATATATTATTGTTACGGAAGTGGGAGTACTGATTGGAAGGAAACGACTGGTCTCTTGAGATGACGTTTATTGAAGACACCGCACACTGACGTAGCATTCACAGGGTGCTCGTCTCCGACGTAGTCCTCCTCACTGACGTAGAGTCCACGTAGTCCTCGCGGAGCTGACGTAGTCCTCACAAGGCACTCACTTCACTGCACTTGACTTTGACTTCACTTTCACTTAACTTTTCTTCTTCCAGTTGCTTCCAGTTCGCTGGATTTTTCAGAACAGAACGGCTCGTTTCGCCTTTTATTCGCTTAATCTCGAACGTAATTCTTATTTTTATTTTTAGAACTTCTTTCAAATATTTCAATTCATATTTGGAACATCCTTAGAACATTCCAAAAATACAAATTTTCTAACAAAAACTTTTTGGAGCGCGTTCTCAGTTGATGCGTGTGACGTTGACGGTTCGGACGTCACAATATTTTTTGAAATCCTTCATTAACTACCTACCTATTCATTCAGAATATGAGTGGTAAATTCACTCAGCAGAGTTTATAATTTCATATTTATAAATACAATGATTCAAGAATGTGGTAGTATCAAAATGATCTCCTTAGTTGCCTATGTTTTCAATTTTAAATTACAATGACGAACACTAACATAACAATTGATTGTGAACCTGTCTTTTGTGATACTTTTCATTAGATAGAGTAGACCGTTCATTCAACTCCAAAAAAATGTTTTTAAAAAACTCATCGAAAATATATGTACATAATATAATGTGGCAATATAATATGACATGCAGCGCAATAAAACGAAATTTTTATTTAAAAAAAATAACTTAGGTAGCCAAAATCTTATATTATAAGAATCTTTGTCCAGACTGACTGACTGACTGACTGACAGACAACGCACAGCCTAAACCGCTGGACGTAGAGACTTGAAATTTTCAGTGTAGGTAAACCTTGGTACGTAGGGGTGTACTATAAGAAGGGATTTTTCAAAATTCAACCTCTAAAGGGGTGAAAAGGGATGAAAAACTGGAATCAATTTTTGGTCTAAAACTGCACATAACCTATATCAAATTAAGAGCCGATTTTTCTCATTTAGTTGATGTCATAATTACCTGTAAATTCTTTATTTTTGGCATGTTTCCGATGCATGTTTCTCATGAAAAATAGAATACTTTTATTTTGACATATGACAGCGATGATACCACAGATTAGTAATAGATGATACAAAACATATGGAAAAGGAACTGTCAATGTCAAATTACACTACATTCGAAATGAAATGAAATAATTTATTTGCGTGAAGTGTGGTACATAGAGAACTTAAATATCTAAATTGGATTCACACGCTTCGCTAGGAAACCCAGCATGCAAAAACGACTTTATGATTACAATTATTGTTGTGAATTAAATTATACATAAATGATACATTAAAATTTCAACTTATTAAAATATAAATTCATTAGATTAGCGTCAAAAAAATTGTTGCGATAATATTTTGGACTGTTAACACTGCAGGTGGGTTACTATGTGATCTTAGAGCAGGGCAGTAGTTGAACTGCTCGACTTTTTTGGATAGTAGGTACCTACGTGTGCTGGAATGGGACATAGGGTACTTTTTATCTGGGTACCGCGTGAGCGAAGCCGCGGACGGCTGCTAGTTAGTTATACAGTAGGCATGATTTGAATAACTCTTCTATGATGTTCAGAACTATGTACTTTTACCATAAAATGCCCTTATTTTAGGTGCATTTAGTAAAATATAGTTATTTTGTGTTATTGCATTCTAAAATGTATAAAGTCTTGTGTGAAAACACTTTGCATATACAAAAAAATAAATAACTTTTATACAGTCGTGACGTCATTTTGATCTAATTGGTGTCCAATATACACCAATGCAACAGTCCAACAACCTACTCGTATCATAGTGGATGGCGGTATTATATTTTGATCTTTTGTTGTAGTATTAGTATTTATTATTGTACTAGTATATTAGTATATGCATCTGGATTTATACGTATCTAGAAATCCTATTTAATTAAATGAATAGCTACAGAATAATGATTTTTCATTATTTGTCATCATGCATCTTCAATTGTCGACTCTGATCATACGATCACCATTTAATAAAGGCTTTGTCTAATAATGTACTTTGTCACTTTTAATTTCAAATCTCCTGTTTGTAAAGTGGATACGGACGTATCTAAACCAAACATGTACTCACATATAATTTATATTACGTTATTCTTTATTTTTAATTTTGGATTTTTATATACCTTAGGTATCTAAACATCTAACACATAAAATTACAAGCAGAAGAATAAACCAAAATGCTTCGTCAATGATTTTGGTAAGTAAAACTTTTTTAGTTCATCCTCCTTTGTCCGGAATCTCTCAATCACAGTCTCCTTTACAGATAATTCTTAGCTCTATCGAAAACGTGCGCAGCGCACCGACCGAATAGACGAAACTCGATCCCATCACTATTTCAATATAAATAAGTCCAGTAAGTGTAATAAGTTTGTACAGAGCCTTTACTAACTTGCGCCTTTACAATCGCTAGGTACGTATACCTACTATTTTTATGGTAATTTGAACTAAGTATATTTAGAATAAAATTTAAGGTCTTCCGAATAATCGTTTCCGATGTATCGATTTTAACAAGGGATGCATTCGACGGTTCGGTCGTCGTTTTCTGTGCGAACAACCCTCGATAAGCTACCCTTACCCGTCACCACTCACATTCGTATAACCGGGAAAACGTTTTAGAACGCCATCCATTGCTGTTTTCTGTATAATGTTGTCAGAAATGGTGCAGACGGTTTGATTTCCCTATAGCAATGTACACACTGCACAGTCGTTCGATCTTTCGGTCTGGGATACGGGGTACGGGGTTGTTGGGGAACGCCCCAAAACGTGAACGTGTACGTACTATGATATACGTTCATCTCTTTCTCTCGTTTCTGTCCTTTACTAACTTCTTTGCAGGGTGATCAGTCATTTGACGATTTTCCGGCGAAAAATAGTTTTTTTACCGTGGAAGTATTCAAAATTAAGCTAAATATTGTAAAAAGTTAATCTTGAATGTGATAGTTCGGTTTCAAAAGGTGAAGTTATCGCACCGCGACATTAATCTGACTCAAGTGCGAGCGTACGACAATGTAGCATGGAGCGCGCGGTTTCCTTATCGATTTTCTCTACGCTGCATTAAATACTACTGAAATAGTGAATTCGGTCCGCAAATATTCTAATAACATGCGTGGTTTTCGCGAGATTTGATATGGAGCCTCAGATTCGTCTTAGTGATATTTATTGTGGTGTATTCATGTGATTTCACTCGTTTATTGCTATAATAATCAGCAGCGAGCCTTAACTGTGTTCACTAGTTGGATGCCCAAAGGGGCATGTAATACAATCTTTATTACAAAGAAAATAATGGTCAATTGAATGTCGGACCCTATGTCGATGCTATCACCTTTGTTTTGGGAATGGTTCAACGTTTGGCTCGTTCAGTTTTTGAAAGATTTGTATCATGAAATTAAGATGGTAGGGCTAAGAGGAGGGAACAATACGAACAGTCCTTACTCACATACATGTGCCAATCATGGATCTATATCACAACCGACTGCAATTGATGTGACTTTGAATATACCAACTTCGCTGACTATGTCAAACCCGCATTTTAGCGCAAATCAAATCAATGTGCAATCGATGAGTACAGTGTCGCTGCAAATTTTACCTCCGGTGCCGGCTAATCCTGCCTCTCATAACCATCACAGCCATAGCCGTAACCACAGCCACGGCCATAGCGCTAGCCACAACCTGAATCATAGCCATGTCAACAGCCTTGGCCAAGGCGGCAGTCACAACCACCCCAACAATCTTGGATCAAGCAACAATCACAGCCATGCCAACAGTCTAGGTGGCAGCCATACCAATAGCTTGGGCCTGAATGCCGGTCATAGCCATACCGGTAGCCTGAACCTAAGCGGCAGTCACAGTCATTCCAACAGTGTTGGACTAGGCGGTAGTCACAACCATAGCAACAGCCTAGGTCTCAGTGCCAATCACAGTAACAGCCTTGGCTTAGGCAGCAGTCACAGCCATACCAGCACTCTGGGTTTAAGCGGTAATCACAGCCATAGCTTGATCATTGGCGTAGGCGGAAGTCACAATAATACTAACCTTGGCTCAGGTGGAAGTCACAGTCACAACAACAACAACAACCTTGGCTTGGGTGGTGGTCCCAACCACTCTTCCAAACATGGTCTAGGTGGAAGCCACAGCCACACCACCAACCTTGGCCTAGGCGCAGTTCATAGCCACACAACCAATAATAGTCTAGGCAGCAGTCACAGCCACACCAGCAATCTTGGCTTAAGTGGAAATCATAAGCATAACGCCAGCTTTGGCTTAGGCAGCAGTCACAGCCACAACAGCAACCATAACCTAGTTGGTAATCACGGCAGCAATCTTGGCTTGAGTGGAAATCACAGCCATAGCAGCAATCTCAGCCTAGGTGGAAGTCATATCCATAGTGGAAATCTTGGCTTAAGCGGGAGCCATACTCATAGCAGCAGTTTTGGTTTAAGCGGGAGCCTAAGCCGAAACTCGACACTTGGCTTAGGAGGAAGTCACAGCCATACCACAAAGATTGGTTTAGGCGGCAATCACAACCACAGCAGTAACCTTACCCTAAACGGTAGTCAGAATCATTGCAGCAATCTTGGCCAAAGCTGCAGCCATCATGTCAACAATCCTGGACTACCTGGAAGTCAAAGCCATACCCTCAGCTCTGGCGGCAGTCACAGCCTCAACAGCCTTGGAAACCACAGTCTTATTAATAGCGCCAACCCTATAAGCAGCGTAAATCCAAGTAGCAGCCATAGTCTGAACAGTAGCATAAACCTGAACACAGCTCAAAACCTGAACAATAGCCAGCAAAATGTGAACACGACTACAAGTCTTAATCAAAATAATAAAACTGAGACATCTCGTTATTCCACTTCCAACAGCGTTTTGTCTTCTCAATCTCAACAATATCGGCAAGCCTGCAGTAAGTACCACATCACACTATCACATTTTTCAAAATTCATGTTTTCTTTCTTTTGCGATTGCTATTATGATATATTTTACGACCTATTGTTTGTTTTATAAATTTGCGATAAAATTGTTACGCGTAGGCAACAGATGCTGAGGTCTATTTTTCTTTATTGCCTTGTTAATACTTATGTTTAGCTTTGTTTTCGCTTTTAAAATCCTTAGCAATATACAGTTATCCTCGGGCTTCTACGCCACACAGTGAGTATTCAATATTAATTTGACCGACTATGTTTCGAACACAAACTCACTAACTAACACAAAGAGCTAGCAACAGACGTATGTCAAAAAGTAGAGTTTCAATGGTCAGTGCATTAAATTAAACGAAATAACATCATTTTGGCGCGCGTATGACGTCATAGTATATAACAACAAACAAAAGTGGAGCAGTTTAGGTTATGTTGCATCATGCGTCATACAGAGTGTTTTTAGGGTTCCGTTCCCGAAAGGTGTCAACGGGAACCTATTACTAAGCCAAAAAGAGCAAATAGTTCCTCAAACAAATTGATCTGTATATCTTCTGGTTTCGGATTTCCCCATACTGTCCTAGTTAAATAAACAATGTAGGTATTTCTAAATTATTTCAGAAATGTTTGCAAGGTTTATTTTAATAAACATTAAATAATAATAATAACACCCAATAGTAACATACCTGACCCCACACTAGGATTCCCTGTGTCGTGGGTATCAGAAACTACGAGTACCTACCATGGTAACACAACACCCAGACCCGGAAGAATAATGTAGAAAAATAAAGAAAAATGTAATACGTAATTACCTTAAAGCTTTCATTCCTTTGATTTCAATAAAGGTGAATTCGGAATTTGATGTAAAAAAACCGGCAAATTATCTGATTGCGCCATCACAAAACCGCTTTTATTCATATTCCAAAGAGTTTTTCGTGTTATTTCTTGCAAAATAAATGAAAGTTTACTTCTAAATGTGCAATGAAATCACACTCACTGAATCGCAAAAATTCACAGGCAAACACCAAACAGTACGCACTCGCACACGATGGCATTGACAATTTTGTTGTGATAGACTATTACGTGACGTAACAGTACATACGATCTGACCAATGGCGTCGCTTTTCAAATATTTGAATTTAAAGCAGTTTTCTTGCACTTTTTAAAAATTAATTACATAATACTCACAAAAATATTATTATTAATGGAGGTATAATTCCCATGTAATAAAGTTTATTAAAAAAAATTTGACCCTCATTTGAGTCCCATGCATACTTATTTCCTATTGCGCTTGCTTGTTAATTCCTATCAAAGTGATGTGTAGTAAATAAACAATAATCTTATTTCACTAAATGATATGATTTAAATATTGAAATTTATTCTTCTCACAGGAATAATAATACACAGCACTTAAGTGAAGAAATGTACTTATATAACAAGTTAACAACCTTGAATACTTTATTGATAGTCGGAATGTTTTATTTTTTATAAAAGCTGTTGTTATTATTTTATTTTGAACAGTTTAGTCATCACGAAGTATTAAGTAAATTTTGACTAATTCAGATTACGAAACAATGCTTGTCCAGTTGTTAATAGTTAATATTTGCCAGGACCAGTAGAATGTTATCACCCAAGTGGCGCGGCGGCAGCCACGTACATGCCGAGCTCCACAGGCGGGACACAGTCCTCATCGCAGGCCTCATTGAGAGTTCAGCCGACCCCACCACAGCCCTCGGCTCCACCAGCTCCTCAACAGGACTTGTCTAAAACGACAATGGTGCGTATACGCCGGCGCCGTTACACAACACAATAGTTAGCAAAGTTGACAAAATCTATTTTATTTTCTTATGAATATTTTAAAAATGTTCATTTCAATTAGATTAATTTTCAATTTTACAGGCTAGCCATAATTTTGTGTCGCAAACTCAGACACCATCTCGACCGCAATATGCGAATTTCCAGCAATATCGAGCAACACAACACGGATCGAGGCCTAATTCACATCCCAGGTAAAAACCTGTTAACTACTAAAAGACAATAATTATATAAAGTACCTAATTTATTAAATAGGTTTCAATAAAAACTCATTAAGATAAGGGAAAGCATGAACTATATAGATTCAGAATCCACTAATGTTTATAAAACATGAGTGATAAAGAAATGGTGTGTAAATATTGTTCTGAATTACAGGCAACAACAACCCTTCATTCCTGGTGCTGCCTCTTCTACCGGACCGGTGATGTACCCGACGTTAGTCTTTCAGCCGACACACATGGGCATGCAGACTTATCAGCAGCCAAGATCAGGGTCGCCCGGGTGAGTACCTACTTCTGTTGTCGACAAACCTATTTGGACCTCCTACTGGCCGACTACTACTTCTGCTGGTAACAGCCACGGCATTGTCCGAGCAGGCTATGGACTTCCAAACAATGTGCACGTGTTTTGGCACTATCTCTACTACTACTCATTCAAAAAGTTTTTTTGAACATATGTATGAAAATGTGTTTGTTCTTTGTTGTTTGCAGTTACTACCCGTATCACATGGGACATTACATAGGATATAACAGCCCACCGAGTCACACTTCCCCATGTAAGTAGTTTTATTTTATTTTAATCACATAGCAACGGCTGATTCAAATGTTGAAAACTGAATAGTTTGTTAACAAGATAACGATGTGGTCTCTACAAGCATGGGATTCAAAATGCAAACGATGTCGGTAAAAATATTATAGAAACTTGCGAAACTATCGCTCAATTTTTGATTTACCGACGAAAAAAAAAGAACTCTATTTTTAGCAGTAGTTAAATAATAATAAACTAACAAATCTAACCATTGTTGATGTCCTAAAAGCTTATTACAAAATATCTGATTATATAGAAGACAAAACAGCTTGGGTGAGACTGAATAATACTCAAACTCATTTTATAAAAATTATTGTAAAGGGATAATTTACCAAAAAAATTGCCAAGCGTGGTTTCTTGCCTTTATTTTCCACGCTTGGTAGAGTTACGAACAGGCGTAAATTCATCGTAGTTTTAAGATAATTATGTCCAAGTGATCCCCCAAGATTTCAAGGAATAAAGTATTTTGAATGAGCGATACGCTGATCACCTATCACATTAGTTCACCATTCATCTTGAAACTTGGAATCAGGAGTGGCTGCAAGTTTTCGTATGATTATTTTGTGGCTCTGTTCGCCCCATTAGGGATACAGGCGTGATAATATGCATATATGATTTTTGAATGTTTTTTTATTAGATTACGGATACGCGACCAACAGTCCGCAGCTGCCGACGCCAAGCCTGCAGGCGGGCTCGGGAAGCGCGCGCGGCACGGCCACCACGCTGGTGGGGCCGCAGGGCTCGCCCGCCGCGCCCGCCGTCTCGCTCCCCCACTCGCAGCCGCCCGCGCATCACCACCAAACTATGTCTGGTAAGTCACCAAAGTATGTAAAACCAGCGGTTTAGGCTGTACGTAGATATGTCAGTCAGTCACAAAAGCATTGTACATACATACATGCATACATATTATCACACCTTTATTACACAATGGGATGGGCAGGGCCTCAAAAAAACATAAAAAAAAACTTGCGGCCACTTCTGATTCAGTCGCAAGATGGATATGGTGAACCATGGTGACAGGTGTTCAGCCCATCGCCCTCTATCCCTAATGGGGTCGGCAGGGCCACAAGCAAACTTAAAAAAATTACTTGCGGCCACTTCTAATTCAGTCCCAAGATGGATATGGTGAACCATGGTGACGGTATAGATAATCTGAAAAAAAAAAAACAAGGTTCAGTAATAAAATATAAATTCAGTATTTCGAATACGCACTCATATAATTTACCTGATCTCTGAAGAATGTAGATCTATTGTAGGTCTGCACCATGCTCCCTGCTCATTCCCTACATACCTACTTGTACTGCACTCTTAAACTAACCGAGTGAAGTACGTCCATTGGAATGTATCCATGCAGCCAGCGTTTTAATTCTGCTTTTTTTTTTAAAACGTCAAAGACTTCGTTTTATCCAAACGTTTAAAATTACAGTGTTTTTTGTTAAAATTACCTTTTTTTTTCTTATTAGGTGTACGCCCAGCTCCAGTCCAAAAACGTAGTCACAAACTTGCAATTATAAATCCTGATACAGGTAAGCAGATACCTTACGATTGATTACATATTCCAAGGCATACCTAAACTTGTATTTATTTACGCTTTGTAATTTTATTTCCAGGACATGATGTATTATCTGATTTGTATCCTACGAATAATGAATATTTTTTAAGTGGGGAACAAAACGACAGACAAACGCCTCAGCCTGTAAGTATGTTAAAACACTATAAAGTCCGTGTTTTAAATGCCTCTCTAAATATAATGTTATATTTCTGACTGTGTTTCCCTTATGTACTTAGGAACCACCGACCCATAGTATCGCTGAAGAGTTCACCAGAATGGTTAACGAAGCTGCCAATCAGCCAAGCCTTGAGAATGCAATAAAATCGAATTTCGTACCTAAGAATGTTATATTGCCCGTATCTTCCACGAGTACCGCTCAACCTCAGAATGCAATAAGCTCCTTGAGCTCTATTAATAATAATGTTATAAAGTCTGAATTAGTAAATTTAAATGATAATAGAAATTTGGGGCCCGATGCTGCTGCAGCGCCTTGCGAAACGCCAGTCGTCTCGGCGATATCGGACAGTCCCGTCATAGTGCCTAAAATGACGTTCAATGTCAAACCGATCCAGAAGATTGAAATGACTGTGCAGTCCATTGTCATAGATACAAGTAAAAATACGCAGAATAATAAGCAAAGTAACAGAGCCAGTACTCCCCCAAAGGAGAAGGTAGATAATGAGAAGGAAGTTTTGAATTTGGAATTGGGGAGTGCGACGGTGTTTGCGACGATGTCGACGACGAGTACGGCGTCCGCCACGGTTTCGCTTCTGGTGACGACGGCGGCCACGAAGGCGGCACTGCCCTGCGCTCTGTCAATGCAGCCAGCGCTACCCGCCAACTCGGGTGCGCCGCAGCCCCAGAGGGCACCCCGTGATAGAGCCCATAAATCAGAAGAAAAAGATAAACACAAGATGGACAAGGAAGTTTTCATCACTCAGAGCAAACAAAATGGCCCTACGACCACAATATGTAAGTACTCTTAAACTTTTCATCTACCCAATAGACCGTTAACTATCATCCCACATTTCAATTATAAAAACTTTTATATTAAAATTAAATAATGTGGAGGTTTAAGGCTCTATTTCATAAAATCAGTTAATGAAAGCACAATCAGTTTAATAGTTTTACTATTTACAGGAAATTCTTTAAATTAAGATTTTTAAGCCGAATATAGTCAAACATGCCACACATTGAAATATTTTACACTGTTGATAAGACATTACACTACTTTACCTTAGCCCAGTATGCATTTTTGAAAAATCCTGAGATGCATGTAATTTACTTTCTGTTAAGTGATCCAAGTTTTCAAACCAATTTTACTCATTATGTAAAGGTTGTTTTGAAAATCTCTGAAAAACTTAAATAAATAAATATTTGTGGATATTTTTACACAGCGCCATCTAGCCCCAAAGTAAGCAAAGCTTGTACTATTGGAACCAGATGGCTGATAGAATCTCTATTTTTTGTAAATACATACTTATGATACATACATATTACAACACCCAGACCCGGAAGAAATATTTGCAAGACATGCCAACATTTCTCTCGTAGCGGGAATCGAATCAGCGCCTCTGGCGTCTCAGCTAAGCACTAGCCCACCACGCCACCTAGGTCGTCATTTGCACAAAAAAAATTCAAACCAATAGGTACGTTTCCAAACACCCCATCGCGCTCCCTTTTAGTTGTGAATTTAGGAAAAAGTTCGTAGGGACTTCGTCCTTTTATAATATAAATAAAGAATATTCGTGCCAAGTATCAAGCAAATTGCATCACGCGTGAGATAAGTTCCTTTACAAATATTAACACCCCATCACATCCTGTTTAATGGGTAGTTCTGGGAAAACTTAGGTATATTATATTACTATTTTATTGAAAAATATTTTTCAGCCAAATTTCAACCTAATCGATCGTGTAAGGACAAATATAAAAAGGTATATTATATACATAATTTGTAATCAAATTAACCAATCAGTAAATCCGTTTGCGGTTCTTATAGCTCGCAAACTTTATAATGCGTGGTTAAAATAAACTGCTTAATCATGTTCATCTATACTATTAATTACCCAATAAAAATATTATAAAATATACAAACCTTTATTTACTGATTTTACATAATACTTCTATTTTCGTAATAGTCGGTTACGAATAAGCGTGTCCTTCCTGCAGGAAGGCCTCCTCTAACTTCTTTCGTTCTTGTCTATATTTAGCTGTTCTTGTCTTGCAGTCCTTTTTATGTCGACAGACCACCCTTTAAGCTGTCGTACTCTTTTCATTCTTCTCATTTAAGTTGTTTGCATTTTGTGTTAACATTTGTGTTAACATCTTAAAATTTTGTTACCTGTCTTATTTCAGTTGCTCGCTTCTTATCTTTTCTTTTGTAGCCAAGGATACTCCTCTCCATGTTCCTCTGGCAAGTCCTCAATTTGTGGTGGAGTTTTTCCGTCATAACCCATGTTTGACATGCTGTCAACACGTATGGTGGGTTCTGATCTATTAGTCATAGTCTTGGTTTTGGATTTGTTTATTGTTAGGCCAACTTCTTTGCTTTTTGTGGCTTGAAGATCTTGAAGTTTTCTTTGTAGAGTTTCTGGGTTATCTGTTATCAGCACCAAATCGTCTGCGAACCTGAGGTGATTAAGTTTGCGACCGTCAATATTAATTCCATACGTCCCATTCCAGAGTTCGCATAATTTCTTCCAGGACTGCAGAAAAAAAATTGGTGAAAGAGGGTCGCCCTGTCTTAACCCCTCTGCTTTCTGTGATGAACTATTTAGGTATACATTTCTGATCAATCGTATTATATTTGGGTTCCACACCTTGGTTTTTAAGGCTTTCCAAATGCAATGATGCTCCAAGGAGTTGAAGGCTTTATTTTTATAATAATAATAATTTGTTAATTCGATGTTGTAAAGCAGAATGATATAGTAAGTAGCAATATATACAAGTTTGTAATTATGACTTAGGTACTAACACTATTCTCAACAACTAACTGTTATCTATAACAGGATAATAACCAAAATATAACAGTATTTAGTTGGTAGTATGCGAAATAAACGATTGGATAATGTAGGTACAAATTTACAAGTGCGCTAGCTCCCTCCCTAGGAAAACCTGTGTTGTGGGTAGCTAGCCTCTTTCGAACTTTGCGTCCATTGTGTTGTCTGAGGAATGGGTTTACGCTCAGTTAGAGTGCGACAATTCATATTGATTAATACTGTTGTTTTATAAAATATAAATGAAAACCCCCATGGGAAACAGTTGTGATTAAGGCGAGCGAAGCGAGCCCTACAGACTCTAGTCCACAACCTGTGCAATGTTTGTGGTAGACTTTACGGAAAAGCTAGGTAACACACCTTTAGGTTCAGGCTTTAATATACCTAGTAATTTAAATTCATGTCTAGATGTGTTATAACATTAAAATATAATAACTATCTCGAATTGGAAAGAAGAAAAGGACGAAGGATCAAGTTTACTAAAATGCTCACAAGAATCTAGTCTAGACCAATACCAACCGATTCCTTTCGTTTCACACCTAACCTAAACTGCATTTGCGTAATGCAACTACGCAGATGCAATAATGTAACTGGTGTTGTGTAACAACATTCTTCTCACATTGAAAATTTTATGTCTCTTTGTCTAATAGTCGGACAGCATAGAAGGAAAACCATTAGTCCTCTTATAAAACGTAAGTACTTACCTATAATATGTTATTCGGCATGAAAGTTTTTTAATAATATTATGTTGATACACGTACCTACCTACACGTAAGATACTTAGTTTATGGATATTTTTTTCACTTACTCGTATTTGAGTTTGGCTGTCCTTGTAAGAAATATTATTTAATATGATGTAGTTTACAAATATACTAGCAGTCCCGCGCGGTTTCATTCGGATAGGGTACGTAATGGTAACAGTGGCTAATTCGCTATGTAATGGGCTAGTTATTTATTTCCTTCTCATTCTTACTGTTGTACAGTGTAATCTAAGATATTGTATCCATATTTAATATTATAAAGGCGAAAGTAACTCTGTCTGTTTATTATCTTTTCATGCCTAAACTTTTGAACAGATTTTAATGTTTGGCAAGGAGATAGATTTCATTCCATCCCGGGGATGTACATAGGCTCCTTTTTATCCTGTAAAACGATCCCAAAATTGAAAAAGATGCAAAAGGATAACCAGCATAACGCATAAATACTGCTTAGGCATTAATTTATGACAAGACAGTTAATTTGACATTATACAATTTTGATAATTGACAATGTCATTCGTATCAATCGGGTCGTCAGCAGCTCTCTTTTTCTTGCAGGCCTATGGGTAAGGGCCTCTAGCTGGACCGATTTCATGAATTGTTGGATTTGCATCCGCCCCGAATAGCAGAATATATATAAAACATTTGAAAATTTGCATTATTAATTGTAAGGCGGTACGAAGTTCGCGTGGTCAGCTAGGATGACAATAAATACTTAGAAAGACGATAATATCAGATTATTATATAACATATTGCGATATTTGATTTAAAATCACAGAATCTCAAACGGTGGACGCCATATAAATGTTGAATTCCTGATTTATTATTCTATACTGCTCATACAATAATTGGAAGAGACCTAGGTACTTAATTGAAAGATTATACAGAGTAAATATGATTTTCCCTTCAAAGGAGATTTTGGATTTTTTTTAGTGTCTAAATCACCTTTATTCTTTAAGACTTAAAATCACAAAATCCTCTTTATAAGGGATCTTCAAAGGAAATTTTGGGAATAATCCTTTAAGGAATACAGATCGCGGCAGGGAGTTTCACATTTTTGCAGTGCGTATGAAAAATGTGATATCAAAGCGCTTAGTACAAACGCTAACTTCGTAGGGTCTCGTCAGCGTCATCGGTGGGTTCCATGGCAACGAAACTGTCTTCGAGAAGTTCCTGAAACTTCTCGGTGGCCCCTATGATCTGGAGAAGATTAGGTCGAAGCGTGGACTTCATCAGACGGGACCTTTCCAGCTTAAGATTGATATTCAGAGAGCCTTGAACAAGTCGGTGATCAGATCCGATCATGATTGATGTCCGTCATGATGAAGTCAATCTCAGTTTTGGTCGCAGCATCGGGGCTTTGCCACGTCCACTTCCAGTGGGGCTTCTTCTTAAAGTTCATCAAGAAAAGCACTTCCTTCTCTAGGAAGTTGACGAGCATTTGCCCCCTGTGGTTCTTACATCCATAACCATGCGGGCCCACTCTGGATTCGTCACCAATCCGAGCTTCCACTTTGCCATTAAAGTCCCCCATAACAACGTTGAAGTGAGCCTTAGTGGTGTTGTGCAAGGCTTTGGATATGTCCTCGTAAATATCTTCCACTTCGTCATCCGGGTATGTCGAGGTCGGTGCTGGACTATCTTCATGCTATACCTCTTTGATAGCCGAAGAATCATGTACGCTACCCTGATCGACACACTGGATATTTCTTTAACGTTGTTAGGGTGGGCCTTATTAACGAGAAACCCTACGCCACCCTGAGAAGTATGATCACCCTCGCGGAAGTACAGAAGGTGGCCTGAGTTTAGGGTGATAGTATCCTCTCCCTCTCTACGGACTTCACTCAACCCCAAAACATGCCACCTAATGTTCTCCATCTCCACTACCAACTACGTTAGATGTTCGTCAAGCCTCAAACTACGTCCGTTAGACATCGCCAGGGTCAGGTGTTTTTGGACTGAGGGTCCAAAGTAATCACTCAGCATCTTAGAAGGAGCCACCTGACGAAGCTCAAAACGATTCTCGCTGAGATCGAAGATTTCTATGGTCGATTGTATGCCGCACATGCCCACGACTACACCGACGAACTGTCAGACATCAGCCAATATGAAATCGTGCTGGCTCTGAGACCTGGGATGTTCTGGAATCCATACAGCGATGCAAAGTAGACTATCGTAATGAGATGCCTCTATGAAGCCGCCACCATGTGTGTCCAAGTACAGGACTAGTAGCCTAAACCCATTCAACTGCACAGAGGAGTAAGACAGAGATGTCATATTCCCGAAACTGTTCACCAGCGCGTCGGAAGATATGTTTAAGACGCTGGACTGGAAAGTTATAGGCCTTAACATAAACGGCGAGCACATCTCACACTTACGATTCGCAGATAACATAGACCTATGGCGAAATCGCTGGAGGCCAAAAAATTAGTTTGTCCGATTGGGCTGAAATTTTGTTTTCGAAGGTTTTTGAGGTCGCTGATGCCGAAAGTATTTTTTTTAACTTTTTTCTGTTTTCCTCCAGCAGCATTTCCGTCACTCGCGGGCTGTTTGCAGCCCACGCACGAGGCGACCTCTAAGAAACAATATCCTTGCGGGCTGCATGCAGCCCGCGCACGCGGCGACCTCTAAGAAACAATTTCCTCGCGGGCTGCTTGCAGCCCGCGCCCCCACGCGACCTACTAGTATATACCTATATTAGTTTTAAATAAACAGTACGAAAGATGGCGAAAATCTAAGCTACTTTGATCTTGGAAGTATTTGAATAGGGTCATAGGGAAAAAAATTCAAAGATATTTACAAAAACAAAATTTATTACTCTTGAAAAAAAAGTTTGTCCCTTACAATAATTTGATACTGTCTTCCGGTATCGACATACGGCTTCTTCAAAATATCCATTATACATATTACTTATTTATCTACATGTTCGTAATATCCGTGAGAACTGTACCTATTACAAAGACGGTGCGAAGGAAAAACATAATATTCAAACCATAGTAGCACTAGGGTACCTATAATCATTCCAACAGAATCATATACCTAATCGTATCTAAACATAAATAATCGATCGATTCGGTTTGCGCGCATATGTAGTTGCGCACATCACTAGCTACTCTAGGGCGCCTGTCGGCCGCATGGAAATATCCAACATGGCGACTTTTACTTCTCAGTCACTTTGACCATGGCTGCGTTTTAATTTTTAAATCTTTGTAACAATTATCTTTTTACATAGAAATCAACTTATTGTAGCATTTTTAGTGGTACAGTTTTATTAAGTTTAAAAATAAGTAATGTGGTTCGAGTTCTAAGTGTCATAAAAAGTCAGACATTCTAGATCCTTGAGTGACCTTTCGGACAGACTTTCTTTATCCATATTGCTACGTTTACGTTTCCTTAATCGAGTTTTGTGAAGTTATTTTAAAGCTTTTTTAGTTTAGAAGCTGTGATATAATACAGCTATTAGTGCCACGTCGTAAAAAGTCTGATAATCTGGTACTGTGCAAGAACTCCCACGTGGAAATACCTCACGTCGCTATTTTTAGAATCCGAACTTGGTTCACTAGAACTGATGGTCGGAACATATTTATAATTTAATTTTGATCTAGTATGTAAGTTTATAGTTAATTATGTCGTATATAGTGTCAAAATCTTGCCGTCTCGTGTCAGTTGTTAAAGAACCTAGGTCGTTATAGTGGGTAATAGGAGAAGTCTATCTACATAACATAGACTTCTAATGAGTATCTATAATTCGGATACTTACATTCTTTCATAAAAAAAACCTAGTATCATATAGCTAAAATAGTTTTGTTTTCTCCAAGCTGTGAGTTATTTGAATAGTTTTTGTAGCACCTACCTATTACCCTGTAAATCTTCAAAACTTCATAAGATTTCACCTTTGTTGCGAACCCATGTTTTAAATATTTAGACAAAAAACTTGCAATAATAATCCAGCTGCTTGGCATGTAGGTAGTATCAGATCAGGTCATTGAAATATATAATTTATCAGGGGGCCTGTTTTTTGGGAGTTACATAGGTACCTATGTCATAAATCCTGTGATTATTAAATATATTTGACCACTAGCTTTAACTACTTTAAATAATTGCTTCATTCAGCTCCTATTAACTTACTTTGAATTAAATTCACACTTAGGCTTTTTCTTTCAGTAAACTAATAGTTGTGAAGTCAAACACCCCACCCAGTATGTTTCCCTTGTACATGGTTGTGCTCAAAAAATTCAGTTCTATAAGCTATAAATGCAATATGGTTAAAACATATTTAGTCTTACAATCTGTTATTTATTTACAGCGATTAGTTTAGTTGATAGTTTTCAACAAGCTATCAATCCTTCAACTAGTCAAAATATTATGAATCAAGGTGCTACTACAAAGAAGCAAGCTATATCAAAGACCATAGTACCCACAGAGCTTACCACTCCTGCCCCAGAACAAACATTGACTGCCACTGAGCTTTTGTCTGCTGGCATTGAAAAAGTTGCCAGGGAGCAAGCATCCCTACCAGAACCAGTTCCTGAAAAGAAGTCAAGTGCATTTGAAGCACAAGCTAAGTTAACTCAGAGTATATCAAGTGTTTGTAGAGCTCAGCAATCTGAATCTAAGATGAAAGATATTAATCTTAATAGTAAGACTACAGGTTTGTATTATTTAAATACATTTGTGTAAATAAATATTAACTGTTTCGATATTTTAGTTATGCATTGTTAATTGTACTTTTCAAGATCCTGACACTGCCAATGGAAATTCTGCTGAAGTAACTAAAACTGATTCTGTTAAGGAAGATATTCATAAGAATGAAAAATCTGTAAAGAATACTAAGAATAATAGTAAGAAAGCTGCAAAAATGGCTAACAATGAAGCGATTGTCAAAGATGCAGAATCATGTGAAAATGGCAAAGATGAGACTGATAAAGTAGTTAATATAGAGCAAGAGGTAGAGCCAGCTCAAGAGGAGGCAGAGATGCCTGCACCGGAGGAGAAGCCGGCCGAAACAGTAGAAGAGGCCCCAGCTCCAACATCACCTGCCGTGTTTGTGCCCAAATACAAGTACTCTGATGGTAAGTGCACTTATGACCTTTTAAACATATAGTTATAGGGGGACTTTGTTTGATTGGAACAACATGTTCTCTTCTTTCGTTCCCTTATATTGCTTGTACCCTCTTCTTTCTTGTCCAATGCAGGTGAAAGAAGACATGATACAATAGTATCATGTATCAATGTAATGTTAAGTGACTATTGAGTGTGATACCTACTTAATTCATTCGCTGTTGACTATTTACAAGTATTCAGTATAATTAATTTTCAACAGAGCAATGGTCCCCTCTGAACAAATCTGGCAAAAAGTGCTATGATATTGGATTCCTCAAGCAAATAAAGGAGGATCCTCTCTCAAAGAATAAACCCAATGCACCACTTTTGGAAGCATGTAATGTAATTAGGGTAAGTACTTTTCCAATTCATATTTTAATAGTGAAAGTTTCGTTATTGGGTGTTTGTAGGTCTTTTAATCACTGAACTGATTTGGATATAATGTAACTTGAATAGTTTGTGCGAAGATACAGGCAGATGACAGTACATAGTAAATAAATATTGAATCATTTTTGATCATTAAATTTAAAATGGTTTTATTTTTTAGACTGCACCAATGCAGGAACCTATGTCCTTCAATCTTATTTCAAGATCAGGCAATGATAGCCTTTTACTGCCTAATTTTGTGAAGGGTGGACTTGGAGGTTCTAGGAATGCTGCAACTAGAGAACTGAAGAAAGATGGCAGAAATATAGCAGTAACTGGTAAGTGAATGATACATCATCATCTTCCTGCCCTCATCCCACTCGTATGTGGGGTCGGCACAGCATGATCCAAGTAAGCGAATGATATATATAGACAAAATATTGCTGTGTTAATCCAGTATGTATTTTAAAAATAAAGTTAATTTGAATATTTTGAAAAATAATCACTGCACACTTACGTATAGCAGTTACTTCGACCAGTTGTGCTGTTTATAGATTGTTTGCAACAGTCTACAGATGACTAATTGATTTTGTATTTCGAAATGTATTTTTTTTTGTGTCAATATCTTCCTTCTAATAGGAGTATACTATTATTTCAGGCAAAGGCAGTATCAAACTAAATCCATCATCTAATAGCAACAGCTCGCATAAACCAGTTATTCATGTCTCTTTGTCCTTGCGTGAGGATGTGAAACTCAAGGAAGTAGACTCTGCTTGGAAACCCACTAGATTTAGGAAGGAAAATCTTGCTGAGGATGATGTAAAGACACAGGTATGTCTCATTTGAACATCAATATCTTGTCTCATTTGTTAAACATTAACAACAATGATTATTTTTGTGAATACTTTTTTTTAGGAACTTTACAAGAAGTTTAGAGGTATTCTGAACAAACTGACTCCACAAAAATTCGACACTTTATTGGATAAAGTGAAGACACTCGATATCAACAATCAAAAACGAATGGAAGGTGTAATCGACCTTTTGTTTGAAAAAGCTATAGAAGAGCCCAATTTCTCTGAAGCCTATGCAACCATGTGCCAAAAACTTTCGCCACTCAAGGTATTTACATCTACTAACTATAATGCATATTTTGCCAGTCTCGACTTCATAACTCAGGCTGTATTATAGGTAACTCGAAAAAAAAAAAACATTTATTTGCGCTTCCTTATTCCAAGGACGGCTTTCGATCTTTTGGGTTTTCCTACTATATCTCAACTCTATGGAACTCAGTTTCATGAAAAAACCAATTAGCACAGTCCAATCAGAAGAATAACACTTATATTATCTCTGCAGGTACCCTCTGACAGTAATCCTGAACAGTATGTCGGCTTTAGAACGCTTATAATTAGTAAATGTCAGAATCAATTTGAGACTGGAACTGAATCTGATGAACAAGTGATGAAAATGGAGAAGGAATTAGCTGAAACTACTGATCCTGTGAGTACATTTATAAAACTTAACACCAAATTATACTTAGATTGTCTTGAGCACTAGTGGTCTAGGGCAATTGGCCCTGCCTTCCTGAAAAACATGATTAAAAACCGGTATGTCGTTAGAACCTAACAATTCAAAGACATAGTAATGAAATAAAAAAATATTAGAGGACTAGCCCTAAATCTAGCCCCAAACTAACTAACAAAGTAGAACATGTTTGTTGATTGAAAATACTCATAATACTTTAAAACTTGTTCTAGGCCAAGAAGAAGGAGCTTCAAATGATGATAGATGAAGAAAATAGAAAAATAAGATTGAGAGCTGTGGCTAACGTCAGGTTTATTGGTAAGTTTTTGTAGAATTTAATCATTGTGGTTTTTTCTTTTTTATGTTGCAGTTAATATTATTAAAACACTAGCTACCGCGCGCGGCTTCGCTCGCGTGGTATCCGGATAAAAAATAGCCTATATGTTAATCCAGTACATGTACTATATTCCAAGTATCATTCAAATCCGTTCAGCCGTTTAGGCGTGATTGAGACACAAACATCCAAACTCACAAACTTTCGCATTTATAATATAAGTAAAATTAAAATCAAGAATACAAGTTGAACAAATATTACAATTAAAACAATGAGATTGCAGTTTTGAAACTGTGAAGCAGTCTCAACGCCCACCTCCTGAACATGGGAGTTGGTTCTGTTTAACTAGGTAATTATGTATCTATAAACTATCTTACTAGTACAAATATCATGCACTTGCTTGCAGATCCCATTTGCTAAAAAAGTTTTTGAATGGAATAACTTACAATAAATTAAATGTCCTTACATTACTGATGTTTAAGAATGCTTTATGTTACTATGTTGTCGTGACCCCACTTTGTAATTCCTAGTCCAGAGCCTCTTGCTAAGCCACTTTGCGTCTAAATCGTTAGATGCTACTGCAAAAAAATGTATGAGAATGACATAAGCAACACCTAAGTTTTATGTAGTGCACGAAAGGAGCCCTTGAGGCGCACTTTAAATCCTTTCACCACACTGTTCGATAGAACTAGTGACAACTAGACAGGTAGATTTTATATTATATATTTTTTTTTGCCTTGATGGAATATTTCTTCCAGGTCTGTGTAGTGGTGCCATCATAGTACTCGTAGTTTCTGATACCCACGACATGGAATCTAGTGTGGGGTCAGAACTATACTGTTGGGTGTTATTATTATACAGTTATTGCTTTAGAGTCTAGCGATGCGCAGTGGCTTACTTAGATTGTTAGGGTTTGAATAGACTATGGGTATAAACACTGATATTTATAATTGCGAAAGTATGTTTATTCATAATTTAATGGTTGGGTCTATTCTATTATAATAAAATTAGAGTCACAGTTCATCTGGATTTACTAAAAGGCTTTATTATTAACTCATGCTTTTATTTAGTTTCGTTGTTTATAGCGTTGCGAACGGCCGCCCCTTTTGCACAGTAAGCCTATTTGCGAATGTCTTTCCCTTCGGTTAAATCGGAATGCCTTCTCAGCAAAGGAATATAGTGCGGAAGTTAATGGCATTGGTGTCGTTAGCTGTTGAATAGATTTAGTATAATTTTGAAAATCATGAAATTTTTGTTCACGAGAGATGGAAAGCATGAGGAGGATATTGAAAGGAGAGTGATTGCAGGAAACAAAGTGAATGGGGCACTACACGCCTTTATGGAAAGCCGGAAAGTGTCTAAAAAGGCACGACTGGCTGTACATAGAGGAGTACTAGTGCCGACACTTATGTATGGTAGTGAAAGTTGGGTATGGCAGAAGAAACATCAAAGTAGAGTGAATGCAGTAGAAATGCGTGCGTTGCGAAGTATGTGTGGGGTATCTTTGAAAGATAGAATGCGAAAGTAAGAGCTATGTGGAGTGAAAGAAGATGTAGTGATGAGGATTGAGAAAGGTATGTTAAGATGGTTTGGTCATGTAGAGAAGATGAATGAAAGAAGATTAACGAAACAGGTGTATGAGGCGAGTGTGAATGGTACCGTTGGAAGGGGAAGACCTCGGCGCACGTACCTGGATCAATTCACCGACGTTTTGGAAAAGGGCCAGGTCAAGAGTACCCTAAACCGACGAGCATGCATGAGGAATGTGATGAGAGTGAAGGAAGCAAAAGAAGTATGTCAGGATCGTAGCAAATGGCGATCCGTGATCTCTGCCTACCCCTATGGGAAACAGGCGTGATTTTATGTATGTATGTATTTGTTAGCACCGTCAGTGTCAAAATGTTCTTTCGACAATGTAAAGGCTTTTTACTACCCATAGAAGTTTATTATCATCTACCGTATAAAGTAGTCTTTGCGATTTTTGTTCAATCTGTTTAGTGCTTAGGTTGATATTGATTGCTTTTAAAATGTAATAAAAATCTCTTGATGCAGGTGAGCTTTATAAATTGAAGATGCTAACATGCAAAATTATGGAATATTGCATGAGGCAATTGATTGAGAAATCGGAAGAAGAAAAACTTGAATGCTTGTGCAAGCTCCTTACCACTATCGGCGAACAATTCGAGAGCGAAGCTATGCAGCAGCTAGATAACATTTTCAAGAAAATGCAAGCAATAGTCGATGGTAAATCTAACAAGATCAACAGCCGTGTCAAATTCATGATACAAGATGTGATTGATCTTAAAATGAGAAGATGGGTAGTCAAGAGTGTGGTTGATTCTCAACCCAAGATGATGGATCAAATTCAAAAAGAAGCTGAGCAACTACAGCGCAGTATTGAGGTGAATTTTGTACATGTTTATATCATAATGTTTTATGCCATTGGGTACAAACAATATCATAAGTATGTCAGGTTGACTGATATGCAGTTTTTCTTCTTTTACATGTGTTTGTAGTGCATATTTTCGTTTATCTGCATATTAACTCTGAAACAGTTATCACATTGTCATGTTATTGATATATTATGCCTTTCATGTGTGTTAAAGTTTATGAATGCGGGCGGCGGCGGCGGTGGTGCGTTCCGCCGTGATGAAGGCGGCCGCAACAAGCGCGGCGGCGACAATCGACGTCCCAACAATCCATACATGGAAAATAATAATAGCTTTTCGCGACCAAGGCCCTCCAACCTCCCTGTAGATACATTAAAACTTAAGGTTGGCGGCACGCAGAAGGTAACCAATCTTTTATTAACTTCTTACTCTGTTTAGTCTTATGTGATACAGTTTAGGTAGGATTTCCATTTAGATAACATTTGGATAACTGTTTTTCTTCATGGTTAAGTTAGCGTTAATTGAAACTGGTAATACGAGCAAAAATAAAAATAAGGTAATTATTACTTAGTGAATAAAAATATGTAGACGTTGACCACGAAACAATATGTTGCTGTTGATAAAGCATTGTGTTATCAGCGGGTTATATAAATGGTGACGCTATCCTAAGTATAACCATTGATTTGATTATCTATGGATTCTATGGAAAACAAAAGTTGATTTGATTATAAGCAGGAGAAAATTTATGCCATGCCAGAGTTTGCTGCTGGGGCGGGATGTAGACTCTCTTTGCAGCCAATGGTTCATTGTCACTAGAATCGAGCAATCCCAGTGTTAGTTTAAAAAAATGATAACTACTAGAAAATCGTGGTGTATTGATACAGAAGTCATGTTCTCTTAAACGGTTAACAAAAATGGTTTTATGCTTACCCTTACTTTTTTATTTAGCCAATGTAATCAATCATGATTAGTAATAATACAAAACTGAACCCCATAAACATAACGTTTTCTTATAAAAAAATAAAAATCTACTGTACTCAGTAGAGTACAACGACAGCTAATGGGTTAAAGAGCGATTAGACGTATCACGTGGTTTTGATTTGATTATATTAAATTGAATAGCATTGGCTCTGCTCAATGTGGTACTTACCCGAACAAAAATAACAATGTTATTCCAGATCATAACATGTATCCCAAGTTTCAGAAAAATATGATAGTGTCCTTTCATTGCTGAGCTTTTATATCACCTTTAAACTGAACTTTAAACTGACTATAAAAACCTTCTAAGACTTAAAGAGCTTATAACTTGTTTCTGTGGAGAGTTTCATACTAACTTTTGACCTTATAAAAATGCCAGTGCCATAATACTTTTACATTGGATACTAAAAATTATAAGAAACAAAAAGTATTCTATAAAAACATTACCAAGTGCATCCTTTCTGAAGTATTGATATATTGGTAATTACTGCTATAATGTCTCGACTATTTTGCGGCTATCTACCTAGTTTTTATTTAGTTATTTTCGAAATGACAAAAATTTGGTTTACCAAGCATTTTCTTTGATGTTCATACTAATTCAGTAATAGTTTTACTTGGAAACGTCGTATTTTTTAATCTATACTCGATATAATAATTTATAATCGTTAAATTATTGTTATAGTGTATAAGGGACGTCATACTCGCTCCTCCTCACTATAATCAGCCGGGTGCAGGCGCAGGCGCAAAGCCCCAACAGTCACAAGCGGCCACTAAAAAAAGTAAAGTATAAAGTAACCTTAACTGCCTGAGAATTTAGTAAAGCAGAATGCTATAATAAAAAATAATAAAAAGATTTGATTATAGGTAACAGAGACACGACGCCTACCAACTTCGCGAAGGGCGCTTCAATCGAACGATCGACGTTCAATTCGGGGGTAGATTTTCGTGAGTAATAATTTTACCGCAGATTATTTCTCGTAAAGAATTGTAATGTTGAAAATGGCATGTGGGTGTTTCAGCGTCCGGCAGTCGTTCGGGCAGTGTAGGCGTGACTCGGCCCGCCGCCACCGCCGAGCCCGTAGCCGCGCCCGCCGCCGAGCCGGCTGCGCCTGCTACGGCCGTGCCTCAGGAGCCGCTTCCAGGCGAAAAGATGAGAAAGGCGGTCAAGTCTGCCATCGACATGTCCCTCATAAACCCCGACGACGAAGAGCTTGTTGCCGAAGTGAAACAGCTGTTCCAACCGCAATATCACGCTGCTGTTGTAGTTGAAATCTTAAATGTGGCCCTTGAAAAGTAAGTTTGTGTGTTAGTCATTATATACATTAATTTTAAATAGTGTGCTAATTAAACTGACTTCTATTTAATAACATTATTCTACTCTAAAAATTACATTGTCCTCTGAATTACTAAGTCAATCACCATCAATGCGCGTCTAAAAAATACTATCTTAGCCACTATAATATCTTCGATGTAAGCTACTTTAAATACAACTTAGCATGGTAGTTATTTTTTGCATCTACATTTGCAAACAGCATCTACATTTAGTTGCAAATGTAGATGCTGACACTAAGTTATTTGTAAAATCCGTGGCTGACTTAGTAAATTAGGCGGTGATGTATAAGCCAGTGGTCAAGTAAAAATAATTGTCGTTCTTTATTTGACGTTTCCGATGGAATATTCTGGTGGCATTTAAAGCAAGGAGAATTAGTTAATTAGAAGCCTTCTCATTTTCCCGTGGTCCATAAAAACAGAGGTTGGTTTCTGTGGCCAAAAAAAATCTGGTGCTTGACTTATAATTCCCCTTTTAAATATATGCAAGCCTTTGCCAGATTGATTTGGTGTTTTTCTAGATAATCTAACTATATTTTTTTTACAGGAATGTCAATCAAGTAACAATGATTGCCAAGTCACTTTTTCATCTGGTTGCAACAAATACTATTTCGCCAGATAATTTCATTGCGGGACTAAGGGAAACACTTGAATTTGCACCAGACCTATTCATTGATATCCCAATGTTGTACGACAATTTGGGAAAAATATTAGCGCCTCATATTGAAAAAAAGGTAAAGATAGTATACTAATCTTATGTGTATACCTATATACTTGAATTAATTAATTTACTTAACATTGATTTTTACATGTTGTATTTATTCACATTTTATCAAAAGAAGTAGAAACTGACCATTGATAAACAAAATGTTTTTTACAGCATATCACACTTGAAAAGACATTTGACCTTTGTGAGAGTGTTATCTCGATGAATCAAGGTCATCTCCTTCTAAAGGCAATCATTCATTATTTGAATGAGAGTATGGGACCTACATTTGTAAAGAGTAAATTACAAGAATCTGGACTACAGCTGAAACAATGGATGCCGGAGGAACAGGTGCGCATTATAACCAACATTCACTAAATAAAATAATCAGTAAATAAAACGAAATCTTAAATCAATCGAAAGTCGGTATTTTTTTATTACTGTCTCTAAAACTCTAGTGCTTTATTTTTTGGGATGTCTCACCCTCATTGCTATAGGGAAGATGCAATATTCTTATTTTTGCTTTCATTGAATGAATTTCTGTATGGTACATTTAAAAAAATATTATATTTGTATCTTCCCTATTATATTTTAACAAAAAATTAAAGATTTTTACAGGCGAACCCTCTTATACAGTTGAATTTATCACATGAGGCTAAGACGTGGGAGGTGCGGGTTCGATTTCCGCTGCGGGAAAAAATTGCGAGTTCTACGTATTTTATATGTTTTGGGTCTAGATGTTATGGTAGCAAGGGCCTCATAGTTTCAGTTATCCATGACATAGAATGTGTGGGTTCAGAACTATGTATGTAGCCATAGGGTACTCTTTATTATTTAATTGGCTCTCAAATTGTTTTAAAATATCCTTACAGGGCATGTAAATGATGATGTACATCAGCATATTGAGTTCTAAGAGTTACACAAATTTGTAAAATGTTATTTAATTACAGGTGAACAAATGGATTGCTGATAACAAATTTGAGTTTCTTGAAGGAGGTTCGCAGACAAGTGATGAATCTGTTAAAGTATTAACACCTGCTGAAACTCAAAGCAGATTACTTCAACTCATGAATTCCGATGAAAACTGCGACTGTGTCAAGGGATGGGTCCAAGTAAATACTTTCATGATTACATTATAATCTTGTATTAAGTATGTCTTGATTAATTATTTGAGTAAAAAGAAATACTTTTTATTCATAATAAAAATGGCACTTTAAAGACTTATAAATGTTTTTAGGATAAACTTGGTAAAGCTTCCAATGAGGATTGGTTTATGCGAGCATTGATCCAGGCCATCTGTGAGCACGCACTCATGGACAAAGAAGGCCGCGGCATCAACCAGGACCGCATGACCAAGTATTCCAGCCTCATCCACGAGTTCGGCGATTCCAAGCAATCCAGAGAGGCTAATTGTTTATTTGGCATTCAGCACTTAATACACCAGCTAGAACACCCACAGGGTATGTAGTAATATTATTGTAAATCCGTATTTACTAAAATATTGTGATGTCCGGGCCTTCAACGTCACGCACATCAACTGTCTGAAATTTTCGTCGTTCGTGTCTAAGAGGTGAAAGTACGCTTGCCTGCAGAATCAGGCACGCGGGTTTGAACCCCGCCGACCTCTTAAGAAGTTTTTGTTTAAAAATTTAAAAGGCGGTACGAGCCAAGAAGATGGCAGTTTGAAAAAGTCCAGTGAACTGGAAGCAACTGGGAGAAGAAAAGTGAAGTGAAAGTTGAGTGAAAGTGAAGTGAAGTGAAAGTGCAATGAAGTGAGTGCCGTGAGAGGACTACGTCAGCTCTGCGAGGACTATGAACTCTACGACAGTGAGGAGGACTATGTGGACTTCACGTTAGTGAGGAGGACTACGTCGTTGTCGCATCAGACGAGCACCCCATCAGCTCTAAGTCACTGTGTGGTGTTGTGAAGGGACCAATAAACGCCATCTCAGAAGACCAGTTGTTTCCTTCCAATCCCATACCCACTTCCATAACAATATTTTATGTTGTATTAAAATTGAAATCTTTGAATACTTACAATTTTCTTACAATACTTTTTGTGTATTTTATATTTAATATTACTGTCATTTCAGGGCTAACACTAGAGATATTCCAATATTTGCATGAGCAATACTTAATTACCTTGGATGGATTCATAGCGTGGGAGGAGTCTGAGAAGGAACCTGAAGGAAAAGGTTAGTAAGCAATTTGGTTGTTGATCAAAGCGAGAATTCTTCTGGACTTCTGAACTCCATCTAGTTTGGGCACTGTCATGCATGAAGCCTTGCTGTTTAGATTAGAAACAAAATAGGAGAATGTTTATTACACACCCACCACATAAATATGATGCACAACAACAAATGGACACACTAAAAATTATTATATTGCTACCTTTGGTGTTGAAATTCTTTGTTATAAAAGTTGTTGCTACATGTTGTTTTTTTTGTAGTATCATCGAGAAAAATAGCTCATGTCGATTTTGTTGTGTAGGTGTGATGCTGAAAGCGCTTACATCATTCTTCACGAACATCAAAGAGGCGGACAACGAAGATACGGGCAGCGAGGATTGACATAAGCCACGCCGGCGCCCGCGGCCGTTGCCGCGTCGCCTCCCCCGCTCCATGCGCCTCGCTTTAGACTCGTACCAGAGTAACGACCCCCCAATAAAACCCAACTGCTGCAATACGATTCGAATTATTCGAGTTTTTCGCAAAATAAACAGAGACTTGTCTGCTGATTGTTAACGCTGAATGTTGTTTATTTATAGTGAAATGATGATATTTATCGATGACTCATAAATTGGCTTCAATGTCTTATTGTTTACCGAGTATTTTTTAATGTTGACATATTTTATAGAAAATACCGTTGTTATTATTCATATCTTATTTCTTTTATTTTTATGTATGCTTCTTTTCATGCTATTTTTATGGTGCTGCGAGATGAAGCGCGAGTTATTGTGAATCAAGGTTATAAATATTTTATATATTATCTACTGATCAGAAAATAAATGATTAATCTTGCTTGCAAACATTGATTCGTAATCACACTTTACCGGTCTTGTTTATTATGATTAATATGATACTTCATTGTCAGCACCATAGCTCTTGTTATTATTGTATTATAGTATTGGTATATTGTTACGTATATCATGTTAAATTGATGTCATATTGATATGTCTTTGTAGATTTGTTCTGACGACGGGATTTACACGGGTAGAAGGTCGCCGCGTGACAGCATGAAATCATTACTGTTTACAATATTGTGCATCGATGGACTCACTAAGATACTTAATTTACATACGAGAATAAGACTGACTGTAAACGACTAGTCGAATTCTTACTTACAACCTTGCTGGCACGCTGCGATACAAAACGTGCTAGCACAGCTCAGAATAGCTGTTTTAGCATGTCTGCTGAGCAAATACTTTATAAGTAGCTAGGTATTAAGCGCGGATTTATTTTGGTTATCGCGAATTTTTTTTTGGTGCTCAGCTGGTACACTTAATTATTGAAACCCGTGTGAACTCCAGAAATGAAATGAAATAATTTATTTGCGTGAAGTGGAGAACTTAAATATCTAAATTGGATTCACACACTTCGCTAGGAAACCCAGCATGCAAAAACGACTTTGATTACATGTGTTGTAAATTATATTATACATAAATTATACATTAAAATTTCAACTTATTAAAATCTAAATTCCGGCATTAATTGATAAATTATATAATTAATTTTAACTTGTAAATCATTAATACTATAAAAACATTTGTCAACCAGCCATGTATACAATTTAGTTTTAAATTTATTAAATGGTAGTTCTCTAGTTGATCTAGGTATCCTATTAAATATTTTTATACACATTATGTAGCTATTTTTGTTACTTAGAGCAGTTTTTCGAACTGGAGGTAATAATTTAGTGGGGTCTCTCAATTTTACTCATGAATTTATTTCATTTTCATATTTTTTAAAGAATTTGCTGTGTTCAATAACAAAACAACATACCTGAAATATATATAGACTGGGCAATGTAAGCAACTTCAATTTTTTAAACAGTGGCTTGCATGAGTGAAAAATGCATTGGACCAGCACCACATGCAGCTCTAATGCATTTTTTCTGAACTATGAAGGCCCTATTGATATCAGTCGAATTATCCCAAAGTAGCAAACCATATCTCAGTACCGAAGCAACATAACCATGGTACGCACTCAAAGCGGTTTTTTGACCGGATGTTTGACGTAATCTTTTAATTACATAAATAAAACGGTTCAGTTTTTTGCATGTGATATTGACTAATATGGGTTTTCCAGTTGCAGTTTTCGTCTAGTTTTAAACCTAAAAATTTAATTTCATTAACATTATCTACAAATTCATCACGGCATGTCAGTTTAATAGATAATTACGTATGTCGATTCTAACTAATAAATGTGAATGTCCAGTTTGGATTAACACATTTTGAAAGAATTTAGTTAACTAACGGTAACCATAGCAATAAATTAACTTAACGGAAACTTTACACTAGCCTTGATTTTTACATGTAATATAGAAAACATAAATAGAACCAACCATTGCACCATTACCGCAAACAATATGTGCCTTGATTTTTTTACATATATAATAGAAAATAGAAATTATAATCAAATAGAACCAACCATTGCACCATTACCATAAACAATCTGTGAAACATTAAGAAGTTTAATGAAATCGAGTGTGAAATCCATACTAATCCACTTATTAATATTATAAATGCAAAAGTAACTGTCTGTCTGCTGTTACCTACGTTTTCACGAAATTTGACAAGATATAGATTCCATCCCAGGGAAGGACATAGATTGACTCGTAAATATTGATTGTATTCGTAATTATTGATTAATTGACTCGGAACTGAAAATGATGCAGTTCCGCGGAATCGTCTTCCCAGAAATCGCCGAATACAAAATAGCGGTTTTTTCAAAATATCTCGCTTGCTATTGGTCAAATTCAAATTTAAGTGAAACAGTCGGGTGGTAAACCTGTCCCTGCGTGCATACTGCGTCCCGGCTACTTTTGTAGATACGCAGTATTGTATTATGGGTTACGCGGTATTGATCTATCCCCGACGATTTTTATCCGGCTACTTTTTATCCTGTAAAACGATCCCAAAATGGAAAAAGGATGTAAAAGAATAAACAACGCAAAAATCTTCATTAATTTATTCAAGACAGTTAATTTTACATTTATAAAATATTGACAATTGACAATATTATTCATATCAATCGGGGCGTCTCTCTTTTTCTTGCAGGGCTGTGGGTAAGGGCCTCTAGCTGGTGCTATAGGTATTCATTTTTGTTGCGCAGACAACGTTGCGGGTCACAGCTAGTATATTAACATAAAAGTTTGTATGTATGTATCTTACTAACATTGTTTTTATTTGTTGCTGTTACACACTGCTGTGTCATCTCATGAAATTTGAGCGTCTGTGAATTGCTAAAACCATTTTTGTATAATCTAGACTACCAACTAACTTCATTTGCATTTGTATCAAATTCTTTGACATAGACAGATACACTTTGTTTAGTTTTAATTATGATAGCAACTCAGTTAGCGTTGATTTCTACCTATAGATTTCCTCATATGAAAATGTACACATGGGTGGGTAACACCCATGTCGAGTAATGGGAGGTAGAAGGGGGATGTTTCAGTGTAAAAGATAGCCTGAAGCATGTCATCTGCGAGCTCTTATTGATGTTTTCTGTAACAGCTACTGGGTTTACTTTTATTATACTATAGAGACATTTCAGTTTTATGTACGCATGTTATGTAAATAAAGGACTTAAAACAATTAAATGTTTACTAAATATTCCTATACGCGACATTATAGAAAACTGTTAGAAAGTAATCTGCAAATCGTGTGAGTGAACTGATTTACTAAAGCCTAAATCATTACATAATTTGTTGGTTATATAGTAATAGAAACAGAGCTTCTATATTCCATTAAAATATTATGTAGGTACTCCTGATTTTACATTATATAAGTACCTACATTATTGTAATCTTAAAACACTCTGTTTATTTATTATTAAATTTTATAAAAAAAATAAAATCTGTAGAGATTTTTGTACATAAATTGTAGTTTCAATTCTAATTCATAAAATAACACCCAACAATCACATGCCTACAAACCACACTAGGGTGTGTGGCACATCCCAGCTGGGCCACAAAATGTAGGTGAGGTACCCTATATGCCGGAGAAAACGACCGCTATGATCTCTGAATTTTGTCAGAGTTCGTCGATCTGGTGATTAGTTTTTTAAGTTGGAAAAATTGGAGGAAATTTATCCAATATGTTCAACTGGTTGTACAAACATATTGGAGTGTTTAAAAGATAATGTGCTTGGATCACCCGGATCTTGGATCACTCTAAAACTAAAAGACGTAGCGAAAATCTGATTAGGTAGGACCTACCTCCAGAATCGATGAATGAAGCCTGTATTCAGGAGTTAAGACTTCATTTATCGATTCTAGAGTTAGTCAGCGCTCCGTTCCAGAGTAAAAAGGTAAATATTATAAAGAGGAAAGATTTTTTGTTTGTAACGAACAGGCTCCGAAACTACTGAACCGATTAAAAAAATCTTTCACCAGTAGATAGCTACATTATTACGGAACAACATAGGCTATAATTTATTATAGTTGAGTCGCAAAAACAGCTTTTGTGTTCTTTTAATTAGAACTTTACAATGCAGGTAGGAACAAAGGTTGGTTCCATTCGCGTCATGGTATAAAGCCTTATCCAAATAAATTATTTCATCGCCAGGACTATTTATTTCTAAGCAAATTCCATTTAATTCATTCGAATCCGATATTTAGCTTAGAAGTTATCACGAGTATGTATAAGTTCGAGCGTTCTCTGCAATATCTCAGGATGTTTCGAACGGCCACAGAATAGATAATAGTCAGTTTGACTCTGTAGAGTGGGAGTGGGTGTTACCGAGGTGCTGGAGGGATTAGGTATACAGAATAAATGGACACGTGTTTCAGGGTTTTTCAAAATAACCCTTAAAAAGGGGTGTAATGGGGTGTCAAAGCTTGTATGGGAACTAACGGGCGGTGCGAATGGTTTGAAATCTAACGCGTACGAAATCGCGGGCAACAGCTAGACTTTAATAAGGTGAATAGTCTCAGAGCCAGTAAAGTTGAGAAGGTAAAAAAGACCGCAGAGGAAAATCAGGCGAGAATATCTTCCATAGACGGGACTGTCAGTGGAGTTGAAGCTCGCATTGCCGCAGTCTCATGTTCTGAGGCCGCAGTCGAGGAGGACGTCAAAACATTCAAGGCAGGTAGGTTCTACCTGCCATAGTTAGCACCGCGTTAACATCCACGACGAAGGGTTTCAAGTTGCCAGAATTCGATGGGACCTCTTCCTGGACGGCCTACAGGTAGCAGTTCGAGGCCGTGATAAATCTCAATGGTTGGACAAAGGACAGGCCAGCTGCGCTTACACCTTGGGCTTACACATTACCAGTACCTTACATTGGCCCTACGGGACAAAGCGTTGACAGTGCTGGAAGCATTGGAAGACAACGTCACTTATGACCAGCTTCTGGAAGCCTTGGAATCCAGATACAGGGATGCCCACCTGGAGCATGTATTCCGGGCTCAGCTATGCGACCGCTGCCAGCGCGCCAATGAAGCTCTGCAGCAGTGGTCATTGGAAGTCATCGAGCATATAACTGAATAGAGTGGTATTGTTATTTGTTTTGTTCGACACGAATTCCGCCAAAACGGAAGCCCGGTCGCTGCGCTCTGGCCAACTCAATGTCAAGTATTGAACTAGAGCTGTGCAATAAAGTATTCATATCGATATCGATAGCAATGTTTGTTCAATTCGATGATACTAGTAAAGGAATGGAATCGTAAATACCTACCGAAACATATTTCAACTTGTTCCATTTCCCCTTAACGAGGTCGGATCTGCTAAATTAATCTATAAAATAACTCACTGCTACTTTAGATCGACATATTTCAACTTTGTCTTGAAATGTATTCAATTTATTACATCTAGGTACCTACCTATAAGGTTAATATAAATAGGTTATTTATTAAATAGCCTTTTCCGGTAAATATCGATACATTATTATTGATTGTGACAGTGCAGCACTAGTAGGTATTATCAGTGGAAATCAGTGGCAAAAAACTGATCAGTTTCGGAATTGGAAGTATTGGCTATTGCAAGGTCGAAAGCTAAGGCTGCCTGTAATAAACTTTCACCCTCCTGATTGCGATTCACTTTTTCTTTCATATTGCACTCTTTCATACCCTCCGTATATTCGTCCCGCATGCCCAATAAAATCTCCACCAATAAAAGTTTCTTCATCATCCGGTAGGTATATCCATCATCACCGCATCAAAATCCTCCCAAAACTTCTCTTTCAAAACATCATCACATCCAGTCTGCGGTGCATAACACTTACAACAATCAACACCAAATTTCCGAACAATAACTTAACAACTATCACTCTATCATTCATCCTCTTCACATCCATCACACATTTCTTCATCTCACTGTCAAGCACCACTCCCACTCCATTCCTCTTGCCATCACTCCCACAATAGTAGAATTTATAACCCGCCCCGATTTCTCTTGCTTTCGTATCCTTCCACTTCGTTTCTTGCAAACAGGCCACATTTATTCTTCTTCTAAAATATCTGCTAGCTCACGTCCTCTTCCAGTCATCGTACCTACATTCCAACTTGCAATCCTCATTCGTACTTCCCGGACTCGCTTCTTACGTTGCACCCGTCCCTGATGCAACAACCCGCGTCCATTTCCCACGGGCGCCGGGTGCTGCGCCTGCGCGTCGCCTGGGGGGTACGCCCTAACATTTTCGCCATCATAATTATTTTCGTTCTAAAATCGAAATACTTATAATAATGCAAAATATATTTACTTCATACATAAACACCTAGCTCAACGCTCAATGCAACTAGCTTGTTGTCTAACCTACCCCGTCGCGCCGGCCGGCGCCGACGCAGACGCAGCGCGCGTCTGGCGCCATCAGGTCTGCGTGTCTAGACAAGTTGTTTGTTTTTTCAATAAAATTGCATTTTATTTTAAAATTTTAAGGGAATCAAGGGATATTTCAATACAGTACCTATGTGTGAATGCAAACCTCATCGACAAATATTTACCTAGTGATAGTTAAATGTTGGTTTAAAATAATAATTATGATAATGTTTTGCTCGACGAATATAACTAGTTAGATATTTAAAAATGAATTCATTAAAATGCGTAAATAGTTATATGACTATGTACATAGGTACTTGGGTCAATCAACTCCTTAGCCTCACCTTTAGCAATGTTTGGAAAAGTAAAAACGTATTTTATGATTTAAGTAAATTATACTAAATAATGATATAACATAATAGAAAAGTTATCGTAGATTGATATTTCAGATAAGGGCAACATTTTAAAGTTATTATTACGGATATATTAAAGAAACATTGACATGGAGTGAAAAAACGACCCCAGCGTAACATATTTTTAAATGATAGGTTTATGAAATTAAACCACAGATTACGAAAAATCTGATGACAATTCTTTTATTTAGCATAAATGCAATTTTTTGATATATTCATCCTAACTTAACAATTATAGTCATATGAAATATAAACATTCTAAAGTCACTGGGTAGCGTCAGTCATTTTATAAGCTAATTTTTACGGTATATCCCTAGTTAGAATAATCAGTCGATAAAAACTCAATTCTATGGAATACTAAACATCTCTTGTTTACTAATCTAACTAAAAGTCTTACTTAATTTAACATTTGGAATAGTTAAGTTAGTTAGTTAGTTAGTTTTTTTTTTTTTTTGTGTGGGTAGTCAAAGTGTGTGCATATAGCTCCCGAATATTTTTATTTTAAATAGTATTTTTGGGTCTTTTACATGCAGTTAGTGACTAATAACTAAGTACTAGTCACCCCCCACTCGCCTATATTATAATTTCTCCTCTCCACTCACCTTGGACATAGCATACAGAGGATCATGGATCTGTATGCAAAGTTGACTGCCAACATGGAAGAACTTGCTGGAACCTTTGATTCAAGGATGCAACACTTGGAGAGTGATATCAAGAAACTCTCCAACACTGACAAGACACCACACAAGGATCTTGAAGCACTGTCCCGTGAGTTCACTGACTTCAAGTCACTCATTTGGAAGTCTATGGCTATGATGAAGTCCCAACTAGAACTACTAGTTCTTGCATTGGATCGTCAGGAAACCGCTTCAAGAAGAAAGGTACTGCTGTTTCATGGTGTTCCAGAATCAAATGAAACATCTGTCGAGGACACCATAATCAAACTGTTATCCGACCAATTTAAAATGCCTGACATTGGGCCGGAACGTTTCTCTGCATGCCATCGTTTGGGCACTAACACCAGCAAACCAAGAGCTGTGATGGTTCGGTTTTCCGACTATAAGCTCCGCAGCTTGGTTTGGAATGCTAAAACTGCACTCAAGGGGTCTCCTGTCGCCGTCTCGGAGTTTTTGACTAAGTCCAGGCATGATGTTTTCACGGCAGCGCGGAAACATTTTGGCATCAGACGCTGTTGGACGTCGGAGGGTAAAATTGTTATCCTGTTACCCGATAACAATCGTCGCAGGATTGAGTCAATGGCAGAGCTGAAACCGATTCTCTCGGAGTTCCCTGCGGTAACCTGTGCAATCGAATGTGTAGGGATGCAAAGAGGCGTCACATACATCATACTATTCAAAACTCTAGTCCCTCTCTTATGTGGAAGTTTCTTAAATCCCTTGGATTAGGTAATGGCTCTAATACTATCCCTGTCTCCCTTGACTTAAACGCTATTAACTTGTATTTTTCAAAATCTCCTATCAGTTTAGATGATAAAATCAAAACATCTACTATTAATAAACTAAGTAACCTTCATTTGCCTGATTGTTCCCCTTTTAGCTTTCATGAGATTGCCGAGGATGATGTATTGAAATTTCTTAGTACCATTTCAACTAAAGCTGTAGGTATGGATGGTATTAGCATCCAAATGCTACAGCTTCTTCCATCTGAGCTCGCTCCTGCAATCTCCCACATTATTAATTATTCCCTTGAGACGAGCTCCTTTCCTTCATCCTTTAAATCCGCTTATGTTATCCCACTTCCTAAAATCTCTAACCCTACGGCAGTTTCCCACTTCCGTCCGATATCAATTTTACCTGTCCTTTCCAAGATCCTCGAAAATACTGTTCAAAAACAATTGTCTCTCTTCCTTACTCAACATAAATTGCTTAGTCCTTTTCAATCTGGATTTCGTTCTGGCCACAGCACTGTCAGCGCTTTGACGAAAGTCTCCGATGATATTCGCTGGGCAATGGACAACAAATTAGTTACCATCTTAGTTTTATTAGATTTTAGTAATGCCTTTAACTCTGTCGACCATGACATTCTCATCTCCATTCTCTCCTCCCTCAATCTTTCCTCCTCGGCAATCTCCTGGTTTAAATCTTATTTATCTGGTCGCTCGCAGTGTGTGCGCTCGGATGAATCTAGCTCTGATCGTTGCTCCATTTCAGCGGGTGTACCCCAAGGTGGGGTTCTCTCTCCCTTATTATTTTCTATTTTTATAAATTCGATCACTCAGGTTATATCAAGTCATTACCATCTTTATGCTGACGACCTACAAATTTATTGCCACATAAAAGCCGACGAGTTCTCGGAAGGTGTTAACAAAATTAACTCTGACCTTTCGAAAATTAACGCATGGGCAAAAGCCTTTGGTCTCCTAGTGAACCCTTCCAAGTCCCAGGCGGTTATCTTCGGTAGTCCTTACATGCTAAACATTGTTGCTCAAGCAGCTCCTTCTCCTGTTGTGCTTGCCGAGATACCCATCGCGTATACTAATAAAGCCAAGAACTTGGGTGTGATCTTTGACAACAATCTTTCATGGTCTCATCATATCAATGATGTCAGTAAAAGGGTAAACTTTACTTTCCATTCTCTTAAACGTCTACAGAGATTTTTACCCTTCGAAACTAAGGTCACCCTAGCCCAAACTCTTTTATTACCTTTAATTGACTACGGCGATGTGTGTTTCCTTGACGCCACGGAGGAGCTAGTGAACAAATTAGAGCGTCTTCAAAACTTGTGCATCCGATTCATCTTCGGTTTGCGCAAGTTTGACCACGTGTCTGAGTTCAGATCCCGTCTGAAGTGGCTCCCTATCCGTCGTCGTCGTGATTTGCACGTTCTGTCCTTCCTCTTCTACATCCTTCATAATCCTGTATCCCCGCCTTACCTCCGTGAACGCTTTGATTTCCTTGTCCCTCGTGATGAGCCTAGCAGGTCGGCCACGTCCCTTCTTTTAAAAACTCCCTCACATTCCTCTAGCTGCTACAGTGATTCTTTCACTGTACGCGCTGTGAGGTTATGGAACGCCCTTCCCCACGTTATTCGTAGCTGTCAATCCCTCAATTCCTTCAAGTCAAAAGTAAAAGAGCATTATCTTTCGTTGTAAACCATATTTATTTATATGTATGTATATATGTATATATTTTTGTAGATATATATTATTTGTATATATTTATATTGTGTGTAGTATATCTTATTAGTTTATTATATTTGTAAGCTTATTTTTATGTTTTCCTTTTTCCTGTCTCTGTACACATAACTTCCACTTATGTTAAAGCCTCTCCCTTGCCTCAAAGGTTTGCTGGCAGAAAACTCTTTAAGAGTTAAGCTCGCCTTTGTACATGTACTTTTTAATGTTTTGTGTGTATTTGTTTCGTTTCGTACAATAAAGAATTTCAGAATTTCAGTTAAATTCAAAAAACCTAACAAAAATCCGACGTAGCCGACATAACGCAAGAGACAAATCGTAACGCCTGAGACAAAAATCGTAACCCTGTTCATACACCATCATTGAGACTGTTCATAATAATACAATTTATGAAGTCAACAAAAGTAATGATCTGTGAATTCTACTTATTTAAAATAATAGAATAACAGGTCATACATATTACCACAAGAGATCTTAAAATAGTCAGTTTAACATTAAATTAAGTATAATGAACATTGAAATAGTAACTTTAGGAACATTGCAATAGTATCTTTTTATCATTACGGTCTTTTCTTTCTATAATTCTATCAATTCCTAGATTAGGATTATATGAGTATTTTTATGAGGTATGTTAATATGGTTCGGTCACGTAGAGAATGAATGAAAGAAGATTAACGAAACAGGTGCATGAGGTGAGTGTAAATGGAACCATTGGAAGGGGAAGACCTCGGCGCACGTATCGTATCTGGACCAAATCGACATTTTGGAAAAAAAGCCAGGTCAAGAGTACCCTAAACCGGCGAGCATGCATGAGGAACGTAATGAGAGTGAATGAAGCGAAATAAGTATGTCAGGATCGTAGCAAATGGAGATCCGTGATTACTGCCAACCTTATGGGAGACAGGTGTGATTGTATGTATGTATATAATTTTTTCTTCATTCTAGAGTTTGTCACTTCTACAGTTGAGATAGGTATGTTTTTTAAGGTTAAACACTCTCTTCTGGTTTTTTTTTTTACTTTTTTTTAAAGCCCCACTCAAAACCATGTACTTCATTTCATGCCTTCAAATTTCTTATTATCTGTATTTTTTTCAGTTTTCCTCAAAAACCCTTAAACTTTTCATACTTTTGTCCCAATTTATCAGTGTCCTGCTTCAGTTTTTCATTTTCTCTATACACTCTTACCTTATTTTGCGAAGTCATCGTTTGTTTTTTGGAAGTGTTGTTGACCTTAGTGTTGTGATCATTATTTAAAGTGATAATGGTGATCTTGCTGTAGGAGTGTTGTTGGAAGTGAGGACAACCAAGATGTTTGAGTCATTCTTGAAAGCGAAGGCGATCTAACTATTGGTGTCAGTGACAGAGATTTTAGTCATAAAGCTTCTGCAGGAGCAACGTGTGAAGCAACTCTCAGAGGTGTAACAACATCTGAAGCAGCTTGTCTTAGTGTAATGCGTGGAACAGTTCTTGGAGTAGTAGGTGGAGATACTCGAACAGTAGTGCGTGAAGCAGCTTGTGGAAGTGCAGCACGAGGAGGTGAAACATGAGGGGCTAGCCGTGGAGTTGACACTACAAATCTTATTTTAAAAGCTTTATAATATAGTAAGAATGCTCTTTAATTAGCCATACAGTCTCTGGCGTAACGAATAACTCTAGAGACATTATCCTCAGCGTAATGCGTTACGCGGGGGAAAAACTAGCTGTAAACTCGAATAAATAATTCCACGTGTAAAATAGATAACTTATGACATCCTGGCCTTGAACCTAGACAGCGTAGGCACAATTTTAGAGTAATAATAAAGATGTATTTTGAAAACTTAAGCTATTTTAGTCGTTACTCTGTAGATAAGCATAAGAGGTACGCGCACCACTCGGCAGCTCACCACACACTGACGGGCGAGGGGAGTGAGTTAAGTCACGTGAAATGACACGTAGATGTTGGTATCAAACAGAAGCCGTACGTCGACCGAAAGAACGCAATCTTTTTCTTTACCATATACAACTTTCTGCCGTTACTCTGCGGACGAGCTATTCTGGTCGATTTCCAGGACAGATGTTTAGCGATGTAAAATAAATATAAATTGAGTGAAAAAAATTAAAATATTTAATTCAAATTAAAGTTTGTTTAAATAAAAACGTATAATGCATCTAAACAAAATAGTTCTCATACATTTTTTTTAAGCAAACACATTCTTTACTTAGTCACCTAGCCTCGGGGACACGAAAATTTTGTATGGAAGCAGTTTTTAGTCACTAGAGTAAACAATATATAGAGACAAAAAACAATATATTTTTAAGTATTTCGGTGTTGAGAATTTTTTATCATAATAGATTGTTATCTAGTACTACGATCATGCCAAAATTATAGCAACTTATTGATAAATTTATTTTTTCTAGCCAAATAACTGCCAGGGACACAAAAGGTGTGGCTTAAAAGTTGATTGTCCCACTTACAGATGTGTAGGTGTGTATTGCGTTAAATGTTATTGTCTCACTAAATTCAATATGTAAAAAAACGAAAGATTTTAGGAAAAAATATCGACAGGTGTTCATGCACTAGCAGATAAGGGTACCTACCCACTAAACTGGGAACATTGGTAAAAAGTACCTCCATTAAATTGGGAACACTTACAGTTCAAGTGCATAAACTGAGAACATTGGTATTTGTTTTAAAGATACCTTCATTTAATTGGATTTTGGTACCCACTAAACTGGGAACACTGGTACCTACAATTGTAAAGTACTTACCTCCCTTTAATTGGGAACCCCTGTAAATACTCCACATAGTCGGAGATTGTTATAACCACCCCCATTAAATTGGAAACAGTCAAAGTCAGATATGGAGTTATTTTCTATTCCAGGTCACCCCAAGTACCTACATCGTAAGCTATGGCAAATAGTGCTTATCCACCTATCGAAAAACTTGACCTCGAAGGTGATGGGGTCTCAGTGGTTCTTAGATGGGAGAAATGGAAACGTTCCTTAAATCTTTACTTTGAGACAACTGATATATAATGCTTTGTAAAAAAAAAGAGCTACACTTCTATGGTTAGGTGGACAGGACTTTCAAGAGGTATTTTACAACCTACCGGGAGCAAATGCAGACCCTACTGAAGGCACAGATGTTTTTAAGATAGCCGTAGAAAAACTTGACGACTACTTCACCCCTAAACAAAGTAAAGTCTACGAAAGACATGTTTCCGTCTTATTAAGCAAGAGGAGGGTGAAAAGTTTGAAAAGTTTCTTGTAAGGCTGAGGAGACAAGCTGGAAAAACTTGAAATATAAAGGGGAGAGGTGGTGTGAGAGTCTCGCAGCAGCATTACCTACCATACAATGAATCTGAATCATGGAGCTACAATTCAACCCAGCATAATTTAATGCATCCAGGAGAAGTCACCGCTACAGAGTCTGACTCGCAGGTGCAAGTACCTGACACAACTTCTCCAGGAACATCGCACCTCCTGATGAGCATGTTTTCCACACTCCAAAGGGAGAACCAGCCCCTAGTCCAAGATATATGAAAACACCAAGGAGAGCCAGAAAAGCTATAGATTATAGAAAGTTTTTCTAAAATTAGTTTTAAGATTTGTGTTACTTTTAAGATTTGTTATGAAACGTTCTTCTAACGTTTCTCAGCTAAAGGTGGAGGGATGTTAGTATAGTAGGTACCACATGAGTAGGTAGGCTGGGGTACTCGATGGTCTTGGGCAGAGCAAGAGGGCGTCCATGCGCTCCCGCCGATATTGAGTCGAATAAACAAAATAACAATGTTAAATAACATTAATTTTGTGGATGAATGCTTAAATTCTTTAGTAGGTACATTTTAATGACAAAACCCAACGTTTTTATTTTTTTTTGTTATGTTCAATATTGCGAATGTTCATACCTATAGTTAGGTAACCCACTAGAAAAAATATTATACTAAGCAAAGAAAAAACAAAAGCTATAGGTACCTACCTAAGTACATACTAACATTTTATTAAAAATAATCCCAATAATCCTTTACTATTTCGTCAACCACTACCATCGAGACCACTGCAGACCACTGCCTACGATCCACGTCAAGCATTCCTTGTTTTATGTAATTATTTATGTACAACAATGAATAAAAAATTATAAATCAAGATGCAACAATTTAATTTAATTTTTGTAAACTGTGACACAAAATTTGATATCATATAATCGCATTATATCGTTGTATTCGGATGCCAAAGAATCTACAACTTTACGCCAGTAGTTTCTTCTAGACTCCTCATCTTGTATCTGAATATTCACTTGCTTGAGTTCTAAAAAAAGAAAAGATTATATACTTATATAATTACCTTCATTCCCAGAAGTTCCATGTCCCCAGTCCCACGTAGAACTTTTGCAACAAGTTTAAATTTGATAAATTGTCCCATTTTGAAACGATTGAAACTAGTTTTACAGCTGACATTGCTTCCATTAATAGCCTGTCTATTCCACTAGTCCCCATAGCACAACAAGTTAACGTCGGAAAAAGAAGTAAACGTCGGAAAAAGAAGTGAACGTCGGAAAACATTTTAATTTCTGAAATCGCGTGCATTCGTTTTTGAATGACTATCGACTTTCTTTTATTACCGACAGTCATTTCTTTCAATGACTCGCTTGTTTCTTCAAAGGAAATGTTTTAAAGCAGGCCTGGTCTAAGTACACCAGATAGAAAAATGGGGAAAATTATTTATAGAAACATTTGAAAATACCTACGAAGACTTTTTATTGTCAGAAATATGTTTAAAATAAGAGACTTTTTTTGTAATGGTAATGTTTTCCGGCGTCCAAGACAGTGGAAGAGTTCGTAGCTGTCACCTTCAATTAAGTATTTTGACAGTTTTATGATTTTGACATGCCCACCATTTTGATGTACCTAAGTCTGCCAACCATGACCACCACATGGTGCTGAGACATGGACACTCACGCAGGACGCTCTGTGCCATGGAGCGCGCCATGCTCGGCATCCGACTTGTAGACCGAGTTCCTAACACGGAAATCAGAATGACGGGTAACCGTTCAGATCGATGGGTAACCGTCTTTTTAAACATTTACCTTGTCTATAAGCTAAATCTTAGATTTACCGAGTGGTAATAGTCTGAAATGATGTAAGTACCTTGATTCAATACGGAATGCCCTAGTTTTGGTGATTGTGTCAGTTGTTTTTGGGGTGTGTGTAGCTAGTCCGTTCATCATTCATTTCTCGTTTTGGTAAATAGCCAGGTTATGATCTTACTGCCAGGGAAATAACCGCATGTATGGAAAGTAACTTTTTTTATGAATGTTCCTCGTAACTTACTATCGCAAACACCACATGAAAAAATTAGGAACATCCTCTTAAGATCCACGTCATCCTCCACTCTTCCGATGTAGTGGAATCGGCAGAGTCTCGGCATGAGTTCGAACACACGACGCAGAGGAAACACCGCAAACCGCCACTGATGGATACTCAGCGACACTAAGCAAATTATAGGGACACTTACCCCCGAATACTCAAACGCATCTCAGAGTTGAGCGCGTCTCAAGTCACGAAAACAGTTTTTGATGAAAATCTGTCAAAAACTCGTCACTTGAGACGTGCTCAACTCTGAGATGCGTTTGAGTGTTCGGGGGTTAGTAGGTAAAGTAGGCTAAGTAGGTAGGTTAGGTACCCTACTTTTAAGAAGGTAAGTAGGGTAGGGTGGTGTAAGTTTGCGCACGTGTGCATTTGCACGAAAGGAGCCTTTGTGGCGCACTTTAAATCCTTTCACCACACTTGTTCGAAAGAACTAATGACACGACTAGATAGATAGAGTGTTTGCGCAGTTTGGAATCAATCATAAAATTTGAACATGTGCGGAATAATCCCAGGTTTCTTTTTAATTTTAAATCTATAACTTATCTGACAACAATTCCTGAAGGAAGTTATTGAACAAAGTTTATTAAGTACTTTTCACATGATATGTGAAAAGTTTATTATGTTAACTATGTGTTATTTGTTTATTTCATACTTTTTTTATTTGTTAACATATTAAGTAAGCTAATAAAAAAGAAAAGTGTCCCACCCTAGTAATGCGCAAACTTACACAATTCGCCTCTAGCCTCAGACCAAATAAAATAAAAGATTGCGCGCCTCGAACTTCAAAAGTGAAGCCACACAAAACCGTGCTCCTGCAAGTAAACATACACGCTCACGCACACACCTACACTAAAACCATGCTCATCGCTCTTAGTACGTCGCGAGTCTTAAAAATAGAATTATGCCTTTCTGTGGAGTGAAAACTTGTAAAAACAGCAGCAAATCACATAAAAAGTCTCACAGAATCACTTTTCACTAGGAAATAGGTTGATTATAAGGCGTACGCTTGATGGCAGACAGATAAGTAAAAGAACCAGCAAAATATTGTAATTTCATCAAAGCTTTGTCAGTTATATTTGCAAAAAGTCAAATTGTTATCACAAAAAAAACTTTGTAGGTACCTACTCATCTGGACTTGCCGGTGTCAGACATAATATCTCAATAGTTTTTCGGGGGTACATACTGGCATAGAAACTCATAGAAAGCAAACAAATCTGACTGTAGTTGGCGACGTGTTTTAAACCGGCGGTGTTGAGGCGCAATCTTACCCCAACCTACCCCACCTACTTACTTACTTAGGTACGAGTAGTTAAGGGAGAGAGGATAAAGCCTCGTATTCACTACGGGACAAATGTCCTGCTACACGTGTCACTTATCAACATTGGAATAATCAACTTGGAATAAGTAGGTACCTATGTATCTAGTATGAAAAGAAAAGATGGATGGATTGTGTGAAAGAAGACATGCGTATGAAAGGAGTGAGTGGTAAGATGACGAATGATAGGAGAAAATGGAGGAGAGAAACATGGTGTGCCGATCCCACCTAGTGGGATAAGGGCAGGAAAATGATGATGATGATGATGGACATGTGCTAGAGTAACATAATGGGTAGTTAATAGCACGCGAGCGAAGTCGCGGGCGGAACTACCTACTTAGGTGATGACCTAATTAAAGCGATCATCGCTAGACCGCGCGAACTAGCGATAACGCGATAAGACGATGGAGTTGAAAAATGTCAGTATCGCGCGTACGCCAATTAGGCCACTTGTTCGAGATCAGTGTTAAATCTAGTCGCGCGAGTAAAACCATCGCGCGAACTGACGATTATCGCGTAATTGCTTTAATTAGGTTTACCTAATTGCCTTTAGTATCTAGGTACCTATACTTAAATGAAAAAAAAGTATAACCCATGGTGTCCGCGTAACGATACGCCACGTGTCGAATAAAACAGCTTAAATCGGAGTCTTGTCTTTGCTTCATCTTCAGGTCAATACCAAACTGCAGATGGACATCTCGCAATGGAATGCTGGGTACCAGGAATCTCCGAACGTTGTCGTAGTCTCGGATACGAACTGTCAATGGCAAATACTAGTGTTTTTCTTAGGTTTTCTAAATTTTTTTAGCGTCTTTGAGCATCTTTACTTTAGGCATTGTAAAAAATACTAATGTAACCTCTGCAATACGTAGTACCTACGAGTTATACGAATACCCTTTCTGTACTTGGGAACGCTACGTGTACTTTAAGATAATAACAAATAGTAAATATTTAAGCTTCAAACTAAGCTAAAACTCTATCATAAATAATATTGGAAGGAAAATCAAACAGAATGCCATGTGCAGGTAGAGGTCGGGGCAGGCGGTGCTGACGCGTCTCCAAGCCGTGTCAGGAATGTCATAGCCACCGACTCCGAGAGCTGCGTCAGCGCGTCCAGGAGTCTGGTCCTCACGGCATATTAACTTTAAATAAAATACTTACTAAATAAGAAACATCTGTAGTAAGGTATAAGTACTATGCAATGCATGTAAAGTGCACAAAAGGTTCTTTTCACCATACGAACAGTAGATGCATTGTTAAATAATGACCTGGACTATCTATACCGATCTATGCCGAAGTAATACGGAGACGCAAGAGGCGCGGGTTCGATTCCCGCTGCGGAAGAAGTGTTTGCATGTTCTGCAAATATTTCTTCCGGGTCTGGGTGTTGTGGTACCATGGTACTCGTAGTTTTTGATACCCACGACACAGGGAATCCTAGTGTGGAGTCAGGACTATGTATGTGACTGTTGGGTGTTATTTATTTATTTATACTTATGTAAGATCGATGTCTGTGCATTGAATAAATTTGATTAAAACTATTTTATCTATTAATGCATTAGAACCCAACGATTATCTGTATGAAACGGCATCACCGATTTCAATGCGGTTTTCACTGATATTTTGTGGTAAGCCTGGATTGACATGTTTTATTAAAATCTATTCACAAATAAAAAAGATATGTCCATTTAAAAAATCCCGTTTGTAGGTACGAGTACATTATGTTGCAAAACTACCCATTAAGGCGGGATTTTTCGAAATTCAACCCCTAAAGGAGTGAAAAGGCGTAAAAACGTTTGTATGGAACTTTTTAACGCGTGGTGCGATTTGCTTAAAACTCGGTTCGGATATAAATGCAAAATAAATGAACACGTATTTCAGGTATTTTTTTCAAAACAACCCTTAAAAAGGGGTGAACTGGGATGTCAAAGTTTGTTTTGAAACTATTTAAAGGGCGGTGCGATTGGCTTGAGACTGTTGAAACTCAGTTTGGATACTATGAATGTAAAATAAATGGACACCGTGTTTCAGGATTTTTCAAAACAACCCTTAATAAGGGGTAGAATGGGTTTCAAAGTTTGTGTGGTAACTTTTTAACGGGCGGTGCGAACTCGGTTTAGATACTATAAATCTTATATTATAAGAATCTTTGTCCTGACTGACTGACTGACTGACTGACTGACTGACTGACAGACAACGCACAGCCTAAACCGCTGGACTTAGAGACTTGAAATTTTCAGTGTAGGTAAATCTTGGTACGTAGGGGTGTACTAAGAAGGGATTTTTCAAAATTCAACCTCTAAAGGGGTGAAAAGGGATGAAAACCTGGAATCAATTTTTGGTCTAAAACTGCACATAACCTATATCAAATTAAAGAGCCGATTTTTCTCATTTAGTAGATGTCATAATTACCTGTAAATTCTTTATTTTTGGCATGTTTTTCATGAAAAATAGAATACTTTTATTTTGACATATGACAGCGATGATACCGCAGATTAATAATAGATGATACAAAACATATGGAAAAGGAACTGTCAATGTCAAATTACCTGTGAAAGGAAGCATAAATTATTACTGGTCTAATAAGTTTCCAATCTTGATTATTCATGGAGTTCTGACGTAATTCTACGTCGGATAACCAGATGCAGCTGCTAATTCTGATCAAATCGTAGAACGCGCTATCGTTGCGTTTTGAAAAGTTTACCTTAACTCGCAAAATTTTTACTAAATTCACCTAAATTTCTTAATTTTTAGATTTAGGTATGTTTGTTACTCTTTCACGCAAAAACTACGGAATATACTTACATAACCTATTATTCATATTCGTTCGCTAAAGTTAGCCATTGCTTAAAGTTAGCTCTGTCACTGTTTGTCATTATGAAATGGTAAGAGATAGCAATACTTTAGTCATCGTTTAGCGTTCACTATATTATAATGAATAATGAGGATAGTAGGTACCTACGTGTGCTGGAATGGGACATAGGGTACTTTTTATCTGGGTACCGCGTGAGCGAAGCCGCGGGCGGCTGCTAGTGCAAAATAAATGGACCCAGTTTTGAGGATTATTGAAAAAGAGATGAAATGTGGTAGGTACCTACCTATCAAAGTTTGTATTGGATTTTTTTAAAGAGCGGGTTGTGCGACACTTATAAAAGTAATCTAACGCGTACGAAGTCGCGGGCAACAGGTAGTTAGCCCTGTTTAACCTCTTAGGGATTGATTTCCGAAAATTTGATTATATTGAAGCCTATAGGTATATTATATTGAACCTAAACTATTTACATTCTAAATTCATCAAAATCGGTTTACCTAGTAGTTAAGTGGAAAAAGGGAAGGGAGGCCTTTGCCCTGCAGTGGGACAAAAACGGCTGAATAATAATAACAATAATAATAATACTAGTAGTTATGGAGATACGTAGCAACAAACATTCACACACACAAACATTAGCATTCATAATATTTGTAGGAGTAGGTATACATTAGGTAGAAATAATAACATTGAGGTTACCTGTAATCGGAAATGCGGCCTCTTTATCACCGGCAAGAGTGATATGAGCGCGCTGCCAGTACCATCTGCTATGTGGGAATACTCCAACGCCAATATCCTCAAATTCTGCATCACGCCGAGGCTTCGAAGGAAGCAATGTCTAGTTTCTGGTCGTGGAATGTATTGCCCACTACCTGTAATTGTCCTTTTATTATATTAACATAGAGCCAACACGTAAAAATTACAAGACTTCACCCGCTCGTCTTGGTGGGGGCACCGCCCACCGGCCGCACTCTTAGATTTTTAGTGTCCTTATTATTAATATTCTCTTACTACCTCCCATGTATTGTCAAAGAATAAATAGTTCAGTCAGTATCGACACAAAAAATGCAAACGACGCAAGCGCGCATGATAACTATATTTTTTTTATATGTTGTTAGGTCCCTTACTTGAGAGTAGTTTATACCCAAATATGCAAAATTTCTTAAGCAACAGGGTTTTTAGCGTTGCAGGGTATTAACTACTCTCAAGGAACTTAACAACATATAAAAAAGTCGTAAATACATGCGCGTTTGCGATGTATGATGTCGATTGATATTTACTTGCCAATTGCATTATTATTACTGCTACTTAGTCGTGTCATTAGTCCATTCAAACTAATGCGGTGAAAGGGATTTAAAGTGCGCCTCAAAGGCTCCTTGCGTTGTGTTGCAATTATGATTTGGTAACTACAAGGCACTTACTATACCTACTAGAGAAAAATATAAACAATGTTGCATTTTATGTAAAGGTACTTTATTATCATAAAAAAGGCACATTGCATATTTTTTTAAGAAATAATAGTAGAAGTACATAAATAAATATCTAAGAAATAATTTCTGAGTCTTTAGCCTCTGGAGTAAGCTCAATTTCATGAGCACAAGGCAAAATAGCAGTTGCAGTTGTATTCTCAACTTTGCGGTACTGGAAATTAGTTAGACTTTTCTTTGCAGCGTCCACAGTATCCCTAAGTCGGTCTCCTGCGACAGGAGGAGCTGCCAACGTCTCCGACTGACATCTATCCACCAGTTCCTGCATCTCCTTGTCCCCCATTGGAGTTATCAGATGAGAAGCTTTATTGAGATGCTGTTTGAGTTCACAATCGATACGAAGCAACTTTTCTTTGTTAGAATTAGTCCTCCACGGACGCTTAGGATCGGAAATTACTTTTGCAATTTCGTCTGTGTATTCTTTCTTCGCTCTGAAATGATTTGAAGTAGATTTAGCTGGCACTCAATACTAAAAACTAAGGCCTTTTACCATCTATAGTAGATGATTTATACAGCGTCAGGAGGCAACTTTTACCTTCACAGACGGGACGCTGTTGTGACCGGGACGAATTAAGACGGAGTAGACTTACCCAGCACCTATTCCATCCTCTCAGCTTAGTCAGCCTTGTTCACAGGAAAGACATGGTCAATACGTGCGGAGCTGACTAAGCCGCGGGTTTCCTCACGATGTTTTCCTTCACCGTTTGAGAGTACTGGTATAGCGCACATTTTTCACATAGAAAAATCCATTGGTACACGACCGAATTTGAACCCACGACCTTAGGATCGGAAGGTGGGGTCACTACCAACTAGACCATCAGTGCACTCAATAACCATACCAAAAAAGCATTATTGCGTAACTTTTCAATAATATTTAAAATAAATATGAGAAATTACCTCTTGCATTCGGATAGCAATTCCCGCAACTTCCTCTCGTTTTCCTCTAACAGGTGACTATCTACCCGATAGGGGTTCTCGTGAACTTCTTCCATCAGGTTGGGTTGTGCCTCTTCTTCCACTTCTTTATCAAACTTTTGGTGGAAATCTTTGATCAAATCGGAGCACCGTTCTGATAACTTTATATCAGGTATTTCCAATCCTTGTAAAAGTTTTGCAATGCGGAATTTCTCTTCGTCGGTAGTCATGTTAAAAGGCTTGATCTTGGCAGTTGTTGATAACTTCAGTTGGTAGTCATGCCTACCGTATCCAAGCACGGCTGTTTCAGCCTAGCCTGTCACAGAAAAACAATTTTTCGTGTTCCATGTTTATTATTTTTTCAAAATGACGATGTTTTTATAAAGTTATTAACTTTCGTGTACGTGACATTATTAAAATGTGCGATAGTTTCTCCGACATACACTCCCATCAAAATAAGCAGCACGCCAAACGGCAGCAGGATACAGAACAACTTTATACTTGGAATCAGAAGTAATATCGGACTGAAGTCTACCATTATTAGATTTTATAATATTAAAATGAAATATTTTTATATCTTATTATTTTTTATGACTTTTATAGGATTCTACATGGCCTTTTCATAAATAAATTATATAATATAATTAAATACTGACAACATGTCAATTGTCAATCTTATTATCGTTTGTCAAGGTTTGTTCTCGTACCTATGTTATTTTCCCTTTTGGGAAGGCAATGGTATGAAGGATCTTACTGCATTTTTAAAACTTTGGGCGCTATTTTTTCTTTTGTAAAAAAAAACCTATTTATTCCACAGACAAAAAATAAAGTGAGAAGATGAATGATTTTTATGTATATACCATAGAAATATACCTAGTATGTATTACCTACCATTATAAATTATTTAGCGACTTCTTGTAGTTAGTGACTTAAAAATGAAAATACTTATGCTTCAAATTATCATCATCATTTTCCTTGCCCTTATCCCACTAGGTGGGTCGGCCGGTACAACATGTTTTCTTCTTCCATGTTCTACTATCACTCGTCATCTCAGTATAATATATTATGCTTAAAATTATAATTATGTGAAATCACTCAACTTTATACAGTAAGAGTAAGGCCTTTTACCATCTATAGTAGACTAGTCGCCGCCCGCGGCTTCGCTAATATGGTACCCGGATAAAAAATAGCCTAAATGTTAATCCAGCACATGTACTATGTATATTCCAAGTTTCATTCAAATCCTTTCAGCTTTTTAGGCGTGATTGAGGCACAAACAAACAAACACCCTCAGACACTTTCACATTTATAATATAAGTAGGAAGTAGGATGATTTAAACAGAGTCAGGAGGCAACTTTTACCTTCACAAACGGGACGCTCTGTAGTGCCCGGGACGAATTAATGTAGTAGGCTTGCCCAGCACAGCACCTATTCTATCCTGTGAACTTAGTCGGCCTTGTCCACAGGACAGACATGGTCAATACGTGAGGAGCTGACTAAGCTGCGGGTTTCCTCACGATGTTTTCCTTCACCGTTTGAGAGTCATAGGGCATAGGGTGCATAGGGCTTGGACGAATAATTCGTCCAAGGTATAGGGACAATGCAGTTTTGCATTTATGTATTTCTTCTACTCAGATAGTAATTGTTTTATTTCTAGAAATATCCTAACCGACCGACCAATTTGATTTGGAGTATCGTACACCAGCAGCACAGAGTGTATTAGAAGCTCAAAAGGAACCAACTTGTAATCCACTCCAGGAGGAACACACTTATTCTAATACCTTTAGAACTTTTAATAAGGTACCAACCAGTTAGGTAAGAATAATTAATCAACAAGGGATTCTCGTTGGGCAGCACGAACCGCCACAGGAACAAGTATTTAAGGGTGTCTGCATTGAAGCACGCTAGCTGCTGGATGAGCCTGACCCCCTCCAGCCGCTTGCAGCACAGGTTCTCCAGAGACACCAGCTCCAGGCGATCCTGGAAACTGACATTTCATTCTTTTCAACAACGTGACACTTCTATTTTTGAATACCATTTTCAAAAAATATAGTATTCAAAAATAGAAGTGTCTAGCTGAAGTATGTTTTTGATACCATGCATCACGCCCGGCTGATCCAACCAAAAGTATAAAATGTCTTTAATGCCATTTTATTACTTAAAAAATATTAACATACCTAACTGTATGGTAAAACTATAATCTACCTAAATCTTACCTCATGATGTTCATTAAAATACGGAAAAAAGTTTTTCTCTTAAAATCATCCAGACGGTCAAGTTTGATCAACTGATCGGAAATAATAATACGACTCATTTGAGCTTCATTTGCTTCTAAACTCTGAAACAAAATTGATTGAGAAATAATAACCTACCCTAACTTGTAACTATGCCTAGCCTAACTTCGTAAATACGTAAACTTCGATTACGACAGGATTTGAACCCACGACCTTAGGATAGGAAGTCGGGGCCGCTACAACTATACCACCAGTGCTCATATTATATTATAAATCCGAAATAAACTGAAACTGAATGGATTTTAATGAGATATCGCAGTTTCTGATCAAGAATAACGTAATATAGGTACAAAAGTATTTTTTATTTTATTTTGAGACCTCGCACTTACTTATTCTTATTATTCTTATTGGTCTTAAGGTTGATATTTTTTAATGAGAACAAGGTAAATAAAACTAAAAACCTTAAGTGTCACTTCCAAAGACCGATTAAATTCCTTTTGATATAGAGTTGGAGGCAGTTTCAGCGCTGTATTTGCCCTCCAAAAATAGGAGCCCAGGTGAGAAGGCATTCTCAAATTTGGATATTGATACGTAAAAAGCACTTTTTCACAGTGCATGTCGCCAAAGAAATACCGTTGTACATCGTGGATAGACCAGTAACGAGTATCGGTGCTCCTGCAAAATAATGACACTTTTAATATGCCAACGATCATCATAATGTTGACCACAAACTCTCTAATCCCCGAATACTCAAGCGCATCTCAAAGTTGATCACGTCTCAAATGACGATTTTTTGACAGATTTTCTTCAAAAACTGTCAAAAAACCGTGATTTGAGACGTGCTCAACTTTAAGACGCGTTTGAGTATTCGGGGGTAAAAACATCCTGAAAGATTACGAGATCTAGAGTAGGTAATACTTGTCTGCCGGGATCAGCCTTGCTTGAAAGTTAGAATCTAGAACTTATGTCACTCCTTTGAGTCTCGTATACTTGTACGAGTACAAATGGACGAGCAAACACAACTACGAGTAAGTATCCTACTAACATTATAATTGCGAAAGTTTGTGAGGATGTGACGATGTTTGTGCCTCAATCACGTCGTAACGTCTCAACGAAGAAGTGCTGGAATAGCGTACAGGCTATCTTTTATCCTGGTAGGCACCATGCGAGTGAAGCCGAGTGCAGAAGCTAGTAAATTATAAATACGAAATCGGTTTGTTCTTCTTTCGCGCAGTAACAACAACGGATCGACATTAATTCATAGAGACAGTTGATGGGCCGAAGAGTTCTTCTTTTTATCCGGGTACAATGCGAGCGGAAGCTCGTGATATACACAAGAGCGTCGCCAGACGATGGCCCTGGGGGGCAAGTATGTATCTTTCTCCTCCCTTCTCCCACTTGGCTACACAACTCACAAGAGAACATCATCATCAGCCAGGAGGCCGTCCGTGCTCTCCACATAATGCAGCCAAATGTGAGGGTCACGCGTCCAGTCACCTAGCGCTAGGTAGCCGGGGCTAGGCTCGTAGTACCGCGGCCACAGCAGCCATCGGACCGCCTCCAGGTGCCCGCTGATCCTGATGCATTTGCAGTCCTCTGCACATTACAAACAAAGCCTTTTAACCTTTCCACCATTGATCTATCAAGTTAAAGTAGTAATTTAGCGGTCATCAGCGACCTTTAGTAATTTTGACAGCCCAAAAATAAAAGCTAGGTGATTTGTGATCCATCGATATCCTGCCCAGTCTAAACCCTCTACTAGTCCGCCACTTTGATGATGTAGTTATGGCCTTTTTACTTCCGGACGTCCTGTTCCTATATTATATTTAACCTCTAGGTTATTTAATGAATTATTTGTACATTTTGTACATAATATACCCGGCTTTTAATTTTATGAGCTTTGGTTCAAACTGCCTAGAGTTTGGCATATTATGTTTTGTCAAACCAAGAATACGAGTTTGTCGATCAGGATCCCTTAGCCTGATCCCCGTGAACTCAGTGATCAGTTCCTCAGAATCCCCTGTATTTAAAATTTAGAAATGATGTGTTTTTCTTTCTTTCTTTTAATTATATAGATACCTAGGTAGGTAGAGGTTATCAACTAGGTAGTTGCAAGCAAAAAAATCTTGACAAGACATCGACTAATTTAATAACAAGCGAGGGTCTACGGCGTAGGAATACGAGCGCGTTTAAATCTTCTTTATGTGAGGTCAAAGGCAAACGCGGTGCTACCAAGTTCTTATCGATGATTTAAAGTTTCTAAGATTACACCTAGAAACTTTTACTATTTGTATCTCATACTTTGTGGTTACAGGCATGTAAGTATTACATACCTTCGGTGCTCATCTTTATTATATATATACAACAGGTACTTGAAAGGCACTTTAGGTGTATTATTTACGATCTGAAAATTCTAATACCTGTAAGTAAATTGTTTACAAAATAAATAAACAACAAATGACAGAATCGGCGTCATCGCAGTCAGCAAAGAGGATATAAATACTACGTTGCAGTGCAGCTTGGAAGAATAAATATATGTTCCGAGGAGTGCAGTCAGTGCAATGGCAAATAAAAGTAGTGATTTTTGTTGTTATTTATTGGTATCTATTCTATTGAGCATTTTGTTAAACTAAATTTGATTTGACAGTCCCAAAAATATTGGTGACCCTTTCATAAACATTGAGATAACTGAGGAGATAACAGAGATCGCTTTTATTTTAGAGCTGTCAAATTAAGTTATGTTTAGGAAAATACACCATATGGTATCAATTCTTAAAAACCACCGAGTTAGACGGTTAATTTCCATTTTCAATGTTTTTTTTTAATTACGTAGTCTTGAAAGCCATTTGGTGACTACAAAATAGTTCAAAATTAAAAAATAAATTTTTAAGTCACCTTGTAAGGGCTAAGGGCTCCTGTTAGTGTCCTATGTCTTACATGTGAGGATGTTAGAGTAGATAGTTGCACTTATGTACACAACATAGCACCAACGTATCACTAATAGTTCACTCAAGTTTTAGCCAGTTCAGTTAAGGTTAAAGTTAAAGTTGGGAGCACGTAAAAACACAAGATTCACACAAGTTACGTAGTTTATTTGTTAAGTGTTTAACTACAAGGTCAGGTGGCTAATCTTTCCTTAGTAGTGTCTCTTGCGCGAGAATAGGTCACGTACTCAATGAAAAATGTTATTAAAAGAATCTACATAAAATAAAAATGCAGTGCGCGCGGTATAAAGTAAACCGCCGCATGCGCAAATTACCAAAATGTATGGTGAAACCATACATGTTGGCAACCTCAAAAGAAGTTAAAGTTAAATAAAGTTAAAGTTAAATGACTATTAAGATAAGATAGGCCAGTACAAAGCAAAGAAAAAGATTATTTATCGAAAGTAAACTCGATGTTGTCTTCTCCCTTGGTCGGCGAAGGTTGACGCTCTCGCCGTGTTCGTGGTGGCTTCATTGGCGGGGATGCTGCGTGGCCGGGCGCTTTCTGAACGACTCTCTCTTTGGCAGGCTTCCAGCTATGATGTTTAGCTGTTCCACCAGGTTCACAGGTGTCAGTAAATGTACATCCATGTGTCCTTTGTACACATTAGTTAGAGTATCAAACAATTCTTACATTTCTCTCAAGTTTTTGAGTAGTAGGTAAGTTGTTAGTGATGCAGAATTAAAATAGCTCGATGTCATGATGATCACCATGGTTGACTCAACCTTTGCTAGATTAGAAGTTGTTTCGTGCATGAAGCTGTCAACCATGTTGAGTTGTTTGTTAATGTTTTCCTCCGTTTTCTTTAGAACCTTGTTCTCCAGTTCCACAATGTTCTCTATGTCTTGGTGATATTTGTCAGCAAAGTCTTGATCTAGAACACCGAAAAGGCTGTTGGCGATGGAACCGATGCCGTGGATCAATCCTCTCTTCTTGCGGCTGCCCAAGTGTTGGTGAGGAGTTAGTAGGATGCTATTGTAGTGATGTAGAAGTTCCATTTCATGAGATAATTGTCCAAGTGTGGTTTCACAATATCTCGGACCAGTTTTGTGACACAGGTCGGTTAAGTTGTGAAGATAGTTTTCTACACGTTGTATATCATCCCAATAGTTTGTTAAGTACATGAGAAGAGTCCATTCGTCATGTATTCTTTGCATTTTGCCGAGCGCATCATAATAAACCGGCCGGTCGGGCTTGAGGTTTGTAATGTGAGCGCTAGGTCACGTGCCACTGTCGGCGCTATGTACTCCAGTTACAACAACAATGTAAACAATGTTATTAATAATGTTATAAATGTTTTCTTCACGGTCCTTTTTTATTTGTAAGAGCTTGGTGTGTTATGTTTTTGTTCAGCCGATGATATTTTATCCTCTTCATCTCTCTGTTGTTGTGGAATCTCCGTTTCTATAGGGAGTGGTGAAAGTTTCACGACGGGACGTTTAAGAGTGCCTGATTGAGTTTTAACTGTTGTTACTCGGACGCGACCGTCGGTCCCAGGATGAAGTTCTATGACTCACCCCATCGCCCATTTTCCGGGAGGCATGTTATCCTCCTTTATCAAGACGATGTCACCCTGTTGAAAGTTTTTCATCGGTTTGTTCCATTTACAGCGACTTTGTAGTTGTGTCAGGTATTCATTGGACCAGCATTTCCAAAACAGTTGTAGCATGTTCTCAGTTAGTTGCCATCGTCGACGAATGTCAATAGTTTTGATGTCACTGTAGTCTGAAAGGGGTAGAGTGAGTATTGCGCTGCCGGTAAGAAAGTGTCCAGCTGTTAGATAGTTGTAGAACTCCTCCGGGTCTTTTGTAAGTGCACATAAGGGCCGGGAGTTCATGCAGGCTTCAATCTTCGTGAGTAATGTTGTAAACTCTTCGTATGTGAGTTTTTGTTCGCCTAGTATACGTCGTAAATGGTATTTCATGGACTTTACTGCAGCTTCCCAGAGCCCGCCTGCGCTTGGCCAAGCTGGAGCGTTGAAATGCCATTCAACTTCCAGTTTTCCGATCTCGCTGAAGAATTCTGATGATAGAACTTGTCTGAACTCTTCAAACTCCTTGCGTAACACCTTGGCAGTGCCGATGAAGTTGGTGCCGCAGTCGAAATAGACGTGCTTTGGAGTGCCGCGCCGCGCGCACATCCGCTGGAATGCCGCTATGAACGTTTCAGTGCTGAGGTCCGATACGAGTTCAATGTGCACAGCATTTGTTGCCATACACACGAAGATTGCAATGCAGCCTTTAGAAGTTTTCACACCTCTTCCTTTGTTTAGTTTGACTTCCACATGGCCTGTGAAGTCAACGCCAGAATGAGTAAAAGGTCTTGATGGTTGTGCTCTTTGTTGAGGTAGGTCGCCTAAGAGTTGCTAAGTTTGTTGGCTTGTGACGGTGACAGGTGATGCATTGACGAAGTCTTGTTTTGACTGCTCTGTTGCCGCCAACGATCCAGTAACGCTGTCTTATGTAAGCTAATGTCAGTCGAGCGCCTCCATATAGTACTCTGGAGTGTGCCTGTTCTATAAGTAGTTGAGTCAGTCTTCCATTTCTTGACAAAATGATTGGATTTTTTATCTCGAAAGGCAAGTTGGAATTTTTGAGGCGACCCCCTACACGAATGATGTCCTTTTCGTCCAAATAAGGGTTCAGTTTGTATAAAGGACTCTTATTAGACACTTTCTTTTTTTACAAGTCTTTTGTATTCATGTTCGAATTCTATTTGTTGTATTATGTTTTATTATTCGTTCATTCGCTGCCGCCAGTTCGCTTGTAGTTAGGTAGTTGGTGTCGAATTTCGAATCATTAAGTACACTTGTACTATAGCGTAGTATCCATGCCGTCACACGTGTTATGCGGGACAATGAACTGTGTTTGTTTATAAGTTCGTTGATAAAATGTGTCTCTTTAGTTTTTGGTAGGGCTGTCACCGTTGGCTTGAATCCTTTGTTAGTCGTATTTAGACACATCGGGACCTTGTTTTCAAAAGTCTGTATAAAATCAGGTCCTTTCCACCAGAGGTCGAAGTTACTTAGTTTTGTTGCATACATTCCTCGTGATGCACAGTCAGCGGGGTTGATTTCCGATTTCACGTAGTGCCAGTTTTCAGCCGGAATGATCTGTTTGATCTTGCTCACCCTGTTGGCAACGTATCTTTCCCACCTTGATATGTCTCCCTGCAGCCAGGCGATTACAACTTGGGAGTCGCTCCAAGCTTGTATAGTTATGGTGTGTCCTTTAAAAGTTTCTACAGCCTTTTCTACTAGTTGTGACAGTAGGAGGGCACCGCAGAGTTCCTTTCGAGGCAGCATGATTTTCTGCGCTAGTGGGGCAACCCTAGTCTTAGCTGCAAGTAAAGTTATTGTAGGTAAGCCTTCGTTAGTAACACGGCTGTAAATGACGCACGAATATGCCTTTTCGCTAGCGTCGCAAAAACACAGTAGGTCAATAGACCCTTGCGTCCATCCCAGCCATCTGTTTAGTTTAATTGTTTTGATTTTATGAAGCTCATTTTTCAGTTTTAACCATTCTTGTTGTAACTCGGTAGGTAAAGTTTCATTCCAAGCAAGTTTACTTGTCCAGACTCTCTGAAATAGTAGTTTGGCTGTCACAGTTATTGGCGCCAACCACCCCAGCGGGTCATAAAGCTTCGAGATCTCAGATAGAAGATGGCGTTTAGTTAGTTGTTGCCGCGGTTTTTCTTCTAAGTCCCAGTAAAATGTAAATGTATCGTTTGTAGTGTTCCAACCAAGTCCAAGAGTCTTTTTTGTATCTTCATGTTTGAAGTCAAATACTTGTTCCGTTGAGATTTGATCTTCACTCAAGGTTTGTAGTAAAGATTTATCGTTAGACGACCATTTCCGTAAGTTCATGCCGGCGCCTTTTAGTAAGTTAATGAGCGACGACTGTAGTTGTTGAGCTTCGGAGATAGTGTTGTGGCCGCTAATTAAGTCATCAACATAGAACTCATCTTGTAATGTTTGAGCAGCATCGGGGTACTTGTGTCCATCGTCTATGGCCAGCTGCTTCAACGTTCTCATCGCGAGCCATGGCGCACTCTTCATACCATAAGTCACAGAACATAAGACATAGGTAATCTTTAAGTTTCTCTGAGGGCGAGTTTTGCCAGATGATTTTTTGCAGTTTCTGTTGTTCCTCTGCGATCCAGATACAGCGGTACATTTTCTCTATGTCTGCAGTGTAGGCGTATCTGTAGTAGGACCGCCATTTCAGAATCAGAGCTTGAATGTTTTTCTGCATGTTAGGGCCTTTCTCTTGCAAGTGATTGACACTATGACCGCTTGATGTTTTTTGAGAGGCGTTGAAAACCACTCTAAGTTTTGTTGTAGTTGAATGCTCCCGTAGAACACCGTGATGTGGTAGGTAGCATTCTGGTTTTGTTGTGACTGAGGGCGCTGGTGCCATATGTTTAAGTTCTGTGTACTCTTTCACAAAATCTCTGTACATACGAGCGAGATTCGCTTTACGTTCCAGTCGTTTCTCAAGCTGTAAAAATTGAGAGATGGCAATAGATCGAGAATTACCTACCTTTTCCTCGTAGTTTGGAATTAAAGGCATTTTTACAAAGTATTTTGTGACCTCTAAATATACGAAATTAAAAAAAATATAAATAGTTCCTCCCTTCGGGAAGGCTAGTTAATTTAATTTATTTCGTAGTTATTGTTAAGTCTTTCGTTCACAGAGCGCCATTTTTTTCGCACTCCCATAATAATCGTATATAAATACAAGTAGTTATTCCGATTATGTTAAAGGGATGGGTGAGCGACTTTGGTCAACTATAGATATTATTTTATAAGGTAGGTATCTAAATCGATACCTTTTGACTTTGAATGAATATTAAGGTATGCCTACATAACAGATCCTAAGGTGGCGGGTTCAAATCCGGTCGTGTACCAATGGATTTTTCTGTGCGAAAAATTTATGTACGCTGTACTAGTACTCTCAAACGGTGAAGGAAAACATCGTGAGGAAACCCGCGGCTTAGTCAGTTCCGCACGTATTGACCATGTTTTTCCTGTGGAAAAGGCCAACTAAGCTGAGAGGATGGAATAGGTGCTGGGCAAGCCTACTCCATCTTTATTCGTCCCGGGCACTACAGCGTCCCGTTAGTGAAGGTAACAGTTGCCTCCTGGCGCTGTTTATATCATCTACTAGATGGTAAAAGGCCTACATTACAGCATTTGGCATAGGAAAAAATTAAAAGACTAATTTTATTAATGGAATTTCATTATATTTGAAAAAATATACAAAGAATTAATTTATTGTTTGTTCTGTACAATTTATTAATACAATTTAATAATTAAACTAATAAATGCGGTATATAGAAATGGTTAGGTGACAAAAATATTGCATAAATAAACTAGGTAGATACTAAGATCTGGGTATCAATTCTAGAAAACTATAAGATAAGATAAGATAATACTTTATTGTGTATACCAATATACCAACAAAAAAACATAAAAATTACAAAAGTTTAAATAATAATTCTGGTATCCACAATTGGCGGCCTTATCGCTAGAAGCGATATTTGACTGGCAACCTTGAATAAAAAGTAAAAAAGAAGAATGAAATAAAATTAAACTAAACTTAACATTATATACACGCGTGGACCTTTCCATTGACGACCAGTTTGGGCGGTGAGGATTTCGGATGACCCTCGAACTAGTGTAAAACTGTATCTCGAAGGTCAGATTCCATCCTCACCACTCAGCCCTTATCGTCTCCGGAAAGTCCCCGCGTGTAGATTCGGATGCAATTTGTGTGTGTGTGTGCGTGTGTAAGTGTGTGTATATGTTTGCAAGTATGTCAATCTATCTACTATCGAGTGGTAAAAATTCTGAGGATAAAAGTGACCAAAATGGTCTATTTCCGTTGTTTCTTTTCAATTTCGTGTTCTTAAAAGTCATTTGGTGATTCTAATATTTATTTATTTTTATTTTTGGAATCACTACATGACTTTCAAGACTACGAAATTAAAAAGGACCATTTTGGTGATTGTTTATTATTCGGTGATTTTCAAGAATTGATACTCTGATTGTAAGACAAAATGGTACAGAATGTTCAAATATAAGACATCCATAATCCGTATATGGTTACAGACGAATCCAACTAAGAATGTAGTTAGTTAAAATATGACTCAAAAAATGTATTTAAATATATTTTTAGTATTACTATTTAAGTATTATCTACAAGCACAGATATAAAATTGTAGGGACTTCATTCGTATCATGGGGCACCCCTTTGTCGTCAATTACGTGGTTTAATTTAGCTACATATTTTGAGGTCTTAATAATGCGCCATGAGCTGTTTCATTAAAATATGCTCCAGGTCAAATAAAAAACCCTAACGTAAAAAAGTGATACGCTGTTTTGGACGAAATATTATTGTCGAAGTCAACTAATAATGTAATCGTGCTCAGTCTTTGTTATTATATTACACTTTGATTGATGACTGGATGGAATTGAAAGTTCTTACTCAAGTACATGATAATGTACTCACGTTTCCGAGTAAATAATAAGATCACAATCAAATAGGTATAATATTTGACCCACAAACATGATTGTCAAACCTACTGTGTGGACTGGTTTTCGGAAGCATTTATTGAGACTCAATTAGGTATACATAGCTATATGTACCTAACCACGTTTTTAGAAACACTAACAAATTGTTATCACCTAATTTTTTTTTCTTTCAAAATCTACTTTTCTATAAGTAATTAGTTATGTACGAGTACCTACATAATGGAAAAGATTCTAACTGGAAAATATGTATAATATGTACTTAGTTATAAAAGCAGATGTATGGTACGTCGAAGTTGTGTCTTCTAATATTTTTAGTAGGTACTAGTATAACGAATCGTCAGGTTCATATCAATTATTAATAGTCAAGTATTTAAAACTTAAATAATAGTACATTTAGCTACTCTAGTATCGAAGCATAATTTTATCATCAGGTTGACTCTATTTTCAGGCAGTTGTCATTTTGTAAAGTAGGTAAGTATCATGTTCTTTTGTAGTTCTTGTGCCTACCTATATGAAAGCATTATAATATTATTATCCTACAGTCTACTTTTCGTCTTCATAATCGATTAGTTCGTCAGACAGATAGCGAATTAAATATACATATTGTAAGGAATTCGCATTTCTTTGGTTGAGACGTGTACTTAAATAAAAAAGTGATTTTTCTAAGTTTGGCCCCCATCGACTTGCCAAAATAAATGCTAGAATCAAAGCCCAAAACGTATTCACAGCCCCAACATAAAAAGTTAATTGCGGTTACTTTGAGATCAACGAGAGAACGACATTCGAGTTCTTTGTCTACAATTTCTCCCTAATCCGCGATGAATCTATTTAATATAGGGATCTATATAATATTTAATATACAAATAGGTGCATAGAGAAGCTACCAATGGCACTATTGAGGAATCTTTTCACGTTTTGATGCTATTGTATAATGTAATGGTCGGTTCCGTTTCTATACATTTGTAAACAGAGTTAGTTTATTTCGACGGCTATATTATCAAAACAAAGTCATAGGTTGTAAAAATAAGAAGTATTACAAGCTATAATCTATTATGTAAATGTTAGAGGACTATGCTAGTCAATGTATAGAATAACAGATTTTATCAACGCAAGTAAATTGAAATAGGTATGCACAATGTACGCAATTTCAATAATTACTTGTCAGAAATATTAAAAATTTCTGTAATCTTTTCCCTTATTAGTAGTTAATAGTTTTTGGCAGACTAAAATAGTAGTTAATAGTTTTTGGCAGACTAACTACATACTGCTCGTGTTAAGTTGAGTTCACAGCTGTCTTGTTTTGCTAAGTCTGAGCAAGAACTGGGTCTCCAGCTTCAAAACAAGATGGTGTCAAACATGTCTTCAAAACATGGTAGCTGTGGGTCTAATTTTGTATTGGTTAAAATAAACATCGCATTGACATTAACTGATGTACCTAAACTGTGAGAGCACGTCGCGTTTCCATTTAAAAGAAAGTAAGCTTTTAACCAAGCGAAAGGCGACGTGCAATTTCAGATGGTAGAATACCTGACTGATAATACCATCAGCATCTTAAAAATCCTGTCCTTGCTCGCCACGATCTCAAAATGTACATAGGTAGTGTTGAAAATGTGATGTATGGTGTGGCGCATGCGTGCGCGAAGCTCTAACTTTGCGCAACTATTACTATAATATAATATATCTCCTACCTTAGACTAGGTACCGATAAACAATATACATACATTTTTTATAGTTAGTGACCCTACTACTCTATAGATAAGTCTGGTTGGCTAGCTGGTAGCCAACTTGAAGTTTCGTGGGCTAAAGCTAAGCTGAGGTTTCTTAATCAAAGCTTTGACGTTAATTTAACTAGAGATAGTTATAGGATCAAGTATCTAAAACAGCTTCAATGGCGTTCAAATAAAACTTGCAACACGTTTTAAAACAGGAACATAATAATAAAATTGACAAAATCCAACTAACATTACAAAATACATTTTGCAACTTCACAGGTGAAAAACAACGCATCAGCTGCTTCAGTCGGCTTCGCATCACCACTGTACCAACCGATGTTCCTCCACAAGTGAACTTGTAAATACCCAAACATTCCATAGTATAAATTATACTAGACACCTCTTCAAAATAGCACCGCCATTAAGATTAAACATTAAGAATTATAATTATTATTTTACTAAATCCTTAATAACGATAACAAGTTTAAAATTGGTCATTCACCAGTTAGACTCATTTCATAACTCACTTCAAATTCAGATTCACATGTGGGGGGCCACTTTACGGTAAATTCGAGTATTTCGTGCTTTCGTCTGCCTCGAGTGCAATTGTTGTAAAAAGTTAGTATACACTTCACTCAAATCTATAGCTCTCTAAAATTGCCAACTCGCCACGTACTACAAGCCTAGTTTTACACAATATATTATTTTTGTAGCAAAACTGGTTAAACTTTGAAAATCGAGCGATTTCGCTTACTTTTTCTGCAAGTGTTCCAATCACAGCACAAAATCCGTGCCCAAGAGTGATGCAGAAGAACCTGCGGCCCCCGGGGCCGGGCCTCCTCTCAGACGGCTGCGGTCGGCTGCGGCTGCGGGGGCGCCGAGAGGTGCGTGGAGTCGGCGCGGCGTGGCGGCGCGGGCGGCGGCCGCTTGGCGCGCGCGGCGGCGGCGTGCGCGCCCGGAGCAGGCGCCGGCCCTCCGCCGCGCACGTACACGTTCTCGTAGAAGGGGTCTTCGAGCGAGCCGCCACCGCCACCGCCACCGCCGTAGTGCTCCTGCACCCACATGGACACGCTCGCCTCCTTGTAGTCCTCCGAGAGTGGGTACTCGCGGAAGCCGAGCACCTCATGCGGTGTCGTGGCCGGCTCCAGCTTGCACTTCTGCGCAACCTGCCACTTCTTGCGCATGACGCGCTGCAGGTCCTTCAGGAAGTCCTTGGGTGGATTGCTCGTGGAGTCGGCCAGCCTCTTTGGCGAGGAGAGGCGCGTGCTCTCGTTGCGCTTGGGGGGCGGCGGCTTGCGTGGCGACGGCGGCGGCGGCTCAACTAGGCTAAACGAGATCTTCTTGTGCTTCCTCTCGGACGAGCACGTCGGGAGATCGTCGGCGAAGTTAACTTTTTTGATCGAGCCGGTACGCTCCTTTGTGCCATCCTGGCCGAGCTTCTTCGGGCCGGAGGGGCTGCCGTTGCTCAGCTTCTTCGCCTGCAGCTCGACGAGGCAGGCGCCGTAAGCGACGTTCTGCTGACCGTAGAGGCTCTTGTCCGAGTGAAGGGAGGAGGTCTTGGAGGCCTCTGAGGCGACGCTGTCCAGCGAGGGCTGACGCGGAAACGAGTGGGCGGGGGCGGCGGTGAGGGGTGGGGCGCGGGGCACGGGCAGCTGGTGCGCCGTCAGCTGGTTGACGATGTCAAGCACGCGGCCCGCGGGCGGCTCGAGCGCGTGCTCGGGCGGCGGCGGCGGCAGGCTCAGCTGCGAGCCGGACAATTCAGCGAGCTCCTCGAGCGGCGGCGGCGGCGGCAGCGAGTCCAGACTGAGCGTCGAACTGAACATGGTGTCGGCGACCTCCTCCGCGGGCGGCGGCGGCGGCAGCGCGTCCGCCTCGGCCGCCAGCGCGCCCGCCGCCTCGCGCGGCATGCGCTGGATGGTGTCGTATATCGTGGAGTAGCCGTAGAGGCCGCTGCCGCTGTCGCTGCTGTTCCGGAAGGACGAGTCGCGGGAGATGGTCTCATAGAGGCCATACGAAGGGGAGGGGGGCGTGCCCTTTGCGGGGCTGCCCGCGCTGCTTTGTCGACTCGCGCTTGGACTGCCGTGCACTGGGCTCGCGGTACAATCTGAAACCGAAATTATATACACTGTCATATTTAATTCAAGTATTTAATACAAATAATTTATTTCAAAAATAATACAATTATTGTGGGAGAACTTCAAAGGTATGGAACATAAGTTTGGTGGTCCTGTTTGTTAGGAAATGTGATAAAACTCTTCTTATGTTTACTTGTGGCTCTGCTCACCCCATTAGGGATACGGGCGTGATAATATGTATGTATGTATGTATGTAATTTTTGGGCTTTTTATCGCATTAAAAACAAGAGACATGACAGCAAAAAACTAATAAAAATAAAGACGTTTTTCTCCAAACTTAGTAAAATATAAGCACTGCAGTTAAGAACACAAGCTTTACACTTTCCCTGCCCCTGCCGACCCTGCGACGCCCTTGTGAGGGAGTGTGAGTGAGTGAGTCACCTGACGTGTGATGCCGCTTGAGCGTGGAGTCGTCGCGGGACGCGCGCGGTCGGCGCGTCAGCGTGCCGGAGCCACCGCCCCCCTCGGTCCCCTCGGCCCCCTCGCCGTCTTTCTCCACCATCTCCTTCAGCTGCCGCGTCATCCATGTCAGTGGAATGTTCGGTTTCATCGACGGCTTTCGTTTTATGGTGCCTGAAATGAAAAAACAAGATCATCAAAATAAGTAATTGTGTTTTTTTGTTTATAATGCTAATAGAATAAATAATAGGATACTTAGATGATATTTCGTGCCATAAGAGAAAGATGAAATTACCCATGGGAAATTCGCAGTCGAAAGCACTTTCGGAGGCGGTGCCGCCATCTGAGAGACATCCGCTCGAACTCGAAGAGGATGCGCGGGAATGTCTGTTCAATAACGAGAAAATGTATTAAAACTATTTATACACGCTCCTAAAGAAAGTCATTATAAAGTAAAAAAACACTCATAAAACAAAATATGCATCAATATTTCGTGCTTCTGATCCTGCGGCTACATTATCGGACTGAGGCAAACTTTCAGCGTGTACCATTGTGACAAGTGTAGCACAAGGATGCAAAAGGAAAACCTTTGCCCGGAAGTGAAGCCGTAGGGTAAAGGTAACAAAACACGATTTGAGATTATAAGGCCGTAATCTTTCGTTGCAAAAACATTGCGATCTTTCGGAGATAGTATTTATTAATTTAGATACAAATGCATGCAAACATCGCAGCAGCAAGCGGCTAGCACGCAGGACTATGCACGACAAGGGCTTCTCTTTATAAATATCCTTCAGGTTATAGGTAGATGCCTACTTAAAGTCATTCGCTCGAAGCAAAATATTAAAATATTATGATTGCAGTGATGCTGACCTGCCACTACTTATATCTGAATTGACAACACTGGCGCTGCACGACGCACCCTGTGCAGGCGTACTGTTAGCGCCAACCGTATTGATGATATTAGTTTTCGTAGGAATTGATGTAATCTGCACAAAAACAATTCCTTTGTTAAAACATCATTGTAAACTATGAAATCTAAAGAATGATAAATAAATTTCATATAACAGTAAGGAAAAGTAAATTAAAAAGCTACAAGATATACGAACCGAACAAGAACGTGCGTGAGCTAAATGATCAAGATCTTCTTGTGTCAGTTCCTCAACCAACGCTCGATGGTTCTCTAGCAGTTGCCTCCCGTGCTGCAATACAAACACAAGTCAGAAATTTCAGCGGAAAGCACTACATAACCACAGGAGCAGAAATGGTCAATTCGTACCTTGGCTATCCTCATAGCGGTGAGCCATTTCTCGAGTGTGCGCTGGTCATCCGCACATAAGAACTTTATGAACTTGACGCTCTTTGGCTGCTGCAGTCTCGGGTGCTTGATCGCAAAGCAGTGGTCAGTAGGCGACTTGTACTTTTTCTTCCAATTCAATCCTATGTAAACTTCGTTATTGTCGAATGTCGCCAAGCAAACCAGCTCCTTCAATGTCTTCACTTTATCTTTTGGCGAGTAGTAGAGTCCTATTAAAGGAACAATTTAAAACAATTATAGCATCGTCTGCTCAGGAAAAGTAAATTGTTAGTGAAACTAAAATTAATGTATTCGCATGGGCATTTCGCATGGCAGAATAGAGTGTGGCCACACGGGCATTAGTTACTAACCCGATGGCCTCAATACGCAGTAGATTTTCTTCCATCCTTTTTTGACATCGTTTTTGAGATATAGTGGTCCTTCCATGGGAGGCACTGGGTGTCCAGACACTGATGGAGAAGTGGTGGGAACACCATTTTGTACAAAAAATTCTTCGATAATAACCTGTCGAGAGTGCTCGTCGTGCTCACTTGACCGCCCTAAAAAGAAAATACATACAATATTTAAACGAGAACCTTGAGAGAATACGTATATAAACACGATAATAAAAAAGTAGGTACCTCGGTCATCATCAGAAAGAAGAAACTTTTCGGGAGTTTGAAATAAGGATATTTTATCGGGCCTCTCGGCAAAAAGAATTTTATTTTTGGATTCCCTCGTCCAGAGCATTAAATTATCGACCAGCATTTCATGGTCTTCATAAACCCGTTCTGTAAGAGGAAATTGTTGTCATAATTTTATTCTCATCAGAAAGTAGTTTATGGAAAATGGTATCATGAAGTGTCGAAAGTCTTACCCATGTAGAGATCAGGCAAGTGTTCTACCACCGCCCACTTTGGCTCCATGATCACGTGGTTTTTATCAGCTAACAGTCTCGTAACATATCCACAAGTCATTTTTTCATCTACTAACAAGCTTTTCGACGAGCCATCCATAGAGAACGCTTTAATAAAGAGCTTTTTTACGTTAGCCTCCCGCATACGTTCCAAAGCCAACTTTATTTTGTCTGCCTTTTGTTGAAAACTCGCGTCCTGCTGAAAATGTGTATTGTTATAGTACTTATTGGAGTTATAAACAAGTTAGTGTAGATGTTCCAAGTTTCATTCAAATCCGTTCAGCCGTTACGGCGTGATTGAGGCATAAACATCGTCAAATCCTCACAAACTTTCGCATTTATAATATTAGTAGGTTATGCATACCTTTTGTGATGGATGTATGTTTATTTTGAGAGCTTTACATTTTGAGCTGGTGCTACTGGATGCAGATGACTCGCTTGACAGCATAGATACCTGCGAATACAGTATTGGTAGAGTCAAATTATTGTCATAGCCTAGTTCTATAGGTGAGTGGTAATTCTGCAGCACGATTGGCCGACGACATTGTTAGCGTCGTGGGCCATTCATCAGTTTCATTCAGTAGCAATCAGGCTAGCGCAAGATTGTGAGAAGTGGTAAGAGCAAAAGGAGGCCTATACTCAGCAGTAGGTGCGATCTGCCTGCGAATGATGATGAAGTGGTAATATACACATACCGTGTCACTAAATGCCGAATCGTTGTCAGGAGAGTCAGTGCGTGCTATGTTGGAGGCAGCGTCGCCTGCTTCTTTTTCTTGACATTGACCTTCGGCAGATCCTTCTCTTTCTGTAACAACAGTATTTTGTGTTAATCCTGATAGATGTTCAGGGAATTATAGGTTTTAATTACTTACTACATAAGCGAGATTAGGGGCTACACCTAACTATAGTAAAAAAAGAAAATTCATTGATTTACAATAATTATTGTCTTTATGCTTGGAGGAGATTACATATCGTATTGTAGTGCACGAAAGGAGCCTTTGAGGAGCACTTAAAATCCTTCCCCATTATATTTGGAATTCACGACTTCGCCCAGTTACTCTAAGAATAAGCTCCAAGCAAAAGCTCTTTTAAATTCTGATTGTGATTTCTGTGAAATAAAAGCAGATGTATTAAGTGGGCGTAGATACCAATCTGCAGCACGATTATTTCATAACACTTCATGTTTTGCTTTTCATTAAAACAAATGACATGGATCATATGGACTCGTGAGATAGTTATGGCCAGATTATATAAATAATTTTAGACTATCAACAAAGTACCTGAGATTAAATTCAACTTATGATACTCCCACTTTAAGTACTTTCAAGGGTTAACCAGATCTCTTAGGCATATTGCTAATAAATCTTCAACACTATATATTGAGAACACTGGTGGTCTAATGGTAGCGGCCCCGCCTTCTGATTCTAAGGTCGTGGGTTCATATCCAGTCGCGCACCAATGGATTTTATTATTCGAAAAAAATATTTGCGCCGTACCAGTACTCTCAAACGGTGAAGGAAAACATGCCTAGTGCGGAAACCGACATGACTGCCGAACAAGTTTGAAAACATGTGTCAAGTGCACGAAAGGAGCCTCCGAGGCGCACTTTATATCCTTTCATTTGACAATAGTTAACTTACTAGCCGATACTCTGGTTATCTCTTCATCGTATTCAGAGTCTAAAGCACACAGTTCTCCTAGGATGGCGTCTAGATCAGCATCCTGCGTCTCCTCCAGATTGGCCATCGAGAACCGATACGTATCAATGCGAGGAGCGACTATTTCCAGTGGCCTCATTGCTGATGCGACGTCGTTGGAAGAGTTGAGACCCTGAAAAAATATATTATCTTATATTTTACATTTACGCGTTATGAGTCTACATAATAGCACTGAAAAGTGAATTTTACGACTAAGAGAAGGTCGGGCAATTTGTTGGCTTGTTTTTTTTTGCTAGCGCTATTCCATAGCTAAAATAGATCACATTATGTGTCAAAACGCATCAAGCTTCAGCGCAATAGAAAGCAGCCAAAACAGCTTTATATTTTACTAGTTGCTGCCTGCGGCTGTGCTCGCATAGTACCCGGATAAAAAATAGCCTATATGTTAATCCAGTACATGTTCTATGTATATTCCAAGTTTCATTCAAACCCATTCAGCCGTTTAGGCGTGATTGTGGCACCAACATCCAAACATCCTCGAAAACTTTCGCATTTATAATATAAGTAAGATTGAGTTGCGCCGCGCCGCGTCGTCTTCCTGACTTGTGAGATGGGTAATCTCCCGGAAATCCTGGGTTCGAACCAGGACATAAATTAATTATGCGCATTTAAACAGAAGTACCATTCCGCTAGGTATCTACCCATTTCTATTCATTCCAAGAAGTAGTGGTACTCAGGTAGTTACTTATTTCGTGGGACCATTATTTTCTGGCATTTCAAAATATTTTGTCTCGACCTTAAAAGCTTCTTTGTAAGCTAACCTTCGTTTTGTTAAGAAGCCTTATGGCTTAATGGCATGTATGTAGGCAAGACAAGTACCTACTTGTAATTTGAAACGAGTCGGTATACAAGGAGCTCCCCTATTTATTTGATGTCTTCATTACAGTCATAAAGTACCTACGTTCAAAAGTGTTATGCATATGGATAGTTGGTTGTGCATACAAAGAGTTAAGAATGAATTAATCGTTCAAGTATAGATGCCTAAACGCATCCCTAGTATGGAAAGTGTCTTCGTTGAAACAATGAGCTTGATAATAAATAAGTCCTCGGTGGCTGTCTAAGGTAGTTGCCTAGATGCGTGTCTACCTTATGTTTATTTATGTTGAGGGATTGTTGAATAAATAATGAGTCAGACACTTGTTTATTGTTACTAGCGAACTATTATATAAACCGTCGAAATTAATTTTATTATGTATATGAACGGCAATCTGATTCAGATTAAATATAAGATTATATCTGGTATAGCTGCGTCACAGTCCGACCCTAATCATGTTAGATGAGTACGTACCATCCCCGATGTATCCAAAGTATGCTCCATAGTTTTTGTTTCCGTGGGCGAATTGTTAACACTTTTAGACCTTCCAGCAGTCAGACGGAAGCTTCTATTAAGCGAGGACAAAAAGCCTCCACCGCGTTGCCACTTGCTCGGCTCTGTGAGTTGTATATCCATCATTTGTTTCGTTCACATTGCAGTTGCAACGACCAGTGACTCACGAACAAGCACTTCACGCTATTAGCAAAGTGTGCCAAAAGGCCGGCGCCACACGTTGCGCATTCTAGTTAACTTTAATTCTTATATTCAATTGACGCGCTCACGATAAACGACATGCGATCACCGAGATCAGATGGAGTTTACTAAACTGGAATTTTAATCTTCTAGTTGTAGTCATAAGTTCACTCGACGTGAGTAGGTATTAACTACGATAACGAGTTTAAAGTTCCACCGCCTTCGGAGTCTGCGCGGGACAGCGCCACAAACGCGGGATCTTGAATAGTTACAATATTAAACAATGTGACTGACCTCGTCCGTTCACTAAACTAAGACTTTGTTTTCGCGCACAAGTTTAAAGAAACCAGCTTTATAGGTACTGTTAACACAAGAAAGGTTGTTTCCGAATATTTTAACGACACCAAGAACGCGTTTAACCTTTGCAGCTCCGACCACAACTACTAGTCGACTCGGAGTAGAGCAAAGTGAAGTGAGTTGTATTACAAAATGAGCCATGAACGCGGAGCCGTAGCCGTAGTCGAGCGGTCGCAGGCAGGAGGCAGGCCACGCAGGGCAGGGGGGAGCAGAGCCCACCCGCTCCGCTCGGCTCGTGTATTGTGAAACGCACACGTGTGTGCGCCCCGCCAGCGCCACTCTGCGATGTTTGCCTCCAGATTGACGAGAAGTGGCGCGGCAGCTTTATGCTGGTGTGCGTTCGGGTCCCCTCGTTTCGAAGGAACCCTTTGTACTTATCGCAGTTCGGCGCGTGGCGCGTCCGTCCGAATCACGAACATGCTCGACTCGACGCACTTTACATTTCAGGCCCCAAAACATGAAAGCTGTAGTTAGATTATTTACCACGGATAAAGTTATCCACACTTGCATCGGCCATAAGTTAGCTGGTTGGTACATAATTGATAAATACTAGCTTCCGCCTGCGGCTTTGCTCGTGTTGACCCGGATAAAAGGTAGCCTATACGTTATTCCAGTACACGTATTATGGATATTCCAAATTTCATTCAAATCCGTTCAGTCGGCGTGATTGAGACACAAACATACAAACATCCTCACAAACTTTCACATTTATAATATAGTAGGATTTGGTACGTAAGTACCTACAATGCTTTTTGTCAAATGCCATTTAACTCTCTAATTAACGATATCTTGGTAAGTGTATATTCTGAATTCTTAAATCAATTAGGTAAGTACTAGTATTTTTAGGTCATATTGAAATAATTTCAGTGTTTTACACAACAGAGTCGAACGGCCGTTTTGAGAGCTTTTGAGATAGTACCTTTTGTACAATAAGAGAGAATAAGAACGAGTTTGACCCACTTTTCTATTTATTTTGTCCTACTTTTCAACCGCAAAACAACCGCACCCATTATGTTTTTATTATACCTAATGCCCAAATGTTTTACAGATGCCTTTGAGACAACTAGAAAGACCTACTGAAATTTATTTTGAAACAGACACTTTATGAACAGACTGGTACTTTTTGAACGGAATCAACATTGTGTAACATGCTACCTCAACTTGTAGGTATAATAATATTTGACCATGACCACTGAGTGAAGTTAGTAGGTACAAGGACCTTCTACTTACTTAATGTTGCCTTTTATCTCAGTCAGGTATTGTAAAATTGAAACACTCATAGGAAAATCGTTCTGGATTAAAAGTCGATATTGTTAAAATAAAATTATTTTAAACAACTAACATGTCGCATAATGTATTGTAGGATACGAAATTTATGTGGTCGTTGACGCAGATTTCTCTAGAAAATTCGCTTCCCATATTACGTCGAGTAAGGGATAGTATCCTCTCCAACATGATGAACTTATCTATATGGGCTATGGGCTGATCACCTGTCATCATGGTTTACCATATTCATCTTAGGACTTTGAATCAGGAGTGGCTGCAAGTTTGCTTATGATTACTTGTGGCTCTACCCAGCCCATTAAGAATACGGGCGTGATAATATACTAATACATATTACCATATTATGTTAGTTAAGCTTTTACATTAGTTGAAGCCCTTGCCCTACAGTAAGATGAAGCAGGCTTCTAATAATAATAAAGCTTTTACAAAACGAAACACTGCATTTTTATTTCATCTTGATAACATTTGTTGGAACATTAGAGTCGCGAGGTTGCATTATAATAAGCAACTTTTTAACCTGGTACCTACAACGAGAGGCAAGTCACTTTCGGAAACTGGTGTTCAATAAAAGACTACCTATCGATAGTAGGTAAGTAAAACTTGCCTTGTGATGGACAAAAAAAGGGAAACAGGTGGTGCGAGGAACCACCTGCTCGGACCCATTGAGGCGACAGATGTGCGAGGCAATTTGTTGATCCCAAACCATTCGGCGTACCCATACCACTGTCCTGACTACTTCTGAGTGCTGTCTTAAGAATATACGCCCTGAAATTATAGTGTGAGTGAAATGATAATATGCGCAGGTGCTTGATGTTTACCATTGTAGCACACGGCAATTATTACACTTGCAGTAATGAATACCTATGTTTTAATTATCTCGGGAATTAAGGTATAAGGTGACTATGATTTCGGTATCATTCATTTTATTTTAATATTTCTTGCGGCGACTTTAACAAAATTATGAAATACTTATAGTCAAAATATTTACTGATATTATCCTTGCCTGGCTATTTACCATGTCTATTACCGCTTTTACAGCTTTTCAAATCATACAGCCTCATTAGGTTTATGGGTAAAATGTAAAATATACGTTTGTTGTAAACAGCAAGCAAACCCAATAACAATACATTCAAGGCCCTTGTCCTCATTATAAAATATTTATATAATGTGCCTTCATACTTTGTTTACACATCCATCATGACTGCGTGGTCAAAGAAAATATCCATTACATTAGATACACGTTATAAACGAAATTATACGGCAGTACTATTATGAAAATAGATCCAATATAAACACTAGTAAAAGTTCGTCAGATCTCTAGCGCCAGTGATGTGATGTTTGAACTTAATTACCTACTCGGGATTACATAGAGTTGTTACTTACTCGATGATGTACCTATCTAAACCCTGTTTGTATGAATTGAATAAGCACAATTCAGATAATGCTGTTTCTTGTCCAAGGTAGCTGCAGATTTCTGAAGATTGAATTAAAAAGGTATTAATTATAATAGAAAGCAATCTTAAGCAAATTGTTACAGTGAGCCTAACTATTTCGAGTTACATTTCTTTAAATCAGATCAAATTATATTAACTTCTCTGCTGGACTGGAAGTAAAGAAAAAGCATAGAATGCGTCCAGCGGCTTCTCTACCCGTGTTTGTCATAAAAGTCGACTAAGGGATAATATCCTCTCCAAAATGATGGACCTATATGGGCGATGGGCTGATCACCTGTCAGCATGGTTCACCATATCCATCTTAGGACTTTAAATCAGAAGTGGCTGCAAGTGTTCAGATGTTAACTTGTGACTCTGCCCACCCCATTAAGGATATGGGCGTGATAGTATGTATGTATGTAGATCAAATTATTCAAGTTGGTTTGGATTGTGAAAAGTTTTTTGTAATTTTATAAACAACAAAAGGTCTGTTGAAAATCGAGTTGCGTGCGTATCTGAGATAAATGCTTGAGGCGCACGATTCGATATCAAATCTTGGTAAAAGAGCCATATGGTGTCGAGCACCTGCCTGCGCCCGCGCCGGCTGCGCCCCACAATCACAGCCGTGATGTAGCATCACTCACCTTTTTTAGTATCCTTATTTTTTGCTACATGAATTTATCATTTCTGTTATTTAATTAGCCGATATAAAAAAAGTTTCTAGGATAAATAAATATAGATTTAGTATAACCTAAAAAGTTCTAAAAACATGTGTCCAGTAGGAACACGAAATGTCCAGCACTTTAAATCCTTTTGCCACACTGGTTCGGAAGAAATAGTGGAAGGAGTACTTTTTTCGTTCTTCTAAAAATTGTCATTCAACACGCTGTGGCTGATTTGGATAAAAAATAGGGTAGGTAGGTACCTAACCTAGGTAGATATAATTGTGAATTGTAACCGAAGTTACATAACGCTACTTCTCTATCCGAGCAATGAGCGAAGTCCTAATATATACCTACTTACCTTGGATATTCTACGTGCAATATTGACGAAATGTATCAACGGTATCTGAATAGGTAGATTTTAAATGTTAAAAAGTCAGGTTGATACTCTAAAATTATTGTTGTAGCTAGTGAATCAACCTTAGGGTTGATTTGCAGTATCAGCCTTGAATTTCGTTTGAAAGCAGTTAATCGGCTTCGATTCTGCAGTTCTAACAGATGGGGCTGCTTTAGAAGAACGCTTAAGATTTCTTATTATTTTTGGACTACCTGCTATGTCCTTTGTTTATTTTCTCAAACAATATTCTAGCATAAACGAGTTCTAAAATACTGGACAGATTTTGACAAATGTGGTGTTAAAATTATGTAAGAGTGACATAGGCTAATTGATGTCAGGCTAATTGATGTCAGTTATATTGTATGTCAATAAATATGTACGGACTAGAAGTTCAAGTTTACCACAGATAAAATAAATAAATAAATTATCATAGTGTCAAGTGGAGTTTCACTAAAATATATCATGTAGGTGATATTATTAATTAGATTTTAAAAGGTGATATTTACTGCGGTGAGGACCGTGAGCTCTCCCAGCCACTCGTTGAGCAGGGCTTCAGGGTCGTCGGAGGCGGCGCTCGCACCACACTCCTCGACCAGCGCCATCTGCCAATAAAAACGATAAATAAATAACACACAATAGTTACAAACATAGTTTGGACCCTATACTAGGATTTCCTGTGTTCTGGGTATCAGAAACAATGGTATGGTATCATAACACCCAGACTCGGACGAAATATTTGCAAAATCCAAAAAAATCTCCCGTAACGGGAATTGAACCCTCCACGTCATCGGCACTGATACCGCCAATATAACGTTACATAAACGTTACACCGTTGAAGGAAAACATCGTGAGGAAACACGCGGTTTAATCAGCTCAGCATGCATTGACCACGTCTTTCCTGTGGACAAGGCCGACTAAGCTGAGAGGATGGAATAGGTGCTGGGCAAGCTTACTCCATCTTAATTCGTACCGGGCACTACAGCGTCCCGTTTGTGAAAGTAAAAGTTGCCTCCTGACGCTGTATTAATCATCTACTATAGAAACGTTACACCTAGTTATTGTATTGGATGCTTCATGTCAATAACATAAAATTGTTACGGGTAAAAGTAATCCCCGAGCTGCTCTCATTTGCTCTCACAAAAGGTTAGGTACATGTTGTGGGTACTTAGGTTTTTAGAATTTTTTCCTTTTTTGATATTTTATCTTTGTAGAGAGGATGAATGAAAGAAGATTAACGAAACAGGTGTATGAGGCGAGTGTGAATGGTACCGTTGGAAGGGGAAGACCTCGGCGCACGTACCTGTACCAAATCAGCGACGTTTTGGAAAAGGGCAAGGTCAAGAGTACCCTAAACCGACGAGCATGCATGAGGAATGTAATGAGAGTGAAGGAAGCAAAAGAAGTATGTCAGGATCGTAGCAAATGGCGATCCGTGATCTCTGCCTACCCCTATGGGAAACAGGCGTGAATTTATGTATGTATGTATGTATGATATTTTATATAAATTCTAATATGAATACCATATCACATCAAGTTCCTGACATCACGACGCATGATGGACTTTGGTATACTAATAACTACTAAGGTCAACACTTTCTAGGGAATAATGTTTAGTATTGTATGGTCCATGACAAAGTTGGTTTGTTGTCCTGAGGTCCATGACTTGACTACGTCATCTCATTGTTTTCTTACAAATTCTAATTTTAAGCCGAAGTTATTGTATCTAGGCTGTTGTAGTAACGTTTGGACTTTAGTTTTAGCATAAAATGCAAGAACACTAATAAGTGGGATTGGGCGGGTCACGTCTGCCTCATGTCAGTCGAGGTGTGGGCAAGAACCACCACTGAGTGGACCCCAAAAGACGGAAAATGATCACGAGGCAGACCACGGTGACAGGGAAGAGACCAACTGGACTCCCATAACAAAAGCTGGGTCACCTTAGCACGAATAACAATAAGATGAAAGAAGTTTTTATAAAAATAACATGCGTACGTTTGTAGGCTACTTTACTACCAGCCTTATTAAGCCATCATAACTCCAGGAGTCCATTGTGATCCTTATTCGTTGAGGTCGGAAGTTTGCTCGTGGTACCGTACTCCATTGTGTTGTACTAGTTCATAAAACACGGCTTAACAAATTAAATAGCAGTTTAGAAAGTCCATAGGTAAGAACAATACAAGGCACCTGGCAGGTAGTTGTCTGATCCTAAACCGTTCTCAGGTACCTAGGTGTTTATTATCTAAATATTCTGGTGTTCAAATTGTGTATTCTTATTGATAGAAAATTGAAATCATTGTCATAAAACGAGTAGGTACTTAGTTATTGGAGGTTGGTTTCGTCACGTCATCGTGGACTCGGTCGGCCCTTTCGAATTTACGTTTTTGCTATCATATCTAATACAAACCGGGAAGGAAAGTTGGATTGATGTAATATTTACGTAATAGGTAACAATATCACACACAAAAGATCGCGTCGTGACTGGCTAAATCCAGATAAAGATAGTAAATAACTTTCTTGAATGGCCTCTATCCAAAACGAATACCTATGCAAACTCACTCAAGTTATAAAGTCGAGTCTCTTATTTTATGTCTATTTATACCTCCTTACATTAATATACTCGTATTAGAGGGTACCTACAGTGTAACTTTTGGTTCTGGAGAAGTTTTCACAAAAATAATATACATGGTTCACCATATCCATCTTGGGACTATGAATCAGGATGGCTGCAAGCTTTCTTGATTACTTGTAGTTCTGCCCACCCCTTTAGGAAAAAGGGTGATAATATTGATTTATGCGTGATAATATTAATATTATATAAGCGCTCGTGGCGTAGCTTGCTTAGGCGTTCTTGATTGATCGTTAAAGTTAAGCAGCTATATATGCGCGGTCACAAATGGGGTTGGGTGACTGCAAGTGGTATTACGAGCTGAGCGCTTCCGTGCTTCGGAGGGCATGTTAAACAGTCGGTCCCAGCTTTTAAGTCGTTAAGCCACGAGGGAGGCCTTTAAGCGGCCTAAAAACTCCGTTACTAAAGTTGGTCACTAGCTCATACGAACATACATACATACAATATTGTATACTTAAATGGTCCTGTATCCTAGAGTGGGGACTCTAGGATTTCCTATGTCATGGGCATTAGAAACTAAGAGTTCCTTCCTACCATAAAATCAAGACCAGGAAACAATATTTGCAGATTGTACATACAGCCGGAATCGAACTCCGCTTTTTAGCCTCTGATTTTTGTACTCTATCGTTAGGTCAGCGTCTACATTCTATCAATGCAGATTATTCGCAAGGTACACATGCATCAGGCGATCATTACAGCTTTCTCTTAAGATATTAAGGTCCATTAACTTAGGGGAAAGTGTAGCGCAATTGTAAAGATAAATTAACTGTTTCAATTTGATGAGAGTGTCCATAGGTTTCTGAGATGCGGGTCTACTTACGCTCTACCATGTTTGTGTGTGCTAGACATTTAAATGCATTGTGTAGTAATTACGTGTTATGCACAACCAGTTCCTTAGCTTCATAGCTTGTAGGTACTAGAGCAAGTACTCGTAATCTACGACTACGACAATTACGACGTTGTAAGTATCCATTCGTTCTATGTAATTTCAACGACCTTCGTTTGTAAAGCGCTCTTCCGAAAATGTAGCCACTCATGCAATTCTGAATGATCGATAGCGAGGGCGAACCAGGTGCGTCTAAAGATCAAATGCAAGCAATTGAACGATATACCTTATATCTGGACCACATCCGCCGCAGAGCCCAACAAGGAGATCGACTTCCTTCAAGTCTTTTCTTTCACAAACATATGTATGAACTTTTGGATCCTGGATAATACTTTTTGCTGGAGCATATAAAAAAGTAAACTAAAGGTACATACACGCAGCAAAACACCACTCTTCACTCACTTGAAAATAACTCTCAACTTAGGAGGTAGGTTAGGTACCAAACTCTGATCTGATACCACGTAACGTCCAATTTGTAGATGTCGTAGACTATAATTTGATGCCAATTATCACTTGTACAGAGTAGAGCCATACTTATGGTTCAAGTACCCTATGTATATTTAATGTAAGCGAACCTGTACATATAATCTTGTCTTGCGCACACTTGTAATTTAGGTATTTATGGAATTAGAAAGCTGTTTAGCAAAGAATAAACTTAGTCTGTTTCTTCCTACAAAAGCTCTATTTAAACCTAGATTGGTGACTACCAAAGTTCTGAATCACTATTTCTTAGCACAGTTTTTTTGCATAGTCAAAACCAAGCAAACCAAGAATTCCATAGTGAGGCTTCCAACTCCGATACGCGTGAGAGTTGCAAAATTTAACAAAAATTAAAAATAAACTTTACTTAGCAACTTTTGCTGATGTATACAGACGCGGTTTTGCAGTAAAAATAGCCACGGTTTTGGCCGTAAACTGCACTGAATGTAAACAGGCGCAAGGCGGTGCGTGTGCCTCATTACGATGCAGCAGAAGTTATTTCAGTGCCTCCCAAATAGTTCCTTCCTAAAGATATCCCAAGTTTCCAAGTTGCCGTTTTGGAAACATAATAAAAAAGTAAGGGATAATCTCTATAGCTGCCTCCAAATCCGCTAAATAACATCAACTTCTTGCTACTACAACCTAGGGTATGCCTTAGGTATTTTAGAAAGACATGCCATTGGCTTTTACATAAAATAATACTAGTATAATATGGTAAGTAATGTGCTAAATCAATGACCAAAGGGCTGAAGCTTACCTCAGACAAAGGATAAGTATAGCTATCCAACGAGGTAACGTCGCCAGCCTTTTGGGGACCTTACCTGCGGTCGGTGATCTGAGCTCTGTTTTCTATCTGTAGGCGAACTTAGATAGAAAACTGAGCTCATTTTTATTTCTTATTATTATACCGATTACCTTAAAGTTTTTAATGTTATTATAGTTTGTCTTTGTAACTCTGTACTAAATAAAGTTATACATAATTAAAAAAATAAATGGCTAATATGGTTTACATACGCAACAGGTAGGTTACTACGAGTACTATTTAAATTATGTACGTGCTTATCGGAATCTATCGATCAATTTCCATCCTAAGCAGTATCCAATATCACTGCGGTTGGGTGGAACCATCAAACATGGTGGAATGTACTTTGGTTATTATCGTATTTCCAATGACAGCGAGGCTGATCGGGATTTAACCTTTCTTAATCAAATGCTCATAGCTCCGCTTATGCTCACCCAATTCCGGTAAATGAGAGTAATTTAAGCATTTATTTATATCACCTTATTTACGGTTAGCTCATCCTTCAAAATTTTAATGGTAGAACCTTGTCTGCAGGGTTCTAAAAATCCAGTTTGAACTAGAGCAGGTTAATTATAACGTCGGTTTATAAACTCAAATGTGGTGGGAACCTGTAACAATTGACTGTTTTTGTATTATAACCAGTGCAATTCTCAACTTCAAGGTTGTTATGACTTGTCGGTTCAATTGACATTACGTACGATCGAGAATGCGATTCAAAATAACTATGAATCCTACTTTTTACTCATGAGAATTGTACTACTGTAAAACAATGTGAATATTTAAACAAGATCGGTCAAAGAGTCTGGTCATCAATTAGATTCAAGGGAGTTAAGAGATTAAAGAGTAAAGAGGTGTTTTATTATTTTTCATCATTAAATAAATGCGAATGGAAAACTTTTTTTAAACAAATTACCATCCCTCTTTCATAACTTCAAAAAGCTTGGGACTGAATAATGCTCCTACTGGATTAATAAAAATGCTTTAAAAATGATCATTTTCCAAAATAATAGTCAAGCGTGGTTTTGTGCTTTTATGTTTTATCTTCGTATTTTCGTCGTAAATTCATCTAAGTCTTAAGAAATAAAGTATTTAATTCAGGCGCGGCGGGGACCCCCCCCCAACACCCAAAATCTTACACGTCAACTTGATAAATCTTCTAAAAATTAACAAAATATAAAAAAGGAATTTCTGCCCCTAGCCGCGATGCCTATAGAAATAGAACGCTTCCATTTTTTTTTTATAATGTGTGCAATAAAATTGTGTATAGTGCAAGAAAACCTGATTTACTCTACATATTCTATTATGAGTGACCCCTCCAAAATTTCAGGCTGCGACCGCGTCTTAAAATCAATCATACGTTTTAAAAACTAGTGAGGACGAGGTGAAAACAATGAGATTGCCAGGAAACGGTGAGTTCTGGATGATTTAAAACCAGCATGTAAGCTTTGTGCGGCGCGCCAGTAATAACATGCGTGGCGATGCATAATCGCATAGGTACCTACCTACGTCATTGTCGACACGGACCGCCAGCCTTGTCTCAAGTCCTTGCAACACAAAACGATCTATCTGGAAATCTAGCTGGAAACTGCGATACAGTTTTTAAGTTAACTAAGGCAGTTTTCAACGAGGAAAACATGTGTGTCGACCCTACCTAGTGGGATAAGGGCAGGAAAATGATGATGATGATAAGGCAGTTTTCAACGTGTTCCAATTGTATAATATTGTATTATTTTTATCAAATAAATTATGTTTACGTATGTTATCAATTTTGTTATACCTTGTTAACGAAAAACATCAGCAAAAGACCTTTTGGACTAAACGATAGTTTTCTGTCAACTAATTTAGGGAGCTTTTCGACAGATTGCTATGGTAATAAATGATCCGTCGTCCTTCAGTACAATATTGGAACCGAGCAACAGCCGATTAGGGTAAGTGAATGTAGGCAGTTTTTATTTTACCAAATTATACTTCGGTACCCAGCCAGGCAGTTACCGAGAGTATTTGTTGCGAAAGCAAGGTTGAGTGAAGTAACAATGTTTTCTTGAAACTTGCAATAAGCATGTTTTACATGAATCTAGCTGCGAGGAGTTGGCAAATCTTTAGCGACACGTTCCTATTTACTTGTTTCTATTTTTGTAGAGGATTGCAATTAAGAGAGACCTGAAATGATTCATTATTCGTAACAGTAATTTTTATACAATCACGGCATAGGGTTCGGCATTTATTTTTAAGGTCTGATTTCACCATTCTAACTGAACGGCGTGAACCTGAATGTACTTTGGCCACAAAAAATGATTCGTGTATATTTTATTTTTTGTTGTTATAGCGGCAATAGAAATATAAACTCTGTGAAAATTTCAACTTTCCCCTATTACGGTTCATGAGATACAGCCTGCTGATAGACGGACGGACAAACGGACGGACAGTGGAGGCTTAGTAATAGGGTCCCGTTGGCAATTTAAAATAAACTAGATACAGAGTCAGAATTTATAAACTAACATAATGTGGAAAAGTGTACCTACTACTTCCTTACTTTTCTCTAATCTCTGGTGAGTATTATTCATGGTTAGTTGTGGTGAATTTTCCAAATCACAACGTTTATTACTATTTGGTCACGATATCTTCTAGCAAAAATTAGATTCGCTTGAAATTGACTAGGTAATGCAATTTGCAACGCTTTCAAGGTCTTCTGTCTTGAAAATGGTATTAAAGGTTGAGATATACCTAAAGTGGTGTAGGTGCGTTTTGCAATCTGTGAACGAAACGGCATAAAGGCAAGCGGCCTAAGTTGAGGGTAGAGGAAGAATCAATGAAAGTGCGACTGGAGGAAATAGAATCCTTTCGATCTGCATCTTGACTTGACTGAGGTGGTATAATCTATATTACAATCTATAATCTGCAAAAATGTGGAACTCCCTGCCGGGGTCAGTACTGCCTGAAAAGTATATGAATCGAAAATAAATTTAAAAGTTTACCGTAGTAAAACAGCAAATCAAAAGTTTTTCATCTTTACCGTGTCGTTAACATAGATGAACAAGATGGCGAATCCATCTGAGATTTGATTTGATGTGTTTTCTAATCTCTACAAAATCAATGACAGATTATAAATTTATAAAACGTTCAAGAAACAATGACTCAGCTGTAGCTCTGTTGTTTTACTGAAAATGAAAGTCAAAATTTTCGTATGAAAATAAAGACATTTGTAGTGTAACGTTTATTACTACATATAATTCTATTTATAATTTATGCTTAATTTCCAATAAGAAGTGTAATTATTTCGTTAATACTTATACCTTAAGCAATTCTTCAAATAACTGATACTATTCTAATAACGACTGTCAAATCTGGCTTGGTTTAGGAAACGACGCAATCGACAATAAATGGCAAATACATAATTAAGAGACGTTTTTAAAACTATGTTAATTTAACATAGTTTTAAAAACGTCTCACAAAATATTTTTATACCTATTTAGACGCAACGTCCGGCCTGGGAAAGGGTGGGTAACAAATTACACTCGTTTTAAACCTTGTGGTGGTATCACTCCCCCGCCAGGCATGAGGATGAGGGCCGGTTACACCCGTACGTTAGCTTTTCAGCGAACAGCAAAATGCCCGCCCGCTGTATCATTGTATCGCAACAAACCAATTTCTAGCTCGCTTCTGCCCGCGGCTCCGCTCGCTTTGTACACTCGAATAGAAAGCCTGTGTGTTATTTCAGGTAAACTATGTAAATAAACAAATAACACCCAACAGTATCAACATATATTACAATAATCTTGACCACATCCACACTAGGATTCCCTGTGTCGTGGGTATCAGAAACTACGAGTACCATGGTAAAACACCCAGACTCCAAGGAATATTTGCAGAACATCCAAACATTTCTTCCATGTGTATTTCAAGTTACATATAAATGTTCAGTCGTCACGCTAATTTTAAATTTTAAAGATATACTTGTAATGTACCCGCAAGCGTACAATTACCAATTACTTACCGTGCCAAATTAGCAAAAAAAAAGACCCGGCGTCAATTAAAAGAACACTCAACCAACATCGCCAAAATTGTATTCCTCGCTTGGGCGCACCTACTTGGTAGGTTATTTTTATCGTTTATTTAATAACGGAAAACAGCAAGAAAGTCCATAAATAATACAAAAATAACCATGAATACAATCAAAATGTACTATGCACAAGAAGTAAAGGACATTTCACAAAAGCTTTCTAGGGGTTAATTAAAAAAAAATATTGAAACAAAACGCTTATTATAAAGTGCGATTTGAGCTTATAACATGTTGCTATGGAGCGTTTCATACCAACTTTTGACATTAAAAAAACAACAGTATTTCGCAGCCACCGATAAAACTGGTGCCATTGGATAGTTCAAACGGTGATAAACAAAAAGTATTCCATTAAAAATTCACCAAAGTGGAGCGAGCCATACTGAGATATTGGCATTTAAACAGATTTTTTTTTATTGCAATATTTGCCCGACTTTGTCACAGCCACTGATAAAACCAGTGCCATTGGACAAAATGTTACATATAGCAATCATTAAAAAATGCAAATAGCTCATATAGGCTGTTTCTGTTTTTTTTTTTTAAATGTCAAAAATTTTGTATATTGAACATATTACATTTTCAATGAAAATAAATGCTTAGATTTTTGTATTGTGGATCTCGATTTTGTGGGGTGATGTGGCGGTTAGATTCTCGGGGTAGGGGTGTGGAGGGACGCGGTGGGGGGTAGGGGGTATCGATCGGTGCGAGAGTACAGGGAACTCCCTGCACCACCTGCTAACTGGCGATTGCAACCCGGAAAACTAGATTATCTACAGCAAAAGCTCAAAAACTGTCGCTTGTTTAGACCATTACTACCTTGCTATGAGGGATATTTTAATCAATTAATCAAAATTTGTCAGCAAAATAATTTAAACATTTGTCAATCAACTCTTGTTCAACGAGTAGATACCTTAATAAGAGTTGGTAATAATTATTATGAATAAAGATTTATCAACAAAATAAGAATTCTATGCCATGTTGTACGAGTGGTCTAAACACAGGTTCCAAAAATTATATGCTGTTTCTTTTACCGTATTCGAACCTTTCTTGAACATTGGTGTTGGTCATAGAATTAATAAGCACGCTAGTGTATCATAATATTATAGTATAGTGTATTGTTTGAATTGTCATATTCATGGCTTAAAATAAAATTAGCAAGCTCTTCTCTTTATGATTATTGTCATTCCCCAAACATCAAATTTTAAATCATATTTTCTTTGAGCGTCCATCGTTTAGTATTCAGCGCCTTCTACTGATAGAAGTTTTTTTTTTGCAAACTTTCGGTGAGCTTGATTTGGTTCCGCATTAGCAGCTGCTCACTAATGGCTCTACTTATGTATAATATATATCTGTATACATTTATGATTAGTACTTTAAATGCGATTTAGATATTAATCATTTTATTTAATGTATACCTTTATAATTGTACATGAATTGACATGTATCTGTAAGTTTTTTGTTGAAATAAATTTATTATTATATTATTATTATTATAATTTGCTAGATTTAAATTCATTAAAGTTAACAAAGCTTTAATCACGAAAACGAGAAAAACAAATGGATATGACAATAATTTCCTTAAATATGACAAGAATAAACGACGAAAGGCGAAATTTATTTTAATAGCAACTAAAGAAAAATATCCAACAATAAGCTCATAAAAAAATTACATAAAAAATTTAAACGAAAGATAACAAATTTAAAAAATAATACGATGAAACTAAACAAACGTAAGACGAAGGAAAAAAACATACGGTCAAAATCATAACCCTCGTTTTTATTTCGGCGTAGTCGAGTAAAAATAATTAGCACTAGCATAGGCTTGAGAAAACATCGGTGTAATCGAAACGAGAAGTTAAAAAATGTTAAGTATGTTTTACAAATGATTAAAATGAACCTAAAATAAGTGTAAGTGCGTACTTAATTTTGTTTTTCGTATTTTTACCAACTTTAAACAAGACTGGTCAAGCGCCATTCGACTCGCACACCGATGGTTCACATCAGTCAGATTTTTCGCTTTGTTAAGTTCAGGAGAGTTAAGGGGTAGGTTGGTATTTTTAGATATTTTTTATTTAAAATGTTGCTCCTTAACAAAAATGAAAACCTGTTATAGCTTGACAAAAAGTATGCCGTACCGGATTTGCTCACCCAAATCGAGAACTTTGTTGTAAGTTAATGAAATGCGTTTACTCGTATTCAAAAAGAAAATGAAATTTTAACAATTTTTATTTAGTTTCTCAAAGTGAAAAAAAACCACGATTAAAAAGAACTTTGAGAAACCCACGTTTTGAGTATGTTTTGATCTAGGTCTCGGGAACCCTGCCTTATCAGATGAGTTTTACTTTAATAGGTAGGTAATAACTATTTCTTTGTTTTTGAAACCAGTTTTTTGGTTCATTTTGTAGTTTTCTTGTAATTAACAATTATTTGATTTCAATATTTTGCACGGTATCACTCTCTGTCTTTCTTTTAAACACCCGAAATCCGCAGCGCTATCTCTTTCGAAGTCGGTCTAGATGCGATCGTACGGTACACTCTTAAGCCCTTTAAAATGACACTCAACTTTAGCAACTATACAATACACCTTCGGAATTGTCTTCGTTATTTTTATCAACTATAATTGATCGAGCGAGCGAAGCGAACGATGATCTCAGAGGCAACTTAGCTGATTTTGCGTTGTACCTATGTTTGTAGATATATTAATCGTAATTTCATATCATGAGTATGTTACCTGCACAATTGAAAAACTGTTTTGGAAGGTGCCAATTAATCCCTTCATGATACCTGATTCAACTAAGTTCATACTTTATTATTTGGTTACATACGTACAAACATACATAATATCACGCCTGTTTCCCATAGGGGTAGGCAGAGATTACAGATCTTCATTTGCTGCGACCCTGACATACTTCTTTTGCTTCATTCACTCCCATACCATTCTTCATACGTGCTCATCGATTTAGGGTACTCTTCAATAAATAAATATTTCTTCTTTCATTCATTCTCTCTACATGACCGAACCATCTTATCATACCTTTCTCTCAATTTTCATCACTACATCTTCTTTTACTCCACATCGCTCTCTTATCACGCTATTTCTCCCTCTATTTCTCTAAGTCACAGCACACATACTTTGCAACGCACGCATTTCTACTGCATTCACTCTACTTTGATGTTTCTTCTGCCATACCCTCAACTTTCAGGACCATTCATACCTAAGTGTCAGCACTAGTACTACTCATGCTCACTCTCCTTTTAACATCCTTCTAATGTTTTACATCTCTCGTAAATTAGATTTAAGTAGATTTGAGAAATTCAAGAAATAAAAGAATGTGAGAATCGTTGAGGAGGATTTGATCAGACAAAGCTCTTATTTCGCTGCTGCGCTTTCTTTGAATGAGGTTCTCGGCCTTAGTTAAAATATAGTTAATATAAACCTAGTCCAAGCAGAATGTTATTTGGAATTAATTATAAATAAAACAAGGCGTCTTGTGAAGTCTGCTGCGCTAGTAAACTTTATAGGCGGTTGTGGGTGGGTGGCAGAAAAGTTAGGTATGGGTTGAGGGCCGCAGTTCAGGCGCGAATGCCGACCAAGACCTTCAACTAACGGTGTTATTGACCTGCCAGCGGATTCGGAATCGTCGTGTGAGCGTAATCGAGCGATAACGAGCCGCCAGTTCGAACCTACCTACATACATATCGACACAATCGCCCATCAACTCTTAATAGTGACTGACGCTTCATCCTGGACGACTGACCGCGGCTCTCCTCCGGAGATTATTTCAAATTGCTCTATCCTGGTTCCATTACCTACTTCTAACTAGATTAAATTTGCACGGAATTTGGTTGGATCTCACAACTACTTATGTTTGCTCCATTTAGCATTTTTTTGTAGGTAGATTCTGGATGTTTGGAATTGAAATTGTTCATAAACTGTTACGTTGTAACTTGGATTAGGTACTATGCAATGCAGCTGATATCGTAGTGGGTGCCGATAATTTTCAGTTTAGTAAATAGTGATGTATGAATATGTTAGCGTAGAAGAAGATAGTGATCTTGTAGCCTTGGCTAGGACAATGGTGTGAATTGGTGGCACTGTTCCTTCCGGCAATGCGCACAAGGTCTGGGTTGGCCGGGTCGTCGCCCTGGGCACGCGCCCCCTTCGCCCCGCATCCTCGCCAGCTGTCTCCGCCCGGTTATATTTAGACCGGATGGCAGAGCTCTCACTGAAACAGTTTTTCCCCTCTGTTTGCATAACGTACTAAATTGTTTGACGGTACAATGATGCCAAATTAGTTCGCGTGGCTGTTGAAATTTGTTTGCTTCGTAGGACGCGCTGCGGTCGCGGTTTTGGCGCCGACACCCTTACCCGCCCTCAATGAACAGCGGTTTTCGGCCGAGTAGCAAAAATCGATTTGACATTGCAGTTAGCGCGGCATGGCATGCCAAACTTCCCGACCAAAGACAAAACAATGGGCGAGACGCAAGACCAAATGTAGAAACTACAGCCTATTCTCGCCTAAAAAGGGCGATGTACCGTTAGTCAGCAAATGCAGCTTGCTTGATGCAAACGACGACGCCTGCGCCGATGCACAGTTAAGTACACAACACAACATGACATATGAACGAGAATCTCGCTGCCGAAACTGGCAACCACATTATAGAAAGCAAACAAGACTCAACATAAAGTACCTAAGTAAAGTATCTTAGATTTTACGATAACTCGATCCGACTCTTCAAGACGGTGATTATAAAGACCTACAGAATTAGGTTAGGTCTACTACGTTTCTATTATTTCAATACATCAAACTTTGGCACATGCCGTATTTGGCATATGCTAGCGCTAGCGTATATTGAATGTAAAAACCGCGTTTAATAAGAACAGGATAAAAATCCTTAGGCATCTACATGTGTTGGTTCTAACTGGCATCACTTGGCAATGATCATCAAAATACGTTGTGTGTGTGTATTCAGGGGAGTATATAGGTATACCTAAATCAAAATCCCCACAACCGTAACCTGCTTTTAATAATTATGTGTGTGTGATTGTGTATAGATAGATAAAGTGTTAGTGTGACGGGTTAGTGTACCACACCTATCTATATAAATGAGCCATTGATGATTTCATTGAAATGAGTGGAAGACATAATTTTATGTTCTCAAGGCATATGAGTCATAGCAACCTATAATTGGTTGACATCATGGCCATAATGGACTCGATGTAAACACGCAATGTGAGGAATTTCAATAAATATGCACTTATTAGAATGTCAGTGATGAAATGGAATGAAACCATTGATTTTATATGTAATACATGATTGGCGACAAGATACAGGCTTATTACAGTAATAATAAAAAAGGCCTTTTACCATCTATAGCAGATGATATACATATACAACGTCAGGAGGCAACTTTTTTACCTTTACTAACGGGACGCTGTAGTACCCGGGATAAATTAAGATGGAGTAGGTTTTCCCAGCACCTATTCCATCCTTTCAGCTTAGTCGACCTTGTCCACAGGAAAGACTTGGTCAGTACGTGCGGAGCTAACTAAGCCGCGGGTTTCCTCGATGTTTTCCTTCACCGTTTGAGAGTACTGGTATAGCGCACATGAATTTTTCCCAGAGAAAAATCCATTGGTACACTACTGGATTTGAGCCACCACCTGAGAATCATAAGGCGGGGTCACTACCAACTAGACCACCAATGCTCTCAGTAATATAAGCTGAAACAAGTTAAAAACTCAAACAAACTTCTTACCCTTTACGATGATTTACCGGAATCCCATTCCAGTAGTAGGTACCTGGAACAAAAATATTGATACTATTATAATTCTATAATATAAAAATGAATCGCAAAATGTGTTGGTAAGCGCATAACTCAACAATGCCTGGACCAATTTGGCCAAATCTTTTTTTAAAATGTTCGTTGAAGTTCAAGGATGGTTTTTACGGCGAGAAAAATTAGAATTATTGCTGGAAAAACCCTAAAAATAGCCCTTTTCTTTTTCCCATACAAATGACGAATGAACAGGACGAAGTCTGTCGGGTCAGCTAGTATAGTAATAAAACAAAATCTGATTCAGAAAAATATTTTTCATGGTTATTTCGTTTATAATACATAGTTATTTCGTTTGTATTTCTAGTACCTACCTAACTACTATGAGTAGTATGTGAAACCGCCATAACATTAAAATAAAGATTACAATTTGTAATAAGCAATGGTGTATAATACATAAAATGTGAGAGCCATAAGTACCTACCTAACACGCGCTGGGAAACAAACTGCATATTGAAGTTATGGTAAGACAAGTAGAGATTACCATTAATGGAAGTGGTAACATAATATTCAAAGCGACTGACTAGCTAGCCAGCGTATGCGGAGAGAAAAATAAATTGAGACAGTTTGGCACTTTCCGAGAAAACTTGATGTATTCGTACATTATATCAACTCATAAAATTTACTTTTAGGAGATAGATAGCCTAAAATTTGTTTGCAGGCTAGACAAACTACGATCATTGTTGTTGAGCAATACAAAATCTGATATAGGTTGCTTATTTCGTATCACCTGATTACAGATAAAACGCACTATGTTTGAAAACAAACAAATAATGAAATATGTAAAAATATTTAATAAAACATTAGGTACTTATTCACTGCTAGTGACTCAAACGTGTTTTAATAATGCATCTGATTGAATTAACAAACATTAGTCTGTAGTATAATACAGATATAGTATAAATACTCGTCTATTACGAGTTTATTATATTATACATTTTATATAGTCTACACAAAACTGATTTTTTCGTATTGTTGTGGATTTTATCCAAGGTCAGAATGCAAAAAAGGATATCCGCTGGATAGACGTTGTAGGAGATATCAATGCTGGACAGATAAGGCATCCGTTTGGCCTTACATCCTTACATCAAACCTAAAGTTATTAGTAATCTCATGGGTAATTTACTCAAAATAAATAAATATTTGTGGACATTTCACACAGCCCTTTTTCGATTTTTACATAATACTACAACACCCAGACATGAAAGAAATATTTGCAGAATATATAATTAAACATTTCTCCCGTAACGGGAATCAAACCCGCGCATCTTGCGTCTCAGCCGAGCACTCACCCGCCACACCACCGAGGTCGTCTGAATGAATTTATTAATACACATGTTATATCTTTAGCGGATATAATGGAGCCAAATAATAATGCAGAAATCCAGTAAAATATTAATACAATGCGAAATTGCGACTCAATGTGCGTGCCTTGTACAAGATGGCGAATGAATAAATTTAAGTACAATGTTATAATCAGTTCAAATCAATTCATATCAGTTCATTCGTTTCAAAGTATCACTACAGTTATTTGAGAAGGCGTTGGGCCTGAACAATTTAAGTACATTTTTAATGGTTAAGGTTTGGGTAAAGTATTGGTATGGTGTAGTTTCATAAAATGCGTCTATTTACACATTAGTAACCTACAGTGTTCTCAAACGGAAATACCATGCCTACGCAAACTGCGCCCGCGCACCATATATTTAACGTGATGACGTAGATAGGTGTTATTTTATCTAACAATACAAATTATCTTACCTATCTACTGAATTATAAATCAAAGTCTATTTAAAAAGCAAATCCAAAATTACCTACCAACACCAACATAGCCAATTACTTGAATAAGATATACATAAATAGAGTAATTATATTGGTTAAAGACTGCATTTATCACTTTAGAACGTAGGAAGTATTTTCCTTGCAGATAATAGATTAACCTCTGCACCAAAAACACGAATCTCGTAACCAAGAAATGCACAAATGCGTAGGATAGCTCTACCTGTTTCCACCCACCGCTTTTGTAACTGTTTATGAAACGCAAGAATTACAGGCTGGATTTAATCTAATCTAAACAGGGCTAAAAAGGCCACTTTAGAAAAATCATTTTTCCATTTTATAGCAAATCTTAGGCGATTCCTGTAATTTCGTAAAATGGTTCGAATTGTAGGTGAACTGTAAGTAATTCGATTTAGCGGCAGATTCATATTCGGCCGTAAAATGGTCAGAATTTTTGTAAATCGTACGCAATTCAATTCAGCAGCAGATTAGATAAAGTGACCTTTTTAACCCACCTGAACTTATAACTTCGAATGTATGAAATGCCTTTTTTTATTTCTTGCAATGATAATTTGCCTGCTAATTTTATTTTGAATATTGTAATGTAAGTTCTTTTTTATTTTAATGGTTTTTCTAGTGTTGGCCATGGTGTGGTTGAATGATTCCTTGTAGCTCTTTCTCTTATTATAATATATACAAAACGTTCCATTTTGTACAAGAACACGAAGATGCGTATTCCATGCGTAAGCCATACAGTGAAGAAAGCCATAAGTATATTCGAATCACACCTTTATTTGCATTGCCTGATAACTAGGTACTACCTACTGATAAAGTTAAACATTATGCGTCCTATTTAAAAACTAAACAAACAAAACATAAATTATAATAATTCGCCAATGGAAGTAATATAATCAATAAAATTTCTTGGTAATTAACATACACAAAATGTGTATCAAACTTAGTAGATAATAAATATGCCTACGTATTAAATCGCCTACGTGAGATGGCGTCCATAGAAGAAGCTGCAAGTGCATACCATGGTTATAACGGTTCAGCTCTCTAATCATCATCATCTTCCTGCCCTTATCCCACTCCATGTGGGGTCGGCACAGGTCGGAGTTTTGGCTAAGGTGTTTTATGCCCGGTCGCCTGCCTGACGTCAACCCTCCTTGGGAATACTTGCTTATTGTATCTCATCATGTTGGAGGATACTATCCCTAAATAAACTTAATTTAATTTGACAGTCCTAAAAATATTGGCGTCCCTTTCTTACAAATTGAGATAACAGGGATCGCTATAATTTTAGAGCTGTCAAAAATTAGTTTAGGAAATACCTGGAAATACACATCAGAATCGACCTATAAAGTGTACTAAGCCAAACATACCTAAGTACCTAACAATCGGATTAGAAAAACTTTGATAATGATTATAAGGATAGCTTACCTGACAGTTTCGAAAGTTGCAAACGTGACTTTTATCAGATTTGTATGTTCGTGCATTCTATTAGTCATGTTAGACTGTTTGTGCAGGCGTTTTACAGAAATCATTATCAAACCCACTTGGAATGTAAGTGATATTGTACGGCAGGACGTAAGTTATATTTATGGATTACTTGTATTTTAGGTTGTTATAAAAGGTAATATAATGTATGTACTTACATTCAAACTAACATTTCCAAACTGATCATTTCGTTTCTGCAATACCTCTATCTCTTATATCCATATAATGAAATAAAAAACAAACTTACCTACTCTACCATCTACATTGTATACTGAGTGATATACACAGTGCCAGGAGGCAACTTAAGCCTACACTAAAGGGACGCTTCAGTGCCCCGGGACGATTTTAGATGAAGACCCAGCCTATAAATTGTACTATTGCCGGATGTATTTCAATAACTACAGCTCTACAAATAAACAAGTAGTTTTCCCCGAACTGTGATCAGACGTACGATGCCCACAGTCCGCAAGTTTAGCATTGGCGACCTGAGGTTTCTTGTACACACTTCATTTATGTATAAGTTCCCATTAGGCCATTGTCTATTCTATAAAAAGTAAGAGTAGATATAATGTCTTGATAACAGTACAGCAAGACTTTAATTCAGCTGTAACTTGTTAGGTATATAGGTAATGTAGCAAACATAACTACTGCAAATCACTACGATACCGCTATCTAGCTAATATACAATCTAATCAAAACTTTGAAGATCACGATTTTTTTACAAAACAGAGCTACAGGGCTACAACAGTTTTCTTAAATATACTTTTTTTGTTGTATTTCAAACACTATAGGTACATCTACTACTAATGTACAATATAATGTACAATACACTAGATATCTCTAATGTACAAAATAAAGCCCTTACATATGGCACCCCACTCGACACATTTGTAAAACTTTATTTTTTTTAGCCCCCTATGAACTCAAGATATTGATATCTTTACAAGATATTGATATCTTTACAACCCCTTCATCGATTAAGTTCATATGCTTCCCAGCAAATCGTTTTAGTACAATCTATTGGCCTACCAAGTTTCATACAGATAAGTTATTTTCTAACAAACATATTTACAAACATACAACGCCAAATTGCCACTGAGATCTTCGCTCGCTTCGTTCGCTCGTTCAAATATTTATATTTTTGTGATTTCTTATTTCCATGCAATCTAGGTAGTCCTAGATTGCTTGGAAATAAGAAATCACAAAATCAACCACCAAGATTGCATGGAAATAAAATGGAGCTGGCGTGTAAAGTAAAATAAGAACTTGTGCTTCTTTCCAATCCAATTACGTTCCTAGATTACATTTTTCAATTGAGTTATGGCAACGAAGATGGAACCTATATATTATCTTAGCGATATCCTATTCGTTAGAAGTCTTATTGATCGCTGCTCTAAAGTAATTAAATTCTGTTATTAGCAATATCTATTGACCCGAACGCATACAAAATACATACAAAGCAAAATACGTTAAGAGCCACGTTCCTATAATTCAACGAACGGACGACGGATCGAAAAGCGCAATACATTTTTGACCGAAAAACAATGTTGCTATTGTATCCCTTATCCGATAGTATAATATAGGAACCGAGCATACCAATATCGTGGTGGGTGAAAACAATAAAGTTCGAGCTGTTTGAGTTACGAGTATCTACAGTCCTACATCTAGTATAGGTATGTATATACCGTACATTAACATAGGGTTCGTGTTTATTTTGAATACCGTCGTTGTAATATTAATATTCAATTTGTAAACAATAACTACTGTCGATATTGGTTTATGTTTGTTCTAAATAATAATAATTAGTGTTGTATAAACATTGCCCATTGAATGACTGTAATAACATGCATAAGCCAAATAATGGCATCATAATCAGACTGAATAATGGACTGATATAATTAATATGACTAACTTCTGTGCTGAAAAATATTTAATTGTGGAGGAAGTTGGTGGTATTAAAAGTTCCAATGTTGTTTGTGCTTGCATTTGAAGTGGGCGGGCCTATGTCTAATATGCCTGATAATGCTGATAATCATATCTGGCGTGCTGATGGACCACAATTTATTTAATCTACTTAGTAACAATTTACTTCTCTGTGTCCTTGTAACAGATACGGTGTAGTTTAGTGAATCAATTGAGTGTGGTCGGTGATTATTAACATAGAATACAGACAGTTACGTCATAAACGTTAAACTCTCATGCCAAGCACGCCGTTTCAAGAGAGCAAAAGCAAAATGTGTTTTGCACTAGATATCGAGCGCTAGCAGGAATTCATAAGATCTGCAAAAAACGTATTTTAAAACTGAACTCAATCGGCGGGCGTCTTGGCTGCGTTCGTAATATATAGGTACAACAAAGGGGCAATATTGTTATTGCTTTACTAGTTAGTCTGCTCGCACGCAAACAGGATCACACAATAATTTACAAGATGGAGGGTCCTTTATGTTTATGAATTGTAGTGCAATCAGTCAAGACGACGGTTTGTCGGCGAACGAGATTAAAATAGCTTTTTGTGTATGATGTCGCAGCATCACTTCTACCAACGGACGTCTGCATTATAATAGAATGAATTACGAAAAGAATCTTTGCACGTGTGGGTACGCGTGCAACGCCTTTATGTTCTTATAAAGGAAACCGTACTATGTGAATCCGTTCTAAAAAGAAAATGTTTTGCGCACCGCTGCAATTCGGCTTGAATATTATGAATGTCTGCCTTTAGAAGGCGATGACCTTAAGAAGCTCCCGGTACGATACACACCGAGAACCTAAAAAGATAATGAGTTTAATGTATCCTTTATAGTAAAAGTGATGAATTTGGTGATAAATAATGATGATAAAGTTATCAAATCATAGATTATCAAAGTCAGTAGGGCCTTGTTTGGATACCTCTTTGGTATTATTAGCATTTTTCGCCTGAAAAATACAAAAATTAGAATAAAAAAATTAAACCCTACATAGAGTGGGATAAGGGCAGGAAGATGATGATGAGTATTTTTCGCCTGAAGCACAAGTTATCCTAGTTCAAGTGGTAACGTAAAGTCTCTGATTAAAGAATTTATTTATTATTTCGATACGAAATTCCAGCAGAGAAGTTCATGAAAGTTCTACATCGATACAAAAATGTTATAAATTCTAGTGCAAAATTACTTGGACTGCAATATAATCATGTTAAAGTATCTACAAAGTGCATTTGAATAGATTAGTGTATCATAGTCTAAGCACGTTTTAATCGATTGTTAGGCACCAAAACCGCCGGAAGGATGTCCCGAAGGTGCGGCTCGTGCCCGGCATCCGATGCCATAATTTATGCATCTACAAATGTAAGAATAATAGGACGGTTGTTGAAAACTGAGCTCATTTTTATTTCTTATTATTATACCTATTACCTTAAGTAATAGGCTAGCGTGGTATGGGCATGTTATGCGGAGAGAAGTAAGTCATGTTACAAGGCGAGTGATGAATATGAATGTGGATGGATATACTGCTAGAGGAAGGCCAAGGAAAAGATGGATGGATTGTGTGAAAGAGCATATGCGTGTGAAAGGAGTGAGTGCGGAGATGACGAGTGATAGGAGAAAATGGAAGAGGGAAACATGGTGTGCCGACCCCACCTAGTGGGATAAGGGCAGGAAAATGAATGATGATACCTATTACCTTAAAGTTTTTAATGTTATTGTAGTTTGTCTTTGTAACTGTGTTCTAAATAAGCATAAATTTGTTGTTATTATGGACGGTTGTTGTCTGGTTTTAAAACGGAACTACGGGTTTAAAAAATTATTAGCTCACCCCCGAATACTCAAACGCGACTCAGAGTTAAGCACGTCTCAAGTCACGGTTTTTTGACAGTTTTTGATGAACATTATGTCTAAAAACTCGTCACTTGAAATGTGCTCATCTCTGAGATGCGTTTGAGTATTCGGGGGTCAGGTAATCAATTCTTGAAAATCGCCAAGTGATAAAGAGACACCAAAATGGTCCATTTCCATTGTTTTATTTTCAATTTCGTATTCTTAAACGTCATTTGGTGACTTTCTATCAGTCGATGATTTTCAAGAATTGATACCCTAGTAGTGATCATAGTAGGTAGGTACCTACTCCTAGAGTCTGGTTTAGTGTGGTATTTGGACTTGTAGTGCGTGGGATTGTTTAAATTATATTTATTATGCCTGATTCCAATATTCTACTAACGGACGGTACCACCATACTTCATGTATTTGTTCTTCCAAGATCCAAGTATTTAATTAACTTTTGACATTCAGTTGATAGACATTTTTGTGATGTCCTAAAGCTTTACCGATTCGATTTCTTATAACTATCGACTTTATTTATGAAGAAGTTTTTATTGTTATATTAAATTGTTTCCCAGAGCAAAACAAATTTATAATCAAATCTTAAAATCAGTTTGATGTATTTAGTATTCTTCCGGGTCTGGGTGTGTAGTATTATGTATTATAAGTATATAATTTACAAAAAAGTATACGTATTCTATCAGCCATCTGGTTCCCATTTGCTTAGTTTGGGGCTAGATGGCACTGTGTGAAAGCCCACAAATATTTATTCTTATTTATTATATTATATTGGCAAACAAATGACATAGGTAATCCAATGTTTGACATTGAAAATATTCATGTCCGGCCTCCTGAAACTGAAACCTCAGGGGTCAGTAGCTTGCTTTATAATATGACAACTTTTTTGTTCCTAAAGTACCTATTATGAAGGCGTTTTTAATTGACGTACCTAACTACAATAAGTCTAAACGATTACATTCGTTTGCAGCGAATATTTTCGGTCTCATAAAAATAAAGTACCGTCGAAGTACGTACTGTCATCATAAAAAACGTATACCGTAACTGTTTTTATTGCGCAAGATAATTATTATTTAAGTTTTTGTAAACTGAGACGTTTAGAATAGATTAATATGATTAGGCACTTCATTATGTTTCTTTAATACGCATTTTAAAGTTTACTTTTTTAAATCATTAAATCATACGTTCTCAAGCTTTCGGCTCTCAGCTGTCAAAAAGAAAAATAAAGAGGACGAGGATTGGAGTAACTTGGATTATCTGTCAATCTGTCAAAAATAGTAAGGCGCTTTTTGACAGATAACAACGTTACTAGGCAACTAGAACCAGTAAATAGTTTATATCAGCTCATGCTAGATCTGTTCCAGTCCGTGACTGTGGTTTCTTGGTAAAAGATCGTGTGTTCAGAGATTACGATAAGGCATGTCTGCAAAGTCAACCGAGCGAGTTTGCTGCCACCAGATATTGAAGTTTCATTTCCTACACTCCGTACTAAAATCCGCACTCATTTAATACGCTGATTATTATGAGTCATTCCCACCAAACCTGGAACTAAAAGTTTTAAATTTGTCTACTTGGGGTGGGACCATACAAACGTTTTCACTTTATTTCATCCTTTTAGGGGTTGAATTTGAAAAAATACGGCATATTAAAGTCGGGGTTTAGGATTACTCTAGCTTCACCAGTTTCGGCTTGACGATGATGAATCAGTAAGTCAGTCAGTTAATCAATCAGTCAGGCATATCGGCGGCGGTACCACAAATCAGACGGCTCTTATAAACTAAGGTCTATTACAATCTATAGTAGATGATTTATACAGCATCAGGAGGCAACTTTACCTTCACAGACGGGATGCTGTAGTGCCCGGGACGAATTAAGATGGAGTAGGCTTGCCCAGCACCTATTCCATCCTCTCAGCTTAGTCAGCCTTGTCCACAGGACAGACATGGTCAGTACGTGCGGAGATGACTAAGCCGCGGGTTTCCTCACGATGTTTTCCTTCACCGTTTGAGAATACTGGTATAGCGCACATAAATTTTTCGCACAGAAAAATCCATTGGTACACGACCGATTTGAACCCACGACCTTAGGATCGGAAGGCGGGGTCACTACCAACTAGACCACCAGTACTCTTATATAGGTATAGATTATATAACTATTTATAAAATAATAACAAGAGTGCACAAAGTACCTATATGATTAAATTCCTTAATGATAACTCTTAACCTCCCTTTGGAATGTTGAGATAAAAAGTGAGGAGACAGTACATAATTTGCTCTATCTTTCGAATACAAGATCAAGCTCACCTCGGCGGCGTTTCTAAATTGCACTGGGTCAAGTAAATTGAAATCCTTGGCGGATTCTAGAGAAGGGCCAATAGGACGTCAATTACTTGGCATTTCAACTATCGCGGCGGGCTGGGCCGTGCCCGTCATGTTTAGGCTAGCCTTTTTGTTTTTAAACCCTCACGTTCCTGTCTTGTTGCCAATCGAACCGATTACCTACTAAATAATACGACACTGTGTTGCATTGGAATACCGTTTGTATGTTTTATGTTGAAGTGTAGCTAAGCGGCATCCACCCTCGCTATACAGGACGGGTCCTCCCACACGCAGCATTTGCCACTGCCCACAGACTGCACGTTGCGCCTGGCCCTTTCACAAAGCATTGCATTACACACCTTTCTAGAATCATTATCTATTATAAGGTCATAATGTTAACGCTGCACGATGCGTAGGTATACTTAATCTTGTTATTGTAATCGAGCTCCTGCATGCTTTGAATATCTTAAATAAAAATATGGGCAGACATTTAATTTTTGCTGCGCAGTAAGCTACATCGCCCCCAACAAGATTCCGTCTTACAATAGCCTTGTTGATATTTTCATCTGAAATCGAGTTATATAATACCTACTATTCGTGACACTATCGACAAATTGCACAATGGTTAACAGTGTTGCAGTAACAGTTTTTTAATTAATATATTGAGTAGCTACTTTGTGTACTCGACGGCAAACAATAGAAGAATTATCATGTTACATCACCTATTGTTTAACCAGTTTTATATTGAAAAATCGATTGGCTTGATTAGGTACTCATCGTCAACGAAGTGGATGATACTCATAAATGAACCAATGCTACTAAGGCGTTTTACCATCTATAGGAGATGATTTGTATATCGTCAGGAGGCACCTTTTACCTTTACAAACGGGACGCTTGTAGTAGCCGGGACGAATTAAGATGGAGTAGGCTTGCCCAGCACTTATTCTATCCTCTCAGCTTAGTCGGCCTTGTCCACAGGAAAGATATGAACAATACTATGAAATTACTAACATTAAGAAGTATTCAAAACAATTCAAAATTATCTTTGTATCATATAATTAGTAAGTTGCGATTCATATCAGATGGGTTATATGGTCGCAAAGCGACAAAACCCTTAAATAAATAAAAAAATGATATCAGATGAGATATTGATACGAATCAAGTTAACTATATTAATAATAAGATATTTTTTAGGGTTCCGCATCCGAAGTGTGCCAACGGGACCCTATTACTAAGCCTCTACTGTCCGTCCGCCCGTTTGTCTCATGAACCGTATAGTTAGTTAGAGTTGAAATTTTCACAGAGTGTGTACTGCTATAACGACAAATAAAATAAAATACAAGGGCCCATACAGGAAACATTTATAAACATGTACGATGGTACGGAAGCCATCGTGTGCTTCGACTGCACTTGACCAGTTTTTTTATGTCAATGGTTATATAGAGAGTAAGGATAATGGCAATGTTGAAGGATATACGGTATAAGTAGGTGCCCTTAGAGCAAATAGATGGATTGTTTGAAGACATAATTACCTAGTTAGAATGAAGTGAGCATGGAGATTGTAAATCATAGAGAAAATGGAAACGTTAAACATGGGTTGATTTAGCGCTAACCGATAAGTTCAGGGAGATGATACTGATGGTAAAATAATTTGAAAGCTAGGCGAAGCTATAATTATTATTATGTTTTGGTATACATAGTTCTGAACTCCTGACCCTGCACTATGTGACGTAGAAATCCGAACTCATTTTACATGAAATTGCTGAACATACACAAGTAAGGTACCATGGTAGTTACCGCAACACCCAGTCCCGGATAAAAGATTTGCGGAAAATAAATAATTATCTCGCCGAGAGAATCGAACGCGAACTTCGCAGCACATCTCAGCCGGCTCTTGCCCACCACGCAATCGAGGTCATCAAATATACCTAGACTTTATCAGAATCTGGAAAAGGAATATTCTGGCGACCTCGTTCGACGGTCGACGCCCTTGGCTATCTTGGGACGCCGCCGACGCCGCGCTTATCGCGCTCCTGCACCACTCCTTATATAATTGATTCTGATTGCTTGGAAATGCTTCTACTAACAAAATTACTGAGTTTTGTTGTATATATATAATGTAGGTCAATATCTTAATTTTTCTGTAGCGCGATTGCAAGACACGAAACCATTGCCTTAATTTTTTTAGGGTTCTGTACCCGAAGGGTGCTAACGGGACCCAATTACTAAGCCTCCGCTGTCCGTTAGTGCCTTCGTCCGTCCGTCCGTCCGTCTGTCAGCGCGCTGTATTTCATGAACCGTAACGGAACGCCAATATAACGACTCGCACCGGTTTTTATTTCATCTATTGCCACCGCGCACATATACCTACACACACACACACACACACACACACACACACACACACACATACATACACACACACACACACACACACACACACACACACACACTTATATTTACAATGCAATATTAGGAAAAAGTCAAGCAATAACCTCACCTCAGAATAAACCTATAGCCGCACAACTCGTAGGTAGGTTTTTCAGATAAAAGGCAAACAGTTGCCTGTTTCTGAAATTCTGAATTTCTTGGCAATAATAATGCTGAATACGGTGAGCAGACACAATATTAAAAAAGGTGATACGTGTAATATGGACGATATATTGAGTGCACGCTGCTCAAATTGGAATTGCACTCCAAAATAAGTCGTGTCTCTCGGCAATGCACTGCCCGTTCTAACTTCATTCTTGTACTCTAAATAGAACGGTAATAACTTCCGCATTAGACGCCGTCTATTTGCTAGTCATTCGTCAGACCTAAAGCAATATCTGGCAGAACTCTACTAAGAAATATTTACTTGTTAAAAGTTGTCCTGTAATTATATTTATCGTAGGTACTACTAGAATTGGATGAAACTTATATAATAAGTAATAGACTTATCCCCGAATACTCAAATGCATCTCAGAGTTGCATTTTTTCCCTTGCTTTCTTTAATTACGCTTCAATATTATTTAGGCCAGGTCAAGAGTACCCTAAACCGACGAGCATGCATGAGGAATGTAATGAGAGTGAAGAAAGCAAAAGAAGTATGTTAGGATCGTAGCAAATGGCGATCCGTGATCTCTGCCTACCCCTACGGGAAACAGGCGTGATTTTATGTATGTATGTAATATTATTTACTCTATGTAACACTATTTTATGGTATCCCTAGATGATATAGGATTAGAATTGGATAACATATGCAATTCCAGGTCATAAGCTAACCCCCGAATACTCAAACGCATTTCGGAGTTGAGCACGTCTCAAGTGACGAGTTCTTGACAGATTTTCATCAAAAACTGTCAAAAACCCGTGAAAAGCAAGGGAAAAAATGAAAAATAGAATAACAGGTTTTTGAAAAGGAAGGAAGGTGAGGTACCTACCCATAAAAAATATACAGAGCTAATTGGAACAATAACAAGTTGGAATAATCCTTTTGCTTAAAACTACAAACAATAGAAAAGCTGATATTTTCCAGACGTCCGGCAAACAAAGAGTATGTAAGTTTAGCTAACATAAATGGAAAATGTCGGGGTGCTATCTGCATTATATTTGTACCGATCCTAAGGACGTGGGTTCAAATCCGGTCGTGTACCAATGGATTTTTCTGTGTGAAAAATGTATGTGCACTACACCAGTTCTCTCAAACGGTGAAGGAAAACATCGTGAGGAAACCCGTGGCTTAGTCAGCTCCGCACGTATTGACCATGTCTTTCCTGTGGGCAAGGCCGACTAAGCTGAATATGGAATAGGTCTACAAGCCTACTCTATCTTAATTCGTCCCGGGCACTACAGCGTCCCGTTTGTGAAGGTAAAAGTTGCCTCCTGACGCTGTATAAATCATCTACGATGGTAAAATGCCTTAGTTTTTTATTTGTATTGGAAAAATCGGGATCGGCCAACATCCAAGAAAGTTTTCTTATTCGTAGTGCGCGCCGTGAGTCATGCCCGCGCGCTGCGGGCGGAAGTGCCTTCCGGCAGCGAACATGCCTCACGCTCTAGCTAAACTATTACATATTCTGTGACACAGGCAAGAATACAGATGCCGTGGATTACAGAATAATTAAACGTGTCGTGACGATGATGTCATAATAGTCGCCTGCATTAAAGATACAAAACTTTAAAATGGCATAAACGTGGTACAATTAAGAAATACACTAAAATAATAGTATTTACTGTGTATATTTTTAACTTTATGCTGTGACACCAATTTCAAAGTCAAGCAAGTAACCTATGATGTCTTATTGCAGGCGACCATCCTACTTTCTTTTTAAATTAAAAATGCAAAAGTTTGTGAGGATGTTTGGCTGTTTGTGCCTCAATCACGCCTAAACGGCTGAACGGGCTTGAATGAAACTTGGAATATACATAGTACCTACATGTCCTGGATTAACATAATAGGCTATTTTTTATCCGGATACCGCGCGAGCGAAGCCGCGGGCGGCAGCTAGTATATTATAAATGCGAAAGTTTGTGAGGAAGTTTGGATGTTTGTGCCTCAATCACACCTAAAAGGCTAACGGCCTACACGTCTGAACGGATTTGAATGAAACTTAGAATATACTTACAATTAATACTTTTCGAATCCTCCATATTTGCCCCTCCCTAAGCCGTCGGCTGGCGACGCTGATGCACCTACATAATACGTGTGCTGGAATAACATATAGGCTACTTTTTATCCGAGAACAAGCCGCGGGCGGCAGATACTGTCTACTGTTATTTATTCTGCGTTCCCGACATGACACTTCCCTAGGGAGGGTAATATTATTATCACAGTCTTCTATGCCTAGAGCCTGCCGCTCGCAATCAATACCATCATTAACAGGCTGCTTGGGATGTCCCTTGCATATTCATTCATTCATCGCGTCATGTCAATGAGCTATCGATTTTGCAAAATATGAAGCTACCTCTATGGCCCTATCAGATAGTGATGGGACTCGAATCACGTTTGATTCGAATGATGACAGTCAAAACTCAATTCGAATGAGATTTTAAATTGATTCGAATCATCGCTTGATTCGAATGGTCGAGTTGATTTGAATCAATTTCTTTCTTTTATCTGTTACGCGAATAGTACGCCTAGCGATGGTTGTAATTGGAGAGACCCACGATATGCAGTGGACTGTTACAGGCTGATGATTATGATGATTCAAAAATGTATCTAAGTGTTTTGTTATTTATTTATACGTATCTATTGTTCGAATCATTACATCGTTTCGAATCAAGGGTTAATTCGAGTCATTATTCGATTTTTTCCGGATGATTCGAGTTGATTCGAATATTCATTTTCGATTCGAGTCCCATCACTTCTATTAGAAGCCTTAATAAGGTCCAGGTTGCTGGGCACAGAGGGCAGGAAAGCAAGTTTAGCATGTCTTGTGTAGAGGCTCCGCACTCACACTGAACTAGGGATGGGTCATTATGCCCTACTTGGCTAAGTTGCTTTTGCAGCGACCAACTTGGGTACGGAGTCAATTAGGCGACTTCCAAATTGGCCACTGCAATTGATGACCAGGGGGAAGGCGCCCCTTGCATAACAAGGTGGCGAACGCCGTTAATACAATGTTCTAATTTCTGAAGTTGTTGGCTAATATTATAACTTATTGCAAAGCTGCACTCTACTCTATTACTCTCTTCAAGAGCTGTTAAGTTCTCATCATCGTCATAATTTCCCTAATCTTATCCCACTAATTGGGGTCGGCACAAGATGTTACCCTCTTCCATATTCTCCGTTCTCACTACTTTCACACGTTCTCTACCTGTTAAGTTTTATCAATCTAAAAATATTCGTAGGACCAAAAAGTGCAATATTGATATACTAGGTAATAAAGCTAGACCTAAACTTAGAATGTAACTAGCAAAAAAGTAATTATCCAAAAATGTTGTATTAGTCAGCCAGTGCCCTTAATTTAGGCAAGTTTAAATTATTTTGAAGCAAGATAGAGCTGTATAAAATGTGAAATGTCCACCTAAAAGTATTTTACTTGTGTTTGTATTTAGAGTCACTGCAACGGAAATTAACTGCTAAGTTCAGTATCATTGTGTGTTAGTGATCAATCATCTATTGGAACACTTCACGCACTTTTAATGGAATGTTTCCGGTGAACTGTGCGCAAACGCATTTGTGTCGATCGATGGGTCAAGGGTTCACCTTTTATCAGGCCTACGTCACTTGCACAAGTACGACTAAGTCATCATCATATTAGCCCACATCCACTCACTGTTGGATACGGGTCTCCTCTCTAGCATACCATTATTTCCGGTTCTGCGCTAACCAAATCTAGTAGATTCCCTCCGTCTTCACAATGTCATCAGACCATCTGGCTGGTGGTCTGCCCGGTGATTTATTATCCTCGTGTGGTAATTAGGTAAATAATGGATTTTGCAGTTTCATCGCATCGCGTCTTTAGAATTATTCAAAATTGCTGTTAGTCAAGCTTGAAAATAAAAATGCCATTACGTAAACCATGAGCGGTCGTGTGCTAGACTAGAACAGCGCTAAAATAGTCTAATACAATAATGAGATTTTTATTTATATCTGTATTTGAATTACGATCAAACTTCTAAACGGAATTAGATGAAACTTAAAATATACATAGGTACACAAGTAGTTCGTATAGTAACCTAGAATATTATAGAGGCTACTTTTTGTTCCTGTAATAAACGAGCAAGAGCACGACGCGGGTATAAGCTAGTGTTTGATAACTCTTGATCGCGCACCCATAAGTCTTAGTGGTATGGGAATAAGACAGACTAAAATATATTCTGTGCTTTTATTGTTCGACTATCGATAAGCGAGGCGCCGGCCGTCGCTGTCATACACAACACTGATGTACTACGGCCATGTACAAACTAGTGGAACGCCTCGAGACTATTTCCGCCTTTAGTTTTTTATCTCACAAACTTCACATTTCCGCTGCAATAACCGAAATTTTGCGAATTACTTTCTTAGTGCATCCCTACACTGTTAGAGGTTTCAAGCTTCTAAGACTTATGGTTTAGGCTATGTGTTAATTGGGTCAGTCAGTCAGGAGTTTTATATATGTATTTTATTTACCTAGACAAAGCGACGAGTTGCGTATTCTACACAGTATTGCTAAATGTTTATAAACAAGAGAAAGTAAAGTCCGGTCTCGACTACGGCTGTAGGTACGGTAAAGTTAGAAGGTAAGATCGTTCAAAATCGAAAGCAATTGCAAATTCAACCGTTTGGTTAGATTTATTGCAAATCGACCTACTAAAACCATAAGTTTCATTAGTGCCGGTCTAAGTATTTTCAAGTTATTTGGTCTCTACGTTTGTACTTGGTAGGCTAGTAGATCACGTCTTAAACTACCAATGACTGTACATTAAGTATTTTTGGATTAGATACGAGTAAAACCAATGTAACGACGCTAAGGGTGCCTCTCATCATCAGCTCATTTTATTGTACTAGTTTTGACAGTTTTTGCAACAATTTCAAAATGTAATAATAACTTTACTGCAAAAACAAACTATAATGACATTAAAAACTTTAAGGTAATCGGTATAATAATAAGACATGAAAATAATCTCAGTTTTCTATCTAAGTTCGTCTACAGATTGAAAACAGAGCTCAGATCACCGACCGCAGGTAAGGTCCCCAAAAGGCTGGCGACGTTACCTCGTTGGATAGCTATACTTATTCTTTGTCCGAGGTAAGCGCCAGCCCTTTGGTCATTGGTCAACTCCATCAGCTTCTTGGATACCTCGTTGAATAGGAGCCATGCCTCCGGACCCTACGGTCCAAAAATTTTCACGGCAAAAGGCACAAATATGTATCCGTCGCCTAAGGATGCATATTTCCGCCTTTTGATTATTTGCTGCTGCCACCACGCCTGCTGTTTTTGAGGTCGCCGTGACGTAAGACGCAGCCAATGTATCAACGCAAGTTGCGTCCCACACCAATGGCTTGCCACGACTCCAAGGGATCAAAGCCATACCGTCACGCACGCCTTTTGCCATCGTCACGTGCAATACCGTCCGGCCGGCAAATAAAACTTAACTTAATTTGACAGCTCTAAAATTATAGCGATCCCTGTTCTCTCAATGTATAAGAAAGGGACGCTAATATTTTTAGGATTGTCAAACTAAGTTAAGTTTGAGAAAATGCAAAACAGAATCGATACCACAGACCAAGTATGTGTAATTGTGTATCCTCCGGGAACCGTCAATTTAACTTGAAACAATGACCGGTTGCGCATTCAACTTTATGGTAATCTGTGTGATCGAATTATTATCATTCCATAGTGACTACAAGGTATTCTGCAACACGGCTCCCATTCCTTAGCAGGAAGGCAATTCAATACTCCCCGCTATCACCCTCGAGGTGAATGAACGTCTTGAACAATATAATTCATTCATAGGAGGTACTTAGACACCTACTGAGTTTGGGACAACCTACTACGTACAAGTTGAAAACTATAAATCATAAATTGCCTCTAGGTGTCTTATATATAAATTATATGAATCCCACTTGACTACTTACCTAATTAAACCCTCAAATTACTTATATCTGCTTCATCTACTTAGTGCTACAAAAGTTTCAGTATAATACATACTCGTAAGTACAACAGTTTGTTGTGCATCTTTTTCCAATCTTGACTCTCTGATTTTGCCCTAAATTCAGGGTAACTTAATGATTTTTTGACGGCGATTAATGGACCATTTGCGACCTTTCTTAACTAGGGAGGGTGCTTGGGGCGATGGACACTCCCTAATGTGAGCCAGCCCGCGTGTCGTCAGGCAGTGACGCCCTGTGACTCACACAAAATGTCGTTGCCATAATAAATTTTAATTTTACGAATCACTTCCTGAACACGAGAATCGATAATTTTAGAAATTAATCCTGAGTATTTTTTTTCAAATGTCATCAATACCGCTTTTCCTGAGGCATGGAAACCCTGAATAAATTTCATACCAACTTACCTTGATAAAATGTCGCATAGAAATATCTCTCTGACATTGTACAGACGCTATAGGGAGGCAGCGCGGAAACAAATTCTTCAATATAGTGTAATTTTGAATAAATAATATTATTTTTGTATGTTAGTCTTTAAGGTAATATATTAAATATGGACTAAAAATGTATACGTGTATACTTTAAAGTTGTCTGAATTAAAGATTATATTATTATTATTATTGTACCCGTGCTTTTTACCCTGGTCCTTCATTATATCCTGCGTGATAGCATATTAGCTCTTAAGTTGTTTAACTCCGAAGACCTTGATATGTAGCTAAGTTAATAACATAAGTTGCGTATATAAATATAAGCCGTTGCGGTCGCAGTCTTTTAATCCAAGATCGTATTGCGGATCAAGTAATCAAACACAGGCTTTTCACGGACAACAAAACCTCACTGCAACGTTTCTAATATAATGTTATAATTTTTTTATATAATTTGCGTCTGCTTTGACGCCCTAAAAATTAGTAGCTCGTTTCGAACTAAGATTTCGCGATGTTATTGCACATAATATGTTGGCTAAGTAGCTTTGGAAGTATCACGAGTAAAACTTTTCAAAACTAAACTAAAAGCGACTATACACCATAGTTGAAATCGTTTTAGAATATACAAAGAAAATCGGCTATCGGATTAGAGCCGTAGGTAACAAGATAATACGTTAAGCGAGTTCCTTTTACAAGTAGCTACTTGCTAAGGCGCCAGACGTATTTACTTTGATAAATTAAGCAATCAGTTCTGGTTTCACTCAAGTATTGGAGAGTTAATTAAGACTGCGAAACTGCATCGAGCGACGCCCGCCGCAGCATGTTGGCAGACACTTTTACATCAATAGGAAGTATTTGCTCGATTTGTTCAATCGCCCGAGTTTGAAACTTTTAATGCCTCTGACTGATTGCCGGTTCTGTTTGTCATGACGGTATAAACCAACGAACGACAGACACTAAAAGCTGTAGACGTAGAAGTGATGTGACTTTCCGCGTTCAGTTTTTTTCATATAAATTTCAGCTTCCTGCTGCGTCCTCTAGGAATTGAATTTCGGAAATACCTTTCTGTGCACCATAAGAGGAATAAGTAAGTTAAATAAATTTAATTTTCACCTCTAAGTTTGATGCTTCCAAGGCTTACGGTTTATGTTGTGCTTTGATTGTCAGTCAGTCATTTGGTGCGGTAAGAGTTTTATATATTGAGATTGGACATCGCAAATTCGCAATTAACGCAATAATGGAAAAATGTCACGCTGGTAGTGGCTGGTTTTCTGAGTTACAGTCGGTTATCGTAAAATTTAGGCTTCTAAATTCTCTCTTCTCTAAATATTTGGTGTCCTAGTTCGAAGGATAATAATAATTGGTGTCTGAGAAATAGGCACATCTGGCGTGCCTCGTCAAATTGGTCACGCAGAGCGTGAGTACTAACCAACACTACATAGAGATATAAAAACGTAACGAACATTGGCGCCATTGGGGTTAAACGGCTGTTCTATTTATACTAAACCTATTATGCACAGAATCACAGACCTTAGAAATACTTTTCAAATTGATACTGCTGTTAGGTATGCAAATAAAACAATGATAAATGCAACCAAAAATAATAATTATTCCACCAAAATCATATATTAAAAAGGGGCCAAGTTTGGTTCGGTTGACGGTCTCGTCGATATCATCATCTCCTTGCCCTTATCCCACTTACATGGGGTCGGCACGGCACAACATGTATTTTTCCTCCATTCCCGTTAATGATTTTTAATTTTCTCTTTTATTTTAAGGGGCTTTCTGGGATCGCAAGTTAACCCCGAGACCTGTGGCCATTTCATCCATCTCGCATTTTTTCAATTTTTCACGTCCCCGACTATGTCGCCGTCGTTCTGGATTAATGAGCCGAGGTACCAAAAGTCTGCGCAGACTGGAAGAGATACACCATCTGAGGCAATTGAGGAGAAACTGAATGGACCATCGAAGTCGCAGAACAGATGTTCGGTCTTTGTTCTGCTGATCTTCAGTCCGACACTCTCCAGTTTCTCTTGCCATTTTTTCAGTGTACCTTGGACCTCAAGCGCATCATCTCTGATAAGAGAAATGTCGTCGCCGAACAGCATGGACCAGGGTGCTTCCTACAGTATGTCTGACGTCAGCGCATCCATTACCAGGAGGAATAAATAAGGACTCAAAGTCCCTGGTGCAATCCTACAGCCACATTGAACTTATCGGTAACTCCAGCTTCGGACCGGACATGTGTATTTGCTCTTTCATACTTCTCTAGTACTCCCTTTTCTTTTATAGTCCACTACAGAACCTCACGGGGCACCCTGTTGTATGCCTTCTCCAGGTTAATGAACACCATATGCAAGTTTTTATGTGTACGTCTAAATTTCTTTCAAAGATGGCAGAGAGCAAATATGGCGTCCTTTGTCCCACGTCCAAGCATAAACCCAAATTGACTCTGTGATACCTCATCCTCTTCTCTTATTCTTCGCGCTATTACCTTCTCCCAAACTTCAATAATGTGTGATAATAATGATATTATAGCATTGCACAGCTATTTTAACTTCATGCATACTTATCTCTTCCACCACAGCCAAGTTTACTGGTGCACTAGGTAAAACACCATCCCAAACATTCTCTCATTCATCAAATTTTAAAAACAAAAGAGGTAATCTGAATGAGTTCCAAGTTCTATAACCATAGCAGATAATATAGGAATGTACAACGTTAAATTCAACTTCTAAAGGACGATTTGACGATTAGATGAAGTTTAGATGAAAATTCTTTTCGCAGACAAGATAAATTCACGGTTCCTCTAGTTAATTATAAATGGCATGAAAATCAGAATGAATCTGAACAACAACGAAAAATAAGTATTTGTCCTTGTTAAACGATTTTGAACTAAGTGCAAAAAATTATAAAAGACGAAACATCATCACATCACGCAATTCAGCGCTGACTTACACTCATTTATATAAAGCTCCCAAGAATATGCTAAAAGAATGTTAATAAGCACATACAAAAGTGCATATGGACTAATAATAATTTTCAGAAATTAAATTTAATAAAATGTAATTTCTCGGAAATTCAAAATGATTTATTGTAATAATTTAATGCAGTATTAAGTTCAAATTAATGGTTTTCTTCTGCGTATTCTCTACTATAAGGTTGGTATTTAAAAATGAAAACATAGGTGGCCAAACATTGGATTGATTAGTTTTCATTTATAAAATGTTCGCGTTTTACGTTATATGCTGGCTGACTGTTAGGTACCTTCCTATCATTGTTTTAAAGAAGGTAGGTACTTTTATGTAGTACCTAATGAAAAATACTGTCCCTGAAAACTTGTAGGTAAATATTTTTTACAAATGAAAAGAATTAAGTGGTTGGTAACCTCGATTATAGTGCATTTAATTGTAGGAGCATAAATGTGATACAAATGATAAGGTAGAGTACCTAGCTAGCTCTACAGTTATCTCTTCATTCTCGGTATTATGTTTTTCTATGAAAAAATCATGTCGTCAACAATATGTTATTTTGTATCTACAGTAACAAGCCAAGGTATCCTATTTTACCCCATTGGGCTTCTAAAACCCATTTTAATATTTTATTTTTCATATTTATTTTTATTACATATTTTAGGTACTAATAAAGTTATTTATTTTCTCCTTACCAACAATACCTAACTATTAGGTGCCTACTTACCTACTACGAGTACCTATAGGTAGGTACCTAATGGTACTTAATGGATTATGGAAGACGAGCGTTCCATTCTTCTAATTCGAGTCAAGACTTACCACGAAATCCCCAGACGATGCCGGCAATCCAGCTACGTAAAATTTTTTCACTATCACTGATATTTAAGCGGTAATGTACGCTTAGTTAGTCAGTGTGACTAATGTTCATCAGTCATTCGTTTACACAGTTGGTGTATGTTGATTTCCGTCAACAACACGGATCGCGCGGTCGTGGCGCTGGCGGACGCGCACGCCTCGCCGGTATCTCACAAAACGACTGGCGGACGACACGATGCGATACCAGCCACACACACTGATCGTACTAACTTACCCCGTCTGGTGTAGGCGGAAGCGCGTGCTATACACTATTTACGGATAGATGTGCGCAGCGCAATTCTTTGTGCCAACGCCATCTATGTTTTTGATGCAGCCTTTCTCTAATGCTGTTACCGCTGGGTGACTAGCTGGAACCATAATCTGTAACTTACAGAACCTTTTTACGGATGCCAGCAGTGTATTATCATAGACGATGGATCGGATGGTCCCTGATTTCCATAATACATACAAGTGGTCCATTTTGTATATTATGGCAAGCTTGTGTGAATGCACATTTTAAAACTAAAACAGTTCCGATAAAGCTCACAGAATCAGACTTTATTGGAACTTTGGGATAAGTAAATAAATACAACGTTGATAATATCAAAATTGTCGAAATACGCGTTCGTGAGCCTTATTCATATATCCTAACAAAACTTGAGACTACCTAATACTAACCTGTCTAGACTTTGGATGGCTCTAAGTACCTACCTACCTACCATGATTTCCTTCATAAACATTATTCGTTTACGTAGAGAGGCAGAAAATAAGATTTCGCTCCCTCGTTAGGGGAGGTAAGCAGGAGGTTCCATAATTTGAAAATGGTGCGACACTGCAAAAGCACTTTTTATAGAATCATTAGCAAGTCTGAACAAAGTTTTAGGAGCATTTTGGATAGGAAAAATGATGTCGGGAATTATTAATGTTCACAAAGAGCCGAATAGCGATTAGGTACCTAACCTACTGGCATTCACCAAAGTGAATAGTTGACTTATGAGCTATTATTATTCGACTAGCTGTTGCCCACGACTTCGTAGGTACGCGATTAGTAGGTAGGTACTTACATTATTTTTCGCAGCGCACGCCAAAAACTATTTTGGGTTTTCTACCTTGGGTTACAATATTACAATTTTCTTACGGATCCCTAATTTTTTAGTAAATATATTATAGCCTATACTGGTTCCTGATAATGTAGCTTTCTATTGGTGAAAGAATTTTTGAAATCGGTCCAGTAGTTTCGGAGCCTATTCGTTACAAACAAAAAAATAAAAAAATCTATCCTCTTTATAATATTTAGTATGATATCCAAAATGCTACTACATTTTGGATATTTCACCTGTCACCAAAATTTACCATATCCATCTTAGGAGTTTAAATCACAAGTGGCTGCAATTTTGCTTATGTTTACTTGTGGCTCTGCCCACCCCATTGGGAATACGGCGTGATAATATGTATGTATTATACTACATTTAGAAATATAAGTAACATGCCTCCAGTGAGTGGTTTAAAAGTTGTCTGCCCTACTCAGAATTCTAGTATTCCAAGAGTGACATCTGTGGGATTATAGTGAAACCACTTAATGGTTTTCACTCAACTGACTCAGGGTTTGCTAAACTCAAGAAAGAAAAACATAACATCTTGTTGGTCGATGTATTTAGAAAACCCGAAGCTAGATGGCTCTGTAAGTAGATTCCTTGAATTCGTATTGTATTTTTAATAATGGGTACACTATGTAAAATAGTGTGTTATCCGACCCTTCTTGTAAAGAAATTGAGTTTTTAGTTTTGTTTATTTCAGTTAGGTTTATGTAAGTGCATACTTATAGATTAAGTTTTTCTTGGTTTATTTTTCATTTTTTTTTATTATGGGTGATGTGGTCGCAAAGTGACGAAACCCTGAAATAAATTGAAAAAAATAATTATAATTAATAAGTATTTCTAGTGTTCCGTATCCGTGCCAACGGGACCCTATTACTAAGCCAACGTTGTCAGACCGTCCGTCCGTCCGTCCGTCCTTCTGTCAGCGGAGTGTATCTCATGAACCGTAATAGGTAGAAAGTTGAAATTTCTATTGCCGCTGTAACAAATAATAAAAATAAAATAATAAAAGAAACATTTTTTAATGTACGGAACCCTTCGTGTGCGAGTTCGACTCGCACTTGACCGGTTTTATTTTATTCAATTGAAGATCGCTCATATAATAAAACTTTATACTAAAAATAAGCTAACCTATGAGTATTAGGTATAACTGTAAAATAAAAAAGATGAAGGTTAATTTTTAACTAAAGCGTAGCAAAATAACCTGTCTTTTGTTAACAGTAATCTATTTGCAACATAATAATGTCATACGTTGTAGAGAAAACAAGATGAGTGACACTAAAACTAGTAATGAAAAGAAAAATAATATTAAATCGATATTAAAAAAGTTGTTTATCAATGAGCCACTCTTGTTGTTGTTGTTGCTAGCCCGTATCATCCCACTGCTGGGCAAAGGCCTCCCTTCGAGTTTTCCAGGTTTTTCGGTCTAAGGCTATTGTCTGCCACTGATAGTCGCTGAAGGTGTCAAGCTCGTCGCGCCATCGCTTGCGTGGTCTACCGCGACGCCGTCTCCCTGTCTCAGGGCTCCACTCAGTGGTAGTTTTGGCCCACAGTTCGTCCGGCATGCGGCAGATATGCCCTGCCCAGTCCCATTTCAGTTTTGAGGCCTTTTGAACTACGTCAGAGACTTGAGTTTTGGAGCAAATAGTGATGTTTCTTATACGGTCAGTTAGCTTTATGCAGAGTATGCTTCGCTCCATCGCCCTCTGACAAACCTTGAGTTTGGACTTCTGTACACCAGTAAGTGACCAAGTTTGAGCACCGTAGGTTAGAATTGGGAGATTACAGACGTCCATAAGTTTACGTTTTAGAGATAATGGAAGGTCTCCTTTAAAAAGTTCTTTCATCGACCAATAGCTTCGCTAGGCGCTTTCGGTCCGTCTTGCGACTTCCTTATCCTGCATGTCTTCAAAAGAAACTAATTGGCCGAGATAAACGTACTCATGAACGTTCCTTCCTCGATAAATGGACTACCCAACACTGAAAGAATCATTTAAATCGGACCAGTAGTTCCAGAGATTAGCGCGTTCAAACAAACACTGTAGCTTTATATTATTAGTATAGATTATTGCACGCGATCCGCTCCTTGTCGTATGGTACCTAGGTCATATACTGCCCTCCTAGTGAAGAACGCAGTAACTGTGTCAAACATGTTTAGATACGTGAGTGAGAACAGAATGTTGTATTTTGTTAGGCGATTCCGAATATGTATCTAACTAATTTTTGACAAAAATGCTAGTTACTGCATTCTTCACTAGGAGGGCAGTATAGATCTATGGGAAGACTCCAAGTTTCAGCCGAATCCGTTCAGCCGTTACGAAGTTGAGTGGTAACGAATACCAATAATTCAGCCAAACTGGAGATACAATTTATTTAAACAAACCGCCCATATTTAACCTAAAACTTACTTTTTCATTACATGTCTATGGAACTTTTAAGTAGCAACTAACCTACTAATAGTTAAATTGACGATCTGGGTGGCGAGGCGGGCGAGTGCTCGGCTGAGACGCAAGAGGTGCGGGTTCCATTCCCGCTACGGGAGAAATGTTTGTATGTTCTGCAAAAACTTCTTTCGGGGTATGGGTGTTGTATTATGTATTATAAGTATGTATATACAAACAAAAATTAAGTATATAAGTATTCTATCAGCCATCTGGTGCCCATAGTACAAGCTTTGCTTAGTTTGGGGCTAGATGGTGCAGTGTGAAAAGTCCGCAAATATTCATTATTCATTCATTCAATTAAGGTGTAAAAACTTAGGTTGCGAGGTTTATTCACCTAGAACTGAAGTGATTTCATCGTAATAACAAAAATACGCGACAGTTTGTTTACATAAATTGTATCTCCAGTTTGGCTGAAGTAATATTTACTTTTTTTTATATAAGGGATTTGTCGCTTTGTGACCACACCACCCATATAAAAACAAAAATGTATGAAAAAAACCTAGAAAAACTTAATCTATACTTATAATAAAACTTAACTACCTATTTATATAAACCTAAATTAAGTAACAAAACTAAAAACTCAACTTCTTTACAAGAAGGGTCAGCTAATACACTATTTACATAATAGGTACTTACACGCAAGCTAATTTTCGCAGTTCTAAGTACTATTTTATTAGTGTTATAATACAAAGGCAACACTGTACCTTTAATAGTTATGTTTTGCAGACTTCTTAGTATTAAAAATTGATGATCTTGCTTGTGTGAAAAAATATAATCTAATAATTTTAATCTTGGCTGTGTATTTATAAACATGCTCAGAGGGCGATACTCTCACGTCGAAACCCGCAACGCCAACAGTTTGACCGGTTTTTCTTGAAATCCCTGGTAACTTAAGATAAAAAGAATAAACGTGAATAACATAATTTTTGTCCATAGTTACATAAACATTGTAGCACTATCAATTCTCAAGCAGATTGTTATTATTAAGGTACAATATACCTCTATACATCTTACTTATATCTTACTTATATTATAAATGCGAAAGTTTGTGAGTTTGGATGTTTGGATGTTTGTGCCTCAATCACGCCTAAACGGCTGAACGGATTTGAATGAAACTTGGAATATACATAGTACATGTACTGGATTAATATAATAGGCTATTTTTTATCCGGGTACCACGCGAGCGAAGCCGCGGGCGGCAGCTAGTATTATTATATTCTACTCAAAAGAAAATAAGGGCCACCACAAATATTCCGATTTTTTTTTGGTCAAGAATATGTCCACGGGTTGGTTCAAATTTAATAAAAACATGTTTTTTTAGTTAAATTAAATTAAATTTAATGCAATTAAACAAAAAATACTGAATCTATGGATGTTTTTGGTATATTTCACTTTCTAATGCTGTTTACACCTAACAATAGAATTAAATTGTAGACTAAATGCACCGCTGTGTTGTTTACTTTTGTTATGACTAATAACGGGTATGCCCTCCTCTTTTAAAAACACATTCTTGGAGCCTTGCTGGCATGCTCTCAATAAGATGGCGGATGTTTTCCTCTGGGATCTCTTCCCAGCACCTTTTCAGTAACTGAATTAACTGTTGCTGGTTGTGTATATCCTCTTCAGCTGCCCGGACTCGACGTTTTAATTGGTCCCAAAGATGTTCAATTGGATTCAGGTCAGGGCTGTTAGCAGGCCATGCCAAAACCTGAATATTGGCTTCTTCCAGTACAGAGATGGTCACCCGGGCTGTATGCGGTCGTGCATTATCCTGCATGAGGATGAAACCGTCCACCGCTTGTTGTGAAAATGGGATGATGTATGGCCTGACCACCCGTTCGATGTAACTCTGAGAAGTCACATTACCCTCATTCATAAAAACAAGGTCAGTTTTGCCTTGTAAGCTGATCCCGCCCCAGACCATGACATTGGGACCACCATACCTGTCGCGTTCGTGAATGCAAGGATCAGAAAATCTTTCTCCGCTTCTTTTCCACACCTGCATACGTCGATCGTCACTAAAAAACTTCACCTTACACTCGCCTGTGAACAGCACCTTACGCCATTCCTCCATGCCCCATTCAAGATGTTGACGTGCAAACCTTAATCGATTTGCACGATGAGTCCTGGTCAGTTTAGTGCGAGTTACAGGTCTTCGTGAACGTTGCTGATCTTCGTGCAAACGATTTCTAATTGTCTGGTCTCTGACAAGGGTACCAGTAGTTCGGTGTAAACGGTTCTGTAATGCGCGCGCTGTCACAGTACGATCACGTCGCGCAGTAAGTCGCACGTACCGGTCTTCCTGGACGGTGGTAGCACGATGTCTTCCCGAGCCACGACGCGGGGATACACTCCCGGTCTCTTGATACCATTTCCAAAGGTTTTGAATAGCCCTTCGCAAATACCCCAGCTGTAAAGCCACGGAACGTTGTGACTGACCAGCTTCGATCATCGTTACGGCTCTGGTAGCTGAAGAATTGTCCAAATGGTGTCGGGTTCTCGGCATTTTAAGGTTAAATGATAGAATTACGCGTTTAACTTCCAAAAATAACCTTAGCAGTCAGTGGACTAGCGTTAAATGAAATCTAAAATCAAATTAAAAAATATACTAAACCACCCACTTCTCGATAAGTGAGACATAAAAAATGTTAACCATACCCTTAAGACTAATATCGCCTAGTACTTCACTGTATCGTTACGTCTCAACACTTGAGAACATAGTGGCATTCATAAAAAATCCTTATCTAGACCAGAGTCAGCAAAAAATGGTCTCAAAACAAAAATACTCGGGTGGCCCTTATTTTGTTTTGAGTACGGTAGTATAAAATAAATGCGAAAGTTTTTGAGTTTGGATGTTTGTGCCTCAATCACGCCTAAACGGCAGAACGGATTTGAATGAAACTTGGAATATACATAGTACATGTACTGGATTAACATATAGGCTATTTTTTATCCGGATACCACGCAAGCGAAGCCGCGGGTGGCAGCTAGTCTTTAATAAATTATCTTTATACGACGGCCTCGGTAACGTGGCGGGCGATTGATCAGCAGAGACGCAAGAGGCGCGGGTTCGATTCCCGTTGCGGAAGAAATGTTTGCATGTTCCGCAAATATTTCTTCCGGGTCTGGTTGTTGTGGTACCGTGGTACCCGTAGTTTCTGATACCCACGACACAGGGAATCCTAGTATGGGGTCAGGACTATGTATGTGACTGTTGAGTGCTATTTATTGATTTACTAGCTGCCGCCCGCAGCTTCGCTCGCGTGGTACTTGGATAGAAAATAGCCTATTGTTAATCCAGCACATGTACTATGTAAATTCCAAGTTTCATTCAAATCCATAGTCCATATCCATAGAGTTATCCATAGAGTAACAAACATCCATAGGTACATCCATACATAGAAACTTGCGCGTTTATAATATTAGTAAAGATTTATTACATGTCTACACACATACCTACATACACATAGATACACTTCTGGATTTAAACTGAAATATGGCTGATTTGATTTCAAAATGTTCCAGTTTTTTAATACACTTATAAACTTTTGTTACAAACAAAATTGTTTTAAATTGAATTTTCTTTCTAAGTAGAAGCCCTACATTATGTATTGTTCCATCAAACCATGAACTTCTAATGAAACCCTTTAACCTAATAAACTCCGAACAAAGAGATTTTTTTGTACCTTACCTCTACAAAATGAACCGATGAAATAAAAACTTTCAGACCACTTTTCTCTCCAACGGTTGAAAGGCTTTTAAATAACTACAATATTAGTCAACATTAATCTGTTGGTTACAGTAACCGTTCGTTTGTACGTCGATGTATTGCGGCCAGTGGCCTCTTCAATAATATTCGCAGGGGTGCAGTGACAAAGCCTTCGGCATCCCGAAGTTTCGCACAATGGGTTTTGTTATGCAGATTTGACAACCATCCGTCAGAATTCATTTGACTCTGTAAAAACACCCATAGTGGCCTTATATCTATTAACTAGCTACCTCCCGCGGTTTAGCTCGCGTGGTATTCCGTAATAATGTTATTGTACTACTACTAAGGCCTTTTACCATCTATAGTAAGTAGATGATTTATACAGCGTTATTACATGTTGTTCTAGAAAACAAGTTTATAAGTTATATAATATATATGGTTTTTTTTTAAATCCGTTCAGACGTTAGTGTGATTAAGACCATACAAACATTTTTACGTCGTCAGATTCTCACAAACATACGCATTTATAATATTAGTAGGATCGATACCTACCTTATGTATTTACTAAAGAAGTGTGGGTTGGTTGCCTGTCTTTTTTTCTTCGCTTGTAAGGCACCTAAATATCGTAATTCAATGTGGGGAAAAAACAGATCAGGGTATCATTCTTGAAAATCACTGAGTGGTATAGAGTCACCAAAATGGTCAATTTCCATAGATTTTTTTCAATTTCGTAGTCTTGAGTCATTTTGTGACTTCAAAATTAAAATAAATAAATCTTAAAATCACCAAACGACTTTTAGAATACGAAATTGAAAAAAATCTATGGAAATAGATCATTAGGTGGCTTTATCACTCGATGATTTTCAAGATTTTATACCCAGTCCCCTAATCTTTAACCGAATTAAAAAGTATCTACCATTTTCAGTGAGCTTCGTCGAGGGTTCGTCACTGAAAACTTAAACCTGATTACTGATACTAGGTAAACGATAACAAAATAATCTTCGGCATGGTCGAATGGTCGATCACCTAATTCAAATTTTAATTACTTCAAAGTAATGTTCAAAACAAATCGTGAAAATCTGAAATATTTTTATATGTAACTAATTATAAATTGTTTGTCTAGTCTTTTTAAAAACTTTCTATTTAAGAAGAATAGCACAGAAAAAAATAACATTTAAAAAAAAATGATCGAATTGAGAACCTCCTCCTGTTTAAGAAGTCGGTTTATAATTAGAAAGAAAATATAATATGTTCGATTATATATATATATATATATGGGTTCGATTCCCGCTGCGGAAGAAATGTTTGCATGCTCTGTAAATATTTCTTCCGGGTCTGGGTGTTGTGGTACCATGGTACTCGTAGTTTCTGATACCCACGGCACAGGGAATCCTAGTGTGGGGTCAGACTATGTATGTGACTGTTGGGTGTTATTTATTTATTTATTCATTACGTAGGTAAATTAGGAAATAGAAGCACTTTACGTGGTTGGTTAAAAAAATATATTGGCGAACCGAAAGCTTATAAAATAGGTACAAAGAAGAACCTTGGTCATTCATTCACATTCTTCCGTCCAAGAGAGAGCAGGTAGGTCAGGTACATCTATACTCAGGAACTTTAGGAAATGGAAAATAATAGAATATTTCTACACAAGCGCGTCAGCTGGATATGCGGAAACTACGTGATCGCTGCTCATCGACATGCAACGACCATCTTTCCTTAGCTTTACCTACTGGTTCCCCAAGGCTGATTTACATTGTTTACGTGAATCTTGCTAGTTTATAGTGAACTTTATGAGTTGGTACATCAATCTTTGGTCAATAAAAAAACATAAATAGTGTCAATAAGCAAACATCATCATCATCTTCCTGCTCTCATCCCACTCTGTCTGGGATCGGCAGAGTTTTGGCTAAGGTATTTTATGATCGGCCGCCTGCCTGACGTCAACCCTCCTTGGGAATACTTGCTTGCTATTTCCTACTTTACCTACATAATGAATAAGCAAACATATTTATAATATTTTAGAGTAGAATTTAGCTACTTCCATAGCGTAAGAGTGGCATGGTTCAAGTCGTCTCTCATGCAGGTTAGGCCATAAAGAACAGGGACAGCTGAGTGAGTGGGCCTTGGACTGAATTGGTGCTCCACAGTTGTAGTTGGTCAAAGATGAGTCTCTTATTCCCAAATTATCACAAAACAACGACCAACTTGGGTCCTGAGTCGGTTGATGGATTTCCAGACCTGCCAAGGCAAAACCTGACGTACATCATATTGTGCGCAGCTATTCAAATGAATCAGGCATCTGCACGATCGCTTTTAGATAACTCTAAAACGGCTGGCAACAAATTTATTCACTCTTACAGACAATTATCATAGATGATCTTATTTTTACTTTGTTAGTTCCCATTCATGTGACTGAACGCTGAAACTTGAAATAATACAGATTGTGACCTGGGATAACACAAAGGAATAACATTCATCAAATGTTTATTTGGCACTCTTGGCATCAATACCATCTTGTGATCTGTTTACCTACCTACTAACCGATGGTAGAATGTGTGCAGATAATGCCTGAGTTAGGTACCTACTGCGAGATGATTGATAGTGTACAAATTTTGTTTTACTATTATTATTTTTATGGTACCTTTAATACTTAGTATATATTTCATAGAGCATTGGTGTAGTATTGTATACTATGCTATGTTACTATTGTTTTAAATAAATTGAAATTGTTATCACGTGTTAAAATCAGGTACTTACCACGCGAGCTGTAGTTATGTCGTTAGATTACTAGCATTATTTAATAAATAAAACCCCTAAAACTTTATATCTTCAGTATAATTGTGTAAATGTAAATGTATTGTAAAAATAAGCACCAACTGTTAGATCCCATTCGTTTAAAACCCAATGTGAATTTACAGCTGAAGACGACTGCTACGATATTAACGTCACAGTCTTGTCGTAATAAAATTGCACATGCAGCCCCCGTGGTTATCAACAACCCTATGGTATGATTTATGACTATCGACCAGAAACAAAGCTTCTTCAAGTACTTACTTAATTCGAGGGCTAGAATAATGAGCGATAATATTTATATTGCAAAACAGTGAAGCAATTTTTACGGTTGCACAGATTTTTATTTTATAAATAACGTCATCTGGAAAATACAGATGAGTTCTTATATTTAAAACGAGTTGTTACCCGCGACTTGGTACGCGTTAGATTCTTTTTGGTTCCTTGAAGGTGAGGGTGAGAAAAACTTGAAAACACATATCCATTCGTTTTGTATGTACCTTGGTATGTAGAGTAAGTATCCATACCGACTTATGCCCCTTACAAACTTTGACAACCCATTTTACCCCTTACCTATTAAGGGTGGTTTTAAATAATCTTGAAACACCTGTCCGTCCATTATTTTTTATTTATAGTATCCAAACCGAGTTTCAAGCTAATCGCACCGAAACTTTGATAGATACCCATTTCACCTCTTTTAAAAGTTGTTTTGAAAATCCTGAAATACGTGTCCATTTTTATTGCATTTATAATATCCAAACCGAGTTTCAAGCCAATCGCACCGTCCTTTAAATAGTTCCAATACAAACTTTCACACTCCATTTCACCCCTTTTTAAGAGTTGTTTTACAAAATTCTGAAACTCGTGTCCATTACTTCTGAATTCACATTATCCGAACTGAGTGACTCTGACTCGGACTCGAATTAATTAATTAAGCTAGAATTAATAATATTATTTAGTAATATTACGTACCTAGAATTTGTGGCAGTGAATACAGCTCGCTTGAGTCTACTTCATCCTCTACTCTTTTTACACTGAACATTATACTCTGCACTTCTACTCCTATTTATCTGAGTTGACAGAGCTTTATTTGCTCGCTGGCTAGATATGTTCTTTCTCATGCAACATCGACAGAACTTACGCCGCTCGTAAATTTTCTGTATTATTTATTCGCACGTGCTTTTACTTGCGCGAGGGGACTTAGCCGTTTCTGAAATTAGCGTGCACAAACGCCTGTGCGTTTGTGCACGTTTATCTATACCTATAAACATTGATATGGGATCTATTGCGTTAATAGATAATAGCTTTTCTCATATATCTTCAATACACAGACATCGATATATGTTACAATTTTATTATAAGTATAGAAGATACAGATGGCTGATAGAATACTACCTAGGTACCTACTTTTTTACTTATATACCTACCCACCTTATTTTTATTTTTGTAAATACCAGTTTATTTATATTTCATATATTAATACGACACCAGCACCCGGAAGAAATATTTGCAGAACATGCAAACATTTCTCCCGCAGCGGGAATCGAACCCGCACCTCCTACATCGCAGCCGAGGTCGTCAAAATTATACTTTCATGTATTCTTTGGACCGTTATGCTAGTATTTGATAAGATTAAGTTTTAGCTAAAGCAACATAATGTATCTACAGACAGCATTATTTAAATGGACATATCTTTACTATTTGTGAAAGGATTTTGATGATAAAACAAACTATATTTTAATCCAGGCTTACCACCAAACATCAATGAAAACCGCATTCAAATCGGTTTAGCCATTTCTGAGATAAGCGTGCAAAAACGCACAGACATACAAATAACAATTGATATGGGTTCTATTTGCGTTAATAGATGCCCCTGAAGATAGTTTTTCTCAAATATCAGTTACAGATTTATTGTTGTATAGATTTTGAATACATCGCAGCCGAGCACGCCGCCGAGGTCGCCAAAATTATACTTTCATGTATTCTTTGGACCATTATGCTAACCTATCTGATAAGATTGAAAAAGTTTTAGACAAAACAACATAATGTACCTACAAACGAGATTCTTTAAATAGACATACTTACCTTTTTTATTTGCGAAAGGATTTTGATAAAACAAACTCTATTTTTTTATCTAGGCTTACCACAAAACATCAATTAGAGATTAGCGTGCACAAACGCACAGACATACAGATAATCATTGATATGGGTTCTATTTGCATTAATATATGCCCCTGAAATTAGTTTTTCTCAAATATAAGTTACAGTTTAATTATTGTATAAATTTTGAATACATAATAAATTCCAACTTTTTTATTTACAAGATTTCCTGCATGTTAAATTTAACTCATTTCTGACTACACCATACGCAAAACCAATTGAGGGCTATGTAGTAAGGTATACCTTACTATTTAACATAATATTAACTTAAATATTACATTATGGTGTATAATTATGTGAATCAGTTCCCTTGTAGATTTTGATCAGTTTTCTTCGACTGATCAAATTTAACAAATGATATGTCGATTAAGGTATCTTTTTTACGTTTCAGTTCCATGTATTTACTTGTTTTTCCATCTTACATACTACATTTTAGTTTATTGTAGGTACATAAAATGTGTAGTCAAAAATAACTTGATTACCTAATTTAACATAACATATTGGTTCCTACAAGCTTAAAGACAATGATTCTAAAACCAATACATTTTAACGGGTGCAAACAATAATGTAAAGACATCCATCGTCATCTCGAAACTTCTCGAAGCCAAGTTGAATATGACATTCTATACGATCAGATAAAAATACAATAGAATATGAATAGCATATGGAAATACAATAGTCACAGACTTTATAAACGGTGTTATTTCTGTCTACTTGAGCGTGGAATCATAAATAATTTAAGTGAAATAATGAAAACCACATATGAAATTCATGATAAATTCACGAATTATGTGTGTTGTTATAACTAAACTAAGGCCTTTTACCATCTATAGTAGATGATTTATACAGCGTCAGGAGGCAACTTTTACCTTCACAGACGGGACATTGTAGTGCCCGGGACGAATTAAGATGGAGTAGGCTTTGTGTTGTTATATATTTTTATTTTTTGTTATATATTTTTCAACTGTGTTAGTTTCATTGTGATATATTTTTCAGTTATGAATATGACTTAATTTAAGTTTTACTATTTGTCTTGTAAATTATTGAACGAACCTAATACGTAGTAGGTTAAGTTAATAAGACTGATTCTTAACAATAACTTTCATTAAAACATTATTTACTTAGTTCTTTAGTACCTAGAAAAGGTAAGACGTTTATTTTATTATTTACCTTGTAATAAATAATAAGTGTCTAAAGTTAATAAAAACTGGTTTTTGACAATTACCCTAAAGTCATTAGTTCAATTTATGTTGTGGTAAGACTGACTTTTGTAATTACGGGGTTATTGTGTAAGATTATCTATGTTTTTTCCTAATATTTCATCGATGTACGTACATACAAGTACATTGTACATTTATGCTCTGTTTATAAAGCTTTTTATTGTGATCTCTTTGCCCTTTAGTAATATTCATGTTTAAAATAGTTAAGTAATACGTGTTTATGAAAAATCAGTGTCGTTTTTGTTCTTTCATATTTAAAAAAATATATTTGTCTTTGACTGTTGTACAGTTTACACCCAACTGCAGAAATGGTATGAAACGGATTTGAAAATAATATTGTTTTGAATTTATAAAATAAATAATATTTACAAAGATGGGCAAAATCGGCTGCTTCTCCCCCGAGCATGTCGTAAAAGTCGACTAAGGAATAGTTATCCTCTCCAACATGATGAGATACAATAAGCAAGTATTCCCAGGGAGGGTTCACGTCAGGCGGGTCTGATACTCTAGTTCGAATGACGTTACCTCGATGTTCATTATCTCGATCTCTCTACCACGACGGTACACTTCATCGATGGGTCGTTACCTCGAAAGATCATCAAAACCAAAGTAAATTCAAATTATTGAAAGGTGTTATAGTAAGTTATCGATCTTAGGATTTAAATGCAAGTTTTCTTATGTTTAATTGTGGCTCTGCCCACCCCATTAGGGATACACAAATCCATCTTAGGATTTAAATCAGAAGTGGCTGCAAGTTTTCTTATGTTTACTTGTGGCTCTGCCCACCCCATTAGGGATACACGTTAATTAATAATTACCTACAAATTGTTTTTTATTAAATTAATCCCACGGATTTTTGTAAAAAAACGACTCTTATCAAATAGTGAATACTTTACGAACACATTGCCATCGGTTCCATGTGTGTTGGTAGGTGCGGACGGAGCCCATACATTTTTGCCCATGGTCCTTGGTCAAGTGGGGTGCCATATTTATAGGCTTTATTTGTAGGTACCTACATTCCAAAATGTATTTGTTTTTTATTTTTATAACTTAGTACATATTTTATTGGGAGTTGGCTCGGGACAGAGATGTCTGGAAATCCATGGGGGAGACCTTTGCCCAGCAGTGGGACGAAACAGGTTAAAAAAAAAAAAAAAAAAAAGTACATATTTTCTATTTTTATAATCATAGCAATCAATGGCAATCAATGGCAATCGCAGAAGATTGAAGACGTCACGACACCGCAAAGGTCAGGCACTTTGTGAGCCAGTCATGCACACAAATAGGTGAGACGAGAATAGCAAAAACAAATGTACAACCCTAACTATTAGGTACTTAGTTTCTTAGTTCCGGCAACTACGTTAGTGATGACGTATTACAAGATGCAGGTCTTTTATATCGATGTATTCTTGTTCGGAGCTTCTCAGTGATCGTGATCGGTTCTTACAGACGCCCTTTATTACTTCTCGTTGGTATTCTTCCGATACGTAAACATCTATGTAGTCTGGGACTTTCGGGTTAGAATATCCATTCTTTTGTTTCGTTTTGTTTCGTTGTGGTACTATGGTACCCGTGGTTTCTGATACCCATGACACAGGGAATCCTAGTGTGGGGTCAGGACTATTTATGTGACTGTTGGGTGTTATTTATTTATTTATTATTTACTTCCCTTGTACTATTCTAACAAGTATCTATCAAATTAGCAATCGATAATCATTGGAGGTGTGAGAAAAGATGCAAGAGTAAAGTACCAAAGTTGCTAACTGATAAACACTTCGATAGCGCGATTTACAACAGCACATAAAGCCAGATACTCATAATCATTACCCGTTTGCAGACATATAATAAAATTTATGCTAATTTTCGCGACCACTCAAACTGTAACCTCGCATGACGATTCTTCCCTTATAGCTTTTAATGTTATCGAATGAATAGTTTCGTAAGGGGCAAAATATTGGAAAAAATCTTTAAAAAAATCTCAAACTAAAATCAAATGCAGCTTTCAAGTTTACGACAATAATACCGCTTGCGGATTGAACATTTATATTATTTATTATAATTTTATGCAGGTCAATCAACTGTAAAGATAATAAACTGTAAAAGTATTTTGCTTGATTTTGCAAATGACCTAGTTACCTAGTTTCCAAATAAAACTTTATGCTTACTCCTATGATTTTGAAGAGAATAGGTGTCATTATTCACCATAGTTATGCCTAACAGTTCATTTACCGTTGAAATACAATATTTATTGTTGATTATTTTAGAATAACGGAATAAATCAATGACATAAACTGGAAAAGCAGCTTTGTTCGACGCCAAAGATTTTTGACCCCATAGAATCGACGATTATTCTACGTCTTTTTAATCTTTCACAAAAGCTGTGTCAGTGAGTACATTATATTTCATAAACTCAGTAGAACTGGTTTCTTCTGTTTTAGTGCTGATGATGAAAAATCATCTTATAACCCCAGAACTACCTCTTTAGTTAGTAAAGCGAAAAACGTGATTGTTCGGAACCTTCATTGGTGCGCGAGTCAAATCGTACTTGACCGGACTTATTTCAACTCAAATAAATTGGCAAATTCTAACCAGACCCTGAATTACATAAAAATGTAATACTTCAATTTTTTTTCCTCACTTTTGCTATAAATTAAAGAGAGCGTGTTCAACCGACCGCGACCGTTTCCTACCTGACAATGTCCTAACACCCGGATGGCGCTACGCATAGTTCAGCTGTCACGGGTCAACGGTATCCAGGACCCGTGAGTTCTGTCTTGTTACAGAAAGAAAAACTGTTGTACCCTTCAAGAAGGGGAAAAGTATAAAAGTGAACGGTGGGGTTTTGTGCGACTCAGTCGCACCGCGCTGTCGACACGCAGCAGCAACCGCTTCGTCAGCTCCGAGCACTCAGGTGAAGTCAAGTGGGCGCGTAAGAAGCGCGTGAAAGTACCCGGTCCGCAGGTCGCTCGGCTCCGGCCCGACACCGGCTCCGCGCAGCCCGCAGGAGGCTCCGGCCCCAAGCCCACCGCCACTCCACTCCACATCTACCAGTCGCTCGCGATCCGCGCCCGCGTCCTCTCACACGCTCGCACCGCATGCTGCCAGAGTAACTTTTTCGCGACAACAATACTACGAACTCCGACTCGATGAGGTAAGTCTGCAACAATATTTATCTTAATTTCTTGGCTGTATTATCAAATTAGCACTGCGATTTTTACTCAAATTATAATAAAAGATGAACATCGCTGATTAGGCATTGACTTAACAAAAATCTCAGTTTATTACTTGGAACATAATAAAACCACGCATTAAAAAACGAGGGGTCATAGTTTATCCGTAATTATTGGCAAGAAGAAAATTCCTCTGATAACTCATTCAAATTGTTTGAATAGGTACTTGCTTATTACAAAAGTATCGTACGGAGTTTGAAGAGCGCTTACGTTTGAGTAGGAAAACAAATGAACGTAACTTTTTAATTATCTTGCCTATAAACGGGAGAAAAAGCAATCACTACGCAACTGTGATAGGTAATGTTAAGTTATTAGTTTGTGCAACAAGTGTTCAAATCAACTTTAGACAGTGGTAGTACCTATCACGCGTGGGTTGCGGCACGCATCGTTAAATTTGATAATTATATTACTGAACAGTTTTACATAATTTCTTCTTGCACGAATCTATTCCTCCTATGTTTTCATACCTAGGCACCTATTACCGTACCTAACTAAACAAAATCGGTAAGTAGTACCGACCTATCTAATTTTATGATTTTAGGGAAAAGCCTTTTAACCGATAGATATAGATGCAGAAAAAAACATTTATGATATTTTTACTGTTTTCCTATCTGTAAATAGGGCCCATATATTCTTGAAGCCGCATCAGGTTGAATCTACTTAGTGGACGCATTATTTTCATTAAACTTGGCTAAAGTCAGTAAGTAACGTAAAAGCATAGCAATCCGGTTTGAAAAGTTGTAACTTAGTCCAATGAGCGTACAGAGATACTCGTGTCAGATGTTTAATTGTAATCTTCAAATGTTGAGATATGATCGAAAATCTGCTGTTCAAAGTGTTTTCTTAATCTATACTAATACTAATCTATACTAATATTATAAAGCTGCAGAGTTTGTTTGTTTGTTTGTTTGTTTGTTTGAACGCGCTAATCTCTGAAACTACTGGTCCGATTTGAATGATTCTTTCAGTGTTGGATAGTCCATTTATCGAGGAAGGCTATAGGCTATGTTTTATTTTTTTCAAAATTAGGGATCCGTAATAAAATTGCTATTTTGTAACACAAGGTGTAAAATCGAAAACCTATTTTTGCGTGCGCTGCAAAAACTATTGACAATAGAACAAAATGATGTACTACGGGTTTGTAGATCCCATTAAGACCTACAAAAAAGTTCGCAAGAACATATATCTAGCTATCATGGTTTAATCACAATAACCGATTTTGTGTTCAAAATAATTATTAAATCGTCTGAAGAAAAAAAAATCTACGTTAAATATGTATCGTAATATTAATCTTTATCGAAATTAAGCATTATGTTATCAAGAGTATTTATGTAGAAGTAAAATACTTTTTGTTTCATCTCAATCGGATATTTCGTTTAAAAGTTATCACGTGTGTAAGATGTTAAGAGTTGGTAGGGAGGCTATAATATAGGCAATATTTTATCTCGGTATTTCCATGGAAACGAGAAAAACGCGGGTGAAACCGCGGGGCACAGCTAGTATTATATAATATTATAAAGCTGCAGTGTTTGTTTGTTTGTTTGAACGCGCTAATCTCTGGAACTACTGGTCCGATTTGAATGATTTTTTCAGTGTTGGGTAGTCCATTTATCGAGGAAGGCTATAGGCTATGTTTTTTTTCAAAATTAGGGATCCGTAATAAAATTGCTATTTTGTAACACAAGGTGTAAAATCGAAAACCTATTTTTGCGTGCGCTGCAAAAACTATTGACAATAGAACAAAATGATGTACTACGGGTTTGTAGATCCCATTAAGACCTACAAAAAAGTCCGCGAAAACATTTATCTAGCTATCATAGTTTAATCACAATAACCGATTTTGTGTTCAAAATAATTATTAAATCGTCTGAAGAAAAAAAAAACTACGTTAAGTATGTATCGTAATAATATTAATATTTATCGAAATTAAGCATTATGTTATCAAGAGTATTTATGTAGAAGTAAAATTTTGTTTCATCTCAATCGGATATTTCGTTTAAAAGTTATCACGTGTGTAAGATGTTAAGAGTTGGTATCTATTAATGAGTTATGGGCCATAGTCCATTTATTGAGGGAGGCTATAATATAGGCAATATTTTATCTCGGTATTTCCACGGAAACGGAAAAAACGCGGGTGAAACCGCGGGGCCCAGCTAGTACTCAATATTAGTTTATGTTGTTTTGTAGTATAAGATGTATTTTTATCCTGCAAATTGACTAGGATAGCTTCACATTCACTTTAACTAATTCTAATAAACTATATATTCTAAAACCTTTTTTTTGTAAATACATACTTATAATACATAATACTACAACACCCAGACCCGGAAGAAATATTTGCAGAGCATGCAAACATATCTCCCGCAGCGGGAATAGAACCCGCGCCTCTTGCGTCTCAGCCGAGAACTCGCCCGCCTCGCCACAGAGGTCTTTACTGTCACAAACTTGTAGGAGACGTAGCAAACACAATGTATTGACCTACCAATTTTCATACAGATTGGATTTACAGTTCAAATGTTATGCTATAAGAAACATATCCACAAACATACAACGCCAAATCACCAAAGTTGCCACTGAGACTTTCTCTTACTTCGCTCGCTCGATCAATTATCAAACAAATTATTCACTACTCTGCCTTCGAAACTGTTTTGTTTTAGACTAAGATAAGACTCCATTTCGTTTGAAAACAGGAACACAAAAGATATCTCCTTAAGAGTACCTACTTAGTACCTACCCAATCCTCACAAAAAGTTTCAAAGATATTCCATTTAAACTCATCTCTCGGCGACAACTTTATGAATTTCGATAAGTACCTACAAAAGGTAAGCTGCGAACAAAATTCAAGGCTGAAGATAAAACAGCGAGCCTTATTTTTTATAATTTATTTATTGCATAAATAAATAAATAATAAATGTGGGGAGATGTGGGGTTTTTGCGGCTAACATTGCTAAATATACCTACTACTAATATCAAAAAAAATAATAATCACTTCGTTGCGTTTTAAAACTAATATAAAAAATGCGAAGTTACCTTCGAAAATCAAGACCTTTTTGTCTGTAAAGGGTTAAGGTATCAAGTTGAATATACCTACCTAATATAAAATGTTAAGGTACATTCCGTAGGGAGTATTGAAAATTCAAGCTAGTCAAGGCAGTTAAAGAATCGGTTATTTTGTTGTCCCAAAAATCTAAAGGGTACTTCCCGTTGACCTAGATTTGAATTTGGAATTTGGCAGGAAGTCAGGTAGGAAAAAATCCGAAACCACTAGTTTGAGCTTTTGACGTGCACTTTAATTTCATTCACCACAGTGGTTCTAAAGAACTATAGTGGCACGACTAGATAGATAATTTTTATCCGAATAATACGCGAGCGAAGCCATAGTGAAAGCTAGTATGTATACAACGTCCTAATGCAATAACGCAAAACCTCAGACACCCCAACTGATTCATTTTATAACCAACCAGCTTGGGCCCGCGGCTTCGTTCGCGTGTTATCTAGACAAAAAGTAGCCTATATTTTATTCCAAGTTTCATTCAAATCCATTCAGTCGTTACGGCGTGATTGAAGCACAAACATACCATCGTCACATCCCCACATCCACACATCCTCACATCCTTACAAACTTTCGCATTATAATCCTACTATAAATGCGAAAGTTTGTGAGGATGTGAAGATGTTTATGCCTCAATCACGCCGTAACGACTGAACGGATTTGAATGAAACTTGGAACATACATAGTACATGTGTGCTGGAATAACACATAGGCTACTTTTTATCTTATATAGAATCTTATCAGGGACGCGCACCTCGCCTTGACGGTACTGTCAAAATGTTTTCCCACGATCTACCTAACTTAATACTAAGACGAAAGTGTCCGAACCGAAACCGAACTAATTTACCGTACTACTGGTAACATACATGCATAAAATCACGCCTGTCTCCCATAGGGATAGGCAGTGACCATCCCTATTTCCTACGATCCTGACACACTTCTTTCGCTTCATTCACTCTCACCACATTCTTCATGCATGCTCGTGGGTTTAAGTTACTCTTGCCTTGTCCCTTTACCAAAACGTCGCCGATTTGGTCTAAGTACGTACGCTTAGGTCTTCCTCTTTCAACGGTCATATTCAAGACCGCGCAGAGTGGAGGGTGACGGGGGAGGCCTTTGCCTAGTAGTAGGACAACCACTTACGTACAGAAAAAGATGCCATCGAGTCCAAAATATTTTATCTAGACCTATTTACAAGGACGGACTTACTCGCTTTCAGTCTCCGACCGAAAAAAAAGGAAAGACGGCGCGCCGCGAACAACAAAAGTGAAGCCACCTTTTTATCTATGTGTGTGTTTTGAGGTTATGTGTTCCAAGTAGCCTAAAATTCATAGTAGGTATGTTAATTAAGAAACGATGAGCGATGAGCATGGTTTTAGTGTAGGTGTGTGCGTGAGCGTGTATGTTAACTTGAAGGAGCACGGTTTTGTGTGGCTTCACTTTTATTGTTCGCGGCGCGGTGTATTTTCTTTTTTTTCGTCTGAGCTTTCAGTGCCTCAAGGTGTCTTCCCCCTCGCTGAACACAGACGTACATAACATTTTTTATGTTATTAGTGATTGTAGCGCTTCAATTTTACTTTTCACTTTTGTAAAGGCTGTTATTATTTTATTTACACGTTTCATCACATTTGTTGGTCCATTTCCACTGCTCCACCGCTGTCGGGGTAGTAGGCGAGAGGTAATCCCGCGGACGTGATGTTGTGTAGCCACCAGCATCATACAGCACTGCAGTCCTGAAGTTTTCCTGAAAACATTGTACGTTGATATTTACATTGTCATCACATCGTGCCAACATTCACACCATTTCAAGTTTCGTGTAATGAAAAGACATAGCTAGTAGTACCCACCAAAAGTAATATGAGGTGAGCCATGCAAGCTTATGATGGTTATAACATGGTGCCTTATATTATAATTTTTAGACTCGGCGTACCGAAAATATCTTTTTTTCGTCAAAAAATTACTCACCAAAAAAGTGGTTGTTAAATCGATTCTAGGTACTGTCAATTCTTATGAAACTGTTTTCAGGTTTTGCATTATTTAATTATTGCGTATTTAATGAAAACCTTTATACTTGAACATAACCTACCTATATATTTCAATTATAATAACGACTGTGATTTATGATGTAAGGAGTTAGGATTAATTAAAAACAACCGCAACAATGAGACCCAGTTACGTATGTTCATAAATATAACTAAACTAGCTGTGCTCCGCGGTTTCACCCGCGTTTTTCTCGTTTCCGTGGAAATGCCGAGACAAAATATTGCCTATATTATAGCCTCCCTCAATAAATGGACTATGGCCCATATCTCATTATTAGGTACCAACTCTTAACATCTTACACACGTGATAACTTTTAAACGAAATATCCGATTGAGATGAATCAAAAAGTATTTTACTTCTACATAAATACTCTTGATAACATAATGCTTAATTTCGATAAAGATTAATATTACGATACATATTTAACGTAGTTTTTTTTTCTTCAGACGATTTAATAATTATTTTGAACACAAAATCGGTTATTGTGATTAAACCATGATAGCTAGATATATGTTCTCGCGGACTTTTTTGTAGGTCTTAATGGGATCTACAAACCCGCAGTACATCATTTTGTTCAATTGTCAATAGTTTTTGCAGCGCACGCAAAAATAGGTTTTCGATTTCACACCTTGTGTTACAAAATAGCAATTTTATTACGGATCCCTAATTTTGAAAAAAATAAAACATAGCCTATAGCCTTCCTCGATAAATGGACTACCCAACACTGAAAGAATCATTCAAATCGGACCAGTAGTTCCAGAGATTAGCGCGTTCAAACAAACAAACTCTGCAGCTTTATAATATTAGTATAGATGTACGACGGTACGGAACCCTTCGTGTGCCAATTCGACTCACACTTGACCAGTTTTATTACGTTTGCTTTACAAAATTCTAAATATTTTTACACGGCGAGGCTGCGATTTCCTTATTTCCGAGGAAGTCGGAAATTCGGAATTATGTACAGAGGGTAATTAAGTACACAGGGAATCAGTATTTTGTATAATATTCTGTTTTCGCATTTATAATATTATCTAATAAATGCGAAAGTTTGAACTGTATGTTTGTGTTTAAATAACACATAAACGGCTAAAACTGGTTTAATTTTTATAAATAATCTTACTAATGTATAGATGGATAATGGATGTTTGTGCTTCAACCACCCCTAAACGACTGATCGGATTTGAATGAATCTTGGAATATACTAATGCATGTGCTGGAATATCATATACCTAGGCTATATTTTATTCGGGTACCACGCGAGCGAAGTCGCGGGCGGCATATTTATGTATATATATTTCGGGATATGTAAAACAGTATCCGTGAAAGTGAAACAGTGAGATAAATAAGGAAATAGACGTAGTAGGTACGTGACCTGGAATAGCACAAAGGCTGACTCTTACCGCTTATTCCTTGCAGATTTGTGAGGATGTTGTTTTAAGATATCTGGTTAGTTCAATGGATGTTATTTTCTTAGGACACAACCAAAAGTTTTATACTTAGATCCTTAAAAATTGTAACTGTTATTCCAATAATATTATATTAAATACCTATGTAATCATCATCATCTTCCTGCCCTTATCCCACTCTATGCGGGGTCGGCACAGCATGTTCCTTGGATCATGCTGTAAGAGTTTTGGCTAAGGTGTTTTATAACCGGCCGCCTGCCTGACGTCAACCCTCTTTGGAAATGCTTGCTTGTTATATCACGTTGGAGATGATACTATCCCTTAGTCGACTTTTACGACATGCTCGGGGAGAGAAGCAGCTGGACCCGTTCTATGCTTTTTCTTTACTTCCAGTCCAGCAGAGAAGTATATTATATTCTAAATATAACTAGCAACCGCTTTGTTTATATATTGTTCATGTATCCTGTCTGCTATGCCTAAGGAGGGAAGAGCTGCTTTGCCGTAACACAGTTTTTTATTTAGCACGGGAGGCACGTTCCTCACTTCATAGTGCTGAGCATTCTGTTACAATCACAGAAATCTAAATAATATTATTTAGATCCCTGTGGTTATAATAATCTAACCAATTATGCATACCCATAGCGTAAGCACTATGAACGTGTATCCATAAGTTTTTGAAAAATAAATTTATTGTTATTATTATTATAAACTCGTGAGCAGAAGCTACTCGAAGTAAAAGAAGGACGAACATCGTTCCATATCGCAGACAGCTCCACGGCTGCGTCGGTGCGTCATTACTAATACCTATTCGATCATAAAAGTCTTTATTTTCTGAGAGTAATCCATCCCATAACCGTAAAATTGACGCTCGGCACTAAAAGCATCCGTGAGCCCCGTCCTATCTTCTAAATATACTAGTAGTTTGCCCCTGAACTCAGATCTCGCGCGACATGTCCTCAATGGGCAAGATTAGCATTCGCAACCTGAGGTTTCTTGTCCTTACACACTTTATTTATGTACAACTTCTCAATAACTAAGGCCTTTTCCATCTATAGTAGATGATTTATACAGCGTCAGGAGGCAACTTTACCTTCATAGACGGGACGCTGTAGTGCCCGGGACGAATTAAGATGGAGTAGGCTTGCCCAGCACCTATTCCATCCTCTCAGCTTAGTCGGCCTTGTCCACAGGACAGACATGGCCAATACGCGCGGAGCTGAATAAGCCGCGGGTTTCCTCACGATGTTTTCCTTCACCGTTTGAGAGTACTGGTATGGTCAATAAAACATTGTCTATTCTATAAAAAGTAAGAGTAGATTACAATATCTTGATAGTACAAAATTAAGACCTTTATGTCGACTCTTAACTTATTACACCGATATCTAGCAAATTTCCAGTCTAACTTGAACTTCGAACACATCGAAACTCGTACTAAAGAGAGCTTAGGTTACAACGGTTTCTTAAAAACTACTTTTTTTGTATTTCAAAAATCTAGGATAAAACATTCATCCTAAGATAAAATATTAAAACTATTTCGAAATCTACTAATAAAGCCCTTTCAAATAGTACCCTCCTAAACACATTTGTACAACTTTTTTTACCCCCAATAATCTTTACAACTTCTTCATTGATTAAGCTCATATGCTTTCCAGCAAAACTTTATTGACCTACCTAGTTTCATACAGATTAGATTTACAGTTCGAAAGTTATGCTCTAACAAACATATGCACAAACATCCAAACGTACAAGCATATAACGCAAAATCAACCAAGTTGCTACTGAGATCTTGGCTCGCTTCGCTCGCTCGATCAATAAAACTCTTCCTTTACTGACTGACTTCTTTTTTCCAATGACTTGGCCTAAACAAATTATAAATTAATGTATTTATCTTGAAAAAGATATATTTACCTATTTCATTTAATATTTTTTTAGGGTTTAAACTTTTTTATTTCAATTGAAACTAATTTAGTAATAAATAAATACAATATGTTTGGCCGGTGACTCTTAGGTACGCCCTTCTCCGTTTCCTGGTTCAGATCCTCTGACTGACTGACAATCAAAGAACAGTCCCCAGGAGTCCTAGAATCATGAAACTTGGTGAGGATATTTATCTTATAGTGTAGGGGTGCACTAGGAAAGGAATTAGTGGAGTTCAACTCCTGAGAAAGATAAAGTTTGTATAAAAATCTTAATGCATTATCTACCTATAGACTCCCATTTGGAAACAGCTAAGAGACGGGCACTATCTACGGAGCACGAACCCACAGACAATAAAATTCCGCGTCAGCTATCTAAATATACAAAAGTCTTACTGACTGACTTGACTGACAATCAACGCACTACATAAACCAAATAAGTCTCCGATTTAAACTTCTGAAGGACGCAGCGAGGAGATGAAGTCTGTATAAAAAAAAGTAATGAAAATTTCTGATACGTCTATCTGTACGTTCGACTGTCCACGGCAGCAGAATCAGATGCGATTTACTAAAAGGCCATTTGTACCATCAAACCAACTCCAATGGATCCGACACATTACCGTCGGACCTTTATATATAATATGTTACTTCAGTATTTGAAATATTCTGAGTCATTGTAATTTTTTTTAAAGTTCTCTTCAAAAATTACCATCTAGCTTAGCAACAGATACCAAACTCAATATAATGCATACTATTGACAAAGACACACAGGCACACAGTTATAATAATAATATTAACTTTAATCAATTAATAATGTGTAATTGTTCGTACATATTCCTACATAATTATGTAGATAGCTAACTGCTGTTTATAGTGTGGTTAATTGGTTATTTATAAAAGCGTGTAGGTACGTTGTATGTGTATGTATATCTACCTAAGTACCTATCTACATTACGTCTTTATATTATGCAAGCCACAAGCTAGATATCAATGTTTTGAAATGCACTCTTAAGGCGCTTCCATCACATTTGATTTAAATAAATTACCAAACAAAATTTTTTTTCTTCATACAACCAACATTTTTAAAGTTTATGATGTTTTTATTACATATGGTCTATGCGGAAAACTATAATAATGATTGGACTAAAAGTTTTCTATTTCAAATAGATGTATTTTTAAATTATGTATTTTACTGTATATTATTTATAACACATGCACCACGACTTATTAAAATAGCACGGCGTCGGTAGCGTGGCGGGCGAATGGTCGGCAGAGGCGCAAAAGGCGTGTGTTTAATTCCCTAACGGGGAACGGTATCCTTAACAGGGTGGGCAGGTATGTATAGGTATATTTTTTATAATTAAATAAATAAATAACACCCAACAGTCACATACATAGTCCTGACCCCACACTAGGATTCCCTGTGTCGTGGGTATCAGAAACTACGAGTACCATGGTACCACAACACCCAGACCCGGAAGAAATATTTACAGATCATGCAAACATTTCTTCCGCAGCGGGAATCGAACCCGCGCCTCTTGCGTCTTTGCCGAGCAATCGCCGGGAGCAGCTCTATTACCCGGACCACAACTTTTTGCGCGAAGTAATGCCTCTTAAATTCTTAATACGCTGTAGAAAACGGTGCATACCTATGCATTAGGGCCTAATAGGTATTTAAGCACTTTCCCACTAGATTTATTTTGTGTATAAGTACGAGTACAATTAAGTGCAGATAAAAGTTTGATAGGTTAATCAATGTATCAATGTATCAATGTTAGTAGCACATATTATTATTATTGTTTATTATAAATTTATATTTCGATCTTAATAAAATTATTTTCCAAGATATTGTGAGAACAAAAACATACATTCGACGTAAATATTACAACCGCTCAAGTTCTCGGGAACTGGCCTAATCACCATAACTTCAGTCGATATCGATTTGAATTGATTTGATTTCATTGCATGACAGACTTCGTTAATATCTTACGATGCGTGTTCCAATACAGCGGTCTTCTCTTCAATTCAAAATGAATGAAGCAGACAATCGTTATCGAGTCGTGTAATTTGTTGAATGTCCTCGTATCAATAATTTGCAATTGTATTTACCTATTTGGCGACCTAGTTTGTACACATAGGTCAACCTATTGATTTATTGTTATAAAGCTTGACGCACACAATCGGCACGGCATGCCAAGGGATCCTTAGGCGTCCTTGGGTATGCCGAGGCGTGCCGATAGTGGGCGATGGGCCACGCTGCCAAAGCAACCCGAAGACTGCCAAGGGGTATTTAGGTATGCCGAGGCGTGCCGATAGTGTGCGCCCGGCCTGAGAGTAACCCCCGAATACTCAAACGCGACTCAGAGTTGAGCACGTCTCAACTCACGGTTTTTTGGAAGCTACATTGAACCTGTATACTATTGGACATTTTGGTAGTTGAACGTAATTATTTCTCCAAGCGATAGAATTCCGTCACTGAAGTTGATCAACTTTCTCAAACTAATGCGAACTATTATAAAACTAATGATGTACTACAATATCTGTAAGTCAATGTTTTTATATTGAGACTGTTATCATTTCACATAGTAGGTAAGTACCTACACCCAAAGGTAGACAGCATCACGTAAGTATTAAATAATGCAATTAGGTACTACACAGGAGCTCCGGGTGAAATCTCCGTGTAAATAACTTAAGTGGTTAGTTAGCAAGTTTTGATTTGATGAACCTTATACACTGGTTCAACATGGGTTTAACTAAGCCTTTTGTCGAAAGCTGGTGTGGGTACGCATTTTGGATAAGATACACGCTGATCAGTAGCCGACCACCTTAATTATCTGCATTGAAATGTGTCATTCTATCAATATATTTTGCATAAGGCATAAATGCTAGCAACGGACAGTGGAGAATGGCACACACAAAAACGGTGGTCTTAGAGTGATGCGAATGATGGTGATGATGAATACATTTTGCAGTACTCAATTTTCAAACGATGCCAAAACTGAACTTTGACATGCTTAGTATTCCTGGGATACTTAGTTTAACGTGGGTAAAATTGGTTGAAAAACGGTGATCGTTTAAGTACTAAAGGCCATTTCTTCCTATCGACCCACCTTCCCACCCACCGCAGCCTGAGGTAAAATTGTAGAAGCGAAAATTTCAAAGTTCTATGTCTACTACTACTGCTAGTCGTGTCACTAGTTTTTTTGAACCAGTGTGGTGAAAAGATTTAAAGTGAAAGTAAAAACAATCTTGTAAAATAGGTGAAATGGGGTACCAATTAAAGTTTGTATTGGAACTTTTAAAGGGCGGCCGGTGCGATACGTATAAAAGAAATCTAACGCGTACGAAGTCGCGGGCAAAATGTAGTAAAAATATAAAAAAATAAAAGGGACCACCATACGAGAAATGTTTATGCATAGGTATGTACGATGGTGACCTTTGTGTGCAAATTCGATTCGAACTTGACCGGTTTTGTATATACGTAGGAACGTCATGAAACGAACTTTGAGCAATGCCAATACTTGAAAAGGCTTCTTTCTGACTAGCGAGTTATAAAGCATTCTTCTTGGAGTTTTTGAAGTTTCGACATTTACTCAAGAACTGAAACTAAGGCAATTAAGATACTTTTTCGCAATACAGTCGCTATGAGCGTTATAACGGAGCTTGCTATCCACCAGTATCCCTAAATCCTTTATGTAAACTCGGGCCAAGACGTCATAGTTAATCATGTAATTTGAAATTAGCTCCGTTTTAGTCCGGGTAAATCTAATTAAATTCGGAGTTTAGGGGAGACCTTTGCCCAGCGGGGGGACGATATAGGTTAATAAAAAAAATCTAATTAAAAAGCACTTTGCAGCATTCAAATTTATGGCATTCTTGTGCACCAATTTGTGAGTAGGTACATCCAATTTTTTTACTGAAATTTGTTTGAGTTGACCACACTCTACATGATGTTAAGTAACAGTAATCCTATCCTACTGTTGATTTTTTGGCTCTTGAAATGAAACTTGGAATATACATTGTAAATGTACCTACTGGATTAACATTTTCAACACGTTTCATTCAAAGCCGTTCAGCCGTTTAGGCGTGAAAGTGTAACAAATATCCATACATACAAACTTTCGCGTTTATAGTAGGATTTTTCATCCGGGTACCACGCGAGCGAAGCCGCGGGCGGCAGCTAGTTTTATATAATAATTAAATATTTGAAAAAGTAGAAAGCTTTCTGCTTTTTCCTACTATCATTTCGATTAAGTGGGTCGCAAACGGTCCTCTTAAAATATCTGGGAGGATAGGTAGGTACTTAAGTAACTTAATTCATTCAACATTTCTGCCGCTTCGGCGGCCGTTGCCGCGGCACACTCGCTACGCTAGTCAAACCTAACCTATCCGACTGAATGATTGTTAAGTTGACCTATCACGAAGTTGACTAATCAAACTTGGTGGACGTTTTGCTAAGTTGACCGACTGCGAAGAAAGCATCCAAACAATCTTAATCAAAAATTATAATGACAAATCCCTCTCAAGGAATTTCCTCTTACTTACTAACAATGGCCTATTCTCATTGAATCACTTATTTCATTCAATGGTCTGTAACTTTGTACCTACATACTTTGTCTATATGTACCTATATAATGTTTGTCATTCAAACCCCCATAATTTGTAATTGTAAAATGTATATAAGTAGGCTCTTAACTACTATTTGTGTTATGAATTGAAAGGTGTTCTAAAGTAAATAGAACAAATAAGTGGAACAAATTTGACCTTTGAAGACGTTCTTACTTCTAACGTACAATGCCCTTTTATTTGTTGGCAAGTACACATAATAACTCTTACGTTACCTACTGACTGCACCACCAACGCACCACCTAAACCATATTCCTGCAAGCACAAAACTTAAAGGGAATATTTTTCTTATGGTGTAGGGTGCTCTAAGACCAAAGACTACCTGGACAGCTGTGGTGAACTGCGACATGGCAGAATGCAACGTTTCCGATGACGACGTCATAGATAGGGCGAAATGGAGGAGGAGTGTGAGGAAGGCTGACCCCACCACCATGTGGGATAAATAGTCGGGAAGAGAGAGAGAAAGAGAGGTGTAGGGTGCACTAAGAAAGGGACTCCCGAAATTTAAATCCGTAGGACGTAGCGTCGTAACCTAACGTCGTAGGTGTTCTACTAGTTTAAAATATACCAGTCTAACAAAGTATAAAGTAGTACCTACTCAATTATTTATCAGATATATAAATCTTGTTAATAGGCAATTAGATATAATTTTACCTTAGGTATACCTAAGTGTTTTGTATTATTTCGCGAGATTTCGAACCGATCATTTACGATTATAATGTTTTAGTAGGTACTGTAGGTACTCGGGCCATTTTCCATCTTTGATTTGTAAAGCGCCAGGAAGGAACTATTTGACTACATTGGCCGCTCTTAAACCAGGGACATTTTCAGATGGAGCAAGCCTGCCCAGCACTTGTAGGTAGGTACTACGCAATTCTTATAACATCAACGTTGTGTTCATTTACAGGGTATTTGTTCATTCATTTACCAACGCGGTACCGTTCGTCTTTTGGTCAAACTACCATACATTGGCACTTTGATAAGCTACGAACATAGACATTACATAGAATGTATTATCTTACTTCTTACTTATATTATAAATGCGAAAGTTTGTGAGTTTGGATGTTTGGATGTTTGGATGTTTGTGCCTCAATCACGCCTAAACGGCTGAACGGATTTGAATGAAACTTGGAATATACATAGTACATGTACATGGATTAACATATAGGCTATTTTTTATCCGGGTACCACGCGAGCGAAGCCGCGGGCGGCAGCTAGTGTTTAATAAATCGAGCATTGCCCGTGGTCCACCTGCGTATCCACCCCATAGGTAATATACCTACACAATACCTACAAGTTGAGTGAAGTTGAAAATACGTTTTTCCTTGGAACTGTTATTTATTACCTGCCCCTGCATCGTTCTACGTGTATTACTTGGAAAAGTAGGTCTTTATATCTTATCGAGTTTTCTAAATTTAGCTTGTTATGTTAGAAGTTGTTGTGTTATTATTGTTTTCTTAAGAATTATAAAATGCTTGTGGTAGGTTACTCAAAATACACTTCATAATTAATGTTAATATAATAACGAATTAGCTTTTCAAGTTGTACAATTTGTAGGACCATTCATCATTTTGAGGAATCCTATTGATTTAATTAACTGGCAGGCTTTGAGTGCATTGGACGTTCCACGCGATGAAAACTGTTAATGTAACTAAATATGATATTAGTAGGTACTTACTTGATTTATGTACTTTTTTAATTTTTGATAAGGAATGATAAAGGGTGATCTTGTAGCAGATTTTGTATGTGTAAATATTACTAATAGCGTGGTATGGGCATTTCATGAGGGGAGATAATAGTCATGTTATGTGGAGAGTTATGAATATGAATGTGGATGTGGATGGATTTAGAGGTAGATAGAGGTAGGCCAAAGAAATGGTGGATGGATAATGTGAAAGAGGACATGGTTAAGAAAGGAGTGAGTACAGAGATAACGACTGTCAAAATGGAATAGAAGAAGAGAACAGCTCGTCGCCGTAGAGCGAAAAGTCACTAACTCGCTATTTGGTCAAAATTGAGTTAAACATATCATGAAAATCACCATTTTTAGTCAGTCTTACCACCATGGCCATAGCTGTCATAGTTTTCATTTCAGAATACGCAAAAAAACACTAATTCTAACTTTGGACTATAATTCTGTAGTCGAAAATTAATTAACTTACTTCTTAGTTATTTTTTCTCTACTTACTTGGAAAAACCGCAATGTGAAACCTAAGTAGAGTTGGTTACGCTTCCTTATTATAAAATAGGTCCTATAAAAGTACAATGATTGCATTTTATTACCAACGATTTTTGTCTCGATTATCTAATTATATTCATTAAAAACGAAAAATAGGTAAAGTAAAGAGTCTAGAATAATCACTAAAATACCTTTTGATTCTTTTAAAACTAGTCTTATTTTAACTAATTCAAGATAATTCTCATTCAAAAAGGCCTACACTTGGGTGAAAAGTCACTAGCTCTATTTAACAATTCAATAACTAAAAATGTCGGTACAGGATTTGAGGGTGAAAAATAACCAAGTGAGTTTTATGTCAAAATCTCTGAAAAAACAACAAATTATATCAAATGAAGTGCTTTAAACCTATGCGCTTAACTATTTCATTTGATATGAGACCATAAAATTTTAAATATATCATACCAAACGTCAGTTATAATTTTTTTTCTTTTGTAAAACTTTGAACCTTCATAACTCAAAACAGCAAATAACCTAGTTAATGACTTTTCGCTCTACGGCGACGACTGTGAACATGATGATTAAATATTTCAAAGGCAGCGACCGGGTGGTGGTCACGCGAGGGTCATTGGTTACCAGGCAGACCCGAAGGCCAGAATCGATTGCATTGGTGCAATCGGTTGGTGCAGGACTAGAAAGAATTTCGTGCTAAAGAGGTGGCCTATATCCGGCAATGGGTGAATGTGGTCGGGCTCATATGAGCCCAACCTGAATCATCATATGATGATAATGATGGTGCAAATATTACTGAAACATCACAAGACACGTTTTCCACATCTTACCCAAATGCAGTTTGTAGTCCTCAGGCAAAGGCCTCCAAAGTTCTGTCTACATCCACCAAACGAAACTTCATCGACCATCTTCGTTTCCTGTTTCTCGTTCCGTGGCCGCCGTCCAAGAAACTTTACTACCCTTACGGTTATGGCCTGCTAATTGCCACTTCAAATTGGTTATTGTAATTAGTAATCAGATAAAAGTAATTGGTAATAGGAATAAAATTAGAAACTAAGCTTTCTAAAAAGCTTTTATTTATTTATCCATTAAATAAAATACGTGTTTAGCATCTTTGTTAAGCCTTCACGTGGTGTCATTGCGACTTGGCTACAGGCTCAGATGCCTCATAAAATGCTAAGGAAATAATTTTTGGTGTTCTACAAGCATTTGCGACCCACACGACGATGGTCATGGCAGACAAGTGTTACTTATAACAGGTGTATTATTATATTGAAAGTGGGCACATCGTGTCAGGGCTTCGTGTGCCTTGGCCAACGTACGCAGGGCCGTGTGAGTAACTAAACAATGTAACTGCGCTCGGATGACGTTATGCAAATTTACCGATTAGATATCTCATAATACTTCACAAGATAAAAATATATAAGTTCACAGTTTTTTCACAAGTCATACCTATGTTTTAAATTGCACTTCTCAATGGGTCGTGCAATAATTTCCTCAATAATCATCATCATCATCTTCCTGTCCCTTATCCCACTCTATGTGGGGTCGGCACAGCATGATCATGTTGAAAGAGTTTTGGTTAAGGTGTTCTTTGACCGGCCCCCTGCCTGACGTCAACCCTCCTTGGGAATACATGCTTATTGTATCTCATTATGTTGGCGAGGATACTATCCCTTAGTCGACTTTTACGACATACTCAGGGAGAGAAGCAGCTGGACGCATACTATGTTTTTTCTTTAGTCCCAGTCCAGTGAAGAAGTATAATATTAATAAATTCCTTCAATAATATTATACCGAAACAACACTAAAGAATAAAAATTGTTAGGTACCCTTACCTAACAATTTATTTAACGGACACTGAAACCCCGGTGGAACGTCACTTTAAACATTTTCCTTCCCATTTTTACAGACAAGTGGGGAATATTTGCGTAGTAGGAGCGAAGCACACTTTTGTCATGTCGGTTTTTCTGCACATTATCAAAAGAAACAAAGTTGAAGTACCGTTATGACTTCTGTCAGGGATATACATTATAATTTTTAAATTATTATTTGAAATATGCAATATTATCAAGTGACCACAATAAGTATAATTTCTGGTTCTGGCTCATTAGAACTTTTTAAACATTATTTTTGAAGATAAATAGACCTCTTTATTTATAAAAGACGGCATTTTCGGTAAACAATTTTAATAGGTAAAATAAAACTTATAAATGAATATAATGTAAAATCAAAATATTCTGAATAAGATTAATTTTAGCAATCTAACGAGTTAACATGGTCAACCTTGCTTGCGGTCGGTAATCTGGAACGATTTTTTATCTTTATACGAACAAAGATGGAAAACACGGTTCATTTTAGTTTTGGTTTTAAACGTGTTTTAATCGGTCAATCGTGTGACACGGTCATTTGATATTTATTCATTTATTCCTCAGTGGATATTAACAGCGGGCGATAAAACATTTGAAAACGAGTAAAGGTAGCGATCGACAAAAGTGTTTGGTAACCTAGATTATATAAAGGACCGTAAATTGAAGAGAACTCAAATTTTTATTTTCTAAATATTTTCTACACAACCCAATGATTGCAATGATGAAACAATGTTCTAATTTCAAAGTGCTCCCAATGCTGCAAATGTAAGTTTGGTTAAGATTAACTCTAACCAATTGTCTTTTGTTGTGAACATCTTGAATTCTTGCTTGAATCAGCAGTAGGCATAGTCATTTAAATAAAATCAAGCGCGTATAAAATTTGGGTGAAATTGTCAAAATATTTACGCTACAACTACATCGATTTGTCCGTGGATGCTAGTAGCACCTGTTCCTGAATTAAAATAATAGCTAGAAGACGTGTCGACAGTAGTCAATCGGCGGTGGCGCGGCATGTCCACTCGTTCCGGTTCGCTGTATTGTTTTAGCATTCCAATAATTAGTGGATATTGCATTCTACTTTACGGTCGCCATGTCCGATCGATGCGGCGCCAAGGTCGAAAAGTGCGTGAATTGATCTGTTTAAATTGCCTATTTGCATACAAATACTTGTGTACCTACTTATTGTTTAAAAATTCTTCAGCTCTGAATTTGGAGGAAACAGGCTATTTTAATGTCGGACTTTGTTTATTTACAGTGGCGACGCAGAGTACAGTCCAACCCACTACAACAACATGAGGAACAACGTGAAGTGAGTACCAGACTTTTTTCTGTATGATAAATCCTAAACTGTTCAATAGAAAGGCGAATCAGTTTCTACTTACGTATGTTTTTACCATCGTGCGAAATGTGATTTCTCGACATTTGTAAAAGTATGTCATCAAAACATATTATGTATTTCGAGAGGACCGTACGTGCCATAGTTAGATAATTAAATTTTGATGATATCAAAGAAGCTAGTCCTGATTATGATGACGCAGTATAAATAAGATAGAGCAAGAACACACAAATTAAATAACAATACTATTATCATCACGACCTTGCAGCACACTTACTACATTCTGCACTATATGATCTGTATGATCATTCTGGGCACATTACACCTACAAGTATGTTTTTTTAACAGGTCTTACTTAAGACCTTATGTTTCTCTGTAGTTCTCATCTTTAGGAGCATAACAACGTTCAGTGTAAGATTATGAAAAGATTATGAAAATCTAGCTATAAACTTAACAAATTCGTAGACTCTGCTTGGCATGTTAACCAACTTTATTAGAAAACTAAATATAAGACAATTACGTCACATGGACGTTTAAACTCAGTATTTTTCCTTGAATATGAAAATAATGCGAACCAATTTCTTTAGCTAGTAGAACAATTAATTAATATTTATTAGAAGCTTGAAATGGCTCGGTGTGAAAAACATGATTTTCTCGTTAGCTCCCCTTGCCGCCTTGTTTTGTCCTGGACGAGATATCTTAGAGGTTGTGCATGGTTGCTCACAAGTAATATTAATGTTTGCAGAATCTACTTTATAAAAAGTTACTTTTAAATAAACATCTCGGTACAAACCCTAGCAATTTAACCACTCCGTAGCAAACAAACTGACCTACTGATAATAAAACACTAAGTTCGACCGTTTGTTTAAATCTCCTTGGTTGTCATAAACAGTCGCCGTTCTATTGTATCTATTGATATTACTAATTATAGTTAACTAAGACAGTTTTTTACAACATTCGTTAAGTTATGTTACTTACTAGCACAGCACTGCCAGTATACAAGTTCTTTTGGCCATCTTTGGCAAATTGACAGTATAAATATTAAATATAGCAAATTCATAGTTCATTCAACTCTGAACTCGGAGCTCGTAACGGTAGAAGTGCATTATGCTCGCATAGTCCTGCCGGCAACCTTGCTGGCTGTCCCCGGCCCCGTGAAACACCGTTACCCACACCGCATCCACAGACTGAGAATTTGTTTAGTCCTTTATTAGAAAGGCGAGGCATTGTTCGGCAGTTGGATTAGTTCCAAGCATTGTTTGTTATCACTAAAGCACCACTGTTCAGCATTCGTTGTAACTAGTTATTTGCGAAATTGAGAAACTTTTTCAATACATAGTACTTACCTATATATACATTTTATCACATCAATTTCAAAAGAGCTGGTTGGTTCCTCGTAAACAGGGACCAAAACTAGCTCTTTAATCTCTAGGGACTAAAAGTGATTTAAATTTGGATTGTGGATAGGTATTGTTAGTACCTAAATGTTCCAATCATCAAAGAGATCGATCACAAACATTGTGTGAACGAGCATCTAAATATCTGTGTCATAAAAACTGAAATTAAAATAAATAAACGTACTATTCTTATTTACTGGTGGTCTAGTGGTAACGGCCCCCCTTCCGATCCTAAGGTGGTGTGTTCGAATCCGTTCGAGTACTGATGGATTTTTCTGGTCGAAAAATTAATGTGCGTTTTATACTTGTAAATATATAGTGTACCAGTAATAAGTTCGAAAGCATGTGACAAATGCACGACAGGAGCCTTTGAGGCGCATCTTAAAGTCCTTTCACCACACTGGTGGAATAGTGACACAATTTTTAGTATAGGTGCATATTTATAAGTTGCACTAATCTTACTCATTTTCTCATAAAGGGTGATAAAAAGTAGAGAATCCACCTCGGGAGCAACACTATTTTAAACTCGAATGACGTACCTTCACTGCCCTCAGGATTCAAAGAAACACTTTCGCTTATACAGCGTCAGGAGGCAACTTTTACCTTCACAGATGGGACGCTGTAGTGCCTGGGACGAATTAAGATGGAGTAGGCTTGCTCAGCACCTATTCCATCCTCTCAGCTTAGTCGGCCTTGTCCACAGGAAAGACATGGTCAATACGTGCGGAGCTGACTAAGCCGCGGGTTTCCTCACGATGTTTTCCTTCGCCGTTTGAGAGTACTGGTATAGCGCACATAAATTTTTCGCACAGAAAAATCCATTGGTACACGACTGGATTTGAACCCACGACCTTAGAATCGGAAGGTGGGGTCACTACCACCTAGACCACCAGTGCTCTTATTTAAACATTTCAATATCTACTTAGTTCTTTTTTGATAAAGAAAAATTGAGTATCTAAGTAGTAATACCTACCTAGTAGAGCAACGTGTGGGTAGACAACGTAATAAATATAATTTAGGCACAGTTCGATTGTTTTACAACCTCACGCCCATTTGGATATCGGGCCAGGGCCAGCTTTATGTTATTCAAAATGGTTTATTGACCTTTTGCCAAAGACAACGAACTTGGTGGAACCGGTCTTCGTGTGACAGAAAAATTATGTTCACTAATATCCGATGGCTGGTATAGTCTAAGTGTATAGTATAGCTACCTAGTTGCATAACTGCTTGCATAAGTTGCAAGACTGGTTGTGCCAGTAAAAGCTATGATAGCCTTAGGCGCGATTTCACCAAACTTTTTTTAACAAAGGATTATACTAATCGGGCATCAAAATTACTAAGAATGTTAAGGTGTATATTTCGTTTAGCTGGTTGATATGACTGTCATTGTGATGGCGGCGCGGACTTTTCGATTTTTTTATTTCTATTGTTGGGTGCATAACATAAAGTAAACATATTATATAATAGGAAGATATACATAGAATATATCAGTAAAATGAAAGCATTCGACGCCATTCAACGAAACTTGTAACTTCCGTGGCGGAAGAGTAATCGGCTGAGAAGTAGGAGGTACAAATTCAATCTCCGTAGCAGGCTTACGAAAGCTTGCACTAAAATCGAGGTCATCATATTCTTCAAAGTAGTTTCGAAGTGTTTTATTATTCAGGGATAGCGTAAAGTGTTCTCCAAATTCTCAATATTTTCTAAAACATTTTCTTCTTCAAAAATAATAGGTATTATGAGCCGCGTCCATTTTGATATAAATTTCACAACTTAATCGACTGTTATTGACCAGCGGTTAGATTTGACGGAGGAAGATAATCCTTTGTTAGGGCTTGGTGGGACACAAAACAACCTTAATAGTCTGTTAAATGATTAACAGTCTGTATAACACAATAATGCAACTGACAGAGCATGGTGAAACAAGCCCTTAGGCGGATGTAACCTTCCTAAATGAAGTGCATTAAGATGCTGATGTATGAAAATAAAACATAAATATTTGCGTTCACATATCATATTATAGATCTAGACAATACAATACTACCGAGGCATGTGGCCACGTGGTGCGACAGCATTGTCCAATCAATCGAACTACGTGACCTTTTTCTTCGAGCTCTTGCCATCAATCGAACCACTATGTTCTTACATTCCTTATGATACAATCATTCGGATTATTATACCTAACTAAACTAGGTAGACCAGATCTAGGTAGTCCAGAGTCTAATACCTATCTTAAAAGGACTGTCTGTGCCGTGGATAAAAAGGAAGTATCAGGTTTATCCCCATTGCTTAAGTAATTGTAGAAACAACGCAAATTGTGTGTACATTCACGTTCCAACTCCAAGTTTCCTTAGATAGTGGCAATAGTCTAGTAACAAAACAAATCGACCTCAAAATACACAATTAACCTATCTCATCCGCACTAAGTGGGAGCGTGATTGAAAACATTTAGTTTCCCCGAGTGATTTCCTCGCCTTGAAGTGCTTAGAGCCACTTAACGATGTCCTCAACGCTTTAACGTTGAACTAAAACCAGTTACCAAGCGACAGCTACATCTAATGTACTTACCACTGGTTCTTCTTTTGATGTTCCTATTTCATTGTAATGTAGGCACTCATTTGGAATATCAAACAAAATGCTGCCATAATGAGACACGTTGCTAATTGAAACCCCTAATTAAGTGTAGCATAGAAACTCTAGTATTTACGAGCGATTTAGAAGTGTGGTTGTTTGTAATATTTTTTAAACTCTCGCGATTTGTTTACATGATTAGAGTAAAACTTTAAAATGCGTGATAAAATAAATTTTATAAACTGCCTAATCATATTTATCTATCCCAATAAAAACATTAAAATGTTTCAGTTATCACAAAGTCCAATAATAATAATTAATAAATAAATAGTAATAATTTAATTTGCGTAATACAAACTTTTACGTCACGTCCTATCGTTAACGTTATGCCTAATGGTGGGAATGTATTCGCTGCAAATTAATGAATCGAAAGTAATCGATTAGACTTACTAGCTAAAAAGCCTTATGGTTGGGTAGTTAGGGATTAAAACGTTATTTTAGTAGTTCTCATATTATTAATAGCTACCAGCTTAAGCAGTTTCAATTTCAGGCAAAAATACCATACAAAATTTTTTGCAAAAATAAAATATCCACGTCATATAAATCGATTAAGACTTTTCATTAAGTAAGTAAAGTCGATTGTTATAAGACATCACAAAAATTTATGTCAACTCACTGTCAAAAGTAAAATACGAGTATTACTTATACTTACCTATGTATAAGATTGAAAAATGTCACTTAGATATTTGGTTCAGGTTACCTATTTTGGATGGATCGACACAACTATGGATTGAATCCTGTTGATTTATTAAAAAGTTTAAAAACTATACGATAAAATTGTCTTAAAATTTGTGAAACACGGTATAAAGTTATGGCCTAATAACTCGCCTCTTACAAGTAGGTATACGAATGCCTTATAATTAGAGCTGCTGGGAAATCCTTTGTGGTTTGTAGATAACATGCACCTCTTGTATTGTGGTATGCCAATTACCTCACAAATTCATACTTACCTATGTGATACTTCCACCGCCGCGGCTTCGCTAGCTTGTAAAACATTTTAAATTATGAGTTCTACCTGTGTTTCGTTTATATGGAATAAGGTAGTAAATATATAATAAAAACAAGTGCACCTAACAAAAAATAAAAAAATACCTGTAAACCATAAATACCTATAAGGTGAACCTGGTGGCTTATTTTAACACACAGTTTACCCTCCCTTTATCCTTTTTGGCTATAATAATGTTTCCACTAGACAAAATATCAGTACTCTCAAATGGTGAAGGAAAACATCGTGAGGAAACCCGCGGCTTAGTCAGCTCCGCACGTATTGACCATGTCTTTCCTGTGGACAAGGCCGACTAAGCTGAGAGGATGGTATAGGTGCTGGACAAGCCTACTCCATCTTAATTCGTCCCAGGCACTACAGCGTCCCGTTTGTGAAGGTAGAAAGTTGCCTCCTGACGCTGTATAAATCATCTACTATATAATGGTTAAAGGCCTTAGACAAAATATACTTATTAGTTTTAAATGTTACACAAAAACTATTTCAAATGTGAAAAAGTTTGTTAGAAATTAAAATGAATTCGGATTTCTATACAAATTCGCCTGCAATGTTTAGATCATCGACCGCAGGCAAGACCCAAAAGGATAGTGACGTTACTCTTGGATAGCTTGAAGTAATTATCTTTTGTCCAAGCTTAGCGCCAGCCCTCAAGGTCATAATGGGCATAAGTTAGTCTTTATTGGATAACTCCTCACAAAGGAGTCACCAAATCTCTCCTTAAGGTTTCCATTATATGTACCTGTAGGTGAACGCAGCCAGCGCACCGTCAGGCCTTTTGCCAATCGTCACCATTATGATGTCCTCCTTGACATGTCCGTCAACGGCAAACCTTGTTAGGACATGTGAGGGAATATGGTTTGCAAAGCCGAGTTTAGTTTGAAAGTTCCTTCCTAACTTGACATTGGACATAATCCAACCTTAATAACCTACCTACCTACTTGCAAATAACGATCCATGTTATGTAAACCAAGAACCGAAAACACGACATAAATTTTCACAGCATTATGTCTGATATTATTTAAACAGTGCAAAGGAAATGAACTAGTGTCGGGCACATTATTGTGGTCAGGTAAATTATTTTATGCATATCAAAGTGACATTGTTTTTTAAACAAAGTCCTTGGTTACTGTACAATGTAGGTACTCCATAACGGTTTACGTACCGTTTCATCGTTAGTTTCACATATTCGAATACATAGAACCATTTGCTTATTAGAATTGATGTAGATTTGTAGGACCCGAAGTCGTACAATTTTTTGTTAACATTGTTGAAATAGCAGTAGACAACACTATTACGAGTAAATGAGAGAGATTAGGTACTCCTGTTAAATAAGTAATATAATTATTGATCGCATGGGACGGGAAGGCAGGTTTATTATTATTGACATCTACATACAAGAAAGCACCAGTATCTAACAGAACCCACAGTTGACGACCTCGACCTCGACTGACGACGAGAGTGCTCGGCTGAGACCCATGAGGCGCGGGTTCGATTCCCGCTGCGGGAGAAATGTTTGCAAGATCTGCAAATGTTTCTTCCGAGTCTGAGTGTTGTAATATTATACATAGTAAGTACAGGTTCTTATGTATTTACAAAAAAGTATTTTAAGTAGTTATATCAGCCATCTGGTTCCCATAATACAAGCTTTGCTTAGTTTGGGGCTAGATGGCGCTGTGTGAAATGTCCACAAATATTTAAAAAAACCGGAAACACGCTATACTTACATACTAAACGTTTGGCCACTCCACTCTTTGTTGTTACTTCTCCAAAGGCAATTATAATAATTTTCATTTAAAATGAGTCTTTTTCACTCGATATGTTTGATGGTACACATTTAGATGCGAAACACCAAATACGCATTCTTATTCGTTATTGATAAAAAGGAATGCCTGGGTTAAAAACCACAAATTGTTACTCAAAGCTGCTATGTTAAGTCCGTGTAGTGTGAAATCCCAGTTACAAAAGAATTGGGTGGCGGCCAAAATCTTTTTCTATCAATGATTGTCTCGCCTACAAATCGGTTACATTTGTTTCAAAATTCATTGCCTCTTCACTTGGCAATGAATTTTGAAACGGTCATATTTCATCAGACGTTAGTAAGGTAGGTTAACTATTAAAATAAATATACACAAATAGTTCCCACAAGGCTCGAATGAATTCAGTCCCATTACAGAAATTCAGGCCCGGAAATTTGTTTTTGTTACTATTTGAAATTGTTGTACATAAAATTGTTACACTTTGTTCTTTTATTTTACTCTATTTATAGCATAAAACTACTTCACACAATTACCTTTTTATAAGTGTACCTACCTACCAAGAGAACTAAATAAACTAACTAAACAGACTTCTCAGCTCACCATAAAATTTTGTGTAGATACTTACTTTTTATACAAAATTGTATACCTTTGCTCCGTCCAATCCTTTAAATTTTGTGATGTCCTTAAACGTTACCGATTTCGATTTCTTATAACAATCGATTTTACACAATGAAGAAGTCTTAATAGATTTAAGACATTGCTATTTTATTTTTGCTATATATTTTGTATTATTTTATTACATTGTTTCATGAAAATCCAAGAAAGAAAAAAGCAGTCTATTTATGATTAAAGTTTAAAATCAACACTTAAAATTAGTTTACTTCTGAACTTTGTTTAGTCCAGTTTCAAAATGCAATAGAATAAAATTTACTTAATTTTAATATAGAATGGCACAACGACTGACATAATCAAATGTTTGCAATAAGGAAATCTTACATCCGGCCTTCTAAAATAAAACCGCGGGGTGATCCCCGCGGTTTTAGCAAACTAACTGGTGGTAGTTTGCTAAAATATTAAGAAAAAAATTTTATTTCCTAAAGTATTATAAGGCTTTTTAGCTAATGTAGCTATAGTATGTCTAATTGATTACTTTCGATTATTTAATTTGCAGCGAAAACATTCGGTCCCATCACTAGGTATGTAGAACGTGACGTAAAAGTTTGTAATACGCAAATAAATTATTATTGAAATTTGTGAAAACTTTAAGGCATATTAATGTTTTTTTTTTGGGTGATAAATATGATACTTATGTAAATACGATTAGGCAGTTTATATATTATATATTTATTTTACCAAGCATTTAAGTTTACTTTTATCGACTAAGGGACAGTATCCTCCAACATAATGGGATACAATAAGTATACCCAAGGAGGGTTGACGTCAGGCAGGCGGCCGATCATAAAAAAAAACCTTAGAAATTCTTACAGCATGATCCAAGAATCATGCTGTGCCGACCCAACATAGGGTGGGATAAAGGCAGGAAGATGATGATTTAAGTTTTTTACCTTTAAAATCATGGAACAGTTACGTTCTCAAGTTATCAGCTCTCAGCTGTCAAAAAGAATTGGACGGTGGATCTGCCCAATGAAAATAGCTAATAGCAAATAGTTTAAAGTAGCTATTAGCAAAGTGTGGTAGAAAAATAAAAATAAAATTGTTCTAATATATTTTATTGGACCCCGACGAAAACAGAACGTACGTACTATGTGTGTGTTGTGTGTATCTGTGGCATCGAAGCTTTGAAACGAATTAAAGGTGACTGTTGTTCTTGGCAAGAAAATCGGTTCAGCCGTTCGAAGTTCACCAGTTCGTGTTTAGTTGTTGAAGGGATTCGAATAACTTCTATAGGTCTGATAGAATCGTTTGATTTTCTGTTACTTCAATGATATTGTAAGAACAATAAAACTTTGACCTGATGCTGTAGCATCATAGAAATCTCTAAGATACACAACTCCAACTTACAATGGAAGTTACGTTTTTGGGCTCAATGGACTTCAATGAATAAGATACCTATTCATAGATGGTGATGGTAATCAGGGCGGGTTCCGTACCCTAAGGGTGCCAACGGAACCTTTTTGCTAAGCCTCTGCTGTTCGTCTATCTCTTCTGTCTGTCTGTTCTGTCTGTTCGGCTGTATCTCATGAATCGCAATAGGTAGAGAGTTGAACCCTTCGTGTGCGAATTCGACTCGCACTTGACCGGGTTTTATTTGTGTTGTCGAGGGCTTTTAAATTGTATTTTTTTTGTTCCAAAACAAAATTTATGTTTCTCTTCATTAAAGGAAAACCCACGTCATTTTGCCCTAACGACCACTCTAAGCAATTTATACTTATAGAGGTATATATTACAATGCCCTCAAGGCTATAATTGCTTGAAAAAATGCTCGAGTAGGAACATCTCTAGGGGTTAAAAAGTAATTACCTTCCCGGGAAACCAAATTTAACCATGATTACAATCAATGAGGAAGACGACAGTTTTAAATCTGTTTTAAAATAAGCTTTGAGAAAAAGGATTCACATGTTAGCCTACATAATACCTACTGATGTCAAATGTATATGCTCTAAGTTGTACTACAGAAAAGAGGGGACTCTCCTAATACAGGTCACACGACTTAAAAGGAGAGATCCTAAACCACGTATTTTACACACTTGTAATATTGAATAAATACTTTTACTTTACCTTATACTTTATATTTATTATTACTTCAAGACGTTGGGAGCAAGTGGAAAATCAAGTATTTTGAGGTCTTTTTGACATTTCATCTCTGTGTTACTTCTAATGTTTCAACTCTAATTTGTTGCAGGCTAGATCCTCTTATAGATTCAAGGCTGATCATTCTAAAAGTAGCTTATAGGTAAGTTCTTACACACGTGTGTATAGGATGTAATAATAATGATAGTAATTACGAAGACGTATAAAACCACGTCCATGAAATGAAGTCCAGCAATCTCTGTATAGATCTTGTTACGAACCTTATCGACCACCAATTGATTCATTGTCTCCAAGTTTTATGGCTTTTCAAGTTTCGTTGTTTCCAGAGTTGCAAATATTACTTGCTTACTTCTACTATTACCTAATACTGGTCGTGTCACTATTTATTTCGAACCAGTGCGGTGAAAGGATTTAAAGTTCGCCTCAAAGGCTCTTATCATTCACTTGACACATGTTAGGCTATAAGGTTTAGGTCATTACTTTAGGTTATACGAAATGCCCGTTTCATTACGATGTTTTCCACCGTTTGAGAGTACTAGTATAGCGCCCATAAACTTTTCGAACGAAAAAATCCATTGTTGCAATACCAGATTTTAACCCACGACCATAGGATCGGAAGGCGGGGCGGCTACCACTAGACCACCAGTGCTCTCAGTACTACTAAATGCCAAGTAGGTAATACATATTTTGCAACAAAAACACATTATGAAGTTTTCATATTTTTAATGTAAGATATTATCATCATCATCATCATCTTCCTGCCCTTATGCCACTCTACGTGGGGTCGGCACAGCATGACCCTTGGATCATGGTGTAAGAGTTTTGGCTAAGGTATTTTATGACCGGCCGTCAACCTTCCTTGGGAATACTTGCTTATTGTATCTCATCATGTTGGAGGACAATATCCCTTAGTCGACTTTTACGATATGCTCGGGGAGAAAAGCAGCTGGACGCATTCCGACGGATAATATCACAATACAAAAAGGTTTCCTTTTGGGGAGTATGATACAAGATGTCGATAATAGCAATTCTACAGTGTTAAAACTGTTGATAAGCACAGGGCACCTATAATAACCACTCGCTTTAAAATAAATAGTAAACGCCTCAAAATGGTAAGGCCTTGTGTATGCTCGTTTCTTTCAGGCAGAACGGCCACCCAGAATAAATATTTAATTTTTTCAAGGATGCCCTTGCAAGGGTTACCCGTATGTTATTATCTAGTGTTCGAGTAAATCGCCACTCATTCTGGACGGTTGATCAATCAGCCCGACAAACGGAAATGACAAAACTGTGGTTAAAGTAATGGTTTCCTTTAGACTTTGGAACCTTAAAAGCCCCTGGGGACTGAATAGGAACACGTAACGTCTGGGACATCAAGTACAAATATTTTCGCCTAACACATAAAACTTTTAAGTAAACATTTCGTGAAATTCTAATTATCTTCGATTTTCGAGGACGTCTACCAAGTTTGGGAATACAGTTCATAGAAATTTTACCTGAGGGAAATCTCACAGTAGACTTTCAACTTTATAATCATAACTAGTTCTTCTAATCATAATACGAGTACTATATTAAAAAAATACTTTGTTGTGACTGACCTATGATCATCTATGATAGACTACGCAAAGCCTAAACCACTGGTCCTAGAAGCTCGAAATTTGGAGGGTGCATTGCATACCTTATAACACGTTGACGTACACCAAAAAAGAATATTTGAAAACTCTACCCCTAAGGGGGTGAAATAGAGTGAAAACGTTTGTATGAAAAATCATATTCCTTGAACTTAATACTCTTCAATACATTTTATAAAAGTCTCTGGTAAAATATTTTCTAAAGTACCCTCGAAACGGAGTGTAGGGATAATTAAAGATTGGGAACTTTTTAGTGGGTGGTACGATTTGCTTTAAACTCTATAAGTAATAATCAATGCTATTCAAACACGAGATGCAAAAGTATCTAGGTACACTACGCGTACTCTATGCGAGTGAAACCGCGGGCGTCTGCTAGTGACTTATAAAGGTACTACATACTGCATGCCGTCAGTAGGTAGATACCTCAGGATTCTATGAATATTTAGGAGAACATTCTTAGTAATTTTCATTTAGTCTAATGAGAATGGAGCAGGAATCCCTCGTGATTTCTTCTCGTTTGGTGCCAAGTTGCGAGTACAGAAAATTGGGTTACCAAAACAAATTGAAAAATTTCAAGGTAATTTTCTCCTTCAAGAATAATAACTTTTAAATTCTTAGGTAGATAAGTCGGTACTTCGTACAATTTAAAATGTTTTTATCGTTCCGTTCGAACTCCAAAGGAACCTTTAGGTAAAGTATTTATAGGTCCGAAGTATTTTATTCGCAGACGATTTATCAAGCTGAGATTTAGCGCAATACTTAGATACTACATATTAGTGCATCGTATTATTGAGCAAATTTTAATCAGACGCAAATCTAACCAAAAGGAGACATAATCCATTTCAGAAATATAAAGATTATTGTTATTTTAATTAGCGTTAAGCATTTGAAAAACAACGATCATGAAATTACGTTTTTTTACAGACCCACGTTTTGGAATAAAAGGACGCCGATGGAGAAGAGGCTACTTATCCTGTCCGGGGTGGCTAGCCTGTTGGCCTTCATCTTTCTCATCGCGTTCATCTCCAGCGTGGTCATTAACAAGCAATCCGATGAAAATGGTATGTATTATGTTCAATAAACACACCAATGTACTGTGAAACCCAGTAGTGGTAGCCAAAAGTTCAATATCACACCCACAGTTTAGTAATTGCCCTTTTAAAAATTGATTAATCATATTCAGCTTCGCTTAAAAAACAAACCTCAACCAAAGCTTTCAGAATCAAATCACAAAAAAACATTTTTATTAAATTTTTTAAGTAAAAATGTTTTATGGGTCAAGTTTTCACCCATTGAATGATGGCGATAGCAATAATACAGATAGACACTCGGAACACATTACATCACGCTCAGTTTGTAATAATAAGTACAATAGAATCACGTTTGTCATTTTGTTGCAATAAAACTTTGTTTATTAATAAATAACCAAGGCTGACCGTAGTGAACGTATAAGCCAAAAACTTTCAAATAAGCCTAAATTAGCATTTGTGGTCGACAACATCATAACAGTCGCGGACAAAATCAAGGACAGACAAGGACATGAGACGCACATTATCGCAGCAGGGAGGTAAAATCGAAAAGATGCCTTGACCGTTATCAAGTTCAAATGATGAGTCTTGTTGGTATTCATGTAATTCAACTCGTCTATGCTGCAGGTACGAGTACCTACATGTATTACCAATAGATACCTAAAATTATACTACTCAAAAATTTTTATCTGATAATAATTCAATCTCTATTTATGGAGTTCCATACAAATAATAGCTGACCCAGCAAACTTCGTACCGCCTTAGAATAATGCAAATAATAATGCAAATTTTCAAATCTTTTAATAGTTATTCTGCTATTCGGGGCGGAGACAAATCCAACAAATCAAGAATCATGAAAATCGGTCTCGAATTTTTCGAGTTATAAATGGTGTAAATAGCACGACTTTGTTTTATGTATATAAAAAATAGATATCGTATGTATGCGAAACCAGAGAATACAAAAATACCTAGAAGGTGAAACGTTAAATTCAATACAGTAAAATAATTGCCATGGATATCAGCCATGCGGAAACTAAACAGCTAGAGGAAGTGTGCGATTGATCGGTTGACGTGAAGACGTGATTGAAATTCGCACATCACTGCGCAAGATTCATCTCGCGGAAACGTTCTGCTGCCTTCCTTACACTTTCCGATTTAAAATTAAGTTACAAAAGACATTACGGTGGGCATTATAACACTTATTACGGCTGGTATTACAAAATGTTTCAATCACGAAGAGTTGCAACAGCCACGGTTTATTGCATTGCACGTGCCTTTGATATTCGCAAAATAGTTAAACCAGAAAAGGTCAGTCATGTACCAAGTAAATTGGCTATGTTATTAAATTATACTTACTCTAAATGCAAGTAAAAATAATGTATGTAATAAATATACCTGGAGCTCCACAGTAAAAAGCTATGCTCACCCAATGGAGCGTACCTAATAAACGCTTTCCTATCAATAATATCTCGTTCCAGTGTTTTTGCGTTGGTAATAGCATACAGATCTGTGGTAGGTCAGTGAGACTGGTTGGGCTTATAACTTTATAATATTTATTAACTGCCGCCCGCAGCTTCGCTCGCGTTGTACCCGGATAAAAAGTAGCCTATATGTTATTCCAGTACACGTACTATGTATATTTCAAGTTTCATTGAAATCCGTGCAGCCGTTTAGGTGTGATTGAGGCACATACATACAAACATCCTGACAAACTTTCGCATTTATTATATAAGTAAGATTGCTCGCTACCAACTAACCATACTCGTACGTAACTTACCTAGAGTTTAAGAAATAAAATGTTTGTGACAATATTTAACAAAATATATTATACCCAGTAAAGTAAGCAAGTGTGATTTCTCCGAATGTCAAAATTGTACCTACCATGGTAATATAATAAAGGTTAAATAAAGGAAGTCGCGGAAAGTCAAGTCAAGTCTCTGCCGAAAGAAAAGGCCAAGTTCAGACAAAATCTAGGTCATTATCAACCAGTTACTTCACATGACGTTATGTGAATACAAAGAGGAAAATCCGTTTTTTATTCAAAATAAAATCATGGCTTTTAAATATGTGCATTTAAGATCTCACCAATTAACTTAACATCGTTTACTATAAATTAAAGTAATTATTATAGATATCCAACTAAAATCGCTATTGTACTGTTGGGACCCTAGATGATATCGGTACGAAAATGTTTCCCAAAACGCAATAATAGCGCATCCTAATGCCTATAATATGACGTTCGGCATAGCCTCTCTTCGACTTTTTTACAATAAGATAGATACTAACCTAGGTAATTGTTTACTTTTTTTAATAAAATTAAGGGGATCCTCATAGAAGAGATGCATTTTTTTTGCTTGATTTTAATCGGGAATGTGCTGCCTATAATAAATAGGTGGCATACAAGAAACATTTATGTACGTGTACGGAACCTTTCATATGCGACTCGCACTTGACCGGATTATTTTTTTCTTCTAAAAGTCGTGATAACGTTTTTGAGTTAAATGAGAAAAGTAGCAATTTCTCACAAGCGAGTCATATCGGGCTCATTCTTGCAATAAATAATAATAAGCGAAAATGGAGAATGCCGGATTCATAGACTCATTAATTCTTGCAGCAATCATCAGAAAATGTAAGAATAATATGTAGATTTCAGTTTAAACTTGGTTGGAAAGGTAGGTATTAAGATTTTGGTGGCCTGGATGAAATTAGAAGATAAGAGAGAATGGCTAAAACAAAGGGAGGATTATACCCAGAACAGGATGAGATCCGACTGAGGGTGGCCTGCGAATACTGATAGGCAAAATACCTTAGTCACAATCACAATACTGAGACTACAGAAATTGAAACGAAAAAAAAACATTATAGCTTTCAAAATGCGCAATAGCCAATGGTTTCATTGACACGTACTTGCAAATATTCAGAACAAACAATGACGCTTGTAGTCGTACAAGCATATCTTGCGATATTTTTGAGTGTATACTTTGGGTTAATATCTTTATTAACAGAATGAAACTTACAACTAATACAAATATAATTTACAAAATACAAAAGAAACAGTCGAGCTATGTAAAGGCCGTTGCAAACGGTCTATAGATAGCTTACCTGATCCAGATCGTCTGAAGGTGGAAGCGTTGAAAAAAAATAAGTAAACGAATGGTATTGTAGGCCTAATCATAATAATATATTTCATACGGTATAATTAAAGGGGTTACCTTGTTAAGTGATTTCTCTTTGGTAGGCAGGTATTAGGTACTCGTATCATGGAGCATGCAGCAGCATGGAGCATATAACCGAATTATAATATTCGGTTATATGCTCGATGACTCGTATCTAATGATTAAGTGTATTATAGACAATTATAGTTTTACTTAATCTGCCTTTATTTTATTACTATATTGAACTTACGATTTTTAACCTAGATCCATCAAAAATCGGCACTTACTTAAGTCGTTTATAAAAGAAAACCTGTTTTATAGATAACAGTTCAGCCCCCATGTTCAGCTATTTAGAGCTGAACAAACCCCTGCTTTCTATTCACACGTGTCGCGGTGGCAAGCAACTTTAATGAATAATTTATAACATTTATTGAGTTCAGGAAAGTTTCCCTACAGTTCCCATTATATTATGCATTATCATAACATCATTGTTTGGTCTTCTGGATAGCTAATGCAACAAAATGACATTGTTTGCTTACTCACCTGAGCTATACATTTTACTAGATGAATATTTAGTTACCTACACATAAACTCTGACGTTACCTACTACGTCCAGAATCACAAGCAGTTTCCCTACGTGCAGATAGAATTTATTCAAATACTATACAAGTTGTATCGGCTGTTTGGGCTCCTGGACGTTACATTGATTGTTTTGTGCTGTTTCCCTATATACAGCTTTGTATCTGCATTTTAGAAATGCCACAAACTAGTGAACTGAGACTTTCTTCATCCATGCCTCCTGCTGTTATCGCTAAAGGCGACTCTGACGCCAAGTTATGCAGCGACCCTGGATGTGTACACACAGGTACCACATGCAACAACATTTTGTTAATGACCGGACTCTCTAACACTATCTAATACTCTTTTAAGACTTTCGGGTGTCCTAGAAATGAGTTTGAACGAAATCAATCACACAATAATGGTTATTGATCTCAATTCTCCAAGAATACTTTTATCTCGCTTCTCATATTTATTTCTATGATACCAGGTGACTTAGGTACTTAGGTACTCTATGCTAACAACAGGTTGTGGTTTCTTCTGTTTCTTCTATCAAGTAAAAGCTTTGCTCTTTCCAAATCATTTCCGATTATATTTCACTCTTTCACTCGTTGATAGCAGAGTGTGTGGGTTCTAAAATATATTTATGTTATAGCTTCAAAGCTGCTGCTGAACATGGATGATTCGGTGGACCCCTGCGATGACTTTTACGACTTTGCGTGCGGCTCGTTCGTGAAGAACACTCGCATTCCTGACGATAAGACCTCAGTGAACACCTTCTCCATAATCACGGACCAGCTGCAAGAGCAGATCAGAGCCCTCCTAGACGAGCCGGTCACTCCGGATGAGCCTAAGCCGTTTGTTCTTGCCAAAACACTATACCAGGCCTGCATGAACAGAAGTAAGTCAGATTTTTATAGCAAACCTCTATAAATGCTTGCCCATTGACTTTCCTTCTTTTAAAAGTGTAGAACTTCGCTTTGGAACCTACAGACTAGAATTACTTAAGATTGTTTAATCGCAACAATTTAAGTGTCGTGTCACTGAAACCAGTACTTTATATAAGTGAAAGTGCTTCCGCTATTTGCACAATCCTGACGTAGAATGATGGATGGGCCACTGTGTAAATGTACCCTACATCATTTCACTTAGTTTCACCCGACCTGTTTAATATTTTTATAAAATGTAGCCAACGGGCTAGTACGGGTTAAGTAGAAGCAAACACTCTCATACACAAACATTCTCATTCATAATATCAGTGATTTTCCAATGTAAAACCATAGAATAAATAATATTACTAGCGCTAAAACTTCGATTTGGCAATTCTGCAACTCTTTGGTAAACAAGGCACTCGAAATTGAACGGCCGTGTTATATTACCTATATTTTTAACTAACTAAGATATTAAGCTTTTTCAGTTTAAGTTATGTAACTTACACTTTTTTCCGTTCGTTTTCTGTTGGATTTTCCCAGAAGCAATAATTTATTTTTGATGGTTTCTTTTACTACGTTTTATGAAGGAGCTCGTTGCATTTCATAAATAATTTATAACCTAAATGGAGTTTTAGAGGAAGCTCAAACATTGAACAAAAACGGTTTTATAAGATTCATTTGATTGGGTCGCTTTATTCCTCCCCCACCCCACCTCCTCTCTCAACCACTTTGCAGGTACATTTAGTATGGAAATTGATTGTCTAGGTGTCTAAACTTACTTTGTTCACGGTGTGGCTGGTATTTTTTTAATTCGCAGTTGCAGTTTTTCTTATTATAAAAATAATTAATGTTTCTTTTGAGTACAATTTGCTACCTTCAGTATTTAGACTACTTTCCCTCCAGGTGTGCTTCGAAAATTCAACTCTGTATACAAGGGTATTTGAAAAATGCGCAAATTGGTTTAGGTAGTACTTTTTTATCTACATTATGTGTATCGCAGGTGCGATTGAAGCTCGCGGGGTGGCACCTCTGCTGGATATGATGAAGCGGCTTGGAGGCTGGCCAGTGCTGGAAGGCAACTCCTGGAACCAGGACGCCTTCACCTGGGAGCAGTCGGTGTACAACTTCAGGGCGGCTGGTTACTCAGTTGATTACTTCCTGGACTTCTCTATCAGTGTTGACGTGAAAAACTCTACGAAGCGAGTCATTGATGTAAGCATACAATTCTTTTCGTTTCCATCCCTGCACTAAAGTCTTCCCCAATTACCTATTATAATCTTTTTCCATCAACTTTCTTACGTATATCTTTATATATATTTTTTCAGTTATCAATAAACTACATGGATATGACTATATGCATGTACATATGAGTTTGTACTTGCAATATATTAGGAATCAATTAAAATTTCAATTAAGGATATCATTATCGAATCAAGTAATAATTAATTAATTTGCAAAGGCTAATTTCACTGCGTGCACTTAGTTACTGCCAATGTGATTAGATGTGTAACATAATTATTAGTTCTAATTGGCCAATAATAGCTAATGTGACCTAATTAATCTATCAGAAACAACAATACCTTCACTATTGTGCGAATTATGCTCAGCGAACTCATTGTTGCTACACGTAGCGAACGTAGTAATAATTTTATTGTCTAGTTTAAATATAAATCACTCAATGTGATATGCTATTTCCACGGTATATTTAGGATAATGCGTCCAGCTGCTTCTCTCCCCGAGCATGTCGTAAAAGTCGACTAAGGGATAGTATCCTCCAACATGATGAGATACAATAAGCAAGTATTCCCAAGGAGGGTTGACGTCAGGCAGGCGGCCGGTTATAAAACACCTTAACCAAAACTCTTACACCATGATCCAAAGATCGTGCTGTGCCGACCCCACATAGAGTGGGATAGGGGCAGGAAGATGAATTTAGGATACCACAAATTATTTTTGCAGTCCTTGGGCTATCCATACCATACAAAGTATCTACCATAATGTCTTTGAAAATACCTACTCTACTTTAAAATTACGGCTATGCATGTGTGTGCATTAAGATTTTGTAAAAATAAGTAGGTACCTATATTTTTAACACAAACAGTGTAATATTCGAAACTGCGAATAGCGAATTAAACAACTTTTTCGTGAAATGCTCTACCAATATATCATCGACTACAATGACACATTATGTACCCATAGCTGGACCAAGCATCCCTGGGGCTTAGTCGCGAGTACCTGAACCGCGGTCCCACCGACAAGCTGGTGCAAGCCTACTACGAATACATGGTGGACATCGCGGCGCTGCTAGGCGCCGAGCGCTCGCGCGCTGAGGCCGAACTCAAGGAGTCACTGCTCTTCGAGATTAAACTTGCCAACGTGAGTACCTTACCTACCACTGTCTTCCTTCCAGATCGCGGTCAAACGCTAGACTGCTACGTTATACAGCAAATGGATAAACACATTTATTTTAAAAAGGAAGTTAGGTTAGGCCCGACTCCACTGCACTGAACGAGAGGCTACGCACGTGTACTTAAGCACGTGCTTATGAAAATGTAGGTGGCAACCTCTGCTACGGCACACGGCCACGCTACGCACGAATACGAATGGTTCACGGCCGCGGGTTGTAGGTATCCGTGTGCTGCAATGAAGTTGCTATGCCTTCTCGAGTACTTCTAGGCAAAGTACTAGGTAAACAACAACTTTTAGGCATGGCGTCGTAATTTCATAGAGATGATAATGGGTTTATTTTCCAACGTCCGGTTCTAAATTCCGTTCATGCGTTGCTCGTAACTGCAAAACATCCTGTCCTAAGACATAGTATATTGTATAGCATCAACTTCAAACATGTAGGTATCGACAGGAGATTGCATAACAAAACTAAAGCTACAAATAAAAGCTATTGATGACGATCGCAATCGTGTGGCTTGCTGACGACAGGCTAAGAATTAGTTCCTAGGATACTAAAGTATTTGAAGCCAGGTGTACGCCTCAGAGACAGAAGACACCGACCCTCTGCCTGAAGATGAGCTCGAAGCTGAGTTCTGTTGAACTGATGAACATAAGCGTATATAAGCTTAGGTGTGTCTAAAACCAGTTGGGTGTTAAGTCGAATCTTTATACCAGTTCTAATTATTCCCACAAGTCTATGGCAGATATAAAAGCTATTATAGCATGGGTGTCTATCTCACTAATGTTATGAATGCGAAAGGAACGAACTCTGTCTGTCTGTTACCTTTTCACGCCTAAACTGCTGAACAGATTTTAATTAAATTTGACAAGGAGATAGATTGCATCCCGGGGTAGGACAGACTACTTTTTATCCTATAAAACGATCCCAACATGGAAAAAGGATTATAAGGACAACCAGGGTAATGCGTAAATACTTCTTAGACATTAATTCATGACAAGACAGTTATTGTGACATTTATAACATTTTGATAGTTGACAATGTTATTCATATCAAACCGGTCAGCAGCTCTCTTTTTCTTGCAGGGTTGTGGGCTCAGAACAATAAATACAGTTGTGGGTAAGGAAGGGCCTCCACCTGGACCGATTTCATGATTTTTAATTTGTTAGATTTGTCTCCGCCCCGAATAGCAGTAAAACTATCTAATAAAACATTTGAAAATTTGCATTACATATTAATTCGAAGACGGCACGAAGTTCGCAAAGTCAGCTAGTACAACAATAATACAACAATATTATATCGTCTTTGAAGTTTATTGCGGAGGAATGAATGTCTTGTGACGAGAAGAATGTTAGATAATTATGAAAGTGGATGAATACACGGGTAGAGGTAGACCAAAGAAGAGATGGATGGATTGCGTGAATGATGATATGAGTAAGAAAGGAGTGAATACTGAAATGACGGCTGATAGAGGGGGATGGAAGAGGAAAACATGTTGTGCCGACCCCACTTAAGTGGGATAAGGGCAGGGAGATGATGATGAAGTTTATTATATATTTTCTACCTGTCGCCCGTAAGAGCTTATTGTGTATGATATGAATAGCCCTAGTAACACAAAAGCATCCAGTGTATCTAATTCTTCAAGGTACCTAGTGTACTTACTATGTTTACTGAAGGCCTTTATTAAAATAACTCGTGGCCTCCAAATGACGTGTCCTTATGGGTTCCTTAATCAAATCCGGTCGTGAACCAATGGATTTTTCTGTTTGAAAAAATTATGTATGCTATACTCTCAAACGGTGAATGAAAACGTCCTGAGGAAACCGGCCGGCATGTCGTAGAACAAACAAAAGTTTAAAAATGTGTCAAGTGCAAAAAGTAGCCTCTTTGAGGCGCACTTAAAATCCTTTTACCACACTGGTTAAAAAAACTAGCAACACGACCTAATTACCAGTACTACATTCGAATTCACCTCATCGGGCCCCTCGTTACGACAAGCTTTATGGGGCCACTAGGATTCGCTTTTTACGAGCACTAAGATTTTGATGTAAATTAAATAAATCAGCCAGCGGGCGATGAACGATTTTATGTGGATTGTCCAGTTGACCATAACGGGTTAGCTTCCGCCAAGGTCCTGGTTTATAATGTCTGGGAGCCAAAGGTGATTTCTTACGTTATATTGTAGCCGATGTTGGTCAGGTGGTCAGTACCACCTGACCAACATCGGCTACAATATAAGTTATAGCAGAAGTTTCATAACAGTTGGCAGGTAGATACTCTATTTGTTTTGCACATACCTCTGTTTTTGATGCAAATATACAAGTAAATTTTATGTTCTTTGATGATTTGATACAGATACACGGTTTGTCAATCGAAAGGCGGTTCGAAGGCATATATTAGAAAGCAGCGTGGCTCGCAGGAAATCATGCCGGCTACGGTCGTCCATTTGATGACCTTTTCATGATATAACGAGGATAACGAAGTACTGTGACGTAGGCGAGTTTCAGGATGAGACGTGGATATGATGCCAGAACAAATGTTTACAATTTTATTTGGGTGTAGGTACTACCTTTTCCTGTAGCAGCTCGAATTCTCGCAATTCAAGCAAGCGGGGAATCCTAAAAATTATTTGTCACTAACAGCCCGCCCCGGCTCCGCACGGGTATTTAAAAAATTTCAAAAATTATAAATTTTAACACACACACACTCACTTTTTTCTTACATTTTTAAACTCGTGATATCTTTCGAATGGAATGTCCGAATTGAATAATTCAAAAAGATAGACAAAGTTATTGAAGCAGTCTTGAATATGAAGTTATTTATTTTGATAAGGATTAATAAATACTAAGGGACAAATAAAGAGCCTTCTCTAGCGCCCCCGGCATATCAATGAATTTTTTTAAATAAAAGAACACTTATTGTAACACTAGCTCCCGCCCGCGGCTTCGCTCGCGTGGTATCCGGATAAAAAATAGCCTATATGTTAATCCGGTACATGTACTATGTATATTCCAAGTTTCATTCAAATCCGTTCAGCCGTTTAGGCGTGATTGAGGCACAAACATCCAAACATCCAAACTCACAAACTTTTGCATTTATAATATAAGTAAGATAACTATAAAAGCTAGACATATGCTGTCGCGACACTTTTTGTGAAATGTGAATACGTTCAGTAAAGTCGTAGTACGTTATTTTGTTCTATCATTAATAGTTTTCGCAGCGCACGCGATGTAAGGATTTTTAGGTCAATTTTTTACACCTCGGGTTATTGGAGTTTTAGTAAGGATCCCTAATTTTTTTGAAAATATAATATAGCCCATGTCACCCGGGGATAGTGTAGCTTCCCAAACGGTGAAAGAATGTTTAAATCGGTCCAGTAGTTTCGGAGCCTATTCAACGCAAACAAACAATCAAATCTTTCCTCGTTAAATATTAGTGTAGATTAGTTAATATATTATTATTTTATTTAATATTATTAGAAAAGGTATTATTACGTATTTTACGTATTTTACGTATTTTACGTATTTTCTAGGTATATTTTTACGTAATTTGGTAAATAGGTAACTATAGGAGAGCACTGGTGGTCTAGTTGGTAGTGACCCCGCCTTCCGATCCTAAGGTCATGGGTTCAAATCCGGTCTACCAATGAATTTTTCTGTGCGAAAAAATTATGTGCGCTATACCAGTACTCTCAAACGGTGAAGGAAAACACCGTGAGGAAACCCGCGGCTTAGTCAGCTCCGCACGTATTGACCATGACTTTCCGGTGGACAAGGCTGACTAAACTGAGAGGATGGAATAGGTGCTGAGCAAGCCTACTCCAACTTAATTCGTCACGGGCACTACAGCGACCCGTTTGTGAAGGTAAAAAGTTGCCTGAGTCCTGATGTTGTATAAATCATCTACTATAAATGGTAAAATGCCTTAGGGAAGTTGGTAGTTTGGTAGTAGGTAAGTATGTGTATTTTATACAAGGAAACTATTATGATGAACTAGTACGTAGGTTTTATGTTAACACGTATGAGTAAGTAAGGTAATATGGAGGTGGGCGTTGATAGTTGCGACACAGTTCTTAACTACTGCAACTATCATCGTGTACTATTATGTTATTTTATACCAATGTATATTTTGTTCCTAAATAAACTATTTGTATTTGTATTTGTATATAGAAAGGTAGGTATTTAATCATTTTGTGATAACGACACGCTCTGAACTTTTTCAGCGACATAGCAGCTAATTTTTGAGTTGGGAGCTGAAAATCGTCGCTTTAGTGCGTTTTCCATAGGTTATGTCCGATTTTTCGTGGAAGTCGTCCGAGCTGAAGAGTGGTTTTAACCACGTTTAACGCGTTGTTTTGATAAAGATGTTTAAATTGACGTAGGTCGCGTCACTCGTGCCAAGTTATTCGTCACAAAACCTACGTGTCGCGATTGAATCGGGCTTGCAACCTGCATGCTTTGAAATGCTCTGTGACCGCGTCGCTTTCTATAGGCACGAGTGTGCGACATGGCGAGAGCGTTTTTCGCAATCACAAGTACAATGAGCGGTTGCTAGTTGTACAATGTTCAAGGTATCACGGGTATTAGCTGTGAGTTCTTTTGCTAATGCTACGCATCCTATGGGCCGCGCACAGCACCAACCAGTCGGTGCTCAAAGAACTCAAGCTAGAGTAGAGGCCACGTCTGTCAACTGTGTGCCTTCGCAGAATCCTGGAGTTCTTTGGACACATTGCTCGCAAGCCCGGAGATAATCATCAAAAAGTCATGGTCACGGAAAAAGTCGAAGAAAGAAGGTCGAAAGGAAGGAGCACGATACGTTGGTCAGACCAGATCTAGACGTTGGTCAACACACTCGACAAAAACATGTCAAAATCGTTGCATGTCGCTGAAAGCCGGAGCAAATGGTGCAACATCGTACGAGAGAAGTTACTTCCATGATGGGTCACGACCCCCAGTATTAGGTTAACGACGCAAGGAGGGGTTGTGAGTTCGATCTACGTGTAACTTTTTCTTTTGTTGCAGATATCATTACCGCTTGAAAAACGTCGTAATGCAACCAGTCTTTACAATCCTATGACCATCGCCGAGCTGCAGCAGAAGTTCCCGAAGTAAGTCCGCTTTGGATAAAGGGTATGGAATGAAATAAGTTAAAGAAACTTTAGCATAATTGCATAGCACATGGTGTAAGTAAATACCTACCGTACAGAAACTCATGGGGCAGTTCAAACAAGGACACAAATCACTATGGTTGAGTTTTTTATGTGTAAGTCCAGGAATGCCTGGTGGAGTGCTGTTGAAGCAGCAACTATCCATGGCCTTCTTATAAGTATGATTTACTTTTGTAATTGCTTGTAGGATCCCATGGCTGAGGTACATCAACCGTCTGTTAGCGCCTCATGTCGAAGTCGGCCTGGATGAAGTGACCATCGTGAGCGTGCCCAAATACATTTCAGACCTTGAGGTTTGTTCATAAGTACTGTTTTATACAACTGATAAATATATAACCTATAGTTGGAAGCTTAAATAATGTACCTAAGGATATTTCGAGCAAAACCGTGAACAAAATCGTTCCTCTTGAGTGAATCATAACATAAACCACGCAAAACCACGAAGTTCACGTAGCTGCGGAAATATCTACACAAACTTTGCCTTGTGAATATTTCAATTAAATTAAAGTTCAGTGTGTGCATTTCCCCTGTCGCTGCAAAAGTTGGATGAGTAGGTAAACATCGCAACTCAAACACAAACTAATTTATGCAGGTATCTTATTAACGCAGAGTCTACACAAAGCCTTTTTCGAAGTCCATTTTAAACTTCGTGGATTTAGGCTATCCGGCTAATATTTTCTCTTTGATTAAAAATTTTCAAAGTGATTGTATAAAAATAATTGAAAAATCTTTCTACCTGGGGAAAAGGCTGTAGGTAATTGTCTCTCTTTTGTATGTATGTTTATCTGTTCCCTCATAACTACTAAACTACTTATCATTATTTGACAAATAAGATCAACTGGTGCCATAAAAGTAGAATATTGCTTTTTCGGGTTTTAGTCGGTTCGATTCCCGGGTGTGGTAGACGCTTTTGCAAAAAACTTTGAATGAAGTTTTGCTTCTTTTCAAAAATAAAGGATTGTTTCCTTTGAGTAAAATTTGCTAATTTAGATAACTTTCCCTCCAGATACAATTATAAAATTTCACAATATTGCGCGTGGTTTTGCTTGCCTGCACCCGATAAGTTTGGTATATAACCTAGGTAAAAGGTAAAACAATAAAACCTATCACCTATAAACCTAAAATAATGTAATTAAAAAGTAAGTTCAAAAACTTTAATGACGGCTATCCTCTGCCTAAGTATATCACAATTTTCAGATGACATTATTTTCTTGTTTCACCTTTTAGAGCGTGATTTTTCAGTATTAGGCAAGTCAATATCGACATCAAACATTGCAAACGCGCATGTATGTATCTACGATTTTTTGGTTTTTGTTTGTTTGTTTTTATTTTTATATAGGTGATGAGGTCGCAAAGCGACAAATACCTAAAAACGATTAAAAAAGTAGAAAGTGACAAGAGTTTCATACATATATATATCACGCCCGTATCCCTAACGGGTTGGGCAGAGCCACAAGTAATCATAAGAAAACTTGCAGCCACTTCTGATCCAAGAGTTCCAAGATGGATTATGGTGAATCATGGTGACAGGTGATCAGCCCATCGCCCATATAGATTCATCATGTTGGAGAGGATACTATCCCTTAGTCGACTCTTACGACAAAAGTTTCAGTAATTATATTAATTATTTATATACATATTTGTGGTACATTTTTGTTGATTGTTGAATTTCCCATTTCTGTTAGCGCTCAGTGTCTTATTTTTCAATTGAATGTAGGTCCTATTGGAAAGCACTCCGAAACGCGTGCAGGCGAACTACGTAATGTGGCGCGTGGCTGGTGCGTCAGTGTCGTACCTGACGGAGAGCCTGCGGCGACGACAACTCGCGTACGTCACCACGCTGTCCGGCAAGACCGAGCGCGAGAGTCGCTGGAAGGAATGTACCGATACCACCAGCGCTAGGTAACTCCACCATCCTTTATAACTACACCACTAGGTAACACCACCACCCTTTATAGGCATCATCATTATCTTTCTCAGTCCGTATATACCCAATACTGCCCTCCTAGTGAAGAACGCAGTAACTAAATATGTCAAATATGTTTTGATACGTGAGTGAGAACAGAATGTGGTATTTGGTTAGGCGATTCCGAATATGTACTTATCAAACTATTTTTTGTGAAAAATGCTAGTTACTGCGTCTTCACTAGGAGGGAAGAATACTGGGTATATGCCTCCCTAATTTTAAGCCATTCGGATTAGGAATCGGCAAATCAGATCCAGGGATACCACTTGGTAACTCCACCAGCCTTTCTAGAGATATCACCAGCGCTAGGTAACTCCACCACCCTTTATAGGGATCATGATTGTCAGCCCGTATGTTTACTCACTGCTGGGTATATAATAGACATCCCCATTTTATGGCATGCAAATCTGTATTCGCCCAATCGCATCCAGGGCTACCACTAAGTATCTTCACCACCCTTTGTAGGAATACCACCAGCGCTAGATATCTCCATAGTATATTTTAGGGATACCACTAGATAACTCCACCAGATTATGTATGGATACCACCAGAGCGCTAGGTACCCCACCACCAAGACTTACTTTGACTCGAGTATTGTTCTAATAGACGTTTGTAGGATTACCCCTATTCCTACTCCATCGATATTTATGCTTCAGTCAAACTGGAGATACAATTTATGTAAACAAACCGTCACGTATTTTTCGTTATTAGGTACGATGATTTAGTTTTAAGTATATTTACTCACAACATAAGTTTTTACATCTTAATTTAACTATTAGAACTACTTATAAGTTTCTGAAAAAATAAGTTTTAGGTTAAGTACTGATGGTTTGTTTACATAAATTGTATCTCCAGTTTGGCAGTGGTGTTGCAATGTTGCCGCATTAGCAATTTCTCGTAAACTTTGCAATCTCATTCGTTCCCCCTGCTCCACCATTAACATAAAGATCGCGACGACGACGGGTGTATTGGTTAAATCTTAACATGTAAGCTATGATTATATGTACCTACTACAAATAACAAATTTAATATTATTGTTTTTATAATTGATGGCAGACATTAGCTCTTTTATTGGAGAACTAGCTGCCGCCCGCGGCTTCGCTCGCGTGGTATCCGGATAAAAAATAGCCTATATGTTAATCCAGTGCATGTACTATGTATATTCCAAGTTTTATTCAAATCCATTTAGCCGTTTAGGCGTGATTGAGGCACAAACATCCAAACATCCAAACTCACAAACTTTCGCATTTATAATACCTATAAGTAAGAATTAGCAACAACTTCAGTGGAATCAGGAATGAAATTGTTCTGTGAAGTTAGAGATCTTGCTGTTTACAAAAAAATAATGAGCAGTGAACCTCAAAGAAATTAACTTACCTGTTTTATAGGTACCTACTCTACTAAGTATACTTAACTATAGTTATAGTAAGTCAAACTCAAATAGCTATGTCATACCTTTCATAGCTTTCCGTATCCTGAAGATGGGTGAGTTTTAAATAAGCTGTGTGTACCCTACCACTCACTGTCCCCCTGTAAGGTTATCACTCACAAATAAAACACCACCACTCAATGTTATATGCAATATATTGTACCTAGGTCCAAGTCCTTAAAAGTAAATATTTTTATATATATGTTTATTTTTTAATTATATTGCACATTTTTATACTATATTTTTCAATTTTAGACAGGTAAGTAACTCTTAGTGAAACTACTACAAATTGTATTACTTACTTTATGGTCCCAATAAGGGCCAAACTCTCTTAGGAAACATAAATTGGGCCTTCATAGCGCTTTTTACCGCATGGAAGCAAAATGTTGTTAAAAAATAAATTAAACAGTAGTAACTTACTTTACCCATAATAATTTTATGTAATAATTGCATTTAAATTATATTGCGTTAAGGTTATTATGAATTGATCGAGCGAAGCGAGCAATGATCTCAGTGGCAACTTGGCTAATTTGGCGTTGTAGGTTTGTGGATATGTTTGTGAGAGCATATCTTGCGATCCGTTAATCCAATCTGTATGAAACTAAGGTAGGTAGGTAACTTGTAGGTACTTGTATTGGTAGGCCAATATATTGTAGGTACTATGGAGATTTGCTGGGAACATTTGCTATGAGCTTAATCGGTGAAGGGGTTGTAAAGATATTGGATTCCTTTCAAAATAGTTTTTATTTTTATCCTAGGATCTATGGTTTTATAAAAAAGATTTAATAAAAACCGTTGAAACCTGAGCTCTCTTTTGATAGAGTTTCCAAGTCTTCGAAGTTCAGGTATATTGTTGCTAAATAGCGGTATAACAACTTAGAGTCGACATAAAGTCTTGATTTTGTACTGTAATCAAGACATTATATCTGCCCTCCTAGTGAAGAACTAGAAGGCTAATTCTAAACTTGCGGATTGAGGACATGGCGCGCGCGCGAGATCTCAGTTCGGGCGAACTACTAGTATAACAAAATAGTGAATTAATAAGGTAACTCGCTGAACAAATGGTACGTTAGTAGTAAGTAGGTACCTACCGTCAAATGGCAGAGCAGTTTGATTTTGGGTGGGTAATTGTAATATTTTATGATAGATACCTATGCCCGAAAATTAAGTTACGAAAGTAAGAATTATGTAGAAAAGGCTATCTTACTTATATTATAAATGCGAAAGTGTGTGAGGATGTTTGGATGTTTGGATGTTTGTGCCTCAATCACGCCTAAACGGCAGAACGGATTTGAATGAAACTCGGAATATACACAGTACATGTACTGGATTAACATAGGTATTTGATATCCGGGTACCACGCGAGCGAAGCCGCGGGCGGCATTCACCATGACAACCTAGGTATTATCAGTCTAACATGCATGACCTACCAGAAAGTTTAAATTCCTGACGTAGGTATATTTAACAATTTCTTAAAAGGGAAACCTCCTTTAGCTTTCAAGGTAAGTCAAGGGTAAGTTTCAAATATTCTGTTTGAATGCTGCCCTGCCTGTTTATAAATGAGCCTAGGTTGAAGCTGCATCCAGACGAGTCGATCTATTGCATTTAAGATTACTTAGTAAACGTTCAGCATGTGTGTGTACCTTTCGTTGATGGATCCAATAAACATACAAGTATTTGTTGATAGTCTAGATGTCGCTTCAAACTTAAATATTTATCTGAATTTCGGCTACCACCTGTAAGTAGATTTACCTGTACCAATTTTTCTAACCAGTGTGACTCCCGACTAAGTGTGCCTCCCAAAACCCGCGTATTGATAATTATCAAACTCGTCTTGTTCCACTGTTTTTATGGGGTCCCTCTAATTTCTCTAATACCCTTTCTACACAGATTTATAAACCTATTTTAATTATAAAATGGTTAGTGTGAAGGTAAATTAAAATATTGTATTTAATTGAGTAGGTATCGAATAGGTATATTTTTAGCTATAGCACGGATCACCCTACCAAACAGTTGCAGCAGCGTAGATAACAAACAGCATGACGCATCTACTAGCGTAAAAAGGAGCCATACATTCAGGTCATGAACTGTTTATATTCCCAGCTCTATTAAATTCTGCTTAGCCATTACGTCGTGATTGAGGCACAAATATTACATCTCAAGTCTTCACAAACTTTCGAGTTTATAATTTTAGTAGGTTTAAGGTCTACAGCACAAAACGCTTAAGAAGTAGGTATAGGTATTAAGGTAATCACTTCACTAAGTACTTACGCTTTCACATTCATTTGGTGCGCATGGAACAGTGTTCATTATAAGGCAGTGTTACACATGCATAACGCAGCTAATGTGCAGTTGAACAAGTAATTTGGAGAAACTCGTCACAAAGAAAATTGAGATAGGGTTGATTATAATTAAAAAAAATCAAATTCACAAAAATAACAATATCAGAGTTTTGATGAATATTTACTCATAGGTACCAAATAAAACAACATGACACGTAGGTAGGTACTTTAGGTATCTCTACAGAAGTGCAGCTTTTTCAATCAAATGTTCAATACAAAAACTAAAGCTTAAATATCTATGAACCTGTCAGAAGTTACTTGTTACGATCACGGTAAAACCAATTTATTATTTTATAACTTGCTGTCTTTTCACAGTATGTCCATCGCAGTGGGTGCCCTCTACATCAGGAAATATTTCAACGAGAACTCCAAGGCCAATGCTCTCGAGATGGTCAACGATATCAGGTGAATATTTTATCATAAATTGTTATTTAGGTGGTGAGGTACCCCTGGTGAGTCCATTATATGCATCGGTAATGCAATTTTGCCCACTAGCCGTTGCACCAGCAACAAACAACTCATTTTTTACTCATGTAGATTTTCACAGACACGTTGCATCCATCTTTTTTTTATCTAAGTATTTCTTTTTCCACATCACATCCGGTCACATTGATTTTTACATTGACACTAAAAGTAAGTAAGTTCGTGAGCTAGTGGCCAACTCTTGTGATGGAGTTACACCCATTACATGACATTATTAACTTATAATAAAATTATGACATAATAAGTATACCGTGCTATTTACTCCAAATGAGAGCACTGGTGGTCTAGTTGGTAGTGACCCCGCCTTCCGATCCTAAGGGTTCAAATCCGGTCATGTACCAATGGATTTTTCTGTGCGAAAAATTTATGTGCGCTATACCAGTACTCTCAAACGGTAAAGGAAAACATCGTGAGCAAACTCGCGGCTTAGTTAGCTCCGCACGTATTGACCATGTCTTTCCTGTGGACAAGGCCGAGGCTTAGCTGAGAGGATGGAGTAGGTGCTGTGCAAACCTACTCCATCTTAATTCGGCCCGGGCACTACAGCGTCCCGTTTGTGAAGGTAAAAGTTGCCTCCTGACGCTGTATAAATCACCTACTATAGATGGTAAAAGTAAAAGGCCTTAGTTTTTTTTATTACTCCAAAAGTTTTCCGAGAAGGCGGCGTCTGTAAAGTTTCAAACTGTAACTGTACTGTGTTTTGACCATTCTCGTTTACGTTTATTCCTTTGGTTACACACTCAGATCTATCTTTAAACTGATGGGGCTACTCAGAGGCGATTAGTCAATATCATTTTGGCCACTGTTAGGTCTCACTTTCTTTGTGCCGACGATATACAGGCTAGGCATTACCTAGGTATCCATTTACAATACGACCTACAATTTTGACTGTACATAAAGTCTGCCTGTCTCCACCTTCCTACTTTATAAATGGTGACCAATATTGGATAAGTTTCTAGTGTTGTTAACTTATCAGTTTCATCTGGACTATTGTGACTCAAATCACTATCCTTAAATTTACTTACCTTACCTTAGGTAAAACTTAATCTCTTCTGGATAAAGAGTATATTTATATTTTTTTGTAAACAGGCAACAGTTCCGGAAGACGCTGAACGAAGTGGACTGGATGGACGACGAGACACGTAACGCCGCGCTGGACAAGGCCGACGCCATGGCCTCGCACATCGCATACCCAGCGGAGATGCTCAATAATGACAAGCTCACAGAGTTCTATGATGGGGTATGTCGTCTTCTCTTCTGAACTAATCTTTCACTATATAGTTACCTAGCCATCGGAGTCAGAGTACCTGGGGAGTAGTTACGCCTCCTTTCTTTGATGCCAGTGTCTTCTGCCATACCCATGCGTATAATGTCCTTCTTACGATGCTTTTTAAATACACGTTGACTGGTGTATCTCAGTTCAAGAAGAGCGTTCCTTAGCGGATTGGAAAAACTATTTTACTGTCATTTCTAATTGCGTCTGGTCAATCAGCGACTTGGACTTGTTTTATTGGGCATGTTAACATATCGCTTTTGTGAACTTTGTCGTTACATAGTTTGAAACCATGCATTAATTTAAACTTACGCCCTGTTGTTTTAGCTGGAGATGTCATCGGACAAGCTAATGGAGTCAGTGCTGAACTTGACTCTGTTCGGCACTGAGTATCTGTTCGGCAAGCTTCGTGAGCCGGTCAATAAGACCGATTGGATCACGCACGGCCGCCCGGCAGTCGTCAACGCATTCTACTCCTCCATAGAGAACAGTATACGTGAGTATGAGAGGCTTTTGGCTGCCAATTTATCCAATTAATGGCCGAAGCAGGCTGGTGGGCATCATGCAACTATAATAATTGGTAGGTAACTATTCACCCGATAATCGCGTGGTGGGGATTTCGGTTGCGCTGTTTTGACATTGTTTCATAATAGGTAAGTAGGTAAGGTAGGTTAGGTAGGTACTGATTTTGTAAGGATTTTGAAGCTAACCCCTAAAAACTAAAAATATTGTGTTATCGGCACTAAACATGGAATAGAAACTTGATGTCTTTCATTTTAAGGTTTTTAATTGGAAGATATTTTTAAGGTGTTAATTGTTAATTGTAAGCTTTTTAATTGTTGAGCTTAACTTAACGCATACTGTGGCGTCCTATAATTGGAGAAACACATTTGGAGATCTAAGATTTTATTAGCTTTATTCATAATTTTTATGTGATTTCTTCGTTGGGTGGGTCCTTAATAAATAAATAAACAAGAAGATAGACACAGTAGGTAGGTCTAGGTACCTAGTTTAGGACATGGAATAGCAGATTCGTTAGGTCCTACCTAACGAATCCTAAAGGTACTTTAGTTCAGATAACATGATAGCGAAGCCGAGGGCGGAAACTAGTCTTTCATAGGTTGCTGCTCCATTATTCAACAAACTTTACCAACCTTGACCAACAGTAATTTTAGAGCTACAATTTTAATAAGGTAACAAATAAGGTAACAATTCGTCATTACACCGACAAGAGCTAGCTCTTAAATAAGGAAAGCTCAAATACGACGGTGACCGGTTTCAACTCGACGGACCATTTGCATTATTTTAAATGTAAAAACCCTGTAGGTATGATATTTCTAAGTAGGTAGTAGGTCGCCTCGAACTAAAATCTCGCGCGCTATGTCCACAGTCCGCAAGTTTAGCATTCGCGACCTGTGGTTTTTGTACTCAGGTACACACTTTATTTACGTACAAGATTGTACAAGTTCTCATTAGACCATTGTCTATTCTATAAATAGTAAGAGTAATATATTGATTACAGTACAAAACCAAGACGATCGATTTTTAACTTGTCATATACCTACATTATATCCAGTCTAACCTGAACTTCGAAGACATCGAAACTCTAACAATAAGTTATTATATAAACTCAGGTTACAACGGGATCATAAAATTAGGTAAGTTTTTCATTATACTACTAACATCCTATGATAAAAACAAAAACTAATTTGAATGTACAAATAAAGTCCTTTCATACGGCACCCCACCCGACACATTTGTAAAACTTTATTTATTTTAGCTCCTTAAGAACCCAATATCTTTACAACTACCTTCACCGATTAAGCTCATATGCTTCCCAGCGAATCTTCATAGTACAATCTATTGGCCTACAAAGTTCCATACAGATTGGATTAGCGATTCGAAAGTTAAGCTCTAACAAACATACCTACAACGCCAAATCAGCCACGTTGCCACTGAAGCTAAGTCCCGTTCGAGGTTTGAAGGTAGACGGCTGACCTTAATTTACTGTGGAGATTACCTTGTAGGTAATTTACTTCTACTGTAGAACAAACGATACCTAGGTACTTAAATAATTTGTAAATAAATTTTCAGAATTCCCGGCCGGCATCCTTCAAGGAGCGTTCTTCTCTGCGCAGCGACCAGCCTACATGAACTACGGAGCTATTGGCTTTGTCATCGGACATGAGATCACGCACGGATTCGATGACCAGGTGATTCAATCATTTACCTAGGTACACAAATGATCGGGGTACCTCTCACTAGGCCAAGAGGCTTTTGTAGCAAACTCTAGAAGACACCTATTATAGTCTGCACAAGCGGAGCCCGGGTCCTACCTAATGGCCAACTACATAGTTAGCAACTTGTACCTACTTAGTTTTATGAAGATTGTTTTGTAACGCTAAAAATAAATATAAAATCATAAGAGGTTTACGATTTTTCCGTTCGGATGCGGATCGCACTAATATATTGAATGCTTAGGTATTTTTGTGCTTCAAGGAAAATCCAAGCAAAACGAGAGCACTAAATTAGGTACCTAGGTACCTACATTTTAAGTGCTTTAGGTACAGTCAGCGTCAAAGGTATTAAGTTGGTAGGTAGTAAGTATTCACTCAAAAGAGTTTGCATACTACCTTTAAGAACTTTGTTTGCTAAGATAATTTTGAACTCCCTGACTGCTCATATAACATGAAACAATGAGTAGATAGGTAGTAAGATATTTTGAACTCCTTGGGTGCTTACAACAATAATTATGATGATTCGAACTGCGTAGGTATATCAAATTGTTTTTCAGATCATTTTGACTACTCTAGACGCTCATAAAATTTGACGCTGACTGAACCTACCTAGTAAATTATATGTTCGATTTATTTACCAATTTAAAATTTTGTATGCAGGGTCGCCAATTCGACAAGAACGGAAATCTGGTAGACTGGTGGCAGGAGATGACCAAGAAGAAGTATTTGGAGAGGGCCATGTGCATCATCAACCAGTACTCCAACTACACGGTCAAGGAAGTCGGCCTCAAGGTAAGGTCACCAAAAACACATTTGAACATCAAAATGTTATCAAACTGCTTTATTCATTGGTTCCGACGTCTTAGATTAAGTTGTTGTTATCATTGTAGACAGTGATAAAAAAATCAACCATATGCAGCAAGAACCTCAAACAAAACATCGTTGTTAAGTTCACCCAGTAGGTACCTAATTGTTACAGTACCTACATTACTTATGATCACCCATAAATAACTACTACATACGTTCTCTATTAAAATGTCAGCAATTGAGGGGTACACTCATGAACGTTTACAGCAATAATTACAATTGCGCCCCATTATAACGCTTTTTAGGATTCCAAAGTCCTGTTGCGCGCTCGTGTCAACGCGCAATTAACGCGCGCTGCTCGCTCGTCTACTGACTGCACCGTCGAAGACCTCGTGTTCCACCTTTAAACTTACGACTCTCGTGTGTCACTTTTATTATCATTCGATCTCGATCTTGAGTCTTGAAGCGGTCTCGAGTCAATCCATTCATTAGAAGTCTTATCTTACCTTCCCTAATACCATTTTATTATGTTATTGTATTTATTAGCTGAATGGCGTGAACACACAAGGCGAGAACATCGCCGACAATGGCGGTATCAAAGAGGCGTACTACGCGTACCAGGCTTGGACACAGCGCCACGGCGAGGAACCGCGTCTGCCCGGACTCGAGAAATATTCACCGAGACAGGTTAGATTATGTTCATCTCTTCACACTATGTGCCAGTAGCGAATGTATTAAATTCATTAGCCACTCTTTCCTGTTTTTGAACGCCATAAGTAGGTAGGTAAGTACTTTATACGCAAGTCCCATTGAGGATGTGTCAGATAAACTCGAGCATACTTTCTACTTAAATTAATTATTATTATTAAATACCTAGTAGGTACCTACCTGAGAGCACTGGTGGTCTAGTTGGTAGTGACCCCGCCTTCCGATCCAAGGTCGTGGGTTCAAATCCGGTCGTGTACCAATGGATTTTTCTGTGCTAAAAGTTTATGTGCGCTATACCATTACTCTCACAATGGTGAAGGAAAACATCGTGAGAAAACCCGCGGCTTAGTCAGCTCCGCACGTATTGACCATGTCTCTCCTGTGGACAAGGCCGTCTAAGCTGAGAGGCTGGAATAGGTGCTGGGCAAGCCTACTCCATCTTAATTCGTCCCGGGCACTTCAGCGTCCCGTCAGTGAAGGTAAAAGTTGCCTCCTGACGCTGTATAAATCATCTACTATAGATGGTTTAAGGCCTTAGTTAGATACCTACCTATCTTCCCATGTTACAATATACCTCTAGGTAGGTACCTACTGACTCACCTATTGTAAAAAGCTTCGCAGGTAGGTATTCTATTGTTTTTCTTCTTTTTGTTTTTCCGGCAAATCGCAGTGGGTAATTATGTTGGTATAATTGTTGCAGCTGTTCTGGCTGAGTGCGGCGAACACGTGGTGCGCCGTGTACCGTAACGAGGCCATAAAGCTTCGCATCACGACCGGCTTCCACTCGCCCGGGCGGTTCCGCGTCGTTGGGCCCATGTCTAACATGGAGGAGTTCGCCACCGACTTCAAGTGCCCCATCGGCTCCCCCATGAACCCCGCTGGGAAATGCAAAGTCTGGTAGACGCCAGATATTTACGCCGCCTCGCCATCACGCACACTCGTAAATCTCACAGACTTTTACACGCAGTTTTACAACACAATAAGTAGGTAGTTTTTGCTCCGAGGCGGACACCAGGCATCTGCGACGACAGCTGAAGGTCGACTTCGACGCTAGTGCAAGTTGTAAACGTAAATGATTGTTAGGTGTCTCGACAAGTTTTGATGTTGTACATAGATTAGTTGATTATTATTTTAATAAGTAGAATTTTATTATCACTCAGCGAACGACAATTTGTAGCTTCTTTTGGGTGAGAATTTAGACTGAGCACAAAAGGTTAGTTATTCGACGGGTATAAAATAACATTAGAAGTTATTTACTTAAGCATGTTGGTACACGGGAAGTACAAACCCTTTATCTATGCCTTTGCACAGTCAGGTCCCTTTTGTACTCTCAGTTAATTGTGCAGTAGTGCACGGTAGTTTACGGCAAATAAGAGTACCTAACTTGGAAAATTGTAGTCTCTCATATTATTGAGTGCCGCAGTGGCAGTGCGCTGCCTAAATGTATTATTCGAATTTAATTATTTATAATTTATGTTATAATTATCATTATCGATACATTCTATTATGGTTTACAGCACTGACTCTGCGGGTAGTAGTTTTATGAATTTTATTTACATTTGTACTTACTGTATCGAATCTCACACTAGGTGGATATAAAAAGAACAGTGCTAATTTAACTTTAATGTTAGTAGATTAGATATGTAGCTAAGGAATGTTTTGGACACGATTGTATTGTTGTAAATCATTGGAATACAAATAAAATCATTTATATCGACAATGTAGTATTATTTTAGAAAATCCTACTTAGGTTCCCATAAGTTTACCCTAAGGTTTCTAAGAAAACGCGGTTGTTACATGTTCGTCACTTTATTTGAAATTAAATAAATACAGAATTTCATTACATACTTTTAGAAACTTATGAGTAGGTACTTGGTGTAATAAGACACTTTCGAATAGGTACCTACTAAAGGTTAAGCTACATTATAGCTGTGTAAAATAGCTTCTCAATAATATTTGACGGTATATGGGTATATAGGTAAGATATACATATTTCTTCAGTAAGGTGGGAAAGTAAAATTCCCCACTTCTTCTCAACGTCCACTGTTTATTTGTAGGTATCTAATTAGTAGTTGTAGTCGTACCTAGTAGTTGTAAGTACGTTTTAATCGCAATTAACATCAACTCAGGAAGTTCTCGAAAGTTGTCTTATTACATCAAATACTTGCCTACTTACTTTTACTACTTTAAAATGAGACACGATAATATTTTCAATAACCAAATAACCATTTAATAATACTGTAGGAAAATTAATTCTATAAATTAAAACAAGTACTTAGGTTTTAAATTAAATATTAAAATAAATTTGTGTACCTGCAGATCTAAAATTGTGTAAGAAATGTCTCAGTAATCAAGCTGTATGCAGTTACCAACGGTTTGGGACGCTCTTACGCTGTAACGACTATTTATTTAGGTATCTACTACAACGATTAAATAGGTCGAGTATAATAGTTCACTATTTCACAACACCAATTCAGACATTGACTTATAATTAAAATTGTATAGCTAACAAGAAAGAGGAGATAAAAAGTACCTTGATGATAATAATCATTTTCCCAGTAGGTATGAATAAACTGGTATTCGGGAGCCATACCTACCTACAACTTCCGAAGTAGAAGGAGCGGAATTGAAGGGGTCAATGTACTATGCAACCAACAAGTTAGACGCGTTGCGTATAGGTCCTTATCTACGGCTTATTCCAACGTCAAAACCTGCTTCGCTCGTTTGGCCCCTCATTAAATAAGAAACATAATTGCAGCAAAGCGGCTTGCATCGCATGCATAACAATAACTGATGACTTGAAAGTATTTTATATAATGTTCTATAGCAAATAAAATAACCTCTTTCTTGCTTAGTTGTTCAGTATAATAACAACTTTAGATTAAAACGATTTAGAAAGTTCAGTAATTAAAATGGTTTCACATAAATTTCGACTATTCGTTACAATCAAGCGATGTTTAGTTCGTTACATTTTCACGATTGATCGGGTAAGTAGGTATAGGATAGATTGTTCAGATAAAAAATCACATCGAGACATTATTTCGGATTACTATAATTCAAATAGTGGGTTATGGGTACCCCTATTAAAACTTACTTATTCTGATTAAATATATTGCGTACCTACTTACATGAATTAGCATGGAGATAATATATTTAAAATTATAACATACAATACAATCTAATACAAACAATCAATTATCGTAAAAACTTCAACATAGTTCCAACTCAATCTTATAAAAATAATAATAAATTGTTAATAATAATAATAAATAATCGAGATCAGAATCAACTTATAAATAAATATCTTGTGTTATAAAACCATAAAACAAATAAATGTAATGACTAGGCTGTACCAGATGAAGGCCGGTACCCACTGTTCCATGCTTTGGCGTTAGAACGTGTTCTTTATACTTTCAAGTGAGCGTGTCTCAAAATTAACACATAAAATAAGAGTGGATATATGACTTTCAGAATGTGCATTGCTATATAATACGCCGGCCTTAACTGGACTAAAATATATTAAAGCAGATTAAATATTTTAGACACAACTTTCTTGTGTCCTACAACAATATCAAATAACATATTTATTAGAATAATATCTCCGACTTACATAATATAGGAGTTGTACAGGAATATAAGTAATGCTAATAATGGTGCATTCTGTGTTAAATACCATAAACCAACCTTTGACCAGAGTGCACTCAAAACTACAATTATTTTATAACATCGATATACGTCTCTAAGTACCTGGAACTTTTAAAGACATGCTACAATTCTGTATCCATTTCGAAATAAATCTAAGTATCATCATACATTTATAACTTTAAAAGAGAAAAGAGACTGAGATTACGATAAACAATAACTACAATATTACGTCTATAGCGACACTAATAACATGATCATGTTTGGTATACCACATTTATTACATTTCGAAAATGACAAGACTTAAAACCAGCGTTAAAACTGGTACCATTGAAAAGTAAAAATGATGCGAAACAAAAAGTGTATTATAGAAAATTCACGATAAAACTTTTAGTGATGGCTGCCAAATAGTTAGACAGATATTGCGAATATTAAAATATTTTTTCAAATACCAATATTTCAGATAGTCTGCACTTTCGTGAATTTACCTGAGAAGAATTTTTATTTTACCAGTTTTATTGGTGGCTGCGAAATAGTTGGACAAAATGTTAATGCAATCATTAAAATTATGTTTCAAATATTTTTTTATAGAATACGTTTTGTTTCTCATCATTTTTACTATCAAATGGTATTCGTTCCAATATAGGTGGAATATTCTGATTTTATGAAATATCAAAAGTTGTTATGAAACGCTCCAGAGAAACACGTTATCAAGTGGTAAAATTAAATGTGATAATTATTAGTAGATTTCTACGAAATATAATGTACCTATATTGTTTATTTTATTTGCAATCGAAATGGTGCAGCTGAATCTAGGATCGTGTTGTTTGTAATTGTAATGAATAATTTAAAACGTTTACTCTATATTCAATGACTGAAGTTTCAATAGAAAAGCAATACAATATGTTAAAAAACTACAAGCTACTTGCTAATTCACATTTATTAAACACTTTACTGATAAATCCAATACATAGTTGATTATTTGAATGGTCAAAGGTTGAACTTCGAGTCGATTTATACCCGTATCCAGCAAAAAAATCCAAACCAGCCTTAAGAGGCATTATCGTACCTGGCTACGCCCTTATGATATTGATTATCTTAATTCAAATTTCAATAATCAGTCAAGATTCCTGTTTCTTTCCTACGAGTTACGTCGACTGACTGTCTCATTAATGATGTTTAGATCGAACTAGTTCCCAACAGCGGAATAGCCGTCGGAGCCTATAATTTTATTCCACCGCACGTATGTTATATTCTAAGTTTCATTCGGATTTGTTCAACCGTTATGGCACATTTGAGGCACATCCTCACAGCTTTCGGATTTATCTAAGAAGATTCCTTCCTAGATTTATAAGATGGTTTGTATTCGGTTTTCTTCTGAGTTTAAGCCACAGTTCACTAATTCTGTCATCAACCATTCAGCAATTGTTTAAAAAAACCTATTATTTTATCCGATGTTTTCAGTCTCACCATTACCAATAAATGTGATAGTGTTAGTGAACAATGTTACCATGAGACGAATTAAACTTGTGGAATAGTTTTCTTTGTAATACTGAAGGTACTGAAAGCTGTTCTTGTTCTGTTCGTTAAGTTGCGGCCACGGGAAGTAAGCACGGGGTAGTTAGAGTGGAAGCTTGTTCGCGCTTTTATAAATGTATGGAAGTCTAGGTCTGCGCAGATCACGTGCTCACAACTCGTAGCGCAAACTGTAGCAGTGTACTGTTTTTATTCGTCCTGTCTAGGCTCGGCCGACTCGGGCTCGTCTTCGTCTAAGTCGTGTGTGTCATCCATCAAGGCAACGGCAACGGTGTTATAGCTTTCCTCGTTGCTATCATCAAATAAGGTTTCGATGATGTCATCCACGGCATCTTCGAGAATGTCGTCGACTGCGTCTTCGACTGTGTCCTCGATATCTTCGACTGCCTCTTGCATCATTGTCGCATGCGACTTCAGGTATATCCAGTAGGCGAGTAGGCGATCATTCGCAACGTCTTGTCCGCTGCATAAATAAAATTTCAGTCAGTTTCTCACTTAGTTATAAACGAGTGTGAAATTCAGATATAAAATACTTACCCGATATCTATATCCAAAGCTAAAGCAGCTTGGTGAGGTTTGCCCTCTTCATCGATCCATCTGGAAGATTTTATAAATAAATCAAGTGCAACAATCAAAAATAAACAACTGCCTGGGTTAAAAATAACACCATTAGAGCATCTTATAGCTTTGCAAACAAGGAAATTTTGCTTAAATGTTTACTTATTCATCACACTTCATATTATTCATTTTCCAATTTGTCATTTATTAAGTTCTCAGTATTTTCAAGATTTACGTACGTATTTAAGTAGGTACACTGAATAACGGCGTCAACTTTGGGCAAATTATTGCTTTTGATTCGATTCCAAGGCTAAACTAAACTTATCTTTCACGATATTCCTAAGATTAATTGTATCAAAATACAAAAAAAAATCAAAGAAAATGAAATGAAACCTAAACCTTTCACGTTCTATGAAAATACAATGGTGTTTCGCGAGATGTGACGTCACACTCTCTCATTGGTGTTTACAGTCACGTGACTAAAAATTTAATCCTTACGAATTTCTTTTATAAAAATATATATATTTTTTAGTAAGTAATCTAGTTTTTTGCCATCTTAATAACATGATTAATCATTACAAACTCTAATTCGTACGCTTCATTCCTAATAACCCAGAAATAATTAAATAAGCCCAGAAAGTTATAACTTTACAAGATAACTTACGTTTCAGCGCAAGCGGGTGAGGTGGATGGATCGGAACGGAAGTGGCGCGGACGACGTATATCGAGTTCGGTGACGTCACTGAGAGCCAGCGCAGAGGTGATGGTAGCTCGCCCCACGTGCCAGTACATACGAACTGGCAGACTGCATGCCACTTCCATCGCCTTCGCACGCTCAATCCGCACCCAGCCTATAACAAAGCAATAATTAAAACAATCAAATTGAACAAATTGAATAATGTGCACACAGTCTAGCTGGCCACAAAGCGTTACATACCTGCGTAGAGAGAATCAGCGTCGGGATGGCAGCTGTTGCAGAAGCAATGCACATTGCCACCGGTGACCACCTCGCGCATGTCAGAGTAAGGTGCCACTATCTGGTTCCAGAACTTCAGAGCCAGATGCATCACCTCGCAGTTTCCGTTAGTCTCGGAGTAGAAGACCCAGTCGCGGTGCTCAACGCGAGCCCCCGTCACACGCTGCTCCCAGCAGATTATACCGTTCAAGTAGTGGAGGTTCTCGACAGTGAGCCCGTCGGCCCAGTAGTCGTCCCGGCGAGTGGTCGTCGAGTCGTCCACAGACAGAGACTGCTCCTCGTTAAGGTCGGGCAAGTTGCTTGTCTCGAGGAACATCGCATCTATGAACACGTTATCGAAGTTGTCGTCGACGGCGTCGCTGGCGTCGTACCCCTCGTTGGAATCGAGCTCGTTCGCCTCCGGGTACTGGTCGTTGTGGCGGATGTTTGTGTCGCAGGTGTCGTCGACGTCGTCGGGAGAGTCGTCCGAGTCGTCGTCGAGGATGTGCGAGCCGAGGCTGAGCGGGTTCACTAGCGAATCACCGGAGCTCGAATCATCGGAATCCGAATGAGTTTCGGTTTCACCGTCGGGGTCCATTGTGCCTTGGGAGAAGTGCTGAATAGAGTGACTTTTCTTCAAGCCGCGCGATTCAGCGGCTAGATCGTTATCAGCGACGGCGCATTCGTCGCGCAGTACAAGGCTCTGGTGGATGGACGCCTTAGCGGGCAGCGAGGGGCGGTCGTTGTTGAGCGCCTTTATCTCCGAGTTCTTGGCATCGTTAGCGTTGTCCAAGTCGGGCGCGGTGCTAGGGCCGGCCAGGGGCTCGTACTGCTCGTACACTTCGACCACTTCCTGGATCTCTTGGATGTCAAGCGGGTTGCTGGCGTCGTCGGTGGGATTGGTGACGCTGTTGTCGTCGTCGGCAACGTTGCCCGACTGGTCAGCGTCGGCGTCTTCGTCGAGGTTGTCATCGACGAGCTCGCCGTTGATAGCGCGGGTTCGCATCTCCCCCGGATTGTGGTACATGAAGTCGTCTTCTTGTTCTTCAGAGGAAGGCGAGAACTCCTCGTTAGGTTCGTAGTCGGGGTCGTGCTCGGGGACAGCGTCGGCGTAGAGGCCGGCGGGATCAGCATCAGAGTCAGTCTCCGGTTCTTCGTCCAGACCGGCAACCTCGTCTTCGGGAGACTCCTCGTGGTTTTCTTCAATCATCGGCAAGTCCAGGGACGTACCGCCGAGGATGACGTGAGGATGCAACAGGATGGATACCTACAATTGATTAAAAGTTAGTAAACCACCAACTGTCTAGTATAAAAACAAAACTAACAAGTCACAAGTTTAATGGGACCTGCATGATCCGCCCATAGAGATCTATGATGGGGTAGATGTCGTTGAACCGGCGCGGGATAGTGGCAATGACCCCGCGCATCACGCCGTCGATCTCCAGCGTGAGCTCGCTGTTGAAGCGGAAGTGCAGCGTCAGCACAGAGTTCTCAGTGATCTCCTCCAACTTGCGACCGACCTCGCTCATCGTCTGGAAACACAAAACAATCTCAACTGACGCCTGGAGGGACAACATCAAGAGATCGTTCTTTGTAGAAGATATGTCGAGCTTTTATCAATGTCAATCTATTATTGAGACTCTACCTGAATTATTTTCTGCTCTTTATGACAGCTGACTCTATAATCTGTTTGTAATATACACAAAAGGTCCAATTCCAATAAATACAGTTCCGTATCCAAAGTTTACATTCCAAGTCATCAAAAGTCAAGAAAAATATCGCGCTAGTTCTGACACAAAAGCTTTCGTTTCCGTCACGTAATTTAAGTTTGGTTTAGTTAAACTTAGAGTCAGCACAACGGGAGCGAAGTAAAAGTCAAGCAAAACTCGCAGACTTAACGAATGTACCTAGATAGTTCACACTGCGTTCCCGTCATGATGCGTTGCGGTCGATAGTTAATCAACTGATGATGACTGATCAAATCTCCCCCGACCTTTCAAACGAACACATGCTAAAGGCAGCGTAGGCATTGAGTCAGGGCACTCTGCACTCTTATTCGCAAGCGGCTAAACTTTTGAATTAGCATAATGACCAATATTTTGACTAAATATGTAGACGAAATATCTAATACGCCAAGAATCTTAAAGCAAATTTGCAATGAAGGCCAATTTGGATAAAACGAATGTCTGATCTAGCATTTTATTTTATCATCTATTATGAAAGGTTGCATGTTTAACACTTTAATTCTTTAGTTAACTAACTCTAAATAATATTCCTATTATTTAGAGTATGTCCCAATTATTATAACTATATTTAATTTTATATTTACAGAATCTGATATAAATTACATTCATGTATATGTTAATGGACATGATGGATTATAAGAAAAAATTAAATGACGGCCCACAGAGATAATCGTCTCAATCAGGCGCGGTCAGAAGGGGGGGGGGGGGGGGTGTCACAGAAGACATGACCCCCCCCCCCAAATCGTACACGTCAAATTCAAAAATCTTCTAAAAATTTACTATTATAATATAAAAAAGCGACATATTCTATTATTAATGACCCCCTCCAAATTTCAGGCTGCGACCGCGCCTGGTCCCGATAGTCCATCTAGCATATATCTAGTTTGAATGATATTGGTCATTATACGGGGTTGGAGTGCTCCATAGACTCACGTATACGCCCCGGGAGTACAACACATCGCTCGTAATCACCCAGCACGGCATCGTGAAGTGTAGCGCGGAGGACGGCGGCATCTCTGTGGGCAGCATCGCAAGCGCGCCGATGCACACCGTGCCCTCCCAGTCGTCAGTCACTTTGTCCACGCGGAACTGAAATGAATGTCACCCTTGTGTTATCCTTACAAAACACTGCTTATTTTTAACTTATAGGAATCATTGAACCCTGCGGCATCCTTATCTGGCTTTGCGTGAACTTGTCGCATAATGAGAGGTAATTTGCCACTGCAGAGACAAGGACACAAAAAGCGAAGTATTATAGCACAGTACCGCCATAGCATAGCCGCAAGGTTTTTAAAGTTATTATCAACTAGATGTTGCCCGCGACTTCGTACGCGTGTAGTACATGATTTTGTTCTATAATCAATAGTTTTCGCAGCGCACGCCAAAAACTATTTTGGGTTTTCTACCTTGGGTTACAATATTGCCATTTTCTTATGGATCCCTAATTTTTTTTAATATATTATAGCCTATACTGAACCCTGATAATGTAGCTTTCTATTGGTGAAAGAATTTTTGAAATCGGTCCAGTAGTTTCGGAGCCGCACGCCCAAAACTATTTTGGGTTTTCTACCTTGGGTTACAATATTGCAATTTTCTTACGGATCCCTAATTTTTGAAAATGTATTATAGTCTATACTGGACCCTGATAACGTAGCTTTCAATTGGTGAAAGAATTTTTGAAATCGGTCCAGTAGTTTCAGAGCCGCACGCCAAAAACTATTTTGGGTTTTCTACCTTGGGTTACAATATTGCAATTTCATTACGGAACCCAAATTTTTTTGAAAATATATTATAGCCTATACTGGACCCTGATAATGTAGCTTTCTATTGGTGAAAGAATTTTTGAAATCGGTCCAGTAGTTTCGGAGCCTATTCGTTACAAAAAAAAAAGAAAAAATCTTTCCTCTTTATAATATTAGTATAGATTTAGTATTTCTGTTTACAGAAAGTAATTTGTTATAAGTGCTATTGTTTGGGAAATAAAAGGCTATAGCCGCAAGGTTATCAAAATTACAACATACCGCTTCTACCGCACAGAATGTAACGCCTCAGGAATTAATTCAAATACGGAATGGAATTAGCACGCGCATACGCACACTATCATTGTAAAGTCCCAAATCATTTTCGCATAGTCATTTTATAATATTCATCATAACATTGCTATATCGGCTATATTCTTTAAAATACCTCGAGAGAAAAATTACTAGGTTAATTAGTTTTTTATTATTATTTGATCTTATTATTATCGCACGCAATACGCTTGATGTATCAATGACAAAAGCTAGTCACGTCCTATTATTAACCTTTTGTTTTGACTGCCAGAGTCATATATGCGACGAGAGTTTTCGATCATATAACAATGATTAGCATCTAATACATTAAAAACCAACTGCAACTATAAAATATCGATTTAATATTTAATTCATATATTAATGTGGTACATTACTATAGGTTTTAATAACGTCCAACGTGACAGCGCCAGAGTCGTAAATATCCGACCGCATGTGACGTCATAAGCGAGAAAAATATAATACTGAGGGTAAGTACCTAGCTAAATAATCTTACGACTCACATGAAGTTCTACTAAGTAAGTTTGTATGAGCTGTGGCCAACTCTTGAGACGGAGTTTTTAGGACGCCTAAAAGCCTCCGTCGTGCATAAATATTCGTGTATGAATGAGGGTATAAATAAATATTTCTTCACTTTCGTTGTGAGTGTCATTTTGTGGATAAGGTATTTATTTCTTACTCGTTTTTGGAAATACTTGGAAGATCAAGAAGTTGCGGAGGAGTTCAATTCCGATGTATATGTTGTAAAAGCAGTTTTGACATAGACTGTATTTACTTGTATGATCAAATTCGCTTGCAGCTTTGTTTTGAGTCTGTAGGCTAAGATAAAATCTTACTTATATTATAAATGCGAAAGTTTGTGAGTTTGGATGTTTGTGCCTCAATCACGCCTAAATGGCTGAACGGATTTGAATGAAACTTGGAATATACATAGTACATGTACTGGATTAACATTATTATTAGCTATTTTTTACCCGGATACCACGCAAGCGTAGCCGCGGGCGGCAGCTAGTTGTTAATAAACTACTAAAAAGATAAAATACTAGTTGTTAAAATAAATTTTACTCGTGGACATTTACAAACCTTTTGCATCCAGGTAGTGGGTTCGAATCCAGTCTTCCCAATAAAATATTGGCAAAACACCAAATCTCTTAAACGGTGAATGAAAAGTTATATCGAAAGACATGATCTTAAAATAGCGAGATAAGAGAGCGATGTGTAGTGATGAAGATTGAGAAAAGTATGTTAAGATGGTTTGGTCATTAGAGAGGATGAATGAAAGAAGATTGACGAAACAGATGTATGAGGCGAGTGTGAATGGTACCGTTGGAAGGGGAAGACCTCGGCTTACGTACTTGGACCAAATTGGCGAAGTTTTGGAAAATGGACAGGTCAAAAGTACCCTAAACCGACGAGCATGTATGAAGAATGTTATGACAGTGAATGAAGCGAAAGAAGTATGTCAGGATCGTAGCAAATGGAGATCCGTGATCTCTGCCTACCCCTGTGGGAAACAGGCGTGATATTATGTATTTAGTAAGCCAAGTAATTAGCGCTCTAAATCCCACCATTCGTTTAAAAATAGTACAAATCGTGTGTACAATAACATCTAAATGATTCTTATCAACTAAGTATAAAGCTCGGCACTCGCATAAAAAGAGATCAGGCATTTTTGCTCGCAAGAATTTTCAAGCTATAGTCATCATCTGCTTGCCCTTATCCCACTCTATGTGGGGTCGGCACAGCATGATCCTTGGATCATGCTATAAGAGTTTTGGCTAAGGTGTTTTATGACCGGCCGCCTGCCTGACGTCAACCCTCCTTTTGAATACTTGCTTAATGTATCTCATCATGTTGGAGGATACTATCCCTTAGTCGACTTTTACGACATGCTCGGGGAGAGAAGCTGGACGCATTCTATGTTTTTTCTTTACTCCTAGTCCAGCAGAGAAGTATATAATTTTGAAGCTATAGTCTCTTGCAAAAAACTTTTCCCCATTATTGTTACAAAGAAGAACAAATAAATACTCAATAACTTGGGTGATTTTAAATTAGTAAACTTAAAACTCTGGAGAAGGACAAAAGGTAAGAATTTTTATATTAGTTTTTGAACAATAAACGGCTAGACATAGGCCAGCCAAAATATTTAGGCTTAGGCTTAGGTTAGCTAGGTTTTTTGGAAAAATAATAAAAAAGTGCACATGGGATAAACATTAGTCAGAAATGAGAATATCCCCAGACTAAGGATAGTTTTAAAAACAATTTTTTTTATAAGTATTTATTATAACCGTGACAAAAGTAACATTTTCACTCTGCGATTACATTACTGGGGTACGACCAACCTGTCGCTTTTCGTGAGAAATGTAGCTATGAATTATGATTTATAACAGGATAGATATTAGATGTCGTCACAAGACAGACAGAGGCAGGGCGCAATCATTCGCCGAATCCCGATAATGTATCCGCAGGGGTCTAATATAAGTGAGGCATTACCCGAAAGGCCTGGCCTCGGTGAAGCGGCTGGCTGGCGACGGCGACCGCGTCGCTGTAGCCGCGGAAGCGCAGAGCTACTGTGTCTGAAAGCATATAATACGCCTATTAGTACAAATACATATATACATTGAAATTACTAGCTTAGCGGGCTATTACTTACACTTATGCCTACTACAACACCCAGACCCGGAAGAAATATTTGCAGAACATAATCACACTCTCGAATCGAACCCGCACCTCTGCGTCTCAGCCGAGTACTCGCCCACCACGCCAACGAAGTCATCAATACATACATCGTATTATACATAGTTCGTGTCCTTAGACTGCGTTGCTTGTCAGTCTGTCACCAACAGACCACTAAGAGCTCGCGTCATGTATACGTAGGCTATGGAGCGAAGTTAATTTAGCTATAGAAGGAAGCCTTGTGTGCAAGCAGTTCCTATTTTTAGACATTGTTTGTATCAGACCAAATGAAAAGAAAAGACGGCGCGCCGCGAACAACAAAAGTGAAGCCACCTTTTTATCTATGTGTGTTTATCTATGTGACGAACAACAAAAGTGAAGTCACCTTTTTATCTATGTGTGTTTATCTATGTGAAAGGTTTTAAGGTTTTGTGTTCCAAGTAACCTAAAATTCATAGTAAGTATAATAATTAAAAAATGATGTTATTTGAAGTACTTACAAGTGAAAAGTGATTCCGTGAGACTTTGCATGTGATTTGCTGCTGTTTTTATAAGTTTTCACTACACAGGAAGGCATAATTCTACTTTTCTAGACTCGTGACGTACTAAGAGCGATGAGCATGGTTTTAGTTTAGGTGTGTGCGTGAACGTGTATGTTTACTTGCAGGAGCACGGTTTTATGTGGCTTCACTTTTGTTGTTCGCGGCGCGCCGTACTTTCTTTTAATTTGGTCTGAGTTGTTAGTTGTAGAATATTACCAGAGCTGCAGAGGCGGATGTTGTTTCCAGTCATGAAGTGGAAAGTGTAGGGCAAGGCCGCGCGCCTTTGGCGAACCACTTCGACCATGCCGGCCGGAGCCGACGTCGAAGCCACTGCATCGTCCGTTTTCACCGTATCGGGTGCATTGTCCTGCAATATTAAATGGTTAATGGTTATTAAAAATATTAGGTGATAGTATTATGAATTTGGCTGGATGATGAAATTAAATGAAATCTTTTGTTTATTTATTCATTTTCGGAAAACCAACAGCTATAATAAATGTCCTTAATAACTATGATAGAAACAGTGAGCCCTATATTTCTTGGCTGATAGTACTAGAATAGTTATTCAATGTCAATTATTCAATAGAAACACAATGAGGAACGCTTTGAATGTTCTTAAATCTACATTTAAATATGCCATTCATTCCATAATGAATGGCATATTTCATGTAGATTTAAGAACGTATTGTGCTAGTCTTGATCATCTACAGCCCACGATTTTGGCCATATCCTCTGCCCATCGCGTTGTATATTCTAACACTGTGGTTACTTTATGGATACTGTGAATTTTAATCATTACGCCTGTCACTCTGTTTACATTTTCGGGATAGTATCAGGGTCCTTTAAATTATACATCAGCATTATTAACAATATTACATGAAATACGACGATACATCGCAAAAGTAAAAATACTACTCAATAACCATCATCATCATTTCAGCCTGGTATCACCCACCGCTGGGTATAAGGATCCTTTCCATATTAGCAGCCTTCTCGGTCCTGAGCGTCTCTTATCCAGGTTTTACTACTCCAATAATAATAATCACCTCTAATGCGCAGGCGTTCTCTTCGCCCACCGCAGTTGCCTGCTGAGCGCTAGTTGCTTCTGGCAAGTCGGTGCGAGGGGTGGGCGGAGCTTCTGGCTCCTCCATTCGCTCGGATGTTTCCTCCGATTCAGCCATCACGGGCGCGATAGTAACCGGCATATCCTCCATACCAATCACTTGATCCGACTGACCAGTACTTGGGTTCTGCACCTCGGGTTTGTCGTTCGGAACTAAAAATATTTTGTTCAATTAGCGAATTCGGGACTTAAATTATGGGCTATGTTTACTAGTGTTTTGTTGTTACTTACTAGTGTGTTGTTTGCCAGGAACGACACTGGTGCCGCGTGAGACTGTTTGGATCTTAGTTGTTGTTCCATACAATTCCATCAATACATACACTTTCTGTAATACAAAACATCATTTCAGCTCTGGGTACTTAAACTTTTTAATCAAAATCAGGTATATGCGGTTGTTTACGTACATCTGGAACCTTCTCGAATGCCACCTCTAGTAATTCAGAGTTGTAGTAAACGAGAACTTTAGAGTCGGTGGTCTTCTTCAATCCGATCCTGTCACCAGGCCGAAGCCATTCGAAGGACGGCACGAAAGAATGCAAATCTTTCTCTCCAGACTCGTCAGGTTGCGAATATTTCAGATATTTACCTGAGAAAAAAAAAACAATCAAATATATACGTGTAAAAATTCTACTTTTGGATTGTCTTATTGTAGATATAAAGGTTTGCAAATATGTTTAATCTTTGGACGTTTCGTGATTCAATCGCGGCGGCTCAACTAAATTGAATGAAACTTGGAAGACATGGTACCAGACGAGCGGCGAATCTAATGTATTAAGGGACAGACATATATTATATACCGGAAAAGATCTTGGGATCAGCACTCAAGAACCGTGCTCGTATTTTCTAGCCAAAATAGTAAATAATACCATCGATGTAAGCAGTGAAGTGGGGTAACCAAGAAGCGCACAACGGCAGGTGTCGGTTGATATTGGCATTTAGCACGTTGACATCAGTGACGCCAATGCGGAAGCTGCCGGCGTATGAATGCTTACACTCCAATATTTGAATCTGCAAAATACAACAAAATGTTAAATGTAGCACACAATACAATTTGTATTTTACATAGTTCAGCTGGTAACTGAGTTTCCATCAACTATATTCCGTTGAATAAAAACGTCAACCCTTTGCCGAAGCTAATCCGCCTTTTATATTAACAGAGGAAATGCCCATTTATAACTTTAAGTAGGTAAATGGAAAGTCCATTCGAGCCGCTATCCGAAGTCCGAACTAACAAAACAGCTCTTTCAGTAAACTATTTTTCACCCTTGGGGCATAATGCGACTAAAAATCTAATTTTATAAGTACAGGCATTGTTAGAAGAAAATATTTGCTCAACTAGCGAACAAAGCGCAATTTTGTTAAAACAAAGTATTAAATTTTTTAAAATTGTTGAGCTTTTTACGTTAAGTTACAGGAAATTGTTAGGTACAGTCAGCGTCAAATTGATATGAGCGTCTAGGAGGGTTGACGTCAGGCAGGCGGCCGGTCATAAAACACCTTAGCGAAAACTTTTACAGCATGATCCTTGTGCCGACCCCACATAGAGTGGGATAAGGGCAGGAAGATGATGATGATGAGACGCTCATATCAATTTGACGCTGACTGTACCTAATTTAAAAATTTCCCGTAACGGGATTTCAGGAATCTACAGTCGAGAATTCTCGAGCGATGTAAAAAATGTCGCAACACCTTATTGGCGCATCGTTCACAAAAAATAATAGAAAAATGCTCTATTAGAGCGCCCTGTTAGAGCTAGTTGTGAAAAATAAGGCATAATGACTTGGCGTGAAATATCATACCGGGACGGAATTCCAAACGGTGCGAATTTTAAATTGGTATTCAAGTACGAAACTCTTAAGTATTTTTAAGCTCAACCTGTTTATTAATAAATTATTCTGAACATCGTTCAGATAAAGTAAGAATGCAGGATTTTTATCGCGATTTTCCATAATATTACTTTATTATACTTATAATTAAAACAATAATGTCATCCTCTTAATATTCTGGTTGAATGAAAAACAGCTGAAAAATTAAAGAAAAGCCTTTTCGTTCATGTTTATATACAGAGAGAGATACACTTATTTACACTCATACACATTGCTCTCAACGGCTGGCATGTTTATTTAATACTAGTTTATCTGCGCGGCTTCGCTCGCGCCATGGCACATGGCACAAGGAAAAAATGTAAATTGGCAGCATAAATTTCGTAAAGACCAAAGTATTTTTACATCGACACAATGAGTGGCAATGTTAGAGGGATCAAGTTATTCAACAGCGACACATTATTGAAATTGAAAAGTGAATACATATTTATTTGGAAGGAGTTATTATAATAAGACATTGGGATGGCGTAGGTATCTACTCGTAAAAAAATAAACTCTTCGACAAAAATGTTTTATCGTTCTTTGTTACTTAAACATTATGTTTAGGTTATGGTTTAGAATTAAAATATAAATAAAATGTGTCAAAATTACCACAATGGCATATTTGGAATATTAAATAATTAGTAAAAAATATTAAAAAACAGGCTTTTATTTTAATGCTTTAAAAGAAAATAAGCTTTAAATTAAATAAAACCATCAATTTATTACATTACACAACTTATCATTTCCAACTATATTATGGATGTGAAAGTTTGCGAGGATGTTTGTGACCCAATCACGCCTAAACGGCTGAACGGATTTGAATGAAACTTGGAATATACATAGTACATGTACTGGTTTAACACATAGGCTATTTTTTTCAGGTACCACGCGAGCGAAGCCGCGGGCGGAAGTCCTACTAATATTATAAATGCAAAAGTTTGTGAGGATGTATGTTTTGGTAGGTCCCATTTGTTCTATGGAACATGACGTCATCGAACAAAATGACACATTTTCTTCCCAATTTTTTCAATAGGACTACATACTAGCTTTTCACCTGAATTTCATGCCATTGAACAAAATGGGAATCAGATTTTCCCAAAATCTTCCATGAGGAGTTAAATGACACTGATAATGACAATTATTCTATTTTAACTATAACCATGAATATAACATAGGCAATCGGTCGTATAGTAGCGAACAACCATTGCTGCCAATCTCAAGTTTAGAGGACATTTCTTATAATGCGACAATCAAGTCAATCAAATTGGTCACTTTGACAAGTGCCACATTAAATTATGATTATTTTCTAGAGCTAGTATGATAAGATAATCGTATAGGTCTTATTTAGCTTGTCCTATAGAACAATTTGAGGAATAAAAGTGTTACATGTTCTATAGTACAAAATAAGAAAAAAAAAATCGTATTCTTTCCGATGACGTTATGTTTCATAGAACATATGGGAACTACCTGTATGTTTGTGCCTCAATCACGCCGTAACGACTGAACGGATTTGAATGAAACTTGGAATACACACAGCATGTGTGCTGAAATAACATATAGGCTACTTTTTGTTTGGATGCCACGCAAGCGAAGCCGCGGGCGAAAGATAATATTTTTTTTTTTTTTAATTTAACCTCTGAAGGGTTAGACAGGGTGGTAAACGTTCTATGGATTTTTTTTATTCCTTGGTTCGATTCTCTCAAAACTCTGTACAAATCAACTTTAAAATCGGACTATATTATAAATGTGAAAGTTTGTGAGGATGTTTGTACGTTTGTGCCCCTATCACGCCTAAACGGCTGAACGGATTTGAATGAAACTTGGAATATACATAGTACATTTACTGGTGTTTAAGGGAGTTCTAAAGTTTGTATGGGAACTTTTAAACGGGCGGTGCAATTTACTTGAAACTATGTTTGGAAAATCAAAATAATTGAACACCTGTTTCAGGGTTTTCAAAAATAAGTCTCAAAAAGATAAAATGGGGTGTCAAAATTTACACAAAGCCGCGTGTTGTTTTATATATGTATAAATAGTATGAGAGTATTGGGTAGTTCAAAGTTGTAGTAAACGAGAACTTTAGAATCGTCTTCTTCAAACCGACTACCTTTGGCGTGCGCAGCGATTTAATTAAAATTGGGAAAGCCTGTCTTCAGCAGTAGAATGCTAATAATGCCGAAAATCAAGAAAACAAAATATATAAAATCTTATTTGGAAAATGAATAATTCGGTATAAAACCATGACTTCTTCAATAGACCGATGATGATTACGATTTATACACAATAGGTCCAATATGGTCACTCACTAAAACCGAAACTAATAATTCTGATGTATTGGTGAAAGTTTCATACATTTTGTCCCATACAAAACTTCTGTGCATTCAGTTTTCGGGAGTTGTCTTATTACACTGTGTATTACTGTATTATTATTATTGTATTTTATTCATAAATGGTTTTAATAATAGCAAAACACAAAATTACAAAATACTAGATCTGTAGTAATATTTTTAACAAAGGAAATATTCAAAGAACTTACATCACAAACGAGCTTTTATATAATTCGTAGTTAAATGGTACTCTTTTTTAAAATAAAAGAATCACGCTCTAAACGCTAATCTCACAAACGATCGTTTAACTCACCTAATTCAATTTTCACGCGTTAGTGCTCCATCCAAGCAGTTCTTACTGCAAGAGAATTTCAACTGACGTGAGGGCACCTTTCCCGCTCTATCCCCCTTTCCCCGCTAACCTAGCGGGGGTTTTCACATCTGCTCAGTTTGCGTTTCAATACACGCAAAACGCTGGACATGACTTTATACAGTACTTGCGAAATAAGCGCGCGTTTTTTAGATTACTGCACTAAAATCTCTGTATCTAGCTAAAAATCTGCATACTTAACAAAAAACGTAACTGATCCTCATTGCTTCGAGCAGTTTATGAGTAAAATATATAATAAAAATGCTTTGGCCTTTTTTTATAGAGATAAAACTACAATTATGAGCACAAAGAGAGGTTTATTTATAGTCTTCCTCCGTCTGAATTCCCGATGATAATATAAATGATGATAAGTTTTCGTGACGACATAACGCTCAAATTCGTCAAATATGTTTGCGTAAGCTATTTCAAAGACCTAAACTGCTTCACGAATTTTTATCGAAAAAAAAAATACATTGATTGGGCATTTTGGCAAACCAAGATTCCTTCCATTAAGAGCAACGTAATTTAGACTCCGCTGTAAAAGAGAATCTCGCGCACTCAAAAGTATAATAAGAATAAGAAGTCCTTACGCAGTGAAACCAGCAGCTTAGTCAGATCCGCATGTATTGACCATGTCTCTTCTTTGGATAAAGCAGACTAAGCTGAGAGGATGGTTTAAGTGTTGGGCCCACTCCATCCAAAATCGCCCAGGGCACTACAGCGTTCCGTTAGTGTAGGCAAAAAGTTGCCTCCTAAATCTTGTATAGTATATTTATATGGTTAAGGCCTTAGTTTATTTTTACCTCGAACAGCTCGTTGACGATGAGATGTGCCGAGCTGAATACAAGGGCACCCATAGGATCGGTAGTGAGTCGGCGAGCCACAGTGTAGTCCTTCGATAATGTCACATTATCACCGTGGTACTCCGAGAAACTCCTGTTAGAAAAGTAATTCATTTATTATTATTACTTCTATTAGACGTGCAACTAATTATTTCGAAGCCAATGTGGTAAAAAGATTGAAATGAGGCTCTTTTTGTGAACTTAACATTCGACGTATGTGACTGACATCGAACTTTTTAAATCATATATTGTGTGACCTTAAAAGATCGAAAAAATATGCCGGTCCTCTGGATGTTTTCCTTCATCGTCTAAGAGTACTGATTTTTTATTTAAAAATACCACGAATAAGCCTTTACACCTGTACATGACCACCTAGATATGAAGAGCAAAATTGGTAGTTTCTTAAAATAACAAGAAAGTGAAACAAATTGATCGATAGTGATAGTAAGAAAGATTAAAGGTTAAATTAACAATGACCATTAATTTAATAGATGCATTATTTTATATATCTACTAAATGCACAGGAGTAACTACGGCATATGCGACAAGTGTTAGTGAAACATAGCACTATAGAATAGCATTTATTTACTCCATACAGCCACAAACTTAGAAAGAGCTAAAAAGATAGTATTTTTACCAATATGGCGGAGGAGGCGTTGGTAGAGCTCTTGCATTAACGAGGATGCTGTGATCGGCATTGCATCCGTTGTAATTGAACGCCCTCTCCTCGTTCTGAAGGATTGTAACCTAAACAAAAAAAAACCTCTAAATACTCAAAACCATGACTTGCTTCAAAACTGGTCTGATTCTCATTCAGGACAATTTGTTATGAACATAGATGTTTCTTCTGCCCGGGTGTTTTTAACCCCCGACGAAAAAGACGAGTGTTATAAGTTTATAGTGTGGTATCTGTGTACCTGTCTATGGCATCGTTGCTCCCTAACGAATGGACCGATTTTGATGCGATTTTTCTGTTTGATCGAGCTGTGCTAATGTGATCGAGATGGTTCTTAGCTATAGTTTATGAAGATCTGTTGAGGCGTTTCAAGATCATCAGCTCGTTTCCTACTTGACAACTTTCCAACTTGCACAGGTCCGATTGATTTGTGGTGTTCTGTTCGAGGGTCGGGGGTTATTTAATTTTTTTATTTAAATCTTGTACCCCTTGAACCTTTAGACATTGTTAGCGTCAGAAGCTTATTTTACGCAAGTACACAAGTGGTTTAAAACACCAGTTTTCATAGTGGGCATTACAAGAAAAGTGACAGATATTTCGTACCTGAGTGCATCATCATCTTCCTGCCCTTATCCCACTCTATGTGGGGTCGGCACAGCATGATCTTTGGATCATGGTGTAAGAGTTTTGGCTAAGGTGTTTTATGACCGGCCGCCTGCCTGACGTCAACCCTCCTTGGGAATACTTGCTTATTGTATCTCATCATGTTGGAAGATACTATCCCTTAGTCGACTTTTACGACATGCTCGGGGAGAGAAGCAGCTGGACGCATTCTATGTTATTTCTTTACTCCCAGTCCAGCAGAGAAGTGGAAGAGAATTTCGTACCTGAGTGCACTGTCCATAAAGGTCGACGACGGCGTAGATGTTGAGGTGCGGCACGTACCAGGCCTTGCCCATGTCCATGCCGTCCAGATAGTAATGCAAGCTTCGGTCCGCATGCCACATCATACCTGCACACAAAACCACTCTTCAGTCATCGAATACTTACACTCGAGCCATTAAAATGATCGGTTTTTTGAGAAATCGTTGCTCGTGGGCATTGACATGACGCGCTCTGTGGAAAGGTGCCACGGAAGAACAGCGCTGTAGTTGCCTCCGGGCTCTGCAGCACACGCTGAGTGGTTGCCTTTTTGGCTCACAATTTGTTATTATTATTATTTTTGTTTTAACTGTGTTTTTATTTGATTGATTTTTTTGTGAGTATTTGTGGGCCAAATAAATAGTTTCTTTCTTTCTAATTGTTAGAAGAAAGGAAGCGCTCGTGGCGAAGCTTGCTTAGGTGTTAAAAAACGATATGCGCGGTCACAAATCGGGATGGGTGACCGCAAGTGGCATTACGAGCTGAGCGCTTCCGTGCTTCGGAGGGCACGTTAAGCAGTCGGTCCCGGCTTTTAAGTCGTCAAGCCATGATGGAGGCTTATAGGCGGCCTAAAAACTCCGTCACTAGAGTTGGCCACTAACTCATACGAACATACATACATTGCTAGAATTTTAAAGGAAAAATTACACATTTAAAAGTAAACATCTGTGGGGTGTGGTGCTGTTAGTTATATTATTATACAAGCAGTAAAAGATTGCCATTGCATGGGCAGTTAATACCTTAGTTTCTAAACATACCATAAGCTTCCAAGATCTTCTTTCTTCAGAGTGAAATGATGATTATCGATTTTTTTCATTCTTGTATATCACTATCTCTGTCATATAGTCACAACAGTTATGAACCAGTTATATACGAAAATGAACTAAGTCGATGTAAACATCTTTCTGAGTCTTCTCACCTCTTCCAAAAGCATGCAATAGAACATGTGCAGACAGCTACGCAGTTAACCAACACCTGATGTGTCAAACGGGGTACGAAAAAATTAAGAATCTTCAATTTTTTCATTTATATTTTATTGAGGTAAAACAACAGCGTTACAGAACACATGAAACATAGCGAATATACTTAAATAATAAGACCAAATGAGTTTTACACAAATAGTTAGTTAATACAATTTTAGAAACGGATACAAAGGTGCTAGGTTAACTAAAGAATATAAAATTGTATATGTTTTAACGCATAGGGGATTAGATAAATACGAAGCTGTATGGGCGTCGTTGTCTGCAAACTGATGTTATTTTTGGATGGCTTTGCACGTTCAAAGAAAGGCGTAAGTTAAATGTACTTTCAGGTCGAAACCAAGTCGACCTTAGAGTCTGTACGCGTTTCCAAGACCGTGTAGAAGCCACCTCAATGTTAATCTGCTCCTATCCTATTGGAACGTAGTATCCGATCGACGACAACTCTACCACCAAGCTTGCACAGCAGCAGTTGAGTTAGTGATAGCATGAAAGGAAGGAATTGTATTAGTTTATTCTAGTAATCTGTTTCTGTTAGGATACCTGAGGTTTAAGGATGAAGTGTTGTAAAGAAAAAATGGAGTGTGGAATAAAGTTTAGATGAATTTATTGCCTTATTAGCTTTATCTATACCTATAAAAGAACTTAACCTGTCTCACTGACTGATTCATCATCGCCGAGTCGAAACCGCTGAAGCTAGAAAGCTGAAATTTCGAAGGTAGCTTCCTTTTAGAGCAAAACCACCCACTAAGGCGGGATTTTTCGAAATTCATACCCTAAAGGGGTGAAAACGTTTGCATGGAACTTTTGCTTGAAACTCGGCACGGATACTGTAAATGCAAAATAAATGGACACCTGTTTCAAAATTTTTTAAAACAACCTTAAATAGGGGTGATTAAGTCGCGGGCAACAGCTAGTTACTTTATGAGATAACCATAATTTACTCATCTTGTTAAGTATGGAATGTTAACTGCCAAAAGTGTGCATGTGCTAATATGATAATATTTTATCAAACTTTATTCCACAACTCCTCTATACATTAGAGTTTTTACGACAATTCATAGGTAAACGACATCAGAACATAGTTAATAATGAAATTAGCAATAATGACAAGTGTGCTTTATTCTAACTATACTACTATATCCATGATTTTGATAGTAACTTACCAACTCTACTGCCGACTGTCAAGGTGTCCAGGTCCAAAGGGTATCCGCTTCGGACACACTCGCCGTCTTTCATCATGGCCGATCCGCTGAGGATGTAGGTGTCCCAGGACAAATCAGTGGCGGTGCCGGCTAGGGCGCCTAGGCCGCCATTCGCTTCCAAATCGTCAGGGCGAATAGCAGTCACGCCTACACAGAAGAGTAAAAATGCGTAAACACAGAGATTACTCTGATATATAAATTATGCGATTTTTATTAAACAGAGATGAGAGATTAATTTGCCGATTTGCATATTTTAAACTACTTTCGTTTTTGGATCTGGAGGCATTAATTCCTGGAAGTATCTAACTAACTATTGATTATAGACTACGGCTTCAATAATGTGCATACTACAGCCTCAGTAATGTGGATACTACAGCTTCAGTAATGTGAATACTACAGCCTCAGTAATGTATTCCACGGCCTCAGTAATATGGATACTTCGGCCTCAATAATATGGATACTACAGCCTTATTAATGTGGATACTACGGCCTCAGTAATGTGGATACAACGTCCTCAGTAATGTGGATACAACTACCTCAGTAATGTGGATACTACGCCTTCAGTAATGTGGATACTACGGCCTCAGTAAAGTGGATACTACGATCTCAATAATGTGGATACAACGTCCTCAGTAATGTGGATACTACGCCTTCAGTAATGTGGTACTACGGCCTCAGTAATGTGGATACAATGTCCTCAGTAATGTGGATACAACGTCCTCAGTAATGTGGATACTACGCCTTCAGTAATGTGGATACTACGGCCTCAGTAAAGTGGATACTACGATCTCAGTAATTTGTATACTACAGCCTCAATAATGTGGATACTACCTCAGTAATGTATATACTACAGCCTTAGTAATGTAGATACTACGGCCTTTGTAATGTGGATACTACGACCTCGGTACTGTGGATACTACGGCCTCAGTACCGTGGATAGTACGGCCTCAGTAAAGTGGATACTATGACCTCAGTAATACATATTACTGAGGTCATACAGCCTCAACAATGTGGATACTACAATGTCAGTTATGTGGCTCTTATATCCTTAGTAACATTACTATTACGGCATCAGTAATATGGCTCACCTATCTCGAGGCTGCCAATCCAGCAGTCGACCATCTTGTCGATGCGTATCTCAAACATATCGCATTCGCGCAGCGGCCGTGAACTGAAGAGCACGGCGTCGTTGAACTCAGAGTAGACTGTGGCGCGCGAGGCTGTCAGTCGACTGCGGGAGAGACGCGCGTTGTGCCCGTGGACGCGGTGGAAGCACATCTCTCTGCAATATCACATCACTCACACTTTAGTCATAGCTCTTAACTGAGCAGACTTCTGAGGTAGTAGAGGGGAGCGAGGGGAAGCCGTGTCATGTGATGTAACAGTACTGTCGCGCTATAAACGGTGATGAATAGTATTTGTATAAATAGTTATAACAATATAATATATAAACAAAGCTTGCCTACTCAGTTAGTAATTATAAAATGCGATAAATTGTGTGTGATTTTGTTTGGCTTCGTTCATCTTCGTAACGGTTGAACGGATTAGGCTGAAAGCAAATAGTTCATAATACAGTTTTCCTATTCTCCTATGGTTTCGAATTTACTAAAAATATCCTAGTTAAAAAACACCGTTAACATACACACAAGCGGTATTTTTCTTGGTGAATAATAAAAGTCAGTCAGTAATTTACTTTATTGTCCAGAAATGTTTTAGAAAACTATGTACATACGGAAGAACAGTAGCGTTGGACTCGAAGGATACAGGCGAATCCGGCGAGCTGACCGGCAGTGGGGTATAATATGTATCCACTATAGTCGCTTGCGCCACGCGCCCATACAAATCTGCAAATAAATATTCAATATTACTCCTATTATAAAAGATAGAATAGAATCAGACGAAAAATTAGAAGGTCAATTTTTATTTCTAAAAAATGCTTAAATATTGTATTATAATTCATTGAGTACATGTGATTTTACTAAAAATTTACTAATTAGTTAAAAATTTAGTAAATTATTGATAATTTACTAGGTAGGTACCTACTTTCTATTATGATCAACTTTAAATTGATTTATCAATTTATGATATCTTATACATTTGCAGTAAAAACTATAAATAATCTTTGAATTACGATAAGATAATACTTTTTTTCTCTTTGTATTTTGTGTGTCTAGGCATAGTTAGATTGAAGCCACTGGCTCCTGGCATAAATTGACTTACCAACAACACCGAAGACATGTTCGGGTATATTGAACGCTGCGGGGCCTTGGTCGACCCCGTTGATGAAAAAATGCAAGATGCCCATATCTTTGCGCATCACACCCACTGTGTCGCCCTCCTGAAAATATCACCAGAACTACTAGTAGTCCAACCCTTTTAATGGCAAGAATACATACATACATATTATCACGCCCGTGTCCCTAATGGTGTGGGCAGAGCCACAAGTAAACATAAGAAAACTTGCAGCCACTTCTGATTTAGTCCTAAGATGGATACGGTAAACCATGGTGACAGGTGATCAGCCCATCGCCCATATAAATGATCCATCATGTTGGAGGATAATATCCCTTAGTCAACTTTTACGACATGCTCGGGGAGAGAAGCAGCTGAACCCATTCTATGCTTTTTCTTTACTTCCAGTCCAGCAGAGAAGTATATAAGTCAGGAAGAATACAATAGAAATATAAATGGTACAAGTAAAAATAAAATAAATGAATGTTGAAGAGTAACTGAAAATTAAATTGAACTTACCACAAGTCTGCTGAGATTGCGGATGTATTGTGGTATGACAATAATGCCATCTCTGACGACGTCTTCACCTATAATCCCCCAGGTGCCAGATCTGGAAGACAAGGTGTCATTTGTATTGAAAAGTCGGCCATAATAACAGTACACCTAAGGGCCGGTTACACCATGCTCTGTCAGTTGCATTAACAGTCTGTTAATCATTTTAACCAACTGTTAGGGTTGTTTTATGTCCCACCATGCCCTAACAAAGGTTTATCTTCCTTTACAGGCCGTCAAATTTAATCGCTGGTCTAGCGGTTTGTTAAATCACTAACAGCCGACTGTCAAATCTAATCACTGGTCTAGCAGTCTGTTAAATCACTAACAGCCGATTAAGTTGTCAAATTTATGTCAAAATGGATGCGGCTCATAATATTTTTTTATATTATAAATGTGAAAGTTTGTGAGTTTGGATGTTTGTGCCTCAATCACGCCTGAACGGCTGAACAGATTTGAATGAAACTTGGAATATACATAGTACATGTACTGGATTAACATATAGGCTATTTTTTGTCCGGGTACCACGCGAGCGAAGCCGCGGGCGGCAGCTAGTATTTTTTAAAGAAGAAAATGTTTTAGAAAATATTGTGAATTTGGAGAAAATTTTACGCAATCCGAGAATAATGAAACACTTCTAAACTACTTTGAAGAATATGATGGCCTCGATTTTAGTGCAAGCTTACGTCTATCAAAGAAATCTATTTTGGGTACCTATATTGGAATTAATTGACAAAAACCTGGAATAATATCGATCAGATTGGTACCTAAGTACTTTCCTACGAATTATTCACTATTTTGTATTATAGGTAGGTATGCTTTTAGGTATGTAGGTACCTTTTTATTTACTTACTGATATTTACACTAGGTAGGTAATCCACTAACCAATTACTAGTTTCTACCTAACCAAATCTGACCTTTCTATGTAATTTTGTTAATGAAATGAATCTATTTCATCCATCAAGAGCTATGCATCTGGTTCACAACAAATTACAGTTCGAGACTATTGTGGCAGAGGATCATAATAATAAAAGATCGTACATAACAGCGACACAGTGACGATTTATTTCCAAATCTTGCTCAAGATTATCAAGAAAGACACAAATTCCAATAAAAATTAATAAAATGTTATCCTCATGTTGTATTGTTATTGTTCCTGCCCTATTTATACTACTTTTAGGAAAAGTTAGTAATAAACAGGTATAAATAAGGAATCACAACGAATTTATTAGCCAGCTTTCGGAATTGAATTTGAACCTCCTGCTTCTCAGCCGATTACTCTCCCGCCAGGCCACGCAAGTTACAAGTTTCGTTGGATGGCGTCGCAACCTTTTATTTTAGTGATATCTCATATCTTGTTTAAATCTTCCTATTATTATGTTTACTTTATGTTATCCACACAACAACAGAGATAAAACAAATTATAAGTCCGCACCGCCACCACAATGACAGATTTATCTAGTAAATCAACCAGCTAAACGAAATATACACCTGCTTGCGTTTTATTTAGACAGCTTGAACGTAATCACAATTTAGTCACTTTCAATCGTAGACAGAGAATCTGTCTACGCTTTCAATGAGCCGAGACGCTGAGATGATTGACAATGACATTCGTTACAAAATAAGAGTGAATGGATTGCGATAGAGCCACAGATAAGTATAAATAAACCACAGATAAAATAGATAAGTGATTGAATCATTCACATACGGTCGATTGATTTAGTAATCTGTTAATTTTCTTCCTTGGGACGTAAGATCTTCGTTCAAATAAACAGGCGTAAAATACCAGGGTATTCAATCTTGAATCATTGAAACGTTCTCGCTAGTAATTATAATGTAACAAAATTTAAAGAGTACCAGGTTCCCTTAAAGGTCTCGTATAGTGATACATTTTTAATTTGGGCGTATTATAATCATGTACTTTTGTCCGAGACTATTAGATGGGGCTACTGTTTCATTTGTATTTGTTAGCCTTTTTACTGTCATTGGAATTGGACTGTCAGTGTCATATTGTTGCAAAATAGGTACAATAAAAAATTTTCGCTGGCCGTTGCTGTTTTGCTTTGAATACTTTTTGATCACTTTATTTTGGTTTTAATAGTTTGTATCGGATATTTTGTTTGAGTTTGAACTCAGTAAGTACAGTAATTGTGTTTCCTCCGATAATTCGTTGAGTTGAGCCCTCGCTCCTCCTCGAATTACGTCGAGCGTACATGTGTTGTTTTTCGTGAACCTATAATTGAGACAGGGAGTCCTATTATTTTAAGTGATTTTGTGTTGTTTTTCGTGTACTTACTCTATTTGAGACAGTGACTCTGAGACAGGACTCCAATTTTAGTTTTTAGTGCTTTCCGCCATGTCGAGTAAAAATAATGTTACAAAAGGAAAAATAAATGATTTATTAATTTTGGTGTTTTATAATCTTTAAAAATAGCTCTATAATGTATTAATTTATTTATCGTTAGCATTCCATTTCTCATTGTTTATAGTATACACTTATTTGAGAGATAAATAAAACAATCTATGATTATAGGTATAGCTTGCAGGTAGATAGGTAGCGGGTATGTACCTATACCAACTATTAATTATTCTATGCACAGGATTTGGTAGGTAGTAGTCCCATCTGTTACTTTCAGGTGGCAGCACTTTACGTGTTGCCCACTTTGGGCGCCGAGAGACCTCTATTCCCAGTATAGAATAGTACTCTGTGTAAAATACTTAACAAGAATAACATTCTTGTTAATTTTTATGCCCGATGATTAGTAAATCCCTTATTAACAAAAGTTTGGTGAAATCGCGCTTAGGTGTCACTCATAAGCGGGTCTCAATTATCCTTGAATACTCACGTTGCGTCGGTCATTCGGAACGGAAAGGTTAATTCGTTTGAGGAATGCTGCGTGACCCCGATCTCGATACTTCCCGCCCACTTTGGTATAACTAGATCTAGGCGCACTTGGAATAACTCGTTCGTCTTCAATGTACGGTTTGTCATTACGAATCCGTTATTGAAGATTTCGAAAGCGCTGTAAACAAAGATAAATTAAATTTTTGATAGATAACAATATTAGGTGTTTATTTGTGCTTGTTTGTAAGTGGTATGTACTAACAAAAACAGATTGTACTTACTTAGGCCTATGAGCAGTTCTACCATTGTTAATAACAATAACATGCGAATCACGCAGCGTATGAAATAAAAGTTCCTCTTCGTCTACCATGCCGGTGCAGCCCGGCGGCTCGTACGCACCTGTCCAACAAAAAATCATCAGAACATCCTCATCAACAAGCAATGTTAACGTATTGACTACTTCGTCCCACTTCTGGGAAAAAGTCTCCAAATAAACATACATATTATGATCACGCCCGCATCCCTAATGGGTTGAGCAGAGCCACAAGTGATCGAAAAAAATAGCAGCCATTAAAATACCAAGATGGATAATTATGGTGAACGCTGATGACATGTGATCAGCCCATCGCCCATATAAATGGTCCATCATGTTGAAACGGATACTATCTCTTATTCGACTTTTACGACATGCTCGGGGTGGAAGAAGAAGAGGCTAGACATAGATAATTTTTCAGGACATTTTCAATGCCTCTATAACTTTGCTGTGGTTAAAGGCTTGAATAAATTTACTTGTGGATGGCTGTGCCGGTTCCTCTGCCGGCATGACCACCGCGGTATGCGTACTGCCGCCGGGCGCTACTACATCCTGCACTATGGCGGGGGGGGCCTGCGGCTGCGAGGGGGATTCGGGAGGAGGCTCCTCCGGCACTGGCGGCGTACCCGACGTCAACGCCCGCTGAGGACCGCCTATGTTACTGTCCGTATCCCCGCATGGATCCACCACTGTTACCTAAAGAATTACATTGATGTTATTCAAAGGTCTTTTAACTGTACTATAAACTGATGCCACCTAAATCATCTGCAATAAATAAAAAGCCTAAAGATGTTCATGATGATGAATCAAAGGTTGTTATAACAATCTGGGTTGCCTGGCATAATTCGCTTTTACCTATAAAGTCGCTTTACTTTTTTTTTGTGTAATTTTATTGTTAATAATTTCTGTGTGGTAAGCAATAAAGTATTAGCTATCAATACTTTACAATCACAATCATGTCAGGTATAATACCTACCTATCAGCAGGACATTCAATAGAAAAATCATGTTTGTAGTACCAAAACTACAAACAAATAACATGAATGTTTATGGTTTTTGTTCATAGTTTTGGTACTCTTCTGAACCTACAACTGCTTATTAAATGGAGATTGTGAGGATGTGACTGTTTGTATGTTTATGCTTCATTCACGCTGTGACGCCTAAATGGATTGAAATCTATATACCCAGTTGTGTTACTAGCTCTTTCGAACCAGTGTGGTGAAAGTATCCTTTCGTGGATTTGAATGCAACTTAAAATATATTTCATGGACTGAATACATTACAAATTTAAGAAACTTTACAAATTTGATTTATTGCTAAAATACCCACTTGACATAAAAATTAACAGTGTATTAAACATCTAATTGGTAATTAGTCTTTTAAGTTGTTTCCTAATTTAGTTTATAATACTGTTTGTTTTCCGAATAAAATAAAATAAAATAAAATAAATAAAATAATTACCGTAAACAAACAGGGTGACGAAAAATATAGGTTAATCGTGCCTGTGAATGTTGATGGTTTATAATAATAATAACAAACTCACTTTGACAGTCATGCCATACAGGTCGACCACGCCCCAAACATGCTGCGGCACTTTGTCAGTGGCGACGCCCTGGTCCACTCCGTTGATGAAATAGTGGAGCTTCCCACTGCCTTTTCTCATCATTCCCACTGTATCGCCTTCCTGTAAATTTGGAACTTTAGAAATTTTGACATTAGTTATTTCAGGACTTTACCAAATTAAAATCCGTGGGCACTGCCTATCCCTTTGGGAAACATGCGTGATATTGTAGATGTATTAAATCTCAGTGGTTTTCCTCTATTACAATTGAAAATCAATTATTTAGACAACTCTACTTACTAAAGTTGTACATACATACTATTACACACATACATCAACATCACGCCTCTGTAACGCCTGACATATTACTTTCGCTTCATTCACTCTCAGCTATTCTATTTTGATACACAGCTACATTTTCACTTACCCGCAGCTCATCCAGATTAAAGTTCCCGTACTCCATGCAAGCACCCTGTCCATTCATGAGTACTTTGCACCCGGACATCATTATAGTCCCAGTATCCATGTTCGTCATTGTGGACGGGAACCGAATGGTGGCTGGGTTGTGAGCAGTCACACCCACCTGCAATTCATACTACACTTAAGGTAAGCGTTTAGGCTCACTTCTGAAGGATGCAATAAAGATAGACAAGCTATGTTGTGGTACTTATGTGATGCAGAACTATTTTGTTTGCTAATGTACTAAAAGTAAAGTAGTACAGGTAATGAAGTTAGTCCCGTTAGTGTAGGCCAAAGTTGTCCTAGCGCTGTATAAATCATCTACTATATATATATGGCAAAAGCCTTAGTTTAGTTTAATGAAGTTAGTCAATCACTCAAGAATTTCAGGATTAAAATTTCAGTAGCTTGGTATTTATAACGAAGTATCAATACTAATGGCAAAAGCCTTAGTTTAGTTTAATGAAGTTAGTCAAACCCCCAAGAATTTCAGGATTAAAATTTCAGTAGCTGGGTATTTACTGAAGTGTCAATTAAACTATTACATGGTTTAAGAACAAGGTAAAGAAGAAAGGACCAATTATATGTGAATTATGTGTAAGTTGTGTGTTAAGTGTGAGTTTGTGAATATAAGTTTTCTAACAAAAATTACCTCAATGCTTCCGCTCCACTTGTCAACTAGTTTGTCGATACGAATCTCAAAGAATTCATTATCATAAAGTGGACGATGCGTCATTACGACCCCGTTGTTATAGTCGTCCAACGGTCGCGCCCTTTCCGCTGATCTGCAAAACGGGAGACTGCCATCTTAGAACTATCCTGAACAAAACAATTTGAAGCCCAGTATGAAGCCCGCATGTGTTAATATAGACTAGTCTAGTGAACGATCGAATTTGGCTCAACCACCTCAGTAGCAGCAATCTATATATATATAGAAAGCTTGAATTAGACCTCTCATACAATTATTTTTTTGTATACTCCAACATGTACAAAGTTTACACTTGAAAAATTTACATTGTGAAGAAATATCATACCTAGCTATAAAAAAGTGAAGCAAAGTGATCAAGTCTTTCGTCTTGGCAGCATGTATTGGAATGTTACTTACTTATTGTTATTGGACAGTTTCACTAAAATTCCACATCTAGGATGGAAACGTAAGTTGTCTTGAGACACAGATAGCGGAGATGTCAGTGGTAGCTGAATTTGAGTGTCTTGATGGGCTCTCGGCAGGGCAGAAGGTCCTGCTTCGGAGCTTGTACCTTCATATGGCTAAAAGAACAAATGTTATTAGTATTGTATAAAGTTAAAACTTATTGGTAGGTAGGTATATTAAATAGTGCATGATTTTATATGAACACTTACCTGCTCCGTCATCGCCCTATTGCAATGTATGATGGAAACTTGAACACATTGCCCGTACAAATCAATGACTGCAAATAATCTTGTTGGCAAGTCTTTAGCAGCAATGCCTAGGCAGCGGCCATTGATAAAAAACATCAACTCTCCCTGCAAACAAAGTAAAACCATAAAGAAAAAACTGGTGCTATTTAAAGTAAGTTTTATTTATTACACATTAAATTTCGAGAGTAGGTATTACCTTGACAGATCTAGAAACTGCAAGGCAGTCACCTTCCTGCAGAGAATCTAATTCAGGTCCATATTCATTCACAATAGTGATACCATCTTTTACTATTGAGTTTCCAGACAATATCTGTAAGAAGTATATTATTATCAGCAAGCCCATTTATTTATTGAATTAAATGAAATTTGCTATGTTAAACAACTAGTTCAAGTTAAGTAGCTGGGAGATGAATAGTCTGAATGTTTACCCAAGCAGTATTTCGTAACTTTGTGGCTGTAGCAGGAAGCTCCAAAAACTCTGGATCTAATGTTGTAACACCAATCTCAAGGCTCCCATTCCAAACATTCACCTACAAAAAATTATATGCTATTATTATGCTATACTTACTTACTTACCATAACAAGCTGGTAGTAAAAGTTATGAAAGGCTTGAGAACTGCAGTTACCAAAGAAGCTACCAAAAGCCTAGATACTATAATTTTCGTATTTTGCAATGGTTTAGTAAATCACAACACAATCATTGTGGTAAGTACGCTATGATCACTAGCTAATGTTTTTGTATGGCTTCTGTACTTATAGCAAGATTAAAGTTGTGTTTTGTAACTGTTGATTTCTATTTTACAATGTTGCTAAAACTAAATGTTTACGATATGATTACGATTATAGATATGATTGACCTTATTGGAATTGACTTTAGTTTTACTACCCTATTAATAAGCCTCTGCTATTCATCCATCTATTTGTCTGACCGTCTATCAGCAGGCTGTATCTCATGAACGTGTAACAGGTAGAGTTGAAGATTTCAGAGTGTGTATTTCTATGGCCACTATAACAACAAAAAATAAAATAAAAGGAGCCCTATGCAAGAAACCGTTCATGGGCAGTTGATCTCTAAGGCCGCATGCACACGGCGACTTTTGTAGCGATGCTGACGCGCGTTTTGCGACAGCCGGCATCGATACTATCGCGCATCAGTCGCGTGGGCGAAGGTACGCTAGCGACAGAATCGCGATCGATGCGAACGTACGTCAGCATTGCTACAAAAAGTTGACGTGGGCGAGCGCTCTAAATCTTGTTTAAATGAAGATGAAAAGTATCAGGTCAATATAGCACAAAGCAGTACTTTGTACGAAATAGGAAAAAGAATACTTAACGATTAATGACTTTCGATATTGTTGTACAAATTAGGAATTGTACGAACTGCCAAGGAAGGCAAGACACATTTATGTACATGTAGGAAGGTACGGATCCGTTTGTGTGTAAATTCAACTCACACTTGACTGGTTTTTGTACTTTTCCTTGAAACTAGTTAATAAATATTTATAGCATTGGAATAAAATCTTCAAGTAATTGCTATTATATAAGACAGACAAGAAGTAATGTAGTGCATACAGAAGACAGAAATATAAATATAGAAATTAAGAGATACAATTTATGTTAACAAACCATTGAATATTTTGAATATTTTTTGTTATTACGACGAAATCACTTTAGTTTTAGGTAAATAAACCTTTCAACATAAGTTTTTAAACCTAATTTAACTATTAGTACTATTTAAATGTTCCATAAACATGTAATTACAAAGTATGTTTTAGGTTGAGTATGGGCGGTTTGTTCGTTTCGTATCGAAAGGACATTTAAGCAGAACACACTATTAGCAGAACATCCTAAATTCCAAGCGACATATTAGCATAACATCTATTAGGAACACGACCTAGTAGCAAATGGGACTAATGTAAAACATGAATTAGTTTGGCTGAAGTCTCAGACCAAACAAAAAGAAAAGACCCCGCGCCGTGAACAACAAAAGTGAAGCCACTTTTTTATCTATGTGTGTGTCAAAGGTTTTAAGGTTGTGTGTTCCAAGTAACCTAAATTCATAGTATAATAATTAAGAAACGATGCTATTTGAAGTACTTACAAGAGAAAAGTGATTCTGTGAGACTTTTTATGTGATTTGCTGCTGTTTTTACAAGTTTTCACTACACAGGAAGGCATAATTCTATTTTTAAGATTCGTGATGTACTAAGAGCGATGAGCATAGTTTTAGTGTAGGGGTGTGCATGAGCGCGTATGTTTACTTGTAGGAGCACAGTTTTGTGTGGCTTCACTTTTGTTGTTCGCGGCGCGGCGTCTTCTCTTTTTATTTGGTCTGAGGCTGAAGTATAGATTATTCTACTTAGATATAAAGTAATATTCAATAGTTTAATTTGCTTGTCAATGTATTTGTCTAGTTTTGTTAAGTGTCAGTGGAAAATTAAAGTAGCTCATTTTCTGCTGGACTGGAAGTAAAGAAAAAGCATAGAATGTATCCAGCCACTTCTCTCCCCAAGCATGTCGTAAAATTCGACTGAGATATTATCCTTTAAACATTATGGACCACCTATAAGGGCGATGGGCTGATCATCTGTCACCATGGTGCGCCATATCCATCTTAGGACTAAATCAGAAGTGGCTGCATTTTTTGCCCACCCCATTAGGGTAAGTGGAAAATCTTTATTTATGAACGAGATCTATTTCATTTACAAAAGGAATTTACGTACATAGGTATGTAGGTACTCAAGCTACGAATTAACAAAGGAGTCGCCATACTAACCTTCCTATCAATGCGCACTTCGAAAAGGGCGTCGTCAATCAATGGATCTGCGCTAAGTATCAAACCATGATTGAATTCTACGAAGTTTCTAATAGCTGTGAGATTTTGGTTCAGCAATGTGACACGATCGCCACATTTCCTATGAAACTTGTTCATTATTTCAGTTGATTTCAATCATTCGAGGATAATTGAATTTAATCCGTGAATTCGGGTATCGTATCATGATCGTACCTGGGCATAAGACACCAAAGCACAAAAGTTTATTCACGTAGTGTAACACAAATTGAATAGTATTTTTCCTATACCAATGCAGTTAGCTCGCGAAACGAAATGATGTTTTTCACATTATTGAGTTAGATACCTAACAAAATAGAGCAAAGACACCGAACACTCCATTTTACTTCTAGAGAAAGGAGAGGAAACGCCCTCGAAATTCCATTTTGAGAGGAACTGACAGATCGTATCGATCCCAGTGAGACCAGATTTAAATTGAACATTCTGCTAGATGCTCGCCTAAATACTGCTAAAGTCTGCTTACTTTATTGTTAATTGGTAAATGCCAAAATTCTATTGTCTTTGTCTAAAAAAAGACACAAATTATACGAATGATAAGTATAAAAAACAAAAATATTATTTAAAAATATTTATTATTGAATGACACAACTACAGAACATGTACTCTACATACAACACAAAAGAAAATACACATAATAATGGGAATTCCCATAGATTGTACTTATGGCTAGCAGAACAGTAAGAAGAAATCGTACACTATTGTGAAGAATGGTAGAATTTTTCAAAAATTTCTAGCATCCCTACACAGAAACACAGTTAGTTTGCCAGTTTTTCTTCATCTTGCTAAATTTCTGCGGATATTTTATAAAATTCTGCCAAAATCTGCTATTTTTTCAGATCTGCGATACAATCTGCTAGACCCTAAATTCGAGATCTAATTAAGCTAAAATCGCAGAATTCTGCTAAATCTGATCACAATGATCGATCCTCGTCGATCGATCAATGTTTGATGCTTGATGAACACTGCATGATGCTTTTTTGCCATTAAAGCGAGGAAATGTTGCCATTGCAATGAATTTGGTTACTATCCAGATTGTTCACGATACGCAAGCCAGTCCATAGGAAAAATGGCCTAATTTTTAGATTCTGTATCTGTGATTTTGTTGACATTTTCAAAACATACCTTATAAATCAGTGATACCAGATGGGGAGGATTCCCTGCAAATTCGGGGGTATTTTTGGTCTCCGGGGGAATTTCGAGGTATAAATCCCTGGAGGGGATTTTTCGCAGGGAAAATTTAAGAATGGGGGTTCTTGGCAGGCTTTTAGAATATAGCTTTCACGATGTGAGTCGACTTATTGAATAAGGGAATCAATCAAAACCTATTAAACAGATGAAACATCACAAGCACAACCCTTCGGGCGTCATTCGGTCGTCGGTTGTCGATCGGAAGTTTATTTCGTTTGGGTTGGTTTCTTTCGTTTCGTTCAATCGACGTTCCGTTCAGTCAGTTTATTCATTCAGCCAGTAAGTTTATTTTAAAGTGGTCTCAAAAGTGAGACTTGTAATTATTATATTAGAAGAATCCCTGTTACGCGAAAATGTCGATAAATAACATCAAATAACGTGAGAACGTAATAGAAAAGAGTGAGAAAACGAAGCTGCATTTTCATGTATTATACTGATAGTTTTATATGATGGATTCATTTTTAGGCAGGTAGGTATGCTATGTACATGTAGTGTTGAATTTATAATTACGGTACTTATGCTGGGTTGGTGATTTTTTTCAAAATACCTGTTTTTCGGGGGGATTTCATGCCAAGTTTGGGGAGATTGACTTAGCCATCTGGCAACATTGACCTAATGCCAATGCCATCATTGAAATGAAAATTGTTTGTTATTCCTTCGCTAGATGCTGCGTTGGAAACTGGGTGTATTTAATTTTCCACTTCTTTCTTGTGACTAAATTCTAATTATATTTTTAATAATTTCTGGTGCTCGTCCAAGTAAAATATATTAAAATGAGCAGCAATATACCCCAAAGTGAAAACAGGCTGGAAGAAGAGCAGGTTAGTAGAGATATGTGTAGTAAGTACCTGAGGTCGTGGTGAAACTCGTTTAAATCAATTAAAATAAATTTAGACTAGATATTTTTTGAATCCTAGAAATAATACACAAGAATTATTCATACATACATACATAGTATTACGCCTGTTTCCCATAGGGGTAGGCAGAGATCACGGATCTCCATTTGCTACGATCCTGACATACTTCTTTTGCTTCATTCACTTTCATAACATTATTCATACATGCTCGTTGGTTTAGGGTACTCTTGACCTGGCCCTTTTCCAAAACGTCGCCATTTTGGTCAAAGTACGTACGCCTAGGTCTTCCCCTTCCAACGGTAACATTCACACTTGCCTCATACACCTGTTTCGTTAATCTTCTTTCATTCATCTTCTCTACATGATCAAACCATCTTAACCTTTCTCAATCCTCATCACTACATCTTCTTTCACTCCACATCACTCTCTTATCACGCTATTTCGCACTCTAAAGTCACACCACACATACTTCGCAACACTCGCATTTCTACTGCATTCACTCTACTTTGATGTTCCTTCTGCCATACCCAAATTTCAATGCCATACATAAGTGTTGGCACTAGTACTCCTCTATGTACAGCCAGTCGTGCTTTTTTGGAGACTTTCCGGCTGTTCATAAAGGTGTGTAGTGCCCCATTCACTTTATTTTCTGCAATCACTCCTTTCAACATCCTTCTCATGCTTTCCATCTCTTGTAAACAATGTTCCCAAACATATGAACTCATTCATTTGTCCCAACTTTTCTCCTATCAAAATATCACAAGCTGTCGCACATTCATCCCTTTCGAAAACCATAACTTTCGTCTTACTTACATTCACTTTCATTCCTTTCCTCTCAAAAGCTCCATGCATAATTGTTACCATCTCCTGCAACTCATCTACCGATGACGCAAGTAAAACCTGGTCATCGGCATAGAGAAGGCATTTGATGAGTAACTCATTCATTCTCAAACAACAACTGTCCATGAATAAGTTAAACAGCCACGCTGACGCTACATATCCCTGTCTTACTTAAGAATTATTCAATGTTAAAGTAATATATTTTTTTACAGGTAGTCGAGCCTGCTGAAATTGAGGTCCCATTAGAGCCCAACATTTCGTGGCTTACAACTAAAAGACAGATGGTACGTATAGGTACCTATTACTATAGTTATACTAGGTTCCCACTTAAAAAAATAATATTCATCATCATCATCTTCCTGCCCTTATCCCACTCTATGTGGGGTCATCACAGCATGATCCTTGGATCATGCTGTAAGAGTTTTGTCTAACATGTTTTATGACCGGCCGCCTGCCTGATGTCAACCCTCCTTGGGAGTACCTGCTTATTATATATCATCTCATCTCATCATGTTGGAGGATACTATCCCTCAGTCGACTTTTACGACATGCTCAGGGAGAGAAGTAGCTTAAAAAAATAATATTATTTATGTATATTGTCAAACACTGACTACTATAAAACCTGATGGTCTGACAATGTTCAAACAAAAGGGGTTCTAAAGGATATCTACTTAACAAGTGTTTTATATTTTAAGAAATACCTCAAGATGTTACGGGCTGAGAAGATTGCTGAGATAGAAAGAGAATACCGGAAAGAACTTCATCAAGCTCAGATGAAGAATGAGAAAGCCAAATACAAATTAATTACAGTGAAACTTAAATACTATGAAAACAAATGCAAAAGATCTATAGAAGCAATTTAAATTAAGTAGATATTTAAACTTATAATTATATAAACTTAGTTTATGTTGTTTTAAGTAAGCTGATAGTTACCTGTCAATTTGCTCCACCAAAGTACCTTGTGATGAAGGCTTTACTGGAGGGTTATTCACGATGACTAAACAAAACAAGACATGGAACATCATTGGACATTCATCAACATGGACATGGTGAGGTGACCAGAAAGTGGTTTTGGTATGAATGCCTTGAATGACCTGCTGCCAACCTACATTAAATTTTCTACTCATACCTCCGAACAAGAGTCCATCTCTTGTGATCAAATGAAATCAAACAAGGGTAATATTTTTAATGAACCATTTATTTTAGTATAAATAATATTTGTGAGGTCAATCAGCGAACTTATTTTATTACAGATTATTTGAAAAAAATGGTCACCCAGGAACAACACAAGCAAAGTTACATTTTGTCCCAATCCCAAAGGATACAATGCTACTACCAATGCTACTGTAAGTGTATTTATTATAATGCCCGGTTCACATTATTCCAGTCCAGTAATCCAGCGAGTTAATACAGTCCAGTGCTGGACTGGATCATAGCGTTCACAGTCATTCAAAAGCTGTTAGATCGGTAACACTATAGTGACAATCTTTCAAGAACTATTCAATTAATGTTTAATCAAGCACTGTATTGGCCGTTCACACTATTCCAATGGAACGCCGAGCTGGATTGAAAAATAGACCGTCATTCCAGTCAAGTGGACTGGATTGTTCACTGGAATGGGTACATTTCAGTGCGTTCCGATCTGAGCGCTTGCGTGCTTCGGAGGGCACGTTAAACTGTCGGTCCCGGCTTTTAAGTCGCTAAGCCATGACGGAGGCCTTTAGGCGGCCTAAAAACTCCGTCACAAGAGCTGGCCACTAGCTCATACGACTTACTTAGTGCATTCCAGTGATGTAAATCATTAGTAGTTCAATCACACCTGTATTCCTTCAGGAAAAGTGTCTTTTACCAATGATGCCCAAAATAGCATCTAAGGGGGAGAGAAGTGTCTCTTCTTCCCCTTGGATATAAATGTGCTATTTTACATCCTCACTAATTTTCACTTTCATAATATTAGTACCTAGGATAATTTTAAATTATTATTTCAAAAAACTTAAAAGTACCTATTTAATTAGGTACCTACTTATAAAAACAATAACAATAATTTCTGCCTTGTTTCAGATTTGCGACAGTGGCATAAAAATATCAGACATACCTACTCATATGCCATTCTGGACCCATGGCAACCCTTAAAGATACCCCTGGGGGTTCTATGGGAACTAAGATTTAGACCCGTGGCACCCTCAGTCCTCAAATCCATACAACGGTATCACTGCTAGGTACATTTGGTGGGGCAGTTTATGATAGTTAGATATAAGTATTATGATAAATAAATACATAAGTACATTAAAACCTCCTACTTTTCTTTATCTTACCTACTAAGTCCTACCTGCCGCCCGCGGCTACGCTCGCGTAATACTAGGTTAAAAAGTAGGTAGGTAGCCTAGTGTTATTCCAAGCTCAGAATAAAAAGAACCTCTTTATTTGGTCTGAGATTCCAAGTTTCACTAAATCCGTGCAGCCATTTAGTAGTAGGTAAATTATGTATGAGGCACAATGATCGTCACATCTTCATAAACAAAAGAGATAGGTACATAAAAGTTAGGTTAGTACACATCGATACTGGAAGTATCAATTAAGTTAAGGGACAAACCCCAGTTTTACAGGAAAGCACAAAAAATTTTTTTTTTTTTGTAAATTAGTTTGTATTTTTTTTCCTGTGGTCCTATTTGAATGCTTCCAAGACCAAATCGTCTTAGATTTTTGGTATCTCTCGTACTAAAAATTCAAAAGTCTGATATATCTTACGGTTTCGTACATAGCCTGTCCCTTACATTAAAATTCAATGTAAAGCCATACCTTACGCTTATTAAAATTTAGTTAAAAACAGTCGGCGGTGATGTAAGGAACAGATGTAAGTATAAAACTGATAAGTAATTGTAACGTAAGGGTCTATGACTAGTCTTAAATTTCTTGTAAGTAAACTCGAACCTTGCAATCTCAGACCAAATAAAAAGAGAAGACGCCGCGCCGCGAACAACGAAAATGAAGCCACACGAAACCGTGCTCCTGCAAGTAAACATACACGCTCACGCACACACCTACACTAAAACCATGCTCATCGCTCTTAGTACGTCACGAGAATTATGCTTTCCTGTGTAGTGAAAACTTGTAAAAACAGCAGCAAATCACATAAAAAGTCTCACGGAATCAGTTTTCACTTGTAAATACTTCAAATAGCATCGTTTCTTAATTATTATACTATGAATTTAGGTTACTTGAAACACACAACCTTAAAATCTTACACACATAGATGAAAAGGTGGCTTCACGTTTGTTGTTCGCGGCGCGGGGGTCTTCTCTTTTTATTTGGTCTGAGCTTGCAATATAAACCTTATTGTAATCGACTTAGAGAAGAGAACCTATTTGTAGGTACCTAACCTACCATGATAAGTGGCAACAGTAAAACACCTACATTACGCCAAATAAAACCATTTAACATCTTATTAATTATTTATTAATCCGTTTATTCAGACATGACGTTTGGGCTGGATAATAAGCATAACTTTAATCAATTAAAAAAAACTTAGAAAATCTTGAGGTAGGTACTTAAATCATACTTTCTCTTTATAATATTAGTAGGTCTACTAATATTATAACGAGGAAAGATTTTTTTGTTTGTTTGTTACGAATAGGCTCTGAAACTTCTGGACCGATTTCAAATATTCTTTCACCAATAGAAAGCTACATTATCAGGGTCCAGTATATATTATAATAAATTTTCAAAAAAAATAGGGTTCCGTAAGAAAATTGCATTATTGTAACCCAAGGTTGAAAACCCAAAATAGTTTTTGGCGTGCGTTGCGAAAACTAGGTATTGAATTATAGAACAAAATAATGTACTACACGCGCACGAAGTCGCGGGCAACAGCTAGTGTAAAATATCTTATTAAATACAACACACTAGAAGGCTTACTTAAAATACTTATAAGTTACAGAAACGTCCTTATATTTATTAAGAACAAAAATATTTTTTCAACAAAAAACTTATTAAGTAAATCCTAAAATAAACATAATTAAAAAATTAGGTAAACAGTAACAAAATGTAATCAAAATCAGTTTCTTTAATATCACACCAAGATAATACTTTATTGTGTATACCAACAAAAAACATAAAAATTACAAAAGTTTACATAATTATTCCGGTATCCACAATTGGCGGCCTTATCGCTAGAAGCGATATTTGACTGGCAACCTAAATAATAACTAAAAAGTAGAAAAAAAAAGAAGTATGTAGTAAAACTAAACTTAACATTATGTACACGCGTGGACCGTTCCATTGACGACAAGTTTGGGCGATGAGGATTTCGGCTGACCCTCGAACTAGTGTAAAACTGTATCTCGAGGGTTAGATTCCATCCTCACCACTCAGCCCTTCTCGCCTACGGAATGGTCCCCGCGTGTAGATTCGGATGCAATTTGTGTGTGTGTGCGTGTGTAAGTGAATGTATATGTTTGCAAGTATGTGTATGTGTGCATGTATGTATGTGTGCGGGTTACTTATTATCTTGCTGATTTGTTAAAAATAAATAGTTACTTTGATGTGATTAAACAGATTTGAACCCCAATTAATTCTAGTGAGTTTAGTGTAAGGGACAAAGTATTTGACTATTGAGACATAGGCACATTAATTGGAATAAATAAACTTCACTTGACAAGTTTGTTACGTTAAAATTTTACAAATCTTACTGCCTAGAACAGGGATTCCCAAAGTGGTCGATATCGACCCCTTGGGGTCGATATCGACCACTTATTTAACACAATTTTTTGAAAATTCCAGCCAGTACCTGGGTATTAATTTGTTTATGAAAAAAAAAAATATAAAAGAACAGTTCTCTGCCCCTAGCCGCGATGTCAATAAAAATAGAAGGCTTCCATTTGTTTTATAATTTGTGCAATAAAATTGTGCACTGTGCAAAAAAATCTGATTTACTCAATATATTCTATTATTAGTGACCCCTTCCAAAATATCAGGCTGCGACCGCGCCTGCCTAATTAAGAGATGCAACTTCCACTGCGGTCTTTGACAGCGGTATTAAAAATAAGATTACGCAAGTGGCTACTTCTCAACTCATTCTACTCAGTAGATGAGTTCTGTGAGTTGCCATTAATTTAATTTAATGAATATTTTAGTTTTATATGAAAAAGACAATTTAATATATGATAATAAAACAATATTTATCTTTAGTGATATTGTTAATACCTAGTGTTGCTAAGACTTTTTTGATGTGTGTATTATTTGTTGTACAATAAATCTATTCTACCATTGAATAGTTTAAAGAACACTAATTTATTTACATAGGTAGGTAATTAGAAAAAATACAACCGTGTTTCAGCAAAACAAGCGTTATCAAAGCACGTAATTTTGACAGTTCAAAACAAGCTTTGTCCCGCGCCTTGTCTTGTTTATGAAAGCTGATATTAACAAAATACGTAAAGCCAAGTGTCCACTGGCTAGTAACTTCCGCGATTTCTTGTAGTCCTCGTAGAAGTCAAATATGAACTAATTTCCACTGACTGCAATTTTTCTATTTGCAAGTCTCTTTTAGAAAAGTTTGGAAGTTAACTTGCTGCAAGACCTTGCAGAACCGTTTCGACATAAATTGCATAGTTGCATACAAGTTACTAGAGCAAGTGCGGTCAAACAGATGATATGTCTACCTGCAAAAAAATACCAGCTGCGGCTATTTTTGTGCAGTTGACAAAAAAACTTAAGATGTGGACACGATATTGGACATTGATGCTCTAGGTCTTCAAAACCAATTATTAAAAGAACTCCAAAGCGGAGATCCCTTGCAATAAAAAATCTTCCTACTTACGAATAACTAAGGCCACCTTAAATATTTTATTAATCTCGTATAAAGATTACCTATGAGTTTAACCGTGTCCTCACGGGACCATGCATACTTTTTCTCGCTCATATTGGTAATTAGGTACTAATCCGAAAAAACTTGCTTAAACTTTATTTGACACGTACCTACAATCACGAAGCAAGTGTATCCAGCAAGCTTAAAATTTAAGTTTACACACTAGACTGGTAACTTCCGCAAACACCTAAAACTTGCAGAAGTCGACTTACTGCTAGTGTTTACATTAGTGCAAGTAACATGACGGAGCCAACTTCTGAAAGTTTTGTTGCCAGAGTGGACATTTGGCTTTAGAATTGTCTTAACATGGTACCTAGGTAGGTGACTTACCTACTTACTTATCGCCTCTAGGTGCCCATTTCTCTGCGGCATAGATGGCGGCATATCAGCAGATCCTCCTTCACTACAAATCAATAATTATGGATCGCATAGTAGATTTCCAAAACCGATAACACTTTCTAAAATCTACGTCGTCCATGGAAAATGAATGACTCCTGTCCTTGAACACTTTGGGGCGACGACTAACAGTAGGTAAGTATGAACTGCATTCATAGAGTTCAAAGCCTTACACGCTTTGCATTTTTCTTCTTTGACTTCTGAGACCAAATAACTCGGCGTTCACAAAAGTATTAAATAAAAATATATTTATGTCAATTATGATCTCATTTGACAACAGCTGTTTGAATTTTGGCCATTTTCCTTGCTAGCAGACGTTTAAACTAGGGGTCTGGTTCTACTAAGTTTAGAGGGCTGCTAGCGAGCTGCTAGCGCTAGCAAGCGATTATGAAAACGTTTTTTCCTATCTATGCCGTAGCAGGCTGCTAAGGGCACGCAAATTATGATTATCCCTGAAAGTAAATACTTAGTGTAGTAGTACCTACTGAAAGTAAATGTTTACTAACGTAAATTATGAATTAATACTCTGCTGGTCTGTATGTATTAATAATACTGACTGTACCTACATACATAAAGTATTAATTAGAGCACTAGTGGTCTAGTTGGTAGTGATCCCGTCTTCCGATCCTAAGGTCGTGGGTTTAAACTTGGTCGTGTATCAATGGATTTTTTTGTGCGAAAAATTTATGTTCGCTATAGGTACCAGTACTCTCAAACGGTGAAGGAAAACATCGTAAGGAAACCCGCGGCTTAGGGTGGATACGACCAAACTTAGATTTGTACACGAGTAACTATACCGGGAATAATCTATTCCACCTTCTTAATCTCGAGTAAAACAAAAGTCGTTCTTCTATGCAATGTAAAGTATAACTGAGGTTTAACTACTCTTGGAATTGCTATGCGCGAATAGCTAAATGAATGATGAACGAATGTATTACCCTGCAAATAAATATGGTTCTACAACGGGATGGTGCACAAGCTTATGTCATGTCAACTCGCAATAGTCGTATTATAGTATGTCAAGTGTCAAGTTGTTTGAAGTTTGTTTGTTTTGGCGGATTTGTTCGTTATGGAAAATTATGAAATTAGCGAACATAAATGATTATTTATTTTCTTCTATAAATAACCAACCACCTAGGTAGGCACAGTTTAACACAGTTAAAACTTACCGATAGGAAATATATTCCAAGTTATGTTCAAGTTTGTTAGCGGAGATAAAGTTGCTTATTAAAATTTGCTCAAACGAAATCTCATCGCGAAATCAAGATCATTGTAATACCTACCTATTGTAGTAGGTATTCAAACAAGTATGTTCTTTCTTTTAGTGGGTACCTAGATAGGTACCTTACCTAACTACTTAAGTAATAGATTTTGATGAAAAAAATATATATCTATCTACAATACATAAATGACAAAACAATCAAAAATCATTATGACGCACGGACGCCATTAAAATATTCTTGGAATAGCTCCGTTACTCCATACGAAATAGCAGTAGGCAGTATATTGAGTATACCCGAATATGCTCGTTATTCTTAGAATTGTAGATGGTAATACGTAAAATTGATTTACTCTGGAATAACTAGTGATTTATTCTAAGATTAAAGTTTATTCTCGTTTGGTCGAATCCACCCTTAGTCAGCTCCGCACGTATAGACCATGTCTTTCCTGTGGACAAGGTCGACTAAGCTGAGAGGATGGAATAGGTGCTGGGCAAGCCTACTCCATTTTAATTCGTCCCAGGCACTACAGCGTCCCGTCTGTGAAGGTAAAAGTTGCCTCCTGACGCTGTATAAATCATCTACTATAGATGGTAAAAGGCCTTAGTATAGTATTTATAAATAATTTTCATATTTTTTAAAACATTGTCACATCTAGTTCTCGCCGATCTGTGTAAATTGTTCCGTACCGTAAATGCTTTTGTTATCTCAACTGCGCTCCACTTGGTCTTGTAGGTACTTGTGATGTTTTACAAAGCTACCCACATCAAGATGACATAAACGAACACTTTTCTTGAAGATATCACTACATTGTCTTTTTTATGTAGGTATTTAATTAACAATAGATACTTACCTTCTTACAGTAACTTTTGTCGTAGGTAGGTACTTACCTACATATAGTAACTAATTAGTATCTCCCTACCGCAATCTTTGGCCCACTGTTAAATTTAAGTTTTCTCATTATAAGTGAATATTGTTATTCTTATGGAAAATCAATCTTAAACCTGAATAATTTTCTAAATTCTACCAAAAAAGTGGCTAAGTATTCTTATTTTTACTTGTGACTCTGCCCACTCCATTAGGAGTACGGGCGTGATCGTAAGTATGTATGTATGTATAAATTAATAATTTTCGAAATTCTACCAAAAAGTGTACCTACTTATAAGTATTTTCATAGAAATATCTTTATGTCTCCCCCAGTCTTCTCAAGTTAAAACAGTAATAGACCAATTTCCAATTTTTGTCCTTGTTGTATTAATGTTTACTTGCTGCCGCCCGTGGCTTCGCTCGTGTGGTACCCGGATACAAAATAAAACTAAGGCTTTTTACCATCTATAGTAGATGATTTATATAGCGTCTGGAGGCAACTTTTACCTTGACAAACGTGACGCTGTAGTGACCGGGACGAATTAAGATGGAGTAGGCTTGCCCAGCACCTATTCCATCCTCTCAGCTTAGTCCGCCTTGTCCGCAGGAAAGACATGGTCAATACGTACGGAGCTGACTAAGCCGCGGGTTTCCTCACGATGTTTTCCTTCACCGTTTGAGAGTACTGGTATAGCGCTCATAAATTTTTCGCACAGAAAAATCCATTGGTAAACGACTGGGTTTGAACCCACGATCTTAGGATCGGAAGGCGTGGTCACTACCAACTAGACCACCAGTACTCTTTAAAAATAACCTATATGTTAATTCAGCACATGTACTATGTATACTCCAAGTTTCATTCAAATCCGTTCAGCCGTTTAGGCGTGATTGAGGCACAAGCATCTAAACATCCAAACTCACAAACTTTCTTATTTATAATATAAGTAAGATTTACTACCACCGTTATGAGCCACTAAGATGCTTGAAAAAAAGTGATTTTATTTATTTTGTATTATCCATGCAACACAACATCACTGTCTAAATAATTGAGTTCGGCAAGTTCTCAGACAAGAACTAGCGGAACTTATTATTTATTTGTGCAGAATATGTCTTGTCTATTTCAATTTCAATACAATGACTAATGGAGAGCTTTGCTAATCTTAGGCATGAGGGAGTTAATACCGAGAACAGTAGTGCGCAGTGGTGGGGCTGGGGGGGCTAGGAGTGGGATTGGACGACGAGGAATTCCACATTTAAAACATATTTTTAATAGCTAAGGGCAATCTATTTTATTGTTTAAAAGTTTGAAAAGAAAAATTAAATCAAGTTGTGTTCGTCGTTTTTCAAGATTTTAAAATACTTAAGGCGATCCGAATATGACTGTAAGGATTTAGCTTTTTTTGCTGCATATGCTAGGTGCCACAGAAATCGTTTGGCTGGCTAGCGGCCGTATTTTCATGAGGAAGGGTGAAGACTCAGAGTTCATCGTTGTAAGAGACGCGAGTGTTTTGGATAAATTAAAGTAAAATAATGCCACGGTTCCCTCAGCCGATATAAAATCCATCAGTATTTGTTACCAAAATACTCGTGGACTCCGTGCTAAAACACGTAATTTTTATAGGCGCGTGGTGCTGAGCGATCACGATGTCGTAGTCTTAACAGAGACTTGGTTAAACGATAGCGTCATGGTTTCCCATGTTACATTTCGATCATTGCAAATAGTTATCATCGTTTTTACGCGAGGAACAGCAACCCCAATTTCCCGGTAGAGGATTAATTTTTTCGAGGAGTTAGCGACAATCTGAGACGGCACAGCAACAATTGCCCCTCACAGTTGGTGGCAACAAAAATCAAAATAAAGGCACAGTAATAAATGCCCTCGCTCGAACTTTCCGTAGAACATGGTAGCGAGGATAAGGTCGTAAGCGCCGCGTATAAGGTGTCGCTTACGAGTTTAGCGCGTGCAGTTTATCTCGTTGTTAATTTATAATGTGAGGGTGGTTCATTCTTCCACCAAAAGATATTTTAGTTGAATTAAAGCTTAAATCACTGAAAATCACGCATGCCGGCAGTCGAATTAGCGCAAGGAATTGTAAATATTTTAACCTTTTCCTTTTGTGTCTTACGCCGTTTGTGAGCTGGCTATGTACCTACTTTTACCAGATAGGAGACATGGAGACCACTTTGAGCTAATTGAATGACACGAAGTAAGTTCATGTTAAAGTAACCTGTATTGTACTAAACCATGGTGAAGTGACATATTATCTCTCATTGCGCAGAAGCATTTAAACATAAATATTTGAGTGGATCCCGATCCTCGTCTCTAAAGCACTTAAGATTATTTCACGATGTTAAAAAGAACAGAGAGTGGCAATTTTGGCACTACTTGCGTGGTTTCAGCCTATACCTAACTAATTTTCTTCATGTTGAACGTTGTCCAGTTGGTGTTGTATGTACAATACCTACTACAAATATTGTGCGCCTCGGCAATTTTCGTCTAGCTTCTGAAATACGAACTAAAGCTAATATGATATGTACCTATACGATGAGATGTTACAATTAGATACTTATATTTTTTAAGATTTGGTTCAGTTAATATTAGTTGACTATTAGCTAATTTGTACACCTACTTTCTGACAAATAAATAAATTGATTTGAATTAACTATGAGTTGCATATATGCAACTAATTCGGTTTTCATACAAACCACGAAGTTTGCCGAGGTGTTACGTGTTCCGTACTTACAACCAGAGTATGGAACCATAAGTTAGAAGCGGCACGTTGTGGCGACTTATAAAGCGTTTGTTGGGCGGTCACCTTGGGTGGCAAAGTCTTTGTTTCAAGTTTCAAAGTTGTTTTTGGATTTCCAAATTGATGAACGGCTTACATGGGATGTGCACATTGATAAGTTGTGTGAGAGAATAGGTCGCGCGTGTTTCGCTCTCCGGCGCTTGTCTCCGACCCTGGAGCGGAGCATGACTAGGAGCTGCTATTTCGCATCTGTTCACTCGCTTCTTCAGTATGGTGTAGAGCTGCTGATTGGGAGCGAGTGTTCAGAATGCAGAAGAGAGCCGTAAGAGCAATAGTTCGAGTAATTTTACATCTATTTGATCAAATTATTTTTTATTTGATTTATATAATGAATATAATTGATTTAATGAAATGTATTTACTTACTTAACTATTATTCTTTAAACTGACTTGTAACCTTTATTGTTACCAATAAATAAATTGAATTGAATTAAATCCAGAAAGTCCGTAATAACAACACCGTGCTTACTGAGTCTTGGTTTCTATGCGCACAAAAATTTCGTCCACTTCACTTTTAACAACGTAACATTAACAAAATTTTATGCGTAGGTAGTTTACTAAGTTGTTAGTAATGATTTCGATAAAAAAGTTTTAATTTTTATTGAAGTTTATTTATGTAATTTTAACTTAGAATTAAAAAAGTCGTTAAAATACTGTGAGTTTTCTTTTGTAAGTAAATAATTAAAGGGTGGTGTACGAGCAAACGCATACTTGTACATTCAGCTCATAAGTACTTTCTTGTACAAATAATTAATATTAATTTTAGCTTGCTTTAATTTTAAATGTGGCAATTCTACCATCAATGGTACTGCCTAATGGTACAAGTGGTCCGACGGCAATCAAAAATTATCAGCTAGATCTCACATCCAAAATGCTACCCCATTACTTAAAACACCTAACTTTTCAGGCCCACATTTATCGTTTTGTTCTCTGAGTCGATACATAACAATAATTTCGATCTAAAGCTCAAAAAACGCAGCATTGAAGGGAGAAGCAGAGCGTCTAATTCAGCATTTAAACATCTTGGGCTTTTTAAACAAAATTATGACACAGCTTGGGAGATATTGAAACATTGCTACAATAATCCGCAAGTTCAGTGGCGGATTACCAGCAGCTCAGTAGGCTAGGTTTCTTTCTTTCTTTCTTTCTTTCTTTCTTTTGAATTGGGTCCAACTCAGCATTATATTATTATGTTGGCATTTGGAACGCAACGCAACGCTGATCTTCCGTCGGACGTCGAAATCGGCAGGGTAAGTCACGGATAAAAATAAATATATAATGATAAGTTACTGTAAGTCCATAATAAATACATAATAAAAGTATTAAATAATGTTAGGACATAACTACTATGACAAGCACACGATAAATTAAAGACAGTGACAAAGCTCCAACCATGTAAAAATATTTATTCAAGCACTCCAGTAATAAATGTGTGTCAATCAAAAGGCGCAAAGAATGGAATGGTGACCATCATACGTAATTACCTAGTAGGTATCTAATGCTGAGCGAAAATTGCCTCTATCAGCGCCAACTAAGCCGCTCAGCAACATGCCACACACAGCAAGTCACGTTTTTACTAATCAAAAGTTTTATTAAACATATAAAAATTAAGCGCACGTGGCGTAACATGCTTAGACATTCTTGATTGATCGTTGAAGTTAAGCAACATTGTGCGCAGTCAGGCGCGGTCACAATTTAGACGGGTGGCCTCAAGTGGCATTACGAGCGGAGCGCTTCCGTACCTCAGAGGGCACGTTAAAATGTCGGTCCATGCTTTTAAGTCGTTAAGCCATGACGGAGGCCTTTAGGCGGCCTAAAAACTCCGTCACAAGAGTTGGTCACTAGCTCATACGAACTTACTTTTATTAAAAATAATAGCGATTAACGGAAAATACATTACTTTAGGGGCGTTGCTTGACTAGGGCTCTCAGATTACACTAATCACTCAGAATGCTGCACAGCTGTTAGGGCTGCCACGCCAGAAATTTAACGTATCGGTCTGGCGTAGGTATTAGTAAGAAGCAAAGCAATCATCTTATTTCTCTGGAATTAAAATCTATCTCTGTAGACTACAAATTAATCACAGCATCATTCTCGAGAACCTGAGACGCGTGCAGGCTTCGCTCAAAGACGCTGTGACGGCCGTATCGATCAATGCACACCTGATTACTATCGAGGACCTAGAAGAACAAATTAAATTAATATCTGCCCAGCTACAGAGTGATCTAGAGGTACTCCTAGAGACGGGAAGAGTTCGATGTATAATATTTAAGCTACTAAAAGTCGCAGCAAGGGTTTATAAAAAAATTATAAACCCTTGCTGCGACTTTTAGAACTAAATAAGGTATTTTTTATTAAAAAATAAATACCTTAAAGTAGCTTAGGTACGTTACTCCTGTGCATAAATCTGATGTGTCTAACTAAAGACCAATCAATATCTATTCTTTCCATCATCTCTAAAATCCAAGAGAAACTATGTAGTTAATAATAAATTGCTATCCTACCGTGAATAGCACAATCTCCAATATCTTTCTGATGTGTCTAACTAAAGACCAATCAATATCCATTCTTACCCCATCTCTAAAATCCTAGATAAACTAGTTAATAATAAATTACTATCCTACCTCGAATAGCACAATATTCCATATGATAGTTGCTGAGTTCTTAGTAATTGGCATTTATTGTACAAAAGATCTCTAGAGAAACGAAGCCGTCTGTCATAAGCTATTTCAAGTTTTGAGCGCTGTGCCCGTTCTAACTTTAAGGAATGAGCTACAGGCATCACCCCAGGCCACAACACAGTAAGAAAGGACTGATTGCCACAAAACTATATAAACAAGTCTGATTAAGTCTTTGTCGGTAACGTTTCGCAATTTGACGAACAGGTTATTTCAATTTTTTTATACGTAGGTATAATTAGTGACATCAACTTCGCCGTTTTCTCGTGGTTCTACTATTTCTCTGCTGGACTGAGCGTAAAGAAAAAACATAGAATGCGTCTAGCTTTCTTCTCTCCCCGAGCATGTCGTAAAAGTCGTCTAAGGGACAGTATCCTCTCCAAAATGATGGAACACCTAATGGGCGATGGGCTGATCACCTGTCACAATGGTTCATCATATCCATCTTAGAATTTTAAATCAGAAGTGGCTGCAAGTTTCTGGCTTGAGGCTCTGCCCACACCATTAGGGATATAGGTGTGATAATATTTACTCGTATGTATGTAACTTAAGACACGATAATCTACCTACTTTCTACTTCTACTAAAGTTAACGCTATGTGCCCTCAGCCTAATTGATCTTTTCTATCATTGTACCATCCTACATCCTATTCCTATCTATAATAATTTTACACACCAAGCCAATAACTACCAAACCTCTCTCTCTTACCTCGCGCATTTGCTACCATACATTCTAGCTCGCTATCACTGTCGCCTCGCCACTCACATACGAGTACAACAATAATTACAAGCGTAATTAGCACCTACATATAACATAAACTACTACATAAACAATTTACCGCAATACATATTGTAATTGCACACTTTCACGCACACCAAACACACATACAGACATTTCGATTGCGTAGCAGAATGGCAATAATAAGGTAAAATTCTAACATTTGTAACGAACTATCCTTTGAAGTGTAAACAATATAATTTCACAACACAGGGAAACCTATGTAATGTAATATGCTTTGAAGTTAATTAATTAAACAATTTTGTATTTTGTATTTTTTTTTTCTTAAAAGAAGTTACGACGAAGCCCTGCTAGTGCTAAAGGCCGTATTGTATTGTTTCCAGTTCTTTTCAATTTTTTAACAATGCTTTGAGGCCTTTACCAAAAATTCTAAGAAAAATTGTGAAAGAGTTTTGTAAACACGAGTGTTTACAAAATAAATTTAATTTGTTTTTTCTTAATTTCACAATCTTAATGTTAAAGGTCGAGTTTCTCGAGTCTTCAAGCTTACGTTAAAGCATACCTCACCGTTATTATCCGTGATTAAAAGACGTTCGTAGTTTTAGTCTTCTTAGTAGGTGGTACCTACCCAATCTTGGAAATATCGGATGCGTTGTTCATTATCAATATGAATTTTCTGTGGCTTCGGTGTCTACAAAGTCAAAAATCTCCTTAGCTTATGTTAAGCAGTTGTGTTGCCAATTTTACATTCATTTCAACTTTCAAGTTAAGCTATTTGCTGTATTTGATGATGATGTATTTTATAATGTTTAAGCATTAAAAATATTGAACTCAATGCTAAACGACTGTGCTCAAAAAATATTATAAACAGAGATCGCTTTATACCTACTAGGTATGCCCGCAATTAGGTACAATAGTAGACGAAACCACCGGTGAGCTTTTTCTGAACGACTAGCTGACGCAGCGAACTTCGAACTTCGTACCGTCTTAAAATTAACAAATTGAAAATTTTCAAATGTTTTATTAGGAAGTTTTTTTTTTCTTTTTCTTGTGATAGGTAAATCTTTATTAACAGAAATAAACTTACAATTAATACAAATACAATTTACAAAATACAAAAGAAACAGTCGGGCTAACTGACTACCTACTAACTAACTACCAGAATACATAGATATGTATTCTGGTAGTTATTATGCTATTCGGGGCGGAGACAAATCTAACAAATCAAAAATCATGAAATCGACCCAGCTAGAGACCCACATAAAAAGAGATCTGCTGACGACCCGATTGATATGATTAATTATATCAATATGAATATTAAATAAACTGTCTTGTCATAATTAATGTCTAAGAAGTATTTATGAGTTATCCTGGTTATCCTTTTACATCCTTTTTCCATTTTGGGATCGTATTACAGGATATTCCTAATTTAATTAAAATCTGTTTAGCAGTATAAGCGTGAAAAGGTAACAGAGTGACAGAGAGACAGAGCTACTTCCGCATTTATAATATTAACTAGTAGGTATGGATCTGTTTTTTTAAATCAATAAATAAGTGAGTTTAAAAATGTACCTACTATGGCGTATTTCGGTAGAGATTATTGTTGTTGTTACTGACTACATGGTTTATCTTTCTGTAAAACATTTTTAGGTATATGCAGTTTTTTTATTAAAATTAATTGCACTTAATTTTTAACTTCAATAGTTCTATCATGGAACTACTGGGATAAAAAAGTTTTAACAATTGTATGACATCGCAGTCCAATCTAATCCAATAGAACTTACGGAAGTAACCTGTGTAAGTAAGTACCTCTATATGTCACCGTAAAATTGTAAATACCGCTAGATTATAATCTCGCGAGATTGTAAACTGTCTAACATCTACCTAAATCGAAATTAGTAGTGTAGGTTAGGTTAGTTCATGAAAACTACGCGCGAGGCGAGCGAGCAGAGCGAACGTGCAGCGGCAGCGGCTGCAGAAGCTCCAGAAATTTGTAGGTATGTTACGGTTCACATCTTTTTACAATCTCGCGAGATAAATTATAATCTAAAGTTAATCTTATTTATAATTTTACGGTGACGTATACAGGGGAGTCCGTGTTAGAACACGTGCAAGTGCACGTGACCGATTTAACAACAGCCCTGCTGTGCAAAATCGGTCACATGTACCTACCGCGAGCAAGTCACGCGTAGGGGAGAGTTGGCTAGTACCGCGCGGTTGATAATTTCGCGCCCCTTGGTTTCTCTTAAACTATCAACAATACGCGCCCGCAATGTTAGTAAAATCATATCTTCATGCCCTTCTTACCCCGCTCGAGCACTGTAAGTTCCCACCGAGCAACCAGAGAGGATGGCTGCGTGCTTTTATTTTTCCCGCGTAATCGATGTACTTTTTTGGGTGATTTGAATAAGAGGTGAGTCAATGAATATATTACATTCAGTTATATATTATACGCATTTTAAAGGGAAAAATAGTGTAGATCTTATCTGTAAAATAAGTTTAAATTAATCCTTTGAGTTTGTTTTTGTTTTTAAGGTTACAAAATAAAATTACTTTGTTTGATAATTTCGCGCGTAGGGCGCGAAATTGACGAGTATGAAAATTTGTTTATTTACAGAAAGCTACTTTCATCACACAGTAGGTGACTGTAGTAAAAGAGATGGCTGATCGTCCTACGAAAAAGAAAAGACATGGAATCCAGAAGATACGAAGTTGATTTTATAATCATATAAATACAGAAATGCTTTCGTATAGGTATTTTATTTTTTTTCCATACATAAATGAAAGAAATGTAAAGCAAGTATTCCCAAGGAGGGTTGACGTCAGGCAGGCGGCCGGTCATAAAACACCTTAGCCAAAACTCTTACAGCGTGATCCAAGGATCATGCTGTGCCGACCCCACATAGAGTGGGATAAGGGCAGGAAGATGATGACATAAATGAAAGAAATGTCTTAAACTTGCCAATCATTTAAGCTAATACTAAACATTTGCGAAAGCTGAAGCCTGTGCATATTTTCAATTGGGGCTCCAGGCTTCCACTCTTTGAACGACCTATTGCGTAGTGATGATTTCATTGTCATTAGAAGAGGCGCAATTTTATCAGACCCAGAGCGAAATTACCAACCTGGGGCACGATACTACCAGACCAGTTTGATAATACCGCGCTTTCCCAAATTTTAGTTATTCGCTTGTATTATTTTTGTGTGTGTTTTTTATGAATTTTAAGTTGTTTAAGTGTAGCCAGATAAATTCTCCATCTATTAAAATATTTCGCATTTATTTTAACCTAACCTGAGCTGAGTTATAGAATAATTCCTTTAGGGGGGCGGTACTTGCCAACTCTCCCCTACGGTTAGAGTGGGTTAGTCCCAGAAATGCGAAATCTATTGTTCTCTGATTTTTAAACTTCAATACATCGAGTCCCAGGCAATGCGAGTCTTTTTTTATTTGAGTATTTCCTTCCCAGTGAATGCTACGAGTTTTCGGCAGGTACCTACAGTTAACGCAAAAAGCCGAAAAAGACATTTTTCATTTACCTACCCAGACAGCTAACTTGTCAACCAAGTTATATCTTCTGTATATGAGACTCAATTAATCACATTTTACTTTTACTATGATTGCCGTTGACTGTATTTACTTGTCATGGCATTGGTTGGAACTAATTTAGGTAAATCAATTTTATTTAAATATTCTCTGGGAAGAAATTTGACATTGAGTGGAAACAACCCGTTAGAGGGGTTAGAGGGCGACTAGCTAATCTTCTAGCTACCTAGTCCCTCGGATAATAAACAAATCGCCGTATGACATGACCGTCACACTGACTAGACTAACAAGTGAATGTGACTAAAATGTTAGGGTCCATGATTTACGGGAAAAAATCTTAACTGTTAGAGTCAATAAGAGCTTTACATAAAACCAGATTACGTAAAGTTAAGTAAATATTTTTGAAACTTACACAGTTAATGAGAGTACAGTCAGCGACAATAAGATAAAATTAAGAGACAAATAAGGCAATTAAGATACAAATCATAATTTTCAAATATATGTTACACGGTTTCATAAAAATGTAAACAACTAAGAGTTCCAATAGGCAATAATGTAACCATCAACTCGTGTCAAAATCATGTAGGTAATCTTATATTATAAGAATCTTTGTCCTGACTGACTGACTGACTGACTGACTGACAGACAACGCACAGCCTAAACAGCTGGACGTAGAGACTTGAAATTTTCAGTGTAGGTAAACCTTGGTACGTAGGGGTGTGGGTACCGGTAAAACGGGGTGTCTTTGAGAAACAGGGCGACTTTGATGATTACTCGATAAGTTTGATATTTTTAAATTTTCTCCGTAAAACGAAACGCAATAAATATTGTTTTTTTGTGTTGGCAAGACTGATATTCTGCCGCTCATTCGACAAAGTGTCTGTGCAGAGGGGTGCCTGCGTGTGAGTATAAAAAATTATTTATCATTACTAATAAAAACACAAGAAATTTTTGACCTGCAAAACTTCAAATGTAGAATAGAATAGAATAGAAATTGTTTATTTGACACACAATACACAGAGAATACAAAACACTAGACACACAAAAAAATATATAACAATAGGGTAAGACAGAAGAACAAAGATGGAAAACATAAAATAATAAAATTAGTTTAGATTCGTGCTAATTAGTCCCCTCTGTGTCGTTCGGGCCAAATGTACAAACACAAGTATTTAGATTTGATGTCTAGTAAATGCACAGCGTAATTGTATGTTTCTTTGTGAATATACATATTCTGCCGTCATCGAATTGCGGTCGCCATTTTAATTTTAATGTCTACTTTTGTAAACAGGGGCTACATTAATAGACTATACGAGGCGACATTGATAGCTATCAATCTCGGAAAAAACCCGGCTGACAACCAGTTTTCAGTCATCAAGAAGAAACCTTAATCTTACGTGCCGCCGCTACGTGTGAAGAAAGGTTTTGATACCTATCCCTTTCTTTTATTATTCCACCATACTCATTATCAATTTCACCCCTTAGATCAAAGTAGCCCCAAAAATATTAAAATAATCATATTTCAAAAACTACAAGTCCCAATTTTTTTTTTGCGGTTTATGTTCCTCATCGGAGTGACTATCAATATTAGTTGAAAAAAACCTGGAATAAATTTTTGGTCTAAAACTGCACATAACCTATATCAAATTAAAGAGCCGATTTTTCTCATTTAGTTGATGTCATAATTACCTGTAAATTCTTTATTTTTGGTATGTTTTTTATGAAAAATAGAATACTTTTATTTTGACATAATGACAGCGATGATACACACAGATTAGTAATAGATGATACAAAACATATGGAAAAGGAACTGTCAATGTCAAATTACCTGTGAAAGGAAGCATAAATTATTACTGGTCTAATAAGTTTCCAATCTTGATTATTCATGGAGTTCTGACGTAATTCTACGTCTGATAACTAGATGTCGCTGCTAATTCTGATCAAATCTTAGAACGCGCTGTCGTTGCGTTTTGAAAAGTTTACCTTAACTCTCAAAATTTTTCCTAAATTCACCGAAATTTCTTAATTTTTAGATTTAGGTATGTTTGTTACTCTTTCACGCTAAAACTACGGAATATACTTACATACCCTATTATTCATATTCGTTCGCTAAAGTTAGCCATTGCTTAAAGTTAGCCTTGTCACTGTTTCTCATTATGAAATGGTAAGAGATGGCAATACTTTAGTCATCGTTTAGCGTACAGTATATAATAATGAATAATGAGGATAGTAGGTACCTTACCTACGTGTGCTGGAATGGGACATAGGGTACTTTTTATCTGGGTACCGCGTGAGCGAAGCCGCGGGCGGCTGCTAGTCCAGAATAAAGCAAACAGCAGTAAATATGTAGATACATTAGCAGTAAATATGTAGTAACTACGTATAAATTTCGTTGATATATAGGTATGCTAATTATTGACTTCTAATTCTAATTCTAATTAAAGCTAGGGGAACAAAGATCTGCACTGACGTCCCGCGGTGGGGTGTATTGTGCATTATCCCCCCCTGCTAACCCTCCCCCAGCCAGCCCAACTTCAGAAAAATCCTTTGCTACACAACCGAATTTGAATCCGCCACCTTAGGATCAGAAGGCGGGGTCACTACCAACTAGACCACCAGTGCTCTTTATAGGTATAGATGTTCATAATTATGTTCATTATGTTCCCTATATGAACATAGTTATGTAACTATGTTAATATAGGGAACATATGTCTCTGTATGTACCTATGTAGGTACATACAGAGACTCTTGAACACAAAACTTGTTTTTTTGCTTCGTTTATGTCGATGGTTTATGTTCTAGATCTAAGTAACCTTTTCAGTTGCTAAGATAAGGGGGATAGAGATCGACAGTTCTAGAACGGCAAAGCTGTCCATATTGTTAAGTTTAAATAATTGTATTGATCTTATACCCTTTAGATATCTATAAATAAAACAGTAGCGGGAATTTAACTTTGACAGGGATAAAGTTTCATTCAAATCCATTAGCCATCATTAGCCGTTATCCATTATAGCGTGATTGAGGCATAGACATCGTCAGATCCTCACAAATTTTTGAATTTCTAATATTATAGGTACCTACTAGCTTGATGGCCTCGGTGGTGTGGCGGGCGATTGCTCGGCAGAGACGCAAGAGGCGCGGGTTCGATTCCCGCTGCGGAAGAAATGTTTGCATGATCTATAGGTAAATATTTCTTCCGGGTCTGGGTGTTGTGGTGCGACCCAACAGTCACATACATAGTCCTGACCCCACACTAGGATTCCCTGTGTCGTGGGTATCATGACCATGACATCAGGTATGAGTACCATGGCACCACAACACCCAGACCCGGAAGAAATATTTACAGAACATGCAAACATTTTTTCTGCAACGGGAATCGAACCCGCGCCTCTTGCGTCTCTGACGAGCAATTGCCCGCCACGCCACCAAGGCATAAGATAAATAATTAACATAAGATTTACTGCTACTACAGCATGATTCAGATTAGGTAGATTTATCTAGGAAAACTTACTATGCCATAACATAATTGCATTGTTTACGCTCGCAAGCTTTGTGCTTTGATCAGGTATATAATCAAAGGCTTTGTGCAACTATGTAGTAGGTACCTAAGGTATGTATCTATACAAACACAGTTCACACTACTCGTCAAAAAGTTCCATACTTACTTAAACATACCATTTTACCCCTTTTAAAATGGTAGGTTAGGAAAATATAGTACCTAACTAGCTGCCGCCCGCGGCTTCACTCGTGTGGTACCTGGCTAAAAAATAACCTATAATGTTAATCCTGTACATGTACTATGTATATTCCAAGTTTCATTCAAATCCGCTTAGCCGTTTTTGCGTGAGAGAGTAACAAACATCCATACATACAAACTTTCGCGTTTATTAGTATTAGTAGGATTTATCATTTGTATTATATGTACTTTTACGAGAATATTTGAACCAAGTTTCAATTTTGTAAGTTCAAGGAAACCGATTATTCATACAAACGTATTCACCTCCGTAGGGGTTGAATTTAGAAAAAAAAAATTATTTATCTATTGTGTCCCTTCCACCACTGAGCAAAGGGCATCTCTTTATTTTACAATAGCTAGAGTTCTCCATTGTGGTTCAGATGCACCAGCTCGTCTCACCATCTTTTTCTGGGCCTGCCGCGTCGTCTCCGACTGTGCTCCTACCTTTTGATTTGAGTGACGGGTTTCGCCCACCGGGTAGGTAGAAACTTACCCATAAAATTTCTAGTCTCTGCCACCAGTGGCTTATGCTATGCTCAGTCAATCAGGAAGATTTTATAATTAAATAAATAAATAAATATTTGCGGACATTTTCACACAGCACCATCTAGCCCCAAAACTAAGCAAAGCTTGTAGGTACTATGGGCACCAGATGGCTGATAGAATACTTATTTTTTTGTAAATACATACTTATAATACATAACAACACCCAGACTCGGAAAAAGTATTTGCAGAAAATACAAACAATTCTCCCGTAGCGGGAATCGAACCCGCGCCTCTTGCGTCTCAGCCGAGCACTCGCCACCGAGGTCGTCATTGATACATTATAATTATTAGCCAGAAATATAAAAGCCCTTTCAAAAGAAAATTTCGTATCTCATTATCGTGTCGTTTCATAAAAAAATCTTACATACTAGCGGGGAAAATAGTGGATGGTGTCATGGAGTTTTTAGTAGGATAGTTTGTAAAGTAAAGTGGGAGTTAAGCCGTTTTGGAAACAAGCGGGGGTAATTTGGAATGGGCGGGGGGTATCGATCGACGCGGGTCCGCTTGCGCTCGGAATGTGAAGCGAGGTGCGTTCTTAGCGGAGCGAGAGTCACTCCACAGAACACACGCTCGCCTCCGCCAGTAAACAGAAGTCCGCGATCTCTCCGCCGGACGCCTGACTCGCGGTCGCGATGTACTCCCTACTCGCGCTCGCCGTCACCGCATTTACTGCATGTGTCATTGCACAATCCCCTGGTAACAAAACTTTTTAATACTTTTTAATACTACTTTTAAGACTTTATTTTAGTTACATAAAACATTTGTTCGTCCTCGCTAATCCTTATCGCAACTGATATGAGCTTCCCGCAATGAGTCGTCGCTCGTCAGTAGGTATTATAGTTGCGAAATGACTTAGTTTTGTCATGTTACGCATTCAATAGCGCGATCACCAGTTTAAAAAATAAATTAAAGCAGAATGCTAAATTTTAGTAGCAGTATGAAAGTAATGACAATGGTATATGTACTGCAAATGCCACCTGTTACACTCCACACCACTTGTTCGTCCACGCGTCGACTATAATTATACTAAGGGATGGTGTTCAATAAACTGCGAGTAAGTTGATGATAGGTACATCTTAAAAATTAATGCAGAAGATATCTATCAACTTTGTATCCAATTATTGTTCTGATAAATGTTATAGACATTTTTTACCTACCTATAAAGTTTATGCAGAAACGTTCGCTATTTACTTTAACGAGGACAATTAAAAGTGGTATAATAATAAAACAAGCAAGTTTAATCTCTTAATAATATTATCAGCTTACTTGACTTACTTAACTTTTACACGCTTAATTTTTTCACTATCTGTTTTTTATTCTTCATTTATGAGAACATGATTTCAAAGAAATTGTAGTTCTTTAGTCAGATCATTCTTTGAAACCTGATCTAGTTCTGTTCTGGTGGCGGGCGTTGACTCTGCTTCACAGTTTTTACTTTTGCAGTTGTCAACGTATCATTTGTTTTATGTAACTTTAATGTTTTTGTTTCAAAGTAAAAAAAAATGATTTTTTAAATATTTAGTTGGGAGCATTAAATAGAAAAGAGAGACATTTTTTATCGACAATAATGCCAAATTATGGCGGCGCGGCGGTACCACAATGAGTAGAAGTTATATCACTGTACATAAATGACGTAACATTTTCACGTCACGACAACATCGTGACATTAAAATATATCTCGAAGATTGTCTATACCTAAGAAACAAATGAAATCGAGGCAATCAAGGCCGGTCAAATGCGATTTGAAACTCACCGAGGATGTCGATCGTTTAGGTACTAAGTTCCGGGGGTGCTTTTACTTGTCATTATGCTTGTCATAAATCAAAGTCAACGAAGGTTTTATGCGTTATCCTGGTTATATTTTGCATCCTTTTTCCATTTTGGAACCGTAGGTATTCTAGGATGAATAGTAGCCTATGTTATTCCACTAACTTCTCTGCTGGACTGGGAGAAAATAAAAAGCATAGAATGCGCCCAGCTGCTTCTCTCCCCGAGCATGTCGTAAAAGTCGACTAAGGGATAGTATCCTCCAACATGATGGACCATCCATATAGGCGATGGACTATGGTTCACCATTGCCATCTTAGGATTTTTAATCAGAAGTGGCTTTAAGTTTTCTTGTGTTCACTTGTGGCTCTACCCACCCTATTGGGGATAGGGAATGCAGAACCGGTTCTGTTTTAAAGAATCGTGATTTTTGGGACCTTCTGGCTAAAGAACCGGGTTTCCCGGTACTTTCGATACTTTAAGTAGGTAAGCCTTTATAAGATAGTTGAGTTGAAAGTGTTAAAACGGAGAACGTAAGAGAAAGACGAATAGGACAAAATAAAAACATATAAATTAAATCAAATAAAACGTCATGCCCCGTCAGTGCAATTTCTTTTTAGAAATCAGCGATGGCATATTTTTATAGTATGCCGTCGTTTTTTGTTGGTGATTCCCGGAATAACTTAACAACGGTTTTTACTTTAGAAATCAGATCGTGATATTTAAACCTCGTTCGACAAGCGATGAATTATTCGATTCCACAACCTCGACGCCATCCGAGTCGTCGTCAGGACCGTTGTCAGACGCGACATATTAGTTGCTGCTGTTTTTCCGAGCTAATTCCGATAAAGGGACATCGTCGTCGTCATCACTTGATTCAGCGTCAGCAAAACCGATTATCGGTTGTTCGATCATTGGTTCTTCGATTATCGCATTACTTTTCTTGTAAAATACATCAACGATCGCAAGTTGAAGGGCGTGGGCAATACAAGTCTGATAGTAGGACGTCAGAAATTTACCAAACTTAATCATCATACTGGTAGCATGTGTATCCACGCTTTAAGCGGTCGGACTTTAGGCAACAAAATATTCTAAACGCATATATCTTTTCCCGAAAGTACCGAAAGAACCGAAATTTGGTTTTGAAAATCCCGGTTCCTAAAACGACGCAAATTTCCGGGATTTCCCTTTACTTTCGGTTCCGGGATTTCCCGGGACTATTCACTTGGGGATATGGGCGTGATAATATGTATGTATGTTATTCCAGGGTATAATCTGCTTCTGTACGAAATCAGTAGGAATAGTAGGATTAGTAGGATACTCCCCAAAAACATTAATTACCATCGTCGTAGTCGAATAAAAAAAATTACATATACTTTTATTACAAAAACATAACTGAAATCGAAGTATGTATGTAGTACCTACGAGTAAGTTTCAAGCGATGGTTTAAACTTAAAAGCTCACAAACAGAGTAGATACTTAGGTAACAAACTTAGCGAGCACTATCAAGCACAAAGAAAACTTATGAAAGTTCCGCTGCATTATTTAATAGGTACAATATCTACATAAGTATCAAAGAGCAAGTGGGATGAATTGAAAATGTTGGTACTTAGATACTTACCTCTTACGAAGTTCATGAGAGAGTATTTATGTCACACGGTTCAATCGCATCTATTAGAAAACGCATTGATCGGGCGATACATTGCATTGGCAATTGCAGGCAATTGCAGGCAAAATTGGCAGGTTACATTGAGATGAGAATGATTAGATAGATATACTAACTGTGACTATATAAAGAGATAACATAAATTATAAGCGTTTACATATTTAGTTACCAACCTATAATTTTCATCTTCATAAGACTTGAAAGTATGTCATCAGTCTAGTCAGTCAAATCTAGATCAAAACATGGATTTTTCAAGATTTTATTTACGTGTTTTTTTCTCCTATCGTATATTCCCTTTGAAGGGACCAAAGACAAAATGTTAAAATTTTATTTCTGTTAGTGTAGTACCACTTTAGTATGTTAGCCTGTGGTAGGTACTCTTTTTTCCTACTTATCTAAGGATTTTGTCGCTTTGCGACTACATCACCCATATAAAAGTCTTTGGCACAGCAAGGCTGCGTCCCGCATCTCCCGCCGACCGGTAGTCGAATAAATGGAACTAAGTTGGACGAATGTCGTTTCCTTTTGAATTTCCTGCCAACGGGAATAACAATTTTCTTTTTGAATAAACACATTTTAATAACTAACTAGAGTTCTACATCGATTTTAGTGAGCAAAATCTGCTATTGCACACTCTTAAACTAAAGTTCAATAATGCAAACTAGATAATACCTACCCTACCTACCACTTAGACATAATTAATTGTACTAATGGGATGTTGCACACATGGATGGCACACAAAAGAGGTTTTGAAGCAATGAGCAAGACCCTCCAAAACGTTTGAGAAAGCAATTTGATCATGGATGGAATAACTCTATTGTTAACTGGGGTGGACTTCAGGCAGACGCTTTCTGTGATTCCTAAACAAACCGTAAAAGTACAAGCATGCCTAATAAATTTATTTCTGTGGCCACATATTGAAAAGATTAAATCACAAAAACATGAGCGTAGGTTAGGTACATCTAAGAGGTGATTGTGAATATGGTGAATTTTCACAGCTTTTGTTAGAAATAGGAGAATGAAAATTTTGTTTCAGCGCTTGTAATACTCGTATTATTAATGAATCTCAAGCCACCAAATCTTTGTAATGGGACAAGGCTACAATAGTTATTCGTTCAACAAGTGAGCAAAGTTATTTTCTGCTGCGATCGCTGAGTTTAAATCACGAACTAGCGAAGCAGTCTAGAATTTAATCACGAGCGTAGTGAGTTATTCTTTTATCGTTTACTGAGCACAGTGAGTGATGTAAAGGCACGAGACATAAAAAATATATCTTTGATCGTATGAATTAATCGCATAATTTCAATAGCAGCTTGGGTTTCAAAGCCTAATCAGATATAATCTTATATTATAAGAATCTTTGTCCTGACTGACTGACTGACTGACTGACTGACTGACTGACAGACAACGCACAGCCTAAACCGCTGGACGTAGAGACTTGAAATTTTCAGTGTAGGTAAACCTTGGTACGTAGGGGTGTACTAAGAAGGGATTTTTCAAAATTCAACCTCTAAAGGGGTGAAAAGGGATGAAAACCTGGAATCAATTTTTGGTCTAAAACTGCACATAACCTATATCAAATTAAAGATAATGTCGCTGCTAATTCTGATCAAATCCTAGAACGCGCTGTCGTTGCGTTTTGAAAAGTTTACCTTAACTCTCAAAATTTTTACTAAATTCACCGAAATTTCTTAATTTTTATATTTAGGTATGTTTGTTACTCTTTCACGCAAAAACTACGGAATATACTTACATACCCTATTATTCATATTCGTTCGCTAAAGTTAGCCATTGCTTAAAGTTAGCCCTGTCACTGTTTGTCATTATGAAATGGTAAGAGATGGCAATACTTTAGTCATCGTTTAGCGTACACTATATTATAATGAATAATGAGCATAGTAGGTACCTACGTGTGCTGGAATGGGACATAGGGTACTTTTTATCTGGGTACTGCGTGAGCAAAGCCGCGGGCGGCTGCTAGTTACTTAATAAGATTTGACTTGACTTACAAAGACAAAAAACATGCAGTTTTTTATTACAATACTAGCTGCCGCCCGCGGCTTCGCTCTTGTCATAACCGGATGGAAAGTAGCCAATATGTTAATCCAGCACATGTACTATGTATATTCCAAGTTTCATTTAAATCCGTTCAGCCGTTTAGGTGTGATTGAGGCACAAACATCCAAACATCCTCACAAACTTTCGCATTTATAATATAAGTAAGATAGTCAAAAAACATACATAGTTACCGATTTTTACTTTAGGATGATATTTAAACACCAAAAATTATTCACTACTAAACATGAAGTAACCTAAACAAAAGATGAAAAAAGAATCAAACTTAATACGAGTACGAGCTCGAATTTAGAATTCAAACAAATTCTGAGGCCTTTTACCATCTATAGTAGATGCTTTATACAGCGTCAGGAGGCAACTTTTACCTTCACAAACGGGACTCTGTAATGCCCGGGACGAATTAAGATGGAGTAGGCTTGCCCAGCACCTATTCCATCCAAACTATTAATGATAGAACAAAATAATGTACTACAGGTTTACAGGTCTTATTAATGTCTATAAAAAAATTCGCGAGACAACGTATCCATCTATTATAGTTAAATCACAATAACAGCTTGTGTGTTCTAAAATTTAAAACAAATGTTGGTTCCATTCGCGTCATGGTATGAACCCTTATCCAAATAAATTATTTCACCACCAGGAATATTTATTTCTAAGCAAATTCCATTTTAATTCATTCGAGTCCAACATTTAGTTTAGAAGTTATCACGAGTATAAGTTCGATCGTTCTCTGCAATATGGAGTCTCGGGATGTCTCGAACGGCCACAGAATGGATAACAGTTAACAAAATAAATGGACACGTTTCAGGATTTTTCACAACAACCCTAAAAAAGGGGTGTAATGGGGTGTCAAAGTTTGTATTGGAACTTTTTAACGGGCGGTGCGATGATTGGCTTGAAACTCGGTTGGGTTACTAATAAATACAAAATTATGGACAAATGTTTCAGAATTATTCAAAACAACCCTTAATAAGGGCTAAAATGGGTGTCAAAATTTGTATGGGAACTTTTTAACGGGCGGTGCTAATGGTTTGAAACTCGGTTTGAAATCTAACGCGTACGAAGTCGCGGGCAACAATTAGTTTCATTGTAAAAACTCGTTTGTCATGCATTTTTTGTTACTAGACAATACAAACATGTTTTCGGCTTTGTTTTATTAAAAGGTAAAGGATAAATAATGGTTATTGTGGGTTATCCCTAAAAAATAGACATATATTATTGCGAACTTTCTTGTAGACCTTTTTAAGGTGTACAATATCGTAGTACATTATTTTTATCTATCTTGTAGGGTTCAATGTTCCGTTTGCAATGTAAGCGCAAAAATGTGTTTATTTACGACATCACATTAGAAACCTCTAAAATTATCAGTGTTTCTCTACTACGTATATTATGCATGTATAATACATATAAACTTTTCTTTTGAATTACTCTATCTATTAAAAAACTGCATCAAAATCCGTTGCGTAGTTTTAAAAATTTAAGCATAAACAGGGACAGACAGTGGGAAGCAACTTTGTTTTATACTATGTAGTGATAACTCCAACAAATTTGATTCAATATCTGATTATCTAGAAAACTTGGATTCAACGAGTTTTAGCATTATCAACTTATATTATGATTGTCAAGGCATTATTTTTTTTTAAATGTGTTTAACTAGTATGTACGAAAATCAATAAAAATATGTTTTTCCTTAGGGATAAATGAAGCGCCTAACGACCTCTATTCCAACGATCTCCTGCGCAACGCCCACAGACCACGTCCGCCCCTAAATTACAAGACTATTCGCGAATACCTTCTCCCATACCTGAGGTCTCAGTATATCAACAAAGATGAAAAAGCCCGAATGCCTCGCCCGCGTTCCCGGATGTCTGATAATGATTGGCTCAACGAGGTAAGTACAAAGCGCATTCTCCGTCTCGTAAGAATACCACACGTAAATATTTTACTACAGTGCTTCTTTGTAAATAAAACAATGTATTTTAAACTTTATAATGGAATGGCAGAACAGTTTAATATGCAGAATGCTACAGCAGCATTGTTTCATTGAGAATGCAAGTAATAAGGAGTTTTCGACTAGATTTTCCAGAATAAAAAATATAAAGACTATAAATTACAATTAAATTTGTTTCCTTGGGACTATGGGTATAGTTAGTTTACCGAAATTAGAATATGAGAACAGAAATACTTCTCTCTATTAATATTATAATAGTTTCTCTGCTGGACTTGGAGTAAAGAAAAAACGTAGAATGCGTCAAGCTGCTTTTCACCCCGAGCATGTCGTAAGAGTCGGTTAAGGGATAGTATCTTCTCCAACATGATGGACCATCTATATGGGCGATGGGTTGATCACCTATCACCATGGTTCACCATATCCATCTTGGAACTCTTGGGTCAGGAGTGGCTACTAGTGTTCATGTAATTACTTGTGGCTCTGCCCACCCCGTTAGGGATACGAGTGTGATAATATGTATGTATATGAGATCAGAAGTTTTGAAAATGCATTCTAAATGCTGTGCGTGAACATGATCGGCTTGACTGCTTTCGGTTTTCTGTTAGTTTTTACATAGACAATAAAAACTTTGTTGTGATCTCAGATCAAATAAAAGAACAGATGGAGCACCGCAAAAAACAAAAGTGACGCCACAAAACCGTGCTCCTGCAAGTAAACATACACGCTCAAGCTAACACACTAAAACCATGCTCATCGCTCTAAGTACGTCACGTACGTCACTTAGTGCGAGCGATCGCCACGCGGTCATTGCCCCTCCACGTATCTACTCCCGGCTCGCTACCAAATAAATAAGTACTTAGGTAGGTAGGTTAGGATATTAAATAGTTACCTATCCATGCTATAAAGTATATTAGATAGAATGAGGATATATTTCGACATTATACTATATACAGCTCGATTACCACTGACTCACTCACTCACTCAATCACTCACTCATTGACATGGTTATTCTCCCAGAAGGAGTCGAGATGGGTGATGATGATGTATGGGGGATATGTTCGGTGAGTTCCAGTGAGTGGGAGAAATATCCGAAAAAACCCATTTTCGAACCCCCTCGCCCCTCCCCCGCATGCGGCCCCCCAATTCTTCCCGACGAGGGTGTTTTTTTATAGATTCGTATAGAGAGTGCTCGAAAGCATATAATTTTTTTGGACTTCCCCCTTTTGAACCCCGCTTGACCCCCCGCCGATTGGTTCTCTGAAATTTCAGGTGGAATGGAATTTTGTTTGGATTCGTACATGGAATGGAAAGCCGAGTAAAATAAAAAAAAAAAATTACCCCACTTCCCCAAAATGTTCACCCCCTCTTTTACGCATCTCCGAAATGAACTACGGATGGAGATCGCGTTTAGTCGATTCATATAAGGAATAGTAAGGCGAGTAAAATTTGACAAAAAATTCCTCCCTCCCCCCAATTTTCATCCTCTCTTGCTTGTATCTCCGAAACGGTTGAGAGGTGTGGAATTTTTATTACGGATTCGTATGAGAGGGTATAGATGGTATGGCGAGTAGAATGGAATAAAAATTTGACCCCCCCCCCCCCCCAAAAAAAAAAACAGGTACACCAAAATACTAAACAATATCTTCCTCGTACAATATTATCCTACCCACACTATTCCTCAAATCATAGGGAAACAATTTAACAAATGGCAACCCTTCGACATACACATAGATAAAAAGGTGGCTTCACTTTGGTTTTTAGCGGTGCTTCATCTGTTTTTTTATTTGATCTGAGGTTGTGATTAGAACAATAATTTTTGTTTTCAATTTGGATTGCTTGTAATAAAGAGGAGTGAAATGTCTGCACAGGAGATCGAGCGTTTAGATCGAATGCAGGAGCCGGCTCCACTACCATACGATTGGGAGCTACCAGGCTGGGTACCGCAGGAACCCTTCAAACGCATTTTATACGGATCATTCGGACCCTATGGAACTCGCGGCCAGGCGCGCGCCTACTCGGAATACCCCCTGTCCAATGCAATGATGACTGCTGGCACCGTACCTCGTAAACATGCCAAGCACCTGCACCAAATAGAGACAACGACCAATGATCGCAAGGAAAAGGAATTGAAGCAAAAGGAGCATAGGAAATCCTTTGCGCTTACTCCCCTTGATGCAGAATACTTCGAACCAACAGAGAAAAACAATTCGTCGCGTAAGTAAATTCCAGAACAGCGAATCAACTTCGAGTAAAGCACGGTATGTAAAATAAAATAAATTTTAGGTAATTCCACGTTTGATACGATGGAAGGTCCTCATGAGGGTGGAGGTTATGCGGACTTGGAGGATCAGACGCTTCGAGAAACTCGCCAGAACCCGATAAGCCGGACTAAAACCCTTGTAGCTGATGATTTGAACAAACTGAAAACTGGAGTGTAAGTATGACGTCAAATAAATGGAATAACAACAAATTGAACTCAGTAGGTCTATCTGTAACACAGATTTGATTGCAGTGTTTTTTTACAACCATGTAAAACAACGTAACCTTCCGAATTATACACAAATAGAGGTCTAAGATAGTATACGCAGCAAAGATAAAGTCATGTTGACGATTATTAATTTAAAAGTCGTAGTTTTACATATTCAGCATTTAAAAGAACATCGACTGGTTCAACCATGAAGATGTGTAAAAAATTATCGAAGACAAAAAAAATAGAATCGTCTTTTAGGTTTTTAAAAATGTTCGAAGATTACGGTATGTGTCTTTTTGTGTGTTGTGATATCTTTATGTAGGTATATTTGTTTTATTGATGTTGTAGAATAGCCCTCATTTTTGTTTAAAATATAATAATGACTAACATCATACATGCATAGATGAGACAGATTTCTCATTTATGTACCTACTTGAATCTAGTCGTCATATCGACTGTAACAATCATCTATTTTGTGTATGGGCTGCAACTCATTTCACTTTTTCTGTCAAAGAAGAAGACCTTCAAATGGCGATCGTTCTAGTCATCTGTGAATGTGTCTAGTTAGGTGACTGGAGATTGTTTGTAATACTTGCCTGAATGCAGAATAATGTTGGCTTGATGATTTTCGTGTTTATTCATCTCTCGTCATCTATTACGTCAGTTTAGATACAGCATACTTACATAATTTGGTATATTAGGTACACAAACATGGTATTGTTATTAAATCGTTGGTACGACTATGCTTAGGTACGTCTATTTATAAATAATAATTTATGTAAAAAATGTTTAACCATTATAATATAATGTAATTTAACTTACCCTGTTTCATACTAATTAATGATGTTGAGTGCTGTTGACCCAAAAACTGAATGAACTGGAGACTTTCGAAAGCAGGGCGTCTTTACTTTGCGTTGATATTTTCGGACCAAAGATACTTATATACTTTCCAGGTCAAAACACCAAATGCGCGTTCCGGTATCACTTTTACCGACGAATCTTAATTGGTTAAAAATAACCAATGACGTAAATAATAATTTAAAGTAAGAAAATAACTTTTCTAATATGTACTTAGAAACACCCTGTTTGTTAAAAGCCCTTAGATGAGCATGGAATATTAATTTTGCCCTATTCCCACATTTGAAGACTTTAGAACCTAAGTTTCGGTAAATCATTTGAAAAATGAGTGCAACTTTATGTTACACTTGTGTAAATTATCAATGTTTATGAACTACGGATTTTTGTTTTGTGAATTAAGCACTCGGACTAATTGTGAGATGATGCACACTTCACAAAAACTCATTTCACTTTAAGTTTTCTTAACCTAAAGGGTGCCTTTATTTATTTTAAATCCTTTATTGGATATACACACATGAATATCAGAAACGTTTACCATGATATATAACATCACATTTCATGTCTCAGTCTGTTATTCGGTTACCATGCCTTACTATAGTTTCATAGTAAGTAGGCAGGTTTATTGCAGATGTCTATATGACACTAATAATACCTACAATGATGGGTAAACTATATTGAAAGCTTACATAGGTACCGATTACCGATTGACACACAATGAAAATCAGCCGCACTTTGTACTAGTAGTTAAAACAATAATAGTTATATTATTATAATTATAATAATACCTTAAAATCAGGAGTGGCTCAAAAGCAGTTTTCTTAAGAATCCTTGTGGCTCTGCCCCCATTATTACCCCATGTATGTATTATAATTATAATTTGATTTCATTGTGTAGCTATTGGTAATCGGTTATATTAACCTTACTATGCTATTAGTGTCGCACATGCAATACGTAGAAATATGAATATTTAAGTAAATGTTTAAATTTTACAACAATTACTTCAAATATTTAGAAAAGCTTTTTGAAAATTACCTATTACTCAAACGATAATTCCTCCTATTAATCTGTTGATGAGATTAAAACCGATCCCCGTGGTTAAAATCACGTATTACGATTTTCCATACAAACTTTTCAATTACTTCACCTTATTAAAAGTAGAAATACCAAATTCCTTTTTTTAGTTCATTTTGATACTACAAAAGGAAGATACATTCCAAGTTTCATGCTTTTAGGGCTTCTGGTTTGACTGCGTTGATTGTCAGTCAGGTTCACAAGACTTTATTAATATTTCGGTTTATATTCATTGCTGAGACTGTAAAATATCAGGACACTTGGAAAAGCATGACACCCTAGATATAATTTAGTTTAGAAAGCAAATTAGGCTTTATTAATTTAGTTTGACCTATTTAGTAGGTATTTGCTAGAAGATTTCGTGCTTCAAGACAAAGGTAACTTTTAACTTTACGCTGGACAGATTTCACAATTCATTTCACTCCTTTATTAGAAAATAAAATGCTTTTAAAATAGAAGTAGTGCATCACATTTTGATAGTACCCGTTTTTGTTTGCGGCAGTAGATGAATACTTGTTTGTATAGGCACAGTATTGTGGAATGACGCTAGATTGTAATGTTATCGACATGTGTTATTTGCGTATCTGCTGCGTAGTCCTCGTTTTACGTAGATAGTGACAAGAATATGTACAACAGCTAATCAAATTGGCCAAGCTGTCACTTCACTCTCTAGTCTAGTCGTCACTAGTTCTTTCGAACCAGTGTGGTGACAGAGCTAAAGTGCGCTTCAAAGGCTCCTTTCGTCTAACTTCACTACTCACTAAATCAAAAGCAATTAGATTAATTTAAATTATTGATGGAACAAATTAATTCTAGCCCTCTGAAATTGTCTGAATTAAGCATTTGATGAGCTGTTGCTGAGTGCTGCGTCGTGTGAAATATTTATTTGCCTCTTCATAATACATAGTTTTAAAAATATATGATTTTTGTACTCTTATCACAGTGAGTCCGATGATGAGAACTCGAAGGACAAGCCTCATTACATCCGCGTGCTAGGGAGCGAATTCGCCAGAGGAACTGTCTATGCAGTGGGTATCGCCGCTGGCATCGGAATTGTCTTCGTTTTGGCCATACTTGGGTTCGTCTTCGGGTGGTACACGTAAGTACACTTTTCCCCTATAACTTAACTGTTCAAATTTTTACAAAATATGTATGTATTTTCTGTGTTTACTTACCCGTCAATAAAACGTTAACGGGACTAATTACCGCATTTAATCGGTGGGATATATGATCGTTTCTTTTTTTTGTCATGATCAACATTTAGCATGATAAAAAATAAACAAAGTACGCAACACATTGAACGCTCCTATAGAGTATGTAGTAATAATTTTTTTCGGCAACTGACTGTGAGGTTTACAATAGCAGAATAATGTTACATATTATGGAAAGTAGGTATGAATAAATAAATATGTTGGACATTTCACATGCGATAGTAGAAATTGTAGGTAGTAAGGAATAGATTTAATAACTGGAGTAACTAACATGCCTATATAGCCATACCATATAAATACATAACGTATGTGTATCATTACTTGAATCTTATTGGTCTACACGAAGCATTATACGTCTCTTTCAATAGCTGTTGAAGCCAATACCAATGTGAAAAGCCACAGGTGGGGGAGAAAGGCTGAATCAGGCTATCGAATGCGAGACTGGACTAAACGCCACAAAACGAATGCATCGTTTTATGATATTGGGTTTAGTTTATTTTAAACTACTTTGTCGTTTACTTTATAATCAATGGCAAGTTTCAAAGACTTGTTTCTTTGTAGATGTAGCAATTTTGTAGTCTCGTATTAATAAGACAAGAGTCGCATTTTGTTTAGAAACTTTGTGCCAAATCGAGTTAACAAAGGAAACCGTTTCGTGTAACAGGTGACCGGTACATAAGGGGAGATCACTAAACGCCTATTGGATATTGTACATATACACATACAAACATAAAATCACGCCTGTTTTCCATAGGGGTAGGCGGAGATCACGTATCTCCATTTGCTACGATCCTGACATAATTCTTTCGCTTCATTCACTCTAACTACATTCTTTATACATGCTAGTCGGTTTATGTACTCTTGACCAGGCCCTTTTCCAAAACATCTTTCAAAGTCACCCCACTCATACTTCGCAATGCACGCATTTCCACTGCATTCACTCTACTCTGATGTTTCTTCTGCCATACCCAACTTTCACTACCATACTTAGGTGTCGGCACTAGCACTCCTCTATGTACAGCTAATCTTGCCTTTTCGGACACTTTCCGGCTGCTCATAAAGGTGTGTAGTACCCCTTTTTTTCACTTCACATTCACTCATTCACTCTATCATCATCATCATCAACTCTATCATTCACTCTATCTATCAAAATATCACACGCTGTAACGCATTCATCTCTTTCAAAAACCATAACTTTTGTCTTACTTACATTTACTTTCATTCCTTTCTGCTCAAAAGCCCCATGCATAATTCATACCATCTCCTGCAACACATCTGCCGATGACGCAAGTAAAACCTTGTCATCAGCATAGAGAAGACATTTGACGAGTAACTCATTCATTCGTAAACCACATTCCTTATGTCCATGAATAAGTTAAACGGCCATGGAGACGCTATAGATCCCGGTCTTTCACCCTTTTGGATGCTAAACCATTCAGTATATGTCCCATGTATTCTCACACAAGTACTGGATTCCTCATAGAGAAACTTCAGAGCTCAAATAAGGTTGCTGTTTACCCCGTACATTGGCAGTACCAACCAAAGTTCATTCCTCATGACTTTGTCATAGGCCTTTACCAATTTCACGAATGCGCAGTAGAACTTCTGACTCCTGGCCAAGAATTTCTCGGCTATGCTTCGCAAGGAAAAGACGGCCGTTTTCTCGTGGTCCTACCATTTTGTCCTACAAGACCTGATCCGTATATCCCATTCCCTTTCGAAAACCCGCTTGTGTATCCCATATTTTCTCATCGATTTCTTTCACAACTCTCTCGATTTTAATCTATTATTTTATTATAAAAAACTTATAATAATAGTAAATTCGCAAATCCATAAAGTGGTGTGTTTACCAATCTATAGGCCGCTATTTGGAATCGAATAGGTAAATATCAAATCACAATGTTTGCGAACGGTGTTAAAAGTCGTATTTTTAGTTTACTTATTGCTATAAATGTGAAATGAAGTAGGGTAGGTAGCTTTATTCGGTATCCTATTGATTCTGTTGAGCATTTAATTTTATACTATTAAGTTCAGTTTGACAGCTTTAAAACTACGGCTGTCCTGTTTCATCTATTTAAAAAGTACATAAGAAAAGATTACAACTAAATCGACACCAATGTACATCTTACGATAATTTTATGTTCAAATAAATACCTACGCGTAAAGCACAAAGGTAAAACACAAGTAAAATGCTAAAATTAACAAAATAATAAATGAACTGAATTCTTTTGGCAGAAAGAATGAGACAGTTCTTCGTTCTTCTTAAATAACATAGCTTTTCTTATAAGTACGTTTGCATAAAAATTGAAAACAGAGTTGAAATCACCGGCCGCAGGCAAAGTGCCTGATTACATTGTTTCATTGGATAACTGTCCTTTTTATTATTCATTACGAGCTGAGCGCTTCCATGCTTCGGAGAGCACGTTAAATTGTCGGTACCGGCTTTGAAGTCGTTAGGCCATGACGGAGGCCTTTAGGCGGCCTAAAAACTCCGTCACAAGAGTTGGCCACTAGCTAGAAACTTACTTACTTATTATTAATTTTCTTTGTTCCTTACTCGCTCTTGCATCCTTTTATTTTCACCTTGTTTTATTCAAAATTATATCTGATCTTGGGGTCATTTGACAGTCTTTCAAAGCGCGCTAAAGCTGCGGCTGAAGTGGACTACCCCGCATATGGGGTCACCGGACCGACCATGGATACCTCAGGCGACCGAAAACTCGCGCAATCCGCTCAGATGTATCACTACCAGCACCAGAAACAACAAATCATTGCTATGGAGAGGTAATGCTTGAGCTACGTTACAAGTCCTCATTAACCAATTAACCATCTAACCGGAAACAAAATCTAAATATAGATTAGCTGGGCTAATAATAATAAAAAAAACCTATGTACTTTAAAATTACTAACATTTAGCGAATTTTGGGAGGTTATGCTAGATGAACTAGATCTACCACCATTTACCTCTTTAAAAATAAGAAACTTCCAAATTAGTTTAATTTAGGCTTGTTTATATTTAAAAATAATTATTGTAGTAATCACAACCAAATACATTTTATTGACTCGTTTGATTCATTGTTTTTAACTTGCCAACTACGTTTTCAACTGTCACCGTGGTTCACCATATCCATCTTGGGAGTCTTGGATCAGAAGTGGCTGCAAGTTTTCTTATGATTACTTGTATCTCTGCCCACCCCATTAGGGATACGGGCGTGATAATATGTATGTATGTATGTATGTAATATGGTTAAAAAACTTCTTAATGGACCATCCCAGGGTAAGCCTACATGCGGCTCACACATTTAAATATTTTTTACAAGTTTACAAACAATATGTTTTGTAAATTTACGGTTACAAACCGGTATAAGGTTAGGTTAAGGTCCATTCGTTTCGTAAATCCATCATTTAATCGGAATTAAACGCATCAATGATGTACATCGTATTTTTTCGATTTGAATTTTATTTTATTACTCTTTTAAAACCTATTTTCGTATCTTTATTTAAAACCTTCTAAATCTATAATTTTTACTGCTTTATTCATCACTAGGGCACACGTAAATTTAGTTGTGGGGTCTAGCGTCGAAACAATTCTGTGAGAAATTATACATTAAAATTAATACTACATCAATAAAAATTAATAAGTACTACATACCAATACCAAGTTATCAGTACCAAACTTACATTAATAATTTTCCACAGTACACACAGAGCACATTTCTCACAGGCTAAAGCACAAAAGTTTTATAATATCACGTATATTATAAAACTTTTATGATATTTTTCGTCCATAGGTGCACGAACACATAATATCCGTCGTACACAATTATGTACCCATGATATCATTTCAGGGATCATCATAGCATATGAAGGAGGACTGCGATTGTTTTTATCATCTTCCTGCCCTTATCCCACTCTGTGTGGGATCGGCAGTTTTGGCTAAGGTGTTTTATGACCGGCCGCCTGCCTGACGTCAACCCTCCTTGGGAATACTTGCTTATTGTATCTCATCATGTTGGAATTGTTTTCATTTTTATAATTTGGAAGTGCAATCATTTATGTTGACTGTTCAGGAACAACGTGGAACAACGCAACGGCTCCGTTTCTGACCCAGAATCTGAGGAAGAGAACGAAGAGGGGGATTACACCGTATACGAGTGCCCTGGCTTCGCTACGGTGAGTGTATTTTTCATCCAGTCACAATCAATTTTAACAACTTAATGAGATTAAAAAAAGGTTTTAGTTTTTAAATCATAATGAGATCATTTATTTATAGCTCAGTCTGTCTAAATAATATGTTTTAAATCACAACGTAAACTAAGTATTAATTCAAATAGATAGTTTTTGCTTTGATGTCGCTTCAAGCAATTTAAATCATCTTGACCCAGTTTCAAAGAAATCGATGAAGCAGAAGCTAATTAAATTTTTCTTTGCAATATTTTTTTTCTGCTGTCTCTGATATTTTATACCTATTTAGGGGTGCCACCGAAGGGTGCCTACGGGACCCTATTACTAAGCCTCCGTTGTCCGTCCGTCCGTCTGTCAGTGGACTTTATCTCAAGAACCGTAATAGGTAGAGGGTTAAAATTTTCACAGAGTGTGTATTTCTATTACGATTATAACAACAAGTAACATAAAATTAAAAATAGAAGGGAAACATACGAGTAACATTACGTACCTACATATTATATGTACCTACGATGGTACGGAACCTAGGTGTGCGAATTCGACTCTCTTCGTCGAAGCCTTTATTTCTACTACATATTCAAATTGAGAATTCATAGCAGTAAAACATGAATCATGCGTTTATCTAGGTAATCATTTATAATTAGAAATAATTTTATAAAGTATTTTTTTAAGTAGAGTATAAATGTTAGAAATGTTATGAAGTATATAAATGTTATGATAATGTCAGTTAATTATGTAAAGTCGCCTTTCGGGCGAAGGCCTCCCCCATGTCTCTCCAAAGCTCTCTGTCTCCAGCCTGTCTCATCCAGTCTGTTGCAATAATTTTGTAAAATATGTCCTAACATCGTGTTCTTGAGCGTCCTCTTTTCCTTTTGTTGCCGCGTGGAATCTATTCCAGTACTCTTTTTGTCCATCTAGTGTTCTCCATTCGACAAATGTGATCTGCCCAGTTCCATTAAAGAAATCTTATTTTATTGACTTCACACTTAGTTTTGTTTTGTGCCTAATTGTATTGTTGCTGATTCTGTCAGACAGTCTTATGCCCAGCATATTTCGTTTTATCTTCCTCTGGCACACAGCTAATTTATTTTCATCGTTAATTTATAGTGAGGGACCACGTTTGGCAACCATATGTTAAACACGGACTCGCACTTAACCGGTTTTTTTTATAATTATTTATTTTTATTAGCCTATCCTGTCTAATCGCTTGACAAATACCTCGCCCGAGAGCACTGATCCCGGTCTTGCGCGACCATTTCTTTTTTACTCAATTTACTATTTGTTATCACTTGGCTTCTAGTAAAAAACAAAGTAAGAAAGAAAAATTACAAGTGATTAAAAACTCCTCCTTTTCTGAACTCGATTAAAAAAGGAATATGAATCTTCGTTGTTTAACTTGTTTCTTAGATACCTACATTTTTGTTTCTTAGACCGGCGACATGGAAGTGAAGAACCCGTTGTTCAACGACGATCCGACCCCGGCCACCCCTGGAAAAGTCGAGGTGGTCAAGCCCCAACCAAAGGAGTAATTCGGAAACGCGTACCACCAGACACGAACATCTGGCATGCCTCTTTATCGGCTTTTCATGTTGTCTCTACGTCATCATCATCGATCTCATTTCATTACTTTTATTTAAAGCCGCAAATTGTTTTCTAAGCGTACTAACTACATGTCTCAAGTTTAATTTTGTTTAATTTAAGTTTAATATTTAGTTCTATAAAAGGGGTTCCGATTTCGCTATTTGGTTTCGGAACCCTCTATCCAATGTAAATGTAGCCTGTGTTTGTGCCACACGCTGCGAAGATAATTTTACGGTCGGCATTTTTTAACAGCACTGATCTTAGGAATTGATATGAAAAATTAATAACTGGCTTGTGATAATCAATGAAACCTGACATGGATTGATGTTTTAGATAGAATTTATACTGTCCATCTGGAGGACTTAGATAGGATAATGTAAAGTTTTTGAGGATATCTTGTGAGTGTGACCAACTGAAAAATATGGATGAAAATGGACAGTAACCAGGTTTTCATACGAGTACAAGCATTCATCATATAAGTGTAGGCACCTATTAATTTCATTCGGCCTAACATTAGTTTATTTGGAAGCATTACTGACAATCACTTTGGCTCAATCTTAATAAGATACATCTTCAGCAAAAAAGTAATGCTAAAATGAGAAAAGAGTAACCTAAAACTGTACTAATCTACCTAACTATTTAATGAGTTTATTGTAATAATGTTCAATATTCAATCAAAATATACGCTTTCGTGTTCAATTTAAAAATAACTGAATGCCTACACTGTGAACATATCTAGATTGTCCATTCGCTAGTATTTGCATATTTAAATTGAAACCTGCTTTTAAAATGTCCAAATGCTTTTACACATATCTCCCGTACCTACATATTATTTTGATTTTAATTTTAATAATAAAAACCATAATAATCTTTTAAAGGAATATAGATGCAGTCTCAGTTATTAAAGATGTTATTATTTAATTCTGTTCTAGTCAAATAACCTAATTAAGAAACTTACGCTCAGGTATAACCTGTTCCAACAGTAATTGTTATTTTTTAACCTATTTATGTATATTATTCTCAAGTGCCACGTTTCAGTAGGTACTTATAATATTTGTGTATTAAATGCATATCTTATACCTAATCTAATATTGTAATATCGATAGATTCCCCCTGTATGTTTGTTTTTTTCATCATGCGCCATCAATTGTCTATTATGAATAGTTTTATGTCGTGCAACTTAAAATAAAAAAAAAAATTAAATAAAATATATAATTATATTATTATCTCACTATCACTACTCGCAAAGTATTAGATAAGTATCTAAGTATGTAGGGATAGCAGTATTAACGATTACATTAAGAAGCACTGTTTTAATTAAATACCTATCATATATCTGTAGTTATAAAACATCTGGAAATTATATCTCACATTATAAAATACAAATGTTTCATTTAAAGTATAGTATTATATGTATCTATACACACAGCAAAGTATTGTTATTTATTGCTCTCATTCAAATTACATTTTTATATGGTGTGTATACCCTATTCCTTTTCCCCCATTCCATTAAAATCTTAGTAGGAAGCACTAATACTCGTGTCTCTAGTTCTTTTGAACAAGTGTGGTGAAAAGTATAAAGTACGCCTAAGAGAGACCATTCGTGCTCTAAACACATGAATTTCTTGCTTTTTAGGTTCTGGCGACATGCCGGTTTCCTCTTTCCTCATGAACGATGAATCCCTTTACCGTTATAATAATTCTTAATACCTGAAGATTTGATAAAAAAAATCATTTTTACAAGATCATGGATTTTAGAAAGGGATTAATGTGAGTCAGCCTTGCTTTTAGAAGAATTTCGCAATAAAGATATAGGCGAAACGAGCATCAGATAAACAAAACATGTCGTCACTGTACACTAACTAATACATAAGTGGTGGGAGGCTCTGCTGGATCAAAAATAAACCTCATTCTATTAAACTATCTTATAAAAAAAGACAATTAATAATAAAGTAAATCAACATAACATTTAATAAGAATATCCACAATACAAGTAGGTAAACATATAAACACAAAACATGAACCTAAAGCAGAGATATAATAGGTACTTAGTCGTGATAGTTTCTTTCTGAATGGCTGGTCTCGACAAAAAAAAGACCTTTTACCATCTATAGTAGATGATTTATACAGCGTCAGGAGGCAACTTTTTTTTACCTTCACTAACGGGACGCTGTAGTGCCCGGGACGAATTAAGATAGAGTAGGCTTGCCCAGCACCTATAGGTACCATCCTCAGCTTAGTCGGCCTCGACAACAGTGGAGCAAAATGTCCTACTCCTTTCTATTCGTTCGTCTTTTAGTACCAGTAGCTTGCTGCGGAGTTCACCGCAGTGCGACCGGTGTGATGAAAATGCAACCGATGTGAAGAAAACTACGTCACAACCGGTATGAATTGGAAGCTGAAGACGATTGCGACAACAGCTAGCTTGGGTCCTAGCTTTCTCACTGGCTTACCTACTATCCTAGAAATTAATCTAGTTCTGTTTGCATGAAGTCAGAGTAGGTAATTAGCTTGTTATCCTAGTTTGAAAAACTAACGTCGAGATCTAAGGCAGAAACTACAACAGATTAATTCTTCAGAAGTAGGTACCTACTCTTTACTGAACTTACCGTCTTTCGTTAAGAAAATTGCAATAATAATGGGGAACTTGTGCTGAAATTATATTACTAATTCAATAATGATAGTCGTTAAAAGTACCTACATTACTAAAAAAAATATTCCAAAAAAATATTTTTTGCTAAATATTTCAATTATAAGTTACAAAAATTAACTGCTTGACTGTACAACTGACCGCGATGATATTGGTGGTTACGAGCATAGCTCTTCAGGGATGTTAATAAGCGATCAAACCATGAGAAATCGCTTGCATGAAGTCTATCTCCGTTTCCTACGGCCGCAACAACCTGTTGGACCCGCAATTGCAGAGCCTGTTACAATGGGCATGTAAACACAGAAATAGGGCTGAAGAAGAGTGGCGTTTTTGTGTTTTTCTGACAAATCTCGCTATGGTATGAGGTCAGATTTTGGACCTGGACTTTAAGAACTTTTTAAATTATGCCATGTCCATGCATGTGGTGGCGGAACAATCATGATATGGTCGGGTATTTGGTTGGGGATCTACACATACGAAAACGTTTTATTTAATCGATCTAAACAAACATTTCTTATTTATTTATTATACTTTGTCAAAATGTTTAGATACGTGAGTGAGAACAGAATGTTGTATTTATAATAATATTTTTTTTATTTATACTTTTGATGTTTGTATTAAATAAAACTGAAAATATATTATTTCTGTGATAAATAAATAATATACCTACACACACCATGAAAAGTTTACGTGAGCTTATCTTATGGAGTGACGTCACGTGAGGTCAGTGAGCCTATAGGTACGCGCGAACCATCAAATTTCCATTTTGATTTGCAATAAATAAATTACTACTTCTAATTACTTCTTCGCTGGACTGGGAGTAAAGAAAAAACATAGAATGCGTCCAGCGATTCTCTCCCAGAGCATGTCGTAAAAGTCGAACAAGTGATAGTATCTTCCAACATGATGAGATACAATAAGCAAGTACTTATTCCCAAGGGGGGTTGACGATAGGCTGGCGGCCGGTCAGAAAACACCTTAGCCAAAACTCTTACAGCAAAATCCAAGGATCTTGCTGTGCTGATCCCACATAGAGTGGGATAAGGGCAGGAAGATGATAATGATGAAATTACTAGAGCATATTTTAACTTTTTCGTTTTTGGTTTATATGTACTACCTAATCCTGAAATCTTTAATATAAATTAAAAAAAATATATTATGCATATTCCCTATTGTGGATTCTTTGGTCAACTTAGCCCACATCTCTCTCAGCCCATGGGCCGAAATGTGCAGGCCTACTGAGACTAGAACCTGAGAATAAAAATAGATGTTGTTATGAAGTCTAGGAAACCAAGGAATGCCTACACCGCAACGCAGAACTTTATACCTATCAGCCATAAAAATAGCCTACATTAGGCCCTACTAAGTGATTTGCATTAGAAATGCAAAGTGACCAATCAAAAACCCATCAACGACCTAATCACGAGTAAATAATGCCAACTTCATTATTAAACAAGACCGGTCAAGTGCGATTCTGTTCGCACATACCGAAGGTTCAGCTCATTAAATTTTTTTGCAAAACAAAAAAAGTGGAAACCTTTGTGGAATAAGTAAATCAAGCCCTTTTAAAATACTATCTCATAGAACCCAGTAACCTCCTTTATAAATTTACTAGCCCCTCCCTTCCATTTAGTAAGATTTCTACAATAAAAAAATGTATTATCCAACCGACTTCGCGTAAAAAAAATATTTGTATCTGTAATGTTATGTACATTCATTCTAGAACGCTCTTTTGAAAAACCTTGTTATGGACTATTTTAGATTATATTATATATTTTTACTCGCTAGTAAGGTCAAAAGTTATTCCAAATAAGTCGTTAGTTCTGAAAGTTTAGTAGTAGATGTAGTAGATGGACGAACAAAGGTGCGCCTTTTGCGTTCCATTGTCTTGTTTCGAAATACTAAAAGAGTCTCCACTGTTGTTATTAAAAGAGATGTTTCACAAATTTATGGAACCTAGATGAGGCCTGGACGGTGTACACTGTAGGTACACTTGTATAAACATAGGTAAATAATAGCTATATATAAGTAAAACCTTTCCCATTTGCTTTATTTAACGCATGTTCATAGAATACCTTTCTCACGAAGAACAACCCAAAACACAAACTAATGTGGCAGAGCGGTATTGTTGACGTCCTTGGTGGCGTGGCGGGCGGGTGGCGTGGTGGTGATTACTCGGCAGAGACGCAAGAGGTGCGGGTTCGATTCCCGCTACGGAAGAAATGTTTACATGATCTGTAAATATTTCTTCCGAGTCTAGGTGTTGTGGTATCATGGTACTTGTAGTTTCTGATACCCACGACACAGGGAATCCTAGTGTGGGGTCAGGACTATGTATGTGACTGTTGGGTGTTATTTATTTATAGAGTAAGATGTTTTGACAGCAGTTTACTTTGAAGAGTAGGTAAATTGGCTGCATCATCAATCGGGGTCTTCAGCAGCTCTCTTTTTTCTTGCAAGCAAGTGCCTCTAGCTGAAGATACTAACAAAATTATAAAACTAACAAATTCTAAGATGTCAGTGGAAGCTGCGAACTATTTCATTGTCACGGAAGCTAAGGAAAAAAAATATCATAGTGAAAAAGATTTGGATTGGAAGTAATTATATTATTACTAGCGACGCGCCCCGGCTTCGCACGGGTGCAATGCTGATACTAAATATAATACAGAATGTTATCATCTGTGTCATCTATATGTTGTCATCTATACGTCATTACATAGCTGTCATTATACGTCAATTACATAGCTATCATTTGCGTTTTGTTATTCCAAGTCTGATTCTTTTTTTCTGATTTTTTTTTCGGGATAAAAAGTATCTTATGTCCGTCTCCTGGCTCTAAGCTACCTCCCTACCAATTTTCACCCAAATCTGTTCTGCCGTTCTTGAGTTATAAGTGGTGTAACTAACACGACTTTCTTTTATATATATAGACTAGCTGTGCTCCGCGGTTTCACCCGCGTTTTTCTCACAGGCGGCCAGCAAGCGCGGCTTCCTCGTCTCGCCCGCCGCCGCGCCGCCAGCGTCTCGTCTTGCTTGCATCAAGCGCGCGTGGATTTCCTTAGCAGAGTTATTTTAGAAATGTATTTATTATACTCTTCAAAGATCTTATACTTACAATCATCAACAAATATATTTCAAAAAGATTATTACAGGATTTTGTGTTGATAAAAAACTCTATGGCCCATAACTCATTAATAGGTACCAACTCTTAACATCTTACACACGTGATAACTTTTAAACGAAATATCCGATTGAGATGAAACAAAAAGTATTTTACTTCTACATAAATACTCTTGATAACATAATGCTTAATTTCGATAAAGATTAATATTACGATACATATTTAACGTAGTTTTTTTTCTTCAGACGATTTAATAATTATTTTGAACACAAAATCGATTATTGTGATTAAACCATGATAGCTAGATATATGTTCTTGCGGACTTTTTTGTAGGTCTTAATGGGATCTACAAACCCGTAGTACATCATTTTGTTCTATTGTCAATAGTTTTTGCAGCGCACGCAAAAATAGGTTTTCGATTTTACACCTTGTGTTACAAAATAGCAATTTTATTACGGATCCCTAATTTTGAAAAAAATAAAACATAGCCTATAGCCTTCCTCGATAAATGGACTACCCAACACTGAAAGAATCATTCAAATCGGACCAGTAGTTCCAGAGATTAGCGCGTTCAAACAAACAAACAAACAAACAAACTCTGCAGCTTTATAATATTACTAGCAGCCGCCCGCGGCTTCGCTCACGCTGTACCCAGATAAAAAGTACCTACCCTATGTCCCATTCCAGTACACGTATCCTCATTATTCATTATAATAGACGCTAATGAATGTAGTGTAATTTGACATTGACAGTTCCTTTTCCATATGTTTTGTATCATCTATTACTAATCTGTGGTATCATCGCTGTCATATGTCAAAATAAAAGTATTCTATTTTTCATGACAAACATGCCAAAAATAAAGAATTTACAGGTAATTGTGACATCAACTAAATGAGAAAAATCGGCTCTTTAATTTGATATAGGTAATGTGCAGTTTTAGACCAAAAATTTATTCCAGGTTTTCATTCCTTTTCACCCCTCTAAAGGTTGAATTTTGAAAAATCCCTTCTTAGTACACCCCTACGTACCAAGGTTTACCTACACTGAAAATTTCAAGTCTCTACGTCCAGCGGTTTAGGCTGTGCGTTGTCTGTCAGTCAGTCAGTCAGTCAGTCAGTCAGTCAGTCAGGACAAAGATTCTTATAATATAAGATTAGTATAGATTATAATTCAATTTAGAGTTGAAGTATTTTTTCGTTTATAGACTTTTTCACCATTTTTCTGTTGGTACACATAAACCAAGCCAGTTACGAAACATATTCTTTGAAAGTAAAGTAATTTGTCATAAAGGCGTTTGTATAATTCACAATAGAGCTGTATTCCAACGTCTTCTTAATTCAAACTCAGGCTTTGAATCAGCACAGACAGAGAGGTTTCTGTGTTCAACGTGATGCCTAAATTTGGCACAATTGAAGTCGGTAAGTATATTCACTCAGTAGGTACGTCAACGAAATAATTGTAGGTACATACTTCTCTTCTATCGCTCGTATTGTACTGTAATGGTTTACGACATTTTTGGTGTTCCGTACCCGAAGGGTGCATTTGTACAAAAATAATAGTAAAATTAAAAATTAAGGGGTCCTCATAGAAGAGACGTGTTTTATTTTGTATGTTTTGCTCTTGTTTTGCTCTCTCTGTCTGGCCTGGATTTTTAGCTGCATTTCGCCGCTTTTGCGCCAGGAGAGGTGTTCCCAAACGCATGTAGCAACATGTAACACAATAGCATAATTTATCAACTTCAACGCGAGTTAACAGAGATTAACTGCTACAATCAAATAATTACAAGCCACAAGCCAACCTACTAAAAGACCTAAAAGGGGTTGATTTTTTTTAAACCGAAATAGGTTTGCGTTTGACCACACTCTACCTGATGTTAAGTAACAGTGTGGTCTATGAAGCACGCTTAGGTACCTAGAAGATACCTATTGATTCTCGATTTTATTGATTCTCGGTTGATAAACAGAGCGTGGGCTACTTAGCTAACTCATTATTTGGAATACTTGATGATAGATTTGCTAGAAAATACGAAAAGGACCACAGAATGAAAATCACCTACAGCTTCTATTGAAAATCCAAACCAGCGTTATTGAAGCTCAGGCCAATATCATGCAGAGAAATGAGAATATCGTGAACCAACATTTCAGTGCTGTAAAATGGAATTTACAGAATGTTACAGCAGCCACAAATCATTAACAAACAACAAGTAACAACGAGCTACACATCTCGTCCGCTTCGATATTAATCATATCCAAATTCGAAATTTGTAAGAAAATATAATAAACACCATAACTGACTTTACTCACGGTCATATACCTACGAGTAGACACACATTTATTGCCAATTAGAAGAACAATTGGAAACCATTTACAGCCACTTACCATCTGACCTGACTTTACCTACAGACAAGCAAGACTTCAAAGTTTATAAGTTGATGAAGATAAAGGGACGTGTAGAGGACACCGTAGAGTGGTATTCTGACTTCAATAATTATTGAAATCAGAATACCACTCTTAATTAAGGAAACTTTTAAACTGGGCAAGACAATATAGAAAAACAAATGAATTGAAAAAGCATGTTTACCTCAGCAGTCATTTATCATGGAATTTATAACACCATACATTGCAATATACCTACAGACAAACAAACTGTAATGTCATATAGACAAACCCATTTATGTATTAAATTGTACCTATTGTATACAAAACAAAACAATGTCAAAACAACCAAGAAGGCGCCTTGTCACAAGCGGTGAATCAAGTTACATCACAATAACAGCTGGCTATTCTCATGTTGTGGGAAATTCACAATCCGCATAATATTTTGCGCTAATGCAGGTATGACAACTTAATCATTAACTGGAAACGGACTACTAGATTATGGGTCAAGGACTCAGGGCTGTACAAGAGTGATATGTTCTCAATACTTGGACACAACATTTATTTGAGTAACTAGCTGTCGCCCGCGGCTTCGCTCGTGTGGTATCCGTATAAAAAATAGCCTATATGTTAATTCAGTGCATGTACTATATATATTCCAAGTTTCATTCAAATCCGTTCAGCCGTTTAGGCGTGATTGAAGCACAAACATCCAAACATCCAAACTCACAAACTTTCGCATTTCATAATATAAGTAAGATAAGATATTAGAGTCCACATGTACATAAACCCAGAGATATCGGTTCTTAACACAATAATAAATTTCTCGGCTATCGAATTTTCACTTGAGATTAATGATGAAGAGTGGCGTTAACAATTCACCGCAATACAACAAGTTCAACAGTATTTCAGAAAATATAATATAGGTTTGTTACAACGATGTTTGTTAACGATGCTGCGAATGACGTTCCAAACATTTTCGGAGTAGCTCTGCCCTCGTAATAGCAAATGCAGTACTTGCAAAATGGCGGTTTCGAGAAAAACGCGGTAATCATAATTTTTTAGATATCTCTGCAGCATGTCCATGTTATATACTTATAGTAAAAAATATATATTTTTTTAATGTAGGTATAGATTTAGCCCTATGGAAATACCATTTCTGCAAAAAAGTAAAAACCCAAAAATGACGATTACTGCAAGTGCGATTAGTAGGCAGAGCTCTATCGCGGCGTCACTGACGCTTGCTTCCTTTAACCATTACCATCCAATTGTTATCTGGTAATAAATATTAGAAGTCTGTTACAAAAATGCAGGTAGATACAATTTATTTAAAACGTCTTTGAACATTTTATTTGAGATTTTTATGAACGTCTGAAAATGTTTGGAACGTCATTCGCAGCAGCGTTAACACTGCGCTCGAATGACGTTCCACACATTTTAGTAGTAGCTGTTTCGCGGCCTTACTGACGATTCCTGTTAAGACAAAGTTAAATGACAGCCATGTACAAAAAATACGACGTTCCCTACTGTAGAGGAAAGATAGCTACCGAGGTTGCAAGGATAAAAGTGCAGACAAAAGCGTATTAAAGAAAACACAACATTTAGTACCTACATAAAACATATTTTTACATTGACTAGTAATTTCAAAAAGCTTCTTTTCCTTTTCGATCGGCACCATACTCTATTCATTGGGATGTCGGAAGTAGGGCAAACTAACCACATTCAATACCGCTCTGGTGTAAAGTAAAAACATTATGAGCAATTGGACTCTGAATCATATATTATTATTGATCGAGCGAGCTAAGCGAGCGAAGATCTCAGTAGCAACTTGGGCGACTTCCAATTCAACAAACATATCTACAAACTTGAATGTTTGTAGATATGTTTGTTGGATTGGAACATAACTTTCGAATCGTTAATCCAATCTATATGAAATTTAGTATGTCAATAGATTGTGCTATGAAGATTTGCTGGGGTGCATATGAGCTTAATTGGTGAAGAGGTTGTAAAGATATTGGGTTCCCAAGAGAGCAAAAAAAAAGTTTTACAAATGTGTCGAGTGGAGTGCCACATGAAAGGGCTTTGTTTGTACATTCCAAAATGGTTTTTATTTTAATTCTAGGATGTACAGTTATTGAAGTACAGCAAAAAATATTAAGCTTAAAAACACAAAAAGAAGTTCAGGTTACAACGGTTTCCCGTTGTAACCTGAACTTCTTTTTGTTAGAGTTTAGATTTTTTCGTTGTTTACATTAGACTGGATATTAGTAAGGGGAGATCCAAACCAGAAGATAATTGGCAGGAAAGTACAGGAAAAGTTGCTTAGAAACCACTTGCTCTTATTTTGTGAAATCATTTTTTTTTGCCAAACGTGAGTTGGCCTTGAAAATGGGCGATGATGAAAAAATATTTTTTTTATGCTTATCCACTCAGTTACTTTAAAGATCATTTCACACCAGAAGTTGGTACTTGTACATAAACAAAGTGCGTAGGTACGTGAAACCTCAGGGTGCGAATGCAAATCTTGCGGATTGTGGACATCGCGCGTGAGTGTTATGTTTGGTAAGGGCATAATTTTCCAAAAGAGCAGCTATGAAAGTTAAACAAAACAATATCGAGAATGAATTCTAATTACATACATGATCACGCCCGTATCCCTAATGGGTGGTCAGAGCCACAAGTAATCATAAGAAAACTTGCAGCCACTCCTGATTCAGTCCCAAGATGGATATGGTGAACCTTGGCGACAGGTGATCAGCCGGAGGATACTATGACAGAATAATAGTATGAAGTCTCATTATTTTAAATTATTCCAAGGAAAATTTGGAGGTAGGTACTCAGTGCAATTCTTTCTTTGCTGCCACATGCAGAGTAATTCCAAAAGAATAAAAACAAAGCATATCTACATGGAAAAACAATAGTGTAGAAGACAAGTGTATGTCAGGTTAAGGTCGAACTCACCCAAGGTTGAACCCAACAGATTGAATTGACAGCAATTTCCAGTAGGACGTTTATTTCCTATGGGAATTAGGTATGTCCATTACTTTGAAATGTTGAAGAATGAAGTAAAAATTAACTAATTTTAAAATATATCACTCATCCATAATATGACTTTTACGTTCCGTCGCAGAGCGGAAGTTTTTTCTCGTTCGTTAAGTGTTGAGGACGGAATGCAACCGAGCGGGAAAAACCAAAATAGAGAGCAATACCAGTAGGTACTTAACACTCAAAAAACCCTCTTAAATCACCTGTTGAGACTCCCTTTAAATATAGATTAAACTTATACTTACAAAATACACATTTACACTATTTACTTTAACATTAAAACTTCTAGTGACATTTTAACATTTTAAAATGATATGACTAAGTCTACACTTTTATTGCATGCACAAAAAGTACCATTAGTAAAAAGATAAAACACTTAGGTAGGTAATAATTTATCAATTCGCTGGAGAGACCTGAAAAGAAAAATTTAAGTCACCCAAGGTTGAGATGAGTGTACTAATTTATTCAGTAGCAGAGGAACATTTATTTTGAGTCACGAAAGAAACAGACAAAGTTACTTTCCCCTATAAATTTCTAATCAGTGTCGGCGTGATGCTTTTAACCCTTCTCGTGCAAAACACTGGAATTAATCATAACCTCGCCGAACTAAATGTACCTTAACCATATGGGGAAGAGCATAGAATAAACCTTAGGTACGTTTAATCCATTTCGTAGCTGATTATCAACTTTGTCGTTTATGATTTCATTATTAGAATAGTGTTTTAAATGTTCGCCAGCGTAATAATCGTATTTAAGCTACAAAATATTTTTGATCTGCTAGTTACTTGACATCCTAAATTTTATTTTTATTTCGATTATTATTATTATTATTTTATTTCTATTATTATGTTTAAATATTTTATGGGCTTTAAGTCTGAAGCAATATTTGTTTTATTTTTATTTATTTATTTTATTTAACGAGCACTATCCAGTGACGAAATAGAAATATATATTTTTTAGCCAATTATGCAATTCAAATTACAATTCAAGTATAGTAAATGAGGTCGTAAGATCTTTAAAAATGACTCGAAAAATTACAAAAATACTAAAACACTATAAAAAAAAAACTATTTACTTAACTCGATCTTAAAAAACTACTTACTTTAAGAATTATTTTGCTATAAAATACTAATACTGTAACAAAAGATAAATAGCTGCCTCAGCGTTCCATGATAGAGTTAAATTGAATTGTTTTGTAGTAAAGCAATTTTTTTGAATAAAAAATGCTTTACTAGTGCAGTTTACTTACGAATATATAAGTAATAAGTTATTACTATTGGCCTGATTGGCCCACTGGTAGGCAAACACCTCCCCTTGCTTTCAAAAGCTGTTCTGGTCTCGTGCCATTTCGACCCTCCTTATAAGTAAAAACATAATAATACTCTAATTAAGCTAAAAAGTAAACAATCAGAATAATAAAATAATATATTTCCTACGTAATATTGTTGTTATAGTTAAAGTTACAAAAGAAACACTTAAGTTCCATAGAAAATAAAAGCCTTAAACTGACTATTGTGACTACCGCTGATTCTGTAGATCGAGAGTGAAACAAAAGCTTCTTAAATATCACTGAATTAATGATGAAGAGTGGCGTTATATAATTCAAAGCTCTAAAAGAACAAAATGCGCCACTCACCGTACTGTTACAATATTATTTCCCACAAAATGCAAAATAATGAAAGTGCTTCGCAAGCATTCTCATTAGGTACTTGCTCGCACTCGCTATTCTGTGGGAAGTAATCAGATTCCGGTTTCTAAGGCAGTTCGGTTTTGGTCTTTGTCGCGGGAACATAATTGTTTAATTTTACTACGGAAATAAGGATCACAATAAGCCATCCCTTAACCCACCTGTGATATCTACGACTACGACGCCAGCAGTGCTGACGGGCACGAACCTGGAGCTCAACGACCTATCTCCGGTGGTGGGACCAACAAGTCAATACCTGACCGGTACGCACGCATACATTTTTACTGCACTTTGCTTACCTTTTTATTTTACTTTCTTTTGTAGATAGTGGGCTCAACATTTTCATATTTATTAATGCCTAGGATCTACAGAGGTAGAACAGTCCAGCCAATAATTCCCACAATCTTCCCGTTTACTTACTATTCCTTTGATATCCACAGTGAACATAATTGTTTATCTGATTAACTGATTATTTTTATTTTGTCTTGAGTGTCCTAAACATACGAGTATTTTATTTTGTTTAGTATATTATTTAAGTCGTAGAGAAAAAAAAGTAATTATTCTGTGTAACAATTTGTCTCTGACAAATTTGAAATGAAAATACATATTTGTAGAACGCAAATAATTAAAATGTCATTTTAATATTAATGTTGCTCTGACATTATGCTAATTATTATCAACACTCGCGAGCTTTAAACTGGAATCGCTTCATCGCGAGTTAATCAAGACAATTTTTTACAATTTCCGTCCAATGAACTATGGATTGTGGTATATCATTTAGCGGTACATAAAACTATAGAATAACTAGTAACATACTATTGCATAATACGTAATGTTGAGTTTGTACCTAGGTTAACCTCTGTTCCCCACACTAGGACTAAAAAGCCTGCATAGCAAGTATGTTAATCCAGTACATGTACTATGTATATTACAAGTTTAATTTAAATCCGTTCAGCCATTTTTGCGTGAAAGAGTAACAAACATCCATACATACAAACTTTCTCATTTATAATATAAAGTAAGCAATAGTTGTGAGGTAAAAATACTTCTATAGATACTCGCCGAAAAAAATTGCAATGTCAAACATTTCTTCCAGGTCTGGGTGTTGTGGTTATAGTCGTAGTACTCGAGGTTTTTCCGACGACACCGGGAATCCTAGGAAATTATGAGGTGGGGTTAGACTGTGACGTATGGGCGTGATTGATTTTACCCTTTATTGCATGTTCACAGTAAGGGCTGGTTGACACGAGGCGAGTTCACGCACGAGAAATGCTTCTCGAACGCATTCATGTATCGTGAAGATGGTTCTCGAAAACTCGCATTCGTGCACGAATACAGCGTCGTTCGCAGGCGAATGAGTTCATGAATGTTTATTAGTTGGCGTTTGAGAGGTGTCTCGCACGGGTGCGAAACATTTTTCTTTTAGTATTATTTGTGGATTCTGGCTACAAAATGTTCACGCCTACTTATCCATTTCCTTATCCACACAGTTATTTTATGTTATTTCTTATTTTATTTTGTTTGTGATCAAACATCGTGCTAAAATTGCACCAACATACGCCGCACCTTCGTCTAAAGACTCCATTTTTTCAATTGACGAGTCAAAGAAACACAGACGAGCTTGAACGAGATGTGTGAATAGTGTCAACTCTTTGACGAACGCTTCACAAAAGCGAGTTTTCTCGTTCGATAAGGCGGCATGCTCTTCGGGCGTGAAACCTCGCATCGTGTCAACTAACCTTAAGTCATTGCTTTCTTTTTCAAACAACATGCGATATGACTGTTGCAGCGTAGCGCTTTGAAGCTTTTCGTAGCGGCCTACGGTGCTACGCTGTCTTTACTTCACTACACGCATTTCAAGTATTTCATTGATTGATACGCTCGGGAGGGTAGTTCCCATATCATCGGACAGAATAAGATATTTTTTTATTTTGTACCTACTATGGAACATGTAAAACTTTTATTTCTCAAATTGTTCTAGAGGACAAGGTAAATAAGACCTTTACGATTATCTTATCATTCTTGCTACGAATATCCATTCTTTCGATTTTAAGGATTCTTTTGTAGGATTATTTTACCTAGGCAGATGTTTGATCAATGGTATGACAGAATAATTGACATTAACAGTGTCATTGCTTCTCATGAAAGATTTTGGGAAAATCTGATTCCCATTTAATCCATCCATTCCATGGCATGAAATTCGAGTGAAAAGCTAGTACCTATCTATATAGTTCTATGGAAAAAATAAGAAAATGTGTCATTTTCTTCGATGACGTCATATTCCATAGAACAAATGGGAGCACTACCCAATTCTTGTTACACATCCATCTCAACATTCACATCTCTGCTGCATGCACTCGCCTTTCATCCACCCCTTTGGTTGCCCAACACTCAGATCTATACACGGGGGTCAGCTAGTATATCATAAATAAAATAAATGTCGGATTACATACATATACATATTATCACGCCCACATCCCTAATGGGGTAGGCAGAGCCACAAGTAAAAAAAAGAAAACTTGCAGCCATTTCTGATTTAAAATCCTAAGATGGAAATGGTGAACCATGGTGACAGGTGATCAGCCCATCGCCCATAGGTATAGGTGGTCCATCATTTTGGAAAGGATCGGTCCCTTAGTCGACTTTACAACATGCTCGGGGAGAGAAGCAGCTGGACACATTCTATGCTTTGAAGTCAGAATACAATTTTTAGGTCTTTAGGCGGCCTAAAAACTCCGTCACAAGAGCTGGCCACTAGCTCATATGAACTTACCTACTTACTTAGTCAGAATCCAATGAATTTTTTTGTGTACTCCCCTTTAGGATTAGGGTGGAAAGACATACACTCCGTACCGTACATTGTAGATATCTACTAAGAAATGGGTGAAACACTTACTGGAAAATGCTTAAAATAAACAACATAGTTCAGATAGTACGTATTTTATTAAAAAAATCTCGAATATGATTTTATTTCTAGGAAGTGGTGACAAATAATTGCGAACGATTGATCTAGGTTTGACTGATTGACAATCAATTAATGTAATCTATTGACACGGTATCCTTTGATTGCTAAATGCACTTTAGACAACCCTATCGAGTCCGGTGTGATATTGATTGACAACACTGATTGCCCTCATTGTATTTATATTGGTATCATGTTCAGGAAACGTGTTTGTGTATCAAAGCCATTCGAACATTATTAGCAGGGCAAATAGTACTACCGGTAAGTTTTCTTGAAATATAGTATAGGATTTTGAAAATCTGTATTTTAGTCTAAAGTTTTAATGTTTCTGAGCATACAGGCAACTACCTGGTAATTTGACCTTATGTAAGTCATATTCAGTAAGTTATTTTTAACAAAGACTTTTGAACAAAAATAACTAAATGAGCACATTACACTTAATATTGAAACTATAATATATTTTACTAATTTAAAACGATTCGTTAGAATGTAAATGTTGGTTGGTAAAAGTTATTAGGTAATGAGATTATCTTCGAGCCGATGTCACTCCCCATGCGACCTACTTCGTTGGGCAGGTGCCCACCTACCTCATGTGTCATTAGCCTTGTAACTTGGCTTCATTCAAACACTTCGTACAAAGTTTATCTGTTTATCACACACACACTGGTTACAGACCTGAATAAGGTCTAATAAAACAAAATCAACACACCGATAAAATAAGATAATAACATCATTATCAACGGCGATCTATCTATATCTACAATTACCAAACGATCGATGAAATAAAATAAATATTTCAAAAATAAAATTAATCTAAACACAGCCATTGATTTGAGGAATAACAATTTGCGCATGAATAAGCAGTAGAAAAACCACAAACTGGCTTCTGCACTTACAATAATCCAAACCACATTATTCTAACCCTGCTTTTACATTATTTAACTTGTCGTGGTGTAGCCTTTTCCGTTGACCCAAGATATACAAGGTAGAATAGCCGCCAGGCTATAGAAAATACAGTTACTTACTTATTAATAAGAGCCGATGTCATCTTTCACTGTTTAACGAGTTTAGCTTCCAAATACGTTCAGTATGATTGAATGGCTCTTACTGTGAGCGTGAAGTGAGTTATAAACTCTGTTGTTGAACACATACAAGATGAAAACGTTGAAAAACTTATGAAATCGTTCCCAACTTGTGTTAAAATAATGTAAGAAAAATGTAACAAGAAAACATCTAAAATAAAACGACACAGAACATATGTGCGCTTAGCAAAAACTATTCACTACACACATACCTATTTGTTACTGTAAGCTACATAGTTGCAATTTTAAATTTATTTCATTCTACAAAAATATATCAATATTTTTATCGTAAAATCAATTACATAACAAGTAAATATTCTTAAATAATCTTTATAACAACCTTCCATCAAAACTTCATTACCTACCATATCTAAGACATCAAAACTTAAGAGTGTCTCAACGTGAAGTCTTAATAAACTCTGCCAATGCTTTCAATGAAATATCTAGTTCTAGCTACATACTAACATCTGACCTAAACTTGGCTATAATTCAAACACAGATGTATAACATCGAAAGCAAAGGGTTTTCCCGGTCGGTAGAAACTAGTTGATCAGTTCTTCTTGAAAAAAGTTCCGCTCGTTAACACTAACAGTACGGAACTCTTATTGTCCGACCTATCTATCTAGTCAAGATTCAACAAGTCTGATTAACAATTCACCGCAATACAACAAATTCAACAGTGTTTCAGAAAATATATTGTAGGCTTGTTACAACGATGTTTGTTAACGATGCTGCGAATGACGTTCCAAACATTTTCGGAGTAGCTCTACCGCGGCGTTACTGACGCTTGCTTCCTTTAACCTTTACCATCCAATTGTCATCTGGTAATAAATGTTAGAAGCCTGTTGTTAAAATGCAGGTAGATAAATTTTTTTTGAAACGTCTTGAAAGATGTTTAGATTGAATTGACAGCAATTTTCAGTAGGACGTTTATTTCCTATGGGAATTAGGTATGTCCATTTCTTTGAAATGTTGAAGAATGTAGTAAAAAATTAACTCATTTTAAAATATATCACTCATCCATAATATGACTTTTACGTTCCGTCGTAGAGCGGAAGTTTTTTCTCGTTCGTTAAGTGTTGAGGACGGAATGCAACCGAGCGGGTAAAACCAAAATAGAGAGCAATACCAGTAGGTACTTAACACTCAAAAAACCCTCTTAAATCACCTGTTGAGACACCCTTTAAAAATAGATTAAACTTATTCTTACACAATACACATTTACCTACACTATTTTCTTTAACATTAAAACTTCTAGTGACATTTTAACATTTTAAAATGATATGACTAAGTAACTACTACACTTTTATTGCATGCACAAAAAGTACCATTAGTAGAAAGATAAAACGCTTTATTGTCAGAAAATTCACATTTTAAAAATTTTGTGAACACTGCACATTCAGTAGCCATCAGTAACCAGGCGAGCAAAGACTGAATTCTTAATTGCTTTTACTGGAAATAGCTTATAAACAGCGCCATACGAGAAGTGTCTACTAAAGTTACGTACACTTACGCCGGGAACAATCGACCGCTACCTATACCTATTATAATCATCGTTACGACAATCCTCCTTCAAGCTCGTCAGCGTAAGTGCAAAGCTCCTTTAATAATAAGTTCCCACTACAGATTCTCAATAAGCTTCGTCTGCTTTGCTATATCTAGTACATTTCATAAAAAAACTGACAAATCCTTAACATGTAAAATTACAATAACCGGAGGTAATGATTACAATTATGAAATAGTCGACGTGTAACGTTTGATTATTATTATTATTTTAGTAAGTTTAGTATAATAACTTGCAAATAGAAGTTTTGAACAAGAACAGGAGAGATTTAAAATAATTAACAGTAAGAAATGTATATACATTTTTAAAGCGACCCCTTTGTACCAGTCGATTTTAAATCGTCTATAATAATTAATGCCATTTGTACGTTTTGAATATAAATGCCATATAAATTACTGTCTTTAAAATGGCCACCAAATTGCCGCTCAAACTAAATTTTTAAAACAAAACTGTATTGTTCTCTTGGTGACACATTTCATTAAAAATATACTGGGTACATCCAATTCATGCGCACAATCAATGCGGCCGGTTCAGACGAAGGCCTCCCCGACGCGGTAGCTGCGCGCGCGCGGCGCCGCCGGCTCTTCCTCCTCCTCCTCCGCGATCAGGAACCGTTTTGCGTTTTGATCGATACTCTGAATTGTGGGGTCGCTGTAATCCTATAAAAATGTAAACGGCATTCGGGTGAGTGTATCTCAGTCGTCGTTGTCCATAGCCAGCAGCTCCGCTTGCAGACGGCCCTTGGTGCGGCAGCAGGCGGTCAGGCAGAGGATGCGCAGCGCCAGCCGGAACTGCGGGCTCAGCGTCAGCATAATGATCATCTTCCAGAACGAGTTCATGATGCCGAGCCACACCACGCCGAAGTGCAGCATGGGAACCTTTATCTCGCGGTCCGTTACGTACTCGTAGAGGCGCACGCCGGCCCATGGCGTCCAGCTCAACCAGAAGGTGCTCACGAGGATGAAGCTCATCCAGTGACTCGGGTTGGAGAGGTTCTCCGCGAGCGCGGTGGCGTACTCCTTGTCGTGGATGGGCGCGCCGCTGTGCAGCCGGCGCTTCATCGAGAAGATGTAGAAGTAGTTGTAGACGATCGAGATGACGCTGGGCCCGAGCACGAGGATGGCGAGCGTGGCCGTGTACGCGTACGTGGTGCCCCAGTCCAGCATGCATATGAACGTCTCCTTGTCGAAGTACGCGTCCTTCTTGTAGCCCAGTAGCGGCGGGCAGCACAGCATGGCCGCTGACACCCACGTGAACACCATCCAGCACTGACTGCGAGTGCGCGTTTGTACCTGAGTGACAATTACCCAAGGAAAGCCGTTATATCTAGTATTAGCGATTGACCTAGCTTATACGTACATTGCATTAAAAGTATTTAAGTAGTCGCTGTATTTAATTTAAGCATTGCAATCACACCACGCTAAAGGTGAAATCAAGTCTCTATCTACGTTTTAGAATATTTACTTCTCAAAACCATGCTAAGCTAATTTTTAAATTCATGAAAGGTATTAAGTAATAAAGGAAAAAGTTTTTTAATCGAAATGCAAATGGGTCAAGTCGATTAGTTTACAAATGTAAGTGCTCGTAAGGACGGAATCTATTCTAGACTTTATTAACTCAAGGGAAACTGTCCGCCGTCTACGGATGGGAATCGGTTTATTACTGAATGTACGTATGAAGCTGAAGGAGATAACAAAGATAATGAAAAGATAACTACCGTCGAACTAACCGTCTCATAGCGGAGTGGTTTCCGGACGGCTAGATAGCGGTCGACGGATATCCACATGAACGTGTATACTGAGACGGACCAGAGGGTTACTTCCACGTAACCAGCCAGCCGGCACATTAGGTCTCCGAACATCCAGCGCCCGGTTATGGCCGGATACACTGACAGTGGCACCACAAACAATCCACACAGTAGGTCTGCCACTGCCAGCGAAAGTAGGTAATAATTTATTACTTCGCTGGAAAGACCTGAAAAGAAAAATTAAAGTCACCCGAGGTTGAGATGAGTGTACTAATTTATTCAGTCACATAGGAACGTTTATTTTGAGTCTTGAAAGAAACAGACAAAGTTACTTTCCCCTATAAATTTCTAATCAATGTCGGCGTGGTGCCTTTAACCCTTCTCGTGCAAAACACTGGAATTAATCATAACCTCGCCGAACTAAATGTACCTTAACCATATGGGGAAGAGCATAAAATAAACCTTACGTTTAATCCATTTCGTAGCTGATTATCAACCTTGTCATTTATGATTTCGTTATTAGAATAGTGTTTTAAATGTTCACCAGCGTAATAATCGTATTTAAGCTACAAAATATTTTTGATCTGCTAGTTACTTGACATCCTAAATTTTATTTTTATTTCGATTATTATTATTTTATTTCTATTATTATGTTTCAATATTTTATGGGCTTTTAGTCTGAAGCAATATTTATTTTAGTTTTATTTATTTATTTTATTTAACGAGCACTATCCAGCGACTGTATTTTTAGCCAATTATGCAGTTTCAAATTACAATTCAAGTCTAGCAAAAAATGAGGTCGTAAGATCTTGATAAATGACTCGAAAAAGTTACGAAAATACTAATAGTAAAATATAAAAAACTATGTACTTAACGCGTATCTTAAAAAACTATGTACTTTAAGAATTATTTTGCTATAAAATACTAATACTGTAACAAAAGGTAAATAGCTACCTCAGCGTTCCAAGATAGAGTTAAATTGAATTGTTTTGTAGTAAAGCAATTTTATAGAATAAAAAATGCTTTACTAGTGCAGTTAACTTACAAATATATAAGTAATAAGTTATTACTATTGGCCTGATTGGCCCACTGGTAGGCAAACACCTCCCCTTGCTTTCAAAAGCTGTTCTGGTCTCGTGCCATTTCGACCCTCTTTATAAGTAAAAACATAAAAATACTCTAATTAAGCTAAAAAGTAAACAATCAGAATAATAAAATAATATATTTCCTACGTAATATTGTTGTTAAAGTACCCCGGCCGTAGTTAAAGTTACAAAAGAAACACTTAAGTTCCATAGAAAATAAAAGCCTTAAACTAACTATTGTGACTACCGCTGATTCTGTAGATCGGCAGAGAAACAAAAACTTCTAAAATATCAGTGTTTTGATTTGTTCGTAGAGCGAGCTGATGATAACATTGTTAAATGAAGTAAAAATTAAAGAAAAAATCTTCTAATCTACCGGACACGCTCTATCTCAATGACATCTCTACATCCAATGGTTAACAAATTTGTGATATGATCAATACCCATTTCAATTCTTCGTTTAATTCCGTACATGCATAAATGCCTATTGTAAATTATCAAACTCATTTTATTAATCTCTCCTCTATACATATATCGACTATTGCAATACGCAAATATCTTAAACAGCTAAATGTCTCAAAAGGTGCTGGCCCGGATAACATTCCCCCCTTGTTTACCGCAAATGTTTTAAGTTACAAGAGCTCTTAAGGGATTATGCCAAGAATATGCAAGCGCTCTTAAGTAGTACAGTAGTATCACAAATATTGTGCGCCTCGACATTTTTCGTCTAATTTTTGAAATACGACTAACGCGATGACGATATGTAATACAGAGATGTTACAATAATTATGTAGATACTTATTTTGTAAGGGTCGGTTCAGTTATTATTAGTTGACTATTAGTTGCATATTCGAACAAATTCTCTGTTCATACAAAGCACGAAGTTTGTCAAGGCCCACAATATTTATGGTACTACTGTACCTATCTACAAAAATGGTGATTAACATGGCAGAAACAACTATCGTCCAATTTTAAACTAAGTGTTAACTAAAACAAAAACTATTTGAACATACGTTTAATTATTTCCAATTCTAAGACCCCTTATAATTGAACAGCAAAATAGATTTTTGAACAAAACGTCATCGGATACCAATCTCTATGAGTTGCATGACTATGTTGCTAACGTGTGTTGACGTCGTGTATACAGACTACTCGAAAGATTTTGAAAAGATTTTGGGTATAGGCATTCATAGCGATCTCTTACAATCTCTTGGCTAGAGTTGTATTTGCGGGACCGTAGTCGTACAATTCTGCCGTCGTAAGAAAAAAGGACGTTTTCACATAAAATTCCGAAATGGAGAAAAAAAGATGCGTCTTTTTTTACTGATTCCGATGGTGTATATAACTCAATTATGAAAAAAAAATGTCAGATACGTCTTTTTTTCTTATGACGGCAGAATTGGTGTAAAGGTTTTTGTTCTTCGTTCACTCCTGTACCTTCTAAAGTCCCTCAGGGCTCTCACCTAAGTCCCCTATTATTCAACATTTTTATTAACGATGTATGCCAGGTTTTCAGCACTCTAAATTTCTTCTTTACGCAGATGATAAAAAAATACTTCAAGTAATTAGGAATACTGACGATTGTGCTAAACTTCAAGAAGATTTAGATGCCCTATAAAAAATACAAAGTCATATCCTTTTCTCGAATAAAAGACAATTAAATATGCGTTTTCTTTAAATGGTCAACTAATCGAGCGAGTTAAGATGGTAGGAGTCCTAGGAGTTATTTTAGACGCAAGTAAATTTTTGATACGTTGCGTATGTTAGTGTTTGTTTTGAGGGTTATATTTTTAACTTTAAATATCTTATATAATTCATTCGTCTTACCTATCTTGGAATATGTCTTAGCCAGTTATATAGTACAAATTTATAAAATTACAGGGTCATCATTACAGGGTTTAGCGCCTAAATCATTAACTTCATTACAGAATATTAGCGTTGAACGTGATTAAGTTTTTTATGTTCAATTATTAATAGCCACATTGACAGCTCTAATTTATTAGGTAAATTAAGTTTTCGATGTCCCAAATTTAATTCTCGAAAAGCCACAATTCCAACCTAGTATAACTCGTACACATTACGCCTCAACACTTTTATTAACCATTTCAGGAAATTTAATAATGATTGTTTTTTTATGTTAAATATTTTTGACCTCTCCCTTTCCAAATATAAACGGGCCATCAGCGAGCAACTCCGATCTTAAAATCTCTCCACCTTATCTTCGCGTTTGAAGTTTTAATTGATAGTGGGAAACTTTACTGGATTGTGCAATATTTTAGTGATTTTTTTATATACAGCCTGTACAGCATAAAATCAAAATAATATTGAAACAAGTCAAGACAGTTCAGTATTATATTGATTTTATGCGGTACATGCCAAACGCTGCAATAACTCACTGATTTGCAAACCAAGCAGTTTACTAGCGCGTAGAGCCTCTACGACACAGCTACGAGCGTAGCTTGCGTAAGCGCTCCGGGTATAACTGAAATACTTACAAAATGATCGGATTGATTTCAATGGTTGATCTCAAAATATATTCTTAATATATCAACTAGGTTTTGACATGACCATATAAGAATTAGGGAACACGGTTTGCGCCAACATCTCACCTAATAATGATGCACTATTTACCTTTGAAGTTGAGAAAGGAGGCGATGATGAGGAGGTTAGACACGACGATGGCAATGCCCATGCATGCGATGACAGCGGCCTGAGTGAGCGACTCGAGCGTGGCCAGCGGACTATCAGCCACAGAGACCTCGCTGCCAGTACTAGCACTGCCTCGCGAGCCCATCATCCTGGCTGGCATCTTAGCTGCAAACACATACCCGATTACAAAGTCAAAGTGGATAAAATTTTATTCGGTGTTCTAGAGTGATTTTTATTTAGGTTATAACACCTTACACAGATTGTAAAATTCTATATAAATCAGAGAAAAAAAATTATATTTTGATACATAGTAGTATGTTATTGGAACTACTATGTAATGGTACTTGGCACCCGAGGCAATCTCAACTCGTTTATCGATGATACCTTAGGCTGCGAACGTTGTTTGTACTAAACTTGGTCGTATTTCACATCTATATTTTAATTGGTGTTTAATTTTCGCTCTCCAAAATTATTCGTCCATTCAAACCTCATTTATCGAGGTGACATAATTATTGTGTTATTTAACTAGAATGCAATGTCATCAATTTTGTTTTTCCTTTTCGAACTATGGGTGAATTACTCTATCGGTCCACGCTTAGTAGCGTTACCAACAAGTGTAAATGCAACGTAGATTTAAGACATATCCAAATGATCCCCATGATTTTAAGGAATATTTTTTTTGACTTTGACTTTAATCCTCATTGATTTCATCCATGGTTAAAAAATGTTGTAAACTAGTGTAATTAGTATAGTGGCACTGGACTATGGAGGTGGCAGCAAACAATTGAATAAGCCACTTTACTGTGAATAAGAGAGAACTGCATTGTAGATAACATTCAATAAAGTTTGTACTATTCTATTGTTTCTGGTCTCAACTACTATATTATTTCCTTTGTTGAGTTTCGATTGTTCAACATCAATTACGAGTTTTGATCGAGAGAGTTTAAGAAGACTACCTCAACTACTACAATGATTTACAAAAATAGGTTTTTAAATCTAACTTTAAATTTTCGCCAATGTCCAGGAAAAAATATATATAAAATGGCTTGTAAAATACGAGTACCATATTCACAAGCTTTTAAAACTATTAAAACCTTCCAACGTCAAGTCTAAGAGTCTAGAAACTATTAATTAAAAGCTTGCGGAGCGAGCTTCATTGCATAAAACGTTCATGTAATAACGGCGTAACAGGTACAATGGACCAAGAAATTGGCTCATTAGTTAGTAAAATTGATTTACAGGATGGAAATATCGCTATGTTTTATACTTCGAATTCTCATAGAGATGCAAAAAACTCCGTCTGTTCATCACTCTGTCAGCGGACTGTATCTCATGATCCGTAATAGGTAGAGTTGAAATTTTGATAGAATTAAACAAGCCCCATACAAGAAAAAAAATTAACGTTCGTAATTTAGATCATTGAAGTTAAGCACCAATAGGCGCGGTCAATAATTGGATGGGTCGAGTACCTTTTGCATATTTTTTTGTAGTATTATTGTGTATTTTTTTTCAATCGGTCTAACATTTACTGATTTGTACAAAAATAATTATAAAATTAAAATTGAAGGTGGTATATACAGAGTTTCATTTTGAATTTTTGCTTGATTTTAATAGAGAACGTACTGCCACTTACCATGGGTGGCATACAAGAAACATTTATGTACATGTTCGATGGTACGGAACCTTTCGTTTGCGAATTCGACTCGTACTTTACCGGTTTTGACTCGCACTTGATAATTTGAATTGGGTCAAGGAAATAATTGGCATGGTTCCAAGAGCACTGCAGCCCTTTGATCACCTGCGGCGTCTACTAACAATGGTGAAATCTTTTTTATGAAAGCCTTTGTAGACGGTCCCCATGGTCCTAGTGTTTTAACACCAAGCAGCGCAAAAATATAGTCACTGGAGAGAACTATTTACGCGGCTCCAGCTTTTTTTGTTCAACTGACATGGGATGGGGCCAAAGTGTCAAACACATGTGACATCCCACGCAAGGGAACGCTTCTCTCCAAGGGGACGAAGGTCATACCATCAGGTCTCTTGCCATCATCACTTGCCAAACCTACAGGTTCAAGAATGCTAGGCAGGTTCAAGACAGGTTCAAGAATGATGTTAGCAAGAGCACGCCTTACAATATCATTTAAGGATCCCTGGCGAAAAAATCTGCTTTTTTGACAGGAAAGACCATGTGTACCGTATGTGTAGACGTTGCTGCCACATAAACAGCGACGGGACTCACAAATGGGGGCTCCTAGTCTAAGCCCCAACGGTACCCGAAAAGTTCTATTGTCAAGCAGTGTGCCAAATGAAGTCGAAAGCAGGGCATGACTCATGTTATGAGACAGCTAAAAGGCGGTCACGATTACTTAAATAATTTTCCAACAAAAAGTCAAAAGTCTTCTGTTAATACTTTTGACTTTTTGTTGTTGTGGGAAGTTTTCGATGGTTTGCAGCCTGTTTGCAGCTGTTGTTATCAGGGCAGAGACTTCCAGGCTGATATTGTGTGAGGTGACTTTAATATCTTCCCAGGGAGTTTGGACCATTCAAACTGAACGGTGAAATCGGCCCTAAGTCGTTAAGCAACGAGTATATACTTCTTATTCTTTCGTGCTGCTAACAATGCCTTTACTGCATGGAGAAAATAATTGTTTGAATGGACGAGGGCTACGAGCAAGCGAACTAGTTAGTTCCCCACTTCTCCAATTATTTTTTACCCGACTGCGAAGAAGGATGGTAATGTGTTTGGGGTGTATGTGTGTGTGAGTGTGTGTATGTGTATGTGCATTCCTTTGACTGAAGCTGTAGTCGAAACGGCTGGAAGGATTTTAAAAAACAAATGAGATGTCGTTGGATTCGTCTAGATAACGAGAGTATCATAGATGACACTTAATACACAAGTATTTATTTAAAAGAACAAAAAACCCGCGTATAATTTAGGTAGCAAAGTTGTATCGTTGAGAAAGAACAATAGTTGATCCGCTTCACTTGGTCATTTCAGTTGGTTGGAGTGGAAAGACAGCATAGTAGGTCTGACATATTTGATTTGTCACATGATGATGATGATGGTGATGAATTTGTGCCATTTTAGTCTACGTTGTTAGTTACGTAATTACACATTACCCTCTTTACTATCTCATAAAATGTTTTTTCCCTTTACATTTCTCTCGTTCTGTTTGCCACAAAGGAATTAAACATCACTTTGAATTTGTTATAACGCCACTTAGCGATGCGCTATTTGCGGGTAGGTTTTTTAATCAAGCGCTCGCTGTTTAGATGCTTGAATAACTTCAGTGTGCCCATTTAAATTAAATCGACAATCTTTGCACTTTTTTAACGCAATTTTAATTTGTCTAATCTAGTAGGTATATACGTATACTGTATTGTATGTATGTATGAAAATAATAACATTTCTATTATATTCTTCTTCGCATTCGGGTAAGAAATACAATATGGCAGCTTTAAGAAGCCAATTTCAATGAATTAAAACGAATACTATACTAATTATTCATCATTATCATCATCATCATGTGTCAAAAAATCTAACATGGCAGATGTACTGTGCTGCCTAAAGGCTACGCAGCAGTCGTGTTTTTTATTCTTTTAAATAAATACCTGTTTATGAACTTTTACGTCTTTTTTCAAAACAACCTTTAAAATAGATAAATTAATAATAAAAAGGCTGTATTAAAAAATATATAATTTACTTTAAATTTATTTAATGTTATTATTCGTTTGTAAAATTTCAGCTGTCGATTGAAGATTTAAAATTCAGTTGGAAGATTCCGAACAAGCATTCATACATACAAAAAACCTAAATACAAAAAAAATGAAATGCAACAACAGTATTAATGCTTTTGAAATATTTCAGTGTCTTGTCCACTCACCGCCCGGTGGTGCCTCGAAGAATCTTGATTATCTCTAGTTTGCGGCACAGCGTCCTACCATCGTGACCCTGGGTTAATCCTGTACAAATTAAACACATTACAACAAGGCAGATATTAAATTGGTCCTCGTGTAAGCTTAGGTACATTTTGCCATTAAGATATTATTTATTAGCATTACCTAAGTGTTGTTTTTCAGTATTTATGGTGTAGTTGTCTTGTGGTCTTGCTGCATTAATATTGGCAGTTGTTATGTTACATAAAAGTAATTACTAATACTAACCAACTTAGTTACAGGTTTTCGTATACAGAGTGTTCTGTAAATAATCTACAAGAACCTGCCGGATTGTCCAATATTTACCGTAGACTTTGTTTAATATAAAGACTAAAATAGGAGTTCCATAAAAAAATACCTGCTGCGCTGTAGTCGTAAATACTGAGTTTGAAATAGGCTAACACAGCCCACCCTATTGAGAGCGGTCGTTGACTGCACTCAGTAATACCTTGGCCTGTTTCGAATAGGTCTGCAACTTTCACTCTTCTAACCCGAATATCAAAATAACTTTATTGTTACAAAATACTGAATACACCAGTCTTCTCAAGCCTTTAGGCACACACAAGACTACTATCTTTATTTAAAAAGTAATATCTTTGAGAATCAGACAAACTCTCATTTAGTCTCATTTTAGTTAATAGACATGCTTCGAGGTTATTATCCAATAAACGCGTTATTCAGCACAACGTAGGCTATTAACTTCTCCCTGTTATGTAGGTACGAATAGTTCAGCACTTGACGCGTTAGCACCGTATCCGTTTCAAATTACATTGAACTCAGGACTAGTATTGGGGTAACATCGATAGTTTTACTATCTATAGTTAAACTAGTATAGTTATACTATTGAAAGTTTTATTGGTAGTATAGATACGTGCCAATTATACCGATATTATCTATATTGCAACATAAATAATACTATTGCTTGCAACAATATTTTCGATACTATCGATAGTATCAATGCATAAGAACATCTAACAGTCAAAATGATAAGACCATCAGTGTTATCCTTGGTACGACCGTAGTAGTAGTTTTGGTTACATTTATAGATTTGGGTCGTCCTGTATAACCAGAGAAGGAAAGGAGTCACGCGGCTAAGTGGTCACATTGTAATCCGAGCCAGACAATTCGCGTTGTGCATTCCAGTTCTAGATCACCGGCATTCAATGCAGTTCAACGTCGGCATGCCCCTATTGTAGAGATGATAGATACTAGAAAGGTCAGATTAGTAAAGGTCAGTTGGCATGAATCGCAGAGAAAAGTGTCTGAAAAGGCACGACTGGTTGTGAAACGAAGAAACGTTACCGTTTAGTTGTTAAAGAAGAGGTAAAACTCTTCTGCCACAACCAGTTGCGGATAAAGATTGATATTTCCGTTCGCGCAACTGGTTACTAAAATTAGTTGAGGAAACGGCCCAAAGGGACTGGCCTTGCATAGACGAGTCGACATTTATGTATGGTAGTGAAGCTGGGTATGGCAGAGAAAACATGAAAGTAGAATGAATGCAGTGGAAATGTGAGCGTTGTAAAGTTTGTGACTTTGATAAATCAAGTGAGAATTAGCATGATAAAAGAGCGATCTTGTCTCAAATAAGATGTAGTAATGAGAATTTAAGTAAGATTATGTGAAGATGGTTCGGTCATGAAAAGAGAACAAATTGAAAAGATTAACGAAATAGTTGTATGAGGCGAGTTTAAATGGTACCGTTGGAGGGAGACGACCTAGACGTACTTACCTGGACCTAAATAAGTAACGTTTTGGAAAAACAGACAAGCATGCATGAAGAATTTGATGAGAGTGAATGAAGCGAAAGAAGTATGTCTGAACCGTAGCAAATGGAGATCCTAGTCTTGCTCTACGAGTAAATAGACATGACGTTACGTATTTATGTATTCGTAGAGGCACTACGAGAGCTACGACAAATTCGTAGACTTAAAATCAGAATCAATTGCCAAGTTGACTGAGACAAAGCGTATGTATCATCATCATTCCCAGCCTATTTCTACCCCCTACAGGGTACAGGCCTACCTCACCTCATCGATGCTTATGTATACTGTACTTAAAAAACATCAGTTATGTAACTTTCAGTATTAAAAAATTATGGGTTTTAATATCGAAGAGCGTTTGCGTATCAACAATTAATGTAAATCAACACATATGTGATTTACCTTTCTGTGTGTGTGACAGTAAATATTGTTGTTGTTTCTAGCCTGTATCATCCCACCGGGCAAATGCCTCTTCGAGTTTTCCAGGTTTTTCGGTCTAACGCTATTGCCTGTCACTGATAGTCGCTGAAGGTGCCTAACTCGTCGCGCCATCGCTTGCGTGGTCTACCGCGACGCCGTCCCCTGTCTCAGGGCTCCACACAGTGGTAGTAAAATATTATCATAATTATTTTATTCTCGATCCGCGATGCACCTTCCATCGGCTCTTTCAAGATTAGGCTGAAGCAATGCTTATTGAATCACTCATTCTACGAGTTGAATGAGTTTTTATGTATACCCCAATATTAATATAATTTTTTTTTGTGATATGTAACTATGGAGTTATTAATAAATTATTTGTATTTGTATTTTTAATAAGTACCTAACTAAAACATACCCAAAAATCCAAATTTAACTGTTTCCTGACAGACGACTTGGGAACGCTAACTCTGTTTTAATGATAATGTTATGCTCATATGCCCAATCACCCTCTGAGCCCGCTGGTTGATTTTTACGTAGATAAAAATCGTGAGTGATTTTATAAATACCACAAAAGATTTTATTATTTGTCAACTGCGTTATACAGGCTACTAACAAATACTTTGTACCAGCAATGATACAAATCAATGGTACTACTGACACAAAGGCAAATAATTAAGCTCAACCTAGATTTACTGATCATTTTGCCAACAAGAACGGTGAAAATCCTCTACTGGCACAGTGTACACGTGCCTCGGTGAAGGTCGAGGCCATTGCTTTGCCCTGTACACGAGCTCACTTGCAGAGGTCAACATTACTGAAGGTCTACATGAAATGCCAAACGTTTAACTTTAATAATAAATATTTATTCATTCACATACAGGAGGGTATGCTATGCAGCCTACATTATGATTCAAAATAGCCAAAAGTTCTACTATATCTAAGCTACAAACGGCAAAATACCGCTAATTTTAAACGCAATAAGTTAAAGCATTCGTTCTATTAAGGTACCTAACGAATTGTATAAACACTTCTAATATTCTGATTATTTTTCGATGTAATGAAAATTATATTTACAAGAAACAGAGCCAATCCTATTCGATAAAATAGTCAATATTGTTAACAATATACAACTTACTTTTGACAAAAAAAAACAAATCCCAAATTTGTTTTTATCAAGAATACCTAATGGCCTTAAGATACCTTCTAATCTCCTACTTGCTCCTGTACGTAGCTTCGGCGAAAAATTGACAGCAACCTGTATGAAAGAAGGACAAACCAACAAAAACATAAATAAAAATTGAAGTATGGTTGATTCGTATTTTGCCATACTGTCCCAGAAAAAAATACACGGCGTGATTCTCCATTTTTTATGAAGAAAAATTTACATTAATTTTTTATTTACTCATAAAGGTTAGCTGAGGCTCATGAACTTTATCTGACCCTGAGGCTGTAAACACAATCTCGGCAACATTGCTTGCTAGATTTAACAAGCTATAGTCTCTAACTAGATGAAATATGATTCTGCCAAGAGCTGAGAGTAATTTAATAATTTTGCTGCAGCAGATAAACACAACGCGCAGTTTCAAGTCCAAGGTCGAACACTGGCACGCCTCAAGGTCAGGGGTTAAAACATGGCCGCACAATGTAAAACCACAATCGATACTTTATAAATTTTGCACTAAGCTCATCATTTAGAATACCACACGACAAGACTACAAGACCAACCCAATATATAATAGCTAGGTATTACCTTACAACCATCACACAAGCAAGCAAACCTCATTGTAACCAAACTCATGTAGTACAATATAGCAAGAGGCTTTTACGTAATTAATTAACACTGTATTTCTTAATAAATTGCTTACCTGGGGGCGTGAGCACTCAATCTCCGGTATACATGGCATCCACGAACAAGAAGACCCTCTGTACTTCTAAATGTTGGCTAGAAGTGAGATTTAGAAGGCGAGGCTCGCGGAATACTAACGCAGAGATGCGAATGCGAGCGGAGCGGGGTGTTTTGTTGGTGCGGGGGGCGCGTACAGGAGTCAAGGGCGCCTTGTGGAGCTACCCGACGAGCGCCGGGCCACAAGGTCGCTTCTCAACCTTCCATACAATCGATAACAGCGCTCAATGATAACTTACACTTGCTTTCATATTACATTTCACAATAGTAAATCCAGGCTTTTGCTCTTTTTCTTGGTTTCCCCTGGTTATCCTTTAGACTCAGAAATAATGACACTTCTTGATCATAAATCTCTGTATAGAAAAATAGATAATCGGACGGGTAATAACATCATCATCATCTTCCTGCCCTTATCCCATTCTATATGGGATCCAAGGATCATGCTGTAAGAGTTTTGGCTAAGGTGTTTTATGACCGACCGCGCCTGCCTGACGTCAACCCGGGTAATAACGATTATTATTATTGTGTAAATTTTTTCATTGCTCAGCTTTTTATTATTATTCCTCTTTCTTTTATTGTTTCTTTATAATCCTACAAATATGTATTATAAACGCGATAGTTTGTAAGTATGGATGTATGGATGTTTTGTTACATCAACAAAAGTCTGAAGAGGAACTCGACTAATTCTCATAACGCTTCTCGTCAATAGGCAGGTTTAAACAACCCCCGAAAACTGAAAATACTACCTAAAAATAACTATATAAAAAGCCTTTGGTTGAGAGTTCATTCACACTAAAGTACGTTTCACGTTTAATTGTACTTCTCTTACAACTAGCGTCGTTGCGGGTCGTTGTATTTTCAGACACGATGTATTCAGAATCATGGTTTAAATGCACTGTTTCAATTTTCGGTCGTTTTCTTGTTTATACATAAAAAAAAATTAGGACTATTTGATCATTGCACATTTTAACTAGACGTAGGTATCGCTAGTTGGACGATTCGCGTTATTGGAGGCTTTGCGCCTTAGACGTGTTGCTGGTAAAAAAAAAAAATACTTAAACAACTTTTCTCGTAGGTACTTAAAACGAATGTATCTGCAAACTCAACGCTTGTAGTACTGTTTATCAATGCGATGACGTCTGCAGCCTCTTGGCGCCCTGCCAACCTCCATCCCTACTTTAACTATATTGACACTGCTATATTTCTTCTCAGTTACGAGGAGCAGCTTTCCAAACATGAGAAAATAGTAATAAATACACGCAAGTAATTTGTAGCTTGCTTCGAAATTCGAAATTCAAATTTATGAAGCTTCTATTATTTGCTTGAACAAACAACAGCAAACAGTAGCATGGTTAATGAAGTAAGTAAGATCCATTTGTATTTATTTATTAGACCGTTTTCTATCTGAGTCAAGGAAAGAAAAAGAATCTTCGACACTTACAACAAAATTTCTCTGAATCTATTTAGAGAAATTTTGTTGTTGTTGTTTTTTGTAGTTACTAACTACAAAAAGCTTATTCCATTTTTTTTTAATTGTTCCAAATTATTAGACTGACTAATCTAACACGAACTATGTAGTAAACGAACACGAAATAGGAAAGAATGGAATAAATTAAAAAAGCTTAAAAAAGGCCGTATGAGCCAAACATACCATTAAATTGAAGTAAACGTATTCTGATACTCACAAATATTGAAAGATTGCTTCAAAAAAGTTGAGAAAGATTGCTTCATAAGAAAAATACTGTACAACAATTACACGTCCCACTTCACACATATTTCCTCAAAGCTTTTCGCATCGTTGGGTGCTAAAAGAAATGGACGACCGAATGGGAGAGAGATTCATAGAACGAGTCATGACTCATGACATAACCCTTTGCATTGAGAATTAGACGCATAGAAAAAGATACAGGTTATCAACACTTTTATTGGTTGGTATGTACAACGAATACAGTTAAACTAAGTATATGAATTAAATGTGTTTTATGCTGGCATTGTAACATTTTATGTCCGCAATACTCGATAATATATAACCCGGGAATTAATGAAGTTAGCGGTGTTAGAACGTATTTCGAATTATTGGGAATTTCGGGTCAGCTGTATTTGAGCTATTGCGTAGCTGGTCATTGCATAGGCGATTTAAATGAAATATGAGGGTTGGAATTCCACTGGTTCAATAATTGAAGTTGCAGTACCTATGTTTATGGAAAAATTCAGTCGGTCGTTAATAAATAAAACGTTAAGTAATGTTTTGTGCTTGTCTGATACAAAATTACACAACTAGTGAGAAAAAACCTGTAGTTCTGAGCATTGAAACACACCATTGTTTTTAGTCACATAACTAGTAAGAAAGAAATATACTAGTAGTTCGTGCGAGTGCGTGTTCTTTAAATCACAAAACTAGTGGGAGAAAATAGTTACCGGTAGTTCGGTTAACAGAACTGATCAGAGAACTACCGGGAAGGGAGTAAACGTATCTTCCATGCTTCATTGCGTTACGAAAACATAGTTTTCAGACTGTTTTAAGTGATCCATGTGATTTTTTCTTACTTCTTAACCTGGTTACAATTATACGAGAAATATAATATTACATATGATTTTTTTCTTCAATTGTTATATAGTATTACTAGCTGTCGCCCGCGGCTTCGCTCGCGTGGTACCCGAATAAAAAATAGCCTATATGTTAATCCAGTATATGTACCTACTATGTACCTATATTCCAAGTTTCATTCAATCCGTTCAGCTGTTTAGGCGTTAGAGACACAAACATCTAAACATCCTCAAAAACTTTCGCATTTATAATATAAGTAAGATATTATAATTGTAACTGAATTACGAGTCAGGACTAGAATTTTGTGTACCAATCATTGTCTTCATTTGCTACTGGTTATGAACAAGAAAAGCTAGTCTCATTTTTCATCAGCCTATCTTTAGCCAGTAGTAAAAGTTATGCATAATTTTAGTTAAAGAAAGCATCCGCATCAAATTAAAACCGAGTTGAAAGCCGAAGCAAAAGCATCAGGTCGTTTATCACACATTATGACAATAGGGTTACAAAAGTACTTTAATTATTTTCCTTAAGTGTTTTGTAATTTTTTATTTTATTATTAACTAGTAATAATAAAGTAAAATATAAATTACAAAATTACTTTGCATCAAGACTATTGTTATCAACCCATCTCTTATGCGGGTGCTCGATTCTGACTTACATGTGTCACAAAAAACACAATAGTACATTGTTATACAAGGGGCAAAAATAACCCATTATAAAAATAGGTATACGAGGAAGTTTTGCTCCCGAGCTTTAGCGAGAAAGTAAATAGAAACCGAGTTACAATTGGTTTTAGCGCCATGTTACTCTACTTTTCACTACGATTGCGAGAAAATAAAATAATCCAATGCAATATTAAAAACGCCGAGTCGAAACCGCTGAAGCTAGGAAGCTGAAATTTGGAAGGTAGCTCTTTTTATTGTAGAACCACTCACTAAGTCAGTATTTTTCGAAATTCAATCGAAAACGTTTGTATGGAACTTTTTAACGCGTGGTGCGATTTACTTGAAACTCGGTTCGGATACTGTAAATGCAAAATAAATGGACACGTGTTTCAGGCCTGTTCAAAAAAACCTTTAAAAAGAGGTGAAATGGGTACTTACTTATAGGTCTTTATTCCTGATTATTATACTTATGAATAAAGACTTTTTCGTTTTTGTAGGCTCGTTGGTATAAGAAAAAATAAAAATAAAGAAACTTTTACCCTTAGAGGCAAATATGATATTTTATCCACGCCCTGGTACGCTACAATGATGGACTCTTCGAGCAAGAGGAGTGAAAAATCTTTTTCACCCCACAACCTCGGAAAGATTCTGTTTATTCTGTTATATTCTGCGCGGGTGAAAAGATTTTTTTGAATTCAAGCCTTTCTATTCAATAATTTTCTATACCGCCAGTCCAGTGAAAATGTTTTAACACTTACTTACTTACTACTCGGTAGACTTAATTCACCTGGAGTAAATCACCTAGATGCATTAAGTGCTACGCACGGTTGACTTAGTGCACCTGGGAGAACTAACACAGTTTTCAATAAAATTGAGGCCCCAATCCGGTAGACTATCTCCCGAATACTCAAACGCATCTCAAAATTGAGCACGTCTCAAATGACGATATTTTTTTTTGACAGATTTTCATCAGAAACTGTCAAAAAACCGTGAGTTGAGAGTTGAGACGTGCTCAACTCTGAGTCGCGTTTGAGTATTCGGGGGTTAATTCACCTGGCTTGATATTCCAACTCTTTGGCGAACTCAAGAGCATTGAGTATCTGGCTTAATAGGTGACTGATTATAATTTTAAGCCTCTATGGTTTAAGTGTTTTGATTGATATACAATGTCAAATGCTCAGTGCACGAAAATGCAATCAAGGGGCTGTTTATGTAATTTGAAGGTAATTTGTTTTTAAGCATATTTGTTTAATTGTGTATTTGCAATGATTGAGTGGAAACTGATACAAAGAGGACGAGGATTTGTACGGCTGTAGACAATTTTATAAAAGAAAACGTACAAAAATGGTGCAGAGTGGTGGCGATGCTCATCCAAAATAGGAAAAAAGCCTTGCTCTGGATCATCATAAAGGTTCTTCTCATCAAAGAAGAAACTCATCATCAAAGTGTTCTTGAGTTCTTCACTCGGTATAGTAGGTAGAAATAAGAACTTACAGTCTCGGAAGAAGTAACTCATTTTAATAAGAAAAAATTTGTTAAGTCATAATTTTTCCATAATTTTGTTATAGAATTTTGAACTGTTAAAAGAATGTGCTCATGATGAAACGTGCAAAATCGACATTGTTAAAAAAGTGTTGATGGAACAAATGGCAGTCTGCAAAGAAAATATAACACAATCAGACATACCTACCGATATCAGATTTATAGTAAAACTGTAGAAGAATTCAAAGACACTGGATATAATTTAGTTCACGAAACACCTTCTTACAAAAACTTAAAGGCTTGGTTTACATGGAAGTAGAAACAGAAATTTGGGTGTTCCTAAACTGATTTATAACAACGTAACTGATGTCATACCCGAAAAATTTATTGATTTCAGACTTGCAGATATGGTTGTATTATTTTGTAATGATACAGGAAAAAGACTAGGCGCGTCATGTGCAAGCATTTTTTTTGGAGATGGAACGCACAAAATATCTCCTTGCCCATTTCCTCAAATATATACTCTTCATGCTGATCTTGGAAGTGGCCGAGAAAATACAAACATTTCACCAGTAATTTATGCACTTATATCACATAAGAACTATCTGCCCTATCGAATTTTATTCGAAATAATTAAATCACAAATCCCGGATTGGAACCCAGAAAAATTTACTTGCGATTTTGAAGAAAGCACGATAAAAGCTGTAAGTACCTACAGTATTTCCAGATATAAAAATTACAGGATGTTATTATCACTTTTTTGAATGTTTGGAGCGGAAAGCGGAAACGTTGAATTTATTAAAAGAAAAACACAACCGCCGATGTGTGTATTTTTGTTGCAGTATGGCGTTACTGCCCGATTATAAGATAGATGTTGGTTGGGACTACATGAAAACCCAGTTCTCAAATCACAAAGAAGCACATTAATTTTTGGCATACTTTGAAAAATACTGAATGAAGCCAGACCGCAGGCAAAAATGGTATATTTTTGCCGAAAAGCATTGCACAAATAATTTTGTAGAAAGCTAGCAGAATTTCTCCATTAGATTTATATTTGGCCTACGCAAGTACGATCACATAATAATATCTGAGTATCGCAACAGACTTAAATGGTTACCTATCCGTTTTCGTCTCAATTTGCACATCCTTTCTCTTCTATACAACATCTTTTTTCTCCGCTCCACCCCTTCCTACCTCAAGAACGCTTTGAGTTCCTTCATTTATGCAATCCACGTACTTTACGCTCCTCCGAATCCCTCCAATTAAAAACTCCCGTTCACACGTCGGATTTTTACGGTAAGTCATTCACGCTGCAGACTATTACGCTGTAGAATGTACTGCCCACATCGATCCGGCATGCGAAATCCTTACCCATTTTTAAAAACTTAGGTGTTCAATATTACCTTTCGTTGTCAACGTCTAACCTCATTTCTACTTATTTATTCACGTATTTATCTATAGGCATACTTATTATATGTATGTATATAAAAATATGTGTAAATATTTTATTTTACTGTAGTACATATGATTTTAGTTATAATAATATATTTTTTATCTTATAGTAGATAGGTATAAAACCATTAATATTCCGTTACTGCCGTCCTTATCTTTCAAAGTTATGTCCTGTCCATCCAAAGGTTGCCTGAAAGAGATCGCTCTTAGCGATAAGGCCGTCCACTGTAATACTCATTATTATGTTAAATGTGCCTATTTTGTTTTATTTTAACTTTTTTGATGTGTTTTAACAATAAAGTTATATTGTACTGTATTAATGGATATACTTACACACTTATTTTTGTAAATATGTATTTATATACAGTAGTATCAGTATGTTGGCAAGGAAATCAATATGCATCGTTCAATGTTAAGTGAGTTAAGAATAGTACCTACTTGGATATAATTTTCGTGTCAAGGTGATATTTCTTTTGCTCAATATTTGTGAATTGTGAGTACGTAGGTGTGCGAGTCAAGATAAAATTCTCTAATTTTTATTACTTGCAAAATCTAAAAATGAAAGAGTAATTTGTCGAGCAATGAGGCGATATGAGAATTAACTACCGCTTAAGTGTGGTGAAACGCCCTTTGAGTGCAACTCGTTCTGAAATATTAAAAGCGAACCTGGTTTTTTAAGTACGGCAATGACCCTTAAGTGCAGGTGACTTACAAGCTCATTGGTACTCGAATTATCTACTTTAAAATAGCGTGATATATAACAATAATTGACTGCAAACCTACCTTCGAGGTTAAACAAAGTTTATAGGTATTTGGTTATTCCAGTTATTATACTTACACCTACTTATATAAACATGCATTTTTTATGGTATCTGGACTCGTGAGCTGTCTGGGACAAACATCAAGCAGAATGGCCGTGTTAGCAATTTCGGTTTGCAGCGCTAAGAAACTAGCTGACGTGACGCGGGAAATTATTAGTGTTTTATATTTGTAGTTAGTGGTAGTCTTTGGATATGATGGGGGTTGCTATGGCAACGCGAGACGGATGGCTGATTTTATTGATATTTGAGTTTTTTGGAAAGAAATTTTGATTTGTTGCCTCTTTAAATTTAATTGTTTATAGAGACTCCCCCAAATACTCAAACTCATCTCGGAGTTGAGCACGCCTAAAGTGACGAGTTTTTGACAGATTTTCATCAAAAACTGTTAAAAAACCGTGACTTGAGACTTGCTCAACTCTGAGTCGCGTTTGAGTATTCGGGGGTATAACGTTATCATACTTCATTTCATTGACCTATCTGAAACAAGGAAAGCCACTTTGAAACATTTACTCGATGCTTAAAGCCACAATCAAAACAAAAAATATGGAAAATTATTTCAATCTATTGGCATTTTTAAAGAAAAAACCAAACATTGAGAAGTTTTTCAACGAAGTGCCCGACCCCAAATTTCTTGCTACAAAAAGTATTTCGCTTGTTTAATATAATAAATTTAATGGTTGGCGGAGTTTGGAGGAGATCTTTCAAAGAAGGTACTTTTATGTGAAAGTATGTAGGTACTTACTGCTTGAGTATTTGCTGTAAAACTAATTTTGTTCCTTTGTGTTACAGGTTGTCCCCATTATTGGCATTAGAGGGGCGTGCCGAACTGATGAGCTCACGTATCTTACAACGAAAAACATTGAGAAACATTCTGTAAAGTTGCGGTTGGTTAACTTATCAAACACGAAGACCAATATTGATAGCAACTTCGTCGTAACTCACGGCGAATATGTCAAAATTGTAGATAAATATCAAGCTTGTCCTGCACCAGTCGATCGATTTTTTTTTTCAATATCGCAAAAGAAAATTTATCAGACAGATATTGGATGTACTATAATTGGTGGTTTACCATGAGATATTGTCACTTTCCTTGGACTACAGGAACCAGAGCCGAGCATTGTTTTAGGTGGACATCGGCCACACTTTTGGCTGACTCGGGCGCTGATCTGACCACGCTTAAACGTCACGTCGTCTGAAAGTCCATCGTTGGAGGAATAACTTTAAAACAGTATTGCCCAGAACCTTGGACGCGTCCTTCAACTTACAAAGACTGCACGATAGAAAATCGTTTAGAATTGCTTGCCAGTCCGTTTGTTTCCAACATTTACAATGGGATTCAATGAAATTGAGCAATAATCCGTAAATTTGCCATATAATTTACCTAGTAATAGTACACAAGTGACAAACCAATGCACAAAAGTTTCAAAAAAATTCACTATCAATGTTACCAATTGTAGTATGTAATATAACTTTTAAAATAAATGAACACTATTATATTTTTCTTGCACCTAGCATTTTCCTCGCTGTAGTGAGGTGAAAAGTTGTGTGTATCGCTCGGCAGCAAAATTATTCTGCGTCTTGTACCTTCGAACCCTCGCTATGCACAAGATTCTATATTTAATCTTAGAATCCTTCGCCTGCTCAGGTTTCAATAAGTACAAGTATTCACGCCAAAAAATAACTTTGCAGCCTTGCATAACAAATAACGCCTCCGTGTCAGTAATACTACTAAGACTGGTAGTGTAAATGATACAAACTTGAATCTCTAGTACTACCAATAGTATTAGTGACCTTATGCGAAAATTGGTAGTACAACTGAAAATTTATCATGACAATCGATACTCTTTATTAATAATTCTAAACTAGCCATTATTTTTATATTTTAAGTTGGGAGATTCGGCTTTAGCCAATTCTTTAGACGACATAAAGATAGTAGAACGCGGACTGTGCAAAGTATTATTAAACAATGGTCACCAATACTACCTGCTAAAAAGATACAAAAATTTGTGTAGCATCTGCAGGTGCAACAACATTAAAGTATCAAAATGCAGATGCAGTGGAACAGTGACTATTACAGAGGTAAGATTTTTATTTATTTTTTGTATTGGACACAGCTTCGCTCCTCTCCTCTTCCCGCTCCGGTGGAAAGGCAGCCTAAGAGTCGTAAGGTAGTCACTAGGATTTTCATGTAGAACCATCGTGTTTGTGGGCTCTTAGATTGTGCTGACGTGACGTAATATTTTTATTCCACGGGACAAATCAAAAGTGCTCAAAACGAGTGAGTATCCATGCTCAAACCTGCTTGCCTAATGAAAACGAAAACACTCTTTACTCAATAATATGCACCAGTATCAAAACGGCACAGCTTTAACTACAGAAGAAACTGTCTCTAGAATATACAAAAAGACAGTAGCATCCATGAAGGATAAGGGACTAGATTTAATTACCAATTTACCGACGTACAACAAATACCGATCCGTGGCTTACAGAAAAAGGAAACTAGCGAAAGTTGAGAAAATAGTATACGATGATCTAGATAAAGTTAAAATACTACCAGGCTTTGATGAATTTCATCTCGGAGATTATAAAAACGATGAAAGCAATCGTATATATACGGAAAATTTGTTTTCATCGCAGTGATTGCAGCTTGTTCGTAATCCGTTATAAATTTCATTGGTGCCCACACAAAATACATATACAAAAAGGATTAAAAAATACGAAACGGAATTTGAACAAAATTGACAATTTATACATGGTGTTGCCGCTTCTCTCAGAAGCATAAATTGAAGAAGGGTTTAGTTATATACTGAAGAAGAGTGAAATTGTAGGAAGTAATAAAAACCTACAATAGTTTTTATTTGACACAAAAAATACTGGATGCCGAAAAAAGCTTTATGGTGTAGTTTCGGTGAGCGACACCGGACGAATAATGTATGTGAGGGTTGGAACGCTCAATTTAATAAACTTTTTAAAAGAAGACCAACAATTAGAACCAGCAAAAAAGCAGTCAAGGAATATTGTAGAACGGGATACTTATATTCTTCACGTTCAAATGCAGCTGGTCAATGGGGAAATTGACGTATCTCTCTTCTTGGAAAAATTACGTTAAGTGAAAAAACGAGGGCGCGCTCCCACCATACACCATTTTCGTGGTTATTTCCCTTCTATTGTTTTATACTAGAGATACAAGTTTTCTGTTGTTTTTTATACTAGCGAGTTTGTATCATTTGTACTACCAGTTGAACTTACATTTTAATTAGAATTTAAAAGTCGAATGAATTTACTTAATTTTTTGTAGTAGTACTAGAGATACAAAGGTGTGTCATTTGAATTACCAGTTATTAGTACATCTTAATAGTAGGTACTATTGACACGGAGGCCAAATAACTATTATAGTTTGAAAACAATATCGCAACTTGAAATTATATCTTGGATTTTTAGTTATTGTTGACTTAACAGCGAGAACGACTCAAGCACCCAACAAAGACAACGATCAATTTAAGCGTGAAACTGTGAAGATCAGAACTGGCCCAACCACTTAAATCCTTTTAGTTAGTACTTTCAAGATGCCTTACAACCGTTGAATGGAATTAAGGCGATAAGGCGATCGGGGATTTTTACTGTTTTCATAATGGCTTATCCGGAATTGAAATATTTACTCATGAAAATATTACTCATTTTCAAGACTTGAAGCTTTTTGCTTTAGTAATCACGTTGAAGCAAGGAATAAATAATATATGAGGCATGTTGTTGAATTCTGACAAATGACTAACTACTAGTATACTAATGTTCTATTAGTAGTCCTAGTATCTTTATCAGTAGGTATACTTACTTCCTTAAAAATTTCTTAACCAGAAACATTTTAAATCGCACTGATAATGTCGTCTTGATCATATCTAAACCAACCAGATCAACTAAGTCAACGAAATGATTGGATGTTACAATGGTCGCCCTCACTTTACCTTTTTGTTATATTTTAAAAACGATCATCATATTCCTGGCCTCATTCCACTAGGTAGGGGCGGCACTTATCATCTCAGTACTTACTCTTTTCATACGCATGTCCTCTTTCACAAATCAATCCACCTTTGCAAATAATATTTCAAAAACCATATTTGCTAGAATAAAATGTAAACCGTTTTTTAAATAATTATTTTTTATGACTTGATATATATAATATGTTACGGGCAACTTCATTAACCGGGCAGTATTAATATGGACCGATCATTATGAATAATGACCAAGAGTGTCGGTCAAATTGATAAATTTATTACTTTGACCGGCCCATATTCATAATACCCGACGGCACGTTGTCCATTTAAAAAAATCAAAGTTTGAGATAGCTTGAATTTATCACTTGAACCGGGCAGTATTTCTTTATTAAACAAAATATTTACTGCCAAAAAGACGACATACACAACAGAGTACACAAATTAAATGAAAAAAAGTCAGCAAATAATCTGGACTAAGCGTTATTCTGCGCACATTGTACGCCGTGTTGGTTTTCAGTCTAGCCCAGTGTACGAAGTTCGAGCTAAGGTGGTGGAGTATTTCAACTCGTAAACATTCTGAAGATGAGACGCGGACATTCCTCTAAAATCTCATATCCCGCCATTTCTACAACACCACAGATTATTATACTGAATGGATTTGAATGAAACTTGGAATATACATAGTACATGTGCTGGATTAACATATAGGCTACTTTTTATCCGGGTACAACGTGAGGGAAACCGCGGGCGGCAGCTAGTAATAATAAAAATGCGAAAGTTTGTGAGGATGTGTGGATCTGACGATATATGTTTGTGCCTCAACCACGCCCAAAAGGCTGAACGGATTTGAATGAAATTTGGAATATAATATGTACATAATACGTATGCTGGAATAATAGAATAGAATAGAATTTATCAAAATTTTCAACGGGTTTATTGATGATCAAAAGATAGTAGGTATATTAGGTACTTTGACCGAAAAATCAACGACGACACACCTCTAGATACATCAATGCGTACAGTGGTTGACCTAGTTGAATGAACATCCGAGTTGGTGGAACGACGAGAAGTAAGGGGCTCATGTTGCCATCGTATTTTAAGCCTTAAAATGCTCTTTCTGGGCCTTAAGATTCAAGGAATGGAAAAGAGAAAGAAAGAAAAACAGCATATTGGAAATATTAGAAACAAGGATGACAGCCTCGGTGGCGTGGCGCGCGTTTGCTCGGTAGAGATGCTGAGAGGCGCGGGTTCGATTCCCGCTGCGGAAGAAATGTTTGCATGATCTGTAAATATTTCTTCCGGGTCTGGGTGTTGTGGTACCATGGTACTCGTAGTTCCTGATACCCACGACACAGGGAATCCTGTGTGGGGTCAGGACTATGTATGTGACTGTTGGGTGTTATTTATTATTATTATTTATTCCCCTTTTTAAGTTCTTTCGAGATTTATAATTTTACTAGTCTTTCGCTTGCGGGCGCGAGCTGCACGCAGCTCGCGAGGGACGTAATCGCTGCTGCTGAAAAAAAAAAAAAAAAAAAAACTATCACTTTCGGCATTTGCATCGCGCCATCCTCTATGACATTTGTTCGAGCACTCCATACCTATCGATTATAGTTATCGAGATATCGTCGGTCAAAGTTTGTATGGCGGCCATCTTGTTTTCCGCCATTTTGAATTTTTTTCACCGCACATCGAATTCGACCAGGGTGCATGTCCACATTCCGCAAGCAGGAGAGATCTTGGTCTTGTCGTTTCGTCTGGCAGTAGGTGAGGTCCCTGATGAGGAGCAGTTTTCGAAGATTTCGGATTTTTCCCAAATTGGAATTGACTCCCTGAACACTTCCGCCATACATCATTTTGACCCATCTCTACTCCTTCTGGGAGAACAATGATGTCAGTCAGTGAGTGAGTGGGTTTGCAGCTATATATAATATAACTAGTATTTTCGCTTGCGGGCGCGAGCTGCACGCAGCTCGCGAGGGACGTAATCGCTGCTGTTGAAAAAAATAAAATAAAAAAAAACTGTCACTTTTGGCATTTGCATCGCGCCATCCTCTATAACATTTGTTCGAGCACCCCTTACTTGTCGCTTTTAGTTTTCGAGATATCGTCGGTCAAAGTTTGTATGGCGGCCATCTTGTTTTCCGCCATTTTGAATTTTTTTCACCGCACATCGGATTCGACCAGGGTGCACGTCCACATTCCGCAAACAGGGCGGGTGTCGGTCTTTTAGTTTCGTCTGGCAGTAGGTGAGGTCCCTGATGAGGAGCAGTTTTCGAAGATTTCGGATTTTTCCCAAATTGGAATTGACTCCCTGAACACTTCCCCCGTACATCATTTCGACCCATCTCTACTCCTTCTGGGAGAACAATGATGTCAGTGAGTGAGTCAGTGAGTGGGTTTGCAGCTATATATAGTATAACTAGTATTTTCGCTTGCGGGCGCGAGCTGCACGCAGCTCGCGAGGGACGTAATCGCTGCTGTTAAAAAAAAAAAAAAAAAAAAAAAAACTGACACCTTCGACATTTGCGTCGCGCCATCCTCTATGACATTTGTTCGAGCACCCATTACATGTCGCTTTTAGTTTTCGAGATATCGTCGGTCAAAGTTTGTATGGCGGCCATCTTGTTTTCCGCCATTTTGAATTTTTTTCACCGCACATCGGATTCGACCAGGGTGCATGTCCACATTCCGCAAGCAGGGTGGGTGTCGGTCTTTTAGTTTCGTCTGGCAGTAGGTGAGGTCCCTGATGAGGAGCAGTTTTCGAAGATTTCGGATTTTTCCCAAATTGGAATTGACTCCCTGAACACTTCCCCCATACATCATTTTAACCCATCTCGACTCCTTCTGGGAGAACAATGATGTCAGTGAGTGAGTCAGTGGGTTTGCAGCTATATATAGTATAACTAGTATTTTCGCTTGCGGGCGCGAGCTGCACGCAGCTCGCGAGGGACGTAATCGCTGCTGGTGAAAAAAAAAAAAAAAAAAACTGTCACCTTTGGCATTTGCATCGCGCCATCCTCTACGACATTTGTTCGAGCACACCTTACCTATCTATTATAGTTATCGAGATATCGTCGGTCAAAGTTTGTATGGCGGCCATCTTGTTTTCCGCCATTTTGAATTTTTTTCACCGCACATCGAATTCGACCAGGGTGCATGTCCACATTCCGCAAGCAGGAGAGATCTTGGTCTTGCAGTTTCATCTGGCAGTAGGAGAGGTCCCTGATGAGGAGCAGTTTTCGAAGATTTCGGATTTTTCCCAAATTGGAATTGACTCCCTGAACACTTCCCCCATACATCGTTTTGACCCATCTCGACTCCTTCTGGGAGAACAATGATGTCAGTGAGTGAGTCAGTGGGTTTGCAGCTATATATAATATAATAATTAAAGTGCTAAGAGTATATGTATTATTCTCTGTATTTCGTTCTCAGTCTCAGGCTCAAATTGAGAAACCGAGCCGAAAAAACCAGTCACAGCACAACGAAAGACTCCAAAAACATTTACTACCAAAAAATGACATGGATATCATTTCATTTCTAAGCGGAATAGCTTACGTTAAGTTACGTTGTATGTCTAAGAAATAATCAAGAATATTTATTAATATTTTCTGGAGTCGCGTCAATGTGCGGTTGGGCCTAGCCTTAAAATAAAAAATTATTTATCTGTGTTGATTAAAATGTAAAAATATTAGGTACATACATACTGATTATAATTAAAAATATTATTGATTGTTATTTTGTGTTTTTATTTAGGCCTAAAATTGTATTATACCACGTATGTAATTCAATTAGTTTTGCATTTTAGAGCAGCATTATGTCGAAGGTATGTTTCTGTCGAAATAATTATCTACCGAACAAGTGCAAGTCGCAGTAGGTTCTGTTTGAAGTAGTGGTCTTTCGAAGGTGTGTGGTTTTTAGAAATATGTTCTGTCGAAATAATGCTTGTCGAATATTATGTTCAGTCGAAACAATGGCTTGTCGAACTATGTTTTTTCGAAGTTAGCGACGTGTCAAAATAACGAACTGTCAAATTTCAGTGGGACACTCTTAATTTTGTTCACCTAATTTTATTATTATTACTAGTTGTTACCCGCGATTTCGTACGCATTAGTACCTACATAGTAATTTTTTAATGGTTAGTCAATAACTTAGTACTTTTAGTTGTTTATAGCTGTATTTTTTTTTTGATGACGGTTAGGATAACTTATTGAATTTTTTCCCAATTCAATGGTTAGTTATTAAAATAGTTAAGTAGGTATAGTTTTAAGAAATGTGATGGAAGAACCGGTAGTTAAATTCCGACACTTAAGGCCGGTTTCACCATGCTCAGTTAGTTGCATTAACAGCCTGTTAATGTAAAATACAAAATAGTTGTCATGAAGAATATTTATACTAACTTTCAAACAAATCGCACGACGCGTTAGAAAGTTCCCATATAAAATTTAACACCCTCTACACCCCGTTTTAGGGGTAGTTTTGAAAATATTTTAATAGAGACTTTTATCAAATTTATTGAAGAACGTTAACGCCAAGTTTTAAGTTTGTAAGTACCTACCAAGAATACGATTTTTCATATAAACGTTTTTACCTCTTTTCACCCCCTTAGGGGTTGAATTTCGAAAAATGCCTTCTTAGTACACCCCTACGCATCAAGACGGATATACCCTCAAAATTTCAAGTATGACCAGCGGTTTAGGCTATGCGTGGTCTGTCAGTCAGTCAGGACAAAGATTCTTATAATAATAGATAGATTCAACGCGATACTAGATAGGATTTTATATTAGTATGTAAATTAACCCTCTTACCCCCGATTACTCAAACGCATCTCAGAATTGAGCACGTTTCAAATCACGGTTTTTTGACAGTTTTTGATGAAAATCTGTCAAAAAATCGTGACTTGAGACGTACTCAACTCTGAGTCGTGTTTGAGTATTCGGGGGTTATTCTTAAAAAGATGAGGAAGGTATAATTACCATTTAACGGTTCCATAATCAAGACCGTCTTTATGAATAAAAGGAAAAATATGTAACGTAATTAAAACATTGGTTACCTTATAAGTAGCTATTTTATTTTTAGAAACTCATTAAGATTTTAAAGGTTCTCGTAGCTTTCCTTCATTTAGAAAAAAAAATTGGTGAGCTTCGTCGTTGTTTGAAACTTAATACGCCTTCTGGTCTGCCTGGCTAGCTCCTGGTGGTTATTTGAGCCAAAATCGTTATTTGTAGGGGAAAAAAAATCATAAATGTGCATATCTGTACAGCTGGTGACACCCGCTACTGGATACTGCAGGCCCCTAATGGCAGTCTTGTTAATAATCATTATGGTTAAATGTTTTTGTTACACCTTAGCCAAATCTCTTACATGAGGATCATGCTGTGCCGACCCCACATAGAGTGGGATATGGGCAGAAAGATGATGATGATGATGATGTTTTTGTGGTTCAGTTAAGCTCACAGAAAATTAAAAACAACGGTGGTGCAGTAACGATATGCTTAAAAACAAAATTATCCTGTTGACAGAACAACTGGACCTCGAAGCCGTACCCCGGTCAAACAGCGCAAAATAGGCCGCTTTCAACGTTTCAATTCGCACCATTTGAAGCTAAAATTATCTTTGCGCAGTAAGATTGATTACTTCAGGGCTTAGTCAAGGCATATCATCCGTTATACGGACTTCTTTGTTTGCCAATTAACTACAAGACCACGTAGAATATTCAAATTTAATTATATATTATTTATTACATACGTTCAGATATTTTATTCTAAACATATTTAACATTGGCTTGAACAATTGGACGTAGTTATGCGAAAATATTCCAATCCACAATGGTTCAAAATTGAAGTAAATGCAATTTTGTATTTTTTTTTAGACGTACACTTTTTTGTTTTCGCTAGTATAATTAAAAATATTAAAAATTAAATACTATTAAAAATTAGGTCTTATTGTAGAAATATGTAAATATTTTATTTATTTAAAAATGTATTTTTTTAATATATTTTGTTATTTAATTATGAACCATTGTGGATTGGAACATTTTCGCATAACTACTTCCAATTTTATTACTATTAAAAACTTTTGACTCGCGCGTCATAAAGTTTTCAAACTATAAACTAGTTACGCTTATTAATTAAACTAAATTTTAAAAGTTGTAAAAAGTACTTACATATAGTCCATTGATGTCGTGGAGTGTTTAGAAAGGCAGCAGTGAGCACGGTGAAGTGTGTAAGTTAAGGCATAGAGTCGTGAATAGGTTCAGTGAAACCTCCGACCGTATCGTGCCGGGTGTCTACTGTGCAGGCGATTGGCGTCCCGTTGCGGAGAGAGCTCGCGCAAGCGCCCACTCTGGCCCACCCCACCTCCGCAACACATACATACACCATCGATTCTACGTTTACCCACTTTTTACCCCCAAAACTAAAGCAGTCCACGAATTGGGTCACTTGTGATTCATGGAACCTTTTTCCCATGGGGAGACCTCTTAACGCGCACGCGTGGAACAAGTGGAGGCGCGACTACGTTCATTTCATTTACTACTATGTTGATAAAGACTACTCGGCTTTACAACTTTCATTCATAATTATATAAATATCCTATCACAACAATGACTGAAAAATAATACAGTACGCATAAAATCACACCTGTTTCCCACGTTTACCTGTTTGCTACGTTCCTGACATACTTCTTTCGCTTCATTCACTCTCATTACATTCCTCATGCATGCTCACACTCACACATATTCACACTCTCCTCATACACCTGTTTCGTTAATCTTCTTCAAGCGCTCGTGGCGTAGCTTGCTTAGACGTTTTTGATTGATCGTTAAGTTTAGCAACGTGCGCGGTCACGATTAGGATGGGTGATCGCAAGTGGCATTACGAGCTGAGCGCTTCCGTACTTCGCAGGGCACGTTAAATTGTCGGTCCCGGCTTTTAAGTCAAAAAGCCATGACCGAGGCCTTTAAGTGGCCTAAAAACTCCGTCACAAGAAGTTGGCCACTAGCTCATACGAACTTACTACTGTTAATCTTCTTTCATTCATCTTCTCTACATGACCGAGCCATCTTAACATACCTCTCTCAATCCTTATAACTACATCTTCTTTCACTGCACATCGCTCTCTTATCACGCTATTTCTCACTCTATCTCTCAAAGTTACCCCACACATACTTCGCAACGCACGCATTTCTACTGCATTCACTCTACTTTGATGTTTCTTCTGCCATACCCAACTTTCACTATCATACATAAGTGTCGGCACTAGTACTGCTCTATGTACAGCCAGTCGTGCCTTTTTAGACACTTTTCGGCTTTCCATAAAAGCGTGTAGTGTCCCATTCGCTTTATTTCCTGAAATCACTTTCCTTTCAACATCCTCTTCATGCTTTCCACCTCTCGTGAACAATTTTTCCAAATATGTGAATTTATTCACTTGCTCACTCTTTCTCCATTTATCAAAATGTCACACGGTGTCACGTATTCATCTCTTTCAAAAACCATAACTTTCGTCTTATTTACAATCCGAAAAGTAATAATAGGTAAAACATTTTTAATATAATTAAAACAGATCTTTATCAATTCAAATCCTTCTTAATGTTGACTTTAACAAGTACCAAGAAGCAGCGCTACTTGGAGAGACTTGTCCTCTAGGTTCTGCTGCAGGCGGTCACAGAGCCAAATGAATTTTGGGTGTACCTACTCCCTGTACAAGAAGAATCCAAAGGAGCTGAAGCGTGTCATACTGTCAAAAATCAAGGAACTTTGTCAAATTGGGACTGAAAAAAGCGCTGGTCTTTTCAATTTCTTCGTAAAGGTTAGTATTAGTAAAGTTCCTGTTACAAACAATATGTTTTTACATAAGATTGTTTCTTCTTGGAATATACTACGGGTGGTCACCGAGGGGGAAGGGGAGTGAAAAATTGTTCACTTACAGACTATAAATTTATAAACACGTAAATGAGTAGTCGACTTGTTTCTATGCGAACCTCTGCATGTGTGCCAATGGCAATTTCCATTTATAATCAAGTAGTAAATTAGTCTTGAACAGTTCTAATTTTAATATTGAATGGCAATTTTCGCTACGTGAAACATTAATGTATTAACCATGTTTGCGTCGAAACAAATTTAGATAATTTAAAGATCTATTAATATTTAATTTATCTCTGGCTTCCGTAAATGGAAGGAAATGGATTATTTTAGTCTCTGAACATGTTGTTATAGTATGCGTATTGAGTGGTGAATTATTATAGACCTATATCATTATTACTTAAACTGGCAGAGATTCTCAAGAAGCTCATCAATTATCGACTTGTAGGATATTTAGAAAATAATAATATTCTATCAAAAAAACAATTCGGTTTCAGGGGTAAGAAGTTTACTGTCGACGCGATCGATAGCCTTGCGACACTGTATAGCTGACAATCTTGATAACAAATATAAGTGTATTGGAGCTTTTCTCGATCTGGCCAAGGCTTTTGATACCGTTTTTATCCCACTCTTAATACGCCAGCTGGAGGCCGTTGGCGTTCGAGGTGTTTCCTTGAATCGGGTTAAAAATTATTTACAAAACCATTCACAAGCTATAAAAATAGAGCATAACTACGGCTCCAGGCTCAAACTAAGTTTTGGTGTACCTCAAGGTTCGGTACTCGGACCGACTCTTTTCTTAGTCTATATTAATGACATATGCGACATTGACTTACCTAACGCTACAATCACTACTTTTGCTGACGATATCTGCCGCAGTAGTCTTTAGGGGTAGAAGTTGGGAGGAAGCCAAATAAGAAGCTGAAAATGGGTTGCGTACAATTAAAACTGTCTAGACAATAGTCTACTGACTCTAAACCTAAGCAAAACAAAATATGTTGCCTTCTCCATTCATAACAATAATCAGCCAAACCCTGAACTCAAATTAAATTCCATATTTGTGGCCTTGATTAGTAAGAGTAGTGACTGCTACAGACAGCATAAAATATCTCGGAATAATCATTGATAAAAACTTAAATTAGAAACCACAAATTGACACCCTTAAAATATCTAAAAGATGAAAACACGAATCGAACAGTTTACTTTACACTGCCAATCTATCATTACCTACGGAATCTCAGTCTGGGGAGGGACATCAAAAACAACACTAATTAAATTAGCACGAACGCAGCGTTCAATTTTAAAAGTTTTAAACTTTAAAGCCTTTAGATACCGGACAGTTGATCTCTATAGACAAGCGTTGGTTCTGACAGTGCGATAGCTCTTCATTAAAGCAGTTGTGTTACGATGACATACTCACACTGCCCGAACGGATCGAGTTACATCGAGAAGAGCACATGAGGTGTACAGAGTACCTGCAAAACTACTTTTGCGTAGAGCTTTTCACATTTTCTGGGCCCTTTCTCTATAATCTGATTAGCAAATCTGTGCTATTAAAAGACAAGACCTAACATTTATGTGGAAGAACTTTAGAAAATTATCTACGCCAACTTGATAACGACTCTACTGAGAGTCTACTAGCCATAATAAAGTAAATTATTATGACTAACTCTATATCTATTTTTAAGTACCAGTTTTACACAACTAATTGTCTATCAACTATGTATTATATACTACTTATGTCTACTTAACTATTATATACTATGTCCGTTCTGCCTAAGGAGAAAAGAGCTGCCGTAACAGTTTACGAACTTACAAGGGAGGTACGTTCCCTACTTCATAGTGCTGAACAAATCTTTTATACATAGTAAACCTAGCTTAGCCTGTATATAACTAAGCACTTTGTGCTAGTACCTTTAAGTTTAATAAAGATTTATTCTTATCCTATTCTTAATTTTCCCTCGGATAAGGTAACATTTTGCGATTAAGACAATTTTCTTCTGCTTTAGCGACAATTAACGAAAATGACTTTTGCATTATAACTATTTAGAAACCTATAGCCAATCAAAAATAGAGAGATCTAATCAAATATGATTCATTGAGATGGGACTATACGGACAATGTTTTTTTTTACTGGGACAGTATGGGGAAATCCGAAACCAGACGAGATATAGGTCAATTGTTTTAGGAACCATTTACTCTTTTATGTGAAAACAATTTTGGCATTGTACATATTTTGGCCAAGCGCGAGTTAGCCATAAGAATGAGTGATGTAGGCAAAACATTTTAGGATGTTTATCGACTCAGTTACCTGTAAGGATAATTTCATAGTATCGTAAGAAAAAAATCGGGACAGCAAAAGTTGGTAAAACTTTATAAAATGTTTTTTGTACTAAGGGCAACTCAAGTTTGAAAAAAAAAAATACCATGCCAAAATTGTTTTTACATAAAAAGACCTAATAGATCCTTAGAATGTTTTCCTGCCCCTTCTAAGGCCTCGGATTTTCCCATACAGTTCAAGTTAAAAAAAAAACTACGTAGACTGACTTTTAATGAACAACAATGTAAACATACACGCTCACGCTCACACCTACACTAAAACCATGCTCACCACTCTTAGTCTTCCTGTGTAGTTAAAACTTGTAAAAACAGCAGCAAATCACATAAAAAGTCTCACGGAATCACTTTTCACTTTTAAGTATTTCAAATAACATCGTTTCTTAATTATTATACTATGAATTGTAGGTTACTTGGAACACAAAACCTCAAAACTTTCGACACACACAGATAAAAAGGTGGCTTCACTTTTGTTGTTGTCTTATCTTTTTATTTGGTCTCAGAGTTATCTAAATAAAAAGGACGGTAGCAACTAGCAAGCGACCTTTACAGCCATCTCTGATATTATTAAGTTAGCGCTCAGATCTTTCTTGTACATTAAGATTAAATATCCCTCCTTGCTCCCCGGTTCCCTTGCGTAGATATTGCTAGTTTAAAAATAGTATAATAATAATGGACGAGGATTTGGCATTTGAGGCGCATAAGATATAAATGAAATAAAGGTTCATTAACCCCGGTCACAGGGGTGACGAAGAGTAGATTAAAAATACCTGTCTCATACATACGCTATTGACATGTATGGATGAGACAAATAATAAACTATAGATGAATTCCATTAAAAAGATTCTGGAAACGGTACATTATTACCAACAAGATTTACGTCTCGAAAGAGTACAAGAAAGATTTCCAACGTAACTTCGTGTACCCGATTGACGATCGCTTCTCCACCTGCAGAGACAAAATTTTAGAAATCCAAAGTTCCATAAAAATTCGACATTTCAGAAGACAGTATCAACTTTCTAACAACATAGAACCGCCAACCAGACAATTAACATCAAGACACACGAAATGATATTATCAAAACCAATGTTCTTGAGTTCACACTATGGAAATGACACATGATGGAAAAGTTCCGCTCCGTAAATAAAAGTTCCCGCTTGTAAATATGTAATTTATATTTTCTTTGAAGCGAGGTACTCGGAGCCATTCGTTCAAACTTTTTACTCCCCTTGTCAACCAAAAAAGTGTGCTTTCGGACACACGAAAGATTTTTTAAAAAGGACTTGCGATTTAGGTTTTTTTTGCGTTGAACAAATCCTACTAGTAGTTACAAGTTGTAACTAATGTCTTCGTCAGTACGATACAGGAACCAAACAAAATTACCAACGGCATCTAGCTCTGTTAGACAACTTAGAAAACAATAGATAGGTTGTATTTCATGAAATGAAAAATACCCGCTGCCCACATCATATGTTCTGGCCAGATCAAGGAATAATCAGCGTTTGAAGATACCAGATCTTAGAATTGATCACTTAATAAGTACGTTCGCATGAGCTAGTGGCCAACTCTTGTGATGGAGTTTTTAGGCCGCCTAAAGGCCTCCGTCATGGCTTAACAACTTAAAAGCCGATCACTTAATGATGTGGCCAGATAAATTTAGCATGAAGCACTTCACAAACACATTAAACAACTACGAACATCTATAATTGAAACGTATCTCTGTAAGTAATAAATAATAATTGTTTCTTATTACACAATGACTTTCATGAATGAGTAATGAAATGAGTCTATGTGGGATTTAGAACATAAATTATATTTCGTTCCTACGTTCCCTTTAAGATTTGTATCAAAGTTTATTATCAATCGGCACAATCATTGGCCACTTTTTACCGCGTTTAAAATTGTGCGTTTTATTAAAATAATATAAAATAGTTTTAAGTAATTTTACCGTTATATCCAAAAGGTATATCATCAAAAAAGTAATGGTATTTTCAGCAGTGGTATTATTTAAGTGTGAAAGTTTTATCTTGTGGTCAAAAACCACCAGCACGTTTCTCCATTTCCAAAGCTAAATTCGCTTTGAGCAAGCGAAACCACTCATCACGCATACAACAACATGAACTAAGACTAAGTGATCCGTTCGCCTCCTTTTAAGCTAGTCAGAGAAAGAAATTCGCTTTGAGCAAGCGAAACCACTCAGCAAGCATACAACAACATGAACAGAGACTAAGTGACCTGTTCGCCTCCTTTTACGGTACTCAGAGATAAACAAGAATAGCTCTCAGAATTTCTCTCAGTAAATTTGTTTAAAGCTTAAATATGTACAGTAATGTTCCGCGTAGTGAAAGATTGGTAAGGAATTATATATATGAGTTAACACATGCTGAGATTCGCAGAAGAAGCAAAATGATTCATCATTTACGAATATTATAAAACAACTAAAAATACACCTTGAAGCCTCTAAAGCCTGTATGTAAAAAAGCAGCACACAATAACTTCTGCAAATCAGTTATTGTCATTGTATACCTCTTTCATGAATTCACTTTCTGAGAACATAACCCATCAGAGGTAAAAAAAATAAATCGGCCTTTTTAAAGCTTTAAGATTTATTAAGGTAGAAATCTATGCAGCGCTTTGATCAAATCAACTCAAGCTCTGTGGACGTAATGCACTTTAGAAACACGAACAGATAATGTATACCTATATTACAGTATGTGGAGGCTGCACTTACGAAATGCTCTAATTATTAGAAACTGTTCACAACGTTGTAGCGACGCGTTGGCGAACGATGAAGCGCTGAAGGATTCTAGACCCAGTTTAGACATTATTATGATGTTAAGTTAAAACCCATTTGAAATTTAGGTCGGCTGTCTCATACATAATGTATCAGTATTTTCATGTTTTAAGCACAGAATTCAAATTATGTTATATTATAAACAGCAGATCACACATAATTTATGTACCGATTCCATTTTATTGTTTCAACCGACAGCAGAGTCAAAAGAAGGTAGAATTACGTAAAGGTGAAAATAGCCTGCCCAGTCTTGTGCGTTGACTTGGTGAGGTAAAAATGATAAGCCGACATTTTCTTATGAATTTTATTGAACACAAGGGCAGATAGTGCCGTAAATTATACGCCTATAAGTAAGTTCATATTGGATAGAGCAATAAATCAGAACTCGTCCAGTCGACACGGTGGAAAAGATAACTGAGTTAAAATCTAGTTTCAACATTACAAACATAAAAGTACTTATCTTAATTACAAAAAAAACAAAATCACTTAAGTATCTAATAGATAGATGGAAGATAAAACATTTGAATAGATAATGCGATGTGGAGAGAACAACAAGAGACGGGTAGGTATCGCCTTAGTATCGGCTGACGACTGCTCTAAATCAGAAAAAGAGCGTGGCAATTCTCAGCCTACCAAAAGTGCGCTCACACACAGGCAAAGGGCTTATTTTGTGTTTTGACATATCCGGTACAATGAACTGTAGAGTTCAATACAAACCCGTCTCTGGTTACATACCTACTAAATAGACAAAACACTGACTGCACGCATCGTCATACCATTGATGAATGTAATACTAAATCAGTTTCAATATCAGTCGAATATCATAGCCTCACTAAAAACTATATAAAAATATTAAATTGTAAAGACAATATAAATAATTATACAGTTAGCTTTGGTAGTGATTACAATTGATGATTATTTTAAGATATAAATACAGTTTGTTGGTTATTTAACAATAGGTGTTGATGCCGCCGGCATTAAGCCAGTCGCGCTTATTCCTGCCACACGATATCGTTGCAAAATTTAATTAAAACCAACTTTACAAGTTATTTATCCAATAAATAATGAGTTTATACAATAGTATCATTATCATTGCAACTTGAATGCTAGCGCAACTAACTCAAAAGCGACATGCCCTAAATGACCAAATTATTGTTACATAGAAATACTTTAGACTTCACTTCTTTAAGTAAAACGTATGCGAGTCCTAAAATATGTATACCAACGTAAAATTTTACCACCCTCATGCATATTCCGTTCATGTAAAAAATTATAAAAAGAGATTGATTTATTTATATAAAACAATCTCTTGTTTTAGTATTTTTTTACCCGTTCACCCGAATCAAGCACGTCAAAAGTTCAATTTAAAACTAGCCGCGGATAGAGGGACGGATAAGTACGTATTTGATTCAATTCGCACCAGTGATGAATCCATCTTTTCAACTCCATCCATCACATAATGAACCAAAACCGCTCAATACAATTTCAACTCCCATTGAATCATGTAGAAGCAAACGCAATGATGTGTTTTATCTTTATATTAGAAAAGCTGAACGATTCAATTTTTTATATAATATAGTAGATAAAGGTTTATAAAAGGGTTTTCCTTAAAAAGGTATGATTTAACAACTGATGAATTCTAATGGAAGGCTCAAAAAAATCGGATTTTATTGCGAAATTGTCTCATTTTTGTTGCTTTGCTTTACTTCATAAGTGTTGTTGTAGTTTCACCCAGCACGCGCCAGTGTTCCGCTATGCATAATTCGCATTTGCGGAGGAATGACCTACATCCGAGCTCAGCTAAACTGCCTCTGATAATTTCGATAAGCCGGCGCGGTATATTTCATACATGTAAATTAACTACACTAGCTACTAGTAACGAACGAACCAACACGTCATTATACATTTAATGTGTGCATTTAGAAATAAACAGATTATAAGACTTTCTTGTCCAATGTATTACTTGAAGAAACGGCTATTTGATTGTTTTTAATTATGGCACGTTTTAATTAAACTTCATAATTATTATAAATGTATTTACTTGATAGGACGACGTAATTATAATAAAGTTATTTTCTACTACTCTGACTTAAATTTGTTCAACGGTCAAACTAAGAAATTAAAAGAGCCCCTTGAGAGCCACAACTAAAAAAAGTACCTAATATTAAAAATATAATAAACAAAAAACCGCACACAGAACCGATACTATTGTTCTATGAAGCAACTGTATTGGCAAGAATAGAGAACAAATTCCGCGTATTTTCAGTTTAAACTAACAAAGCTCATTTAATAGGAAATATTAGCTATTTACAGACTTCTTCGTTGTCGCTCGATTTCAATACAATTTTATACATACATAGGTACATATTATCATCACATATCCATCTTGGGAGTCTTGGATCAGAAGTGGCTGCAAGTTTTCTTATGATTACTTGTGGTTCTGGCCACCCCGTTAGGGATACGGGCGTGATAATTATGTATGTATGTAGGATACACTTAAACAAGCATACGTTCACCTAAGAAAACAGCACCTTGCAACAATCCACAAATGTGTAGTTACACATTCTAAATAAAAAAAATGTTTTACCATTATACAGCGTTAGGAGGCAACTTTTACCTTCAGAAACGAGACGCTGTAGTGCCCGGGACGTAATTAAGATGGAGTAGGCTTGCCCAGCACCCATTCCATCTTCTCAGCTTAGTCGGCCTTGTCCACAGGAAAGACATGGTCAATACGTGCGGAGCTAACGAAGCCGCGGGTTTCCTCACGATGTTTTCCTTCACCGTTTGAGAGTATTAACTGGTATAGCGCACATAAATTTTTCACACAGAAAAATCCATTGGTACACGACCGGATTTGAACCCACGTCTTTAGGTTCGGAAGGCGGGGTCACTACCAACTAGAACACCAGTGCTCTCATAAAATTATGTAAAGTCTCGATAGCTACTCTTTTATCCAGGTGCTAAGTAAAGAAGTTGTGATATTTTGTAGTAGGTTATGTACTCGTAGTAGTAGTAGTATATAGTAGTAGTAGTATATAGTAGTAGTAGTATATAGTAGCAGTTTGTCTTAAATAAATTAAAGTGGCAATGTGCAGCATGCATTATTCATCTCTCATCACGGAAAACGTTCATGCTGGCTGCGTGGTGTAACGTGATTGCCAAATATCGAACTTTTGAAGGCAAATATAATAAAATTGCTTCAGCTACAAACATGTTTGAAAATTTAGTTATGGGTATTATTAAATGTGGCATAATTTTCAGCAAATTACTCCGAACCTTAACGAAGTTTGAGGAGCTTGAAAAATTAATGAGTTGCTTCGAAACAATACCGAGCGGCTTTGCCCGCCCGACTTGAGTGGGCCGCTGTCGCGCCCCATTATTAATAAACAGGCTTTCTATCGTCTTCTTGTTCATAGCGTGTCAGACTTAAATTACTTTGTTATATGTGCCAAGGAGTAGCCACCTCAATTATTTTTAATATCGTCGCTTGTACATTGAGCTTAGATTTCGCTGTGATTTAACTCTTAAACTTTGAAATATCTCCATCATTCATATACATAAGACTGTTTAAATTGCACTCTCTCTATATAGACCGAACTACACAAACAACAATACCACTACTACTAATTATAATATACTACCACTACTACTCGTGCCATTGGTTTAAACGTTCTGACAAAAAATATATCAAGGTATATAATTATATTACCAGGCTAAATTAGTAATTCGAAACGTTGTATTACACTAGCAAGGAATACGATTTTGTACTGTAAGTAAGTACAGAAAGTACTACAATGCGACAAAGCGAAAACAAACAAACTAAATTATATAATTTAGTGTGTATAAGTGACTTCAGCTTTCCCGAGTACAAGCCGTGTATCGAAATGGTTTAAGCGCCATAGACGGCATCTACAAGATCCAGATTATACTGAAGACCGAGGAGTATATCGGTCACTTTATCTAGCCTTTGTGGACTACGAGTAAGCTGTCGATTCAGTCGAAACCCGAGTTTAAAGACAAACCGCACCACTTTGAAACGATTCCATTTCTACAATCTAGTTTAGTTTTGATGCAAACTGAACAAGAAAGTTCGTATTTTTATCGATTATGTGTCACGGTTTGTTTGTTCGTATGAGCTAGTGGCCAACTCTAGTGACGGAGTTTTTAGGCCGCCTAAAGGCCTCCGTCATGGCTTTTTAAGCTTAAAAGCCGGGACCGACAATTTAACATGCCCTCCGAAGCACGGAAGCGCTCAGCTCGTAATGCCACTTGCGGTCACCCATCTCAATTGTGACCGCGTACAACGTGTAATTGTGTCACGGTGTAGTCACGTGACATTTCAATAACTTATCCCAATTTAAATCCCCTTCATTTTGTACTTTTCTAATAGCAAAATTGCAAACTGCAAGCAAGCTGATCGCAATTTTGACATGGTTACTTTAACTAGGCCCTCCGGAAAGTGTTGCGGTCAGACGAGCGCGCAGCGGTGCCAATCGATTATCGTTATATCGAAGTGTTGAAATGTTTGATTAACAAGACAACCTTGCCTATTTATTCGACTGCATGATCAGAGCACTATTTCAATCCAATTTAAGACCATGCATTGACCAAGGTATTGCATAAAAATCAACACTGACCTTAGATTTGCCAATAACCTGAGGAAGTTGTTCACCATTACCTACGTCTATGTAGGCCAGATGATCCAACTAGTTCAACCTATATTCATCAGTAGACTTAGGCTGATGATGATGCCAAATCAGATTTTATATAAACATCGAGACCTTAGGAAAAAAACACGGGACGTTAGTCTCGGTTGATAATATTTTATGACTTACCACCAGTAAGCTATTAAAAGTTGGGCAAGTTCAAAGTAAAGCAACCTAAGTAATCTATTCAAACTCTAAACAAATTTCAAATAATAAAGTGAACTACATATTTGTAATGTAAATAACATTGCATAACTTCATAGAAATGCACGACATACTTTTTGTATTACGAGTTATACTGTTGCCTATCCGTGTTTCTGATGGAATCTGATACTAACTTAGTTCGGAATTCAAGATATCGCCGGAGGGGTTTCACTCCGCAGTTTGTGTACAGTAGTACCACAAATATAATATTGTGCTTTGGCAAACTTCGTGCTTTGTATGAAAACTGAATTTGTCCGAATATGCAACAAACAAACCCTTAAAAAAGGGTTTCTACATTATTATTGTAATATCTCTTTATTATAATCATCGGGTTAGTTCGTATTTCGGAGGTTAGACGAAAATTTCCAAGGTGCACAATATTTGTGGTACTATACTGTATGTTCCCTCTCGGGGCGGCGAATGACAGTGGGTAGGCTGCCGCTCGGCTCGCAAGCTTGTCGCGTCGCGCGCAAATAAAATTAATTTCTTTTGCAACGAATAATGACTCCTAAACGATCTTATAATCCGAATGTAAGATACTGTTGTGTTTTATTAACAACTAGCTGCCGTCCGCGGCTTCGCTCGCGTGGTACCCGGATAAAAAATAGCCTATATGTTAATCCAGCACATGTACTAGTATATTCCAAGTTTCATACAAATCCATTCAGCCGTTTAGGCGTGATTGAGGCACAAACATCCAAACATCCTCACAAACTTTCGCATATAATATAATTAAGATATTAGGTACAGACAGACATGTTTTGCCAAAATACAAAAATCTGTAGTAGGTAGACAAGCATGTTATCATGTACTAAACGATCTTACAATTCGTATGTAAGATACTGTTGTGTTTTATTAACAATATTAGGATCAGCCAGACATGTTTCGCCAATACAAAAATCTGTAATAGGTAGACAAGCCGGTTATCATGTATGTAAAGGTATTTTTTTCTTATTTAGTAAAGGTAGTTTATTTATGTAATACACACTAATATCATTATTGATTTATTTTAATGTTTGCCTATATATATCAGCGAGTGAAAACCCTATGCTTTTGCCGCAAACCCGGTGTCAAGTCAGAAGTGCATAACGGAATATGAACGCTCGTGTCACACGATAAGTTTCGAAGAGTAGGCAAATATTTATACCTAAACTGGACTTTAGTTCGAGAGTGAATCTTCTGTACGCTAGTACTATTAGTTATTCTGTGATAGATAGGTAATACCAACGCTGCGAATCTTCTTTACATTTATATGAGATCGAATGCAGAAATAACGGGAAATAAAATAAAATTTTGCAGAAAGCTCCAGCGCTGCCACTGAGACACATGTCTGAGTTAACGAGTTTTCAAGATATTCGAACCAGGTCATATTCGAATATTGAGCTTTAGGACAAAAACTGAGTAGGTATGATTCTGGCCAAGTCTGAATTGCGATAGATCTGCTTCTGGATCAGACAGTTTCGGGATACGACTACGAGTATTGTAGGGTAAGCCACTTTCTCTTTAAGTCAGTTTCTGGGTAGGTAAGATTCGTAGCACGTCAGGTCATATGATAGTAATACGTCGAATTAGTAATGGGACAGATTCGGAGAAACACAGTTTCTTATCAAACCAGATTTGCATTAAGTCGATTTTAAAATATGACAGATTCTTAAAAGGATGTATTCTAAATAATATGCTTTCTTATTGGGCCAGTTTCTATTGTACGTTATATTCTAAAAAGGCCAGGTACAATCCAGTAAAAATATACCTATGTACCAACGAACTACTTACTGAGACTTATTACAAATTGAATTAGATACTGGGCACTTGAAGCAAAAACACGATAAAACAATGATTAATATTCTTTATGACAATGTCAAAGCAAAGTCTTCGTGTTCCTTTACTTTGTCAGAACAGTCTTTAAAATCAAAATGTAAAGTGATTTCAAATTAATAAAAACTGCTAAAGATGTGTACTTCTGAACGGCTTTAAATGCTGTTTCCAACTCCGAAACGGATCAGGTACTATAAACTTTAGATGTTGTAATAGAAATATGTATGTGCAGTGCATCTCTAACGATGAATTCACTAAGGACTACCATAATTCGAATAAGTGAACACACATGCCTACCGGATTTTGAAAGAAATTAATTGAATTGGCAATGTTCTCCTGCAAAGAAAAGATAGCGGAGTCTTTTGAACCAATAGTTTTAATTTGAGGAGCTATTACAAGATCTCGCAGATTTGCATCACTCAATACTGCTACCTACTTTTTCCGTGAAAAAAGACTATATGTGTGGAGGATATGGGCTTTGGGCACCGACGCATTAAAGTTTGATAGTACGAAAGACGACAAAACATCCAAAATTATAAGCGACAATTTTCTGATTTCTAAAAATGGCGATAATAATGATAACCTTATTTTCTGTACTGATTTGTCGAGAAAAATATAAAAAAAACAGATGTCTCGGTAATGGAACTTTCTAAGTTGTACCTAAACCTTTTTACTATTCACGTCATGTTAAACTATGAGTCAGATAGTAGTCGCACTATTGTGCCAGTGAAAGACGCTCTTTTGCCTGACAAACAAGAAAAAACGTCAGACTATTTAAACATTAAAAACCGTTCTGAATATACAAATCCAACATTTTAAGGCAGACTTCGAGTTGGCTGCTTTTAATGCCGTATTCCAAGTAAGTAAGTAAGTTCATATGAGCTAGTGGCCAACTCTAGTAACGGAGTTTTTAGGCCGCCTAAAGGCCTCCGTCGTGGCTTAACGACTTAAAAGCCGGGACCGACAATTTAACGTGCCCTCCGAAGCACGAAAGCGCTCAGCTCGTAATGCCACGTATAGCCAACAGTGGAAAAATCTGGATGTTACTTGCATTATATCAAGGCGATTTGGAAAAAATCCAAACAAATGGGTATCTGTGCCGTGCATGATGGAAAAAACTTGTGAAGTTACTGACATATCTGCCATTGCTACCGATTGAATATATAGTTAAGGCATGGCTTACTCTTATCGCAAAATTTCCACACGTGACAAACATTGATCAATTTAAGAAATATTTCAAGAAGCATTGGTTATCAACGATCACACCAGATATATTTGGCTGTTCAGAGGAAAAGTATCGCACAACGAATCATTACGAAGGGTGGCATAACAGCCTCAACAAAAAACTATGTAAACAACCGAATATATTAAAATTTTTGCTTAGTTTATATCCTAAAGCTCAATTGGCTTAATCCGAATATGACCCCGCCTAAAGGTTCTTACTAATAATTGAAAGAACCGGAATATAAATGAGTGACAAGCAAATGAAATGGTTTAAAGTGTTTGTTTTTCAGTTTTAGTTTCAGTGATAAACATGTAAGTAACAAAACGCCTACTACCTGTGTATACGTTTCTGTAGAATGATTTTTTTGTAATAGTTCAATAAAAACACGCAAACTGTAAAGGTTTAAATTGTTTGTTCAGATAGACTTACAAACAACAGCACCACAAAGTTAAAAGAAAGAAAGTTGGAGTATACAGGTGAACTTTCTCAATGGCTTTCTGATGCTATAAACATTTATACTTCAGCCAAAATGGAGATACAATTTATGTAAACATACCGTCGCGTATTTTGCGTTATTACGATGAAATCATTGAAATCTTTAATTTTAGGTAAATAAACACCACAACATAAGTTTTTACACCTTTATTTAACTATTAGTACTACTTAAAAGTTCCATAAACATGTAAGTAATTAAAAAGTAAGTTTTAGGTTAAATACTAACGCTTTGTTTACTAAATTGCATCTCCTTTGAGTTTTCGAAAGGGAATGGGATGAATGGATCAGGTCTTTTCCTTGCGAAGCATAGCCGAGAAATTTTTGGCCAAGGTTCAAAAGGCCTATTGCACATTCGTGGATTTGGAAAAGGCCTGTGACAAAGTGACGAGGAATGAACTTTGGTCGTTATTGTCAATGTATGGGGTGAACGGCAACCTTATTGAAGCTCTGAAGTCTCTCTATGAGAACTTGCGTGTGGATACATGGGGCATATACTGAATGGTTTAGCATCCGAAAGGGTGTAAGACAGGGATGTGTAGCGTCACCGTGGCTGTTTAACTTATTCATGGACAGTTTGCAAGATTTGAAAGATAGGGAATGTGGTTTGAGAATGAATGAGTTACTCAACAAATGCCTTCTCTATGCCGATGACCAGGTTTTACTTGCTTCATCGGTAGATGAGTTGCAGAAGATGATAATAATTACGTATGGGGCTTTTGAGAGGAGAGGAATGAAAGTGAATGTAAGTAAGACGCAAGTTATGGTTTTCGAAAGAGATGAATGTACCCTAACGCGCGAAATTAATATTCAATCCCAATCCATTTTTTGCTATCTAAGATTGAGATTCTAATCTATTTTCGAGGTAAAGCGTGCCAATAATCAGTCCATGGATTGAATTTGCAATCCGAAAAACCAATCTATCTTTAGGAGGGCGGATCACGGATTAGAGATAGCCCTCTGTTCGAAAATGACAGTTTGCGCGTGCCAATACCTATCTGTCTATTTTGACATTTGGTTCGATCGGTGTAAACAATCGCAGATTGCAATCCAAGAAATTTGTTGGATTTCTTGACAGATTACCAAACATCTACCAAAGGATTTATTTTGTAATGTTGATTATTTTATTTTATAAGTAAATGGAAATGTCGGTATTTTCAAGTGATAGTGATGATAGTGATTTGAAGGTTCTGGCTCAGTTATCGGATTGGGATACTGATAATAGCGACGCCGACGCCGAAGTTAGACGCGCTTCTTCACGAAGAATCAGAAGGGTGAACTACATGCAGACCCTCGATGATGCAGAGTTCACTTTTAGATTTAGGTTACTTCAGTAAACGTTCAAAAAGAAAGACGGTGTTTTTAAACAAGTTTTCATTCACGATAGATACGAAACAAACTCGAACTCCTTCAGCTTCTACAAAATAAATATCAAGCAAGTGCCAAAAACAAAATTCCATTCCGTCAACGTTCCATTTCAGCTAAAATATTTTCTATTAAATTATCGTGAATGTTAAATTACAATACCTATCTGCAAGTTTTTAGGCAAATAACAATTTCTTAACTATAAATATTACTTTCTACAACTTGATAATCAATTTTATGAATTATTTGCTCTTATAATACACAAAATAATTCTGTTGTTCAATTAAACATTTTATGTAAAACGGAACGTAAGAGAGGGAAAGGATCGCTGGTAATCTACCATCGAAAATAGATTGGGATAGCAGAGCTGAGTTATTGGCATGCGGATAGGAGATCGATCTGAAGATATGCAGCAATCCAAGATCGATTTTAATCTTGGATAGAAGATACATTATTAATTTTGGGCGTAAACCGACGAGCATGTATGAAGAATGTTATGAGAGTGAATGAAGCGAAAGAAGTATGCCAGGATCGTAGCAAATGGAAATCCGTGATCTCTGTCTACCCCTATGTGAAACAGCCGTGATGTTATGTATGTACATATGTAGTTTGCCTGAAGTATAGATTAAGTATGCTTTTAGCAGGAGCCTCGATTTTGATAAAAATAAGAACGAATTCAATCAAAATCAAGAAAATCATTCGATAATAGCCCGAAATAGTAAAAATAGCCCAAAATGTTTAGTTACATTGTTTTAAATAAATAACGACTATTGCATTTGAATCCAATGAAAAATATAAATGATTTTCTGCTTGGTTTTTTGTATTTTGTATGTTCTGTTTTTAGAAGATTGATTTTAGAACAATAAGGGCTTATGGCAAAGCGGCTTATTTGCTTTTACCGCCAGTCTAGTTATTTTACAGTATTTTTTTGTTATCAGATTGAAGATATAAAAATGCAGAAAGCAAGGATTTATTTTTCTTTAGAAATAACGCCAAGGATTTATTTTTCTTTAGAAATAACGTCGTTTAATTAATTTCTCACTTCTGAGTTTTATCAATTATCTTGTTATTACAGCCATTTAGATTATAGCCTCAGAAAGGTTGGAGAAAGTTACCCTGTATATATAGTTATAGAATCTCGAATCTAGTTTACTCTCGGACGTAATAAGATTATTTACAAGGTAAAATATCAAAGGTAATAACAGTATTTGCAGCCACTTCTGATTCAAAGTCACTAGATAGAAATGGTGAACCATGGTGACAGATGATCAGCCCATCGCCCATATAGATGGGTCATCATGTTGAAAGGACATTTTTTATTTTACTTTTTTCTAAAATATCTAGTCTATGAAACTCGAACACTGTAGCGGCCTATTAAACGCTCGTGTTACGACCGAAGCCCAAACGCTGCAAACGGCATCGAGCGCACCGGGAAAAATACCGATAATTTTGTTTGTTAAATTCGATTGAAAAATATTTGTATATACCTGCGCGTCTTAACAGCAGATCCTCTGTTTAGAGATTTTCGTGAAATTGTAGGTGAATTTTACGTAATTCAATTCAGCAGCAGATTCATATAGTGGCCTTTTAAACCCTCGTGTGCTTAAGGATTTTTACTTTAAATTGAAATATTAATAAGTCTTTAGTTTTTTACAGATCTTTACACAAACCTAATTAACACAATATAATCCTACTTTATTAAAATGTGAAAGTTTGTGAAGATGTTTGTATGTGTGTACCTCAATCACGCCTAAACGGCTGAACGGATTTGAATGAAACTTTGAATATACATAGTACATGTGCAGGATTAACATATAGGCTATTTTTCATCCGGGTACCACGCGAGCGAAGCCGCGGGCGGCAGCTAGTAAGACATATTTCGTTTCACGAGATGGGACCCCATACTTGGAAATTCCACCAGTCGGACGTAAAAATATTCGTAGATTACGACCTCTCCTAGTTTGAGAAAGCATCGGTACTTAAAGGTAAATCTATAAAACCATGATAGGTATATACTTAATTTATGAAACCATGATATATTTTACTTAATTTATGAATATAGCTAAAACATTGTGACTCGGATATGTTGATACGTTGTTTTCTACATTAAACAGATCATTGATATACCTACATACTCTAAATTATAGTTTCCTTTCACTATTTAGGCACGTTTACTAAGAAGATCTCTATGAAAATTTGAATTATATTATACGGTTTATTATTGTACTCGTAGAATTACGTCAAGCTTGAGAAATTACAGATTCATAAAATTTATGTGAAGTACACAAATACAAAAAATACAGCTAAGGCTAGCTAATGTCACTAATAAATAAACATTGTTTACAGAAAGCTTTATAATGCAGTCAAATACAAAATAAATGTACCTATTACAACGGTAAAATAAAATAATGTAAATAAATACATCGAATCAGATTACGTACGTGCGTCCACTTCATTTATTCGAATGACATGAGATTCGCCGGGAGTGGCTTCATAGTTTTGTTTGAGACTTGTTCAATTTTCATCACCCATTGCTTGGCGGCAGGCTCAGATCCAGTTCTGCAACAAAACTGTATTTTACTCACTTGTTCATAATCAATCTCTTCTCTAGGCTTTTTAAAACGACTCGTCATCGCTTTTACGGCTACGAAAAGAGTTGGCAACAGATTTATCTGCTATTTTAGATTGGGGTAACACGAATACGGTGGATGGTTTTCAAGTGTTCAATTAAGCAGATGCCGGATCCACCAATGCAACTATACTCCCTTACGACTGCGGACTAACTAAATCCTACTTCCTACTTAATATTACAAATGCGAAAGTCTGTGTGTGTGAATGTTTGGTCCCAACCACTAAACCGATTTTGATTAAATTTAGGATTCGTTTAGGTTCTAGAATGACATATAGGCTAATCAAATTTTCGAAAATCAACCCACAAGAAGGGGCAAAAAGAGATGTCAAAGTTTGTATGGGAACTTTTAAAATGCAGTGCGCGATTGGCTTGGATAAATAAATGGACTACAATCCGCTATTGTTACAAGTTGAAAATGTTCAAAACTAGGGCAAACTTACGTTGAGCTTGCATTGTTGATGCCTGTGTTGCATTCACACAGGAAGCATATTGCCGCTGTCTGCATTATGTAAATTACTAGCTGCCGCCATCGGCTTCGCTCGCGTGGTACCCGGATAAAAAATTCCAAGTTTAATTCAAATCCGTTCAGCCGTTTGGGCGTGAAAGAGTAACAAACATCCATACATCCATAATAAATAACACCCAACAGTCACATACATAGTCCTGACCCCACACTAGGATTCCCTGTGTCGTGGGTATCAAAAACTACGAGCACCATGGTACCACAACACCCAGACCCGAAAGAAATATTTACAGATCACACAAACATTTCTTCCGCAGCGGGAATCGAACCCGCGCCTCTTGCGTCTCTGCCGAGCAAACTTTCGCGTTTATAATATTAGTAGGATTAGTAGGATAGCTATTCCACTCAAGAGTACGATGCATCGTTCATTATTTTTCACAACAAGTCTCCAGTGAACAGTTCAAGTCTACTCCTTGGGGATGACGTTTCGAAGTGAGGACCTCCTGAGGCTATAGTTATGGGAAAATGATATGCTGTATGCCCTTAAAGTCTGTCTGTATAGTATTAAAAAAAAACGAGCTGGCATAAAGTTGTCAGCCTGCTTCATACGTAAATGCGCCCAACATTGTTCTCAAATAACAAAGCCACTATGAAGTTATGCGCAATCGATCTTTAGTAATTACTAGTGATGGGCCGAAATTCGTTTTACATTCAGTTTGACCGAATTTCTGCAGCTTGAGCCGAACTTCGGCATTCGGGCGAAATAAGGTTTAAATGCCGAACATTCAGTACAAGAAAAAAGTAAAATACCTACATACACTATTATGACTGATATTAATAGAAATCATATCATCATTAACCCTAAAATAAAATTAGAACTTTATTTATTTATTAATTTAAACCTCGTTGATGAACTTTAAAACAATTAATTTGTTAAATGTAAACAAACGCACGCGACACACCGATGACGTATTTTCTAATGACCAGCCGACTCAGGGACATGTGGGGGAGCGCGGAGTGCGGGTGGGGTGCATCTAGCAACAATTCATGTAAGTGCGTAAACAAGCCATGTCGTGCACTCTCGAAAAAGCGCAGAAGTTCGTATTCGGTTCAAACCACATTCGGCTCATCACTAGTATGCCCACGCGGCTTCGCTAGCGTGGTTTTAATTGACACCCCATTTTACCCCTTTTTAAGGGTAGTTTTGAAAAATCCTTAAACGCGTGTATTTGCATACTTCAAATAAAAAAAATAGACACGGATTTCAAAATATTTCAAAACAACCCTCAAAAAGGGCTAAATTGGGATGTCAAATTAAGTATGAGAACTTTTTAACGGGTGGTGCGATTGGCTCGAAACTTGGTTAAAATACTTTAAATACAAAATTATTGGGCACGTGTTTCAGAGTTTTTCAAAATAACTCTCAAAAAGAGGTAAAATGGGTTGATGAAATTTGCACCAAGCGAGCTTTTTTTTCGTAAAACGTTACTTAAACGCATAATAAATCGTGTTTCTAATAGAAAATGAAAGAAAACTTCAAAAAAAATATTAATATCCATTTTAATCACAAAAAAAATGTGATACACAAAATATAGGTAAACATTTTAGTACAATAGTGTTAAAAAAGCATTCCTAAAGGTTTTTTAAAATTCGTTCAAAAACCTAGGTTCCGAGATTTAAACCATACGACACTCCACTAGTACGAGAGTACCAAGAGCGATACCCTGGTCGACGCGTTCCTGATATACGAATATTAATTACCACCATACACAGGAGATTTAGTGAGTTTGGTATCAGATGGCGCCGTCCTGAGAATAATGAACCTTATTATTAATGATCCTACACTCTCGACGAGAAGCGTTGGAAGAATCATGGGTGTATCACATTAGCTAGTGTGAAAATGTAAAATGAAACTGGAAAAGTTATGGTTTGCATCTCTGCCACTACAGAAATTCCCAAGGCCTAATACCACCTGATCACTTCTTAAGAATTGCTTTTAGCCAGAGGATGATCTAAGAACTGATAGAAAATTATAGACTTACCCCCGAATACTCAAACGCATCTCAGAGTTGAGCACGACTCAAGTGACGAGTTTTTGACAGATTTTCATCAAAAACTGTCAAAAAACCGTGACTTGAGACGTGCTCAACTCTGAGTCGCGTTTGAGTATTCGGGGGATAGGAATATAAAATTCAGCAACTTAAATTACTTCGGAAGAAAAGTGTGAGACTAATTACATCCATGATGTCGAGATCGGAAATTCCTACGTGTGTTCGCTTCAAGCCGCGTAGTGATACAGCACATTCTGAAGGATATGCAATGCTAGTATCCGTTTACTAAAACAATTAATTCGGAATGATCGGTGTGATTTGGACAGAGTGCAGTGTGCCTTGTGCAAACTTCCTTTGGAATTCAATGCAGTGTTAACGGTCAGTGATTTTGAATTGTGTGACAGGGTAACATATCTTCAAGCACAACGATCTTATGAGTTATGTACAGGGGGGACGATAAAAAGTTTGATAAATTACTGGCATCGAGCATATAACTGAATAGAGCGGTATTGTTATTTGTTTTGTTCGAAAACGAATTAAGCCAAAACTGTGGCCCGGTCGCTGCGCTCTGATAGGCCGACTCAAGGTCAAGTATTGAACTAGAGCTGTGCAAAAAAATATTCGTATCGATATCGATAGCAATGTATGTTTAGTGGAATACAAATAAAGTTTATTATGTATTATGTTTATGTGTGTGTTGATTTGTGATTCCGTCTGTTTTATGATTCGATGTCTTGCTGTTTAATATATGGGTTAAACGTTATGAATTATAATACCTAATTTCGAATATTATCGTACGTACAAACACAGATCACTTGTTGGTTTGGTACTGTTTTAGCGCGAGCGTGTATTGTTATTATCAGTGGCAAATCACTGATCAGTTTCGGAATTGGATGGCTCACATTACTACTCTATTTGGTTATATGCTCGATGATTACTAACTCGTCAAGAAGTGATGTATTTACAGGAAAATCCAGTGACGAAGGGTGTACAAACCGTGGTAAATTTATCTAGTGCGTCTATGAACGATTCCGAGCATAGCATTCTAGAGAAAGTTTAAACTTTGCTCTTACACCTAAACGAATACCGTATGCGGAGATAGTAGTGTGGAGGAAACTTATTTTTAGAAATAAAATCCCACATAACGACGCGGAAACGCTGAGACAAGATGTTGTTACTATTTTACGTAAAAGTCGACTACTCAAATCCAACGCTACGCCAGATGAGCGTAAAGTAGTTACAGACTTAAGATCCAAAAGGACATCTTAGTGCTTAAAGCTGATAAAGACAACGCACTGTAGTAATGGATACCGCTGATTATGAAGATAGGATGCGCCAGTATCTTACAACCCAACGGCTAGAGTAACAAAACGTATAAGGTCATTCATACAGGACCACAAGGACTTATCGCAGATGATGAGTTTGACCGCCTCTATAAATCCACGATTGTGCCAGTCGCCGAAATTGTATGGCTTACCGAATATACATAAAAAAATGTACCTTTGCGACCAATATTAATTCTAATTCTATTAAAAGGTGGTATATATGAAGTGGAGAAATTAACTGTATATTTAAACTCGATTCACCCTAAAATTCAGTTTACATATGAAATAGAAGAAGACATTATAACTCTGGTATTCCTCGATGTTAAAGTGACGGTGAAGACAGATGGTTCTTTGGCACATTCTGTCTATAGAAAACCAACACACGCGGACCGGTATCTAAATGCAGCATCACACCACCAGTATTTGAATCGGCACTCTGTTGTTTCTTCTCTGATTAACATGATGACATGATCATGAACATAATCTATGTGACCCTGAACATTTAGATGGAGAGATACACGTGTTCAGTAGGTTATTAAAAGAAATGGCTAAGTAGGTATGAACAGACAACGACGTGAATGGAGAAAAACCACCTGACGTTAGCAGACAGTCCACATTTCTGCCTTATTTGAAGGGAGTAATGGACAAAAGTGGCAATATCCTGTAAAAGTTTTCAATCAAGACTTTTCTTAATCTATTTATTAAGGTGGATAAGCTGCTGCGAACGCCGGCGGATGTCACGCCTATACAAGTACCTGTACAAAGTAGACTGTAGCTGTGATCGGTCCTGCATAAAACTAAACGTACTATAGCCGAACGCATAAAGGAACACATTGCAGCAGTTAAGAATAGCCAGGTAAACAAATCAGTGATAGCGGAACACCTAGTGGATAGGGCTTATCATTGTATTGAACTCGAATAATCCAAAAATCCTCAGTAATGAGCCTCATTTCTACAAGAGAATGATTCGTGAAGCCATTGAAATTAATAAGTATACAAATTTCAATCGAGAAAATGGAATTAGGGTTCCAGCTTCATGAAATCTTACTATAGGTAGTTGTACACGTCTTGGTGACAATTTGGCGCTGCAGTAAATGAAATTGACGTTGCTACAATTAAGAACTAAAGTTCTCTAGTTTTGTGTTTTGTTTTCAACTTATTTGATTCTATAAAATGTTTTCCCTGTGGAATACAGATTGTCAATAAATTATGTCACGTGACACCATTATATGCGCCATGTTGCAACATAGTGTATGTTGCAACATAAAAACCATCACAGGAATCTTGCAAACGAAAATAAACTAAACATAATCCGGGCTCCTGTATTCTACTGCAACGTTGTTTTTCTGACAAAAATGTTTGGCTCTTTTCGATAGATATTGCTATGGTAATTTACGATACGTCGTCCGTTCGTTGAATATTGATAGGAACCGAGCAATAAAGGTATGCACAGAATATACGAAAACAGCTTTTTTGTTTGATAAAGCTCAGAAATCCCGGCATCAGTCATAAAAACAACAACGTTTTTGTCATTGGTAGGTATAGTACTGGATAAATAAAGATTTCAGTGTTGTTCTGGTGTGACCAACAAATGGTTTATTTGTACCTATTATGAGCGAAAATTGAAGCTAAAGACTCACTTGAACTTGTAGAGCGTGCCAAGGCGGTGATTGATCAGTTGGAAGGCATCAGGGGCGTCGGCGTCCCATTTGGCAAGCCACCCTTCCAATGGCAGCACCTTGCAGCGCTCTGCCCGGAAGTCGCTTCGAGAACTCCTGCAATAACGGTACCATTACCAATCTGCCTCCATATTATGCAACATTGATGTCCACGCTAAAGGTAGACTTTTACTTACATACATACATATTATCACGTCCCGTATCCCAAATGAAGAGGGCAGAGCCGAAAGATATGATGAACCATGGTGACAGGTGATCAGCCCATCGCCTATACAACGTGTAACATAATGTCCCTATAAGCCCGAAAGGGGTGTATTCAGACCGAGCACTTGAATACATTGACGTGTGCAAAAGTTCAATACATCATATTTGAAATTCCTATACAATTAAAAACAAATTATTTCATGAGAAATTTGTGACAACCCTATGTGTTTGTTTACCATTTGCGTAGGTAACAAACACACGCGCACCCTCCTATCGCGTCGGACCCACACATACGCAGACAATTGAACGCGCGGCAAGTTTCAAAAAGTACCTAGGTGTAATCACCAAAGTTTTCGTAAGAATTTGCAATTTTTTTAATTCTACGTAGAAATTAAAGTCGAAGATTAAAATCACGATATCTTTCACACATAAAAAAACAACTACCTACCTACATCTACCTAGGTAGTTACCTAAGGACCTAGGTACAGGAAAAGTTAAGTTATACCTTTTCTCCCTTCTTCTTGGTTGGCTCGGAACACGGCTAATTGACATGGTAGGTATTAGGTAGGTATGTAGGTACCTAGGTTGGTATTACTGGTACACATTCACATTCACAATCACAAAATTATTTTTGTCATTTTTTATTAGTAAGCTAGGTACTAATGGGGTACCTACTAGGTAGGGTGATAGGTTAGGTACCTATCATCATACCTACCTATCACTGAATTTTATCACTGTTGACACACACAGTAGGTACTCGGTATCCATCAAAGGGAAGTAGGTACAACACACCACCGAATTCCCGGTCTTCCCTCACTGGTGCGCCCCGGTGGAAAGATCCCGTCGAGAGAAGACGGTTCACCAATCCCAGAAAAGAGCCCGTAAGATGGCAATGGCCGCCCTGGATAACGCTCTCTGTAGAGCTGACGCGCCGCTACTAAGCTATTAATTATTTGGTGCTGCTCCAACACACACACACAACACCATAAATCATAATACTCACCGTTTGAGTACAAAGCCGACATCGTATCGTACGTTAATTAGTTACGCGAACCGAGAGATTGCTTGTTGCAGTTGTTGCAAGGAACGAATGCTAATTGCGACTGATAAAAACCGATCTGTTTTGCGACCAAAAGTAGGTACCTATTGCCGAAAGCCGAATTTTTAGGGTTCCTTGTCTGGGGTAACCCACTAAATACCGATTGGGAAAAAAAGGCAAAAAACTTCATCATACATCTACTACTACTACTACTACTACTACTGTCGTCGTGTCCGTGTCGCTAGCACTTTTGAACCAGTGTGGTGGAAGGATTAGAGTGCACCTTGAAGGCTCCTTTCGTACACTTTGACACACGTCTATGACATGCCTGGTTTCCTCACGATGTTTTCCTTCACCGTTTGAGAGCATTGATATTGCACACATAAATTTCGAATCGAAAAATCCATAGATTCGAACTCACGACTTAAGGATGGGAAGGCGGGGTTCATAGCAATATGCTACCATGTGCTCTATCCCCATTTGCTACTAGGTACCTACCTACTTACATAATAACCTACCAACAATTACGTAGTTCAATCAAGAAAAGTAAAAAACAAATAAGCCTACGGAACCAATTTGATTTTATTAAACAAACGCTTGCGGTGCGGTGTCGGTTGACGGTTGCGGATTTTGAATTTAGCAAAGGCACCGACAGCCAATTAGGGCGAGGTGCCATCCCACTTATTGTTGTTGTTGTTCCAATGCAACCAATGACAAATAGGCTGTTCACGATGAAAATGAAGATTAGTAAGACAGATAAGTCACAACCTTTGACTTTAGTGCCCAAGTAGGTAGGTACAAAATTGCATTGAAAAATGCTCCAACGAATATTGGAATAATACATCGTTGGAAAAACTAAAGTGGAATAGGGTCACGGCTTATCCTCAGGCACGGTAGACCTCTTCTCATACTTCTTGTTACCTACTCAAGATGCTTTTAAGGCCCGAGTAGGTAGGTACAAAATTGAGTAGGTATCACGGCTTTATCCTCAGGCACGGTAGACATCCTCTCATACTCCTTGGCACCCACTGAGGATACCTTTAAGGCCCGAGTAGGTAGGTACAAAATTGAGTAGGTAAGGTACCTATCTCCTATACTAGGTACTTAACAAAGAGATCTGAAAGGATGTTTACGGTGCCTAGGGATTTTAGTCGTGATGTGTGTGACCTTACATTTTAATTACCAATAAATACCAAGGTACCAACTAGGCCTTCAAAAAAAAATAGAAATTACTTATTAAGCCACCTCGTTATTAGGTAAGTAGGTAGGCATTTTACTAATGGTGTCTGTTCTGTTACCTGTTTCATCTAGAGTTCACACTTAAAGGTCAAAAAACAGCTGTAAATAGGGATGCCTCATGTTGTGTCAAGTTACGTATTGGAGCAAAGTTTAAGAGACATTTCATGAATGAAAACCTTTGAAATTTTAAAAGTCGTTGAACAAACGTTGTTCGCAATGACGTATAGAATACCCCCGTTTCGGGCTTATAGGGACATTATGTTACACGTTGTATAGATGGTCCATCATATCTGGGAGAATACAATTCTTAGTCGACTTTTACGACATACTCGGGAAGAGAAGCAGCTGGACGCATTCTATGTATTTCTTGACTCCCAATCCAGCAGAGAAGTATTATACATCTTCCGATTTGACATAAACGGCGTCAAATAGGAAGCTTTATTTTTTGATCGAGCGATCTTCCAACATCTCAGTGGCAACTTTGGCGATTTGGCGTTGTATGTTTATATGTTTGTGGATATGATTGTTAGAGCATAACTTTGAAACCGTCAATCCGTCAAGCTCAATTGTGCTATGGAGATTTGCTGTAAAGCATATGAGCGTAATTAGCTCAAAAGGGTATGAATGAATGAAGGAATTAATGAATGAAATGAATGAATGAATGAAATGAATGAATGAAATGAATGAATGAAAAAAATGAATGAATGAATGAATGAAATTAATGAATGAGAGAAATGAATGAATGAATGAGAGAAATGAATGAATGAAGGACATAATGAATGAAAGAAATGAATGAATGAAAATTAATAAATTGTAATTGTATAATACAAGGGTATAAAGAGTTAATATGAAATAACTTTATTTGAACATTCCAAAACGGTTTACATTTCTATCCTACTTTATAGAATAGTACACCTAAGTAGGTAATATATCACGCAGGAAACGAGCGCGCGAGATCTGAGCTCGGGGCGAACTACCAGTCTAAAGAGTCCAGCCAGTAACTCATGTACAAGGTTAATTGGGTACAGGATGTAGATTAAATGCAACGGAAACTTTGCACTCGCACGACATGATAGAAACTAACACGAACCGTCCCTTGACGATCAAACTTAGCCGTCGCTGGTAACTAACATTGTAAAAGCCATATTTTACCTAGCATAAATTTAAACCAAGGTTCTTTAATGAGAGGGTTTGTTAGATAAAATACAAACTTTTTACCTTTACAGTACCTTTATTCTCATATCTACTAGCGCTGTTCATACAAAACGACATCGAAACATGTCTTTCTTTCAAATTTCATTTCATGAATAGTCAAGGTATAATCATAATGATAACATACCCTTTGAAAGACTTAGAAGCGTAGAATACAAGTATGTTCTCCGACATTTGTAGCCAGTATCTCTGCCACGAGGACAGGGATATTTTCCTTCCGTCTTTCAGCAGTGTCTTCCGCCGCACGAAGCCTTGGAAATCACACGGCAACTCCTCTAGTTTCGACAGGTTACTGGAACAACAAGATATTTTAGGCTGGAATTTTTATAGTAGATATAGTATAAAAAACGGCCAAGTCCGAATCGAATTCGCACATGAAGGATTCCGTACCCTCGTACATGTACATACATGTTTCTTGTATCCCTATTAATATCAAGCAAAAAAAAAATGCAAATAAGTAACACGTAACCTTTTCTATCAGGACCCGCTTAATTTTTAATTTTATTATTATTTTTGAACGATACAGCAAATTTTAGATTTGTGGCAAAAGAAATATAATATACTACACAAAACGTGCAAAAAGTAGTTCGACCCATCCAATTACAGACCGCGCCCAATGTTGCTTAACATCAATGATCAATTACAAACGTAATTTTTTTTTCTTGTATGAGGCCCTTTTTTATTTTATTTTTATTATTTGTTGTTATAACGGCAATAGAAACCAAACACTGAAAATTTCAACTCTCTACCTAGTACGGATCATGAGATACAGCCCGCTGACAGACGGACGGCCGGACAGCGGAGGTTTAGTATCAGGGTTCCGTGGACACCCTTCGGGTACGGAGCCCTAATAATACTTATTATGAATTGAAACAAACACACACAGAGGAGCATTAATAAAGTATTTTATTGTTAAATAATAAGGCGAGAAAAATGGTCACCACTCAGCACTCAGCATTTGCTAAGGACTTTTATGTTATTCGAACAAACGTACCACACGCATTCCATATTCCATTAAAATCCATTCAATCGATAAGGCGTGATTAAGGCACCTCGTAAGTGTCGGATTTTTAATATTATCGTAAAATTTTTAACTAATTTCTTACATAAATAAAATATAATAGAACACACTTCTATGCAGGAAGTGTAAGCAAAAGTTGCAATTTAGTTTTGTATAAATATTTTAATGTAAATGTAAGTAAATGTAGATTTAAGACGTGTCCAAGTGATCCCAGTAATTTTAAGGAATAATTTTTTTATACTTTGATTTGACTTTGACGAAAGAAGCCTTTGAGGCGCACTCTAAATCCTTTCACCACACTGGTTTGAAAGAACTAGTGACACGACTAGATAGATAGATATAAAAGTCCATTACCTGGGAGGGAAGGTTTTAGAGAGCTTGTCGCCAGAGACGGAGCCCGGCGACTCAAGCAGCGTATCGTCGAGGAGATTCACAGAGCCAGCTGGAGTCTTTTCATCCATCTTCTCATCAGTATGGCTCTTGCCGAAAATGCTACAACGTCAAGACAGATTTCACACACAATACTACCATCTAATATAAAGGGTCTTCCAATAGGGACTTCCGAACTTTGACAGTTGATAGCGGCCATATTGTTGAAGCTATATCTGTTAAATTGGCTGCGATCATTCAATCCGTTTTGCCAAATCACCATGCACGGATTCAACAACACGTGCAAATAATAAAACTGTTTTATCAAAATGGGTGTTCTGTTCGGGCACCGTTTCGCGTGCTTCATCCATTTTACGGTCGCCATAATCGTCCTACCGAGAGGACTATTCGCAATGTGATGGATAAATTTGAGTCCACTGGTTCAGTAAACAAACAACCAACACCCGTACGTCGACGAAACGCAAGATCTGACGAAAACTCGTGGGGTTTTCTTCGCAGGTCTATGTGAATAAGCCACAAACCACAGCAGCCCTCAAAGCCAACATAACCCATGCCATCGGTCAAATTCAGCCTGATTTATGCGCCAGAGCCGTGGAAAATTGGACATTTCGGATGCGCGCTACCCAGAGAAGACGCGGAGGACATTTGAACGATGTTATATTCTATACATATCGGCATCGATAGACCTTTCAAACGAATAAAAAATGACAATGATATCGCACATACGCTTTATTTTATTTAAATTTAAAGATAGGAAGCGCGTAATGAAAGACCCTTTATAACCATAACACTACTCTAATGACAAAATACAGACGTATTTTTTTTACAATTACATCATGCCTTTCCATGACGTTTAATTCCTATTTCCAGGAGGCTTTTAGTATCAGTTGTTCAAACTAGTAAATAAATGTTTGTGCTTTCTAATAAAGCCAAGCAAGATCACAGTGAAATTATTATGTGTATCTGCAATCATAATTATCTTAGACATGTTTTTTTATTATTTTATAATTGCATTTTAACACGTTCACAGTCCTCATTCAAAAAAAATGTTTTGATTTCCTCGTAAGTCCCGCATATTAATGCAATCTATATACGTCTTGTAGTACAAGTTAATAATAACAAATGCTATCTAAACACTTCAAAATACCTATTGAATACAAAAGGAAGTAAATTATATATTTTATTATCATGATAAAATCAGAACTTTCAAAAGCCGTACTAAGGACCCTGGGCACGTAATATAAACTTATCGATATAATATGCTCAAACGAATGGTTCCTCTTTGGTTTTGAAGCGGTCAATGTTTTTTTTTTGTATTCTTTGAAATATTACCGGACAGTGAAGTGACCTGTAACACAGGTGTCAAACCTACCACAGGCACCAGTCTCTCACAAAACAGGTTTTGCATAAACTTCTGTTAACATTATCCTACTACTGCATAAAACCTATGTGAGAGAAAATAAATAAAGATTTTATTTATTTATTTATTTATAATAATAGAAGACGAGGAAGTTATTTCAACAGCAAAATGCATAGCATAGAACGTGAAGATGATGATGGCAGTTTTTAAATATTCTCATTAAACTTGGTTTCAAAAATGTCTTTTTTTTAACAACTGAATTTTTAGTCCAATTTATCTAGGTACTTACCTTTAAACATCGTAGAGCAGGTTCAATAGATATTTTTGATTTATAAAATTTTAGAATAAAACTTCTTTCAGTCTTACCCTTAATGCTTCCCTGGTTGTTTTTAAGTGATCCATTTATGGGGCACGGACGTGTGCAGCTAGTTTCGTCGTGACCCATATATGGGGCACTGGACTGTGAACGTGTTATAATATTTGTGATAGAAACTCTATGTTGCTCCACAAATCTAGCAACTACAAAGCTAGAGTGTAACATTACAAGCTATGTGAATGCAAACCAGTCTATTTGTGAACTAATTTCTGATGAACGTGTCCTGTCCCATAAGCACTTTCAATCTATCAAATAAAGTTCGAAATGGTTAAAGAAAATGTAATTGCTTGATGTGAATTTCCCCAAAAAAAGACCCAAACACTGCACATTTAAGTGTAAACGATTATTGTTTCACAATTTATTTTCCATGGAAACTGGATGTTCATGAAAGTTATGTGAATTATCGTGTTATCAAAAGCTACGACATGCATGCATTATTTAATTTTCATAATCCAGCAGACATAATCATCTTTAATATCTATTTAAAAAATATATACTTGTGTTTACTTAGATGTGTAAACTGCATTACAAGATTAGTCTTAATTGGCAGAAATGAACAGAAATAAAATCAAATTACAATATTTAAGTTCCATATTTGTACTAATTAATTACACAGTTAGTCAATAGTACCTATATTAATTCATAGATTTAATATGTATTATTATTAAATTGTTTGCTCTAACTATTAAAAAAAACATAATTAATATAAAAATCTTAAAACTAGGGTGCCGCCGACAGCGGGCAGAACTCAACTGGCTGGTTATGGCTGCAGAGGAACCTCCTGACAATACGAGCCGTATCAAGGATTACTGCCTTCTGAATCTGAGCCTTGATCCAACCGCCTATTATTATTATTATTTTAGACAAATTCAAATATAACACTTCTAAATGTTTCTCTACTTAAACATCAATAAACACTTGTTATACAAAACCTACTATAATTATTTACAAAAAGCGCAAATAAAATATATTCACAAAAACAATTTTCAAATACTAAACCTACTCGCGTAGAAGGCAACTTGAAAATTCCTGGCGTTGTGTTATAATTCTTGCACATGATATGCATGTCCATAACATGCACATTCATCGGTCCATGTAATAACTATTGCTTGCTTTAGGCGCAGACCAGATCATAGTATAGATAGTTACTGATAACTTAAGTTATTTAAGCGTAATAAGTTTGAGCGTGAATGCGAGTGTTGGTGTCATTCTCGAAAATATTTCATAGTACAAACATGCTGTTCCTTATTGGATCTGGTATGCGTCTAGCCATTGAGATTCTACTAGATTTACTAGATCTTGCCAGTGGTCTAAGATCTTGTCTCATTCGACCCGAGTTCCAAACACGAACATTAAGCATGCGCCCGAGTATCATACGCTTTCTAAATAGATATAAATAACTAGCTGCCGCCCGCGGCTTCGCTCGCGTTGTACCCGGATGAAAAGTAGCATATATATTATTCCAGCACATGTTTTATGTATAGTTCAGCAGTTTAGGCGTGATTGAGGCAGAAACATCCAAGCATCCTTACAAACTTTCGCATTTATAATATAAGTAGGATAAACATAATTATCTACATAACACATACAAGCCTTCGATTTCATTAACCAGTAAAACAACTCACCCAACACCAAAATTGACCTTGTGAAAATTTCTTGGCAAGCTCGCGCTACGAAACCTATGTACCAATTTTAAAAATGTATTGAACAATATTTATAAAACATGATTATGTCTTGGGATTTGTCTTTGAATCATCGTTGCCAATCGAGCTTTACATTTCTATTAAAATATTTTGTGTGATGTGTCGACAGTATGAGTAGAGAAGACGGTTGTTTCAGAAAGAGCAAGTAACGGAAAAAATTAATTAAGTTATAATTTTACTACTATTGTTTAGTACTCATTCCTTAATCCTCAATTATAAGATTTACCACTTGTTATGTAGTTATTTTAAAAGATCGATGCAAAACAAATTAGTTCACGATACAAAAGAAGTTTTAACTGCAATCCCAAGTAACTTAATTAACTTTCCTTTCATCATAAAGTGTGTGTGAACTGATTACCCAATCATAGCGTGTCGTTTTGAACTCATGAGTGGAATTAGGATTTTATACGTACTTGGACCCTAGAGAGCGACATTTCCGGTGCGTGGGCACAAACCGGCCTTGGTGGCAGGAGCCCTGCAATCGTAACGAGCCAGAGCCGATTTTGGACGGCGATTCGTTGAGAGCGCCAGCCGTGGCTTGGGAAAGCCCTTCTTTTACTGATTCCTTAGAACCCGCGCAGCTGCCGATTGGAGACGGTGGCTCCAGTTTCAACGACAATCTACAAATAAAGAGCTTATTAATCGAAAGTTAAAAAGATAACGGCATTTCTGAATTAGCAATATTTAATAGATATCAGTTCGTCAACTGTACCTATAGAAGAGATCCGGCCAACAACGCTCGGAATATTATGGATATCGGAATATCATTTTAGGATAATAACTAGCGACCCACCCCGGCTTCGCACGGGTGCAATAAGAGATAGACATAATATACCCTATTAGTAGTCTCTGTCCACCCTATTAGGGATACGGGCGTGATAATATGTATGAATAACTGATGCGATCCATTCGAACCCACCTATGATTACATGCCAGGGTCATTGTCACTAATCAACCAGTGCTCTGCACCTAATAGGTCATTCAACTTACTTAAACTGATCATCCACGAGGAACTTTTGCAGTTCCTCGATATACCGCACGCTGTTGAGGTAGTTAGCCACGTGCGGCAGTAGTGGGATGTCATACTCCGAGGTCTGGTATCTTTCCAAGGCCTTCAGTACGACGGCCATCTTGGCGGCGCGGTGAGGCGAGCCCGCCGGGTGTGCGATGTCTATGTACACGAGATCCGTCAAGAATATACCTGGAAAGGCACACCATGTTATTCAAAACTATAAAATTAATTGATACTAGCTTCGCTCGCGTGGTACTCGGATAAAAAAATGTCTATATGTTAATCCAGCACATGTACTATGTATATTCCAAGTTTCATTAAAATCCATTCAGTAGATTTTGGGTGAAAGAGTAAGAAAGAAAGAAAAGAAGAAAGAAAATAATTTATTGGCAATCTAGGTAGGTACACATTAAAAATACAGAAATGAAAAATTAAAAGACAGAGCAATAAGTAAGACAGAGTAATAGGGCAAAAAGAGGCAAAAAGAGACAAGAAAATACATAAAGAAACCTAACCTACATAGCACATGTCCTGCTTGCTCTGTCAATCAGAAAACAACAGAACAGAAAAGTAACAAACATCCTTACATACAAAGTTTCGCGTTTATAATATTAGTAAGGATTTGTTATTTCATAGAATTATAAGTCTAAAATCCTATCCTATTATACCTAAATTTGAAAGTTTGCGAGGGTATTAGGATGTCTGTGAGCGTAGCGGCTCATAAGGAAACTTGGAATTAACATAGGTTGTGACCCAGAATAGCATAAAGGCTGCTTTTTAGAGATCCGTACCCGAAGGGTACCGATGGGACCCTACTAATCCACCGCTGTCCGTCCGTCCGTCTATTAGCGGACTGTATATCATGGACCGTTACAGGTAGAGTTGAAATTGACACCGATGTGTGTATTTTATTGCCGCTACAACAACAAAAAATAAATAAATTAACAAAATAAAAGGGGCTATGGCATGTACAACGGGTACGGAACCCGTCATGTGCGAATTCGACTTGCACTTGACTGATATTTTATCCAGATAACACACGAGCAAAGCCGCCAAATACTATTGTAATGTAAATGAGATTCCGTTTCTGAGGATGGTCGCATTTGCAATTCCATCACGCCAAAGCGGCTAAACGAAACATTTCATGTATTACACTTGGAACAGATATTCTATGAGAATGTATGAAATAACTAGCAGACGGTTTCACTTGCGTAGAGTACCTAGATACTTTTGGGTACATCTTGTGTTTGAACAGCCTTGACACCCCGTTGCACTTCTTTAGTAAACCTCTAAATTCGTTAAAAAACGTTTCAAGCAAATCGGACTACACGTTATAAAGTAGGTATCCATACAAATTTTAACACCCCCTGCACCCTGTAACAGGGGCAGTATTGAAAATTTATCATAGACTTTTACCAAATGTTTTTAAAATTGTCTACAAGTTTCAAGTTTGAAAGTTCAAGGAATATAATTTTTCATACAATTTTTTACTCCATTCCACCCCCTTAGGGGTATTGTATGTATGTATGTTCGTATGAGCTAGTGGCCAACTCTAGTGACGGAGTTTTTAGGCCGCCTAAGACCTCCGTCATGGCTTAACGACTTAAAAGCCGGGACCGACGGTTTAACGTGCCCTCCGAAGCACGGAAGCGCTCAGCTCGTAATGCCACTTGCGATCACCCATCCCAATTTGTGACCGCGCAAATCGTTGATTAACTTTAACGATCAATCAAGAACGCCTAAGCAAGTTACGCCACGAGCGCTTCGCGCACCTTAGGGGTGGAATTATCAAAAACCTTTCTTTGTGTCAAATGCTAGTATGGGGCAGGATTAAGTTTGTGACTGTTGAGTGTTATTTATTTATTTGTTCTACTTCCTTACTAAAACTAATTATCTTAATCAGGTTTAATACTACTCTAACTTTATATTCAGACCGATACAGGTTCACAATCATTCTTGTATTATTTCCGGTCTGATTAGACAAGCTCTTATTTTATTTATGGCACCTAGCGCCTGTGTCTGTGCATAACAAGTACATCTTAGTACCTACATGTAAACTACAAACAAGGGTTCTACAATTGCTGATGTGGCAGCTTATTGATAAGGAACAATGTGCTAATGACAAGTTTCGAAGAATTGATAGTTCATGGAAAACATTCAGATAACCCCAGCTGAGATAAGAGTTCTGATGACATGCAGGTCACATGTGTTTAGAGTTGAAACTTCTTTATAATAAGCCCTCGCTGTCCTACTGCTAAGTGAACATCCAACGATAAATCATACAAACTGGAGGTCTTCATCCATATCGGGTCAGCTATTTCGGCTTATAAAATATTCATCATTTCCCCGCATTTATCCCACTTTGGAAATACAAAAACGTTTATGAAATTGTTGGGCTTTATTCAAAACTAGTTAGTTATGCACACATTGCATTTTTTTAAAGTCCCTATGTCATCTGTTTTCTTGCTTAAACTTATCGAATTCCGTTTCGTGGTTTAGGTGTGAAAAGTTAACAAACAGAGTTACTTTCACATGTAATACTAAACCTGGCATAGTATGGACGCATTGCCATATAAGCCAATGTTTTTAATCTTACTTATATTATAAATGCGAAAGTTTGAGTTTGGATGTTTGTGCCTCAATCACGCCTAAACGGCTGAACGGATTTGAATGAAACTTGGAATATACATAGTACATGTACTGGATTAATATATAGGCTATTTTTTATCCGGGTACCAAGCGAGCGAAGCCGCAGGCGGCAGCTAGTATCTTATAAATCTGTTGCCATCTCAATGCAATGATGACAATTACAAAAAACCTTGTAGAATATTGTTAAGGTGACAGGTGAAGAAGGTTTGAGTAGGCCCTAGGGTCTGTCGCACTTACCTAGATATGGTATGCATGGCAAGGAAATGGATCGTAAATATTCACGAAGCGCAATCCAATTGTCTTTCTCCCCAAATAGTTCTGCTAGTTTATCAAACTGTTGCTTATCCTTCTTCGATAAGCAAGTCCAAGTTTTCGTCAATCTGAAACACAATTTAATTTGCCTGTTTCAACTATTTTAAGGATATAAGTTATGTTTGTTAATACATATATATGAAGAATGTGATGAGAGTGAATGAAGCGAGAGTGGTATGTCAGGACCGTAGCAAATGGAGATCCATAGTCTCTGCCTACCCATATGGGGTACAGGCGTGACTGCAGGAGCAGTGGTGGTCTAGTTGGTAGTGACCCCGCCCTCCGATCCTACGGTCGTGGGTTCAAACCCGATCGTTACCAATGGATTTTTCCACGTTTCGCTATACCAGTACTCTCAAACGGTGAAGGAAAACATTGTAAGGAAACCCGCGGCTTAGTCAGCTCCGCACGTATCGACCATGTATTTCCTGTGGACAAGGCCGACTAAGCTGAAAGGATGGAATATACATATATACAGCGTCCCGTTTGTGAAGGTAAAAGTTGCCTCCTGACGCTGTATAAATCAATCATCTACTATAGATGGTAACAGGCCTTAGTATATAGGTATGTAGTTAATATATTTTGTTTTATAAATACCTGTATATTCCTGCACTCTGTAAGGCTGATATAACAGCAAACAGAGAATGTAGATTGTTGAGTTCATGTAGTTTCTTAGCTACTTTTATAAAATGAATCAAAATCTCCGCTCTTGCCTTCGCCGATTGGCCGTTGAGTATTTCTTGAACAGTCCAAAAGCTCACCTGTCAATTAAATAAATTATGAATATAAGGAAAAGGCACTAGTGCTTAAAAATACTTAGAACTTAAGAGCCCCTTCTCAATGATTCCGATCTCTTTATCAACATTTTAACTTATGAATAGTTTTAGCTTTTTTTTCTGTCTGTACTTAAAACACACAAATAGATTTTGTTTGAAAATACCCCGTTCCACTATGCTTCGCCTTTCCCGCACTAAAACACAAAGCAATTGGTTAAAAGTCTGCAAAAGCCGCAACATGGCGGTCATATTATGGTGCAGTTATGAAACGGGGGGCGGAGATCCTATGAATCAATTAATTATTATCATTTAGTGGTGCTTGGGAGGGCTCGTTAAATTGTCGGTCCCGGCTTTTAAGTCGTTAAGCATGACGGAGACCTTCAGGCGGCTTAAAACTCCGTCACAAGAGTTAGCCACTAGCTCATACTACTTACTAACTTATTAGTCGTGTCACTACTTCTTTCGAACCAATGTGGTGAAAGGATTTAAAGTGCGCCTCACCGACTCTTTTTGTACACTTGACACATGTTTTTAAACTTTTTAGGTGTTACGACATGCCGGTTTTCTCACGATGTTTTCCTTTACTGTTTGAGAGAACTGCTATATAGCGCATATAAATTTTTTGAAGAATCCTTTGATCACAACCGGATTTGAACCTATGACCTTAGGATCGGAAGGCGGGGTCGCTAGACCACCAGTGCTCTCAATTAATTAATACACAGTGCATACATCTTCTCAACTGGAAGGTGCTTCTTTCCGCAAGTATACCGACTAAGGGATAGTATCCTCTCCAACATGATGGACCATTTTGAGCGATGGGCTGATCACCTATAATCATGGTTCACCATATCCATCTTGGGACTTGAATCAGGAGTGGATGCAAGTTTTCTTATGATCACTTGTAGCTCTGCCTACCCCATTAGGGATATGACCGTGATAATATGTATGTATATACATGCAGTGTACAGTGCATAGGTTGGTCAGAATCTGTTATGAAATTAATTTGTTCTAAATCATGGGAAAGTGAATAGCTTCAACAATCCATAATTTTTTTAGTTCTTCTAAAGTAAAGAATAATTCTTAGTGTTCTGATTCATAAGCACATCTGCAATATAGATAAGCATTGACTATAAATAGACTTCAGATGGGGATTTAAAAGTACAACTGATAAGAAGCAATGAATAGTGGCATTGAATAGAATATTAATGATTCTGACATCCACCGATGACCAGGTAGATAGTGGTTTATTTTGAACTCGAGGAAACCATTATTTCCTATGAATAAGGTCCATTAGACTGAGAGGATGTGAATGTTGAGCAAACTTAAGGTGCTGCTGTCTCATGATGATGTTTACATTACTAATTAGTATAGATGCCAAAAAATATACTAACCCTATTAAATCTTTTAGTAAACGCCACCACATTTGGCGCCACAGTCAATTTATTCAATTTGTTCCACCCACAAGTTGTGAGCTCATCCGGGCGAATGTTTTTGAAGCAAGGCAAGTCGAGTAACGTCAGCTGATTGGCAATCTCTTCCGGTGTTAGTCTCAGGGCTGAGCAGACAATTTTGTCCCACGACTGGTTCATTGATGAAGCAGCTGGCAAGCTACTTGTTTTGTATTGATAGACTGGATCGATCTGCCGACTGGCACCATTGTCACCATGCCTGTAAAATACATTATTTTAAGAAATATAAGTTGCAAGTTGATCAGAATGATATGTTCATGGTGGATGACATGATTAATGTTAGATATGAGATGACAAAACAATTATAAAAATAGTATTTAATGACTAAATTATTCCACTAATATTCTGCCCTACTAATTGCACTTGCAGTAATCGTCATTTTTGGGATTTTCACTTTTTTGCAGAAATGGTATTGCCAAGGGGCTAAATCTATACCAACATAAAAAAAAATCATTATATTTTTACTATAAGTATAAAACATTGACTTGCTGCAGAGATATCTAAAAATTATAATTACAGCGTTTTTCTCGAAACCGCCCCTTTGCAAGTACTGCATTTGCTATTACGAGGGCACTATTATAAATATCAATGTTAGATGTTTGTAAATTTATGTTTGAATAACACAAAAGGCTCTAAAAAATATTTTTTTATTTAAAATGAGCAAGCTCTTGACCTTGCAGCTTCCCTAAGCATTGAAGTTATGTTACTTCAGTACTGTACAGATATTACATTTCCCAAAGCATGAGAACTACAAAAGGTTGATAGCAGTCAGACTTTTAAGGCTAAAGACATATAATAACCTATTGCTCACTTACGCATAGTTGTAGTAGCATGCGCAATCATCTTTTGTGTGTGACTGTTGACTGTTCAGTGGTATACTGGACTGCTTTTTGTGACTCTGCTTGCACGGAGGCTTCTCATCAAGAGGCCAGTTTTCCTCATCCTCATGCTATAAAATAAAGTCATTTAAAAAATATGAAGCATTAGTTGGATCAGAACTGGACTATTTATTTTAAATGAAGCCTGAATACAGACTAAAGTTGTCATGATATTCAAAATATTGATAATTATACTTCTTTTTCAAAATAACTATACAAGTTTGTTTGCAATAAACAAGTTAGATTTTAAATACTGCCAAAGTGTAATATTATAAATATTTATGGATGAATTATTTGCAAAAATATATTATTTTGTGGACTTTGAACAGAGAACATAAGTATGTATTACAAAAGTAAGTTACCTCGACTATACGCAGCACTGCTAAACTATCACTCAATATATCCCTTGGCATGATAGTTTCTTCTATGGCACATTATTTAAATTGTCTTCAATTCTACAATATAAAAATGAAACACAATGTATATACCAAAACATAGAACCATTAACAAATAAATTTATTTCAAAGAGTCACCAGAAGAGTAAAACATCATATTACAAAAAAGTAGAATAATTGAGAAAATCTTTAGATTGACCATCTGATAACCCGTCAATATGGTTCACCATAATCTATCTTAGGACCAAAACAAAAGTGGCTGCAAGTTTTCATATGTTTACTTGTGGCCCAGCCCACCCCATTAGGGATACAGCCGATACAGGTGTGATATGTATGTATGTATGTAATCTGTAAGAACTGATGAGATGACTTCTAATAATTATAGACAATTATTATTAGTCATCTCATCAGTTTTCTGCTTTTTAGATGAGCAAGCAATCAGCTTTTTTAATGTTTTCAAACCATAAGTATATATCTATGAAAAGATTACTGTAAGGTTTTAGTGCGTATTTGTAAAGATACCTTATGAATAATGTATCATTGTGAGCACATTTGTATCAGAAATCACCGAGCAGGAAGCTATTGTATTCTGACTAAATAGACAGTGCTTGTGAACAGTTCATAAGCAAAAAAAAGCATGAAAAACGACAACAAAGATGAATAAATCAAAGTACAAACCATCAGAAGGACCAGGCATGAACATCCTTTGGAATCGCGAATACCCAGGACACCTGGCTGTGAGCTCTTTTCCAACAAAAATAACAAAGTGTATCACAAAATCTACAGGTCCGATCCGACCAACGTACCTTTCGTCTTGCTAATGATACATTTATTTAAGTCTATTCTTTTATAAAAAATTGCTGATTTTCGGCAGTGAGATGAAATTATGTATATTGCTTATGCATGAGGAATGAAAACGAACGAATTATTCGAATTCACTTTGAATTATTGGTGCTGGTGAGTTTGTGACATGGACATTCGTCCAAGGTTGGTGAGCGATCAAGTGAGTGATTGAATAGGATTGTGCTGAAGTTTGATTGAATTTGGATTGATCTCAGGGAATGATAGAATCAATGGAAAGCGGAGTTGCCAGATTGTGTTATATTTATTGTCTCTGGTTACTTTTTTCTTCGCCACTCGAACCAGTGTTGCCAGAAGGTTACATTTCTTACATTTTTCGTAACTTTTGACTCTCTCGCGTATCATGTAAGGAATTTTTATATTTTAAGGCAATTTTCATAACTTTTGGATTTGCGAAACAAGATCCAAACTAAAACTGGCGCGTCCAGAAGTATTTCACACTCCTGCGGACGACGTTCATCACTACAGCTTCTATTTTCATCATTAGGACAAGCACCGAGCGAGATCACCTGCACAGCACACCAACGTCCGTTCTCCACTGAAGTCACCACCAAAAAAATCAAAGGCCGCAATCAACAAATTTTTATATGTTGCTCTCCGCACTCCCCTTGCATCTCACATGCCCCACTCGTGGCACGCTCTGTTTGAGCATAATTCCGACAATCTTATGGGTCGTTCGTAGGTATCTTACTAGAATCCTATTGTTTTTATTCCTATTCTCCAATATCCAATACCCGAGATGTAAAAATTGACCTAAAAAATTCCTTACATCGCATGCGCTGCGAAAATGATTAATGATAGAACAAAATAATGTACTACGTAAATAATGTAACACATCATTATCTACAAAAAGTGTCGCAACAGCATATGTCTAGCTATTATAGTTATGTCACAATAAGTGTTCTTTTATTTTAAAAATTTAATTGAAATTCTGGCGCTAGAAAAGGCTTTTTATTGTTCCCTTAGTATTAATCCTTATCAAAATAAATTACATCATAGTTCAAGACTGCTTCAATAACTTTATATAACTTTTTGAATTATTCAATTCGGACAATCCATTTGAAAGATATCACGAGTTTAAAAATTAAATTATTAGAAAAAAGTGAGTGTGTGTGTGTTAAAATTTACAATTTTTGTATTTTTTGATAAATACCCGTGCGTAGCCGAGTTGGGCAGCTAGTAAATTTTATTTGTAATATTCTGTAAATAAATTATTCCTATTTCTACATTGCAATTGAGTTTTGCTTAACTCCAAGTCTCCACCGTAAAATACCGCAAATAGCATATTATACCACTACACTTAAAATACAAAATAAAAGGACATGTGTTTCAGGGTTTATCAAAATAACTCTCAAAAAGGTGTAAAATGGGGTGTCAAAATTAATAAAATAATAATAAATATTTGTAGACTTCTAGCCCCAAACTAAACAAAGCTTGTACTATGGGAACCAGATGGCTGATAGAATACTTTTAAACTTTTTTTTCGTAAATACATACTTATATTATACTACAACACCCAGACCCGGAAGAAATATTTGTAGAACATACAAACATTTCTCCCGTAGCACTCGCCCGCCACGCCACCGTGGTAGTCATTTCAGTATCAGTCATTAATTTACAGTATCCGAGTGAAACCGCGCGTGTAAGCTAGTTTGTTATCATATTCGACCAAATATTCAGACCTGACCTGGCAAACTTTTTCGATAAAAATAGATTGGAACCTTCTACCGTTATCTAGAGTTATCTCAAACCGGAACAAGTTTTGCCAACCACATAACAATGAAAGTCCACTTCCTCTATGTCTTATAACGTTTTACAACGTATAAATAATAAAACAAGCCAAACAAATCAATGTGAATTATATTTATACTTAAAAAACATAAAATTATTTAGTACTTAGAAAAAGTAATACTCGTATGGTAAATATCAAACTTTATGTAAACGAATAAAGTGATTCACCAAACGACTTCTAAGTTGTAGGTAAACTGTTATGGCGTTTGGTTCGATAAACACAACGCATATTACTAAAATTGCCTCAAAATAACAAGAAAACACGTATATTCCACTAAGAACAATATGGAAAATAGTGAGCTCCCTAAATAGGAAAGATTATTTAATCGACGTAGTTCAATCAACGTAATCGAGCCTGTGAACAGTTTGTAGGTTATGTTTCCATCTTTTATTGGTATTCTATGTTGGTTGTAACAAGACAGGACTTAATTGCGTATTTTTCTCCAAGTCAGTGAAGTTCAAAGTGATGTCTGAATGAATTTCTCACAGTTTCTTACGGTTCAATCATGGTGGGAAGTGCCCAGTATTGCATACTTTTGTTCCCTCTTCAGGACTGCATTCAAGCTTCTGGATTTTGACATCGAAGTGAGTGGAAGCAATTGGCGTTTTTGAAATTCCTTTTTCACCCGTTCGGAGTGGCTGTGATACGGTTTGCGATTGTTCTTACAGGAATTAGAGGAAGCTCTCTTAGCAGATGGCTTGGAGGAGTCAGCCAGTACCCTCCTAACCGAACTCATTGTGCGCCTGTTAAACGGATGTTTAGGCAACAATGACATCTCAGCGTTTAATTATCAGGTACTTACATCACATTCCCTGATCTATAGGTACTACTTTAGAGTTTAATGATGTAATAATTTTGTACTGTTTGCATTCCAGATGTATTTGAGGCGCATTTTCAGACAAAAATGTCAAGATTCAAGCCGCTACAATCCATTCAATACTGACATTGACTTCCAATTCCTACCATTGCGCACAAAAGTTGAAATCTTGTATGCTTTATGTGATTTTCGATTGGATGCAGAAGATGTTTTGGAGTTGTTTAAAAATCTGGAAGCTGAGAGTTTGAGGGTGGAACCTCTGGGGTAAGTTACCCTCTTATATAATGTTTTGGTAAATAAGTAATGACAAATGAACAAAAGAATTAAAATTAAATATCATCTTGCAGTTTTGATGATGATTGCTCTGCATATTGGTATTTCTATGGTACAAGATTATATCGGGAAGATTTAAAGAAGAAAAAAGGCAAACACAAAAGAAAGAAAAAGGAAAATAGGAAGTGTTGGTTCTATGGGGATGACTATCTTGATGAAGACGATACTGAGCGTGTATGGCAAGTGGTCTGTTTCACGGAAGCGGACTGGATTCACCTGACAGAGAGATTCAGAAAAGCCACCAGCAAAGTAGAAAGAGAGTTGTTTCGCTCCCTATCACAAAACTTCCTGCCAGAAATACCAAGGCTTTTTCAGGAAAAAGAGAGATTGCAACGTAAAAGGTAATCTACATCATTTTATTTATTCTGACATTGCATGAAGCTTATTTTTAATCTAGAAAACCTAGAGATTATTTAAAGTGTCTGCTTGTTATTACTATATTTCATTAATTCAGTCTTTTCGTATGCAACAATAGTTTTACTAAGTTATGCTGTATATCATTCAAGCTTTGCGATGACATCGAATAAAAAAAAAATGCAGTCTTATAAATGCACATACAACAAAAGGTTGAGTTTGGGATTTTGATTCTAAGCTCTTTATTAGCTTTCCTTAAAATTTTCAAAAAAGGTGATGCCACCTAATTCTATAATATTTTAGTATAATAGAGTAGGTAGTGGGACAGTCAGAACAAAAAAATAAAAGTAATGTGAAAGCAAATAAACTTAGGATAATATATTTGTACTATCTGAAAAAACTGGTCAAGTGCGAGTCGAATTCGCAGACGAAGTGTGCAGTACCATTGTACATGTACATAAATGTTTCTTGTATGGAGTCCCCTTTTATTTTATTCTTTGTATTGGCAATTGAAATACACACTGAAAATTTCAATTCTACCTATAACGGTTCATGAGGTACAGCCCGATGACGAACGGACGGACAGCGGAGGCTGAGTAATATTATAAGTATTATTATTATGTGTTATTGCAACTAGCTCCTAGACAAGATATGTCATGAGACTATATCAGTTGCACTTGCATCACAAATGCGCTACTTGAAAGCAGTCCTTGCTTTGTAACTGAAAGGAAATATTGACATGAGGTGTATCAATAAAATTACACTATTTTTTTGCATCTCTGGTTTTAGAATCAGTCATCCAGTTTTAGGATGTTTGCATAAAGAAACAGATGCAATGGTATGGATGAACCTATTACATTTTACGGTATGGCTGCCTTTTTCACACACACACAGTGCGTCTTCTGCGTACGGAAGGGATTGTAGCCTTACTTTATGCAAGCGCCCTAAGGCTATTAGGTTGTGGTATGAAGGTGAATTGGGCACTACACGTCATTAGGTGGATACTGACTGACCGAGCAGCCTTGCGAGGCATGTGCTCGTTTAGTCAGTACATGCCTTGCCTGCAGTGTGCACAATGCCTTGGGCACGTGCTGACTAAACTATCACTTGCCTTGCAAGGCTGCTCAGTCAGTCAGTATCCACCTAATGACGTGCAGCGCCCAATTGACCTTGCAGCAGCTATTCAAGCAGCGGGTTAAATGACGGCTAGAGATTTAGAATAGGTACCATACGAGTTATAATAGCGAATAAACTACGCGCTTCCTTGCGGTCGCTGATACCTATTACTGCTCTATGGCTTGCATTCAGCGTTGGCCATTTGTAAAATGTAGTTGCGAGTTTGTTTTTTTTTATGTTTCTTATTACTTTTTTTGTTAAAAATGTGCTGAAAATAGATCGTACCTATCCGGACGACTACGAAAACGCTAACTTGCTCTTCATTATTAATACGCAGCCTGAAAGTAGCTGCATGAATGTAGAGTCCAATGTACATACATGACACACAGATGAAGAAAAACTTGCAAACTTCAGCACATTCATTGATTGCTTGTAATTTGTAGAGTGGCCTTCGGCGAAGTGCACATACAGCACTGAATACTACCTATTGCTGTCGCTAACCGACTTTGTTTTATTGTGATTTAAAAGTAGGTCAGTATTGTGCAATTTAATGTCTTAAGCCTGTGTAGTGTGCATGCAACTGCAATTATTACCCATATTACGAGTATATCTTAGCAATTTCTTCGCATGAAATGCCATGATGAACTATCTCAGACTCTTGTTTCCTGCGACCGCCAGATACTTGAAATGAGATTGTACGATGAATATACAAAAATGTAACTGGAACTTTACAAAATACGACCTGCATTAGTTCATCATTTCACGTTATGAGTTTTTCATTTAACGACTTTGACAATACTTTACGGATAGTGTGTATTGAACTCTATTCACAAAACAAATAAGCATTGATGGATATCCTTAATGTTTTTTTGACGTAAAAGATAACAGTTAAAATTCAATAGCAGTTTAAAGATGCTAATTAATACTAGGAGCTTACAGCGTTCCAAGAAGTAACTTATTTGGACATTTTAAGGTTGCTTGAGACAGCCCCGCGGCGCACATCTAATCGGGTTCTGCAGAAGATAAAGCAGAGGGAAGAGGACAGCAAACAAAGCACCGATGACAACAGGGACGGAGACGACGAGCCTCAGCCAACCTGCTCATCCGGCGCTCGCGCCAACAGGGCCAAGAGACGCAATCTGATACGGTAGGTCTTTAATCTATAAGTCACACCACGTAACAAAACTTGCTTGAAAAAGTTTAAACGTGTATACTGGTGCACACAATTTTCCTATTTATTATATTATTCAAGTGTTATGTTTATTTAACGAAAAATTATTGATCGAAAAGTGAAACCGAAGAACTAATCACTAAATAAATATTTAGAAAACGTCCTGTGCTCCGTATTCAGAAAGGGGGAAGACACTTTGAAAAAAAAAACGTGAAAACCGGAACTAGTAAATAGGTTTAAAAGAAAAATATTTTGGACTTGATGGCATTTTTTCTGTACGTAAGTAGTTGTCCTACTGCTTGGCAAAGTTGTTATCAGCAGTCCGGTAAATTAGTTCGGTGCCCAAACTGGTGAGACTTTTGCGTCTCAGTATTATGTTGGGTAGATCGTGGGAATACATTTTAACAGTTCCGTCAAGGCGAAATGCGCAGATCTGTTCCATCTATCCCAACTGGCTAACCCAATCAGTTGGGTTCCCTACGTAGTTATAAAAAGTTTATAAAGTTAATTAATATTAATAATCAAAACGTCAATCTTACTAATCTTAAACTAAAAAAACTAATTATTTTAATCACATCTTCTGCATAAAAACAGCATTTAAGCATTTTTTGCAATCAACACAAAGGCCAAACTACTAAAGCTAAAAAGCTGAAATTTAAAGCCTCTAAAGGAGTGAAAATGTTTTGAATACAAGAATTAAAGAAGTTTTTACAATAGTCTTCAAAGTCAAAGTCATTTTTTTTTATTCCATACAATCACGGGGATCACTTGGACACAATTCGTGAACATGATCTCAAAAGTACCTACTTGTAGCCGAGAAATGCTTTGAGAAATATCTGAAGTCGGAGTTGTAAGAAGTTATGGAAAAAATCTTCATGCAATTTTATCAAAGGAAAGTTAAAACTCTAAAAGTTCTACCTTGCGTTTCTGCAAGCGTATTTTCTGATCCTTTGCACTTCAGGTGTATTTTAAATTACGGGAAAGTTTAAAATACTTTTCTATTTCTGTGGTAGTGTTTATATAATTGTACATACATACATAAAATTACGCCTGTTTTCCATAGGGGTAGGCAGAGATCACGGATCGCCATTTGCTACGATCCTATAATAATATAATTGTAGTAATGTTTAAAAAAAAACGATAAAAATATATGTGTCTCGGAGTCTTTGTTTATCATACATCGTTGTAATCGTTGTAATTCTCTCCTTTTGAGCCCGAAGTTAAATCCCGATCACAATCGCAGTGGTAGCAGTGGTTATTATTGAAAAAACTAGTAACTATGCCATTTCATATTTTTCACATTCGCGATGGGTACTATACTATACCTACGATAGATTAAACTATTAACAAATTGAAACAGAAACAGTCTTTTTATTTTATTGGTACGGGACCGTTATGTTGTAACATGTCTACGTGCCAAAGTTGTGATTTTGTAGGTTGTCGCCTGTAAGGGTCTCCCGTCTACCTCGTTCCATAACCGGATCGTTTTTTTAGTAACATTTCCAACATCAGCCTCCCACATTTGTCATGTTCTACCTAGACAAAGTCGTTAACTGTAATTGTAACCATAAGATTTTGTAAAAGTAAAGGATTTTACACGAGTGCCAGAGTATTTGCCGTTATTTGTAAAAATATAGTCTTCAAACAAGTAATGTTGAAATATTCCTAACTTTGGAGAGTTTATTTTGAGCTACATGCAATGTCAAATGTCAGGGTCAGATCGGGACACGTGTAAAGGCGGCCTCTGTTTCCCTATCCGTGGATCGGTGAGCTCGTTTGGAGGGAGAGGGGGCGCGACGGTGTACAGATGTTTATATAGTTCTAGGCAGCGCGCGCAACTTGCACCTGTAGGAACTCTGATAGGTGGGAGGTAAACCATTTATCAAAGCACCGGGATACCACTTTCAGATTAGCTCGACAGCCGGCGACTGCTCATACCGTCTGATAATAAAAATAACTCGGTATTCGATTTTACTTTCATATTATTTAAATATTATGCTTTCGCTGAGTCGACATCATGTTACGTTTCAGGTGAGGTTTCAAATAACTATTATTGTAGATAGATCATGTCCACTTAAATTACATATGTAACGAGAGTATACCAGGAAGAGGTGTTTTTTGATGTGTTTTTTTTTTATTAAGTTACTATATTATTTATACAGTTACAATACGAGTATGTATTTTTGTAAAATGTTGTATTATTATACGACGTTATTACTTCTGTGCTGTATACATCTTTCAGAAGTGGATTTGATAAATATTTATCTGCGATTTACGTGTCCTGTGTAGGTAAATCACTCTCATGTGGGGTGTCAAAATTTGTAGGTGTGTGTATTTACTAATGTGCAGGCAGTTTTATTATCAACTAGCTGTTGCCCGCGACTTTGTATCGACCTCTTTTATGTATATTCTATATACTAGAGGGATAATACCTATATTTTCATCTTACTGATATTATAAAGTAACAGCTGAGTTGTTTGTGTTTTAATCACGATGTAACCGGTTAAATCGATATCGGCGAAACTTGGAATAGACATGACCCTGTATTTGACTCGGAAAAGTATAATAAATTATAATTTCCAACAGCATCACTACTATAATTTCTGTGCCTTTATACCACTTGAGGTCGGCACAACATGTATTCTTCTTTCATTTTCCTCTGTTAGAAGTCATCTCAACACTCACTCCTTTCTTACTCATGTCATCTTTCATAGTATAATTTCAAACATATCTCTAAAAAGAGTTGTAGCGAGCGGGGTATTAAAGTATTATGCATTGCATCAATAAAATCTTACGTGTACCGCGATCAAATCTAAACTTTTTTTATATTGAAAAAAAAGAGAAAACGTTTGTTTAGGATTTTTATAATTCATTTCATAAAAGCGTGTTATGAGGGTGTGAAAGTTTCTGCTCTCTTACTCTTAAACTCTTACGTTACTGCTTGACTGACTGACAATCAACGCACAGGCTAAATCATAAGTCCATGAAGCATGAAACTTTAAGGGTACCAATAATTGAATGCTGTAGAGGTGCATTAAGAAAAAATGCTCGAATCAAAGTAGCAGAGCGTTCATCTTGTAAAAATAAATTGCATAATTGAATCAACCTAGCACCAGCAATTTACCTCTGCTGGAGTTTGTCGCGTACGTAAGCGGCTTAAGTCCGATCTATATCGATTAATGGATTTTATACTACAGATTATCCTCAATATTCCCGATAAGATTTGTTTATAATGCTTTACCTGACTTGACTTCCAAATAAATATAGCAAAACTCATAGTATAAAATATACTTGACTGTGTTCGCGTAGTTATTTTACCAGCCATTATTTTACGCCAGCATTTTAGCGCTCTTCATCGCTGGGTATTATTGGCTGGCTGAATAATACTCGAAATAACTCTGAGCTTTCAATACATAAATACATACTTATTATCACGCCCGTATCCCTAACGGGGTGGGCAGAACCACAAGTAATCATAAGAAAACTTGCAGCCATTTCTGATCCAAGACTTCCAAGATGGATATGGTGAACCATGAGCTTTCAATTCCCTTTTATATTTGAATATAATAGTAATGCGTAAACAATATTTTTTTGTTATACAGCAAAAATTATTTGCATTTAATTACACCGTGTTCCCGGGGATATCCATCAACTTTGGCAAACACTTCTATAGCTTCAAGTGATTAAATCTTACAAGGAAAAGTAGTACTTAAAAGGCTTCGTTTTAAAGTTAATTAAGTTGTTTAATAAGAAAGGGTTTTTATTTGGGCTACGTTGCCGCTTAGTATAATTAAAATGAGAATCTATCAAATACACATATAACTATAGGAATACAGACGTGATAATATGTAATACTATGTATGTATATTACTATACCGAGAGGAACCCGAGAGTTAAAGAAGTACGATTTATTTTGATTACAAAAGATGCCATTTCATATAAAGAGACATGCATATCGAATGATTTACGTGCAGGTATTTAGTTAGTATGAAAATAAAAATATATATAAAATTAAAACTCACAAAATGTGTCTGTAAGGAAAAATGTTTAATTCGATGGTCTGAACAGCGTGTCGAAGTTAATGGGTATCCTCGGAAACACGGTGTATATATATATTAAAATAAATAGAAAAATAAAATAAAATATATTTGAACATTGATATTGCCACAAATCATTTTGTTTCATTAATCGTGTTCTGCAAAACGGGTGAATTTAAAACTCGTTTGAATTTACGTTCTAATTTAAATAAGACTAGCATTTGCAAGCGGCGTCGCTTGCGTAGTGTCCGGATAAAAAGCGGCCTATGACACTGGCCCAAAACTAAAACTATGCAAAAAAACCATGTGTCCGTTGCTTGTTATCTTGAAAAAAGGACAAACTTACAATCCCACTTTCGTATTTATCGAATTAGTCAGGTATAAAAGAGGCCTCGTTGGTCAAACCAGCACCGCGGCACAGTGGTAAAATGATTAATTGCTGATATAAGTCATAATCATCATCAGCCACTGCATTCGGCAGACGGCATTTGCAGTCCAATACTGGATCTAAATTCAATAATATAAATATATTTTATTGACTCCAACCCTGCAATTTCTTTTCATGTAACTGCGTATTTACGGCAACTGGCAAAGTATTCCAACAAACTTATAAGACGAATCTCGGAACCTCTATGGTACGACTACGTCTGTCCGTCAAGTGCGGTATCATTTGAAAGAGCTTGTAATACCCAATCTCACTCAGGTTTTCATATTTATTTATAGACCATCGTTTTGTAACCTATGAAATTGTCAAAGAAGAATTAGAAAAAGAAAACCAAATAATCACTTAAGCCTTTGATCTTAGCAAAGCGAAAATAGAATATTGATCGGAACACTCAGTGTGCGAATCCAATACACATTATGATCGTTTAAGAGTACTTTTATATGTATAATAATACTGTTTGAAACATTTTTTCTAGAAAGAAGAACTACAATTTCGATAAAGATTGTAACCCTACATTTTTTTTAATCCACAGCGATTTTCTAATGCTTAAAGGCAATTTTACATCGCTCTTGAAATCGGTCGTAGCCTGAAACTATCCAATACAGTTTTACGCGACTTTAGTATTTCCACAAGTTTGAGCGAGCCCTTACGTCTAGGCGAATGTTATCGAAACTTGGGAGTATTTTAAAATGTTTTACGTATTGTTTAAATTGGCGTTAGTACAGAGTGATACTGATAAAGTATGCACATTATTTAGTTGAGTTGATACGACATAAACTCTGTGGAGCCTCGAACGCGTTAGCGTTAGCTCGGACGATTTGGCATACGTTGGCCTGGCTTTGGCGGACATTTAACTAGAAAATATGAAATTTCTACCCAACGCTATTAGAAAACTATTTTTTGCTCGCAATTACTTTCTCAATCTGAAAACTTTTTATCAGGATTATACGCCTTTATATCTAGGTCCCGAACGGGATCTACTTCAAGCTTTCCGGTTCAGTCGTCAGCTCGTTACGTTAGTACGTTTGAAAGTTTCTCACTAAAGGCAATTGCTAAACTATGTTGAGATAAGTCTGGTAACACAGATATGACAAAATTCTTGCGTTCAAAAAATTTAAAAACGCCGCAGCGTAAGTAGAAAATGAGAAAAATTTAATTGATTATAAAAAAATTGGAAAGAAGTATCCCATGTGTTACTAGGTGACAAACTATGTATGTCCCTCGGTTTGGCTAAATCTGTTCAGCCGATACGGAGTAGAGGAGGAACAGACGCATCACACACAGACGTATCCAATTATAATTTGTGAGTGTGATATGATTTATGAAGTTTTATCACAAAATAAAATAATTTTAACAATAAAAGTCAACTTACTTTAGGTAACGCGTGTAAGGATGTCTTTTTATAAAGTTACCCAACATTTTAGATCAATCGTATATACCATTGTGTTTCAAGTTTGAAATACAACCAAAAAGTAGTAAAAACGGAATGCACCGTGATCAAAATATTTAAACTTCCGGAGTTCGGAATTAATCCGAACTACAAGAATGTTCATGGTTCACCATATTCTTAGGATTTTAAATCTGAATGGCTGCAAGTTTCTGGCTTGTGGCTCTATCCACCACATTAGGGAAATGGGCGTGATAATATGTGTATGTATGTACAAGAATGTTACTCGTTTAACGCATGGATGAATTTTGTGTCAAAGAAATTCTTGAGTTCATGCTAGTTCGAAAATTTACATTTTGTAAAATTTTATTTTTAAGAAATAACGACAGTTTAAATATCTTAATATGAATAGTAAATCTAGAATATTATAAATATAACTCTTGTTTAACACTTTCTAAAAATAGTAAAAATATTCCTTGTTACAGGTCTAAATCTGAATCATCATCCAGCTCTGAAAGTGCGAAAGAAATGAAACAAAAGGTGGCTAAAAGGCGCGTAAAAAGCCAAGATAAGCGGTCAAAAAATTCGTCTTCTACCCACAAAGGCGAACCTCCACCAGAGCCACCCGTCAAAAGTGGAAGAAAAACTAATAACTCGTTGGCCTCTGCCACTGGCCAGATTGTTATACCCGACAATGACGAGCCCGCCAGCAGCACGCGGAAGAAGCTTAAAACATCTCAAATGTAAGCTATAAAGTTTATAATTTAGCTATATTGTATAATGAATAGTGTCTTAACAAAATACTTACCTGAATGCGCCTATACTTTATTTATTTCTTTAGCTTTACCTTCAATTCTATTATGAGACTTTAATTTTTAATTCATGTAAATTGTGTAATGTGTATGTAAATGAAATATTCCTTATATCTCTCAGAATTTTAATTTATGCTATTTTCAGTTTCAGTCGATCTGAAGAAGACATCAAGACGGATATGTACAAAGTCCTCGAGCAGATTACCGCTCACGACGATGCTTGGCCTTTCATGGACCCCGTCGAAGAGGAATACGCGCCAAATTACTACACCGTTATCAGGCGCCCCATGGATTTACGAACAATGGAAGAAAGACTCGATAGCGGATACTACAGGGACTTTGCTGCCTTCATAGCAGATTTCAAGCTAATTGTAAACAATTGCCGCCTCTATAATGGACAATTCAACGGTGAGTGCACTTGATCAAATTTAATTCGCCTGTTTTTTACAGAAGAAAAATATTTTCTTACCTGACCTAAATATGTATCAAATCCTCAGTTAATCATATGTTTCATATTCCAGAGTACACAGTGATGGTCGACAGCCTGTCAGCCGCCTTCGACCGACTAACAGAAAAATATATGCACCGACTCTCATCATCTGATGAGGAAATTGCTGTGGAATTTCAAATACCCACGCCTTCACGCAAACACAAGATAAAGCGCAGCGAATCTCCTCAAGTTCCACAGAAGAAGAGGAAACGTAAATCTCATTCTGAATCTGGTAGGTTTCAGTATAATACTTCTTAATTATAAAGATTTTAAGCGTATTTTTTAATTTTGTACTAAACTTTTGATTGCTATCAATTTCAGAACCGAAGTCCAGCTCGTCGGATTTGGTACCCGAACATGCTGACGTGGCCGAGCCGGAACCAGCGTCTGAACGTGAAACTAAGAAATCTAAAGAATCTCATAAGAATAGAGATGGAAAGGGCAAAAAGAAACGCAAGGGACATCATCGCCACGGCAAACACTCAAAGAAGAGGAGGGTATCTAAATCCGGGGATGGAGACGACATGGAGCGTGAGGAAAGAAAAAGGAAGAAGCAAAAGAGCAAGAATAAGGATAAAAGGGCGAGACAGAAGAAGAAAAAGAGCAAGCATCACGAGCCGTCGGAGCCACCTGCACCGGTGGAAGTAGATACCACCGGCGCGCTCTCCCCGGAGAGCTCGGGCCGCAGCCGCAGCGCTAGCCCGCTGCCGTCCATCCGTTCCGAGTCGCCGCCGCCCTCGCTGGCTGACCCCGACGAGCCGCCGCCCGATTTCGAGCCCGACGACCAGCTCTCCGACCCTGACTTCTTCAAGGACAAATACGACAAGATAAAGGAACGTCGCCGCGGCGCCGCAAAGGATGTCTGGGAGTCGCTCTTCGACTACAAGCAGAAGTGCGCTCTCGACAAACTTAAGAATCTGTCTGCACCCGAAAAGGACAAAAACTCTAAGCTTAGAGAGACTATTGAGAAGTTGAAGGCGAAAAACACAGAAAAATATAAGGAGACTCCGGCCTCCAGAGACCTGTTCTCGCCGACTCGTGGCAAATCCAAGAAAAGAGATAAGAATGCCAGAACAAAAGAAACTACATCGAAAGAACCAAGGGACTCTAAATCAAAGGAATCAAAGTCAAAAGAAACAAAATCAAAGGAATCGAAGTCAAAAGAAACAAAATCAAAGGAACCGAAGTCAAGGGAATCAAAATCAAAACGACTGAAATCGAAAGATTCAAAGAGGAAAGATAAAGATACCATTCAAACAGATAACGACACTGATGACTCAGTCGAAGACAACGAGCCCATAAAGAAACCGACTAAAGGAAAGGCAACCAATAAGAGAGGTCCTAAAAAGAGTTCTGCTAAAAATGAATCAGCGACCGAGGCTTTGGAAGAGGCCGCCAAGGACATGACCAAATGGTTCGAGGACGGACCCAAGGGGTCTACCGTCAGCTCGCCTGCCACCAGCCCGGCGCAGACCATATCCACCGAGGAGCAAGACAGCCGACAAGACGACGAGTTGTCACAAAGCGAGAGGCCGTCCGCCTACAAGAAGGACACTTCAAACGCGCGTAAGCGCCACGCTTCACGCGAACCTAAACTGATGAAGAGGAGAGAAATACAAAGGACCATTGACAGACTGCAGCCCGGCAAAAGCAAGGGCAACTTACTCACCAATGTCATCAAAAAGGATGTTGAAAAAGAAAAGGATGAATCCTCGTCTCCAGGAATGGTGACTAAAGTGCGAGAATCTGAGGAAGCCAGCCCTAAGCTGAGCCTCGGCTCCGTTCTACCGACTGTCGAATTTACACTTGGAAAAGAGCACAAGTTCGACAAGAAGGAACCTAAAGTAGAAACCGGTGTAGCTACTGAAGATATCCCAATCGAAGAGGAGGTTAAACCAGAAGAAATCATCCAGCTAAAAGAAGACGTGGTCGCTCCAGTCGAGAAGAAAGAAAAAATAGAAGCTCCCGCTCCTGTAACAAAGAAGGATGCTGAGGTGGAAACGGAACCCCAAGTCCCGATCAAACCCAACCAAGCCACTCCCAATCTCAGCGCTTGGTTCAAGGCATTCGGTGCTCCGAAGAGCACCCCGCCGGTTCCCGGGGCTGGCGCTAAGAAGAAGACGGATGAGGGTGAGGAGGAGCGCGGCGTAGAAGGGGCAGCGGTGGATGCGCGCATCAGCAGCCCCGCGCAGGCCGACACGCCGGCGCCTGAGGGCGGCGAGAGCCCGCTGCCCAACCCCACCGCCACGCCGCGCCAGCGCCGCACCAGCACCGGCAGCTCCGTATCCGAACGCTCCTCCTTCAGCCAGGACCTCGACTCTCCGCGCCACCAGATGTCCCTCACCTCGCCGCTTCTGCGCTCACCCGCCTCGCCCAGAGATGATTTCCAGAAAATCACTTATCCGATCATCAATGGATCCGTTCGAGCTGGGTTCTATCAAGATACTACGTCTATTCGCAGCAGTCCAGAGAAGAGTTGCAGTCCGCGTGAAGGCCCTACGTCCCCCTACTCACCGTACAGCCAGCACGTGTATGCGGGAAACAACGCGGCTGGCTCCGCGACTCCGCACTACTTCGTGGACCACAGCAAGAGTCCGCTGCCAGCATACACTCAAATTCCGCCCGCCTACTATGACACGACCAAGGCGATCGCCGCTAATAAGCCACGAGCACAAGAGGACTATACATCGCTAGGTCCTGAAACCTTTCAACAGAACCATACTCTACGCTCTAATTCTCCAGTATATTCCCCGTATACTCAAACGTCATCCAATTATCCTTCAGTACAAATTCCGCCTCAATCTATTTCTTCCAATTCTACTTTTAATATATCCCCAGTGACCCTAGATACTAAATCCGCTAACTATCCTATGAAAAAGCGTACGTACAATGAACCCGAGCAGCCCGCCACATCGCCAACAAAGACGGCCGAAAACAAGGAAACAAACCCGATACAAAATAAAAATGAATTACCTAAACCAGTGCACTCAACTCCGGCACCGCCCACGTCTGTCGACGACATTGCGCTAGCCCTCACTGAGAAATCTGAACTCGCTAAACTGCGCGAAAATAATGCGGTCGATAATGTTGCCAACAACGAGAGACACGCCGACGAACGAGAAACCGCTAAGATGGAACAAGTCGATACTGAACGTGAAATCAAGAAAGATACCAATACAAACGGAACCAAATCTTTTGCTATTTCGAACATAGACAACATAGACATGGTCAATATGGGCTACATGAATCCAGATTACGAGCGCAGGATCAGCGGCGAAATGCGCGATGGAGATTACTCTGCTGCTAGAGATAAGCCTAAAACTAGTTCCAATTTACTGCATAAAATATACGATGTCGACGCGATCGCATTGAATCTTGGCATGAACAATCAGTCTCTGCACAAGACATTACCTAAGAATGCGATGCCACTAAATGTGCCGACGGCGCACGCGCACTCGCAGCCCCACGGGCTCGCGCAGTCCGCACACGCGCAGCTAGCGCCGGCGCACTCGCAGCCGCCGCACGCGCCGCCGCCGCCGCACACGCAACCGCCGCACTCGCAGCAACAACCGGCGCACTCGCAGCCGGCGCACATTCAACCCCCGGCTCACTCGCAACAACCCGCGCACACCCACCAGCCGGCCCATTCCCAACATTTGGCTCATTCCCAGCATTTGGCGCATTCTCAACATCCATCTAATTCACAGCCGGCCCACTCTCAACCCCCTGCCCATTCGCAGCATCCGACGCACGCTCAGCCGGCGCATAGCGGGCACACAGCGCACGCGGCGCACTCGCACGCCGACATGAACATCAACCAGCACGCGGCCCACTCGCACCACCTCAGCCACTACGACCACTTGGGCGGCGGACAGACCATCAGCAATTTCTCAATGAGCGATATTGAGCTAGCCAATAAGAAACTGTATGCCAGTAATGCTACCCCGTCCTCAGCCGCCATTGATTACGGCAATTGGAAGCTAAACCAGATGCGGAAGCAAGAAATGTTGACTCCTTCGGACTATTCGGCAGCGTACCAGCACAGCGTCAATCAGAACGAAAAGCATAAGCAAGACATTATGATGTCTTCCAGTTATAATAAAAATTTACAGCAGCAGTATAACATGTACAATGTTCCAAGAGCGAGTTCTCAAAGAACCCAAGATTTGCAGCAAAGCCTGCCTTCTGAATTGAGGATTCCTAATCCTCGTGGACACTTGAAAAACGACCACATGACAACACCCGCATCTATAAATGATCCGGATTTATCAAATAAACATATCGATAGTGCGTCCAAAAGTCATAAGGCCGAGAAACTGGTACAAAACCATCCTATGGTTACTTCAAATCCATACAAGACGCCATATTCCAACCCGGCTCTTCAACTTGATAGCTTACGAAACTTGCAAAACATTCCCCAAATGTTGGAACGTTACACTAACGAAGAAAGATTTTTGTCGTCGTTCGCCAGCAGCAGCTCTGCTCTCTATGACAAACAGTTTCAAATGGCGCAAATGTTCAACAAGAGCATGGCCTCAGAGATGCCTTCGTCCAGTGCGGCCGCTGGCATCTACTCGCAGCCGTCGATGTCGCTCACCAAGGACAGTTCCATATACAAGACTTCGCACTCTACCAATCCTCAGCCAGAATCTAAACCGAAACAGAAAAGGAAGAAAAGAACTTCAGAGAGCAAATCGGCTCAAATAGCGACGAACCAGCCGTCATACCATACTCCATCATGCACCGCTGATATGTTGTCGTCCGTGAAATCTGGGATGATGCCGTCCAGCTCCTTCAATTTCGGTACTTCAACAAACATGGCGACGAACATGGCACTGAGCAGCGGAATATACGGTGACAACGCCGGCTTCTCGGCGGCCAACCAACTGATGGCAGCTAACTACATGGTGGCCGCCGTGGCGCACCAGCAGCGCAGCAGCGCGGAGGTGAGCAGCGGCTCCGGAGACAAGCTCAGCAAGCCGGCGCACCAGGCGGCGCGCGACGCCTTCCCCTTCATCGGGCACGGGCAGGTGCGGCCGCCCTACGGCTTCGTGGCCGGAGGCGTGGAGCCCGGGTCGCCGCTCTACCAGCAATACCTGCAGCGCCAGGAAGAGCTGCTCCGCCAGACCGGCGCGCAGATAATGGGTCTCTACCCGCCCGGCTACCCGCCATCGCTCGGCGTCTCGCAACCTTACGACACGATTAACATGAACAGACACTCGTGGCTCTGATATCTACTCTACTGCTATCATAATGGCATCCCCCCGTGAAGTTGCGAACTCACGAACTTAGCTGGTGGTTACATCTGCCCAGTGTTGAAGTTTTAAGTGAAACATATGAATAGACACTCATATCTTTACTCCACTATTATTACCGTAAAATTTGCATGTTACGAATGATTGTTTGTGTCACGATTGTTATATTAGGAAATTGTAATTTATGTTGTTTGTAGATTGATCAAAGTAGATTTTGAGAATATATTTCTTATTTACATAAATAGTAAATACATATGTGACTAGTTCATCTATGATGGTTTATATATAGTTATTTGTGTTTATGATGGTATTGACTATTAGCCTGTGATTGTTGTAGTTCAGACTGCTTCTCTACAGTTTACACTTGTTACTTGTTATGTTATTTAAATTGATGTACAGTAAACAACAAAGTCGATGAACACTAAAATAGAAGATACATATTACACATCAATCTAGCTGATCTGCTTAAGCCGCAAAACATACGAGTTTATACGAAAGAAGATAAATAAGGTCGGTCGCAAGTCGCAAAACAGTAATTGGCAAACTTTTATAAGATTGGGGTTGGAATTCGTGTTCACGAATATTTGTGGCTTAACGTTTTGACTGGAGCAGATCAGCTACTTTTTATTTTAAAGGTGTATAAGAGTTGTAAAATCTTAAAATCGTTTATCAACTTTTAATTGTGACTGTATTTGTATTTATAGTGCAGTCTTCTAATTCCGCCACAGTTGATGAATGCTAAATAGTTTAGTTAAATTGTTAAAACTTTAAATTAATATTTTATGATTAGTAAATATGTTATGTTATTGTTGTCGATTCTGAGTGGCATTTATTGGCTAACAGCAATTTAATGTTATATATACATCAAAACATTTGATGTTATACATACATCAAATGTTTTAATTTAAAATTATTTGATTAAGGTATGTTCATATTATGCTCACAGTCGGCGACTAAATGTTAGTTGTTCTTTAGTCCGCGAACGGCGCGTCAATGTTGTAATGTGAACTAGCACTAGGCGGTAACTGATAGCCCACAATAGTGAGCCACAAACTGTGAGCACAATGTGATCTCCAAATTTAAAAGTATTGTAGAAAGCTGCATTTGAATCGGCATCGACGGCAATACATTGTTAACATAGCTAAATGTAACATAGATACATAGACCTACAGTTAAATTTAATTATGTTTTATGCTTACAGATTTTAGAGGCAGTCTTGCTATGTCACTAGCAATTATTGTTGTATGTAGCATAACTAAAAACAATGTTAATACATAAATGAATACATATTATTATAATTATTTTATTGGTAGGTATAAACAATGTTAATACATAAATGAATGCATATTATTATAATTATTTTATTGGTAGGTATAAACAATGTTAATACATAAATGAATACATATTATTATAATTATTTTATTGGTAAGGTATACTTTTATCTTACGAAAGTTTCGCTACTAAGCTTATTTTATTAGCTTTAATTTACTTTATAAAAATATACCTACTCTTATTGCTTTGTTCTGTAAGGTCACATTAATAATTATATTTGTTATAGACTTCTATAATAGTTTAATAGTTATTTTGTTTAATTACTTGATTTAGATTGTTATGTAAATAACTTTGTATTTTATTTACGATCAGTGTTTAAGCATTTTTAAATTTAAGATTTACTAATATTATTCCTGAATGTGTATTATTAAGAAAAGTTGTTGTAAGAGATATTGAAAACCGTTCTTCTTGTGTAAAAATGAAAATAAAGATTTTCGAAATAAACTAAAATACACTTATTATTTCAAGTACCTATATACCTACTTAGGTTTCTAGGTAGAATCATAATTTCAAAAGCTGGTAGTCAATCTACCTCGGTCAGAATCATCATCATAGTAGTATCACATACATAGCCTTAACCCTCTAGTCGTGATAATGCGTCGTCCCACTGAGCTGCTCTGATTGCATGCCTCCAGTAGACGGCGAGGAGATGAGGCTAGGCGGTGCCAATCCGATGCAGAGATGCCAACTTTGATGACTTGCGTTGCGCAGTCAGTTATTTTCCGGCTCGAGCTACCTACTTGAGTTCAAATGGCTGTCGACTCGAGTTGACTCGACTCGTTAAGCGCTATTTTATTAATGTAAAAATATTTAATCAAGCTGACTCAAGTCAATTTGAGTTAAAAACTCAACTCGCGCAGTTGATTTACTGTTCAGAGCGCGCATCGCTAATGGTGTGTTTATTCGTCCAAGCGCTAATGCCTACGTACCGACGATCATCATCTTCCTGCCCTAATCCTACTCTATGTGGGGTCGGCACAGCATGTTCCTTGGATCATGCTGTAAGAGTTTTGGCTAGTGTTTTAAGACCGGCCGCCTGCCTGACGTCAACCCTCCTTAGGAATACTTGCTTATTGTATCTCATCACGTTGGAGGATACTATCACTTATTCGACTTTTACGACATGCTCGGGGAGACAAGCAGCTGGACGCATTCTATGTTTTTTCTTTACTCCCAGTCCAGCAGAGAAGTACCTACTACTAAGTAATGACTACCGACAATATACCTACTATAATATTCACCTTGCAAATTACATAGGTAGGTACCTGGGCATGTAAACAGATTAATCGATTAACCGACTGATTTTACGTCGGTTTTTCACCGGTCGGTTATTTTTGGGCAAAATAACTTTTGGGTTTTCGGTTTATTTAATGAGTAATAAATAACAAATTCATTTTAAACTACGCCTTGCAGACTTTATTTAGAACGACCATAACAATCCACCTAATGAAATTACAACATAATGCGTTAAAATTGCAAAAATGCAAACAAAAACTCTAGTCTATTGGAATAATTTTGTTGACGTGTGCGTATTAATTTCTTAAAATTCTGTCTTTTTTCCATTTTTTTTTTACAAAGACTTATCGCCAATGAATACCTGAAGTGATACTGCCAGATCTTAGCGTAGCTCAGGTTTCCAAAGCTGTTACTTTAATTAAAAAGATCACAGTTATAAAGGAGTGGCTCAGATATTGCGTGTTTCCAAATCCGTCATCTTTCGAATTGTTAGACGTTATCGGCAGACTGGAGAGTATACTAGAAGTGTAGGGCAAGGTCGCAAAAGTCACTTCAGCAAGAGACGATCGATTTATGATAAACAGTGTTCTGAGAAATCGCACTTTGACTTCTTCTGAGGTCAGATCTACGCTCCAGGACGTTCGACAGGAGTTAAAGAAGCTGGAATAAAGACGTACTTGCCAGCTAGAGGACCCATTCTTACCATAGATCATCGAGTAGCTCGGGCTAACTTTGCTCGCTCATACTAAACCTAGAATGATTATGACTGGGGGAAAATATTGGTGGTGAGTCTAGATTTTGTCCTAAGCCAGATGATAGAAGAAAGTTTGGAGACGACTCGGAGAAAGATACGCTCAGTGTAACACTGTCGGAAGAGAGTTATGGTGGAGGGTCAGGAATGTTATAGGGCGGCATTTGCATAGGGGCACGTACGGAGTTGCACATCGTAGACAATGGATCCCTGACTGCGACGCGGTCGGTACGTAAATGACATCTTAGAACCGATTATCATGCCCTTCTTAGGTTAGATTAAAAATTAGACTTTCTGATCAGGAAGCCCTTTGCCCCATTCATCGGAGAGAATTTTCAATTAATGCAGGAAAATGCGCGGCCCCACATTGCAGCGATAGTTTGGGGGTATTTTCGAAATTGACGTTTTGACGTAGCCGTGCCGTGACAATCGCCAGACTTAAAACCCATCGAACATGTTTGGGATAAGCTCAGAAAACAAATAAAACAGCGGGATCCAGCACCAACTAATATAGGAAATCTTAATGGGCCCATGGAAGAAGAGTGGAATCGAATACAACAAGATTTTATTGATAACTTAATCAAAGGCATGCGGAGAAGATTGCAGGCAGTTTAAACAGCTAGAGGGGGTAACACCAAATACTGAATGTGCCCAAACACTCGACAAAAAATCCCTGTAATGTCATAACACAATCACATTTTCAATGTGATGATAGAAGAGTTAATTCTCCAAAAAATTTTTTTTGCTATTTCTGTTGATTAGTCTTGTGTTTTTTACTGAAGTCTATTTTATTTTCATTCGAAATGCTAAAATTAATAAAGCGCTTAATATAATTTCACTACTTACCTACATACAAAAAAAAAAATGTTTCATTTCCGATTTATCTCTTTTTTGTTCCGTTCCTCTAATTATGTCCATGAGTGTATTAGGACTAATTCATCATGTAGTTGAATTTTAATACTTTATTCGAGTAAAAGTGATTTATACGTACCGAATTTTTAACTTTAACAAGTTAATAAGATAATTTTTATAAAAATTTATGGTTTTATTTTGTCCTAAGGCATCTATATAAAAAACTCGAAAAAAAACCGGTTAACCGGTTATTGAAAAAAAAAACCGAAGACCTGGTTTTTTTTTAAACAACCTGGTTTTTACACGCCCTAGTACCTACCTACTACTGATGGAATTTGAGGATGGTAGAATAAAATCGGTCAAGTGCGAGTCGAATTCGCACACGAAGGGTTCCGTACCATCGTAGGTACATCGTCGTTGTAGTGCGAGAATTCATTATGTGACAATTTTATCCAAAATGAGTTATGGATGTCAAAGTATTTTAAACCCATTATACATAATGGGTACAATGTACCTTGTAAGAAAGTAAAAGCGCTGTTTTGTTTTAAATTTCGGTAAATATATAAGAATGTCAAAAGTACTTATCTGCTTGTTGAGCTAAAAATCATTCTACGAAAAAGTTCTAAGGGTACCTACATAAAGTAATTTATTTCAATCGTTTTACTAACATTTTTTCAACTAACTGGGGTTGCACTGCTCATTAAAGTCATTTTGCTTGTATTTTATTTTTTGAACTAACCTTTACACACTTGACATTAGTCACTGATCGCTAAAGCTGTACCAAGAATAATTACTTAAGTAACACGGAGAGTTGATTAAGTAACCAAATAATATTTAATTGAGTATTCTAGAATTAACTAACTTACTTTTTACTATGTATCTCAGTTACCGTAAAAATATATACATAATTTATCGAACGCTAGGGTGTATGTCAGAGGTCTGTCATACGTATGTCAGAGTAATTAAAATATCCATATTTTGTTCATGGAAATCATTTTTGTAACTATAAGCCATAATGAGTTACACCAATTTCAAGATCAAAAAAACTTTGAATGCGATTATCTCATAACTATCTTTTTGCACTTAATTAGTTCTCCCACCACAACAACGACATGTACTTTTTAAACTTACGCTAATCTATGTACTTTTTAAAAAAATAAATGTTTCTTGTACGGGCTCCCCTTTATTTTTAAAATTTGTTATAGCGGCAATAGAAATACACTAAAAATTTTTACTCTACCTATTACAGTTCATGAGATACAGCCCTCTGACAGATAGATGACCAGACAGATGGACAGCAGAGGCTTAGTTATAGGGTCCCGTTGGCACCCTTGGGGGATGGAACCCTAAAAAATTAAACTACTTAACTTTAAAGCAAAGTTTTATTAGGTTATAAAAGTAATTATTATGCTACAAAGCTAACAGTGAGTAATAAGAGTTAAATATTTTTCGCAATGCACAATGTTCAAAAAAAGTATAGTAACTTTATATCTATATTATTATGGTCTACACATTCATGACTTCTTCAGCTTATAATTTCCTCTGACACATGACTTTTATGCATCTCTAGAATCTATAGAAATGGTCGTGCTGCTGATGCACACCAAAACTGAAACAGGTTCAATATGTTGAAAGTTGTATACTCAAGTTGGAATGGAAAACATAGCAATGTGGACACACCCTTATTACAATATGTATTACAACTGACAAAAGGTAATCTAACTATCATCATATAAAAGTTTAGTATGTGTTAGTAATTCTGTCATGATTATTACTTTAAACAAGTAAATAATTTCAGTGTATTGAGAGTCACAAGTAAAGTTAGTTAGCTTTAGTTTCACTTTGTTCTTTCCGCAGTTGCACCATTTCTCTGATATTATCTTCGCTTTCCTTCAGGTTTTTTTCCAGATACTCTTTATTGTCATTTAAATCCTTTATCAAGATATCCAATTCTACTTTACGGTCTTCAAATCGTTTTCTTAGTTTCTCTACATCTCTTTTTAGAAACATTCTGCCCACAGCTTCATAAGTTTTCGTTCCTTCTGTTACAGAGGCCATCCCAAGTGAATTTAACTGAACCTGGTCTAGTAAACGAGTCAAAGCGGACTTTTCTGTGTCGATTTCATGGATTTTCTTGCTGGTTTCGATCATTTTTACATGTAATTCTAAAAATGCTTTTTTTAGTTCGAGGTCCACTGGTTTAGACATTTTTTACTTTACGAGATCTTGTAGTAGTCTGATTCGTGTAAACGAATAGTAGAATTTTAGAAAAAAATAGTTTACTTGTTTTATCTCAATTTGGTTGGACAGACTCACAATTTTTATCTTCCCAAAAAGTAAAGCGCAAAATATTGAGGTTAATTTTATTATCAGCACCATACAATTTCTAGTACCTATCTCTATAATCTGTGGTAGGTAAGGTGATGCTGAAAGTGTTAAACAGAAAATTTTAATGCAAAGAAATCCTCTATGGTGTCAATTGGCTCTATGGCTGCCATTATTACCGCCAGTATTTTTGTATGACCAAACTCAGAATCTGATTTAGATATAATAAAATTTCAGGAGTTGTAGAAGCCTTTGATCTAGACTACCTACGTAAAGTAAGATCATTAATTTTTCAAAACCATCAAGCTAGCGATTTATTCTTCCGTGGAATTACTGATGTAGTTTTTTTTAATCACAAAATGCATCTAGATACCATAGACAACAACAAACAATGTTCGGTCTCTTTCTTTTTCCTGACAGCTCTTTCTGTTTCTTGTCTTGAGGGTCTTGCTTGAATGTGACATGGCGTCCATCAAGTTAAATCACGGCCTTCTGTAAAACTGTTTTACATGACAGTGGTCTGAATTTGCAATTTCTTAGTGAGGCCGTTACAAATCGTACATTTGCATTGATGGTAATGCATGCAAGGAAACCTCTAAAGCGAATAAGCGATGGGTATGATATGGCTTCTGAATTCAGATGCTTCGGCTTACCTGCTCGGCCCGTACCTATCTATGGCGGTCGCCGATTTAGTTTTTCTGTAATTTCATTTTATGGAAGACATAACTTTTGTCTAATTTCAGGTACTTCGAGAAGCATCAAGCCCATTCGTATCAGGTAAGAACTAAATCAAATGTTTGTTTCTAAGCAAATCGGCACCTGTCTATGATGATGGTACTTACCTACTACCTATGGCTTGCAATTACTTCTACGTAGGTACTAAAGGCTCCTGACTATTGTTTTCCTGTTTTGATTGACTATTCCATGCTTCGCATTATCACAGAGATAAGGGTAAAATCTCTATTGGATGTGACAACAATACATTGAGTATTACAGCCCTCTAGCAATTTACATGTCCTAGTTTACCATTACATACTATCAATAAATATATTTACTTTAAAGGTAAATAGGAACTTATAATATATACACTTCACCCAATCAGACTTTTTATATAAATCAATAAAACAGTATTGGCGCCTAAAATTATTCCTTAATGTTATTTTTACTTTGATAAGTATTGTACGCATATGTTTCTGTGGACAGAAATATAACTCAAAGAGTGACCGAAGAGCCACCAATGATTATGGATCTTCAGACAACCGCTACACACTGCTTCGTTCCCCAAATGGCAATGTCACTTCACATGGCCATGGCACACACACAGGGCAGTCCAGTCATGGCCACCACCACTATGGGCACATGGCTGATGATAGAGGATATGCGACACCAAGGAATTCCTATCCGCAAAAAAGTTCCGAAAAGGAGAGAGATAGAGACTACAAATCCTCTAGAAATAAGTACACAGGTAAGTCATAATCACAATAGGTAGGCAGATTCTTTAAAAACTTTAAGAAATCCAAATATATTGAGACGGTAACTTAATAATTATACTTAATTGGGCAGGCCACGTCTGTCGCATGTCGGATGCGTTATGGGCTAAAGCCACCACGCAGTGGACGCCTCTAAACGGGAAATGACCTCGCGGCAGACCACGGCGAAGATGGAGGGATGAAATTGATGCCTACTTAAAGGCCTGGCCCACAGTGGCCCAAAACAGGGATGACTGGGAGAAGGAAGGGAGGCCTTTGCCTGCAGTGGGACACTACAGGCTATAATAATAATAATATAAAACTAAACGTAATATAATAAAACATCATTAACACAAAATAAAATTTACAAAAGAAACTCAGAACTAAACTTTATTTAAGTAGGTTCCCTCAAATCAAATACAATTGAATACATAACAGTATGAAAATTGCAATCAAATCTAAAATACAAAATTACCCTTACAGCTAATGCATTACTAATTTAATTATGTACATAATGCTGTTAATAAATAAAAAGAAAATGGCAAGTTAAACTTCATTTACGAGTTGATTGGATTGGATTGGAACAAGCTGAGCAACCCAAATCATACTAATCACACTGTCATTATATTCCTTACCACACATAATTACAGAAAGTGTCCGCTCACCAAAAGAACGTACTAAGGAAATTGAACGCGAACGCAGTAATCATGAACGAAATGCGAGCCAAGAGAAAAAGAGCAGTAGAAGTAGTGGTATGAACCCCAGCGCCAGCAGAAGTAGTAAATACGATAAGCGCAGTGCGCCGGGAACCAGTATTCCGCCTGGCCACGAGTGGTCTGAACACATCAGCTCACATGGCAAAGTGTATTACTATAATTGTTTGACTGAAGTGTCACAGTGGGACAAACCAAGAGATTTCGACTTGAGAAGGACATCATCCAAAGATTCGTCATATTCATCCAGAAGCAGTAAGTATTAAGCTCTGCTAAAAAGTTTTCGTAAATCCAGTCCCTAATTCATTTAGTACACAATTTTATTAGGAAATACAATTTGTAAAGATTTTACTAATAATAATTATTTTTCTTCATAGACCGTGATAAGCGATCAAGATCCAGATCAGACAGACGGGAGTCTGAGAAATCTAGTAAAAGGAGCAATAACACCTCTGACAGATACTGGAACAGTAGCCGCGACGAGGAGATTCACGATAGAACTAGACCAAAACACATTGCAACCCACGATGGAAAAGGTAGGCAAAGTACGTAGCCTTTTTGTTTTATTTTTCTTATTCTGAACATACTTGTATATTGACATTGTATATTGACGGCCTCGGTGGCGTGGCGGGTGATTGCTCGGCAGAGGCCAAGAGGTGCGGGTTCGATTCCCGCTGCGGAAGAAATGTTTGCATGATCTGTAAATATTTCTTCCGGGTCTGGGTGTTGTGGTACCATTGTACTCGTAGTTTCTGATACCCACGACACAGGGAATCCTAGTGTGGGGTCAGGACTATGTATGTGACTGTTGGGTGTTATTTATTTATTATTATTATATAAACTTTATTAACAGAAAGAAACTTACAACTATTACAAATATAATTTACAAAATACAAAAGAAACAGTCGGGCTATCTAAAGGCCATTGCAAACGGTCTATAGATAGCTCACCTGATCCAGCTCATCATTATTATATTGAACACACTATTTGCTGGACTGGGAGTGAACATAAAACAAAGCGTCCAGCTGCTTCTCTCTCTGAGCATGTCGTAAAAATCGACCAAGGAGTAGTATCCTATGCAACATGATGGATTTATATGGGCGATTGGCCGATGACCTGTCGCTATGGTTCAGCACATCCATCTTGGGAATCTTGGATCAGGAGTGGCTGCAAGGCAAGTTTTCTTATGATTACTTGTGGCTCTGCCTACCTCGTTAGGGATGCAGGGCTGATAATATGTATGTACTAAACAATGATGGAGTGGTCTGTTTGTCCGCTACATGTAGTCAGCTTATTTTATAGTAGCTGACCCCGCGAACTTCGTACCGCCTTATTTATGAATTAATAATGCATATTTTCAAATGTTTCATTATTCAGTTAAATTACTCGGGGCGGAGATAACTTCAACAAATCAAAAATCATGAAATCAGTCCAGCTAGAGGCCCTCACCCAGAGTTATTTTCGCATTTATAATATGAGTATGGATTTGGGTCATTCTCATTTTTTTTTATGTACAGTTACAGCTGTGGATGTCCCTACCATGGATCTAAATATTATTTTAAATATTAAAAAAAAATGCTCAAGTTATAATGAATTTATTTAGGTGAAGTGAAAGTGATTAGAAAGAGTATTTAGATCCATGGTAGTGACTTCCACGTCTGATCATAAAAAAATAAGAATGACCCATTTAGGTATGGGATCAAGGATGCAATTTGATAAGTCCGTTTTTTCAGAAGGGCAGTCAATGCAAGACATGGATATATCTCCGGACCGCAGCACGCCCATCTCTGAGAAGTCGTTCGGCGCGCGCGAGGCCTTGGCGCACGCCGCGCGCCGAGCCCCTGACGTGCCACCTGTTGTTGTGCTCGACAACTCCAATCAGCCTGTGAGCTTCACCCACACCATCCTCCAATACTACCAAAGTTTATACACCACCAGACACATCATAACTTAATCGCGACTACTGCGACTAACATGAAATATAGTTTATTTAGTACAATCTGTTAAGGATCACTTGGAGACGTCGAGAATAATGTCTCACGGCTGGCAACATTCAAAACATCCGTACTTAGCGTGGCCGTGAGCGGCAGTAGAGGACAGCCTACTAAAGACATCCACGGCAGAGGCCGCTGTCCGTCGCGCTTAGCTTGAGGAGATGATGATTTAGAATTTAGATCAATGACCTGTGATAATGCTACGTCTTCCCTAGGTCTTCTCGTCTAATTTTTAGCAGAGTAAATACTAATAATAACACCTAACAGAACAATGACATACATAGGCAAACTGTGGGCGTTTGTGGTGTTCACTTTGCTTAGTGTAGTTCAGCCTGTTTATGAATATTATTGTGTTTTGTAGAGCGGGTCACTACTGGCGGCAGCGTTGCCGCGCATAGTGTCGTGCGCGGCGCCGTCGGCCGCGGCCGCGACTGAGGCGGCCGAGTCGCCGTGCCGCGACGCCGGACCTCCCACGCCCACGCACTCGGAGAATACCGACCCGCATGCGCCGCCGCTGCACCTCGACACGCCGCTGCCTCGCAAGAGTAAGACCTTGAGGGTTCAAAAGGCCATTATATGAATCGGCTGCTGAATTGATTTGCGTACAATTCACCTGCAATACGGACCGTTTTACGAAAATAAGAGAAATTGCTAAGGATCTGCTACGAATTCAGGAAATGAATTTCTTTAGGTGAATTACTCAGTGGTCATTTTAGACCCGTTTTACACGGTCGCTAAAGACCGCGACAGCGCGACGTGACACGACGCTCCGCCGCAACGGGTTAGATTCAACCATTACTTAGCACTCACATTCCTTTAACGTCATTAAGAAACTTACGCGTCTCGGTCTATTCGTGTTGAAGTAAAGGTCAAATCAAATCAAATCAAATATTTATTAAATAAATATTCGCCTGTTATGTAATAATCCAAGACTCGACAGTATGTAGTGCAATGTATGAGTGTATGTAGTCAAAATCAAATCTTATGTTGTTATTATATCTTATCTTATCTTATATCTCAGAAAGGCTACACTTTGGTGAATTTTTCACCAAAGTGCAGCCTTTCTGAGATATTTGCATTTAATCATTGAATTATTGCTATAACATTTTGTCCAACTATTTCGCAGCCACCGATAAAACTGGCCAGACTAGACCCTTCATTACCGGGTCTAGCTGTTACGATAGTGCACAAAGAGGATGTTTCTTTCTCGAGTCGAATCCGCATACGAAGGGTTCCGTACCATCGTACATGTACAGTACATAAATGTTTCTTGTATGGACCCCCTTTTATTATTTCATTAATTTTATTTTTATTATTTGTTGTTAAAGCAGCAATAGAAATACACACTGTGGAAACTTCAACTCACGTTCATGAGATACAGCCCGCTAACAGACGGACATCGGAGGCTTAGTAATAAGATCCCATTGGCACCCTTCGGGTAAATTAATCAAATAAATAAATAACACTCACACCCAAATATTATTTTAAACGCAAGTATCTCAGAAAGGCCCGCACTTTGATGAATTTCTATAGAATACGTTTTGATTCTCATTATTTTTACTATACAATGGTACCAGTTTTAGTTTGATGTCAAAAATTTGATATACCAAATATGTTACATGTTCTTTCATTCCTTTCCAGTTGTGTACCAATGGATTTTTCTGTGTGAAAAATTTATGTGCACTATACCAGTACTCTCAAACGGTGAAGGAAAACATCGTGAGAAAATCCGTGACTTAGTCAGCTCCGCACGTATTGACCATGTCTTTCCTGTGGACAAGGCCGACTAAGCTGAGAGGATGATATAGGTGCTGGGCAAGCCTACTCCATCTTAATTCGTCCCGGGCACAACAGCGTCTCGTTTTGAAGGTAAAAAGTTGCCTCCTGACACTGTATAAATCATCTACTATAGATGGTTGAAGGCCTTAGTTTTTTCTTTCATTCATTTTCAATAAAAAATAGATTTAGTAATTGGTATTTAGGTACGAGTTTGATTAATAAGGACCTCTCAATGATAAAAACTTCCTCCATTTTGCTCCAAGTGTCTCTATTGTTCGCTTTGTTAGCCCTGTTTTCGCCTGCTGTTTTATTTAGTTTGTATAACCATCTCTCTCTTGGTCTACTACAAATGGCTATCGCTACTACAAAAGGCTATGGCTAGCGCTATCTAAACCATTCAAAAACCCACACAAACCCTCTTGCGAGAGCTCGAATGGCAACCCGCAGCGACATCAAGCGGTTTAAAATGAGCTATATTTTCAAAATAAATATGTTTGTGCCTCAATCACGCCCAAGCGGCTGAACGGATTCAGATAAAATTTGTTACAGAGGTAGATTATACTCTGGAATAGCATATAGGCTACTTTTGATTCTTGAAATCTACCCCAAAAATTAAACCAATAGATGGCGTTAGGTGTATTGAAAATCTCGTAAAACTGGATTTAATTCCGTATTGTCTATTAACTGTGTTGTGTATTAACTGAGTCCAACATCGGATCTGGTTAATACGGTTTTATTACATGTATAACGTACGAAGTCGTGGGCAACAGCTAGTGGCGTATAAAGAAGTAAAAGAGACCTCATTGGAGAGGGATAACGGAGGAAAACTGCATCATTGCACCGACAAGAGCTACTAGCTCTTCAGTTGAATGATAATGAAAGGAGTTTAAATGAGTTATAAGGTGCATGCGTTGTTGCAGTGGAGTGCCTTGGCAGCTACTCGTCCGTGGTGGGCGGCACGCTGCAGCCGGCGGCGGCGCCGACGCTGACGCCATCTTTACAGAACTACGTGCGCGCAGACCTCACGGCGCACGTCACCGGCTGGCCCGCCGACATACTCGACAAACAGGTACATTACACAAACTCTAATCTAATAGTAGAGTGTTTACCTAGGCAGCAAACAACTATATTTAAGGCAGAGCGCAGCGAAGGGTTCGGATTCAAAGTAAGTGTCTCCCGAGGTGGACACTACTTTTTATCACCCTCTATGAGAAAATGAGTAAGATTAGTGCAACTTATGAATAAATAATAAATAAATAACACCCAACAGTCACATACATAGTCCTGACCCCACACTTGGATTCCCTGTGTTGTGGCTATCAGAAACTAAGAGTTTAAACTCCTACAGAACGCAGCGGATAGATAAAAAATACATTCAATAATTAGAAGGAAGTTTGAAACCTAGTGCCTGGCAAACCTAGTGCTAATGAACCAGACCAGCAAATATTTCAGAGTTCTTTATCCCGCTTGCTGAACTTGTATTAATGGCTGGTTGTTTTTCAGGCTAACAAATTTACAGAAGAGGCGTATCAGCTGGGCTGCCTTCAGTGCACTCGGGTGTCCGCCGAGCTTAAGTGCTCGCGCTCGGTTGTGCGCCAGACCGAGATTCAGGCCACCTTGCAGGAACAAAAGTATGTCACTATCCATTCGGATTTATTGTGCTCATACGCGATTGTGCACACACCTATGTAAATTCACCACGCAAACTGTCAAAAGTCTAACATCTATGTTAAGTCTTGTCTAAGCTGTATGATGTTTGGGATGTACTCACTGTTAGACAATACTTTATCCTGCAAACAGTTCTTAAAAAGTATTCTCAGACTAGCTCTGACCCGAAAAAGGTGAAAAACAAATGTAGGAAGGGTACTGTCTGCCGTACCAGAACTTTCCGAACTACTATGTCCCACAAGTTTTTCTGTTTCCTCGGCACTTATACAATAAGATAAATGGTTTAATTTCTGTGTATCCACTAGTCAAAGCAAAGTGTAAAATAGCGGTCACTAAATGGCTAAGATCGCTAGACTATAAACAGACTGAGGACTTACTAAACCCCCTAGACTAGTCTCCATTTAAATATACCCACCACTCATATCACTATCCTCTTAACTAAGTACGCGTATATAGTCAAACACACCCTAATACACACACACTCAAACACTCACAAAGACACACACACACACACACACACACACACACACACACACACACACACACACACACACACACATATATCGATTGAACTTTAGTAATCTTGGTTGCTCTTGTTATAGATTAGTCTACCTTTATTTCTTTATTTTTTTACTATTCATTCTTTCCTACATACCTACCTAATTAATTTTTTTGTGACTATTTTGCACTATCCGCGGAGTGGGGCACTGGTGACCTGTAACACAGGTGTCAAACCTACCACAGGCACCAGTCTCTCACAAAACAGGTTTTGCATAAACTTCTGTTACCATTAACTTAAATCCTACTACTGCATAAACAAACCTATGTGAGAGAAAATAAATAAAGATTTTATTAATATTATTATTATTATTAATAAATATTAGCAGCTATTAGCAGCTATCTATAGGTTGTGGAAAATTAGATAAGGTGTTGTTACTTTGTTGAAGCATCTGCTGCAGTTTGAATTAGTTTTAAAGGATTGATTGTGTGTTGTCAGGATAATGTACCTGCGGCAGCAGATCTCGCGGCTGGAGGAGCTCAAGTCGCAGAACTCGTTCATGTCGGATGAATAGGACAAGTGGCGGGGGGCGCAGCCTGCTGCCGCGCCGCCCGCGCAGTCGCCTGCCTCGCCCGCCAACCCGCGAGACATGTTCCCCACCCACTCACCCTACTCTCCCAATCTATAAAGCACACACAGAATTACTTCATTCCGTTCTCTGACTAAAGTGTTGTGTGATTTGGATGTTAATTATTAAGAATTGAGCGGCGTAAAACTGTTCGCTAATCCGCGATTTGTATGCAATAATTAGTAGTTGGACTTGCGTCATTAAAATGTATTTTTTGATTATTTTCACTTATCATGGATGTAGTGTAAGATGCTGATGATGCGTGATTCTGTGCAGTTTTGATGTAAGTAGGCTAATTAGGAGTGCGAGTACGAGTGAGTGCGAGCGTCGCCTTGGCGCTGCTCTCGCTGATCACCAGCGATGGGCGAAGATACCTGTCTCATTAGTTCCACATAGAGGGCGCCGAATGTATGTAGCAGATAAACTCAATAGCAATAAGATTTTGCTGTTAAATATTGTACTTTTATTTGTTCAAAAAACAACAAAGATAGGTAATGAAATTAGTGTATCTAATTTATGATTTAATTAAGAGACATGAAAACTAGTTGAAACATGATTCAAAGTATTCTGACCAAGTTTGATTTATATTCCTGAAGCAAAGCTGTATTTTTAAAGAAATACTTCTTTTTGCTGAGCTGAGATGACATACAGAATACATTTCTGTAATCTGTAAATTAATTTCATAGAAAAACAGAATAAAAATATTAGACAGATTACAAACACAGTGCCCTCAGCTTAAAAGTCATTGGCAATATTGCTTATTTAATAACAATTTAACATAAATTCCTTTGTTATTTTAGTCTCTTGCCTACATTTGAAGGTAGGATTTTGTGAGTTTGTTGTCTGTTACCATTTAGTTGGACTTTTTACTGACTGTAATACGAGTAGTGTTTCTGGGAAATGTTTTGTTCATTGTGGGCGCTACAGTAGCTGAACATAAAACAAGTGGTCTATTTAATTTTTTCTATTTTCTTTGTTAACTTTTGTGTAAGATTGATCATATAAACTTTGTAATTATAACTATGAGTCAATTTATGTTATTTTTTTGACAGTGTGTAAGGCTACAGTGTTTTTAATGTGTTTATTGTAAATTAAATGGTAATATTACCATAATATTTTCCTAGCAAATTTAGTTGTATAGTTTTAAGTGATTCCGTGGGTGTGTAAGTTGTGTTGGCAGTCTGTCGGCGACGTGTCTTACAAGCGATCAATCATTGTATGTGAAGTTTGTTTACTCACAGGCCTTTTATATAATATTAGTAATCTGAAATTCATATATAGGGTATTAGGTTGTTCTGTTAAAAATATATAATCTGTTATATTTAACGGAATAAATAATAATGCTTTGTAATGCCAGGTTTATGAAGACACTGTTATTTGGGGAGGATGAACAGATTCTCTCTTGTGAGGTCTACAAGCAATATGTAATCGTTACGCTGAACTAGCACCGTCGGCGTCCGCACTGCACGACGACGGTCCTAGGTCATGTTTTCACTTCATGCAGTTGGAGGGGTAATCAATTAATGTAGAGGCAGATTGTGCCTCTTAGGTGTATTTACTTACTTTAATAAGTTCTTTATCTTGTCTTTGTGAGTTTTCTAAATTGGATTTGTAATCATTTAATTTTGACTATTATTTCCCCATTAGTGAGTGAGGCATTAATTGGATGAAAGCAGTAGCAGGGCTCAATCTGTGATTAAGTTGAACCTTCCAGTGACAACTCACTAAGTTAGCAACTATTGTATCATACAGTTGCGATTATGTCAAGTGTTCAATATTCAAGCAATGCATAAATAAGCAATTTATAGAATAACTGTGATATTCATTCAATTTCACAAATAATTGTTCATTCAGCTCTGTGTGGAGATCATAATTATAATATAGTTAGGAGTGCATGTTGTGTACGATTAATTTAATTGTGTGATGTTAGACGTTGAGTTGAAACGCAGTACAGTATTGTATATCATCATTTTCCTGCCCTCATCACCACTAGGTTGGGTCGGCACACCATGTTTCCCTCCTCCATCTTTTCCTATCATTCATCTTCAGTATTATTTATAAACGGCATGACTTGTTTCTAGGACCCTTAAGGCTGCTGTTATGAAAAGTTGTTCTTAGGAGATACGGGCTCAATTTTGATATGAATAAGAACTCCAAAATCTTTTTTTTTTAAATTCAATTTGGTTCATCAGATGCAGTCCGCTGATAGACAAACGGACGGACGGACAGCGGGGGCTTAGTAATAGGGTCCCGTTGGCACCCTTCGGGTTCGGAACCCTAAAAAGAGCTAATGACTCCTAAGACATTTTTCCTGTGTCTCCCATGGTTTCGTATTTTCTTTCCCCATACTGTCCCGGTTTAAATACCCTTGTTTTATAATCTGTAATATTGTTTAGTAGGGATGTATGGTAGGTATGTATGTACGCGGGACGTTGTAGCGACGAGACTTCGCACGTCTGTCGCGTCGAGCGAGCGTTAAGCAGAATTTCTTATTGTACGCGTTTGCTTTTCCAATCGCCCGCCGTAAAATTAGCTTAATATAAGAAAAACAACTACGATAAGACAATGTCTCCACTCAGAGCTCAATTCAAATTATACATTATAAAACTATTTATATGACTGTGTTTCACTATTTGTTCAATTTAAAATTAAATAAATCCGTTGATAAACAAACCTATGTAGTATATTTTGTAAACCTGTTAGCAGCGCGCCCCGGCTTGGCACGGATATTTAACAAAAATTTGATTCTCCCGTACTCCAGTGACGCCTACATCGCATTATGGTGCTACCTAGCTAGGTACTCGAATACCTACTTACATTTTTAAACTCGTGATATCTTTACCCGAACAAAAATAGCCTATGTGTTAATTCAGCATAATGTACTATGTATATTCCAAGTTTCATTCAAATCCGTTCAGGCGTGATTGAAGCACAAAAATCCAAACTCACAAACTTTCACATTTATAATATAGGGATAGGATTTATTTTGATAAGGATTAATACCAAGGGACAAAATAAAGAGCCTTTTCCAGCGCCGGCATTTCAATTAAATTTTTAAAATAAAAGAACACTTATTGTGACATAACTATAATAGCTAGACATTATGCTGTCCCCACACTTTGTAGATAATGATGTGTTCTGCAAAGTCGTTATTTGGTTCTATCAATAGTTTTCGTAGCGCACGCGATTTAAGGAATTTTTTAGGTAATTTTTTTACACCTCTGGTTTTATTATTGGAGTTTTAGTAAGGATCCCTATTTTTTTGAAAATATAATATAGCCCATGTCACCCGGGGATAGTGTAGCTTACCAACAGTAAAATAATTTTTTAAATTGGTCCAGTAGTTTCGGAGCCTATTCAATACAAACAAACAAAAACAATTAGTGTAGATACCCAATCCAAATCGTTTGACTTCGTGCAATGACTCAGTCGATATATTATTATGGTTTGTCTATTTCTACCACAGTTTCCGATGGATAAAGAGCCAGAACCTATATTTGGCCTGTAAGAATTTCTCCAGCTGTTGGGGTATCTGCTTGTGACATGGCTATTGGAGTAGATATTAGAACAGATTCGGTACTTCGATCCAGCTAGTCCTGATGGGAGCTCACATCAGGACTAGTTAACTATTGGCTATCCGTTGGTTATTTCAACGAATTACGTTTTTTTCTTAACTGTGGTGCAGGCTACTTTATTGTAATTGAAACAAAAAAGATAACACGGCTTGAGAAATTTCAAAACCTACTGAATGGTGCCAAGAAGTATCCTACCCTACGCGATCAAAACCGTTCGGGCGGGTCTATGATGATGATATCTAAGATATATTTTAGATAATACATTTATGGCTACAAAAGTTCAATCGTAATCATAAAATTAAGCTCGAGAGTTTCATTAATCTAGCTCATAATATGATACGTCATTGGATCATGGATGCCATCAGTCAGAAAGTGGTTAAAAACAGATTAAAAATGATAATTTCAAATGTCAAACGATGAGAATACCGAGAATACCGAGAATAGGGTACCTACATTGAGGCCGATACCTGCCGTATCAATCGAACCGCCCGCCCGCGCCGCGCCGCCCCAGCAGTTGCCAGTCAATCGCTTAGTTGCTCCGAGTCCGTCGCACAGTCAGTTCACTCATCAAATAATCACTCCGTTTTAATCAGTTGTCGAGTGCGACTCGTCGTGTTCGGTTGTGCTGGTGAAGTGAATCTTTTTTTGTTAAAAGTTTGCTATTTACTGAAACAAAGGTAGCACGCATAAACCGCAATTTTGTCTGTTCAAAATAAAGTAAAGAAAAGCGGAGAACGAGGAAGGTAAGTTAATATCTGTTTATTGTTTTAGAGAGACTATAAAACACAGTTATGTAGAAAGTTAAAAAAATAAATAAATAAAATCACTTTATTTCAAGCATCTTAGTACGCGGACGTTTTTTAAAATTAACTCTTTAAATTAAATTTTGTGACGAACCCTTTTAGACTTTATATTATTATTTTTAGGTATATTTTAACAATCTCGGCTTCTATGAGAGCGGGCATTATAAACAATGGGCACGGGCCTAAGCCAAGTGCGCATTGGTACATCAGTTGAGAGATCAGTTTGCAGAAATTTGCGGACAATTCTACAAGTATTCAGAATTACTGCTTTTTGTAATAAGACAAATATGTGTTTGGGTAGATCAATAGCGCGAGTGACTGAAACAGTTGTTTAGGAATAACACCGGTGGAAGACAACATTATGGGAATAATGGAAACTTTGTCTAGTTTTCACATTCGGGTTATTTCGTTTTTTAAATCAATATACTTTGAAAGCTTTATTATTAGGAACCTGTAGTGTCCCACTACAGGGCAAAGACATTGCTTTCTTCTCGCCAGTCATCCCTGTGGACCAGTCCTTTAAGTAGACATCAATCTCGTCCCTCTTTATCTTCGCCGTGGTCTGCAGCGAGGTCGTTTTCCGTTCAGAGGCGTCCACCACGTGGTGACTGTGGTCCATAACGCATCCGATATATGGCAGACGTGGCCCGCCCAATCCCATTTTAAACTACCCGCGTCTTTCTATCCGATATCCGCGATTTGTGTCGTGGAGCGCAGTAAACTGTTGCATACAGGATCTGCGAGTTGGACTCCCAGTATACCTACCTACTGCGCTCCATGACTCGCTGGCAAACCCCGAGACTTAGGTACCTACAGTAAAATATTGAGGCTGATTAAGTAAATTACTTTAAATAAGTATCTAATCATTGGCGCCCTTTCTTTGCACACCTTTCTTATGTTGAGACTACAACGCTGAGATGGGTAGGTAGGTACCTACTTACCCGGTAATAATTCGAACTTTGGGTTTATAATCTTGAACATTTCTGAAAATAAATGATAATACATTGTATGCTTTTAACTTAATTTTAGTATCGTTTTAAAAGTTCCTAAAAGACACATTACCACTATGGTACCACTGGTACAGTCAGCGTCGAATTGATATGAGCGTCTATAGTAGTCGAAATGATCTGAAAAACATAAAAGCAATTTGATATACGCAGTTCGAATCATCATATTGTTGTACCTATCATCTTCCTGCCCTTATCCCACTCATTGCACTTAGGTATTTTATGATCGGCTGCCTGCCTGACGTCAACCTTCCTTGGGAATACTTGCTTATTGTATCTCATCCCTTACTGTTGGATACTATCCCTTAGTCGACTTTTACGACATGCTCGGGGAGAGAAGCAGTTGGACGCATTCTATGTTTTTTCTTTACTCCCAGTCCAGCGAAGAAGTGTGCAAACTCTTTTGAGTGAATACTTGAAATTCCTTTGAGAGCTTTGTTTGCTAAGATAACTTTGAACACCCTGACTGCTCATATAAATATGAAACAATGAGTAGTAAGATATTTTAAACACTATTATTTTAACACTTGGATTCGAACTGCGTATATCAAATTGCTTTTATGTTTTTCAGATCATTTTGATTACTCTAGTCGCTCATATCAATTTGATGCTGACTGTACCTATTCAGTGTTTTTTTTTACTGGGACATTGTAGGGAAATCCGAAACCAGAAGAGCTACAGCAAAATTGTCGTAAGAACCATTTGCTCTTTTTTGTGAAAACAATTTTGGCATAGTGATGTATATGGTCAAGCGTGAGTTGACCATGAAAATGGATTATGCTGGCATAATTGTTTTAATGCTAGTAAACTCGGTTACTTGTAAGGATCATTTCATTGTAATTGGAAGAAAACCGAGACAGAAAATTTTAGTCAAATTTAATAATTATGTTTTTATATACTATGACAGTATGAGGAAATCGGAGGCTATAGGAAATTGAGGAAAACTTTCTAAGGAACCATTTTGCCTTTTTATGTGAATACCATTTTGGCATCGTAATTTTTTTGGTCGAGCGTGGGTTGCCTATAAAAAAGTAATAATTTGTTGACAATATTTTTTTGAATGCCGAACGATTCAGCTTCTTGTAAGAATCATTTAATTGTAACGGAAGAAAAATAACGGTAGAAATTCGATCGGCATTAAAAAATACTATCACGTAAAGGCAAAAAAAGTTTATCATGGGCAACTCACGCTGGATCAAAAAAATACTATGTTAAAATTATGTTTACATAAAAAGACCTAATAGTTCCTTAGAAAATTTTCCTCCATTCCCTATGGCCTCTGATTTCCAGGTTTGAAGTCAATAAGCATTGATACATTTTTTGCAATCGTCACTTATTTTCATGACCAATTCGCGCTTGGCCAAAAAAAAATACTATGCTATTTATTACCACTAGAGCCAATGGTTCCAAAGACAGTTTTCCTGTATATCTTCTGATTTCTTCAAATGACCCAGTTAAAAAAATACTCTAAGTATATACTTTATCATACACATTTGTAATGAAAGGAAACTTATCTCAAAAAAATATTTTTCAATCCTCTTGCTCAAAAAGCCTGTCATTGTAGCTTATAAGAGCGGGATCGAATAGCATATTTGCCTCTAGGGGAAAAAAGATTTTTTTAAGGTGTATGAGGCGAGTGTGTATGGTACCGTTTGAAGGGGAAGACCTTTGCGCACGTACCTGGGCCAAATCGGCGACGTTTTGGAAAAGGGCCAGGTCAAGAGTACTCTAAACCGACGAGCATGCATGAGGAATGTAAAGAGAGTGAATGAAGCGAAAGAAGTATGTCAGGATCGTAGCAAATGGCAATCCGTGATCTCTGTCTACCCCTTATTAGAAACAGGCGTGATTTTCTGTATATATGTACCAACGAGCGAGCCTATAAAACAAAAAAAGTCTTCATTCATAAGTAGAATAATCATGAATAAACACTCGACTTATAACAGTTTCATAAAAAAAGAACATTTTATTTTTGAAAATGAAACTAAAAGCGGCTATCTCTTCGGCAAAAAAGGCATTGGAGCGAAATCTTTAGAATTTTTCTCTAATTACAAATTTAATTAGTGGCCGTTTGTATTGGATTATTTTATTTTCTTGCAACTGTAGTGGTTTCTATTTACTCCCTTGCTAAAAGCTCGGGAGCATTTTCCCCCCACACGAGCCTCCTTTCTACCCACTTCATTTCTATTTTTTATTTATAGGGAAATGGCGTCCTCGATTCCGCCACCCAAGAACATCTGGCAGCAATTCAGCCTTCACAACGGCCATAATTTGCCTGCTATCGGATGTAAGTTAATGATTTTCTACACATTATTTACTTAGGTACCTACTCGGTTAATCCTTACCTTTGGTTTTAATTTCAGTTGGAACTTATAAAATAACAGATAGAGACGATATCTTGCGGGTGGTGGACGACGCTCTTAGAGTCGGTTATCGGTCTTTTGGTAAGACACTATAAGTAGGTGTATTAATTTATTTAATAAACGAGTGTAACGATTTGACTAATCATATTATCATTTTCAGACACAGCTGCAGCTTCCGGAAATGAAGTATTTATTGGAGAAGCCTTAAAAAAGTATTTACCTAAATATGATCTCGTTCAGGATGATATCTACGTCACTACCAAATTGAGTAAGTATTGTGATTTTATTGATTTTCCATAAATATGACTTTTTATAAATAAGCTTTAATGTTGTGTTTATGTTTATATTAAACTAATAGATAATGCTGATCACGGTGGCAGACAACGTGTTCTGGATGCATTTGCCCAGACCGAGATCAACTTAGGGTTCACACCTGACCTATACTTGATACATTTCCTGGGATCTGCTAAATTGGACCCGAGAGATAAGAAGAAGAGTAAGGGGCAGCGTCACAACGCCTGGAGTGCCATGGCCGAACTCTACGACTCGGGGCGCGTCAACTCGATCGGAGTTTGCAACTTCACTGTCCAACATCTTACGCAGCTGCTCAAAGAATATCATAGCGATATTCCTGTTGTTAATCAGGTACCTACCTAACTATCAATTACTTAGCTGTATTATCATAGCAGTTGAGACGGTAGGAGGCAGGTCTCCTAACATTTTATATTATTTCAGGTGGAGTGGCACCCTTTGCTCCACGACGAAGCTTTGTTGGAGTATTGCAACAAGAATTGCATACAACTGCAGGGATACCACTCACTGGGAGGGGCAAATAATTGCGAAAAATTGCTGAAAGATCCTGTGATTAAGGAAATTTCCGATGATCACGCTGTCAGCCCATCCCAAGTGTTACTCACTTGGTCGCTGCAAAGAGGGGTCGCCGTCATCCCTAAGTCGACAAATGCTCAGCACATCAACGAGAATTTCAATCTCAACATTACGTTGAACACAGATGAAGTTAACATCATCGACTCTTTCGCCACCAGTTCTAAGCAGAATAAGTTCGCTTGGGACTCTAAATTCATTTGGTAAAAATTAAACAAAAAAGTTACAGCTATGTAGGTAGGTCTTTTCAATCCGATTCGAGAATATCAATGCATTTCTACTTTGTTTACCTAATACTTTTGTGTGCAATCTAAGTGAAACTGCTTTCATAGTATATTTATTTTGCAATTGTTGTTATTCTGGCGGTAAAGGACAATGTAATAACTATAGTAAAACACGATAGGTATTGTTAATTTTGATAAATATTTTTTGTAGCTTATTATTCATAATTAGCACATAAGTACAATGGTTTTCATTTAATTCTTTTAAATAATTCACGTATTGGATTTTACACCTACCTACCATGGTAACTACTAATAGATTAAGTATAATTTCATGCATGTTGTTTTTGTCAAAGGCTTAATTGAATAAAAATAAATAATCAAATGTTTGTTTTTTTTTTATTGCTCTTTCATGTGAACCTCTTAGGTATTAACAAAGTTAAGTTTAAATATTAAATTCAAATATATCAAAAACAAAGACAGGTAAATTAATAATGCAAAGCTTGTTCATTAACAACACAACGCTAGGTTCGGGCTATAGATGTTAGCAACATTTTTCTGCACAACCTAGGAGACAATAATAGTAGGTAACCTACGATTGAAATAGATTAGACCTACTCAATGAAAACTGTAAAAATACATAAGACAAATACATAATCAGGCACTAAACTTTGAATAGTGTGCATGACTTTACGTTCCTGCTTTTAAAAATCAATCTGTGATTTGTGTGAGTAGTGCAGTCGCTCGTATGATCCAAAATGGCGGCGGTCGGCTCGCGGGGAGTAAGACGGGTAGTACGAAATTAGTGCTGTGACCTGTGGTAGAGAGTGTGCCGGCTCGCTCTGAGGTCTTGTAGAGAGGCGCGTCGTATCGCGGGTCCGGCTTAGGCAGCTCCAACACCGGCTTGAACCACACCACGGGCAGAGGAGGGTTCATCATACCTGGAGATAACATTCATACTTTTGGTACTGGAGGTTGTATTTTTTTAATATTAAATGGGCTCTCTCTTGTCCTCAATCCGAGTTGAATGAGCTCAAATGAGGTCTACGATGTAACAAGATCGCCCAGAAGTTTGCTTTGGAAACACAGACGCAGGCAGCGAATTCTACTCTTTAGCGGTGCGCCTTATGAAAAAGATTCGAGCGGATGGGTGGAATATCCACTAAGTGGTGTAATAATTAGCAGTGAGTCTGGAGGTCCGGTGGTAAAAAGGAACTGTGGAATGAGTTCGTGCAGCTCAAGAGCACATTCCGCGGTTGTTAAGGTAAATCGATTCCATTGAGTTTCTATCTAAAACTGTGTAAAATATTTGTTTGATAGTGATTGAAACTAAGATACGTTAACTTAAATACTACTCACTGCTACTTGTGTTACTATGTGCTTTCGAACTAGAGATACGCTGTCGCCACAATTATTTTAATTTCGTTCCTTTAAACGAAATTAAAAAAAATTATACAGAAAGTCACTTACTATTTTAGTCTATAGGATCGAACGGCTGTGTAGGAAAGTATAGCATTTTATTTTGGCTGTTTTGGTGGTACAACCATAACTTTATATATAAGAATAAACCGATATCTATATTTGATACAGTTACCCGAGTTGTATAACTTATTTTGAACTAGCGACCCGCCCCGGCTTCGATAGACATATACCATCGTTGACTTTTTTGTAGATCTTTTTAAGGCGTACACTGCAGTACATTATTTTGATCCTTCTCGTAGGGTTCAGCCAGCGTTTGCAATGTAAGCGCAAAAAATGTGTTTATTTACATTAGAAACCTCTAAAATTATCAGTGTTTCTCTACTATATTATGCATGTATTACACATATAAACCTTCCTTTTGAATCACTCTATCGTTGCATAGTTTTAAGGATCTAAGCATACATAGGGACAGACAGACAGCGGGAAGCGACTTTGTTTTATACTATGTAGTGATAGTGAAGTTTACACGGTATAGAGTCCTTTACTACATAAGTCAGAGAAAAGCGAACCTTAGTACACATAATAGGACTTCTTATATTTAGCCTAGTTTTTAGTATGAACTACTACAATACTTCTCTGCTGGACTGGAAGTAAAGAAAAAATATACGAATGCGTCCAGCTGCTTTCTCCCCGAGCATATCGTAAAAATCAACTAATGGATTGTAGGTATCCCCTCCAACATGATGAACCATCTACAAGGGCGACGGGTTCATCACCTGTTACCATGGTTCACTATAATTTTAAATTACAAGTTAGGTAGGTACTAGTGGCTCTGCCCGGGCGTCACAATTATATATGTATGTTATATTATGATATTTACGGCCGCGGCAAGCGATGGATATAGAGCACAATTAAAATACTTAGGATCGATCTAATGGCGTAGTAAAGATATTGATTGTGTCTATATTTATTAGACACTTTATTTATTATTAGACACCCAATAGTCACATACATAGTTCTAACCCCATACTAGGATTCCCTGTGTCGTGGGTATTAGAAGCTATGAGTACCATAGTACCACAACACCCAGACCCGGAAAAAATATTTGCAGAACATGCAAACATTTCTTCCGCAGCGGGAATCGAACCCGCGCCTCTTGCGCCTCTGCCGAGCAATCGCCCGCCACGCCACCTAGGGCGTCGAATTGTATTATTTATGGTACCTACCTGGTATAGCGTCAACAAGACAGTTCTGCGCCATGTCCCAACGGCCGGCATCGATGAAAAGGCCATGGATGTTGACGCCGTCTGCTGGCGCCTCTAGTTCACCGTACACGCTGGGACCGCCGTCATCCTGACCAATCGTAGTAAAACGTTTGTAGAACAGCGCTCGAATACACTGGACTTGAGCCCAGTATATTTCCACAATCTTCTGTTGAAATCTGAAGTCGCGTTTGAACACAACGTCAGATTTCAATAGAAAACTGTCAAAGTAAAAAAAAAATATATTTCTTAGCCATCACATTTTATATGATGAAAGTTATTAAAGCACATAATGTATAGTAGTTTATGATTTAGTTGCAAGGCCCAAGGGAGTTGAGTTACCATAAAATTAGATAGATAGGGTAAAAAAATTTCGTAGTATGTGAGTTAGTTTAAACCTTACTTTAAGCGCTTCACCAAGCACTTGAAATAAGTTTTAAACTAACTCTTTTAAGACTTACTAGTAAGACAATTTATTATATTCTCCTTATCCTCTGGGTAGAATAGATAAGGTGAGAAGGGATAATTTACAGCAAACTGGCAAGTTTAAATATCATAGATAGTATATTAGTATCATCGCGCGTAGCTCTTCTACGAGCAGCTACGTCGTAGCAACAGTTTCTCCAAGTCATTATTTCCAACCTTATTTTTCTTTTTGTTGTCCTTGTATACGTCGTCTTGGGAGAGGAAAAAAGGGACTGGTTCGAAGTCGAACATGAGAGCATCGATCGGGACTCTGTACCGACGCGCGTACGACTGTAGCGAGCCCGTCAGCAAGCCTTGAGGGAAGAACAGACCCGACACCCAGCTACTGGGCTGAAGACCTTCCAAAAGCCATTTCTGAAACCATAGCGAAGTAAATCATTGAATTTCAGAACTTATCAAATCAGACGAATTAAAAGTATAGTAACCTCGACAAAATCAATTCGAAGTATCAAATCGTGAATCCAACTGCCGAGTGATTTGAGTGAGTTGTATCCTTTTTTATGCCACATTTGGGGCACTTTGTTGTTTAAAAATGCGACAAAGACTGCTTCAAATTCCTCTGACATAACCACGATACCCTGGAAAAAGACAATTTTTAAAAAGATATATTACCTAATAGTAAGTATTCAAATATTGCGTCTTAAAAATTGTTTAGTTAGGAATCTGTCCAGATGATATATTTTATTCTGATAAATAAGCGTTCAACAAAACGTGTGGTACTATCAAGTTTCTAATCCAGCTGAGAATCTGTCCAGATGCTCCGTAAGCGTATACAATACCTATTATATTAAACTAATACCTTGATCGCTTTCTGTAATTCATTGAGGGATGAATGTATCACCCCAAGCAGAGTGTTGAATCTCTCAGACTCGTGAAGCAGGACGGTTGTGAGGGAGTTGAGTTGTCCCATGTCATCGGGCTCCATAAGGATTGGGTTGATGAGGGATCTGTCGATGTTTCTGACGACGGAGCTGCGGGTTTGGTCGCAGATGCGCCACACGATTTGGTCGGGCGTCTCGCCGCCGCCGCCGCCGCCCGCGCGCGGTTGCACGTCCACTATTGTTTGGATCAGAGTAGTGGTCTCCTTGTTCTGTTACGGAGAAAAATAAACGTTTACTGATGTTTTACTGATTTCTTTTACTTTTAATTTATTAACTTTTACTCTCCTGTTCTGTGCTGTTTGTGTCTGTCAAATAAAATCATTTCTTTCTGATGATTAAATGTCTTTAACGATGATGGGTTCCACAAGACTCCTTTAGCGAGACAATGCATGCATGTTCTGAAGTAAGGTTTTTGTCAGGGTTTTGTGTCTCGAGCCACGTCACAGTATAATTAAAGTGCTTGTATTGACTTTTGAGTATAATTAAAAGTCCCTACAGTGACTATTTATCTACTTTCTAATTAATGAGTAATCTGATGACCGTGTGATTTGGTGAAGGTTATGTTTTGACGGCACTATAGTAGCTAGCAGCTAAACTGGAACCGGTTTTAAAATCAAGGTGACTTAAACTTTCATAATTAACGATGAACAAAACAAGTTGAAATATATCTAATTTGATTTTAGCCTTTGTGTAGTAAATGAGTATTGCATTTTTTTTTGTCGAATAGTTTATAGCACAAACATATACTTTTGTATATAATACGATCCACACTATCATTATCTATTAGCCCACCGATGTGATATTTGTAAAGGTATTCGTAAATGTTCTGTTCAATCTGGAAACCGCCAATGACAAACTAAAATGGGTCGAATGTCTAGACATTAAACCTTGACATGCGGCTATTTAAGACCTACAATTTTCATCGATAAGTACAATAATGAAGAGCTCGCGGCGTAGCTTGCTTAGATCTTCTTAACTGATCGTTGAACAATTTGGATGGGTGACCGCGAGTGGCATTACGAGATGAGCGCTTCCGTGCTTCGGAGGGCACGTTAAATTGTTGGTCCCGGCTTTTAAATCGTTAAGCCATGACGGCGGCCTTTAGGCGACCTATAAACTCCGTCACTCCGGCCGTCCACTAGTTTATACGAACTAACTTACTTAGTACAAATAATAGTCTCAGCTGTGTTATTTTTACCTCAAACGCAATGTTTGCGTTCTCATGCATGCCAAACACTTCAGGGTCCTCTATGACTGGCAGGGTCTCAATGTACTCCTTATATGCCTCCAGTTTTTCCGCTCTAGGACAATAGTACGTCCCAGACTCTGAATATGAATAGCCCTCTTCCAACGTGGGCGGAGCAAAAAACACCTTCAAGATTGTAGTCAGGCATCTCTGATCCCACATGTCTGTTACTCGGCCGCCGTATGTTATAGAACCTATAGAATGCATAAGTAAACCAAGGAATTAAAATGTCTCCTTAGTACCTACTACCACAAACGTGACCTCTTCTTATAAAGGTGTATAAAATACAGCCAAGGACCATCAAAAGGAGATTAGAGAAGACAGCCTGGGAAGAATCATAGGTCGTTGTTTAGTATATTTCTGTAAAAAATGCAGTTTTACTTGTTGCCCACCAAAGCCCGTCGTAGGTCCGTAAGCCGTAACCAAATCACGTAAGTAAATATTTATTGACTCCTTGAAGACGTTGTTTAATCATCCTATAAATATTTTAAATCCGAAAATGTTTGTTATGTTCGAATATTTGTGCTTCAATAGTTAATTGTGTAACGGCTGAACAGGTTAAATAATATTATCGCTACATTTTACCTGGGTAATGTTAACGGAGTAAACACTAGCTTTTGCTCGCGGGTTTGCTCGCGTGGTTGGATGCTACAGGCCAGTTATGACTTTACCTAATCCTTTTACCACACTCGTTATTGTACTGACTTGTGATGTACTCGAGCGCGTCCCAGGGGATGTGTCCGTCTTCGCAGAACATCTGCAGGTTGGACATGGCGCACTCGCGGTCGCTGTTGTTGAACTCATAAGTGATGTTCCAGCCGAGAGGCCCAAACTTTTTGCGTTCTTGTATTATTGCGTGAAATATGCAAATGCCGAAAAGCATTGTCCGCCAGTCTTGCCCCAAAACTATTTAGAAAAAAACAAAATAAGCCTTTTTCACAGGACCTTTAAATTAGTCATAATTTCAACTTTTTGTAACTAGCTACCTGCCACGTAGACGTGGAAGCATGAAGATAAAACATTGTTACAAGGTGATAGAATTTGAAAACGAAATATGCAAGTGAATCTTACTGTGATTTTCAAAAAAGTCTTCTTCCATTTCAATGAGCGCTCTCTTGACATTCGCTTTCAGCCCTTTAGGTGGTTCGTTGGTGACTTTCACGGAGTTTTGCAGAACTGACACTGGGAACTTGGCAGTTGGCATGGAGCTTAGGTAGAGGCGGAAGTCCGGGTGAGGCATACCCAGGTCACTGCCCAGATTCGCTACTATTAGCTCCAGGTTAAGCATCCAAGATGCCGCTAAGTGACAGTTCTTAAATAGATAAACAAGTAGTGTTAATAAAATTGACCAGTGGCGAAAAAAAGTTCATAAATAAAATTTAATTTCCTGACTTGTAAGAATATCCAGTCTCCTTTAGGTCTGGCTGCATTGATCATCTTCTCGGCAACTGGTCCTTGACCTTGGCCCAGGGATATGGAGTGCACCTTCTCACGCACTCCCATCTCAGTGGCGAACTTTTGGAACGCGCCAAACGGATCCGAGCCCGTGCTCAACACAAATACAAGAGGAATTATGTTAGTTGTATCCGCGTATCTGAAATGTCTCAACATGTTACTAATAATATGTCTGTCTTCAAATTGAGAATTAATAGGTTTCTTCTAAGAATACTTCATCTTAGGCCCACAATGTTACTTAACATCAGGTAGATTGTGTTCAAACGTAAAATTTTTATAACAAGTTAAAAAAATAATCATTAAAAATTGCCACGACCTTCTCTAATCGACAGAATCAGATAGGTAATGTGGTGATCTAAACCATTCAGTGCTAACCCCAATCAGGATGATATGGGATCTTCACTACATTTCAGTGGGTTTACTTAATTTCAGTTGAAAATTAATATCGGACAATAATTTATGAACAGCGACAAACTTAATTATAAATGAGTGAAGGCTAAGGGGTCACGGTTATGGAACGAATATATTTTGGGAAACTTCACTCAAATAGAGCGGTGATTACACGTACAATGTGTTGAGCTGCACGGTGGGGCTCTCAATAAATACGGAGCCAAGACTGATGCTCACATACTGTGCTATTGCAAACACCAATTTCTCTTCCTTTAAGCACTTAATTATCATTAATTTTTCGAAAGAAGATAATTTCGCATCCCAGTTCCTCTTCGCTGGTGTTTTTTCCTTTTTGTTCACGTGGATATCCTGAACAAAGAACAGTAACCAGTTCATATGTTTTCAATTTGTGCTTGAGTGTGCTGCAACCTAAAACCTACAAACTTCTTATTTAATACTAGCAGACACCCGTGGTTTCACTCGCGTAGAGTAGGTACTTACCTAGAAATTTTTGGAAGCATCTTGTGTTTTAATAGCATTTTTGGTGTACTAAACCTCTAAATTCGTTATTTTTTTTACTTTAAGAAAACAAACCAAATTTTAAGCAAATTCTACCGCCCTTTAAAAGTTCCCGAACCAACACGCACACCCTCTTCCACCCCTTTTGAGGGCGGTTTTTAAAATGTAAATAATTAGGTTTTTATTTGTACTACAAAATACATAATAATATGCTGAGTTTAAAACAAATCAAACAATCCGTTTAAAAGTTCCCATAACAACTAAAACACACTGTTGCATCCCTTTTGAGGGGTTGTTTTTGTTAAAGTTGTTAAATTATCAATTATTATTATAAGTTCTTTCATTTGTACTGCAAGATATTTATTATTATTTATACAGAGTTTTAAGGAAATCGTACCACTCACTAAAAAGTTCCTAATCTTTAACTTCCTAGTAGGTAGGTACTTTTGAAAATATTTTATAAAATGTATTAAAGAGTGTTTAAACTAAGTTTTAAGTTCGAAAGTTAATACGCTTTTTTCCCCTTTTTACCCCCTTTAGGATAGAATTTCCAAAAACCCTTTTTTTAGTGTACCTACGTTTACGTACTATAAGAAATGCACCCTCCAAATTTCATATGGTAAGCCATTACGCCATCAACAGAAAGAAGTTCTCGAACCATTTTTATTAAATTAGTTAAAATGCCGTAACTTAATATACTCGTAACTAACGTAAAATTAACTCAAAACTAACGTAAAAATAACCTAAAGGAATGCGAAAAAAAACTTTCTAACTAATTAAAAACTAAGATTAAGAAAAACTAATCAATAAGCAGTACCTACACCTACTTAAACTTAAAATAAAAAATAAACCTACATCTATCAGAAATACCTACGTAAACCAAAAAACTATGTATTTATAAGAAAGTGTGATGTAAGCTACTACCTACTACCTAGAACCTACTTAGACTATATCGTAACTAATATTGTATCATGAGTCTTATCTCAAATTTCAAAGTGTCTGAGCAAAGTTAGTAATCGAAAGAACATAGAATTTACGAAATTTCGATCAAAATCGGCTACGCGCTTACCGCTAAGATAACCTCTGTTCGAACTCAATGGTGGGATCCACACGATGGATCATGATAGTATATCCGGGGTTTTCCATTTTAGAGCTGACACGGAACGGACGTGTTACAATGACGCTCGTGTTACTAGTGATTTTATTTTTTGTTTGCGACTAAAATCGATTGATACACTTTCGTTTCGGTTTTAATCTATTAGCAAAGAGTAGCTGGCTGGCTGGCTGGCTGTATCATTTTCCCCCTGGTACCCCTTTTCCTACTGGTACCATTTTCCCATTGGTACTATTTCCAATTGTACCATTTTCCCACTGGTATCACTTTGCCCACTGGTGCCATTAATTTAGTACATAATTTTATTACTAACCGTGAAAAATATTAATACTAAGTTTCAAACAAATCGCACGACGCGTTACAAAATTCCCATACAAATTTGAACACCCTCTACACCCCGTTTTAGGGGTAGTTTTTAAAATATTTTAATACCGACTTTTATCAAATTTATTGAAGAATGTTATTGCTAAGTTTCAATTTAGTAAGTACCAGGAATACGATTTTTCATAAAAACGTTTTTACCCCTTTTCACCCCCTTAGGGGTTGAATTAAAAGTATCTCCTTATATTACATTCCTACGCAACAAGACGGATATACCCTAAAAATTTCAAGTGTCTACGACTAGCGGTTTAGCCTGTGCGTTGTCTGTCATTCAATCAGGACAAAGATTCTTATATAGTAGACTAGCGGCCCGCCCCGGCTTCGCACGGGTATTTAACAAATTAGGATTTTTTAGGTAATTTTTTTTCACCTCGTGTTACATTGTTGGAGTTTTAGTAAGGATCCCTAATTTTTTTGAAAATAAAATATAGCCTCTGTTATTCCGTAATAGTGTAGCTATATACTGGTGAAAGATTTTATTTAATAGGTTCAGTAGTTTCGGAGCCTATTCGTTACAAACAAAAAAAACTTTCCTCTTCGTAATATTAGTGTATATTCGTGTAGGTTTGAGCACGGACAAATTAAATTCTCATCATATTTTTCAATCCGGTAAAATGAAATGAAGAAAGAAAGAAACATTTTTTACACGGCCACTTAACAAACACTATCCTGCATTTAAATTACATCCCGTGTCGTTGACCTCGGGACGTGTCGTTCACCTCTGGAATAGGCTACTACCCGTATTGATTTACATGCACATATCAGCTAAAAGCTGCCTGTGTATAAACAATCATCATCATCTTCCTGCCCTTATCCCACTCTATGTGGGGTAGACTGTAGACTAAGTAGGTCTAGTGCACTGTTGCCAACTTCAGGAAAGCAAAAAGCAGCAAATGGAACTTAAAAAAACAGCAGAAAACAGTAAAATAGTAATTTCATAACATCAAATCTACTGTCCGACATAACATTAATACACAGATAGAAGAATTTCTTTCAATTTAATAAGATTTCTTAATATTTAAGAAATAGTTTATTAACGAGCATGCTCAAATAAATATTAATAGTGAACTAATCATTTTTTAAAGACTATGTTTTGAATCAAAAAAATATTTCTTAACATTTAATAAATGATTTATTAATATTTCATAAATCGTTCAGTCGGAGTAAAGTCGGAATCGATTCTATAAAAAAATCTTTCCATCCCTACTTGCTCTAAAAGGTTATTCCGGTTTGATATGTTGGTTGTAATGTATTGCGATTTGGATTTTTTTTTTCTCAGTTCGAAATTCAGATACATCACATAAAAACAGTAGAAATACGAACTAAAACAGAACACAGGGATGTCAAGGCGAAAACAGTAAATCTACTGTTAAAACAGTAGCGTTGGCAACAGTGGTCTAGTGGGTAGTGGTCTCTATGTAGGTCTAGTTTTGGCTAAGGTGTTTTATAATAATCAGATGGTAAGAAAATACTCGCATATGGTAATGTACTTAGTCAAAAAAAAACAGTTTTCAATTTGTCTAAAAAGCTAAATGGCAAAGGGTGACATCAAAGGTTGCTTTAAAAATAACACATGGCTGATATTCAATGCAAGGTAAGTACCGGTGAATTAGTTGCGGCGACGTTTGAGAGACAGCGCAGCCTTTGTTCACGGTGAATAGGTACACAAAGTATTGATCGGATAGTGTATCGCTTTGATTAATTATTAATGTTAGGTACATAGGTAATAGTTTATTGAACTAGTACTAGTGAAAAGGGACTATAGGGAAGCTTCATCTTTGCTTTTTTGGTTTTGAGTAGGCGTACATTCTAGTCAATCTTTGTCAAAATACCCGCCTCGAAAAGAACTAATAGGAGACAACATTTATATTACACACTATTACTACAACTACTACTACGGCTTTTCACATGTAGATGATTTACACAGCGTCAGGAGGCAACTTTTGCCAACACTAACAGGACGCTGTAGTGCTCGGGACGAATTTAGGTGGACTAGGCTTGCCTAGCACCTATACCATCCTCTCAGCTTAGTCGGCCTTGTCCACAGGAAAGATATGGTCAATACGTGCGGATTTGACTAATCCGCGGGTTTTCTCACGATTTTTTCCTTCACCGTTTGAGTGTACTGGTATAGCGCACATCAATTTTTCAAATCGAAAAATCCATTTGTGCACGACCGGGTTCGAAACCACAACCTTAGTAGGTGGGGTTGCTACCACTAGACCACCAGTAGGTATTACACACTATTATTATAAACATTACAGATACCACACTGAAGGAGCCGAGATTGATGGGTATTTTCCGTAGACAGTCGTCGACGAGTCCGTCAAAACTCTCGTCAGTTTCTTGCAGGTGATGTACTGCCAGCCACATCGCATCCGTCAGAGTTTCCACGAATGGCTTCTTAGGAGGAACCTTTCGAGGTGAACAAATTTTACTCACACAGGGTCCTTTATTTCATTCCGTTTAATTATAAAAAGGAAAAGATTGAATGTAAACGGAAGTAAAGTATGAAGCCGCGTTGAAAATAATGAGTTATGATGAAACATCATAAGACGATTACCTATTGGACTATTTCGTATGAAGTGAAATTAATTAAAACTATAGTATATTATAAAAGTATTTATGGACATTTCACTGCCGTAACACAGTTAATTATCTAGCACAGGAGGCACGTTCCTCACTTCATAGTGCTGAACAGTCTGTTATAACATTCTAACCAATTATGCATACCCATAACATAAGCACTACATATGTAAGTGTACCCATAAGTTTTTTGAAATGAATTTATTTTTATCAATATTATTATTATTACAGCGCCATCTAGCCCCAAACTGAGCAAAGCCTGTACTATTAGAACCAGATGGCTGCTAGAATACTTAAATACATTTTTTTGTAAATACATACTTATAGACCCGGAAGAAATATTTGCAGAACATACAAACATTTCTCCCGTAGCGGGAATCGAACCCGCGCCTCTTGCGTCTCGGCCGAGCACTCGCCCGCCACGGCAATCGGTCAATAAAAACAGTTATTTCTTATAACCCTAGTTCAAACTAGACATTTGTACCAATCCTTTGACCTTTGGTAATACTGTAAGGCTTTCTTCAGTTGCGTTCTACTCTTTTACGGACTTGAGTGCGACCAAACACATACATACACTAACACAAATATACTAGTTATTCGCCCCGAACTACGATCTCACGCGCGAGATATAATAATAACGCGATCAAATTTTAGCAACATCGCCCATTTTCATGGCCTACTAATGCTTGGCCAAAAAAACAAAACATATGGCATATAAAAAAAAGAGCAAATGGTTCATAAGCAACTTTCCTGTACTTTAATGCCACTTCTCTTTCTGTTCAAACTCCCCAATACTAATATCCAATCTAGCCTGAACTACAAAGATATCGAAACTGTGACAAGAGGGAGCTCAGGTTACAACGGATATACATCCTAGAATAAAAATAAAAATCATTTTGAAATGTACAAGTAAAGCCCCTTCCTTCATGTGACACACAATACAATTGTACTCGATACAATTGTAAAAACTTATTTTTATTTTCGTTTTGGGAAACCATATCTTTACAACCCCTTCACGGATTATGCTCATATGCTTCTCAGCGAATCAATCTATTGACCTACTAAGTTTTATACAGATTGGATTAACGGTTCGAAAGTTATGCTCTAACAAACATATCCACAAACATACATACATACATACATACAACGCCAAATCGCCCAAGTTGCCACAGAGACCATCGCTCGCTTCCCTCACTCGATCAATTATGTGATTATTGGCTTAGTAACCGACTAGGTATAGCGATTTTGCTACTATGCCTCAGATTTTCAATGATTCGTTAGCATTGAGGAAAAAACAGTAATTGGCTCAAAGATATCATCTGAACTAGTTCTGTATTGAGTTAACGTTCTCACATCTTTGGGGATATGTCTGTACTGTAAGCCAATATTTTCTGTTATAAAGTATATTTTGAACAGCTTAAAGTTGAAGGACATGGTCTACAAATCCAATATGGTGTTACGCTTGTAAAAAAGTTCAGCAAAAAGAAACCTGTGTATTAGTTATCGAGTATTTACCACTTTAGTTCCCGCTGGACCACGCAATATGAAATTCCATTGTTCGGGAGTCACCAAGTCGGCGTTCAAAAAAATCGCCATATTAAGTAAAAAGCTGAAAACCAGTTTGTGTCTCTCAAAGAGCCCTCGAGACACATTCTGGTATACAGACAACGTAATCTCACGATGAAGTATTTCCAAGCGCGTCTCAAGTATGTCACATTTTTCGCTCCTCTCTATTACTTGATTGAAAACCTGTGAAAAAAACTCAATTTATGAACACGTACATAACTAAGGCCTTCTACAATCTATAGCAGATGATTTATACAACGTCAGGAGGCAACTTTTATCTTCACAAACGGGACGCTGTAGTAGTGGCCGGGACGAAATGAAAACGTACAAAATGATCATAATATTTGCATGCCAATAATCCCACTGCTACTTATTAGTACGTGATTTTTAATCGGGAAAAATGTTTAAAACACATTGTGTTTCAAATCTTTTTTACGTAAACAAAAAAGATTTTTCATATGAAAACCGATACCTATGATTAATACAATAATTTGTGCATTGATATAGTTAATATTTCTGACCCTATACTCCTGAAGCAAGGGCATTTCGTTAGGTAACTGTATTAACATTTAGTTTAGGTAACAATACCAGTTCATCACTATAATGACACAATGAAATATAATTTTACTTTTATTTATTATATTCCACCCGCGGCTCCTTTTCCTTGGGATCAGGATAAAAAGTAGCCTAATGTTATTGCAGAAGTCCCTACTTTGTATGAATATCCCAATTTGCATTCAAATCCCATCAGTCGTCACCCCGCGATTGAGGCCCAAACTTAATCAGGCAAACTCTTCTGACTCATCTGTACCTGATTGAAATACTTGAGAGAGAACTGGTACATGGGGTCAATGTCTGCCAGCTGAGCGACTGCAAAGTACAACACGGCGCCTCTAGTGGCCACTGTGCGGTATTTTTCTCGAGCGGCCGATATGCTGATCTCGGTCGCCTCTGTTTCTTCTAAGCGAGCGTTGATTATCTCTGACGTTTCCTAATAAGAAACATTATTTTTATCCTATTCATAAAGTTAATTAAAATAGGTTTTTATCAATTTTCTTGGAAAGGATCACATAATACTCGTATCTCACCTTACTCTCATTGAGTGTTTCTATAAGTTCTTCGTCATCTAAAATGTTTCCAGAGGATGCATACAAAAGCCTCAATATTTTGTCTTCAATTTCGAGGAGTGTGGCTTTGTCTGTGTTGATGCGAACTATAAGTTCTGATCGTAGAATTTCAAGGTCTGGTCTTTCAAGTCTCACTACGTCTCTGTAAGTACCATTGAAATACACAATTTTATGTAAATACATCTGATTGAGATATTTATCTAATAGAAGCTTATGTATCCAACGTTCACAGATTTACTTCAAAGAGATTCTAATCTCTCGATAAGCTTGCGATGTAAAGGGATATAAACATGAGTACTAGTAAGCGATGCAAAGCGAACGAGATCAACAAGTACGAACGAGAATGAAGTTCTTCAACGTCAAACTTTTGATATCGTCAAATTGAATTAAAAGATAAAGTAAACTGCATAGCGAAGTCATATATACAAAGCATCCTTCAAGCTCTACTCATATTGAGCTCTACTTGTAGCATTGTCTTACAACAATGCTACAAGTATGCGAAATGTGATGTAAATTTTCTGGAGCTGCTATCACGAATGTTTCGAATAATATGTACTTACATCCTATGAGCAAATTATGTGCTGCCTATAGAAATACATACATATTATCACGCCCGCATCCCTAATGGGGTGGGCAGAGCCACAAGCAAACAAGAAAACTTGCAGCCACTTCCAATTTAAAGTCTCAAGATGGATATGGTGAACCATGGTGACAGGTGATCAGCCCTTCGCCCATATAGAGGGTCCATCATTTTGGAGTGGTCTATCCCTTAGTCGACTTTTACGGCATGCTCGGGAAGAGAAGCAGCTGGACGCATTCTATGCTTTTTCTTTACTTCCAGTCCAGCAGAGAAGTAAATACAAGTATAGAAATAAACATTAAAGAGTTTGTCATGCGAGTGAACATTTTGAATTCTGAAAACATTTTTAAGTATGTGCAAGTGGAATGTATTAATAATGTTCTCACGTTATGCAGGTTAACTTAGTTCAATGAATGCTACGATGTGCTACGGCGCTACGAAAGTGTAACTAACGCGAGAAGTTGGTCCTCGAGGCCCGACAACGTCACCGTAAAATTGACTAGCGTTACTTGGATACAAATCTCTGGGAGGTAGTGAGGGTTGGCAAGTTTGGTAGTAAGGTAAAGGCGGAAGTTCGTATCGTACTCAATATCGCTGTCACCCAAGTGGATGAGGAGACGACCCGCCTGGAATCAAAATATTAGACCACTGATCAATGATCATGAATGCATAAAAAAGATAAAAATCTGTGAATGAAAAATTATATGCTCATAATCTTACTAATATTATAAATGCGAAAGTTTGTGAGGATGTTTGGATGTTTGTGCTTCAATCACGCCTAAACGGCTGAACGGATCCGAATGAAACTTGGAATATACATAGTACATGTGCTGGATTAACATATTAGCTATTTTTATCCAGGTACCACGTGAGCAAAGCCGCGAGCGGCAGCTAGTAATATCCATTTATAATAACGTAATTCATGTAGGTACTATTACTACAATTTGCGTCTTCTGACGCAGTTTAAGATATTGTGAAGGAATGCATTTGATTAATGCTTTGGTTTAGTTACAGTTTGAAACTGTTTCCGATTTCTATGTGATTGGCTGCAGGTCATGGATCCAATGGAATTCCATACCATATTGTATTTCAACTTTGAATGGCACAGCGCAAAGGTATGCAAATTTGTGCAACATAACATAAACTATGCAAGTATATTAAATACCAGTGCATCAATGTATAAATAGGAACAAGTTTAGAAAATTCATGGAAAGTAAAAAATAATAAAAATAAAAATAAATATTTGAGGACATATCACACAGCACCATCTAGCACCAAACTAAGCAAAGCTTGTATTGTGGGAAACAGATGGCTGATATAATACTTAAAAACAAAAAGTTTTTAAGTATACTTGCTGGAAGAAAACTCTTTGTAGAGTTAAGCTCGCCTTTGTACATGTCCTTCCTTTATGTCTGTGTTTTATATTATGTACAATAAAGAATAAAGAATACTTAAAGTTGTGAATAAATAAAGTAAGAATTTTTAAAAATAAAGTGTTTACGTATCAGCCATCTGACCATTTACTTAATACTTATAATACATAATACTACAACACCCAGACCCGGAAGAAATATTTGCAGAGCATGCAAACATTTCTCCCGCTGCGGGAATCAAACCCGCGCCTCTTGCGTCTCAGCCGAGTCAAATTTAATATATCATTTGCTCTGTTACTGTAATCGTGGGTCTAGGATGTACACTTACACCTAGGTACTCTATTTTTTGCGTTTGTGGTATTTTAGTTGCTTTACAGAGCATTTTTCTTTGTCCAAATCGTAATCTATACCAAAAATGAGCTTTAACACCATACAATGTCTAGCATTTGATGCTGAAAATGGCCCGGCAAGATTTATGGGTAAATCGTATGTTACCTTTGTGAATTTTGACGCGCTTGTTATGTAAGTTTTTACTTTGCAACTCTTGGCACTCGGGAGACCATTATAAAAAAACTTAAATAAGAATAGGAGTTTTTCTTGAAACTTTTTAGTTTTTTTTACATACATACATATTATCACGCCCATATCCCTAACGGGGTGGGCAGAAACAAAAGTAATCATAAGAAAACTAGTTTTTTAATCTAAAATATTTGTTTAAATAAACCTCCTGCAAAAAAAAAACGCGTAAAACTTTAAAAATAAAATATGATATGGCATGAGAAAAACGCTCAGGCCTGAAATATCTGTTTTCCTAAAATGTATTTTTCCCAAAATGTCTGCTTTTCCATAATGTCAGCACGTCTTTTTTTGCATGATGTCAGTTTCTCAAAATGTGAGCTTCTTATAGCGTCCGTCTCCGAGAATGACAGTTTTCGTATAAAGTTCGCTTTTCAGAAAATGCTTATTCCCAAAATGTCTGCCACCTCAATATATCCACCTTCTTAGAATTTTGGCATTCCAGAAAAGTCATGAATGAACCTAAAATATCTTTATCATTCGTCTTCCCAAACCATCATTCATTTCCACCATCTCTAAACCAAATTTCATCTAAATTTGGTTCAGCGGGTTAGCCTTGAAAGAATTACAGACAGACATCAAATACTAATAAATGCGAAAGTAACTCTGTCTGATATACATACATATTATCACGCCCGTATCCCTAATGGGGTGGGCAGAGCCACAAGTAAACATTAGAAAACTTGCAGCCACTTCTGATTTAAAGTTCTAAGATGGATATGGTGAACCATGGTGACAGGTTATCAGCCCATCGCCCATATAGACGGTCCATCATTTTGGAGAGGTCTTAGTCGACTTTTACGACATGCTCAGGAAGAGAAGCATCTGGACGCATTCTATGCTTTTTCTTTACTTCAAGTCCAGCAGAGAAGTGTTTGAAGAAGATAATGGAAAAGCAAAACTTATGGTAATGCTAACATTATAGGAATGTAAACATTATGAATAGACTACTTCCTGAGATTGTACACATTTTAAATAGCAGATATTTTGAGAAAGCTGACAAAAAGGAAGTGCTAACATTGTGAAAACGCAATCGTTTTGAGAATTGTACATTTTAGGCAAACAAATATTTCAGGCCTGAGCCGAGAAAAGTTTCAATTATGGAATAAATTCATATATTTTATATTCATACAAATAAAAAAACCAACTTTCCAATCTTACTTATATTATAAATGCGAAAGTTTGTGAGTTTGGATGTTTGGATGTTTAGATGTTTAGATGTTTGGATGTTTGGATGTTTGGATGTTTGTGCCTCAATCACGCCTAAACGGCTGAACGGATTTGAATGAAACTTGGAATATACATAGTACATGTACTGGATTAACATATAGGCTATTTTTTATTCGGGTACCTCGCGAGCGTAGCCGCGGGCGGCAGCTAGTTATATATAAAAATCTAAAAATAAAGCAGGTAAAATGAGTGAAGCCTTAAGTTTATAAGTAAGGCAGGAACATGGTGGACAGTGTGGGTATATCAAAATAATTTGTGGCGGTTGTTTGTTAATGGTTTGTGGCGCTCTTGAACGCTGAAACTGTTAAATTATACAAAAAAAAAATTCCGGGAAGCTCCAAAATGACAGGAACTTTAATCGTACAGCAAGAAAATATTGTCACCTGTAGAAAAGTTTGTTTAAGCAGAACGGGTGATAGCGTTGCCTCCACGGCCTCGCCGAGATCCTCGATAAGCATGGGCCAGCCCAGGCGAATGCAGTTCTCTAATATGCGCAGGTAGCTGGGGTCGTTGAACTTTGTGATCTGCAGACCGCTTTCACGCTCCATGTTCTTAATCCATCTGTTGGCCTGAAATATTGAATTTCCTCACTGCACCTATAATATGAACTAGTCATCATACAGGTTTTACCTTAGTTTGGGTGCCTATGTTTTTCCTCTTTGCATTGTATGTATAAACTAAGAGTAATTAATTGTGTATGTGCTATATGTGTACGTCTATCACTACATAGTACATGATAGTATAAAACAAAGTCGCTTCCCGCTGTCTGTCCCTATGTTTGCTTAGATCTTTAAAACTACGCAATGGATTTTGATGCGGTTTTTTTTATATATAGAGTGATTCAAGAGGAAGGTTTATATGTATAATACATGCATAATATAGTAGAGAAACACTAATAATTCTAGAGGTTTCTAATGTTAAAACAAAATTATGTACTACAAGTTTATTAGTCTTATTAATGTCTACAAAATAGTACGCGAGACAATATATCCATCTATTATAGTTAAGTCACAATAACAGCTTTTGTGTTCTAAAATTTAATTACAATGCAGGTAGGAACAAAGGTTGGTTCCATTCGCGTCATGGTATGAACCCTTATCCAAATAAATTATTTCATCACCAGGAATATCTATTTCTAAGCAAATTCCATTTTAATTCATTCGAACCCGACATTTAGTTTAGAAGTTATCACGAGTTAAATTCGAGCGTTCTTTGCAATACCTCATCTCGGGATGTCTCGAACGACGACAGAATAGATAATAGTTAGTTTGACTCTGTAGAATGGGAGTGGGTGTTACCGAGGTGTGGGAGGCGTTAGGTACGTCTAAATGGATAAGTACATGTTTCATATTTTATTCAAAACAACCCTTAAAAAAAGGTGAAATGGGGTATCTTATAAAAGTAATTTAACATGTACGAAGTCACGGGCAGTAGCTCTTCAAATAAAGTCAAAATTATTATCATTAGTTTACGGGTTTGGATATATGTTAGATTTAAAATCACCAAATAAACTTCCGATGCTGACTGTAACTATGGTTGGTCCATGTTTGTAGAAAGTCCGTCACTTTGGACTTTTTGGAAAAGTTTCATGCTTTTTACACGTACCGGAACATTTTGAAAAAACACGTGTCAAACAATTCTTACTAATTTAGGTTGCTTTATTTACAAAATGGTATTTTACAAAATTATTTCTATTTTTATTCAAGAAAAAATGCAAGATATACAGTAATCTCGACTATCAAATACGACTTACAGCTTAAGTATTGATAGCCTACATCAGAATATGTCTTATTGATAAGAAAAAAGGATTCAGTGAAACATGTCTTTGTGCCATTAACTGCGTACTGACTAACCGAGCAGGCTAGCAAGACATCCGCGCGAGGCAAATGCTCTTTAGTCAGGACGCGTCCTAGTTTGTACGTTTTCCTCAGCAGCATTTGCCTGGCACGAGGCTACTCTGTCAGTCAATACCCAGCTATTTACATACAACAGGTATATATATTAAAGTTTTACCTGTTCCTGTGGGTCGATAGTCAGCGGCCATCGCCCAGCCCTCGTCACCAATATCCCGTTCTCAGTTGAGATGGCGTCACGAGGCAGACCTTGCGAGTTCCATGTCCGAACCGTGAAGGAATCCGCCATTATGGCTATCAAACTAAAAAAATACAATACCTATACTAATTTTGAACTAAACTTCGTCGGTGATTAAAAACTATATGGTAGGTGTGATCTATTATCGTGAAGTTATCAAAAATACATAGAATGTACAATTAGTACGGAAGTTAGTGCGCTGGTAATGAGTTTTACATTCGAGTAAGCCATCGTTTCGTTTCATGTTACGTAGCTAAACTTTCTAATGGAAGCTTGTGGCTTCAACTCTTCACTCATATACAGTGCAGAGAAAATTAAAGACGTTGTATGTGAACTATTTATTTTTATGTTAATTTCAAAGCTCAATACTTAAATCTGTTTTGAATTAGTGTATAACTTGTTTTAAAGATCTAATAGTACCTACATTTTAAAATCTAAGTATCCTATCTTACTTATATTATAAATGCGAAAGTTTATGAGGAAGTGTGGGTGTATGTTTGTGCCTCAATCTCAAACTCCGTAACGGATTTAAATGAAACTTGGAACATAAATGTGCGCTGGAATAACATAGGCTACTTTTTGTCCAGATAACATTCAAGCGAAGCCGCGGGCAAAAGCTAGTATTTTATAAAACTTCACTTCAAACTTTGTGAATGGTTAGTAAAAGTTAGACTTGCACCAAAAGTTAAGACTAGTAATTTGTTTAGTTATCTGCTAGCTTCTACTTGTTGCTTTAGTTGCAATAAAAGCTACCTTAATTAGATCTAAATAAAAATGAAAATGAAATTTGGAATATCGCAAATCTACGTTGACAAAACCAAGCGTAGAAAGCTAAATGAATAATACAATCGGAGTAATCTGCCAAATGGTAGAAATCACCAATCAGGATAATTATGTTTGTATTGTGCATTCAAGCCCCATGCAAACACAGAAATAGCGCATGACTATAATGCCATCAAGGTACGAACGAGTACATGCAAAATACCATTACCGTAATTAGCAAATTCGCTACATACAGGCGCGGATCCAGCACTCCGGTGGTGGTCAAAAAGCGGCCACCCGAAAATCGGCAAAGCGCGAATCAGACTACGGACTCGTTCAAGATCGGTACATTACATTCAAGGTAGCTATGTGTACAGCGCTGCATTCAAAGTTAAAAGCTTTTATTTTATTTTATACATACATATTATCACGACCGTATCCCTAATAGGGTGGGCAGAGACGCAAGTAATCATAAGAAAACTTGTATCCACTTCTGATCCAAGACTCCCAAGATGGATATGGATTTTATTTTATTGGATTGGATTTTGTTAAATCAGCGTATAAACATCGATATTAGGATTGTGGGCATGGCTACCAATGCCCACAACGGTGAATCCGCGCCTGGCTACATACTCACTCAAACGTATCGGAGGAAGGTATTTCCAGTTCGGAGCATTGCTTTATCCATTTGAGTTCGAGCTCCCGCCGGAAGTGGGAGGGGAAGGCTCCGAAGTACGCAATACATCCGGACGCAACAATGATATCACCAGTAGTGCAATGTAACTGATATGTTGCGTTCTGATTCAAACAAAATACATCTAATTATTGTTTAAGACAGAGGGAACTTTACTCGTCAAACTTGGTTAAAATAATGAACTACTACTCTACTAGTCGTGTCTCTAGTTCTTTCCAACCAGTGCGGTGAAAGGATTTAACCTCCTTTTGTGCACTTGACACAGGTTTTTGAGCTTTTTAGGTGACATGCCAGTTTCGTCACGATGTTTTCTTTCACCGTTTGAGAGTACTGGAATAGCGCATATATTTTTTTCGAACAGAAAAATCCATTAGTGCACGACCGGGATTGAACCCACGACATTAGTATCAGAAGGTGAGGCCGCTACCAGAGTGCTCTGAAAAATAATTAATGATGCATTCATAATTAATAATAACCTTTATGAATATTTAGTTGGCGTAGTTTCACTCGCGTAGGACTAACGCTATAATCCTACTACATCACTACATAGTATAAAACAAAGTCGCTTCCCGCTGTCTGTCTGTCCCTATGTATGCTTAGATCTTTAAAACTACGCAACCGATTTTGATGCGGTTTTTTTAAATAGATAGAGTGATTTAAGAGGAAGATTTATGTGTATAAATAAATAAATAAAATATTTGTGGACATTTCACACAGTGCCATCTAGACCCAAACTAAGCAAAGCTTGTACTATGGGAACCAGATGGCTGATAGAATACATAATAATTAAGTATTTTTTTTGTAAATACATACTTATAATACTACAACACCAAGACCCGGATGAAATATTTGCAGAACATATAAACATTTATCCCGTAGCGGGGATCTAACCCGCGCCTCTTGCGTCTCAGCCGAGCACTCACCCGCCACGCCATCGAGGCCGTCGACGAACACATTTTTTTGCGCTTACATAGCAAACGCTGGCTGGCTGAACCCTACGAGACAGATCAAAATAATGTACTATTGTACATCTTAAAAAAGTCTACACAAAAGTCCGCGATGGTATATGTCTATCTCTTAGGGATAACCCACAATAACCATTTTTTATCCTTTACTTTTTAAGAGAAATACTGACTAATTTACGAAGCGATTTTAAGCAATACAGCATTAATCCTTATCCAATTAAGTACCTTAAATACATTGTGCATTTAATATAGATCAATATGGCCCTTTAAATGTAATTTAAATGTATATTTTCGAAGATATTACAGATTTAAAATGCAGGGACATAGCGGTTGCGGCGGTATTGGCCGGGGGGCCGGGGGGCCGGCGGGTGGCGGCGCGTGCCTATAAATAGCGCGTCGAAGGCCGTATTTCGCCCTTCGCTAGTTGCCACATAAACCTTTATTCTCGGTATCGCGCCCTCTGCGCTCACCAAAGCCCGGAAACGCTGCCAGCGGTCATCTGAGACCCACAGCATTTATATCCGTCCGAAAAAAAAAGAAAAAAGTGCTTCGCCCTACATCACTTTATGATTAGCAGCGATTTTTACCTAATTTTTTTTTTCTACTTTTTTTTTGTAAATAATAGAAATAACGCATTGAAATGTATCTGTTATGTTATTTCTAAGTGCAATAAAAAATTTGAATCGCACGCGTTTATCGGAGCTCTTTAGCGAGGAAAATAACAATTATCTACACTAATATTATAAAGAGGAAAGATTCGATTGTTTGTTTGTTTGCATTGAATATGCTCCGAAACTACTGCACCGATTTAAAAAAATCTTTCATCGTTGGTAAGCTACACTATCCCCGGGTGACATGGGCTATTATAATATTTTCAAAAAAATAATAATAAGGATCCTTACTAAAACTCCAATAATGTAACCCGTAACATCAAACTATTGATAATAAAACAAAATAATGTACTACGACTTTGCAGAACATATCATTATCTACAAAAAGTGTCGCGACGGCATAATGTCTAGCTATTATTATAGTTATAACACAATTAGTGTTCTTTTATTTTGAAAATTTAATTGAAATGGTCTTTGTTTGTCCATTGAAAAGGCTCTTTATTTGTCCCTTGATATTAATCCTTATCAAAATAAATTACTTCGTATTCAAGACTGCTTCAATAACTTCCATTCGAAAGATATCATGAGTAAGTATTAGTAAAAAGTCGCGTGGTTGCCGCTCACCCCGCTCGGCTGAGTAGCTAGGCAGCACCATAATTGCGATGTAGGCGTCACTTGAGTCACGTACCCCACGTGAGGGTAGTCAAACTGTAGCTTCAATCATATTTTTTAGAATCAGCAATTAAACGGCTTTCAGATTATTCTTACAAAAACAAAACGAACAGACATATAAACTTTACCTTTTAAATACAAGTATTGTGTAGATATCTAAAAGCTTTAACAGATTATGACTTTGGAGAAAATATCCCGTATGGTTATTTTCCTAAGTATCATAATTTTCCATATCTCTAATAAAAACGAAAAACTAAAGACTTATGTGACTGACTATAAACCATTGGTAACCATAGCCCTAGAAGCATGAAACCTGGTGGATTCAGCAGGGACGTACTAAGAAAACTCTTGGAGAACGCAGCAGAAAGAAGAGATTTGTATGAAAAAAAACTCGACGAAGATATTCATAAAAAATTGAATAGGTATGTCGATGTGTGTCGTTACCTGTCAGGCAGGCGGCCGGTCATAAAACACCTTAGCCAAATCTCTTACAGCAGCAGTAGTCCCGACCTCACATAGAGTGGGATAAGGGCAGGAAGATGATGATGATGATGCTGATGTGTGTCGTTACCTTGACACTGTCCTCCCAGCGGGTTTGTTCGTCGGCCAGCGCCTGCGTAAGCTTGCCGGCGCGCGACAGCCGCGCTGCAGCGAGGTCGCATTCCGCTTGCAGCTTCAAACGCTCTTCTTCGACCACCTTTCGAACAAGTGACGAGAGGATTTAAATAAAAAAATATGCTCGCAATATATGCATCAGACGAAATGACGTGACACGTAAAAAACATTGAGAGCTTATTTAGCCGAACTTTCGTCGCCACACTAAGATGTGTACTCGTGTATCTTTCCAACAAGTTTGACGAAAGGACTGAATACAATTATAAGTGCACTCAAAAAGGCTCCTTTCGTGCACAATCATCTGTTTTCATATTCACTTAAATTTTGCTTCATGTTGGTTATTATTAAATATATATGACAAGTTACCCTTAACTCGTCCAACATTTTGGCGAGTTGCGCTTCGATGGCTTCCACTTCCTTCTGCTTGGCTCTCAACACTGCCATTACACTCTTCAAAATGCCAGCAGCCTCTTTATGCCTAAGGTGAATTATTTAGAACTTATTTACGTACAATGTACTCGTAGTAGTATATACAATGTAGTAGTTAGTATACATAAAAAATACAGATATTTACGCGAGGATTTTAGGCTCCACAATCCTGAAAACTTTGGCGTACATGTCAATTGCTTGCACCCAGAGAACCATGGAACGGCACACCTTGAAACAAATACAATGAAGTATGTAATTTTAAAAAGTAATCTTAATGCAATATTGTGAAAATCATACCTTGGATACTTTTACTACAGTATCAGGGTTGAAATCCTTGTGTGTCAGGTAGACCTTGATTTTCTTGAGGGTTGCATCGGGTATGTGGTCTTTGTCATACTCTTCTAATTTTCCGATGAAATTGACGTCAGCCAATAGCTTCTTTGTGGAGTCCCAATCTGGCCTGTTCGAAACAAATGTCAGCGCAGCAACTCGTAGCATTACGCGTAGCAATATAGCTACGCTCGTAGCATGGGAGGTGTGGATTTAGTTACTTAAGCCAGTAATTAGATATAAAGAGATATTACTAGAATTAGGGAGGCTGAATCACTACTAAATAGAACACAGTTTATATTCTTTTAATTTTCAAGCCCAATGGGTGACTAGTGACGAGTGGAGGAGGCTAGCGCAAGACCGTGAAAAGAGGCACGAGCAAAGGGAGGCCTTTATCCAGTAGTAGGTGCGATCTGCCTGTGGATGATTTTGATGATAAGTTTAAAGGAATTAACCTTACTTTGAATTAAACAATATGCAGATAGGTTCCATTACGAAGCGCACCAATGCGGGTGGTTTCTGGAAGGCTTTTAACTCGTTAATGTCCGCCTTGTTCAAGGCTTTCAGTGCATTCTGTGCCGCCTCCATCGCTGGCATGGCTAATGCGAGATCAGCTTTCGCTTCGTCCGCAATTTGCTTCACTTCTTCAGCTTTTATCTAATAGATAAATAAAATAATGGAGGTTTATGGTTTTTTTACTATATTACATTACGGTGTATTTTCTGTGTGATGGTTCTATAAATAGTTTGGTTTTTCAGCTTTCATAATAAAATTAGTTTAGGTGTATATCGATTTTGAATTTATGAACCTTTGAAAATATTATCCTTTATGTATTTTGTTTTTCTGTTTGCATATTTTACCAAATTATTGCCGTTTGTCAACCATTTGACCAATTAGTTATGCTAAAACGTATACAGAATAATTTGCTGAAATGTCTTATTTAAACTATTGTTTATTGAATAAGGGAAATAACCTCGTAATTTGTAGAACACATGATAGTCCGTGTGTGATCTGCCGGTCGGCAGTCAAATAATGGAACCAACCAGAACGCAAGTCGATTCCAAGATTTCCTAACAAGATAAATGTCAGCAACTGTCACCTTAGCAGCGGCTTCGTCCTTCATAACTGCTTGCTTAACCTCGTCTGCGGACTTTTGCTCGATCTTCAGTCGGTTGACGAGAGCAATGCCTTCCTCAGCCTTCTTCGCTAGAATCGGCTCCATCTCACGCACCTGTTGCTCCATTACGCCGACAACCTCGTACGTTTCGTAAAGTTTCTAAAGTCAACCGGAACATGTCGAAAATACAAGCAATACATAGTATAAGAATGGACTCAGTGATACATTGTTTTATCTGTGGATAGATTTAGAGGTACAAGTAGTTAAAGAAAAAGTGGATGGATTGTGTGAACTATGTCATGATTAAAAAAGGAGTGAGGAAAGTAGAGATGACAAGCGACAGAAGGGAATGGAAGAAGAGAATGCATCCCACATAGCTGTTCATAGTTTATCTGTACTCGCTTCATCCTGCGGGTTCGCTCGCGTGGTACCAGAATGAGGAGCTTAAATTTTAGGTCATGAACTTTATTATATTTTCCAAGTTTTATCCAAATTAGTCTACGCCGTGATTAAGCCACAATCTTCCAATTATCTCTGCAACCTTAAAAATAATCAGCAAATGGTTTATTTAGATCTTAAGGTCACACACCAAAGTCGCCAGCACGTTTTGTTAGGCTGTTGGCTTTTTTTACACAGTTGATCACGTTACGATAAACCAGTTTACGGCTTAATCTGTAGACACCCTTACTTCTGGACTTGCATTCACATTATAAGTAAAGCAGATAAAAACAACTTACGTATAACCCACACGAAATCCTGTCTCTGCCACGAATAATTTGTTGCTGTTTCTTGTCCAGTAGTTGCAAGTACAGTTTAAGTAAATCCAAATAACTGCTGGGTGTAGTGTAGAAGTAGCGCCTCATTTCGTTATACAGCCGATCAGTCATCGCATCTACATCCTTTTATGACATCAAAATGTTACTTAGTACGGATGTCTAAAATCTATTAAATGTTGGATTGTGCAAAGTTGTATTTATATTAGTATAATGTGGTCCTTTCAAGAAACTATAGTGAAAGAACTAAAGCGTGAATCGTAGATGCATATGTTTTCGAAGTTTTTAGGCTCTACAACATGCCGACGTGTTTTCTTCATCTTTTAAAAGTATTGGTATATTATCGCACATAACTTTTTGAAACAGAAAATAAAATGAAGCACGATGTGATTCCAACTCACGACCTTAAGATAGGACGGTGGGTTTTGCTACGACTAGACTACCAGCGATCTCTTATTTTACTGAAAATAGCACTTTTGTGAGACAATTGTCCAATTGATGAAAGCAATCATCAAATGGACATAGATAGTTATGCGAAAATGTTCTAATCCACAATGGTTCAAAATTGAAATAAATGCAATTTTGTGTTTTTATTTGTTTTAGATGTACACTTTTTTGTTTTCTCTAGGATATTATTAAAAATTAGGTCTTATTGTAGAAATATGTAAATATTTTTTAATACTGTATTTTTTTAAATATATTAATTTTCAATTTTAAACCATTGTGGATTGGAATATTTTCGCATAACTACGTCCAAATATGTAAGTACCTATACACACTACTAGTCGTGTCACTAGTCCATTCGAAACAATGATGTACGTACCAATATTATTCATGTCATACTGATTATCAATATAAGACGACTAAATTTCCATAAATCTGGAGCACTTAATTAAACGTCCATCGCTCTCAATCAATCAATCGAAAAGAGTATGTCGAGTTTGTTACTAAACCTTTAGGACGATCGGATTTAATTAAAGTTTTACCTCGTGCATTGTCACACACAAAGGCGATATCTTCTCAATAATATCCCGGTTTCCAAGAGGCTGTAAGCACTGTTGCGCAACAGACAACAAAGCTTCTGGGGGCCATTTTGTAAACCAGTCAATAGTGCAACAGTTCACCAGAGATGGGAACATCCGACAGCGTCGTCTAAAATAAAACAGATAGACTTCAGTCAGCACACGGAAACCCGTGTGATGACAGGAGATCGAAAGGTTTATAGTGAAATACCTATTAAAATACCGAAACTATCGATATAGTGTAAGGAAGAGTATAATATTTTAACTAGCTTCCGCCCGTGGCCTCATTCGCGTAGTACACGAATAAAAATCCTACTTATGTTATAAATGTGAAAGTTTGTGAGGATGTGACGATGTTTGTGCCTCAATCATGCCGTAAAGGCGGAACGGATTTGGCTGAAACTTAAAATTTATAAAGAACGTATGCCGGAATAACATATAGCTAGGGTACAACGCAAGCGAAGTTGCGGGCGGAAGTCAGTAGGTCCTAAGTTATTCCAGCACACGTACTTCCTAATATTATTCTTGTATAATTCTAATTCCTTCAGCCTTTGGCACGATTGAGGCACAAACATCCAAACATCCTCACAAGCTTTCACATTTATTTTAAAATATTAGTAATGGTTTTATGATATGACGAACCTGAAAGCTTCTCCCACAGGGCTCATGCATATGCACAAATGTAGTTTCCCCCTTACTCTGTTGATAAAGAAGTAGTAAACTGCATCTCTGTCTCCTGGATTTATCCCGCATTTTCCAGCTTCATTACGACAGCCAGTCTGCACTTGTTCGTATGTGTCGCCCTCGAAGAGATTTGGAACTTCACCTTGAGTGCAGTCAAAATATTGTTTTCAAATTTTGATAATCTACACTAATAAAGAGGAAAAAGTTTTTTTGTTTTTTTTTGTTTGTAACGAATGGGCTCTGAAACTACTGAACCGGTTTAAAAAATTCTTTCACCAGTAGATACAAAAAAATTAGGGATCCGTAAGAAAATTGCAATATTGTACCCCAAGGTAGAAAAATCAAAATTGTCTTTGGCGTGCGCTGCGAAAACTATTAATGATAGAACAAAATAATGAACTACAGGTTTATAGGTCTTATTAATGTCTACAAAAAAGTTTGCAAAACAACGTATCCATCAATTATAGTTAAGTCACAATAACAGCTTTTGTGTTCTAAAATTTAATTACAATGCTGGTAGGAACAAAGGTTGGTTCCATTCGCGTCATGGTATGAATCCTTATCCAAATAAAATATTTCATCACCAGGAATATTTATTTCTAAGCAAATTCCATTTTAATTCATTCTCATCCGACATTTAGTTTAAAAGTTATCACAAGTATAAGTTCGAGCGTTCTCTGCAATACCTCGGGATGTCTCGAACGGCCACAGAATAGATAATAGTTAGTTTGACTCTATACAGTGGGAGTGGGTGTTACCGAGGTGCGGGAGGGGTTAAGTACGTCTAATTGGAAAAGTACATGTTTCAGGATTTTTTCAAAACAGCCCTAAAAAAAGGTGAAATAGGGTACCAAAGTGTAAAAGTAATCTAACGCGTACGAAGTCGCGGGCAACAGCTAGTAATTATTAAACTTACATGTCCACCAAATAGTCATCAGCTTATTCAGCTTTATGTACCTCAAGTCGTAACCTATTAAGCATAATTGCTTCAAACGCAAACCTTCCTACCTACCTGTCCCCCATTCATCTCGTTGATGAGCAGAGATTGGAGTAGAATGATTTAGCATCAATGACCTCGAATGATAGGTTATTGTGGATATGCCTCAGGGATTCCGGTATTTTAAAATTATCAAAACATTTTTTCCGTAATTTCATAAAAATTACGTGGAGGTGTAAAGTGAGAAACGTATCAAATCATCATCATCATCATCATCATCATCATAATCATCCTAACTTCACCCACTGCTGGGTATAGGCCTCCCCTAGCGTGTGCTAGTCTCCACAGTCTTGTGCTTGTCCCATCCAGGTCCGTTCCGCGACGGATGCTATGTTGTTGGCCCAACGCGCCGCTGGCATATATTTTTACATCTGTTTTACAATTTAAGCATATATTTTTTTCTTCAAGCAAGTGAGAGCACTGGTGGTCTAGTTGGTAGTGACCTCGTCTTCCGATCTTAAGGTCGTGGGTTCAAACCATGTACCAATGGATTTTTTTGTGCGAAAAATTTATGTGCGCTATACCAGTAGGTACTCTCAAACGGTGAAGGAAAACATCGTGAGGAAACCCGTGGCTTAGTCAGCTCCGTACGTATTGACCATGTCTTTTCTGTGGACAAGGCCGACTAAGCTGAGAGGATGGAATAGGTGCTGGGCAAGCCAACTCCATCTTAATTCGTCCCGGGCACTACAGCGTCCCGTTTGTGAAGGTAAAAGTTGCCTCCTGACGCTGTATAAATCAATCATCTACTATAGATGGTAAAAGGCCTTAGTAACTCAATCCGGTAAATATTGGAACTTTTCGGAAAAAAGGCATATCCATTATCCATGTTATGAAAATAATGATGCAATACGTAAAATCATTCTACCTACTCCGATATCGTTTATGAATTCCACATGAAGCAACATGTAGCTTCCATGTCGATTTTGCGTATTTCGTTGCCTCTAATTACCGAAAACATTTTACTATAATTTTTGTCAGTATTATTTGAATTCAATGCTAAAATTTATTTTGAAATCAAAGCTTATCCGAAAACAAAGGGTTAATGAGTCCGATCGAAGTGTATTTAGATGAAAAGCGAAAAACCACAAAGTCATATAAAGGCAAAACACGCAATAATGGCTTTTAAAAGGATGTACTCAACAGCGTCAACAAAGGTATACCTACATATTTTACAGGAAATTGATTGACCTGATTGACGTAGATTAATTTTCAACGTTAAAACGCTGTGTGGTTCATTTTATAAACGCCTCTCATATCTATTAAAAGTTGAACAGTTTTTAAAGTAGTCACATCCACTGTGACATAAAAAACGTTTATAAGTGCAGGAAGGAAGAAGATGACTTAGGATACATATGTCCGGGATAAACCGAGGCAGTTGGCGAAACTTACCCGAATTCAACATGTTATTTATATCTTCCAGGAAGCCCTCTTTGGTTATCTGTGTGTCCGTGAACAAAAATACTGTATCCTCGTAATTGACTCCAGCCCTCATGTACATTTTACGCAAGTCATCGTGAAACTCGGGCGTATCATAATTACGTTTCAGCTCCATGCCCATGCACCTATCAAAGGACATCCACAAATATTAATGGGTATAATTTTATTTATGATTTATTCATAAAGTAGTTATAGGTATGTATTTTTGTTGCGGATTATATATTCTAATTAATTTTTTTATAGTTTGTGACGTCACCCTTCTTAAGTCTCGACTGAAAACCAGAGCTATTTCACCTGGTATCCACGTGAAGTTAGCTCAAAGCTGAGTTAGGACCTTTTGTCAACATCTATCTGGTTGAGACAGAGCAACCAGGGCATGAGTTATGTACTAACCCCGTAAGGTCTGTATATAAATAATAAATATTTGAAGACATATCACACCACACCATCTAGCCCCAAACTAAGCAAAGCTTGTATTATGGAAACCAGATGGCTGATAGAATACTTACATTCTTTTTCTTTTTTTTGTAAATACATTCTTATAATACAACACTCAGACCCGGAAGAAATATTTGCAGAGCATGCAAACATTTCTCCCGTAGCGGAAACCCGCGCCTCTTGCGTCTCAGCCGAGCACACGTCCGCCTCGCCACGGAGGTCGTCCTATGTATGCCTAAATAGCAATTATGTTTTTTTTTCTTTTCTTCTATGCTGTCTTTTAAATTTTTCATTTCTGTATAGGTAATTTTTAAGTGGAACCCAATCTACAGGTTTATGAATGGTAAAAGCTTATTACTGTGCAAAGTCAATGAAATGTGGTTCATGCAATTTCCTTTGCCGTGATCAACCAGTTCACAGAACACATCGTGCATCCTTTATTCAAAGACTTGTTCACAACTTCCGTAGCATTGGTGATGCAGGCTTGATAAGAAGTAAGTACTTAACTGTCTACAAGCTAATATGACAAACTATTGTCATTATACTCCATTATATTCGTGGGATTTTTATAAAAGTTTCATATTCATTTTGTACATGATTCAAGTATTTTAACTCCATAGTTACATACTTGCATCCATATGCATACAGATCATAATTTAATCATTAAATTGGCGTCTGGACAGTACGAACTTCAGAAAATTTAAACTGCTCTGTGCTATAAAACATGTTTGTTCAGTAACTAACAAAGTTTTTTTGAATATAACTAGTAAACGCAACGATACGAACTACAGTGTAATGTAGAAAAAATAACAAAATAATTGTTTTCCTGTTGATCATATTTTAACTAGAAATACTAATCTCGTATATTATCCAGTAGCAATCATCTATTTATTCAAGTGTAATTTTCGAGAAACTGTATCAATATGACATGATGTCACTATCAAAAACTTAGAAATGCTGCATTACAGCTATTCAAAATACAAAAGGAAAGAATGAGCCAGGGTTTGTATTGAAACTAGCGAAGCATTAAAAACAGGATGTTCGCTTTAAAGCTTATTATAACAAGCTTCGAAGTGAATATCCGGAATATCTATAAAACGAATGAAACTAGACATTTGCTCATTTTTATTTATTATTTTGTTCCATTGATAGAATTAACAAAAAAAAGTTATTGTACCTACCACTTTTACGAAGAATTTGGCTTTTACAGTTGACTCTTGTCTTGTACGTAATATTCGATTCCATGATCGGGGAGAAAAACCATTGGACGCATTACACGCTATATTTTTTCTTTAATCAGAGTCCAGCACAGAAATAAATGAAATAAAATAACAGAACTGAGAATAACAGAGGCATCAAGTATATAATATATATATTTAAGTCACAAGCAAAAATTTTCAACTATACTAAACTAACTGTACCTACTATAAACTGATGATCACCAAAATGATGTGTAATAGATGTAAAGGCCAATGGTACTGACTTGCATTCGTTGACGTGTCCCGCTAGGGTGGCGACGCTCCTCCGGCCTGAACCCCCGGGGCCCACCATGAGGCAATGTCCGCGCTCCGCCCTCAGCACGCGTGCCACTCGCACCACGTGCTCTACCGCGTCTTGGAACAGCACCAAGTGCATTTCCGCGCGAGCTGTCGAGTTGTACTCTTCTAGGTATTCCTGACCAACAAATAAAGTAAACAATCTTAATATATAAACTCTTGCGTTACTGACTGAATAATTGACAATCCCTAACGTTTTATATCGTTGTCAATTTTACATTTTGGACGTTTTACTAGTAAATCGTTTTGCCACTCAAGACATTGCCAAAATAATATGTTGGTAAAAGTAATTTTTACCTGTTTGTGATTTTGATTAAAATTTTACAAACCGACACTATTTCTTAAAGTATTGGCAAAAATCATAATTTTTAAATGCCAGTATATAGAGCTTTTAAACTGCATTTAAAATTCGTTAGAATCAAGTAGCTATGACCATCAATCTTTGACGAAATTTTTTTCCAAAAAAAAACTTTAAAATGCTCTGGTGTAAAGTTGCCAACACGTCGCTTAGTAATTATTGCCTTTCAAGCGTCGATATAGACATTTTAATATGCCGACGTTCTGCAAACTACGTCATTTTCCTTGATAGACCTTCTGATACGGAGCGCAAATAACTTGTGCCTAAATCATAAGTCCTAGAAACATGAAACTTATAGGGTATATTCCTATGGTGTAGGAGAGCGCTAAGAAAGGAATTCCCATAATTCAATTCCTAGAGGGTGCAGCAGGAAGATGAAGTTACAACTTAAGTTTCGGGGCGTGACGCTAGTATAGTAGTAGTAAGCAAATAATTACCTATTAACTTACTTTACCCAGCAGTCATACTGACTCCACGCTTGGATTCTAGTGTGGTGATTAACGGAAACTACAAATAACAGTTTATAAAATCTAATCCGCCGTTAAAACAATAAATGAATACCAGTACAATAAAATAGCCTTTATTTAGATACAATACCGCAAGGTACTAACGAATTCCATAATGTGGGCTGGGCATGTACCAAACGTAATGTTGACAGAATTATTTGACGTCTAAGGGTAGCTCATGTTGAAATAATCTTGAGAGTCGGGAGGATTAAAGTTCACCGTACTTGATAAAATCAGCTCCACTATTCAGGTTTTCGCAGCTCAAAGAAATTGCATAAATTCTTTTCAGTTTCTTTAGAACTTGTTTTTCCTAAAGAAATATCTTACGACATAACTTAAATTATTATATAAAATACACTTTATTTTAATATTTTTAGTTCGCAGAAAATGCTTTGTAGTTAAGCTCATATTTCCAGGATTTTTTTCCTTATAATTCGTGGTAGCGTCCATTTATTTTCCATAGCAAATTGGAAGATCTTAGAATTTCTAGGTACAATAAACTCAAAGATGAAAATAGCTCTAAGCTGGGACTTATTAGAAATGTATAAGACGTAACGTTTTTCTTCGATAAGCTTCAGTAATATTCCGTTTCATGGAATTATTTCTTTGTAAGCTTGGATAGGTACTTCTTACATAATAATATATTATTTGTATAAGTAGGTAGTATAAACGTTTGCAATAATATGTTGAAAAACATTTTCTAACCAGATGAGATCACAATAATTTTCCAGAGAAAAGGTACATAAAATAAATTCGGCATAAATAAAGCAGCAATTCAGCAGCTTATTCATAATTAAAAAATCATGTAAATAGAGGAATATTTTGAGTTTATAATGAACTCTTTTAAAGTGATATTCACCTTCAAAACTATCATCAACTTCGCCATGTCCGGAATCTCCGCGTAAACCCTATTTTCCTTTGGAACAGCAGAATTGATGAAGTCTCCGAACAGAAGTAAAGGTGGATGTTCAATGACCGCTTCATCGGGTACGTCCAGTATGGGTTGCTGGAAGTTCTTCTGGCAAACCGAACTCATGAGGTGGAGGAAGTAACTCTTGTCCTGAATGTTGATCAATCGGTCGTGGAATACGCGAAGACATTCGTGATAGAACAATCTAGAAGACACGTGAGTATATTATTTTGTAAGAATTAACTATTAGGTCAGTTTAATATAATTTAATGCAAAGAAAAGTAGGCTTTTGTGTTTTATCAGCTCTTGGTTGCTATTTCTGTTTATGACGTCAATCCAATCTGTTGGTAATAAGTAAATCTGCTGGTTTCACAAAATTAAGCCTAGAATTGGATCAACCTTGTTTACAAAAACAATATTATGTCGATAACCTACATGTAGGTCCCACGTGTAGGTTATCGACAGGATAACTAGAGCTTTTTGAATACATTTATAAAAATATCGCAGAGTACCTATGTAAAGAAAATTTGTTTAGTAAAGTTTATCTACTTATCGACGGCCTCGATGGCGTGGCAGGCGATTGTTCGGCTGAGATGCAAGAGGCGCGGGCTCGATCCCCGCTACGGGAGAAATGTTTGTATGCTCTGCAAATATTTCTTCCTGGTTTGGGTGTTGTAGTTATTATGTATTATAAGTATGTATTTACAAAAAAAAAGTATATTATGTATTCTATCAGCCATCTGGTTCCCATAGTACAAGCTTTGCTTAGTTTGGGCTAGATGGCATGTGAAATGTCTACAAAAATATTTATATTTATGCCTTTATGATCACGAGTGCTCCAGTATATGAGTATTAAGGTGACTTGTTTAAACTACTAAATAATTATAATACTGAATATTAATAAAAAGCTTACTGGCAAGTGCACCACCCACCTGCCCGAAATTAAATACCGTGCAAGGCTTATGCGAAACAGCATTATAGTACGTCCACGCAAAGCAAACTTAATAGTTACAACTTAAACTCACGCCTGAATTAATTAACTACTAAGGTGACGTAATGTTAGTAATTAAGTTATTACCTGAGCATGGCCTGAGGCGAACGCATGTAAGCCGCATCAGCTTGTAAGACACCTTGCATTGACTTAGACAAGTCTCGCAAGTTAAATACGTAGTGAGACTTTGCTGGAGTTGGCAGCAATTCTGCGCATATCTTGAGATATACGTCGACGGCGGCGTTCACTATATTATCGCCTAGACAGGACACTTCTGGCACGAAATCCTCCATGTGTCCTTTTAGAATCGCCTGTTGATATGTTTATCAGTGTGAGTTATTTATTAGATATGTTTTATTCAGGCATTATCGTTCCACTGAAAGCGTAGTATTTACCAAGTTCGCAAACCAACCGTTCCACGCATCTGAATCTGCTCCGTAAGTGGATATGTTCGCGATAGCAGAGCGTGCAACAATTCTTCGAGAACATAAGTGGAGGCGGATATTGATACCCTCCATAGAATTTTAGGCCTGTGTTTTCGAAAGTATACCTTGAAAATAGTTTTCATAGCTTCAGAATTGGGCGCCGATATGTAGAACATGGCGAAATGTCGGACAAATCTGGCTGTCAATGGATTCCTACCGCCTCCTGGCGGAGCGCAAGCACATGACAAAACCACGTCTAAGATATCCTTCCAGTAAAGCTTATCTCTGTCGTACAGACCACCAAAGTCTAGAAGTTGCCTGTAAGAGTCATATTTTTGTAACAAATTGATACATCTTTGCTACTACATATACGAGTAAGAGGGTGAGATTTCAAGTAGGCTTTTGGGCATTTTTATATTTCAGGAATGATGATGTGTGAACTAATAAAAGAGGATCCATTATATTCACCTGAGTAACTCAATTGTTGGTTGAGCTCCGTAAACATCCAAACGTGGCATATTTACGTCGTCTATGAATATTATAACTTTCTTGCCGAATGGCGCGCCTATAGCTTTCCGAGGTCTTTTATCCAGTCTCAGCTCAATCACTTCCTACAAATAGAAACCATCCATACACTTAGTATACAAAATGCTTACAAACGAAGCCTTACACCTGACACTACTTGTTGCTTTTGAGTTTGCTCTGACTTAGAGTTTGTTACACAAGAAGGCAGTATACATCATATTTAAATAACAAGACAAGTGTTTAACAAAATATTTAATTAACAATAGCGACTAAGCCGCGGGTTTCCTTACAATGTTCTCCTTCACCGTTTGAGAGTACGGAGATTTACGAGGCGCTAGGATGTATCCTAGATATTCAAGTACCTGGGTTCGCGTCGAGCTAGTCTGCGCCGAGAAGTTCAATATGACCGGTATGTAGTACCCAGTTGAAGACATGCGATTTAATATTTCCGCTGCAATGCAAGTCTTGCCAACACCTGGAATGTACAGCACTAGCTTCCGTTAGCAGTTTTACTTGCATGGCACTAACTTGAAAGCGTGCATTATTATCATATCTATATTTAAGAATCTTTGTCCTGACTGACTGATGACAACGCGCAGCCTAAACCGCTGGTCGTAGAGACGTGAAATGTATATTAATATTATATTATGAGAGTATATCCTTCTTGGTCCGTAGGGGTGTACCTACTAAGAAAGGATTTTTCGAAATTCAACCCCTAAGGGGTTGAAAAGGGGTAAAACGAGACATGTAGAAAGTTATTGACTGACTAACCATTAAAAAAATTACAATGTAGATACTTAACTAATGCGTACGAAGCCGCGGGTAACTGCTAGTATGATATATTTTATGAGCTAATAAGTACTAGTTATTAGTATTAAGTACTTTCAATGCCGAATCGGTATTTAAATCCAGTCCTTGACTAACTACTTTATTTTTTCTATTGCTCTTAACTTTCTAAACAATTATTTATTTGAAAAATATAAAAAACCCGATTGCATGGGATTTAGGTAACATGGGTAATAAAGAAATACAACCCAAAAACATTACCTCCCCTCCTTCTTCGCACTCGGGTAAAAATCGGTTTAGCAGTTTAATTGTGTGGGTACCCGTTCAGACACTCACAGTGAGGAATTTATGTGTGAAATGGCCACAATTAATTATTTTGTATGGATTAGTAGGGATTATCTAGTAGCCAAAAAGCATGAACTAGCGCTAGTACAAACAACTAGCTAGTACTAACTAGTAAACTTTTAAGTGTCAAAAGCTTACCTGTACTTCCTGTGAACATAACCGGTTTACCAGCACCCAGGAGCTTTTCAAACAAATAACCGTACCGCACGGTATCAATAGTTGGCACTAGGGTTTCGAAGAAAGGTTTATCACTGTCATAAATGAACTCCGGAATTATTTCCGCCCATATTTTCAACTTTCTAAATTTCGTGTCCATATACATGTCGAAGAAATTAAATCCTTGTGGAAAGCTGGTAAAAAAAGGTTTAGGTATTGAACGTTGTGAACAGAGGAACAAATATACCTGTGTAGGCATGTAGAACTTCGTAGACAGCGGCTACGAGCTTTCGTAGCACTAGTCTTCGACGTCCTCTACTTTTGTACGCAGTTTTATATCTACGTATATGTATAGGTGCTTACTATTCCGCTTCTTCAAACTCTTCGAATTGACGTTTGATAACTTCTTCAAATCCCTTTCGATTAGCTTCTAGAATATTTCCTCCGATACACCATACATAGGAAAATATAAAGCAATGAGCGATGTAAACTTTAATTGCAGCTTTGTCTGAAAATCTCTCCCCGGGTTCCGACAGCAATGCGCCCATAAGGAAGCATATCGCCGAGACTTTGCTTATGTCCACCTGTGTATTACAAAAATAGGAAATATGAGTAAAAAGTGCATTTCAATAAAAACATCGTTTTGTTATTCCAAAATCGAGGCCCCGACGAGATTCAAACTCGCTATCTCCTGTATACTAGACAGGCGCTAGGCGCTTTAACCAACTAAACCACGATGCTTTCATGTTGTTCACCATATTTTACAATCAGGTCACATGTACTTAAAAATAATTAAAATTGCTCTAGATTCAATATATCGCTGTAAATCCGCTGTAGCCAAACATTACTTTAGAGAAATAATGTTTGTGCGTATAACTGAAAATTATAATCTGATTTCACTTTTGTAAAATACCTGTTTTATGCCAACACTGCACTTAGTGTTTACATGCGTTACCCCAATGCTTAGCATTTTAAATAACTCGTAGAGGAATTCAGAGTTTTCTTGGTTAAACGTGTTCTTCTCTACACCTTCCTCAAGCCAAGACCGCACAAAAGGTAAGTAGCCCATTTCATTAGGGTCTATATACACCATGCCGCACCGAGACACTGTAGCAGGCGAGGCTTGAGCCAAATCCGCCACCTGATCAAAACAATTTCCTTCACGAGCTTACATACTTACAGTGCGTTAAATGTGTACAGTGTAGATGAAATACATTAGCGCTCTACTTGGGCTAGACAAAATGAACTTTACTTAACTTAATTTACTTAGATATATAGTAGTACCACAAATATTGTGGTGCTTTGTGTAAAAACCAAATTTGTCCGAATATATAATTAATATAATAACTGAACCAACCCTTTAAAAAAATAAGTATCTACATAATTATTGTAAGATCTCTATATTACATATCAACATCGCAATTAATTCGTATTTCAGAAGCTACACGAAAATTGCCGAGGCGCACAATATTTGTGGTACTACTGTTCATTATAATCAAATTTGACATCTTGTGAAAAACTATGAGCAGGGATAGGAACCAAAGAATCGGTTTCTAAATGAAACTATTCTTGAAACATTTCGATTAATTGTACTAAAGAGTTTGTAACCGTTTAGTTTGACTTAGGTTAATATATAATATTATTGAGCTACCTCGGCTACAACTATATCAGTTTTCATTTAGGAAAAATATTGAAGTTATAGTAGGTGTTCATTCAAAATGTAAGAAACTTAATTTTTGTCCTTTAAAGGTAAGATAGGGTGAATAATTTCTTAAACTTGTTATGTTGACTCGCACAAGGTATAATGACGATAACAACAAAACGTCCAACCACTATTACTTATATTCACTCTTATTTATTGAAATTATTATTTTAAATAAAATAATGAAACGATAAATATAATACGTTCCTTTAAAAAAACTCTCATAAAAAATAGATTTTAAATAACGTTGTGGCGAAATATTGATCAAGGATTAATAGTATTTGTGAGAGTAATTTGTACAGTATAAAGCGTAACTTTGTGCTTATAAATTATACTCAGTGTCATAGTGTATGGAAAACTTAATAATAATTTGGCATTATGTGTTTAGACAGGTTTAGACGTACATACAAGTTATCACGGCAAACAAAATAACAAACGTCAAATCAGACCTATTATTTTGACTCGACATAGTCTTTCCCCGAATACTCAAACGCATCTCAAATTTGAGCACGCATCAAATGACGATTTTTTTTTGTGACAGATTTTCAACAGAAACTGTAAAAAAACCGTGAGCTGAGACGTGCTCAACTCTGAGTCGCGTTCGAGTATTCGGTGGTTAGCAGGTCATAAACTGACATTAATTGAACAGAAATGAACACCAGTGGATTGCAATAACAAAATAATTTAGGTTAAGATAATTACTAAAAACAAACACGTAGTTTATATTGTTACCTCGAAAACCATGTGAACGTAAGGAGTCAGTTTAATTCTTTCAGAGTTTGATAGACACAGCATTTTATTGTCATCAAGTACAGTGTTCATGTTTTCAATCCAAACCGCGTCGACAGGGCCATCACAAATCAACCATTGGTGGTCTGGTTTTTCACACTATGAAAGTAAAAAAAAATTGTTGGACAAACATACCATAAAGTTAGAAACAAACTAAGAACCCCGTATACAACGACACGTATATAACACATTATGACATCTAAACCGTTGAAGTCGCATGGAAACATATGCCCTAGAAACGTATTCATCGTACGTCGTAATTATGATAAACATGTGTGTAAGTGTTCGAACGTCGTGTTTGTTCTTAGCTGTGACGGTAAAACCTGAATAAAATTATCACTGGTTGATTGAACATATTGATTCTGAAAAGTAGCAAAACAAGACGTACTTGTACAGCAGTTCTTAAACTCAGAGGTAGAATCCCGTCATGCCACTCTAGAGTCTGTAGATTAACTTCTCCATACAGCTCGCCAATGGTCAGACTCTTAGGGTTCATTATGTACTTGTGTACAATTTGGTTCTGAGAACCTGGCACTTCCTGTTCATTGAGTCTAGTGTATGTATCACCTAACACCTAAAATTGTTCTATTAGAATCAAGTGGCCTAAAGTATTTTTATTATAATAATAAAAATAAGAACTAAAAAAACGAAGACCTTTTACTATCTATAGTAGATGATTTAAACAGCGTCAGGAGGCAACTTTTACCTTCACAAACGGGACGCTGTAGTGCCCGGGACGAATTAAGATTGAGTAGGCTTGCCCAGCACGTATTCCATCCTCTCAGCTTAGTCGGCCTTGTCCACAGGAAAGACATGGTCAATACGTGCGGAGCTGACTAAGCCGAGGGTTTCCTCACGATGTTTTCCTTCACCGTTTGAGAGTACTGGTATAGCGCATATAAATTTTTCTCACAGAAAAATCCATTGGTAAATAGCCGGGTTTGAACCCACGACCTTAGGATCGGAAGACGGGGTCACTACCAACTAGACCACCAGTGGTCTAAATATTAAAATAAGACATCGGCAGAAAATAGCACCATAGTTTGTAATATAATCTTAATGGATATACTGGATACGATCATCGTTAAAACTTTTTATTAAGTTAAATATACTTGTAACTTTTTCAAGTGACAGTGTCACTACGCAATGTTTAGAGAGCTTTAATTTTGCCCACATCCACCGATGGAAACGTTAGGAAAAAATCGAGAAGACATTGGGAAAACAAAAGAATCTGAGAAAAGTGTAGGTTTTATTAGATAATGATAACTCTCACTGTTTTTCATATAATTAAAAACCCTTGATCAGACCTTTAGTCTTGCCAAAGCTACTTGAGATAATAGTATTATAAAAACTAGCGTTCGCCCGCGGCTTCGCTCGCGTGATATCCGGTCAAAAAGTAGCCTATATGTTATTCCAGCACACATTCCAAGTTAAGTATATTCCAAGTTTCATCCGTTCAGCCGTTTGGGCGTGATTGAGGCACAAACATACATCGTCACATCCACACATCCTCACAAACATTCGCATTTATAATATTAGTAGGATAGTACTATACAATAATAGTTAACTTCAATTCTCAAACTCAAATATTTTTTATTTAAGTTTGTCAGTTAAATCGGATTTACCTAGAAAAATACACACAAATATATACTGAAGTATCGCTCTCAAACAGAGAACGTTTAATGTCGAAGTTCAACGTATTTTATTATATGACTTTGAAATACTTTCCTCCATGAGATAGTATGTAGGCGTGGTACACGTAATACCTTGTTTACTCTATTGACAACAACAACTTCTCTTAACACATCGGTTAACATCAATCATAATTGGACCGTCATGGTATAAGTTGCTGCGAAAAAATTATGATAAACGCCTTATTATGCCATTTTAGAGTTCAAAAACCATAGCTGAACTAAAAATGTATTAAATGAAGTTATAATATTATATCACCATAAGTATTATTTAAATATTTTTTGTTGAATTTTGAAAAATTATTCGTTTTGTTAAAATGTCAAACGAATATTGACTGTAAGTCAAGCACGTAAGAGTCTTATTTCTTTTAGACATAAATTTGCTACTCAGCCAATGTTGTGACATAAATTATCGATAACTTTTTAGTAAATGATCAATGGTTACTTTTTAATTCCCACAAAAATAGGGGTGTTTAAATAAATATAAATTGATAAATATTTTGTGATCTCAGAATTCCCGAGCTACTAGACATCAAGAAGAAATCGAATTTAGGTTAAGTACCTACTGTTACTGCCCGTGAGATGATGTGACATGAATTTCATTGAGTTTGAAGCCATAATTATGATGAGTAAGATTGAATTTCAATTGGAAGATTTATTAATTTTATGACTCTGTCTAAAATTATTTTCAATCAATCACAACTTGTATTGCTGACGGCTTTTAAGTCGTCAAGCCATGACGGAGGCCTTTAGGCGGCCTAAAAACTCCATCACTAGAGTTGGCCACTAGCTCATACGAACATACATACATAGTAGTAAGTCACCATTATAATTATATTTTAAACGAAGTTGATTTGTTGTTCTGATCTTTACTCAAGAGTTTTGTTTTGTAACGGCTCAATTTAATTAGTATAAACAAAAATAAAAATACGCTAGTTTTTAGAAACAATAGGTACTTAAGTATACTTCATGAAATCCTGAGCTAATTGGCAGGCTCAAAATAAGAGCTTAAGCCTCTTATTTTACTTTGCCAAGACGTTATAAACGAAAATACGGTTTATTTTGTTAACAAGTTAAATAAATATGATGAAAATAGTGCTTCGGTACAGGTATATAACTCACATGTAAAACCACAGTTTTTCCTCCACCAGTGGGTCCGACAAGCATTACGCCCCATCTCACAATCATGGTTTCATGCAGCTGAATTACTTTTTTAATCTGACAAACTTCAATTTGCATTTTTTTCTCTCGTAGAATGAGTCCTTTACGAAAAAGAATAGTAATTAGAGCTAATATTGAAGTATATTTGACTATTACACAAAGTCTACTGGGTACAAAGTTCCCACTGGTCTTACTAGTAAGTCTGTTAGGAAGAAAAGTCCCAGTAGTTCAACTGGTAAGACTACTCGGTGAACTACTGGTAATAGGTCGCAATCACTTGTACTCACGTATGACCTCTTCCATTATCCCATAGTCTCTGAAAGGTAGACTGACGCCTGGGAACAGATCGGACAATATACCGGCGAAGAGAATGGCGTCAGCCGCTAAGAACTTGGGCAAGTTACTGTCGTTGAGTGCGCACATAAGCGTCATCTCCTCAGGCTGGTCAGGACTGGCACGTTTGAGTGCTCCAGCCATCACCTAGAATTTAAATCCACTTTACTAAAAAAAAAGCAATGGTCAAGTGCGATTCCATTTCCCAAAAGAAGGCTTCCGTACCATCGTATCGTACTTGTTCATAAATATTTTATTGTAAAAAAGCTAAAAAAAATATAGCTTTTAAAAGAGCTTAACCTGACTGACTGACTGATTTATCATCGCAGAGCCGAAACCGCTGAAGCTAGAAAGCTGAAATTTGCAAGGTAGCTTCCTTTTACAAGAAGACCACTAAGGCGGAATTGTGCGAAATTCAAGCCCTAAAGGAGTGAAATGAGGGTTAAAACGTTTGTATGGAACTTTTTACGCGCGGTGCGATTTGTTTGAAACTCGGTTCGAATTAATGCAAAATAAATGGATACGTTTTAGGATTTTCAAAACATCCCTTAAAAAGTTGGATATGTGTTTTCGAGTTTTTCCCTCCTTCACCCTCAAGGAACCCGTTACCTCATTCATGATCAAAATTTGTACTAATATTATATGTTTGTCTTAGCCCTTTGCAATATGTAGGTACTTATTAAAGTAATCTAACGCATACGTAAGTCGCTGGAAACAGCTAGTACTTTATATACTTTACCAATACACTCTTCACTGCTCTCATGCCAAAGTCATAATGGTCCTGCTTGGAAAGCTGTTCACTCGCAAGTTTGTACATTTGCACCATTTTCTTTGCTAAGCCTCTGGATGCTTCAAATCCTTCAGAATATAGGATGACCTCCGCAATCAGTGCTTTAACATAAAAAAGGGCTATTACGCTCATAATAGGGAGTATTGACCCAATTATTTTATTCCGTTTGATTTTGGCGATTTAGTTATTTTATTTTGGTATATTATGTTACCATGAATTATATGGTTATCTGGAAATAGACTTTGTCACTAATAATATCATAAACATTTAATACAGTTTTAAGGCATTTCTCATCAACGTGCGAGAGCATAATTATTGTTATGCTGACCACTTAATTCTTGGTAACCAGCAGGTATAAATCAGTGAATAAAAAATGGTGAAAATTGTGCAGTGCAGTGGCAACGACATCATTTTGTAAAACGAGTTTACCATAATCCGGCACCATCATGGAAATGGGTCGGAAAAGAGCCTTCAAGTTGTCAGGTAACTCCGTCCTGCCAGCGTAACCCGGATTCATAGTAATAAACGCAGCGCAAGTGCGGACTAACTTGATCTCTCTGCCTTCGAACATAAACCTGAAAAATTGCTGGTTATTAAGTCCTTGAAAAAATATAAAGGTGCAAAAACCTAAGCATAAAGCCGGATTTTTATTACTAGTTTTGCAAAATTAGTTTCATGAAGGTCCAGAAACTGGTTATAGGTAGTTAGTTCTATTTTTACTATTTGATTTCTTCGTGAAATGCTTTTGTTATTTTGCTCCCACTGCGAAGAAAGAGGGTAATAATGTAGTTGGGGTATAGAGTCTGTCTAATGAAAGTAGATACTGAGAAATGGCGGCAAATTAAAAAAATATAAGCATGGCAACCCGTAAATAATTGAGGTTCTTGGACTAACCTAACTTGATTCTTTGATATTATTCTGTAAACTTGTATAAATATAGGTGGTGTTATTTTTATTCGAATTCCATTGTTGAAATGCATGATAATGCATAAAAGTACATTAGGAATATGGGAATGTTGATAATTTAAGTAGGAGAGTTGTAAAGAGTAATAAAAAGTACCATATTACACAATTATATATTAAAAATAGTTTATTTTTATTCAGTAAAATAGAACTCGTTTATTTTATTCCGCACAACATCCGTGTCAAACTATCTAGGTTAGACACTGTTGACTGGTGAGGTCTTTTTTACCCGGAGTCCTCCAGACACCGTCATTCTCCATATCTTCTTTTGTAATCCTCTTTAACGATATGACACTTACTTCTGCAAATAAAATAAAAGTATAAAAGTGATCAAGCAGATCTGAACAACAGAACTTTTCATTTCAAATACAAAAGTACAGGGCTTAGTGAAAATTTACCAGTGAGTAAAGATATTTCTTCCAAGTACTGATTCAGTATCACTGTCGCATTATCTCGGCAACTCCTGCTACTTCCTCTAGATTTGCTGTGAAAGAACAATATGATCGTAAATTATACATTCGGTGCCTATTTTTCAAAATGTATAATAGCTAAGTAAAATAATAATGTTATTCTGATATCAATAAAGAAGTCGATGATACGAGATGAGAAAACAAAATTAGTACAAGTATCAAAATATCTAAGCTATACTCACTTTTAAAGATCGATAATAATACGTAAACAATCTTGTTTCTGACGAATTCCAGTTTTCTTGAATCTTGCTTTGGAGAAAATTATTGGAATTTAATCAAAGTATTTGCTTAAGTATTTTCAAATCAAAATTAGAATATAAAATATAATAATCTATGGTTTAATTTAGGTAATTATTTTTTTCCTTAGAAGTCGTTTTTGGTTGTTTTCTTACACATGTTGATCATGTAGTGGTAAATTACAATGGAGTCAAACTAACCCCCGAATACTCAAACGCATCTCAGAGTTTTTGACAGATTTTCATCAAAAACTGTCAAAAAACGTGCTCAACTGAGTCGCGTTTGAGTATTCGGGGGTAAAAAAAAAAAAAAAAAAAAAAAAACGGTACACTATTATTACTTTGTTACAATTTGTTAATACTAAATATTTCATATCTTTGAGTACCTGAATTTACTCCGTTATGGAGCATAGTATCTGGAGGTGGAAATACTTTAGTATGACCTTGTAAAAAGTTAAAAAAAAATATCGAGTATCTACTTTCGTTAGACTCTATCTGGGTATATGTAAGTGTCACAGGTGAAGTGTCTTAAAATCCAACATGTCGGCTGTAAGGTGGCATTTTCAATTTATTCCCTTGGCTGCCTTTGTAGCAATAACGGCTGAACGGATTTTATCAAATAAGGTGGTGGACTCGTCTTGATAACGAGAGTCATAGGTACACATTATGACACTTTTTTGATACTAACGTGTAAAAATCAAATAAGGCTGATAGATAGAACTAAGATGATACAAAACTAAAAATGTAGACTTAAAATAGTACAAATTCAACACCATCACCATATGTCACAAAAATTAAATTTGTCAGACCTACTATGGTACATAATTTCTACGCACTCGGGGTGTTTTGTTTATTTAAACTATAGTTCGCCTCTAACTGACATCTCACAAGCCATGCCCTCAATCCGCAAGTTTAGCATTCGCGTCCTGAGGTTTCATTATGTACAAGTACACACTTTATTTATGTACAAGTTCTAATTAGACCATAGTCTAATCTATAAAAAGTAAGCTGTAATCAAGATTTAACGTCTTGATTACAGTAAGAGTACAAAATCAAGACTGTCGACTGTCAACTTGTTATACCGCTAATTATCTAACTAATTATTAGTTAGAAGTTTAAACTTCGAAGACATCGAATAACAAAAGAGAACAGTTTTCTGAAAATAACTTTTTTCGTTGTATTTCAAAAAGTAAACATTCTAGGATATAAACTATTTAAAAATGTATAAATAAAGTCTTTTCATATGACACCCCGACACATTTGTAAAATTTATTTTTTCATCCCCTTAGGAACCCAATATCTTTACAACCCCTTCACCGATTAAGCTCATATGCTTCCCAGCAAATCTTCATAGTACAATCTATTGGCCTACCAAGTTTCATACAGATTGGATTAACAGTTCGCAAATTATGCTCCGACTATCCACAAACATACAACGGCAAATCGGCCAAGTTGCCACTGAAATCTTCGCTCGCTTAATCAATAAATACTTGTTAGATTCTGGTTTGTTTCAGTTCCTAACTCTCACCTTGCCTGTTTAGCCACTTTTGCATTTCTAATAGTGATCAATTGTTGTGCGATTACAGACAACACTTCAATGTCGATTCGGTTGAATTCGTCGAAACAACACCAAGCACCCGACGTGGCTAGGCCAGAGAAGAATCTACCCATCATTTTGTAATCCAGACCTAGGCAGAAAATATCTTATGTAACAATTACTTTCTACGTATTATATCAGCCATCTGGTTCCCTTAGTACAAAGCTTTGCTTAGTTTGGAGCTAGATGGCGCTATGTAAAACGTCCACAAATATTTATTATTTACTTATGTTAATTTAAAGTGATGCTGTAGATCAATTCAATTCAAGATGGAGATCGATCAGCCAAACGGTTCAAAATACAACCAAGCCGTACCTTCAGAACAGTTGAACACCACACACTGTATAGCAAGGGACTTGGCCAAGTCCTTGGTGGTTTCAGTCTTTCCGGTGCCCGCGGGCCCCGCCGGGGCTCCCCCAAGGTCCAACTGCAGAGCCCCCATGAGGCAGAGGTAACAACGATCCGTCAGCGGTGTTATTACCAACACACCTACAAATTAGTTCATAGGTTTACCCTCTTGTTCATAACACTTGAGTAGACACGATGTCTTGATAATGAACCGCAATAAAAACATTATAATCTTCTCTACCCTAGATACAACTTTTACTAGTTTGTTAAATTTTCAACGATGAGGTGTTTTTAAATTGAACAAACAAACAACGGGTAGAAATATCATGAGTTGCGATTTTCACAAAAGTGTTTTCACTAACTTTTTTTCTACCACGTTTTTTTAATTTTATTTCTATTGCCATATACGATTGTATACATAAATAAACACTAACGTTGATTTAATAAGGTCGGATACAATCTATTTGGATTTTGTAAGTACCTCCAGCACCCAAATACTCATGTCCATAGATGTACAAGGCACTAGACATCCTAGCTACACAGTTATCTATGTCCTCCTCCCAGTAGTAGCGAATCATTTTCAACCATTCGAAGTCGGTCCTGAAAGGGACAATTTTTTTTTGTGAAAAACTATAAAGAATCTTTTCAAAGCGTACGAAACGACATCGCGTGAAAAGTGTTCGAAAATAGCTCCATCAGACGGAATTCGATTCTAAGTGGTTATTTATTTCTAAAGTGCAGCAAAGTAGGCGTTGCAAAGAAAAACTGTGAACAAAGTTAATCTTAAATGTGATGGGGTATTACTTAGTAACTTGGTCCAGTTACGAAACACAATCTTTCCAAAAGAATGAAATACAGACGGCCAGTTGCCCTCTAAATTTTTTATACCTTTGTTTTTATATATCTTTGTTAATACCTAGGTCTTAATATAATAGCAAATACAGATTATTAGAAGGTACAATTTATCTTTAGTCTAGAATCTGACATGAAATCACACGTTTAAGTTCACACAACAGTGTGAACTTTTAAAAGTACAGGACATGAGTGATCCTCGAAAATAACTGAAAGATCTGCGAACCTTGTTGAGATCCGATCATGCTTTATGGTAAAAGAAGAATGTGTACCTATTGGTACTTATATTGAGTGCATATTGAACTGCTGATACATTTTACTTTATTATTGAAGAAGAAAATAAGGGTAAAATAATAAGGAAAATAATTTATCGGATTAGACTTGTTATTTTGCAAAAACAAACCACTCAACAATAACGCCCACTCAAGGAGTATCGAGAAGACCTCTCTAGTTTAGAGCAAAATAATTCAAAACAATAATGAACCTTCTTATAGAAAACTAGCTGTTGCCCGCGACTTCGTATGCGTGTAGTACATTATTTTGTTCTATAATCAATAGTTTTCGCAGCGCACGCCAAAAACTATTTTGGGTTTTCTACCTTGGGTTACAATATTGTAATTTTCTGACGGATCCCTAATTTTTTTGGAAAATATATTATAGCCTATACTGGTTCCTGATAATGTAGCTTTCTATCGGTGAAAGAATTTTTGAAATCGGTCCAGTAGTTTCGGAGCCTATTCGTTACAAACAAACAAAAAACAAAAACAACTTTCCTCTATATAATATCAGTATAATACAGTAAAGATAAATAGAGTAGGTAAATTGGTTCTACCTACTTTTGGTATCGTGGGTAGCAAGAAAACAGTATAAACTTTGAATGTAAAGAAAGTACTTACGCGCGTTGAACGTGTTTCTCCACCATATGAGAAATAGTATCCCTCGCATGGACATCAATGGTGATAAGAGCGCACAGAACCTTCCGGAACAATGACGTCAGATTTTTTCGAGTCAAAGCCGCCAAGTCATTAAGATCTGCTATGCATGTCTTCTCGTATTCAAGCAGACTCGTGTCTATGCGTAGTGGAATCTCCAAGTCAAAAAGCTCATGGATACCTTTGGCCCACATTATCTGCGAGACTGTGAGCACAACCTAAAGAAATAAATATAAATTATTGCCAATACTACGACTAAGGCTACCCGTTAATAGTCTAAATATGTGTGGGTTCCACCCTTCGGGCTTATTACAAAGACCTCATGCATCTGTTAAATAGGATGTCTTTAGATACTAAGACAAACATATTTCAAAATAAGACTGTAAATAAAAAAAATAGTACTTGATTTGGATGTAGTTCCACCCACTCTACTCTCGGGCGAGCCATAAAATCTTTGAGAGCGAACTTCATACATCGCTTCACAGATGCAAACATGGCTTCCTCCACTTTACCGAGCCAGTCTTCCACATTTCCACGAGCTTTAAGACCCTGTAAGTAGGTGTGTTCGCATGAGCTAGTGGCCAACTCTTGTGACGGAGTTTTTAGGCCGCCTAAAGGCCTCCGTCGTGGCTTAACGACTTAAAAGCCGGGAACCGATAATTTAACGTGTCACACACAATTTAACACGAAATCGCTCAGCTGGTAATGCCACTTGCGGTCACCCATCCCAATTGAGACCGCGCACAACGTTGCTTAACTTCAACGATCAATCAAGAACGTCTAAGCAAGTTAACCACGAGCGCTTCGTGTTCCCTGTCGTAAGACCCTGTGATATTATTAAACGACAATGATATTGTATTTAAAAAATAGGTAGATAAGTGACACGCGCTCCGCTAGTGGTACTTTAAAATTATAATAAGCCCAATTTTAAAGTACCACTAGCGGAGTGCGCCCACCTACACTTACCCCAGAATACCTACTCAAACGCGACTCAGAGTTGAACACGTTTCAAATCACTGTTTTTTGAGTTTTGAACTCAGATGCGTTTGAATATTCGGGGGATAGTCTCGCGTCGACGACGGAAGCGTCAATCGGTGTAGGTACTGAGTGACAGATTATGCCCAAAAAAATTGAAAATGCCGTCGTGTGTCATGAGATTTTGCTACAATTATACTAGTAAAACGACTAAAACACAAAGAATCACGTACAATACGTAACTTTTTAGAATACAATAGTTTATTTAATATTTTTCATAAATTCACACGTTTGAACTTACAAGTTCGAAAAAAAAACAGAGTGCGTCCAGCTGCTTCTCTCCCCGAGCATGTCGTAAAAGTCTACTAAAGGATAGTATCCTCTCCAACATGATGAGATACAATAAGCAAGTATTCCCAAGGAGGGTTGACGTCAGGCAGGCGACCGGTCATAAAACACCTTAGCCGAAACTTTTACAGCGTGATCCAAGGATCATCCTGTGCCGACCCCACATAGAGTGGGATAAGGACAGGAAGATGATGATGATGATGAACTTACAAGTTCGCATCTAGAAGTTTCGAGAGTGACAAAATATACCTCAATGAACGAGCGCGACAGAGAGGCAATACGGTTTTCGACCAAGGATTAAAATAACAGAAGTGTCATTACATATTGTTAGCACGTTGCCTACAGTGCAACTTTTAAAAATTTTGTATTGTATTACACAAATTTTCCCTCGATTTATAATGAGAAAGCATAGTACTATTTCTTTTTATAAAAAGTTTATTAAATAATTAAGTCTTTTTATTTACTTTCAGAATAATATCAGACCTACCTACCCTAAATTCTACACAGTCTGTGTTTTGTTCTTTTCAATAAATACTAAGGTAGATACTTTTTATTTGTTATAGATTTCAGAATTATAAGAGAACATTTTTATTCAGTGTACGGCTCACTTAATTTAGTCATACCTGCCGTTTTCTTAATAAAAGTTATGAGTGAATTTATCCGTAACTAGCGACTCGCCCCGGCTTCGCTCGGGGATAAACATATAGGTTTTTCCAGCAATAATTCTAATTTTTCTCGCCGTAAAAACCATCCTTGAACTTCAACGAACATTTTAAAAAAAGATTTGGCCAAATTGGTCCAGGCGTTGTTGAGTTATGCGCTTACCAACACATTTTGCGATTCATTTTTATATTATAGATTTACAAGGTAATTGAATTGTAGGCATAAATCTATGTGAAGAATGTCTTGTCTGATCTATATTCTTTGGCCTTTTAGTTCAATGTTGGCAATTATGCTTGTCCCTTTTTCACTAACGGAAATATAGATATACTATCCTCTTTTCACCCTGCCGTCTGTTTATTAGTGTGACATTGCAAATAATAATAGTGGTTATGTGTGCGTGTCGTGCCATTCGTAAACACCGAATGTCGCGTATTTTTTAATCAATATCATTGATTAAACGACATAAAAATAAATAGTATCTATTTGTAGTTTTTGACTACTTTTTAAATTCAATAAAAAACATTTTGCTCAATGATATCACATTAAGGATCGTTTTTAATATATTAACCTCAATTTAAGTCCATGTGAATATAAAACAAGGGTTATTTAAAAGATAAGAAAGAGTTATAATAAAGAAATACAAGTTCAAGTAACAGACCTTGCCTAAATTCACACGCTCTGCTTCAGGGGAGAGCATTGCAACAATATCCGTTGTGAGGTCCTCTGGTTTAGCAGACTTTGCCAGTTTAGCTTGTAACATATCCCTGGTTTGGAAAGACATTTCTCTCTCAACCAATGTTCCATCTTCTGTTATTTCCATTTCACTCTCAGGTAATTTGACGCCGAACTCTAGTTTGGCGATCGCGTCGAAGCATTTGCGTAGGTGAGGCTGGACAGCATGAGGGTTCCGAGTCTGTTTTAGAAAACAAGTAGTTAACCAGTTGCACAGTCTTTGTTACATAGGCTTGTCCTCATACAAGGATTCCCTGTGTTAAGGTTATGATAAAACTGCGCTATACAACCCTTTGCTATTTCATGAAGAAATTTTATTTATAATACCCACGTACTATTGGCTTCGTACATACTATTATGTACGATACGTGCATAATACACGCAATGTTTTTTTAAGATACACATCATATTCAAACTTATTGAACCGATTACCTTAATCGTAAACTAGGAAAGCCTACTTACCTATGACAATGTATTATCTTTCTTTTAAGCTACTAAATTAAGTACTTTTCAAATATTCCTTATAAGTAGATAATGGAGCGCACTGAACGTTGAATAAAAAAGAATAGCATTTCAATGCTTAATTTTTATAAATCTGATCTTTTTAAATGTGGATAGATCAGCATAATATTTTTGTAAGCTCTATTTAATGATACCCCATTAAACGAACGAGTAAAATACCTGTGCCAAAATTTCTAGAAGTTCATCATTTGACAAAAAGAAGAATCTCGGGAAGGCCACTCGCTTCGTTTCCAGGTATGCCTCGAGACATTTCATGATCTGGTCCAGCATTTCATTGTTCCTTACAAATTCTTCATACAACTTTGGTTGCGTAGCAGCTGGCATGGCCAAGGGCACCTATAGATTAAAAAGTTGTAAAATGAACTTTAAAAACAAGTAGCAAAGACAAATTTTCGGTGAACCTTAGCCAACTTCCTCATGATATCTTTCCATGACTTGTCAACAATGGTGAAGAGCCTGGTCTCGTTAGGCAGTTGTCTCTGGATATCGGGAGCAGAGAAGATGACTTCCAGATAGATCCACGTTTGTTGGCAGGCATACCACTCTTCCTGTAAAAATCAATAAATTGACTGATTCGGTCATCGTTTCGGGACAAAAAAGCAAAAGAACATCGTGTCAAAAGTCAGTTATAAATAGTAACATGCCGGTTACTAAAACCCGGGGATCGTACACACATATTATCACGCGCGTATCTCTTATGAGGTGGGCAGAGCCACATGCAATCATTGGAAATCTTGCAGCCACTTCTGATCCAAGAGTCTTAAGATGGATATGGTGAACCATGGTGACAGGTGATCAGCCTATCGCTTATATAGATGATCCACGGCCCGGGGATAAAGAGCATAAAACTTAGTCGATACTTTTTGTAACGCAATGTGTATTATTGGCCTGGTACTGTACTTACAAGGGTCTTGGAAAAGAGGTCTAGATTCTTTGCCCACTCCTCGACCCTGCTTTTGATCGGTCCGCAGTTCCTCGAGCTCAGAATGGTTCCGATGTGGATATTGCTTTCATCTAACGCCGCCTGGACTTCATCCAGGCCGCCGAGTACGTACACATCTTTAGCGTCCTTGTGTAGTAGTACTGGAAACTCAAGAGCAGCCCATATCTCTTCAACCTAGAATTTGTGGATGCAAATTTTTGATGATTCATGTTTTGAAGACTTTGGTTTACTTATATATTGATGTTATTCCATGATAATTTAGTGATGTGGATCTTGCAGCGAGATGGGTTCTGACGTTATAGTCTAACCTGGATCGTGGATAAATGAGACTAACACAAGACCTATGCCCGGCAGTGGATGATTTCAATGATCCAGGATGGAATTCATCTAGTTACTTGATTTGTGTGTAAACAAAAAAAAGGCTATCACCGTCAGATAATTTAAAGAATGTCTAAGAAGATGCCGACAGATACCAAGAAATGTCATACCTTTTTGAGCAAACCTTCGAGACCAGCCTCAGAGCTAGCCTGGCCGGCCACTTCCATCAACTCTTCAGCGTGCTGGAAGGCCTGAAGCTCCTCCAACACCTTGAGAGTTACGACCATGTCCGGGGTGAAGCGCGTCTTCAATATCTCCTCAATCTTCACCCAGTGGCGCGGCTTCAGCGATGGATTGCGAAGGTACGACATCACTGGGAGCTATGACAAAATGTTTTGAATTAAAATTGAAAGTTTCATACGTCACAAAAGTAATTTGAGACAGGTGTGAAATGAGTTGAGTATAAGATTACAAACTCTACTCATGTTGCGCTGATAAGTTTGACTTAAATAAAATTATTAGTAAAAAAACGTTATACCTACTATCTCAAACAAAACTTTAGCCAAAATTACCGCCAACATTAGGCAAGATACATTGTTAAATAAGGTTAATAAAATATATTTACCTTATCCTTGATAATATCAATCGTTTCTTTACATTTTGGTACTATTTTGTTTGGTGGCAATCCCTTATCAAGTTGGTTGAATATTTTTCCGTAGTTGATGGTCGTCGTCTGAATGTCATCTATGTCAAGAGTATTGAACGGGTTCTCATACCTGAAATAAAACGAAAAATACACTAGTAGTTCGCCTCGAACTGAGATCTCGCGTGCGATGTCCACAATCCGCAAGATTTGATCCGCAAGAATTCTCAATTATAATTTTCGATAGGTGCCCTACGCAGGGCACTTAGATATTAAAAAAGCCGTACCATCGGTTCCATATCATCGTACCTGTACATTAATGTTTCTTGTATGAATTCCCCTTTTATTTTAATTATTTGTTGTTCTAGCGGTAATCGAAATACAAAAATTTTAACTCTCCACCTATTACGGTTCATAAGATATTGACAGACGGACAGACGGACGGACGGACGGACGGACAAACGAACAGCGGAGGCTTAGTAATAGGGCCCCATCGACACACTTCGGGTACGGAACTCATATTTTTTATACCATGATATTTTTAAATAAGGGTTATTGTATTACATACCATGATATGAACATGTCATTCCATTCCTTAGAAGACCTCCATAACAACTGTCTAAGTTTGACATCATTGATAGCTTCATCCAGTTGTTCCAACCTTGCTGGCGGTATCTACAAAGAAGTTACTTAGTAAATTATGTTTTGAACCAGTTCATGTGGTGCTCATACTACATACATTGTCCTCCATTCGCCGAGAACAAGAGTATGTTTTTACAAAGAAAAAAACGTAAATAAATATTTAATTCAAATAAGGTAGGGTAGTCCAACAAATTATGCGCTTCATTTTAGGGTTTTAACCAATTAAAAAAAACAATTAGTTATTAAACTAATACTTATGTCTGGGTCGCACTGTTTATGAGCTTAATTCATCAAAATATCGCAACAGATTTTGATACCTTGAAAATTTTCTGCCACTCCCTGATTTGTTTGTCTCTTGCAAAACAAACCATTAGCTTTTCCAAAAGATCGTCAAGGGTTTCCATAACTTTTTCCATATCTGATTTTTCGTCATACAACCATTGTTGCTGCAAAGAAAAAGTTTATAAAGAACTCTTAAAAAGTCAACTTCTTTTTCAGTGTTTTGAATAAATCTTAAATCGCAATTAATTTCATTAACTTCTCAAGAATTTCGTCAGAATCAAAGGTCACGTGTCTACCTCAAGGTGAGTTTAGACTAGAATTCACTTGTAACAGAACAACGAGCTGTTCTATGATATGTTGATAGTGTATCACCCTCACGAACCAGACGTCGAGCACGCTCGCCGTTTTGTTACAAGCTAATTGTCGAGCGTATTGGTGTAGCATTTCGTCGATCCTTTGCGACGGGTGACGCGGAATGTTACAGGTAAATGCATACTCGCTGTAAGCATTACGCTGAACAGAGCGCCGAGCATTCGCAGGAACGTTCCATTACGTGGAAATGCTTTGGAAACTGAGCTTTTACCTGTATTGTACCATTCGTAAGAACGTTACATTACATAGAAATGCTCGAGAAAATGCTCTAGTGTAAATCCACCTTCACGCTGCGGATGAATTTACACTGGTATTTATACTGGTTGCAAAGAGCATATTCGCTTATGAATCGTTTTTCTGTATATTTTTATGAAATTATATGCATTTAAAAAATTAACCATGTCAATCTTATATGTTAACCATCTCGACTCCTTCGAGAGAGAATGGTGGGAGACCTCCGGAAGGACAGAGATAGTTGGCGGAGTTTAAGGGAGACCTTTGCCCAGCAGTGGGACGATATAGGTTAATAAAAAAAATCTTAAATACTATTAATTTTACGAATTCTATAAACAAAATATCGTACATGCATTCAGGGATATTTCCATGATCGACAGAATCTATTATTTTACTAATTAATTCGTTTAAATCATAGACTTTATGTAGTTACCACAACTTCATCCCGTAGCTTATTGACATCTAGCATGAGCTCCATTATGTCCTTGCCTATCTGGCTTGCGAACAGCCCAGCAAGCTTGCTTCGTGTCTCAATGCGTGCATCGACGTTCGTCCGTAGCGTACCGAGAGCCACGCTCAACCCTGAAAATAAACTAAATGGTACAGCTTGAGCCCATAAAGTTGTAGGATTTAAAATGCTTCACAAAGGCTCCTTCGGTTCAATTGAACTTTTTCGGTGACACATACCTGTGATTAAAAGGATTCAGGTACACTTTAGACCGTACTTTTATACATTACGACTATTTTTACACAAAAAAATATCTGAGTGGAAATCAAATATTAATTTGTTACATTCCAAATTTTGCACCTAAATCAAATCTTCTTCACGATAATTATCTATTTTTAGACAATTTACATACCTAAATATTCAGTCATGTCATCAGGCGGTATAGGAATGTTGAATTCGCCCATAAGATCATACATTTCCCTTAGATACTCTAGGCGTTCTTCCAAAAATGCGACTCGGGATTCCAAGCCGTCCAGCATAAAGTTGAATGCGACTAGTTCACCAGCGCTCTCGGGTTCCTTGCTTATATCCTCAGTTATATTATCTATACCTACCAGAATCTCGTCAATGCAATCACGGGCGATGCTAAAAAAAGGTATTTCTTTTAGAACACACAAAAAAAACCATTTGTTACGAAGTAGGACTCCAACACGAATGGTTGACGGTTAGACGTATAGCTTTCAATAATTTATATTAGAATGATGGTTGATAGGCAGGATTTTTCTTTGTTATGGAACTTTTTCTTACAACAAATTTATATCTTTTAACCTCCTAAAAGTTGCAATAACTACTGCTAAGATTATTATTTCATACAAAAGATTTCAACGCGCAGGATGGATTCTTTGTCAAAAAAATTTTGAGCCTATAACTATGTCTAAAATTGAAAAGAATTATTTAAAACGAACACGTAAAGAATGCTAAATGAGAGAAATTTCAGTTATCGTTTATGCCAGTTATTGTTACTCACTCTGGTGTAGTAGTTAGAACCACGTCAAACAGACGTTTTGGCTGTGGCCTGAACAACTCCTGGAAAGGACAGAGGCACAGGAACAACATGCCAAGTGGCTGATAGCTGACCACATCCTCGATTTCCTCCATCTGTTTTACGAATTTCTCACAGAGCTTTCTAAACTCCATCACGTCTCGCTCGTTCTTGATTATATTAGTGTCCATCTCGTGAGCATCTCTAAAGTTGTCCATGAAACACTTCATTCGTTCGAGGAACATCCACACGCAATCGAATCCGTTTTTGATTGAGTACGGGATGAATGCTATATCATCTAGCATTTTCTTGTCTTGATTCATCAGGAAGTAGAGGTTAGGGGATTGTCCAGCGGACCATTCGACTTGTTTTCCCATTATCGAGGGCTGAACGAAAACTTGCAATACTTCCTCATTCAGGTAGTTATGGAATGTGCGGACGTATTGATCCCAGTAGTCTGTTATCTTTTCTAAGTAAGTCGACATGATTTTTTCACTAGGATTCAAATCTACTTCACCATTGGGTAAGACGTACGCGTCCACTTGAAACAAAGCCCACTGTAAGTAGTTCGTGTTAGAAGCAGATATAAAACATAGCAAGTATAGCTTACTCAATGTAAGGTAGAACCAAAATTTGTACCTTACAGATTTCGCTAGGTCTAGGAAGCTCTTCCAAGACCTCATCAACTGCTTTTCCCAGCAATAGCTCTGCATCTGGTGTAAACTCAACATGGATTCGGAGCATATCTGCCATCATACTGTTAGATCTCTTTGTCAAACGATACAGCATGTAGTTGGTCATGTAATCATTTACTTTGATGAAGCTACAAAATAGTTTAATTGTAAAGATGAAAACACGTCTCTTATTTTTTATTTTTGAAAATTTTAGATTGTTTGAAAAAAATACACAAAAATAGAGTAAAAAATGTATGTAGGTAAGTACTATGATCGATTACGAACCTTATTTATTTATTTTCTTTTTATTATTTGTTGTTATAGCGGCAAGTTTATAGAAACACATACTCTTTGAAAATTTCAACTCTCTACCTACCTATTACGGTTCATGAGATACAGCCCGCTGACAGACGGACGGACAGCGGAGGCTTAGTAATAGGGTCCCGTTAGCAACCTTCCGGCACGAAACCTAAAAACTTTTCATAAACACCTACTCATACTCCTACACCATGGGCCATTGTACTAGTCCCATGAAATAGCGACATTGCAAAATCCGATCTCCGCCCACGTGACCACGCGTGTATACACGCGTAGGGTGCCCTTCAAGGGTGGCCGTTTAACCCAGTTTCATTTTATTTATTTACCTAGCAAGTCTCTCGCAGTATTTCCTTTTATTGGCCTTTTCTGTGTAAGACATTCCACCAGTGGGTTTTCCGCGAATAATCTGGAAAGGAGGGACATTCCTGTCGTCGAAAACGAAGCCTTGCTGATAAAGAGCCGTATGGCATGCAGTTACGATTATGTCTAGAACCACAGATCGAAACTCCAGCAGTTTCTCCCGCATGTACTCCACTCGTTTCATCTAACGGAATAATATAGTAAAATAATTGTAATATCAATCAATATCAATAATCAATCATAAAAACTCTAGTCACAAATAAGGATGTTACCTGAACCTCAATGAAGTAGAAGAATGGAGTATCCATGTCTTTAGACAGATCGGCAAAACTTTTCATGTACATTTCACAGCACATTGACTGAACGCTAAGTAAGGCTTTGCCCAGAACTGGCGTCAGGATGAACAGATTCTTAGCAAGCTTCGTCCTTAGTTTACTGTATTTTCTAAACAGTATAGACTTTCGCCACACGTAAAATGCTTTCCAGTACCTATAAACTCTAAAGAACTTTATCTGCAAAAATATTTGAGGCATAAAATAGACATGAGTTCAAAGCTGTATAACAAAGCAAAAGTGTAGGTATAACGTTCTAAAAAAGGGCATGAATAAAAAAAAGGGTCAAGTGCGAGTTGAATTCGCGTACACATAGTACATGTACACAAATGTTCCTTGTATGGGGCCCCCTCATTTTTTTATTAAGTATTTGATATACTACTAAACTAAGGCCTACCTGATTACCATCGCAAATAATTTATACAGCATCAGGAGGCAACTTTTACCTTCACAAACGGGACGCTGCAGTGCTCGGGACGAATTAAGATGGAGTAGGCTTGCCAAGCACCTATTCCATCCTCTCAGCTTAGTCAGCATTGTCCACAGGAAAGACATGGTCAATACGTGCGGAACTGACTAAGCCGCAGGTTTCCTCACGAGGAAAACCTTCACCGTTTGAGAGAACTGGTATAGCGCACATCAATTTTTCGCACAGAAAAATCCATTGGTACACGACCAGATTTGAACCCACGTCCATTGGATCGGAAGGCGGGGTCACTCCCAACTAGACAACCAGTGCTCTACAATATAGCGGCAACAGAAATACACACTTTGAAAATGTCTAGTCTCTACCTATTACGGTTCATGAGTTACAGCCCGCTGACAGATGGACGGACGGACGGACGGCGGAGACTTAGTAATAGGGTCCCGTTGGCAGCCTTCGGGATCCCTAAAAATGTATACGAGATAAAAAAATATAAATCTGATAATGTATGATTACATCAGTCAGCTTTACAAAAATCGTGTACTCCTGTTCCCATGCCGCAAGCTTCGTGAAGACCATTTCATTTGTGTAATGTGTCACCCCACATGGGCTTATTGTAAGATAATTCTTTTTATCTAGCTCTTCGTACGGAACAACTCTGAAAGTAAAAAAAATGCAAGTTCAAAAACTAAAACCCCACTACATTTTCATTCAAATTTCAGATGAGTATTTTCTTGTTTTACAACTTTTAGACCATCATTTTTCAGTAGGAAGTCGGGTTTTAGTTTTTGAACTCACATTTTATTTTGTGGTTATAATTACGTGATAAAGTATTTGCAGAGCCTGTAATACCTACATTAAACTTACACTTACTTATTGGGTGCATGTAAACAAATCCGCGCGCAACAGCAAATAATGTATCACCATCATCATCAGCTGATAGCCGTCAACTGCTGGACATAGGCCTCCTCTAATGAGCGCCTATCGCGCTCTATATACGGCTTGACGCATCCAGTCTCTGCCAGCAGCCTTTCGCAGATCGTCACTCCACCTAGCTAATTTTACATAACTTTTATCGAGATGTGGTCTCCACTCAAGAATTTGTTCACCCCAGAGGTTATGACCAGCCCAATGCCACTTCAGTTTTCTAATTCTCTGAGCTATGCTATGTCTCTGTGTGTCTCAGCTATGTTTTGTGTGATTTCATATCGCACAAAAAATATTCCTGATAATGTAACGATTAAAGGATGTATAAATACCTACTCGAAAATACGAAAATTATTCAAAGCGTATTTATGAATCTACTATTAAGTTAGGTAGGTATGTGATTGCGTCAAGCTTTACAATGAATGCCCGGTTCCAATAACGATACTAGAACTACAAATACACCAGGCATAATGGCAAAGGTCACAGAAATACAAACGTACTTGAGATAATACGGAGTGAAGTACACATTTTCCGGGTGGACAGCGTAAACCATGTATAGGAAACCTCCGGATGGATCTTTCCTAACATAATCAATTACTTCCTTCTGGGAAGCTACTACGGGTTTTATTTTTAATGGGTCTGTGGTCAAAACCTTCGTATCGAGCTGAGAATCACTCGATTCTCGAATTTTAAGGGTTTTCTTCTTTTTATCCTTTGCATCTAGAAAAAACAGATTATTTCCTTATTATAAATTCTTCATAATTCCTCTGCGATAATGAAGATTGAATGGGCAATGTTGATCATTAAAAAAAAATATGCCAAGTCGCTTCCTAGTAGGCGTTTTACCGGAAACCTCAAGAGTCTTATAGAGTGAAAAGGCAACTGATGGGTCAAATTGTACCCGCACAGATAACATAAGTAGGTACCTATTCTCCCAAATGGGAAACGGAACCTATGGGATTATCGTAGAGACAAGTTTTAGTTTTAAGTCTCTCTTTATTTTGTTTTTTAAAGTAATTTGTACCCAGTTTTGAAGAAAGTAGGTACCTAAACTTTTGTCAGGAGGTGGGCGTTGGTAACTGCAACACAGTTTTAATAACTGTTGCAGTTACCATGGTACTTTCATGAATACCTATAGTATCTTGTGTACCTTTTCCGAACTACGATTAATAATTAAGTAATAAATAAATAAATATTTAAATACTAGCTGCCACCCGCGGCTTCGCTCGCATGGTAAGCGGGTGAAAAATAGCCTAAATATGTTAATCCAGCACATGTACATACTATGTATATTACAAGTTTCACTCAAATCCATTCAGCCGTTTAGGCGTGATTGAGGCACAAACATACAAACATCATCACAAACTTTTACATTTATAATATAGTAGGATTTGTGGACATTTCACACAGCGCCATCTAGCCCCAAACTAAGCAAAGCTTGTACTATGGGCGCCAGATTGCTGAAAGAATACTCATATACGTTTTATTTGTAAACACATACTTTTAATACATATTACTACAACACCCAGACCCGGAGGAAATATTTGCAGAGCATACAACGTTTCTCCCGTAGCGGGAATTGAACCCGCGCCTCTTTCGTCAGCCGAGCACTCGCCCGTCACGCCACCGAGGTCGTCCTTTATTATCCTATAATGCCACCTAATTATTATTTTGGGATATTTCTCATTGCGCACTTTTAAAGAGTTAATAATTTAGTGGTCGCGTAGATTGGGTCGGTTAACTTTTATCCAGTTTCAATATCTTCCGCTTCCGAGTAAAATAATTGAAAACTTACTCAAACTTTCATCTAGATTAATTGGATCCAGCTGCAACTTAGCCGGCTTTCGTTCATTTCGGTAGCGTTCTTCTTGAGCTGCCGCAAATCCAGTCTAAAATCGTAATAATTAAGTACAATCCAAATGATGATTGAAGCAAGATAGCTCAATAAACTACGGCCACACTCCGTGATCTTACTTACCTATATTATAAAATTGAAAAGTTCTAGTATTTTAATAATTACGACCATAATTGAAACAACACCTAGGTGTACCCAGCAATTTACAACCCACAAACTTACAACTATCGCTTGTATTTATTTAATTGACTCAATTAAATAAATCACCAACTTGGAAAAAAAATCCTGATTCCTTTGTAATAGGTATATAAATAACTACAATTAAAATAGAATTTACTCTTAGGTTTCCTATGTATTTATATTGTATAATTTGTTATTTGTTAAGTAGTCACTTTATTTAATCGAATGAGTGATAATTTATCATTCAACAAGAATAGGTCATCCCACGTCTCACCATGGCTGCAAACGCATCCTGAGAGAAAACTACTCACACACTCATTATCATATTTTCGCCCCCTCAGTATCGCGAATTTCAAAATATCCGAATAACCTATGCTAAGATATAATCATGATACCTACTGCGATACGCATATAAACAATCCATCAATAATATTATATAAATAAATAATAGTAGTAGGTACCTACTATATAATACCTATATATATCTATTTAAGTAATAACTAATATTATTAACTTGATAATATTGTTCTTCCATTCTCTCTTTTTTTCTAAATCAAACTAATTTTCTATTTTACATGTGAGTACCTACTAGGGCATGTAAACCGGTTAATCGATTAACCGAAAAACCGATTAACCGACTGATTTTACGTTTGTTTTTCACTGGTCGGTTTTTTTTTTGGGCAAAATAACCGGGGTTTCGGTTTATTTAATGAGTAATAAATGACAAATTCATTTAAAACTACGCCTTGCAGACTTTATTTAGAACGACCATAACAATCCACCTAATTAAATTACAACATAATGCGTTAAAATTGCAAAAATACAAACAAAAACTTCTCAGAAAACTTTATCTTAGGACCGCATAAAATGTCATAGACGTTATCGGCAGACTGTACACGAGACGTGCAGGGAAAGGTTGCAAGAGAGTCACTTCAGCAAAAAACGATAGATTTATGGTGAGCAGTGTTCTGAGAAATCCCACTTTGACTTCTTCTGAGGTCAGATCTACGCAGCAGGACGTTCGACAGGTGACAGTTAGCACTAAAACCATAAGAAGAAGAGTTAAAGAAGCAGGAATAAAGACGTACTTGCCAGCTAGAAGACCCTTATTTACCATAGATCATCGAGTAGCTCGGGCTAACTTTGCTCGCTCATACCAAAACTGGAATGATGATGACTGAGAGAAAGTATTGTTCACTGACGAGTCTAGGTTTAAGTCAGATGATAGAAGGGTTAAAGTTTGGAGACAACCCGGAGAAAGATACGCTCAGTGTAACATCGTCGGAAGAGTGTTATGGTGGAGGGTCAGTAATAACATTACTGACGGCATTTGCATAGGGACACGTATGGAGTTGCACATCGTAGACAATGGATCCCTGACTGCGGCTCGGTCGGTACGTAAATGACATCTTAGAACCGATTGTCATGCCTTTTGTTCCATACATCGGTGAGAATTTTCAATTAATGCAGGACAATGTGCGGCCCCACACTACAGCGATAGTTTGGGGGTATCTTCGAGAGGTCGAAATTGATGTTTTGCCGTGGCCAGCACATCGCCAATGTTTGGGATGAGCTTGGGAAACAAATAAAATATTGGGATCCAGCACCAACAAATATAGGAAATCTCAAACGGGCACTGGAAGAAGAGTGGAATCGAATACAACAAGATTTCATTGATAACTTAATCAAAAGCATGCCGAGAAGATTGCAGGCAGTTTTAACAGCTAGAGGGGGTAACACCAAATACTAAATGTGCCCAAACATTCGACAAAAATCCCCTTAATGTCATAACACAATCACATTTTCAATGTGATGATTGAAGAGTTAATTCTTCAAAACATCATTTTTGAGATTTATGTTGATTAGTCTTGCGTTTTTTGCTGAAGTAAGTTTTATTTCCATTCGAAATGGTAAAATTAATGTGCTTAATAATTTCAATTCTTACATACAAAAAAATGTTTCCGTTCCGATTTATCTCTTTTTTTGTTCCGTTCCTCTAATTATTTCCATGAGTGTATTAGGACTGATCTATCATGTTGTTGAATTTTAATACTTTATTCGAGTAAGAGTGAGTTATACGTACATTAAAGTATTTTAAACTTTAACAAGTTAGTTCAATTGGTGCTTGCTTATTAAAATAATAAGTTCATTTTTTTTATTTATGGTTTTATTTTGTCCTAAGACACCTATATTAAAAACTCGAAAAATAACTGAAACCCGGTTTTAACCGGTTATTGAAAAATAAAAACCGAAAAACTGGTTTTTTAAAACAACTCGGTTTTTACACGCCCTAGTACTTACTAGTTGTGTTTGCGATATGAAGTTTAATTTTTTTGATCTAATAACTAACCAATGGCTCCGGTTCCGGCTTTACATATTCAATCTTTTCCAACAACTTATTGTGGGGCAAATGAAATGGAATGTCCCGAGGTTTTCTGCAAATAAACAATTATGATTTATAAAATTCATTAAGGTATCTAACAAAGAAAGTAGGTCAAGCTTGGATCTAGCACAACATAAATCCCTAGGTAAAGGGTCGATTGAGCAAGGATCGTTACAAACACAGCAAGTGGATACAAGTACCTACCTTGCTAAGAATATATAATGGGACTAGGTATATGGGTAAGTAAATCGATGAAGCCGCAAACATCAACAGTGGAAAGTTACTATTCCGCACGAGTGGATAATCTTAGATTGATATATCTCATGGAATAATTTTTAATCGATTTCCCTGAAATATGATTACCTAGCCAAGGGCATGATACCGATAAACATGATGTTCAGGACGGCCAATAAGAAATAGTTTCGCATACAATGATTCGGTAAATAGGTACGTAGATAAGTAATAGTTACAGTCCATTTTTATCCCTTTACAATTGGGATATAATAAAAGATATCATATAATTTTGTATAGCATAAATAGTAAGGACAAAATAAAGATGGAAAAGTACCGTGTTGACAAATTTTAGGAGTAGGTAGCTACACAAAAATACCCCACCTCCACACCCCTATTAAGGGGCAACAACACAGGATAAGAGCCACCTTACACCCAATACACAGATACAGGTAGGTACGCTATGTGCTTAGTTATTACAGATTACAGTTAGTTGAATTGTAAACCATATATGTGCGCTTTACTCAGGCGCTATACTAGTACTCTCAAACGGTGAAGGAAAACATCGTGAGGAAACCCGCGGCTTAGTCAGCTCCACACGTATTGACTATGTATTTCCTGTGGACAAAGCCGACTAAGCTGAGAGGATGGAATAGGTGCCAGGCAAGCCACAATAATTATTAAAATAATAATTTTAATTCGTCCCGGGCACTACAGCGTCCCGTTAGTGAAGGTTAAATTTGCCTCCTGACGCTGTATAAATCATCTAGGTACTATAGATGGTAAAAGGCTTTATTATTAGTAGAGACAGCTAGAGACAGGTTATATAACAGTCTATGATTTGAAATAAAGTCAGAACTCGCTTTGGGATAAGCTACTCACGGCGGGGTCCAAATAGTCAATATAACTTTGATTATTTAATGTTAATAGATTATGTATGATAGTTTTTGGAGTCAGCAGTATAATCGATAGACACATAGGTAAGTTACCTCACATGGTATGTCGGTACTTTCCGAACATTTCTCTGCAAAGTTTCAATCGCTGGTAATGTAGTCGTTATTCTTCGCTTAACGCTTTCGTTCATAGTGATTTTATATTTACAAAATCAAAACATGCCTCGAAATGTAAATACAAACTGCCAGAAAATAATAACAAAAACTAGCAAAAACTGAATAAAATTCCTAAAGATGGTTTCCATGGAAACTATTAGAAAGTGAAGGTATTTGTTCTGAGGAAGTAAAAAAATATATTTTATTAGGTAGGCATGCAAGAAGGTAGGCTACTACACAAAATATTTCTTTAAAAATACATGAGTAGATAGGGTAGGTAGGTACCTTTCTTTTTAGATATACCTAACGTGCTATATATATGAGTATTATAAATAAGTAGGTAGGTTAGGTTAGGTTAAGTTAGTACAGCTTGGCAAAAACGTCTAGAAACGGAACTTTGTTTTGTTTGTTGCTTTCGGCAACAGGGCAACACTCAAAATAATGACGTTTCAAGAAAAATAATAAAAAGTCAGAAAAAGTCCGACGATAAAGAAAAGCAACTCCAAGTATCTATTATGAAAGGGCCAAGGGCCAAAGCTGACCAAAGGGTAAAAAAAATCAGACAGGAAAACATGACGTTCCTTTTCTTGTAAACCTTTGTAAACAAAGATTAAGAATTCTTAGATTTTTTATTTGGAACGTCAAACGGTGCATTGGAGCTTGGAGCATAAAACAATCAAAATACGCAGAACGTGCAATACCTACTAATGTTTATTTTATAATATCTACTGTTAATTTTATGTACATTTTATTTTATAGTAGGTAGTTAGAATCATTGTACAAAGAATATTAAAATTAACAATACCTAATTATGTTGATGCTCTCAGTCAGCAGTAGGTACTGTTTGCCTTTAATTAATTGGCTCGTGTATTTATTAGATAGTAAACCTAGTGTTATGTTTTTAATTTTCTCTATGCTAAGATAAAAATAAAAAGCGGTTGGCGATTCTTAATAAATAAACGTGAAAAAATGAATAAAACTATTAGAAGTGCTGCCAGGGAGGTTATTTTAAAGCTTTGATTATATACCTTTGTAAGGTATATAGGATATGCCAAAACCATTCTTTGTGCTACACGGGTTACCGTACGAAAAGGTCAGTGGCGCCACCATAATTAAAATGTACTACTCTTTTTTTTGCTGTACACAATAATGTAAATAAAAATATCTATTACATTGAACAGAATGTGATAAATAGTGTAAGGAAGGTATAGTTACTATCATGGAATTCGGAAACATTCTTTCACTGTTATTATAAATTGATTGTTTTATTTTTATATCGCAAATGAAATGGCCTACATAATTAATTTTTGATTTTAAATTTTGCCGCTACAAATAAACCAGAGATAAATTACTCTGCTCATAGATAATATCTTTATTTACTCTGTACTAGGGTAGTGAATCGTTCTTTTTTGTGAATGAACTATTATTCAACTGGGTGGCTTCTTTTACTGATAGCCAGGTAAAAATTGATTTTTTATTTTATTTTTTTATATATCCAGATCTTTGTTTATATGTGATTTCAGTACTTTTATTTTTCAAAATTAACAAAATAAAAATCTGTACTGGCGACTATTTTGTCAACCATCAAACCATCAATAAAGAAAAAACCTGAATCAATTGTCTATGGTTCAGGTTAGCTATTGCTGTGCTGTGCTGTGCATGTTTTATTCGCGCTAGTTTTGCGTAAATTAATATAAAATCGATGTGGACAAACATGTTTTTCTGCAAACTTAAATTCATATAAACGCTCGTTGCGTACGTGCGATAATTTGCATCTTAAAGCAACGCCAGACCCAGTGCTCTAAACCAGGTAGCTATTTTTCTTTCCAATGGAAGACGACTTTCACCTTTCTTCGTCGTTAGGTACTAATATCTAGATTTTTTCTCTCTATATTAGTAGTAAGGTAATTTGTGCCGCGTATATATCGAAAACTACAAAATATACTTTAGGTTTGTTAAAAAAAGGAACCTAGGAACTAATTATAATATTGTCTACAAATATTTTATTTCGTGTATCACGGACTTTAAATCCTTTCACCACTCATGTGACAAGATAGATACAATACGAAAGTTTGTGAGGATGTGTGGATATGACAATGTATGTTTGTGCCTATGTATGTTAGTGCCTCAATCACGCCGTAACGGCTTAACAGATTTGATTGAAACTTGGAATATGCATAGTAAGTGTGCTGGAATAACACATAGGCTACTTTTTGTCCTGATACCTAGTATTACATGTAAAACAAATATCTAACAATTTATTAATTATTAAGTCATTAACAGGTTGGACCAATTTGCAGAAATTCAATGGACTCCTTAGTTTAATTCCACCAGCTTCAGTCGAAGCTATTAGTGTAAGTTGTCATTGAGGAATTGAATGGCTATGTATTATTACGCAAGCAAGCTGAATGAGGCTTCATGTAGCGGATGCAATATTAAAGTGCCCCCGGCACCGACAGAGCCTGCTCCCGTGCCCCCACCACCCACTGACCATGCTCCCCTACCTCCAGACACATCTCTTCTCCATGGCACCGGACTATCCTACTATGATGTAAGTTTTAATATCTTTTTAAAATCTTGACATTTGATTGTCCATTGTGATACCCCCAATTTAATTAGGTACATTAATCTTTTTATTTTATTTTTAGGGATTTTCATCAAATAATGGTCATAATAAAATTAATTTATTCAACAAAAGTATTTTTATCATCTCAAAGTGTACACAAAATAAAACCTACCGCTGTTCTAAACTGTAGAAGATTTTATTTATACCACAATGTTAGTTTATTGATTAATTCAAAATGAATGAATCAGCATTCCAAGATGATTTTGTAATATGAACACTGATTTGTATGAAAAGTACTACACATAGAGTTTCTTTGTTAGCAGCACCATTGATTATTCCTAATATTAGTTAGTCAATCCTGCACAACTTAGATTGATCCATCATTTTCTTCATTTTCATCTTAATATATCCATTTATATTTAGTTTCGGTATTCCAAAGTGTTTGCCCTAATAATTATACATACTCTCATTGTTTTCAGAATGATGATTACTACTCCATGGTGAGAGGAACTAAGTTCATGTCTGAGAGTGCATGTAAACACATTGTGATGAATGGAGACATCAACTTTGTGCCTGCGCAAAAAGTCGAAACTGCTCAGGTACCTTTAAAAATAAAAATACACTTTTTAATTTACAACTAGCTGCCGCCCGCGGCTTAGCTCGCGTGGTACCCGGATAAAAAATAGCTTATAATCATAATCCAGTACTTAAACTATGTTTTTTCACCGTTTAAACCTTCTCTGGACTACAACAAACATTTCAAAACCAAAATCAGCTAGATCGGCCCAGCCGTTCTCGAGTTTTAGTGAGACAAACGAACAGCAATTGATTTTTATGTATATAGATATCTTATTGTTACTATCCTACACCTAGTCCATAAAATACTAATATTCTAGATGTGAAAGTAACTGTGATTTACATTTAGAATATTAGTAGTTCACGCCTAAATCAACACACAATTGGCGACTATACACTAATCTACTAAATTTTATCGAAACCTACCCATCAGATTTAAATTCAGTAGTCTTTCAAAATTCAATGCGAACGAAGTAGCACGCTACATCTAGTTAAATATAAATAACTTCCAACAATCACATACATACAACACCATTCTATTATGCCCTGTGTCGTGGGTATCTGAAACAATTAGCACCACACCATGAAACCTATTAATTAAAATAATAATCTTTAAATTATAGCAACTCTCAGCGGTTCTAACGCCTGGAGTGAAACCAGCTGCTCTACAGTATATCAACTGCCCTGAAAAAACTGATGTGGAATACAGAGATGGTCAAATAGTCAGTGCTACTTTAGAAGCATTGGTGGATATGCTCCGACCTGGGGCCAATAAGTCTTTTACTTTCACATTTATATTGTGCTCGCGTCTATTTGTCAAACCACATGAATTGCTAAACAAACTCTGCAAAAGATACTTCAAAACTTATGATAAAATTGTAAGTTTAATATCTTACTACTTGTTGCTTTAGTTATTACATTAATTAATTAATTAGTTGACAAGTCTGAACAATAAATATATTAAATTGAATTAATCAGAATAAATAATTAACAATCAGAAGTTCACGAAAAATAAATTAACTTATATAAGTGTTTGTTATAATTTCAGGGGAAATCAGAGGTGAAGGATTTGATAGACAAAGAGCGCAATGATATGTCAGCTTTAGTACGGGTTCTCAATCAGTGGACTAGCATGTTCCCTTACGACTTCCGTGACGATCGGGTTATGGCGCTCGTCCGCAGTATTACACAAAGGTGTTAAACTATCTATCTACCTATAGCACTATGAATAACCGTAGTGGACTTACATTTTTCCACTCCAAAAACACGAAGCCGGTCAATCTCACCAAATTACTTACCACTACTTGGATTTCTTAACATCATCAAAGATCATCAAAAGTTGAAAAGTAAACATGATGTCAAATGTTTTAGATGTGCTGCAGAACACATGGCACTTGTTCGGGTGGAAATGTCAACTACTTTGGAGAAATTACTCGACAAACTAACTGCTCTGGAACAGTATGAGGAAACCTTGGTAGATGTGCCTCAAGTAGGTTCTGTGGACCAATTAGCACAGGTAAGCTTAAAAGTGAACTTAGTGATGCCCTAAGATCTTATAACTGCAATTGACCAATAACTAATGCTACTCGTGGTATAAGAAAGTTATGTTTAAAATTTTTTATACTATATTTGGGCAAGTAAAAAATAAAAGCTTTTGATTTCAGGGCGACATTCTAACACTTGGTTTGACACCAGTTGAGTTAGCAAACCAGCTTACAATAGTGGAGCTTCATCGACTGTCGTTTGTTGGTCCGGAAGAGCTTGTCCAAACGTTTGCACCAACTCAAACACCCCAAGCATCATCTGCGTGCGGAAAAGGCTCTATTAACCTACACCACATTGAAACAAAAAGCACTCGGAACTTGGAGGCTTATGCAGATTGGTTCAACCGACTCAGTTACTTAGTGGCCACAGACATATTAAAGGTAGGTTCCTATATTATAAAATACCTCAACGCAAGAAGCAATATAGCTTACGTTGTTTTTTTTTTACAGCCTACAAAAAGCAAGTACAGAGCGCGTGTGATTGAACAATGGGTAATGACTGCCAGAGAGTGCTTCAATCTTGGAAATTTTAATTCTTTGATGGCCATTATTAGCGCCTTGAATATGGCGCCTGTATCCAGACTGAAGAAAACGGTAAATACAACTAATCTATACATAGTCCGTTATACCTGATAGATGGAGACTCAAGAAAAAATATTGAGAAAATTGCACTAATATAAATTACTGCTCTAAGTAAAAGATTTTGCGGTCCCCTTATTGTCTGGCACCTGTCGACGAGACCACCACTTTGCTAATCAAGGATCCCCTTCGAAAGATTATCTGAAGTTCTTCATCTAATCAAAGCCATTTTTATATTACAGTGGAGCCGGACTTCAGCTGTGTGCGGCCAGCAATTGCGACAGCTTGAGCTATGTGTAGAACCGAGTGGGAACCATGCAAGGTAATCCTACTTATATTATAAATGCGAATGTTTGTGAGGATGTGTGGATGTGACGATGCATGTTTGCCTCACACGCCGTCATGTGAACGGATTCGAATGAAACTTGGAATACACATAGTATGTGTGCTGGAATAACATATAGGCTACTTTTTGTTTTGATACCACGCGAGCGAAGCCGTCTATCTCTAATGGATCTTATTGGTCACCCACCATACATACCAAGCAAAAGTATGTTGTATATGAAATAACGTGAAACCGAGTTATTGATAGCTATTCTGTAAAGAAGTATGTTAAACATAAGGAAAACTGATAAAATAAGAGCTACAATGATTAGAAAAATAAAAAAGTTAGAAAATATAACATACATAATAAGAAGACATAAATGGAGATGGACGGGACTCACTCTGCGAGGTTCTGAAAAGTGGAGTAAAACCATCACAACCTGGTATCCCCGAAATAGGAAAAGGAAACCTGGGAGGCAGTTTAAAAGATGGGAAGATGAGCTAAAATACACAGCAGGAGAATCATGGACAAGAACTGCCAGGGAGCGTACGACGTGGAAACAGTTGGAGGAGGCTTTTGCCAAGCTAGGGCAAACAGATGCGGTCTCCGATGTAAAAATTTAATCGTAAACATAGCTTGTAAGTGTCTGAATAAAGGCTTATATTATTATTCTTATTTATTCCGTTTCAGGTATCGGGCTGCTCTGGCCGCTGCTCCAACTGCGACGGCGGTCCCCTTATTGTCCGTCACCTGTCGAGACCTCCACTTTGCCAATCAAGGATCCCCCTCGAAGTAAGTTTTGAAACTGTCCGGTTACTAATCCAGTGAAAGCTAGGGATTATTCAACTAGATTTCGTCAGACGTGAGACTGCAAATAGGCATATACTACTTGCCCAAGATGCGCACATAAAGAATACTGAAATGATACTGAATGCGCACTGAAAGGTAAAATAAGTTTTAAAAGGATAAAGGACTAACCGGAGACGTGTAAAAAGGAAAAAAGCCTAGCTGATTCTTCTTACACTCATGTTACTAGTTCCTTTGAACCAGTGTTGTGAAAGGATTTGAAGTGCTTGACTATATGATAATTATATAACAAAACCATTGTTATTGTCGCTTTAAAAACCGCTGGTTTATTGAGGATCTTTATTACTTTACCCTTATTGTTCAGACTGGCAGGCAATCGGGTGAACTTCGAGAAGTGTTCTCTGCTTGCGCGGCACGTGAGCAGCCAGCTGGCCTCGCGCCGGCTGACGAGCGACGAGCCCGCAGTCACCGCCGCGCAGTCGCCGCACCACACTGTCTGGCGGTATCTGAACGATCGCCCCACGCTCACAGAGATAGGTAAATCCTACTAATATTATAAACGCGAAAGTTTGTATGCATGGATGTATGGATGATTGTTACTCTTTCAAGCCTAAACGGCTTAACGGATTTGAATTAAACTTGGAATATACATAGTACATGTACTGGATTAACATATAGGCTATTTTTTATCCGGGCACTACGCTAGTGAAGCCGCGGGCGGCAGCTTGTACATGCATATTATAACAACCGTATCCCTAATGGGGTGGGTAGAGCCACAAGTAATCATAAGAATACTTGCAGCCACTCCTGATTATTGGGTCTTTACCCAAGATTAATATGGTGAAAAATGGTGACAGGTGATCAGCCCATCGCCCTTAAAGATGGTCCATCATGTTGGAGATGATACTATCCCTTAGTCGACTTTTACGACATGCTCGGGGAGAGAAGTTCAGCTACTGTTCATGCAATGAACAATCATCAATGAGGATGTCATGCAATTCCTATAGTGTCTTATGAACCAGGGGGCATAAGATATGTTTTTAGGACGCCATTCTGGAAGCGTTGTATGTAGTCTATGTTGGAGTTGCGCTCCATAGTTGGATGTCATAAGTCCAGATTGACTTCAGAGCAATTTTGGTGGTTACCCAGTTTGACCGATGGGCACACAGAAGAGGCGACTCTCTTCTATGTGAACTGACTTGGAGGCACTAACTTTGATCCTTGCAGGAGCTCTGATGCTACAAATGGATTTGTGCGTAGTACCTACCAAGATAAAAAGTATAGCCTAGATTTGAATCCACGAAATAAACTATGTGTATTTCAAAGTCCGTTAAGCTTACAGAGATGATACATGAATTATCCCATTTAGATTAATAGCGTGATCGGAATGTTTGTGAGTGGTTCAACCGGAGAGACAATAAACTATAAAATGAGCTTGAAATTAAATTATATTCATTTCAAAATATAACGTGTGTATTCGATTGGTTTAGGACTGGAGCTGAGCTCGTTCGAGCGCGAGCCGCCGGCTGATCACCTCGAGAAGGAGCGTCTGAAGCGTCTCCGCGGCTCCAGCTAAGAGCTCCTGCGAGTCATTTTATATTCAAACTGGTAGCTACAAACCGACTACTTATCTACAGTATGGCGGGGCCACTGGTATTATGTGTTCTATTTTTAACTGGTCTTATCTGTATAAAAGCTCTCTATTGTATAACTATACAAATTTCCTTTAACCGATTAAGACATGGTTGTTAGATAGAATACGTGAACTTTGTTTACGTGAAAGTATTATTAGACGGGATATTTATTATTATAGTTTATCAAATCGTAGTGGTTTTAGTTTCTCGATTTCGGTTTGATTTATACAAAAATGAGATGGGACTAAATGGGTCCCAATTTATCATTAGTTGTCATAACGTCTTTGGTTGTACAGATAAGCTGATCGTAGTCAGCAAAAAAGTTTCTTCTAATTATTTATTTACAGAATGAAAAATGGTTTGTTCCACTAGGTAGGTAGCTATTCCAGTGATTAGAGTTCCATGTCTATTTTGATTGATATTGTACTCGTAGGTAATAACGTAACTTGATCGTCCAAGTACTTACTGCATGTTAAATCCCCACCGACTAAACAAAACAGTATCCTGTTATTAATTTATTTACTCGTATTTAGCTGATGTAACGTTAGTATTATAGAAACCCGTATTTTGTCGTTAAGAACATCACTCAAATATATATAAAATAATATGACCCAGTTATTTAAAAAGTATTTTAAAATATTTAGAGTTAAAACCTCGTTTCTTATACACAACACAAATTCAAAAATATGACTACTTTTAAAAATGTTATACTTTTAAATATTATATCATCAAATAAAATTTATTATGAATGAAATAATGATAAAATATATAAGTATAACGTCACGATTGTGGATTGGTAGAATCTTAATGTACTAACAATGGAATTTTCTATGTATGTTTAGGTATAAATTAAATAAAAGTGTTTATTTCAGTAATGTAAATTAATCCGAAAGTATATTGATGAGGCCATTTAAATCCAAGTTCCTTTCACAACAGTATTTACATATTTTAATGTTTCGCCATTTTAATATATCTCATAACATAGGGTAATTATTATATTATTTTTAATATACTTTAATTAATATTTGTACTCAAAAATGATCTCATTTATATGGTTTTTAATTGTATTTCGTCGTGTCAGCTGTGTTCATATTGAATTTGTGTAAATACACAAATATATTTACAGTTATATTGTATTGGATTGTAGTTTACTCACAAATATAATATATTAGGGGGAGTCTCCATTCAATTTACAATTAAAATCGTGTTATGTATTGCAGTTAAATATTGGAATATACTAAAACTTTTATTAATCGAGTAGACATAATGTAAATAGGGAAAAAATCTATAAGAATAAAAATTTATTTATCACATTCATAAACCTTTGTATTCGGTAAATTCTAATCATTTAAAATGTCGTATTTTTTCGGTACATACGAGTACCTACTTGTATCAAAATAACATCCGAGTACTTCAGTCAAAATAATGTAAGAGATTAGCTGCATGTTGTATCTAAGTCGAGAAAGATCCGCCTCACTTATCAGGCTCAAGTTCCTTGCATGCTAGTTGGCAGAACAGCTCAATATAAAAATTCATCTTCGCACTATCAATTATTTATATACTTACTCATTTTGGTGTTCTTCTCAATGTAACAAAGGTGTACTTAATTAGATTTATATCTGTATACTAAGTTTTAGTATACGTAACAAGTATTGATTGCCATGTTAATTTAGGTTAGATTTAAATACTTTATTGAATTAGTTTAGTGTTCCTAGAGGAATAAGTACACTACTCAACAAAGTCTAGGGAACAAGCAATATACTTCAACTTATTTTGCGAAAACTCGTAAAAAAAAGTACTAGAGACAAAAATTTATAAATGTAGGCTGGAAGAGAATTAAATAATGTGTTTGAAATTCAAAAAATTATAACAAAAATGTTATATGCTTTTCAAAATAAGAAGGGAAAACCTAACTTGGTCGCAGAGTAAGGGGTTTGCTAGTATAAAGTGTTAAGTGATTTTTGTCATGTATCGTTTTTTTTTCTTGTGAAAGACCATTACCGCCAAGTTTTTCGAGATTTTTAAGCGTTTGGTCACGTCGTCATTTAACGCGGGAAGAGATGCTTAGGGCTGTGGGAATGTTGGAAGCTGGACGCAGTCAACGCGATATTGCGGACGCTGTTAACACACAGCCAAGCATAATTTGCCGATTATGGGCACGCTACAGGGCTACAGGAGATGTAGCCGAACTTCACGGAGGAAGATACAGGGTCACTACCCGGAGACATGATCGATTTCTGCAAAATGCTGCAAGAAGGCAGCCCCAGATTACAGCTCCCCAGTTGGTAGGAAGACTCCAGTCCCAGCACCAAGTGGTTATCAGTGACCAAACTGCCAGGAGAAGATTACATGAAGTCAATCTCTGCGCTCGCAGACCATTAAGAGTTCCAGCTTTGCGACGTGGAAATCGAGGGCGTCTTTTATTGTGGGCTAATGCACATTTGCGATGGACCGACAATCAGTGGGCACGTGTTCTCTTTTCTGACGAGTCTCGCTTCGGATTTCACCCTGATTCAAGGAGAGTGCGTGTTTGGTGTGTCTCTGATCGCCAAAGTCGACTCCGAAATCCTCAGGAAGTTCATCCTTATCAAGGCGGAACGATCATGGTATGGGCTGAAATTCGCCTGAGTGGGAGAACTGATCTCGTTTGCATACGAGGCAGTTTGAATGCAGAGCAATACATTGAGCAGGTAGTACATTCTATGGTCATCCCTCACCACCAGCAGTTCGGCCAAGATTTCGTGTTCATGCAAGATAATGCACGCGCACACACCGCAAGGCAGATGATGAATGTGTTCAGCGAGCACAATATCACGGTATTAGAGTGGCCTGCTCAGTCCGCCGATCTCAATCCAATTGAGCATGCATGGGATTTACTCGGGAGAAGAGCTTTCAGTGATCTTCTTCAAAATTTGAACACGGGAGAAGAACCTTTTTCACATCTTTCCAGAATATGGAGCCTTATTTCACGGGCGACAATTGATAACTTGATACTCAGCATGCCACGCCGATGTAGGGCCGTGCGTGGCTAATGCCTTGGGAGGTCCGACGGATTATTTAACAGCTACAAAGTATGTTTTTTCATTTAATTTTCACTTAAGCGTCAAATGTTTTTGTAATTTACAGAAAAGTGTTTTTTTCGGTGTAGGCACTATTTTAGTTTTTCTAATTAAACTTATTTTTTTTACTTGCACGCTTTTTATTTAATTGCATAACTGAAATCAGGAATAAATTAGGCTTCTATTGACATATAACATCTAGAACAAAAAAAGTTGAATCAAAAATATACACTAAAATACCCTTGTTCCCTAGACTTTGTTGAGGAGTGTACTATAATTTATTGATTTCTAAATACTTTTTACTACACACAATTAACATCATTCAGTAAGTAAGGAAACTAAATATTGGTATTCGCTAACAAGTCCATAACGCCCTGAGATTAAGAAAAAACATTACCTGAACTATTTGATTTCTCACTGTTCATTCAGTTATTAATCCACTTCACTATCTCAGACCAAAAAAAAGGAAAAGACGGCGCGCCGCGAACAACAAAAGTTAAGCCACCTTTTTATCTATGTGTTTTTTTATAGTATAATAATTAAGAAACGATGTTATTTGAAGTACTTACAAGTGAAAAGTCATTCCGTGAGACTTTTTATGTGATTTGCTGCTGATTTTACAAGTTTTTACTACACAGGAAGGCAAAATTCTATTTTTAAATTTTAAGTTCACTAGACATCGGCTCGTGACGTACTAAGAGCGATAAGCATGGTTTTAGTTTAAGTGCGTGCGTCAGCTTGTGTGTTTACTTGTAGGAGCACCGTTTTGTGTGGTTTCACTTTTGTTGTTCGCGGCGTGCCGTCTTTTCCTTTTTTTGGTCTGAGTTCACTATAAGCTGTTTGCTCCTTAGTTGAAACTCATGATTGATTACTATTTACTATTTTGAAACACCAGTATGTAAGAAAGCAAATTAACAACAATTTTATGTAATTGATGTTTTTAATCCTATTCGTTAATTCGTGGTCTATCTATTTATCTAGTCGTTTCATTAGTTCTTTCGAACCAGTGTGCTGAAATAATTTAAAGTGCGCCTAATTCGTGGTATGATCTCTAGTATGTATAGTCGGGTCAAAATAAGAGGACCTATTTGACATTTGTCAAAATACTCTGTGTAGGGATGGAACCAAAGAATCGGTTGCTAAACAAACGATTCTTGAGACATTTCGATTAATTGCATAGAGTTTGTAATCGTTTAGTTTGACTTTGGTTACATGGAAATTATAATATTTTCGAACTACCTCGGCTACAAATATATCAATTTTCATTTAAGAAACATATTGACGTTATTAATTAGGTGTCTATTCAACATGTAACAAGCTTAATTTATGTCCTAGAAATGTTGGGTAAATAACTTGTTAAATTTGTTAAGTTGACTAAGACAAGGTATAATGACGATTACAACAAAACGATTAAGAGAATTAACTAAAAAAATGTGTGTGGTTATGTTAGAAAACGTATTAAACCGGTAAAAAAATTAAGTGAAACGGTTTTATTGAAAATAAAGATAATATAGATAATAATATATATAAAAAAGTAAAATAGATAAAAAAGCTATAAAATATTAGGTAGGTCCTAGGTACCAGTCATCACACCACTCCTCATCAATTTGAGGCATTGATCAGACTCAAAAATAAAACCTTGTCGCAACACTAGTATTTTATATCGTTTTTTAACGTGGACAAAACTTTTGAATAACAACGTGTCGAAATATTGATCAAGGTTTAACTACTGTTTTTGAGAGTAATTTGTACAGTTTAAAATGTAGCTTGGTGCGTATAAATTGTCCTCAGTGTCATAGAGTTAAGATAATAATAATTTGGCATTATGTAGTTGATTTTTCAATTTCCTTTGTAGACGTTCGTACAAGTTATCACGGCAACGGCAAACAAAATGACAAACGTCAAATAGGACCTGTTATTTTCACTCGACTGTTATTTTTTGTTGATACACTTTTGCTTTATTTGTTTCTAGTAGGAGTAATCCCTAGTTCCAGTAATATTCTGTATGATTTACTGACAAATCAGTACATTATTAAAACTTTATTATTTTTTTCTTTTCGTTTTTATTTACGACAATAATTTAACTTTTATTTCGGCAGATTAGTTACAAGTTCGTTACCTTGTGTACATTCCATTACTACCTAATAGACTGAATCGTGTACTTAAGTTATCTTTATTTTTATTTATAATGTAAAAAGATCATTGGTGTTGTAGCATCTGAACAGTATTGGTTTCTGCTTTAATTGTGTTTTAACTATGGTATTTGATTACTAATTATTCGTGTTAATTGTGTGACATAAAACAGAAGCAAGGTATAGTTACGGCTGGCTATGATGTAGTTTGTGGAATGAAAACACTACTGGTATTACACATAATAGCTGGTTTATATACCTTGCTATGTACAATTATTTATAACTGATCAGATAAACCGTTGGTTGGTGGTCAATTTTATAATGTGATTTTTGTGTCATTTATTATAATTATGTTAAAAATAATAATAAATATGTATTTTAAATTATTCATAAATTGCTTTGTAAATGCTGTCAGGAAATTTGAATTATTAATTTTACACACCGACGTAGAGCAAATGCAAATCTTTAAAATCTATGTTTTGTTATGAATAACAATATCTACTAAACATACAAATATTTAATTGCATTTTCTAAATGAATTTAAAGGTCTGGTTGTTTGATTATTGTTATGTTTGACACTTATTAATTCTAAATCGGAAGTGATTTGAAAGTACCGTTTGAAAGAACAGCAATTAAATCGAGAACTGTATTATTTAAAATTGTTAAATATATATTATATGGTGTCGTAATTAAATATCACAAATTCTCTATGATAAATGCAACTTGCAAAAAAATCCTAGATATTAAATTGTCATTGTAATAAACATGTGTTTTACTTAACTACCAGGTTATTGAGAGGGGGTTTGCTTTATCACATAACCACAGATAATACATACATAATTATCACGTCCATATCCCTAATGGGGTGGGCAGAGCCACAAGAAAATAAAATTGAAATTGCAGCCATTCTGATTTACTTCTAAGATGGATATGGTGAACCATGGTGAGAGTGATCAGCCCATCGTCCATATAGGTGGTCCATCATGTTTGAGAGGATGCTATCCCTTAGTCGAATTTCACGACATGGAATATAATAGAATATACCTAATTTATTAACACACAACACGAAAAAGGTTTAGTAACAACAGATAGGTAGTAGGTATTTAAAATTTAATAATAAATCAAAATAAGAAAAAAAAGAAAAACCAATTGGGTAGGCAGTTCAGAGTAGGTAGGTATAGGGTACCTACCTTCCCATCACCCGCCAGCCCACCCAAGAAGGTACCTACAAAAACGTCTTTCGCTTGGTGTTAACTAGGTCCAGTCTCAGCTTTAATGCCACTCCTATAATAGGAGACAGCGCTGGTTTTCAGACTGGGCCTAACAGGGTGACATCACGTGATAGACGTAATGATATAGGTATCTAGACTAAAATAATACTTATTAGTTTACATACATTTACATAGCCTTATCTAGGTAGGCACACTAAATTAAAGCTAGGTACAGAACCTCGTAACAATAAATATAGAACACAATAAAACAATGACAAAGTTAAACAAGGTGACAGTGACAGATGACAGATTAGACAAATAGGTAAATAGACATCATTCAAATAAGTATTTATGTATAAATAAATAGGTAATCCAGTGAGTAGTAGGTATAACATAAAAATAAAAATGGCGTTGGCGTCCTGATATTAAATAGTTGTCCTGATATCGAACGAATGGTGATGGCGGCAGGTCGGGAAGAGAAGCGGCTGGACGCATTCTGTGCTTTTTCTTTACTTCTAGTCTAGCAGAAAAGTAATACCTACTTATATATATTTTTTTGTAGATACATACATAACAACACCAAGACCCGGAGGAATATTTGCAGAACATGCAAACATTTCTACCACAGCTGGAATGGAACCCGCGCCTTTTGCATGTCAAACGGACGCTCGTCCGCCACACCACCGAGGTCATCTGTATGTGGTTAGATTTTAGTTATCGAAGGTTTCTTACCAAGATATTTACAATCATTATACTATTACATAAACTAAAACCAGGTACTTTATTTAAATATTTATTTAGTCACTCAATTACAAAAGTGCAGTAAAGAAAGAATTCTTAGTTGTAAATATTAAATATACGAATACAATACTACAATTAAAAATACTTAAATATTTAAAGCAGGATCTTACCAAATTTTTATTCTAATAAGTGAGATATGTTATTGTTTCAATATCTTGGTTAATTATAACTAACCAATAGGTTCTCGATACTGTTGAAGAGTCTGTCTGTCTATTGTATATTTCAAGAATTTTTTTTTTTGAAACAATTAAATGGATATAGGAAGAACGGCATTGTGATGCGTCTATGTCTATTTAAATAAATTTTATTTGATTGTGATCCTACGTTCTTGCACAACCTTACACAGAAAAGTCTAACACCTCATAGGACTCCCATCGGGATTAGTGGGAATTTTAGGCTTGCAAACCTTCTTCCTGCCATCGGAGCCGCTCACCATCGTACACGTGAAAGTAAAGTATCCACAAGACGATGATTTCGTGTAATACGTGTGCGAATATTGTTTTCTTATATTATTTTCATCATCTAATGATCGGGTTACTGATTTAGAAACGGATATGTATCTATTATCATCGTTCTTTGGGCTATACAAAGATCTTAAATCTTTAGGGTGAACGCTTCTGCCATATGAAGCTGGATACGTATACTTAATTTTTCCAGTGCCTGGTGTTAATGTTACAGTTTGCGCTTGAGACGGAGAGTCCTTCGATCCGACAACGTAAGTATTTTCTTTCGACGCGAGAGATTTAACACTGCCTGTAAATCCGATGGGTATGGTGTAGCCTCCAGTGCCTGGGATACGTTCCCCTGGCTGGTAAGTCTTCTTCTCATCCGGCCGTTCAGAATTCTGTTGAGTGACTTCAGCATCTTGCTCATTTAGAGATCCTAGTAAAATATGTTGCGTATTGCCGCCTGTGGTTTGTCGGACCTCTAGCCCTTTTCGTCTTGGACTATTTAGTGATTGATGTGTTGCTTCTGAATTGCGAGATATTTTATTGTAATTGTATTCTGGTTGATCCGGTTCAGAAGCTCCATTTCCATCGGGGTCATAGTTGTCTTCTATGTCATACTCGTCTTGATCTTTAACGGTGTTATAATCGTAATCGTTAGTGTTGTAGTTTGGTTGGAATGACCGCCTGTTTTCTTCGGAAGGAGTAAGAGTAGGAGTAATTAATTCGGTGTCCGTTTTGTGATGATCGGAATGAGAATGAGGATTGTAGGGAGTAATAGGAGTTTTGCTTGTATCTGGAATTCTTTCAGTGCTTACTTTGTCATCGAACGGAACATCAGTGGATGGGATATCGTCTGATGGAGATGGATCGTTACCAGTTATTTCCGGTAATGGTTTAGGTTTTTCAGTGTTCAGAATATCGACGTTTACATTTTTGTTACTCTCATCATAAACGTCAATTTTATCAAAGGGGAGTCTATTTGTAAACACAGCATCTTTGTCCACGCTCGCTCCTGATTGAGCTGCTCCGTTGTATGTGATTCCGTATTTGAACGTGCCTCGGAGTAACGATTGTGACATTCCAGTTCTACCGCTTGACTGGGCTGATGAAGTACCTCCCCCAACAAATGGATTTATCTGTAAATCATGTGACTTGTCGCCCTCTTTGTAAGGAGTAAATCCTATTTGAGCCTGAGAAGAAGTGCTGCCTGGACCTTTGGCTTGCGCATCGGCCATTCCTCCTTTGACACTGCCTTGTACTTGTGTATTAGAGGAGTGCATTGTACCTTCGCTCTGCGATCCTGTTAGTATCGAACCGGTTTCTGATCCTAATTCGACATTAGCCTGTGACTTGTTATTTCGACCGCTTCCCTGGGCGTTACTCGATGCCCCTTTTTTATCACCTGTTACTTCGCTGTTAGCAGCTCTGTTTTCTCCGGTTATTTCGGCTTGTGCAGAAAATGAGCCGCTGCCAGTGTATGCACCTTGGACCTGAGTTTGAGCACGGCCTTTGTCATTTCCCCCTTTTGAAGATGCGGCTGCTATGGTTCCATTAAAAGATTGAGAAACACTTGCTTCAGCTTGAGAATCATCTCCATCGACATCGGTTGCTACTGAATTTGGGTCTATCACGTTTTGTGGTGCTCCTGAAATGTAAAATAAAAGTGGAGTTTATAATTGTGCATAATAAAATACCTTTCATAAGTGACATAGGAAGTAGATATTTATTGAGAAAAATTCATTTACCTGAGGAGTCTCCACCTTGTCCCGCATTCTGTAAACATTTTTTTTATTAGTTAACAACGGAAAAATTACTAACAAACAACGCAATGATAATTGTATATATAATGTTTTCTCATTCTAAGAAAAAGACAACACAGCAAAGTTAGAAAAGTTTACACGTTTGATCTACAATCCTTATAAAAAGATAACATGGTAGTAACCACAGATCTGGGTCTATGAGGCTAACCTAGTCATACACATGTCATGTTCATACCAACTCGTCACTCATGTATTTTTAGGATTCCGAAAGGAGCCTACTGGACCCTATTACTAAGCCTGTCCGTCCGCCTGTCAGAGAACTGTATTCATGATATATTCAATAGATATAGAGTTGAAATTTTTACAGAGTGTGAATTTCTATTACCGCTATAACAACAAATACTAACAATAAAATAGAAGAGGCCGTACAAGAAACATTTTCTTTAACGTAGTATACGTACTTTTTAAAGTGCATAGAGTAAAAGTAATATTAAAAAGTACATATACGATGGTACGGAACCCTTCGTGTGCGAAATCGAATCGCACTTGACCGGTTTTATAAAATTTTTAGCATTAGAACGTAAAACGTAACTTTTGCTTATCTCGGCCGTTGTCTTACCCATTGATTGTCGGGTCCGTAACGCCCATTGCCATTCTGTCCAGAGCCACCTCCGGTCCCTCCATTGATTCCTACAATTGGTCCCCCTGCTGTTCCACCGGTTGGATTGTACCCTCCATTAGACCCACCCGAAGGGTTATATCCGCCACTAGGTCCACCCGAGGTTCCAGTAGGACTGTAGCTTCCCCCGGGGCCACCTGAGGTTCCTGATGGTCCGTAGCCCCCAGTGGGCCCCCCTGAGGTCCCTGTAGGCCCGTAACCACCACTGGGGCCTCCCGATGTTCCTGTTGGTCCATAAACCCCATTTGGCCCGCCTGATGTCCCTGTGGATCCGTAACCACCGATTGGTCCCCCTGAAGTTCCTGTTGGTCCGTAGCCTCCAGTAGGACCTCCTGATGTCCCTGTAGGCCCGTATTCACCACTTGGTCCCCCTGACGTTCCTGTTGGTCCGTAGCCCACAGAAGGACCGCCTGATGTGCTTGTGGGTCCGTATCCACCGCTTGGTCCCCCTGACGTTCCTGTTGGTCCGTAGCCCCCAGAAGGACCGCCTGATGTGCTTGTGGGTCCGTATCCACCGCTTGGTCCCCCTAAAGTCCCTGTTGGTCCGTAGCCCCCAGTAGGACCGCCTGATGTCCCTGTCGGTCCATAGCCACTGCTTGGTCCCCCTGACGTTCCTGTTGGTCCGTAGCCCCCAGTAGGACCGCCTGATGTTCCTGTAAGTCCGTATCCACCGTTTGGTTTCCCTGGCGTTCCTGTTGGTCCGTAGCCCCCAGAAGGACCGCCTGATGTGCTTGTGGGTCCGTATCCACCGCTTGGTCCCCCTAACGTCCCTGTTGGTCCGTAGCCCCCAGTAGGACCGCCTGATGTCCCTGTCGGTCCATAGCCACTGCTTGGTCCCCCTGACGTTCCTGTTAGTCCATAGCCCCCAGTAGGACCGCCTAATGTTCCTGTGGGTCCGTATCCACCGCTTGGTCCTCCTGACGTTCCTGTTGGTCCGTAGCCCCCAGTAGGACCGCCTGATGTTCCTGTGGGTCCGTATCCACCGCTAGGTCCTCCTGACGTTCCTGTTGGTCCGTAGCCCCCATTAGGACCCCCTGAAGTTCCTGTTGGTCCGTAACCATCGCTTGGCCCTCCTATGTTTCCTGCAGTCCCATAGCCTCCATTGGGTCCACCTCCTGTTCCTATAGGCCCATAGTTACCACCTGTACCACCCGAGCCCCCCGTAGGCCCGTAGCCTCCACTAGGTCCCCCTAACATTCCCGTAGGTCCATAGTTCCCAATTGGTACTCCCGCAGTTCCTGTTGGCCCATAGACCCCTCCAGTACCCCCTGCAGTCCCCGTGGGCATATATCCACCACTAGAACCCCCTGATGTTCCTGTCGGCCCATAGCCCCCAGGACCCCCTGAAGTTCCTGTGAACCCGTACCCTCCACTGGGTCCCCCTGGTGCTCCTGTCGATCCGTAGCCTCCACCGGCACCCCCTAATGATCCCGTAGGTCCGTAGCTTCCAGTTGTCCCTCCTAATGTTCCAGTTTGACCTTGAGGTCCACCAGTACCGTATGAACCAATTCCTTGGTTCCCATAAGAGCCTGAACCACCATTATGTCCATTTCCGTATGAACCACTGGTTCCTGTGTTACCAGTACCATAAGGCACATTAGTATTAAATCCATTTGTGCCACCAAGTCGTAAGTATTGTGGATTTTTACTGGGATCGATGACACAGCAAATGTATTGAAGTCCACCAGGCCCCTGAAAAGGTCCATTAATACCTGGCACCAGGTCTCCTGGCAAATTCCCATTACTTATACCACTGTTCTGGATGGGGATGTACCCATTATTTCCGGATCCACCACTGCCTCCAGCCACGTTACCTTGGCCTGGTACAAACCTGTTATTACTTCTGGGGCCACCAGTTTGCCCAGGTGCATTAGCTTGGCCTGGAGTGAACCCATTGATTCCTCCTGGGCCACCAGTTGACCCAGGCACATTGCCTTGACCAGGAATCAATCCGTTATTTCCTCCTGAGCCACCAGTTTGCCCAGGCACATATCCACCATTTCCACCAGTTAGCCCTGGAACATACCCACCATTCCTACCGGGGATGAAACCGTTATTTCCTCCAGGACCACCATGTTGACCAGGTATATATCCGGCATTTCCGCCAGTTTGTCCAGGCACATATCCTTCGTTACCAACAGGCAGAAATCCGTTATTTCCTTGCGGTCTTCCAATTTGATCAGGCAAATATCCAGTATTACCGCCAGTTTGACCAGGCACATAACCTTGTCCAGGAATGAGTCCGTTGTTTCCTCCTGGACCTCCAGTTTGCCTTGGTACATTGCCTTGACCAGGAATGAATGCGTTGTTTCCTCCTGGACCTCCAGTTTGCCCAGGTACATTTCCTTGACCAGGAATGAATCCGTTGTTTCCTCCTGGACCTCCAGTTTGCCCAGGTACATTGCCTTGACCAGGAATGAATGCGTTGTTTCCTCCTGGACCTGCACTTTGCCCAGGTACATTGCCTTGAACAGGAATAAATCCGTTATTTCCTCTTGGGCCACCAACTTGCCCAGGTACATTGCCTTGACCAGGAATAAATCCGTTGTTTCCTCCTGGGCCACCAACTTGCCCAGGTACATTGCCTTGACCAGGAATGAATGCGTTGTTTCCTCCTGGACTTCCAGTTTGCCCAGGTACATTGCCTTGACCAGGAATGAATCCGTTGTTTCCTCCTGGGCCACCAATTTGCCCAGGTACATTGCCTTGACCAGGAACGAATGCGTTGTTTCCTCCTGGACCTCCAGTTTGCCCAGGTACATTGCCTTGACCAGGAATGAATCCGTTGTTTCCTCCTGGACCTCCAGGTTGCCCAGGCACATTGCCTTGGCCAGGATTAAATCCATTGTTTCCTCCTGGATCACCAGTTTTCCCAGGCACATTGCGTTGGCCAGGAATTAATCCGTTGTTTCCTCCTGTGCTACCAATTCGCCCAGGTGAATATTCACCATTATTTCCATTTAAAATGCCGCCGCTTCCCCCATTTTGACCTGGCACGTAACCTCCGTTGCCTCCTGGTCCATTCAGTTGCCCTGGTGCAAGCCCGCTACTTCCACGTCGTCCATACACATTGCCCCCATTCCCATTGGATGTTCCATCAGAGCCAGTGTCACCTCTTCCGGGTACAAAATTTTGATTGTATCCGTTCAGCTCATTACCAGGCCCACCTTGATTTATTCCGTAAGGACCATTGCTGGATCTAAAACAAATCAAGAGTATTCTGTAGTTTTAAAGCTATTTGCTTAGATCCAAAATAGTAATATTTAAAAACAAAACGAACTAACGATGTTCCCGGCCCTGCAATTTGCCCAGGTCTCCTAAGACTTTCTGCTTCTAGTTCGGAACGGCCATGACATTCATCACAGCTAGGGTCGTATACTGACTGACTTTGCGCCTGGCCCATGCCGCCGCCACCACCTGAAGCTATATAAAATGGTTAATTTCCTGAAAACTTATAAATAGATATTGATTCATATTTAAAAAAACAATACAGACTAACGCTTGCCCTTGAGGAATCTGCATCTGAGTGTGCTTCGGCCTTCCCTTCATCTTTTCCAGTGCCGTGATCTATGGCCAAATATTGTGATTGGGTCTGGCCCCTGAATCGACCTCTTATCCCGTGCCCCGTTTGACGACGAGCTCTGGTTTTACGTACTCCCAAAATTGCATTATTTGATGCAATAGAATGTTCTTCTTTCACGATAACATCGCTTGTTTTACAAAAGGTTTCTTTATTAGGCTCATTATCAATGAATGGTTTTACCTGTTTGAACACAATACATGTTATTAGAACAATGGAAATTAATGTATTGGTACCTCCTAAGTTACAACGCAATGACTGGATAACAAGAATAAGATTACCTTGACACATAAATTTACTGGATTTGTTCTATTAATGATAATACTTATAAAAAGTTGTGAAACATGGGCCAAGGAAACACTTACAACCTTGACAAAAAGAAGTTATCTTTATTATTTCGAGATAAATAGTAGAATTTATACATACATACATATTACCACGCCCGTATCCCTAATGGGGTGGGCAGAGCCACAAGTAAACATAAGAAAACTTGCAGCCACTTCTGATTTAAACTCCTAAGACTAATATGGTGAACCATGGTGACAGGTGATCAGCCCATCGCCCATATTGCGGTCCATCATTTTGGAGAAGATACTATAATTTAATATATATAACCTTGGTCGCCTTTTACGACATACTCGGGGAGAGAAGCAGCTGGACGCATTCTATGCTTTTTCATTACTTCCAGTCCAGCAGAGAAGTAGAATTTATAATTGTCGGATTTTTTTATAAATGTTACTACGTGTTGTACTAACATGTATTATTTGTAAAGATTAATACAAAATTACTATTAAGTACTATTATAAATAATATGTAATAAAAATGGTGATCATTACTATTATTTTAACACACACATATCAAAACATTATTTTACCATTTGAACTGCTTGATTATCGTACTTATGTGAAAAAATCCTTGGTATTGCGACATTTTAAGTAGCCCAAGATTGCTAAAGCGCCTCACTAATCACCTATTGTTTGACTAACCTAGGGACTACCTAGGGACTTCTCGAACAATTATTTACCTAGAGATTGCTCTGAGCTTAGTTTCATATTTAATGAAATGAAATAAACTTGATGAGGCTTATGATATTAATATAAGTCTGTAAGATTTGGTTACAAGAACTCTTCAAAATCCCCAAGCGAGATATTACAAAAGACTTAATTTTAATAAAAGGAGGATGGGCGAAATGTAAGGGAGCTTGGACCATGGCCAAAAAAGTAGTGCCCGAAAAGGTCTATCGAAGAGCTACAATTTATTGTTTGACAGATAAAAATTCAACCTGGAGGATTCGAGTTATCATCAGTTACATTATGTGCCCTTTGGTCCCAGTCTCAGAACAATAAATCCCAGTTTATTTTGACTTTAACGTGTCTGCAAAGTTGACACGTAGTTTGAAAGATACCTATTTAAAATAGCATCATCCAATGACAGTTAAAAAATCTATCGCAGAGAAATTGAATTATTGACAGATATATTTGTGTGTATTTTGACATTTAGCGTGTGCATTTAGCGAGTTGACACGCAGTGTGCTAGAAAGATATTTAAAGGGGCTGAAGGCTACATTTTGACAGCTAAAAAATTCAACGCAGAGAAATTGAGTTATTGTCAAATACCTATAATAGGGATAAGATTAGAGACAGGACAGGGATTGGATCGGCTTGAAATAGTCAGAATAAAATGTCACAATCTAATGTATCTAACTACCTATACCTACAGCTTACCTACGTAAAATACAGAATGTTTGGCTTGTGGACGTTTATAATTTACGCGAGTGAAACCGCGTGTACAGCTACCTAGTTTGTTAAACATAATTAAGCAATTACTACTAAAAATGTTACCTACAGCTCTTTGATTTCTAGCAGATAATTTACATTGTTTACGACAATTCATTCTTAAGTAGGTCGTCGTTGGATTGAACTATAGTTGATTGCTTTAGGAATTAGGTATTTTTATAGGTACCTACATTATGTACCACAGAATTAGAATTTGGACACTAAGTATTCTGTGGTCTGTACCATACCTTTTGTACCTACTTAGTGTCTTCAACTTCTTCCCTGAAGAGCTGTGATAGTCGGGAGCACAGAACACTATTACTCCTAGCGGAGGTCGGGACTGTGATAGTCCATTTATGTCGTAATATAACCGGAATATCACAGTCTCGACTCGTTATAACAAATCGAAGCAAATGGTCTACTAAAGTCTAAAGTAACCAAACGTGCCGGCACGGTTATGTAACGGGACAGACACCATTAATATTTATTTCTTAAAAACGTATAATTATTTAAGGAACTTAGGTAAAAGTACGTCATCATCTTCCTGCCCTTATCCCACTCTATGTGGGGTCGGCACAGCATGATCATGCTGTAAGAGTTTTGGCTAAGGTGTTTTATGACCGGCCGCCTGCCTGACGTCAACCCTCCTAGGGAATACTTGCTTATTGTATCTCATCATGTTGGAGGATACTATCCCTTAGTCGACTTTTACGACATGCTCGGGGAGAGAAGCAGCTGGACACATTCTATGTTTTTTCTTTACTCCCAGTCCAGCAGAGAAGTAAAAGTACGTACCATTTAAAAAAACAGCTCAGCCGCGATACCTTTTTTTTAATTTCATTTAGGTACCTACTTATGTGTATGATATGAACAGTCAACACAATCATCGTCCATGACTGACTGAAACAGCAGTAAATGAAATCCGGTTATATGTACACCAATAAAAATATACATATTTATGTTCGTTTGTAGGCAGGTATACATACATATATAATCGCACAGCATCAATAGGCTCTACCTACCTACCTATACAAATTCACAGTTCAAATTATGTTAACAGGTCATATAGAAACCGCAGGTAGAGTAACAAATTAATGGAACTTACCATAATAAACCTGAGTCGTGGTGGTACTGGCTTTAAATCGCTAAAACCACAAAAGCGGGTTAAATCCGATCCTGGATACAATTTGTGAATTAAATCCTTAGCATCATTTTGACTGATTGGCCAAGCCGAACACCATTTAGTATTTGGCAACTTGCAAGTTAGGTACAGCTGAAATCGACACAGTAACTTGTAACGACATAATTTGATGCACATCCCAAGCGCGCAACAAGTTGACCCACTTGACTTAGTACTTAGGGTCTGAAATGTAGGTCAACCACTATTGGGTATCCTGAGACTAAAACTAATAATATACTGAATTCTACCCAAAATTCAAAGGAAATTGTCAAAATAAGGTAAGCATCTTACTTTTTTCGGAGATTCGGCTTGAATCGAAGTCAGGAGAAAAGCAACTGTGAAGAGGACGAGTGGGTGTAAAGGCGGCGGCAAGGACCGTAGGCGCGCTAGGCTCGCGAGTCGACGCATGGCGATGCGGTGCCGATGGTGCGCGGCGATGCTCTGCCGCGCGGCCGACGCCGCAGCCGCCAGGCGCACTGCTCGAACTCTGACCCCGTGGCTAACCCAAGATGAACCCGCATCTCATTTGAGTTCACCCACCCAATTTCGGAGATAGCGAACTGATTTGCCACAATTTGATTTAGAATATGAGGAAGTATGTTTCTCAAGTTGAGATAACTTATCGCTAAAGTGTGCTAAATTATATTGTCATACGTAATCATCACACTGCGTTACACCAGTAGTCTCTTAAATAAAACTGAAGATAAATAATTAACATGCTGCGGTCCATCTGTTTCATAATAGAATGAACTTAGAAATTACCTGGTTAACTCGCTGAGAATAACAGGTAGAGCAGATATGTATGCACTTACAAAGTTATTCTATTGTAGGTATCATCATCAGCCTATACAAGTCAACTGTTGGACATCTCCCGAATATACTTCCAGGATGAACTACTTTGTGCTGCTACCATCCACCAACGACCCGCTTCCTTCAAATTGTCATTTGTCTATCGTCCGGGGTCCATCATGCTGCACTTCGTTACCCTGTCCTTGGCCGCCATTCGAGAACAAAGGGTTCACCAACGGTTATTTGTTCTTCAAGCTATTATAACCTGCCTATTTTCACTTCAAATTGCTTATTCTAAGAGATATATCGGTGGCTCTAGTTCTTTTGACTGAGGTCAATTAGGTAACATCCCGGTTCCATATGGCGTCACAGGCATCACACACTAGTTGAAGACATTCGCCTTAAGGCTCTTTGGTATATGTACCGAGGAGATGTTGTATAGTTTCCCGAAAGTTTCCCAAGTGGGATTCGTGGGCTAACCTCCTTTCTCTGTTCGAAGTAGCAGATTGAAGTGACCCGAGTCGCCCAGCATTCCACGAAACTTTAACTCTTCTGATATTCAGGTTTCCCAATTTTTTATGCAGGGGTGCCTGATAGAAAGCGACAGCGGGGCCAGCCGAGAAGGCGTTGGCGCCATGATCTCGATTGCTTTGACAAGGAGTGGTGGAAAACCGCAAAAGACCGGCATAAGTGGAAGCATTTGGGGGAGGCCTTTGCCCAGCAGTGGGACAGTATAGGCTAAGTAAAAAAAATATAACCAGAGATTGATGTTCACAATGTAATTTTCTATTCATTTCTATATAGTTTACTATCAGGTAGAAAACAAAAAAAATTTAAACAATCCCTCCATCTTTTTTTACTCAATTACATAGGTTCAGATATTTCCGCCTATGAAATATGCTAGGTCAATTTACCGACGTAGGTATGCAAAATGATAAAACCGTCCAAGATTTATAACATTTATTTGAAAACCAACAAGTAATTGTTTCTAAAGCGATAGTTTGCATACTAAGCGACTTATTAATGTAGCGAATACAGTAGAAAAAGATATTTAATAGGTATTGTTAACATTATAACATAGTAAGTATAGGCCTACATTGATTGATGTTGAGCATCAAGTTAGAGTATTTATTAAATTTTCTACTTATTACAACCTTGTTATCTCTGAGCTAACATTCGAGTCTTTTTTCTTGTACGAATGTGTAGGGTAAATGAAATGTTGGGGGTAGTACGCGTTGGCGTGCGCTTCTGCAGCACTCTTGCTGCTGCTTACTCTACGATAGTACTCTACTGATTCGGTGGTGCAGTCGCAAGCCAGCCGGCTTTCGGATCCACTACTTTCAAGTTGGTATTTGGGAACCATGATCAAACTTTCCGTGGACTTAGTGGGAGCGCAGTGGCTATGACTTCTGGTGTAAACCGAGTAATGGTTATGTGGAACAGTGTTCTGTCGATGAGCATGCTTTTCCTGAGGGTGGTGTTGCTGATATTCATGATGGCTTTGGGAAGTACGACCGCTGTGACTGCGTCCATGGCTCTTGGACCTATTATTGGCCTGTTTATTAGTAGTATCCAAGTAGCCGTACCCGAAACCATAGCCACCGAAAGCTTTGGTCGTCAGGTTGTCCCAAGACTTTGGCTTTACGTGTTGATGTGAGCTCTGATACTGTATTTTCGGTGAGGATTTGGCCTCAGAACGATCGTTATCCCAGAAAAGAGTATCACTGCTTAGTGATGTGCTGTAACTGGAAGCGGAGTTATCACATTGTACTGTTGCGTGACTCGTGGCGTACGATTGTAGGCTGCATTGGCTAGTTTGTGTTGACTCTGTTGTCAGGTAGCGATACCGACCGGAGCAGTGTCCGGACGGACACACCTTTTTGGTTCTCTGGTGCGGTCCACTAGCACTATCTGGTTTTTGCGTTGATTTGTCGACTTGTTGATATTTTTCTTTGCGCTTGTGGTCTTTTGAGCACTCTTTTTTCCTTCTTACCTTTTTCCTACTGTTTGGAACGCAGTGCGGATCACAACAAGGGCTGGCGAGATCATATGCTTCCAAACTGTTGGCATCCTGGTTATTATACGCTGGCATACATGGGGCGCAGCTATGACTGTAGTTGCTTCTATGGCCCTTGCTGTGTTTAGAGTTTGTGGATTTGTAGTTCTCAGAAGCACGATGGCATTCACCTTGTTGAGCCTTTACCACGTAATGGTGACAGTCACGTCTATTCCGCGGCGATCCGACAGTGATCACGAAACTGCCAGTTCGCAAATTTGGTTGTATGAGACAGGTTCCATACCTCGGATCCAGATATTGATACATAAATACATTGGGCTGCGGTGGTTTCGCTGCTGTAACATTTTCACTAGAAAGAGTGGGTCTGCAGTATGCGTTATTAATGTTATTAACGTCACCAATAACGTTATCCTCAGAGTCAGAGATGACATCGGAGGGGGATGATTTCTTTTTTTGCGAAGGGAGACTGTGTGTTTTCCAGTTTGTGTCGAAGAGCTGTCTCTCGCGAACTGTAAGCTGTTCGAGTTCTCGCATTTTGTTCTGAATGGTCCGTTGGATGTTGATGTATTTTAGGTGTAGTTCAACCTTCCGGACGCAATCTTCGAAAATTACAACCATGCGCATGCGAGAATCGCAGCCGTTGATTGCGTCCACAATGGCGGCGTGCTCGGCGCGTTCCACGTCCATGCCGTTGATGGAGAGAATGACATCGCCCTCGCGCATGCCGGCCGCCGCCGCCGGGCCCTCACTCTCCACGTGGTCCACGTAGGTTATTACTTCTATCTCTTGCTCCTGGAAAAATAAATTAAAATATTTGTCTAGATACTTTTGCGGTTAATCTGAGATAAGTCAGGAAGTATTGCCTATAAAGCAAAATAACATTGCAATAACGGTAAGCTTAATATAAACCTATTTCATATCCTGAATACTGTCCGTGTGTAAATAGTAGAAAATCCGGCAGCTAGGTACTTGTAGGGAATCCTAAGGGGTCTAGAAACAAAAATTAGATAACCTCTATCTATCCCTCTAGTCTGTACAATCTGTTAGAATCCGAATTCTAATTCACGTTTTTGTTATTGTGTTGAGTGTTAGTGATTTCAATCACAGTTAAAACTTTCTACTTGCCTGTCCATCTGTTGTTTTATTTTTGTTTCTTGGCCCTCTTAGGATTTAAAGTATCTGACGGGATATTTACCAGACATCCTGTATTTTTAGTTCGTTCTCTTTTGTTTTGGATTTTTACCTTTTACCTTGTCTACTGCTCAAAAATTGGGTTATTTACCTTCTTATAGTGTATTCCATAACTTTGGAGCGTGAACCCGTAGCTACCGTTTTTCTTTTCAACGATAATGGTGCGTCTCCGCCAGTCCTCTTCGCTTTTGCCTTGTCTCTCTGATTTTATTGATTCTCTTATCTGTAAGGCCAAACAAAATAAATCTCATAACGTCATTATACCCATATGCTCGTAAAGAGCTTGAAGTTCCTGCACATGAAATAGTATTAGGTATTACTCTATACTCACAGAATTATCTAAAGAATCCTCCTTGGAATCGTTGTTGAGGAGCTTCTTGCCATTGCCTATCGTACTCGTACACCTTTCGCTTAATTTTGGGGAACTCATTGTAATTGATGGCAGTATACTTTACTTAGATTATGTTCGTTGATTGAGTTAGGTACACAAAAGAATACAATATTAATCGGATGGAACTTTACACATTTTCACAGAGAATTTCTTTTTTATGATCATGTTTGTACTTGTTTGCATTAATTCACACGATTTTACGAGGGTGACTGGCTAAAGGGTGTTTTGCCCAGACTGATCGTTCGGCGCGCGCATGCGTAGCTCCCGGCTTACATTGCACACGCGTACAAGAAAGCATAACAAAGGTAAAATCGAATGGTTATTGTAATGTATCTTCTATAGCTCAAAAATAATAAAGTCAGGTTTTAGACGACTGTTCTACTTCTCATTAATGGGCAATTATCATAGAATACTTTATAAGTAACATGAAAACGGAGGAAATGGGAATACATTTTTCATATTTAGTTTTTTCATTTGAGTGATTAATATGCTATGATATAAATTAGATAGCAAATTTTCTAAACTAACTTATTAAGAATTTTCTAAGATAAAAGTTACGGTGTACGCACCAAAGTATTTACTTTAGCGTAATTTACAATAGCTGTATTTGGTATTGGTACAGGTATTCCGGAAAGTTTATTATTAAGTGAGAGAAGAGGAGGCAAACTTATGGATTGCAGTCCCACCGCTGGAGGTATTACTGCTGTTCCCTCAACCACTTTTACAGGAGTGTTACTGCTTATGTCTCGTCTGAAGAGTTTTCTAATGAACCTTGATGAGGCGGCCGACGAAACTTTCAAATCACCATTATTACCTTTGCCTTAAATTAAAAATATTTTGTTTTAATAATAACTAGCAGCCGCCCGCGGCTTCGCTCACGCGGTACCCAGATAAAAAGTACCCTATGTCCCATTCCAGCACACGTAGGTACCTACTATCCTCATTATTCATTATAATAATTATAGTGTACGCTAAACGATGGCTAAAGTATTGCCATCTCTTGCCATTTCATAATGACAAACAGTGACAGGGCTAACTTTAAGCAATGGCTAACTTTTGCGAACGAATATGAATAATAGGGTATGTAAGTATATTCCGTAGTTTTTGCGTGAAAGAGTAACAAACATACCTAAATCTAAAAATTAAGAAATTTCGGTGAATTTAGTAAAAATTTTGAGAGTTAAAGGTAAACTTTTGAAAACGCAACGATAGCGCGTCAAAATTTGATCAGAATTAGCAGCGACATCTAGTTTTCAGACGTAGAATTACGTCAGAATTCCATGAATAATCAAGATTGGAAGCTTATTAGACCAGAAATAATTTATGCTTCCTTTCACAGGTAATTTGACATTGACAGTTCCTTTTACATATGTTTTGTATCATCTATTACTAATCTTTGGTATCATGTATTTATTGTTCTGAGGTATCATCGCTGTCATATGTCAAAATAAAAGTATTATATTTCTCATGAAAAACATTCAAAAAAAAAAAGAATTTACAGGTAATTATGACATCAACTAAATGAGAAAAATCGGCTCTTTAATTTGATATAGGTTATGTGCAGTTATAGACCAAAAATTGATTCCAGGTTTTCATCCCTTTTCACCCCTTTAGAGGTTGAATTTTGAAAAATGCCTTCTTAGTACACCCCTACGTACCAAGGTTTACCTACACTGAAAATTTCAAGTCTCTACGTCCAGCGGTTTAGGCTGTGCGTTGTCTGTCAGTCAGTCAGTCAGTCAGTCAGTCAGTCAGTCAGGACAAAGATTCTTATAATATAAGATTAAGTGCGTACCTAAAGATATATTTGTGTATTATGCTTTTAACTGACTTAACTCATCCGACGACAGCGCACTTGGTAAGGATGTTAATTGCTCCAAAGTCCAAAGCCCTTGACTTTTGGTTCCATTGCCCACCACCGGGGCTACGCCGACCATACTCTGTGCTGTCACATTGGTAATTAAGGGCTTCGGTATGTGACTTAGGTCCACGTGTGAGCCATTCGTTTGATAGAACGTGACGGATTCCTGGCTCCCTCTGTCAAAAAATAAGAAAAACTGACTCGACTTGAGAAATTACCGGTGTATTTTTAAAAATGAGAATTACTCACGTTGTATTGTAATTGCTAGTTCTGTTATCCGTTTTATTAGTCAGGATACCGACTTCGTATACCGTAGCATGAATAACGTACCTTGAAATCAAACAAAAGTTAGAACGATTTTTATAAACTTTAAGATAGGTAGGTTAGGTACTCATAACTCATACGCACATGTCTTTGTCCGGATGAGACGAATTTCGTACTTGGTCTTGGATGACCTCTCCGTTCGTGCCCAACATCATTCCGGTCCAAAGAATAAATGCAAGTATCTAAAACCACGTTACTATAATTATAAATGTTTATAACTACGTTACTATAAGCGCATATATACAAGTACGATCACATATCTGAGTATCGCAACAGACTTAAATGGTTACCTATCCGTTCTCGACGTAATTAGCACATCCTTTCTCTCCTATACAATATCCTCTTTCTTTGCTCCACTCCTTCCTACCTCAAGGAACGCTTTGAGTTCCTTCACCTATCCAATCCCGCACCCTACGCTCTTCTGAATCCCTCCAATTAAAAACTCCCATACACACGTCGGATTTTTACGGTAAGTCGTTCACGCTGCAAGCTGTTAAGCTGTGGAATGCACTGCTCGCATCAATATGGCATGCAAAATCCCTTCCTATCTTTAAAACTTACCCCAAAATACTCAAACGCATCTCAGAGTTGAGCACGTCTCAAGTGACGAGTTTTTGACTTTCATCAAAAATGTCAAAAAACCGTGACTTGAGACGTTCTCAACTCTGAGTCTCGTTTCGGTATTCGGGGGTTAGTTGTCCAACATTTCCTTTCGTTGTCAACATCATCGTAACTTTATTTCTTTCATTAAAGTATTTAGTAAATACATATTGGTATATAAATATATGCAAATCAAAATGTTTGACTTGGCTCCTTTCTCTGTCTTATGAGGAAACTGAAAATCTCCTCATAATCCCCAAATAGGTAGTCTTACTTACAAAATCAGTAATATTATAAGAATTTATAATATATCTACATAACCCCATGTACCCATACGTTAACACACACACACACACACACACACACATACACATACATACATACATACACACACACACACACACACACACACACACACATACACATACACATACACACACACACACACACACACACACACACACACACACATACACACACACACACACACACACATATCTCAGCTATATTTTGAATTGGTTTAGTTTTAGTCTTATTTTTGTTCTTCGTGTTAAAATGTTATATAGGAACATTAAATACAGGTTAAGGAGGTGGGCGCTGAGGCTGCTACACAGTTTTTATAACTTTTGCAGCCTCAACGTTATATTTTGTAACCCTGACTTTTGTTTGTTGTTCTCAATATTTTTTTCTGATTTTCTGATATTTACTTTTTTTATATATATTTATATACTGTATTATATGATATTTATATTATATTATATTATATTATATTATATTATATTATATTATATTATATTATATTATATTATATTATATTATATTATATTATATTATATTATATTATATTATATTATATTATATTATATTATATTATATTATATTTTTTTATTTCAGATACATAATGTATAATATATTGTAGGTATTTTTCTAGATTTTTTTCCAATAATGTAACTGCCGTCCTTGTCCTTTTAAAGTTTTGTCCTGTCCATGCAAAGGTTGCCTGGAAGAGATCGCTTTTAGCGATAAGGCCGCCCATTGTATGACGCATATTTATATTCCTATTTTGTTTTAATTAAGTTTTTTTATTCATGTTTTCTTGTGTTTTACAATAAAGAAATATGGTATTGTATTGCATATACTATTATAAATGTCCTAATTTATCAATACTACTGCAGGATCAAGCTATAGATTTGAATCTTACCAAGTTATTCATTATGTTGTATTCCTATCAAACAAAGAATCAGTAGTTCGTTGCTTTGATTAAATTATGTGCTCTTTCACTGCACGATATGAAATACTTGGAAAATGCACTTCATTCATGTTTTTATACCCTCGTATATATTTTTAGCGTTACAGTGGGACTCTGTAAATCATTACTAATCAGCATCATTTTCATTAATACAGACATGTTAAATACAAACACGTGAGACCTCCTTGAAGCTATAAAATAAACTTATAATGTACTTATTATAGGAAAACTCTTTCCGCCCTCAATATTTCATAACGCAGTTAATGCTTAATTTTTTTTCTCTCTTATACACCAATCACATTATAAAGAGGGCGATGATGTATATATTAAGTGTGAGCACCTAGTGTGTGTGAAACACGGTTAATGTTTACGTAGGTACACTATCAAGGCAGACCAATTTTTCAAGTGTCGAACTGAACATCGATAAGTATCTGTATTTTATCTGTTGAGGTGCAGCTCAGTGTGATGCTGACCTGTGAAAGAATTGGTAGAGTAGAGGTGGTTACGGTTAGCCTATTTAGCCAAGTTAAAAACTTGTGCTCGCACTCATTTTTAACCTTTATTTAAAATGGCCGTTAATAAGGTAATGGTTTTTGCTGGGGTGTCTACCTTGGTGAGTTATCTTTTATAATTTCTCAATTTCAAAATAGTGTTTGTTTTTCTCTACTTTTCAGAGACTTTTGCTTTATGATTTTGCACAGCGACTATAATTATTGTTATTCTTATTTCTCTAGACTTCTTTAATCACAATATTTTGGACTTACATTATAATATTGACTTCATTTTACGTCACTAATCACAATCCACGGTGTTCGGCAAATTAATAAATAGGTAACCTGGCAGATACGTATGTGGTTAAAAAAATTGATTTCCGGATGTTGATTTACTATACCTAGTTGAATATTTTTCGAAAACTACCCACTCAATTTTACCTATATATTTATTTTTGAGTTAAGAAAACAAACTGAAAAAAGCATAATACCTCTGGCTTTGCAGCCTGGTAAAATAAGCTTTGAGTGCGGTTTGTAAGTTAATAAAGTTCAAAATTAAGGGCTCTAAAGTCTGACTGAACTATGTATTTACGTTCAGCGAAAATCGTGATTAGAAAAGAGGGTACCTACCGTGTTATAAGTACACTATTTACCGAACACCCTGTATGTTTTTCAAAGAAGGTCAAGTTAGTTCAGAATTCTCCTATTTTGTAAAAATGTTTTTTTTTTGTTCCTTATAATCTGGGTTATTTTGTGTTTCATAATATTATTTTCATAATCACAAGTAATAGAAAAAGTAAAAGGTTTCTTGATGCTTGCTATTATTATGACCTTTATGCATTAAATAAACGCCTGATGAAGGCATCAGCTTTACCTTAGGCAAATAAATACTTAGTAATAGTATTAGATTATATTGTAACCCAAATAACTCGAAGTAGAAAATATTGTCGATAGGGAAGTAAGATGATAGTAAAAAATTATCTGCCATACCTACTTTATCAGTATGAGATTGATAACGATAGGTACCTAACCTACGTATTAGCTTAGACACTCCGTAGATCTTCTTTTGCTCAAATGAACTGAAAGAGGAAATCTTAATTATGATAGGCCTTATTGTCTCAATGTTACTCTGTATTTGTAATGTTCAGAAACATTACTTAGGTACTCATAAAACACTAAAAAGTGAATAGGATACAACTAGTGTGGACATTGTTTACCCATATCTTATCGTGTAGTAGAGTCACCAATTTTGTGTCTTGAGAAATGTCAAAAATTCGATCTGGAATGTCTTATTGATAAGAACTGAGTATTACGAAATGATCATATGATAACAATCTGTAGAATGTCTTTTTTGCCAAGCAATGCATTTTTCTCCTAAATTCATTTCGACTATATCAATGCCTAGCCATCCATTGAACCAAACCAATCATTTTTACTTAGGTCATATCATTATTATTATCATTTTTAAACTACATTATGCTAATGGGTCATAAAATGGTTAATATCCCGTTTTTTAGAGGTAAGTAGGTAGGTAATAATTAGCTGTTATAGCTTTGAAGCGTATGACTCTCCGATTCATAAAAATACTTATATTTTAATTCAGCTCCAAGCCCTGGGCCAGATGGTCTTCACTTCGTTGGGGTTGGCTCAGCACTTCTGCGTCATAGACTTCCTCAAAGAACTGCCTCTTATACTGTACATTAGGATACTTTACTTTCATAGTAAGTTTACATTATTTTTACTACAAATTTCATTAATTTGTATAATAGAGTAGGCAGGATGGATTTCCAAATTCCACTTGTTGACGAGGTACATTATTATGTCATGAAAACCTAAAGGAAAGTAAAGAGACCCCTACGCTACGCTCAAGCTGGTCATTATTGTATTAAATTTCATTACAACCCGCTGGTCAGTTATGTGATTTGAATTTAGATCCACAAAAGTCATGTAATTTTCACTAGTATATAAGGATTTTCTGTTTTTTATTTATGTGTTCGAGCATAATGATGCTTGTGTTGTAAGTTCTAAAGACTTAGAGTTTGAGTTTGATTGGTTAAGTTTAATTGCGTATGATCTCCCTTCTGTAATGAAGATGATGTGTGTATATAGAATTATTCTGCAGATCCCGACACCTGCGGCGCTAGAATCAGCATTGGGCAAGCTATTGATGGTGTCTTCTCCCAGGCTTTTGTGCTGCTTCAGAATGAGCCATTTACTGCCTTCCGAACCTTCGTCATCAACTGCGTCGGCCTGGCTCTTGCTGTGTTGTGGACAATAGCCAGTGTTGTTATAATAAGTGAGTTTCGTCTATTACCTTAGGCAACTTTATTAAAAGTAGTTGCTGTATAGCAACTGTATAGCTATAAATGTAGCCAATTTTGTTTCTGCAGTTGGTGGTGCGAAGAATAAGCAATCAAAACATGCACGATGGCCGTGGATAGTAGTGACGGTTTGCGTGTGCGTTGTCGACATAGTTGCCACTGTCACATACGCCAACGACTCTTTTCACACTAGGGTTAGTAATATTCTGCCATATAAATTAGGTCAAATCTACTTAGTATTATGGGGACGCAAATAGATCAAAGTGCTTCTCGTAGAAGAAATCAGCGCGTAGTGCCAAACGGATACTCAAATTGAATAACAATATTAGATCTCGCACAGGATGCAGCCGATTTGCAGTACGTCGTATCTGCAGATACGAATGCACTGCATAATATTAGCTAATATGAACACCAAAATTACTTAGGTTAAAGTATAAACGACATACCAAACGAAGTTAACTTGAATTTATCGTTGCGCTAGAGAAATGCAATATCCCTTAAAACATTGATTTACACCCTTGGCTGTAATATAGTCTGAGATCCGGTATAAGAAATTTAAACGCTAATCTGTTATTTAATGATGATGAAGAATATATGCTAGTCTTTCTTTCTAGAGTTCTTTCTTTCTTTTCTTTCTACCGATGATATTAAACAAAAAAACATAAAATTGTTAATGATTTATAAAGTTTACTTACCTGTTTATACTTTGCAACTCCATAGTCTGGTAGAGTGAAAAGTAGGCAACCTTTATTTTTTTCAATTCCTTGGGGTACTTTCTCTCAGCTAATGCTCGTTTTTCATAAATAACTAATCGGAGAAGTTGAACGAAAAAAATTTATAATTTTTTTATTGTTTAACATCATCAGTACGCTATTTAGCTAAGCAACCTATTTGCGATGTATCAAGTACCTAAACCTATATAATAACTAGCATATTCTTTTTCATCAATAAATAACAAATGAGGGTTCTTTATATTTCTTATACCGGATAAGACTATAATAAACTACTATTACTGAAAATTTTCCAGACGTTATCAGAAATCATGGATTTCATAGGGGGCACTGCCAGTGGCATCGGTAATGCAGAGCTGAACACATCCTGGGCTTCGTGGACGATGGTGCTACTGTACTCGCGTTTTGTGATATTATTCGTACTAAACGTCTTTCTCGTCATCACTATGATTGTGGAGTGCAACGTCAAACGGAATAGCACTAAAGACAATGCAGTGGTAAGCGTTTTTTTTTACAAGGAACCAGGAAACCATTTAGGGAACCTTTTAAATTCCCTAGGAATTAGAATTTTCGATGCCGGCTACAACACAACTCAAATTATGGCGTAAATACAAGAAGTCTTAGATCCTAGTCCTAGTTTAAAAAATAACACGGTAGTTTATTTACTTATTTTTCTTTATTCTCAGCAAGTGGAAGCTCCAGTTGAAGATCCGATACCACCCCCTGTTCTGCTGCGCAGCCACGAGGTAGCCACAGAAACCAGCGATGTCGACAATTTAGACTTTGAGAATGTCAGCACTCCCAGTGTCGAGAGAATTCCACGGCCTGGCCTCAGCCAGTCCTTTCGCAGGATGAAAACTATGCTATTCAAAAGATCACCATCTCCGGAACTGCAGACCCGGTCTAGCGACTCTTTGGAGACTTCTGAAAGGTATATTATTCTACAAAGGGGACATATACATTTAGATGTCACTCCTCGATATCAAAGCAACGGAATCTTACTCAATATAGAAAAAAGTAAAAAATAACGTCGCAATCTATAGGAATAATGTAAGAATGTGTCATTGGACGAATAATTCAAAGTTTGGAAAGCAAATTATCTCATATATAAAGCAGATTACTCTACTAACAGTTGTACCTGCATGATTCAATAAAGGTTCAATAATTCATCTTCATCATCTATTTTTCTTGAATCTGTTTCCACAGAGCAGGCGAACAGCCAGGCAGAATACCTCGAGCTGGGCTGACCAATTCGTTTCGCAGGATGAAGACATTATTGTTCAGAAAATCACCGACTCCAGAACGCAGTAGATTTTACACTAACTTTTTAGATGTTTCCCTTGAAAGGTAGGATAACGTTCTGCTTCCGATCCATTAGAAAACCTTGTACTTTTATAACAACGATCATAATGCCGTGAACGACTTATTCGCTCGTTTTGACTAGCCTCGCCCTCACAACAGGTCACCACAAGCCCAGCACGTTACCATCGACAAGACCGATCGTAAGAGAACCGTGAATTTTCCTGAGAAGCTTTCGCTGCCGCAGCGGCTTGAGAATATGATAGCAGAGCAACAGAGACGCCTGGACGGGTCTGTGGTCGACACGGCCGGCCGGCGCTCGCCTCCGCGCGCCTCGCAATCCCTGCCACATCTCGACTCTGACAACCTGACGGACGGGTAGATAGGCCGCAAAGTCTTATCCTGACTGTTAGTCTTGACATCGGTCATCAGTAGCTTTTGCTTCACAAAAGTGTAGAATCTAAATTGACGTTTAGTGTTTCACTGACCTAGTCCACATACGCAGTACCTACTGACGAGTTCATCTGTTGAACGCATCCGTGCTGTGAACGCGCTAGGCAATCGATTCGCGTTTAGTGTTGCCGATGTATGCAGGACTCAAACGTACTTTGGAGGCATAACGCCGAACAGACTGCGCGAGTACGTTAGTCAGTGGAACAAAAAAATGAAAAAAAAGCTGACTGACGATCGGTTCATTCCGTACGCACCGTCAGGATAAGATTAAATACAGCCACAGTTTTCTCCTTACGTAAAACATGCTATATTGTGAGCCTCAACAACTTTAAATTTCCATAACTTCACCCATCTGTCATTAAATGTTGTAGGTAGAGTTTCCCGCAGTACAGTTTCATGAATCTCCCTGTGCAAATGCTATTTTAACTCTTATTCTTATTTTAGTCTGCTGTGAAAAAGCCGCTACTCCATTACGCACGCAGAGGTTCTTTTTTCATATAAAGCGAATCTAAGGTCACATGCGTAGCTTGCCCGTGCGTCGTCGTGAAGTTGCACACCATTCTGTTTTTAGATAATACTATAATGTCTTCTTAACTATAAAGTTCTTTTCGTGGTGGTTCTGACAAGCACACACACGTAGCTTGCTCATGCGTCAAAGTGGAGTCGCTTAACCATTCCAACTAAACATAATACCTACTGTGATGTGTCGATGTCTGTCAATGTTGGTTCTGAGAAGCGTGGGTTGTCAGGCGGAGGGGAACGACGGCAGGTCTCCAGGGGCAATTGCCGTGGGCCTATATCCCGGCGTCTGCGCACCGCATGCGTGACCAGTTGCCTCCCGACGAAGACCTTCCGCCCGTCCCCCTGCCAGACTACAGTGCCATCCCTTCCTTCAGAAAAGGCTGTGAGTATTCACCAAGTTAGGTCTTTCTATAGACGTAAATCACAGTCTCACTAATATTGTTTGTAGAATGCGAGGATGTTTGGGCCTTAATAATGCCGTAACAGCTGAAGGGATCTGACTGAAACTTGGAATACACATAGCTTTTGTCCTGGAATTACATATAATCTAGGATGCTTTTTATCCGGGTAGATACCACGCAAGAAAACCGCGGGTGGTTACTGGTTTATATTAATGGTTCCCTTCACGTCGAGCTTATATAAAGCGGAAATGCATGATTGCCTGAGGGGTATCCATCCAATAACTACTACCTACTACAACGCAGATCCATAGTCATGCCTACAAAAAAAAACAATGCAAAGTGCTGTCAAAAGTTTACTTAAAATTGTTGTGCTTTGTGTTGTATGTGTATTAAATTACCGAGCCTACAATCAATTATTAGTATCTCATAGACATGGAGAAAGGCCTCAAGAGTACCTACCCTGCTAAACCATCAACCATAGAATTTAATTTAATTTATTGAGAGAATGAAGCAATAGTAATTATGTGAGGACAATAGTAAAATGAGATCGGCGCATGGTCTCTGCCTGCCCCTATAGGAAAAAGGCGTGGCAAGTATGTATGTATGTATTGCATAGACATACCCTAGATATAGCCAATTCTTAAGGGCCCTTTCATTTCAGCCGTCCACCGAGCCGCATCAAGCCTTAGTTCGTTGACACAGAAAAGAGATTACACGTCCACGCGTCGTAAGTACCTACCTATAATCGTAATACCTAACTTCAATATAAGTACGTCGATATAGGTCAGGTCAGTGGGTCATTATACTAATCTGAAATAACAAGTGAGTTTTTGACTAAAACTGGCAAACTCAAGGTCGGACGACGCGTCTTTACAAAGCTAAAAACATGTGATATTCAATACATACTATAGCTCATTTATCATCTACTTTAGAGCACTGGTGGTCTAGTGGTAGCACCCCTGCCTTCTGATCCTAAGGTTGCGGGATCAAACGAAGTAATGTACCAATGGATTTTTCATTTCTATAATCTATCGAAAAATCTATGTGCGCTATACCAGTACTCTCAAACGGTGAAGGAAAACATCGTGAGAAAACCCGCAGCTTAGTCAGCTCCGCGCGTATTGACCATGTCTTTCCTGTGGACAAGGCCGAATAAGCTGAGAGGGTGGTATAGTTCTGGGCAAGCCTATAGCCTATCTAAATTCGTCTAGGCCACTACAGCGTCCCGTTAGTGTAGGCAAAAGTTGCCTCCTGACGCTGTATAAGTCATCTAATGCAGATGGTAAAAGGCCTTAGTTTAGCGTCCACGTTAGGTTCATGACCTAAGTACTGCAGTGTAGTTGTCTTGTAGTGTAGAGAAGTTTTTTTAAGGTTTCTTACATAAAGACTTAGGTATAAAACTCAATGGCAAGATTTCCCTTACTGCACATTATGCAGGATGTGTTATATCCAGTGCTTAACTTTGCGCTATCTTTGGGACTGTCGCAGTTCTAAACTTATTTTATTAGGTACTTATACCCAACTAATTCATAAATACCCAAATACATACCTACTTATTATTTGGCTATTCCTATGCATTATTGTGATAGATATGTAGGTAGGTACATACTATCTATCTACGAATTTAATTATAGACTTTTGAACGTAGGTATTATACAGAATGTATACCTTCGGTCAAACGGATTTAGAATCCGATTCCACGACATACGATGACAACGAAATCCTCTAGTCTGATTTTGGCTTTATTTTTGTCCTGTTGTCATTTCTTCCAGCACCTCTAACTCACTCTGATGTGTTGTACTAGACCCCGATGAATCCGAGCTCTGAATCTGACACCGAGATGGAAGAAGAATCTGCAAAATTTAGGAATGACCACACTGATATGTATTGATATATTATCACGGATAGTTTAACGCGAGACTTCTTATTGCTTCGTGTATTCGGGTAACAAACAGTTATAACGCAAAAATATACCCACTGGAATATTAATATCCACGTAAGAGATTAAACTATGAAGAATGAATCGACTTAATATGTATGTAATTTTAATTAGACTTTGAGAGAATCAGGAGAAAATGATGAAAGTATTTCGTAAACATAAATGACCCAGTTATTTATGTTAGAATAGGATAAGATATTTTAAAGTTTTTATAACAAACATTATAATAAGTTGTTCGTGCAAAGTTCTTCAGATGAATAAAACTATGGTGATCAAGTATACTCGGGTATTTAAGGCCTTTCGGTAGCAAATTGTCCAATTTGTCACGCATAATCAGTCAGGGTACAACTTAGCTTCGAGATTATGTTTATACATAAGGAAACTTAGCACCTAGACCTACATAAATAATAGGTGCCTATACCTATCTAAAAAATGTAATTAGAACACTAAGGATTGCATGCATGTATCAATCAAATTGGACTCTAGATAACACTTGTTTTCGTATCTCATTCACTAGTGAGATTTCGAGTAACTTAATTATGTTGAATATATTGACTGATGTACCCTAATACATATCAATTCTCTGTAAAACTTTGCGAATGTAAATAAAAACACTTTTGTATGTTTTACTGATGTTTTATTGAGTTATCAAATATAGATTGTAAACTTAAATGCTAAATGAAATCGGTAATAATTTCTAGCCTGCGAAAGAGGATGTGCTGATAGAATTCCAAAGACTCATCGAATTTCATTCTATTCTATTCCAATCTACGTGTATCATATAAACCGTTTCAATCATGGACAGCACGGAAACGATACAGAGGGCGACCGTAACTCTCCTGCTGTCGAGCGTGGGTGCCACATAGCAATGTAAGAAGTATAGCGAGTTGATCTGAGAAGGCACGCTGATAATTCTATTTGCGAGGCTGAGGCGGGGGAACTCTGCCAGCGGGACGAGGTGGAGGAGCAAAGAGCTGGACATCAATAACACCATGACGACGAGTTTCGCGCCTGTACCAGCACAGGACGGCGTTACGGTCTCCGACACAGAGTAACTTGAGTATAAGAAACTTGCGATCCGCCATGCCCAGAAAAAGTAAAGTAATCCAGTAAGAAACGCTTCAGGATTTGACATACCATGGTAATACGCATCGATTTTTACTTTACATTTTGCGTGATTAGAGTTACCAAAATATTTGGAAAATAATTTAGGAATCTAAAAAAACAGAACTAAGCTTTGATTATATAGAACTAAGCGAGACTTCCATAAAAAATATTATTCTGACAGATGTCCATAGATGTCTAGGTACATGATAGGAGAAGTACTCGGTCATTCAAAAAAAGTTTCATAAAAAATTGGTGCTGAAAAGTTCACATACCTACCTACTGAAGATGACTGCAATATCTAAAAGCATTGTTTCTTTTCATCACTAATTTCATCGTTTGATCGCAGCTGGTGACACAAATCAGTCGTACCTATTCCAGTTATTAAAGAACCGGAAATTGAAATCTAACTATAAGTATCTACCTACCTAACTGCTAAAGTTATTAGCATGCTGAATTCTATCACCTTCCTACTCATTCGGATAGTGTCGACATTATTACCGATAACAATAATTGATAATTATTATCAGGCGCGATTAAGGCAACGATATCTCATTTAGTCCTTTCATAAACGAACACTATACCACCACGACGCATGAATATGGACATCACCAAAAGTAAGAATTTTTAAAAGCGCAAAAATGTCTATTGATAGTGAAACGACGAAAGTGCCACCAAATCTCACATTGACTGCTGTCCTGTTGAGTGGAATTACAATAGTAAGTAAATAATAATAATATTAGGTACCAGGCTATCCAACGAGGTAACGACGACACCTTGCCTACGATCGGTCAAAAAAACAAATTTCATTTTAAATTATCATGTTTAAAATATTCGTTTTTAAAGTTGTAGATTGTTCTACAACAATACCCTACAGTCTCAGATGCCTAAAACACTAAGGTTCCCAGTTGATATAAGAAACCAAGAGTACCTACTATAACACTCAGTACAAATACCTATAATAATATGCAAATCTTGCAAAAAATCCCACAGCGGGAATAAAATCCGAACCTTTCGCATCTTAGCCGGGCCGCTCGCCAGGCCATGGAGGTCGTCAAAATAATAAGATTACTGTGATTATAAAAATACCTAAGTACCTACTTACCTTATTAGCACACACATTTGTAGGTTGGCTTTGGTTGATAAAATCACAGAGATCATTTTGAAATGAATTCAACATCCTTTTCTGGTATGACTCATAACACCGGAATGTTATCAGGATCACCTGTCATTGTGACTCATATACGGTAAATAAAATTACTTCTGTATTTCAGGTGACATCAATAAGCTACATAATCCTGTGTATAATTTCTCTAGCATATCGATTCAACTGCAATGTAGCTCACCAAACTGATAACTCACAAATAACATGGCACTTGATCTACAAGGTTTATATTCAAGGTGAGAAAGAAAAATGTGTCTTTCTATTATGGAAGATTTAGATCTTAATTTTAGTGGTCTAGATTTTAGAAAGTCGATTCTAGAAATATATAATACTTCTACTATCGTAGGTACATATCTATGTGATTAAAGAGTATAACAGGTGACTGTAGGTCTACGCTTATGCTACGGGATGTAGTGTAGCACGTATATTATTGTAGTCTTCTTGCCATCTTCTGGCTTATGTTAGCGTGCTTTTTAACAGTGTTTGTAGTATAGAGTAGTCGTATGCAGTCTTTGGTATTATTATGAACACACTACTTACCCACATGTATCGAATTAATCAATTGTGATCCAAAATTAACATCATTTAGACCACCTAGTTGGTAGTTAAGTTTGATAGTATAGGTAGGTAGGTACTTTAGTAAGTTACATATTAACGAACATTATTTAAATTATTATGTGTATTTCTAGACAAAGAATGTAGCAATGCGTTACCTATACCTGGCATAACACAATCGCAAACGGTATTCGTGTTAGTAACGCTGACACTGTGCTTCTCCGTGCTAACACTTATTTCTAGCATAATATTGACTGTATGTAAGTACCTATCTTTTCTATGTCATTCTAGTTCGTTACACACCTGCTAAAAGGAATCTGCTGAATCCATATTTATGAACGATTTTATTTTCAGGCGTAAAAACGGATAAGTTGATACAGTACACGAATGTGATCATATTCGCTTACATCACATGCTGGGTGGGATCTTTGGCCGTTGACATAACATTCGCAACCCACCTGGGTATGGATCATGCCTATTTGACGCAACAGCTGGTAGGTCGTTACTTTTTGTAAGTAAGGGGTCGTCCTGCGTCCATCATTAATCACTTGATGTTTTTAGCAACTTCTGGCTAAATCTTTTTAGTAGCTCGCTACCGAAAATCACGTGCGTTTTTTGGTACAAAACATCTATTTTATATATAAGGCTTTCTCGATAAGTAATTTTTTTAATGATAATTTAAGTAATTTATTACCTAAATATACTTGGTGCCATACAAAAGACACTGTTAATAAATAATGCAGTCTTGTTTTTTGGTCAGTAAATTTTAAGACCATGGCGCTGACTTCTAAAGTTATCAAATACTTAGTTGAATATTATTTTTTACAAATATACTTAAATATATACTTAAAAAAATATATAAAGTCAAGATGTTCAGGTTAATGAAAAATGGCTTACAGCTGTCAGTTTATCTTATTTGCAAATTGCCCTCACACTCGCACACTTTTTCTGCGCTTTGAAGACAGATTCTTTTTACAGTTGAATTGCCCCAGAATACCATACCGGAGTAAAGATGCAGCATAACCATGATAGGCAGTGATAACCGTTGATGGGTTTGAAACTTTAGAGAACATGTAGGTACAGGGCGTAGGACTGTTGACTTAATTTGAAACACAGGCTTTCGACATGCGAGTGTCAGTCAAAATTCGAGTCAAATGTACCTAAACCAAAAAAAATTAGAGTGTTTGAGTGTCCTAAATAGTTTATGTCGATATCTTTAGTTTTAACAGCTCTATTCATAAAACATGTGATATTTTATGTGCCACTTGTTTCACTATCTTGATAGAAATGACTTCGTAGCCCGCACTATTTGTATTTAATTATTTTTAGGATCTCATTGGGAATCAGTTAGTCATAAGCATCATATCATCATCTTCCTGCCCTCATCCCACTCTATGTGGGGTCGGCACAGCATAAGTCAGTTAGTCATAAGCATTGAATTTTAATTATTAATTTGTATTATAGACCATCAACCAAATTTATTAAAAAAATACAAAATAACACTATTCTACAGCTTGTAATTTCAATAATTAAAAATGAACAATAATTTGACACTAAGTTTTAAATATGTCCGCTCGCTCCGACCGTCCGAGAAAAAGTGGCAGCTCGTGTGTTTGTTCGGCTCTCGAAGGCTAGCAGAGGTGGCCTGATGGTGGTAGCAAGCCACGCCCCTTTGTCATGCGTTTTGCTCGTTACACGGCCTCTCCTGACAGGCGGTCGTCCTCGTCCGCAACCCTGAGATGCTCGCGACTTGGACCAGCCTCATCGTCACCCGATGGTTCTGCGATGGTATCATCAGACTCAGCTGAAAATAGCAGACAAATTGAACACATTAGAATTTATCATTTTAAGCTATCAGCATAACACATTCCCTGCATACATTTCATTCCATTATTTCATACTCGTCATCAAACATTATTCCCCTTTACATATCCACATTTATCTGTAACATTCACACAGGTCGATCTCGAGAGCTCTCATCATACCATAACCTGGCTCGGCCAGTGAAAAAAAACATTAGCAGTGACTAGTATACCATGACAGCGCCCATAAATGAGCTAACTGCCCTGCCGTGGTAGAGAATCATGCTCGATACCAACGTGAACCGGTAGAGAATCACACTCGATACCGTGAAAGCCGTGGCAGAGAATCACACTCCATGCCATCGTGAACCGGTAGAGAATCACACTCGATACCGTGAAAACCGTGGCAGAGAGTGCCAACGTGAACCGGTAGAGTATCACACTCGATACCGTGAAAACCGTGGCAGAGAGTGCCAACGTGAACCGGTAGAGTATCACACTCGATACCGTGAAAACCGTGGCAGAGAGTGCCAACGTGAACTGGGGAGATTATTCTCATTACTCACACAACACAAGTAAAACAATATTGGCAACTCACATTCGAAGAATGCAGCACATGTCTCGGGTGTCCACTCGCCGGGCTCGGCCGCTCCTGACCATGATCGTCGGGCAGCACAGAGTAGGTACATTGAAAAACTCTTTTTGGGGCATGAATCAAAAACTGTGAGTCCTTGGTCCGAACAAATGTAACACCGTCCCGATTGAGAACGTCTGTACCAATGATAACGGGTGCACTCATGTAAGACAAGGGTACTATGACAAAGTCGACATCAAGAGCAATGTTACTAAACTCGATCATCAGTGTGACGTATTCGCGGGAAAAAACCTCATTGGCACCCATTCCTTTCAACACAGTGGGTTTATATTCGTTGGTTGAACATAATGTCCATCATTAGTTAGAAACCTACCTTCGATTACTTCTATAGACGACTCAAAATCCTATTTAAGGTGACGTTGCGAGACTCACGAGACCTATCAAGACGACTAAACGAACTTTCATGACACCTATTCGAACTGCTATGAGAATTGCGCGAATCCTCACGTCTTTGCGAACGATAGCGACAGTCAGGTGAAGGACGGCGATGCTCGTTAATAGGTGTATGATGACTGTTAGACACACTTTAGCGAGGATGACAGCTTCTAATAAGTGTTCGATTTCTCCTACGTACAGGCTCACGTTCCCTAGTCTTGGACGAACGTTCCAACATACTCGAACAAGAAAAGAGGGTACTTACAGTTTTAAAACCACATGAAAACTTCACAAACTCCTAACTAAACTATTGTCAAGATGATAACGGCCTAAAGCACGTTATGATCCCAACCGACAAGTTTCCTAGAAGCGGATACCAGCGTACGACCTGCCGCAGATTCGTCGTCACGTGCATGGCCAGCCACAGCGCTGGTCGGTAATGCGGGTAGGTCGAGGCGCGGCGTAAGCTGTGGAGTAAAAGGCTCGGACGGCGGCGGTGGAGCGGCGAAACGTTGTTCAGCGAATTCAATGTATCTAGGATAGCATCTAAAGCGTCTTTTTTAGTAGCGCGTTTTCGCTTAAGTGAACGAGAAGGTTGTTCATCGTCAGACATTTTACACAATCTTAAGCAGTCCCAGAAATAATTTACCAAACTCACCCAGTAAATTTAACTTTAAAATCAAACTAAAACACAAAGAAAATAAAATCAGGTAAGCCAAATGCGGGCAGGCCTTGCGGAGCTCAATCCCACGCACTGATATTATAGACCATCAACCAAATTTATTAAAAAAATACAAAATAACACTATTCTACAGCTTGTAATTTCAATAATTAAAAATGAACAATAATTTGACACTAAGTTTTAAATATGTCCGCTCGCTCCGACCGTCCGAGAAAAAGTGGCAGCTCGTGTGTTTGTTCGGCTCTCGAAGGCTAGCAGAGGTGGCCTGATGGTGGTAGCAAGCCACGCCCCTTTGTCATGCGTTTTGCTCGTTACATTTGTTTAATTTTAAGGTCAGTTTTTTGTAAAGTAGATATTTGGTCTATAAAAAAATCGTTAAATGAAGTTGCAATAGTCAAAGGACCTGTTATGTATGATACGGTCATTTATCTTAATTTGATGTATCTCTTCTTTGAGAAGATTTGATTGGTGAATTATATTCCATGTTACTTTGTACTTATTTTGAGCTGACTTCACATAATTCTCATTTTGAAACTTCTGAGTAAGCCTGATCTGATAATACAATTTAGAATCGATGAGCTTAGGTAGGTAATTTCATTTCGACATTTCCGATATTTCTTTTTCGCTACCTATTCCCTTTGATACCCACTTAGGGCGTCGGTGAGCTTTGAATGATCGGGAAACATAAATAGTAAAATAAATTAAATAGTTAATTCGTCAGTCGTAACAATCAGGGTCATAACAATTTACCTACTTCAAATACTTTCCTGCGTACCTATTGGGTACTCGTATAGGGCGAAGCCAGGTGAAATGGTAGATATCGCATGTTAGAGGTAGATCATGGCGTTGCAAAAGCGACGTGTATAAAAAAGGACACTCGCAGTAAGAACTTGGACGAGTAAGAAGCTTCGACAATGAAACATCAAATGAATACAAATTTATTTCTATGAAGCACATCGTTTAGTGCTGAAATAAGCTGTCTACTTGTCTATCATCCTAACTCTCTGCTGTATAACTTCTCTGCTGGACTGTGAGTAAAGAAATAACATAGAATGCGTCCAGCTGCTTCTCTCCCCGAGCATGTCGTAAAAGTCGACTAAGGGACAGTATCCTTCAACATGATGAGATTCAATAAGCAAGTATTCTCAAGGAGGGTTAACGTTAGGCAGGCGGCCGGTCATAAAACACCTTAGCCAAAACTCTTACACCATGATCTAAAGATCATGCTGTGCCGACCTCACATAGAGTGGGATAAGGGCAGGAAGATGATGATGACTTGTCTATCATCCCTGGGCATTATTGCATTAGGTTAGCCTGTTAAGATAGAATGTAAGTTTAAATGAATAAATGAAATTATTATTGATCTGAATCCCTGGGATTTTACCAGACTATATTACTAAATTGGCATCGTGTTTTCAGCTTGATTCACCAGGTTATATTGTCGAGATAGATAACCTAAGGAGTGGCGCGTTAATCCTAATGTCAGTGGCGTTGAAGGGGTACGTGATTCCGAGCCTGTGCCTACTGCTCATCGGCCTTCTCATCACTTACTCGTGCAGGCATCAAGACGCATCCAAAAAGGAACAGGTAATTTGGAGAGTCCGGGTATACCCAGCCCCATTGTGAGCGTATTAAGTAGGCGCCCTGTCCTATAAATACATTTACATAAATACATACTTACAGTAGGAATAGAGATCACGGATCACCATTTGCTACGGATAGAACCAATCAGATACTTGCACAAAATGAAGTCTATCTATTATTTCGTAACATCGGGCGCTACATCCTAGAGTAGGTAGGTACATCTACATCCATAAAGTAAAAACAACCAGTAAAATAACTCCACTTATTTTCTTCCAGCACTCAATACACAAGGTGGGGACAATAAATGCTTTCGAGTAAGTACCTAGTTATAATTTGTCTGACCACGGCCTTCAGGCCTATGTAAAAAGATAATAATTTATTATTTATTTTATTTACAGCCAACCTAGGCGGATTGACAATTGGGTTCAGTCTGAACCTATACGCCCGTATTCTACATCTTTGGCTCGTGGGTAAGAGTCATTATAGGTATTTAAACGAATAATGATTTCAGATGAGCGAAGTTTGTAAGTATACAAAGGTTCATATCTACAAAGGCCCATTCTATTAAAGGATCATTGTATTTATTTTTTCAGGAATTCAAATAACGGCTACGTTCATGATGATGATCAGATGAGAAGCCTTCCTCTTAGTGACTACTACCCCTCGTAAGTACCTACCTACACAGTACGTAGGTACTACTTTTATGCATCAATATAAATAAAATCAAAACAAAATTAAAATAATTAATTTATATAAATAATAAAACACTAAATATGCATTATATAAGTAGATATTATTTACGGGCAAGTGAATTTTTAATATGTTATTCAAGCTACTATTTAAGTTTTTCAAGTAAGTAATCAACCAAAAAAAACCAAACAATAATTTAAATCCTTTATCATTGGGTCATATGACCCCTCAACAATGCAGGTAGGTACCGGAAAAAGTAGTACCTTGCAGCAACATAACTTAAATTACACATATGAGTGCTGACTGTTATCGATATTAACGATATCTGTGTTTTTGGTTAAATTAAATCTAGACAACTTGCGATCAGTTTCTCGACATAAACAAAAGTACAATTTATTTTCTAGTTCCAACCAGTCGTTCAACCGGTCAGATTCGTGGCAACACCAGCCGCCGAACCATGCGTCTCGTCCTTTCTCTTACATGGACGACATCAAGCGATCGGTGCCTCCGCAGGAGGCTCAGTGGCGCCGCGACCCGTGGCATCAAGGCCCCCCTGTCCCCGCGCCCGATTATAGCCCGCATTCCCCCCGCAGACTCAAATCTGCCCTCAAGCCGGCCGGTTACGTGTTATAGTCTTAGTCTCATAACTTGTCAGCCTTAAAATCCCGCTCATTTAACGTACGCTTAGACATTTTGACTGAGACTACAACTTTGCGCCTCCGCATGAGTAAGAATCAAAAATGTAGACAGCATAGGTATCTAAAAGGGGCCAGTGGGCCACATTTGGCTTGTTAAAAAAAATGCCTACAATAATGACGCAGCCAGTAGAATAACATAATTTATTATCACTTAGGTACTTATGTTAAGGGAACAGACAAAATATAATATTATTTGCACTTGTAATAAAAATATAATTTCTATAATAATTTGATTAAATACAATATTATTGCTGTGTTATGTATACTTATTTATTCACAGACTTATTTATTGTTACAATAATTAATTTAATAATTCAATTTATAAGCATTATATTTATGAATCATATACACAACAATTAAAATTAAAAAACACATGAAAAATATTACAATTAAAATCTTTTATAAAACGTCTTGAACACATTTATTTACAAATTGTTAGTCCTCTGTTAAAATACCTAATACATTATCTACCACTGGAAATAAATCAAAATAATTTGGCAAAATTTACATAAAGCTTGTTAAGTTTTATTTAATTAACGAGTATACCAAAATATTTTATTTTACTTTACTTTATATCAAATTCTACTTTAAAATCATGACGCAGGAAGTAGTCACATTTGAACCTAAGTACAGTTTTACACCATAATGTACACATTGTATTATGACCGTGAAAATTGTATCAAGTGTTTTTAAAATATCTATCTAAATATGTTTGAAAATTAAATTTATATATTGCAATGTTTCCCAACTTTGGGACATATTTGATACACTTTACAAGCCTCAGGTACATTTGTAAACTTCCCGCATCGTAATACGAGTAATCCATTCTAGACCATTCTAAAACATGGCAATAAAGGATCTATTTTATTGCTTATAAATTAGATACATATTGTGTTTTATTACTGAAAAAGGCACATAACAAGTTATAGTTACAAATCTTACAATAAATATGATTACACTATTATTCTTTCATTCTTAATTCCTAAAGGGAAGCGATTCTTCTATTTCATTATTTTTACTATTATTATATATATACTATATCTAAAGTCATTTATTTAAAGTTATTTATTCAGAAAAAAAAGAAGTAACATTACAGCAGTAACCAAGGCGTTACATTATAAAAACACATTAAAAAAGGGTGATGAATTCTTAAATATACCTACCAGCTCTAAGGAACAGACGTCAGTACTGAGACATCGTCAATCAGGATGTCGGGTCTGATAGGAGTCATAGTAGTAGGGGTTATTGCTTATAATTTTATTGCTATGAGTTCATAAAACGTATTTACACGTTTTCAGTCTTGTGCTGGTACCCGAAAACTTTATTTTTATTATTACATTATTTATAAAGTGATGAAGGTGTTGAAGCACGACGCACATCAGTCATCAGTCTTCAGTCGCCGATCGCGTTCGCTCGCGAGCGACATCGCGAGTACCATTTATAACCCTAAAACATTGTAATCTGATTGTCAATGATTAGAAATATTCTATAACAGTCAAGTACCCTTTTCATTTAACACCTTCTGCGCTACACAACAAAGCCAATGTACTCAATTTAATCACTATCTATTACATCACCATATTTTAATTTTTGCTTCTGAACATATCTAATTAAATTACCTCTGATTTCATCGAGTCTCTCTTCAGACACATAGAATTCTTTCACTATGGGCCGCTGTACACATCTAATAAACCTTCGTCAGGCTTCGTCAAAGAATTTTTCCGCTTCCAGGGTTTGGCTGTCCTTCTCAACTAAAGTAGAGATGGGGACTGAGGATTCGCTTTTGATCGCGCAGACGTTGGACGACTTATAGATCTGCCCCTCCGCGCCTTTCTCGTTGATGAATTTGTTCTGCGATAAGTAGGCGTCTGGGACGGTTTGGTCGCAAGCCTTCTCATGGTTGAGGTCATGGGTCCCGGCGAGTTCGAAATGAGCGACCAGCTGGCTAAGCACCTTCCTGAGATGAACGAAGGACTCCTTGTCGGCAGGCGAGGGCGCGGCCGCCTCCTCCCGCTCCGCAGCCACTTCGCAACTCTCACCCCCACACTCGTTCTCATACTCCCGCTTCATAGATTTGAGTTCTCCGACTACAACCGTCAGTTTCTTATCATTCTTCCACATCTCAAACAGATAGCCGCTCTCCTTGGAGAACAGAAACACGGCAGGGATGACCACGTCGTCCTTTCCGTCGCCGGACATGGCGAATATGGCGGTGTTTTCGTGGGAGGAGCTTTCGATGTTGTCTATGATGATGGCCAGCTCGACGCCAGCGGCTTGCATGTTGCGGACTTTTTGGGCGAAGGTGCACTGTCCGCGATCGGCTATTCCGAATTTCCCTTGGACTTTATCTTTGTTCGTGATGGGGGTGCATGCGTCGTAGGGTGTGACGATGGCGAGTTGGCCGAAGAAGCGCGCGTCGCCGGTGAGTTCCGCGCCGAAGTGGGCGGGGCCTGCGTGCAGCACGGCAGAGCCCACGAGCACGCCGGCCGGCAAAACACCATTCTCATTATCACTCATCGAGTTCCATTTCGTCATCTCCCGCATAAACGTCAAACCTTCCGCCGCGTCTTTCGCTGACTTGGCCTGCAATTTCAACGCTTTATCATTTTTTTAATTAAAAACTCCTTATAAATACTGGAAAGATTAAATTAGAAAAATTTAGATTGAAATGAAGTGAACTGCATGCGTGTAAATAAAATGTGTTAAAAACATTTTACTTACACGCATGCACTTCATAACTATGACAAAGCTGTTGTCATATCTATGGCAAAGCTATTGTCATAGATATGTAGAGTAACAGTAGAGTGATAAAAATAATAGGAAATATCAAATTCAATACCTGAAATCTGCGTCGGAAAACAAAAAGAAGACTGTCACCGGCATCCTTCAATCGCACTGGCGTCCTAGTACTTTCTACACTCACGCACAACAAAAACGCGCTGTCACTTACCATACAAGTGATGTACATTAGCTGTAATCTTGAACAACGCGTGCGAATATGCTGGTGAATATCCTGGCTCTGGAAGCTGAACTACCATAACGAAAAAAAAACTTACCCAATCAAATTGTCTACGCCAGCTTTGCCGCCGGGTAAGATTGCAGATGCGCATGCGCATGTCTCGTTCCCTAAACTACAAACAATCATTGCAAAAATACTCACCATAAACACTGTATCTAAGTTGTCTACACGTACCGTAGAAGTGGTATACAAGAGTTGTACTCTGCCGTCGGGTAGAGTGAGTACGGAAATGCCCATATCCGCGAGTGCGTGGACTTGTTTTGGGTCGTTGATGGGGCGGAGCCTCGCCGAAGGCCGCGCGGCCGTCGCGCCGACCAACTGCCTCATCGGCTGACGAACCTTCTCCGCTACAAGCGACGCGGTGTTCGGACATGTCCTGTAAAGCCAAAGATTTTACGACATGATTAAAAAAATTGTCTTGTGAACCAACACAGGTATACTTGATATCAAGCGTTAATAATTTAAACTCAAGCAAAGATTCGCTGCCAAATTTTCATCTCAAACTATTGAAAATTTACGCATGACGATTCAATATTGTTCAATAACACGAGTTTCGAGACGCCATAGACTAACAGAAAGTAATATTATGAGAACCTGTGGTTATTGTTTACTTACTTCTTATATTTATCCTCATCTTCATCGTCTACTTTCAACGGGTAATAAGTAGAGTTCCTCCCATGTGTCGCGAGCCACAGAGGCAAGAAATGAGCTTCGGTCGTCAGCACGTAATTCTCAAGCTTGATGGGCAGGTCCACGTCTTCACTAAACAGCATGTAAAGATATTTGAAGGTCTCTGCGAGTACGAAGGAGTCCATTCTGTCCTCGTGTTGCCTGGTTCTGACGTCATTGACGGCGGCGTATCCACAAGGCACTCGAGTGTGTTGCTGCAATGCTTTGAGGACGGTTTTGCCGACTTGAAGATAGTGGTCGTCTTCTGTGGCGCGGTGGAGGAAGTAAGTGGACTCTAGGAATTCTGGCCGAAGGGGGTATTGACCCCAGTGGACCTGTACGGTGGAACATATAATAAAAAAAGCATGCATGGACCATATCTGGCGGACAAACTATTTATCGGTCGCATCACTCACTCACGACGGAAGGTCTACCTGTCTGTTACTCACACATCATTCTTCTTCGTAATAATATTATAAATCCCAGAACGTTTGCGAGTATGTTTGTGTGTTTACTTAATCACGGCTGAACCAATTTGCATGAATCATGGAACAAATATATTTGTGACCGGGAATAGGATATAGGCAAGTTTTTATCCGGGTACCACGCAAGTACAGCTGGGATGAAAGCTACTTTAGTTTCACTGACCTCATCAAAGTCGAAGAAAATAATGAGAAACACACCTGAAAGTCGGAAGTAAACGCCTCGGGTATGAACGTATGCCTCTGCATGACTTGGAATAGCATCTCGTGAGTCTCAACGGCGGGGCGCACGTCTCCCAGCAACACTTGCAGTCCCGGCCAGAACGCCAATAGAGCGTCCATGAAGTTACGCGACTGAAGGTGAGGCCTGGGTGTACCAAAGTAAAGAAATATTCAATCATACATACTTCAATAGAGAACAAGATGGCTAATAGAATACTTATTTTTTTTTTGTAAATAATACGTATAATCCTACTAATATTATAAACGCGAAAGTTTGTAAGTATGGATGTATGGATGTTTGTTACTCTTTCACGCCTAAACGGCTGAACGGATATGAATGAAACTTGGAATATAGTACATGTGCTGGATTATCATATAGGCTATTTTTTTTCTGGGTACCACGCGAGCGAAGCCGCGGGCGGCAGCTAGTATTTTATAATTCCCAAACATACAAAAAACATCAATGTTCATCACACGAATATTTGTCCTGGATAGAAATCGAACACACAACCTACAGCGTAGAAGCCAGTGATAGTGATCAGATGCGCTGTGATCTTAATTAGAATACCTATACAGAGCCTTCACACTACGCGTAAGTGATACCGCTGACTGTAAGTATAATGTGAACAAGGTCTTAAAAGTCCGGGCGAAGCTTTAGAAACCACACAATCGGCTTGTTAAGGTTTTGAAGAGAAATGAGTTCTCTTCTGTATGACATTGATCTGTGCGAATGATCACAGATAGAATGTCATTCATAGACGAAGCGCAGGCGCGAGAGTGTCGAATGTACTAAACCGTAATTACATGACAAGCGTCATTTTAGTACACTTCGTTCTCGCGTCTCGGTGTGACAGTATGAATGCATCGCGCCATTTATGTACGTGGAGAGAGTTTATTGTCTCGAAGACACAATTATCGACAGAAAGAAAAAAAAATATGATCATGTAAACTAAACATACGATATCGCACGTGGAAGGACGGTAATCGCCTTGCCATTGAATAGTGGACGTCATCACTGGGCTCGAATGCAAACCTAATCTAGCATTCAAATCGGTTCGAACCGATTTGTACGATACTCACACGAACTTGAAAAAATGTCATACGAGATCGAGTTTAGGCAAGTCGAGAACTCGTATGCAAATATTTTCAATGATAAAAACTGTCTGATTGTTGCTATCTTAGCATGTTTCTGAAAAATATTAAGATACTCAAAGTTTCTGTCGCCCACGACACAGGTAATCCTGGTGAGGGGCAAGGTTGTCGCCAGCCGAACCAGGGGGGGGGGGGCAAATTGCAAGCGCTAGCGAGCGCAGTGGCAATAAACAAATTATTACTTTGTCAGAATTTTAATATATTAAGCAATAATTAACTGGAGACAATATTGCTTTTGCTTGAGTCGCATGTTGCACAAATAGTATTAGTAACAAGCTGCCGCTCGCGGATTCACTCGCGTTACACTTCGACAAAATGTGCTATTTCAGGTATAATTCAATTCCAAGTTAGTTAGTTTTCAATTAACGATGATTGAACAAATACCTGTCATATCGGATCTAAAATATCCAAATGATATTAGTAGGATCATGCTATGAAAAGTCAAAAACTTTTCTAAGATTCAGGTCATAAATCGATTGCACAGCTAAATTACAAGGCGACCTAATTTTAAACAGCAACTGTGTTTATTCATGTTATATTTATTTTCACCTCAATCATGTATCCATGTTACGCTTATCGGCTACTACGTCACAGTAAAGATATGCGATAGCGTATTGCGCATTACATGCCCGCGTGCTTCGCATTCGCTAATTTGGCAAAAGACCGGATTATATGCAAAAACATATTGAATATTGTATTTGCATATTTAGCCCCTTTTCCGAGGTAGTTGAAATCATGGATATTTACGCTTGATCTCGATCTCGTTCATCGTCAGATGTCTCACACTAGTGACACCAGAGACGTCCGATCGCTACTATTAAGCGATCGTAGACACAATTTGTCTACAGAACATTTAGAACAGTACTTGGTCGTATACATTTTTAAAGGTAATAATCGTTTTTTAAATAAATAACATTTAAAAATACGACCTTATTTCATGCTGCATATTTCGGCTCTTTTTATGAATTGGCGTGCATATTTTACCTATTTTTTTTTTGCATATTTGCATACATATTTTGGGCTTTTTATGTCGCATTCATTCCGGTCTTTACTTATCACTAATAGGTTAGGTTTTCAATAAGAATTATCACGCTGCTAGCAGACTTGATAATATTGTAAATATGGGTAGCATTTCAAACGGGTTAAACTTAATAATATTGTCAAGCATTGCTTCTTATTTTAAGCATAGCTTGTAAGGCATTGCAATAAGGTTTTAACAGTGTCATTTCACTAAGTTATAAATTATAGAATTAGCTAGTATTTTATAATATAAAGGTCCATACATCTTTACTGTATCATCATCATCTTCCTGCCCATATCCCACTCTATGTGGGGTCGGCACAGCATGATCTTTTTTGAATCATGGTGTTAGAGTTTTGGCTAAGGTGTTTTATGACCGGCCGCCTGCCTGACGTCAACCCTCCTTGGGAATACTTGCTTATTGTATCTCATTATGTTGGAGGATACTATCCCACAGTCGACTTTTACGACATGCTCGGGGAGAGAAGCAGCTGGACGCATTCTATGTTATTTCTTTACTCCCATTCCAGCAGAGAAGAACATCTTTACTGCATACACGCAGTGATTTCAAATCCTGCGTTGTATACTGTGTATTGAATATAAACGTATCGATTTGAGTTCATGCGGCTGTAAATATTGCTCCATTAGCTAAACATTTCTGTATCTGTGACTACCACATACTTTTATATCCAATTTGCATTGTTTGCATATGTATGAGCGGGCAATGTTCACCAAAATCTATCAGTTAACATTACTTTCACTTACATACACCGATATGAAAGCACCAGTGGTCTAGTGGTAGTAACCCCGTCAAGGTCAAAGGTTCGAATCCGGTCGTGCAAAAAAATTATTTTCTTGTTCGGAAAATGTATGCACGCTATACCAGTATATGTAGTCTCAGCGGTGAAGGAAAACATCTTCAGGTAAGCGGCATTTCGTAGCGCCTAAAAAGTTCGAAGACATGTCAAGGGCACGAAAAGAGCCTGTACTGCGCACGTGGCGCAATCAACCATGAAGTTTAAGCAGGCAACAAGAACAAACAAATAATAGGTAGGTCCATACAACTGCGCAAGTGTACAATCAATTAGAGAAAAAAATCGCTACTCGTATATGCCTATAGCTACGACAAATACCTGCTAGATAAAGCACCCGACAAGTCGAATTTATAGTTCTAGTAAAAATATCACTGGATCATTAGACTCCAGCAGTGAACCCATCCCCCGATCTTAATGGGCTTGAAACCGGACGTGCACTAAGAGGTTTTGAGTTCATGACCAGTTCGGAAAGTGAAGGAAAACATTGAAGAAACCATTATAGTTCGAAGAACGATTATAGTTCGAAGCGTGGTGACAGGTTCTTAGAGAGCATTTACGATACACTTTAATCCTTTATAATTATCCTTTCCCGCACCGGTTATATCATGGTCAATGATCTAAATGAAGATGATCGTCCGGTAGAATCAATGACGCGGCAAGGAAGCGAATAATTCAATAATTAAGTCGTGTAGAAATTATGGCATATTGTCTTTACAACACGTATGCATACCATACGTATCTACACCGTATTCAGACGTATATAATATTGTATAAAAGTAAATAGAAGTTAAACATTCTAATAACCAACAAGGAAACACGTCGTATTGACCATGCCTTGCCTGTATAATAAGGCTCAATATAAATTCATCGGTTATAAGGCGCGGTTTATATATAAGCAGTGATTCTCGGTCGCCTATGTATAATTTACAACATAAAAATGTGAAATAGACATAACACCGCGCCTCTTTTTCGCTCACCAGCCCATCCTACAAATATTATAAATTTTTCGCTCACCAGCCCATCCTACTAATATTATAAACGTATAAGTTTGTAACTATGGATGTATGGATGTTTGTTACTCTTGCACGCCTAAACGGCTGAACGGATTTGAATGAAAATTGGAATATACATAGTACACGAGCTGGATTAACATATAGGCTATTTTTTATCCTGGTACCACGCGAGCGAAGCAGCGGGCGGCAGCTAGCTATTATGCATATTTGATGTCCATCCATTCTAACAGTACCCACTGCGAAGCGAATTTTGTATAGAAAATTTCCCAACTGAAGTTCGTCCTGACATTCAAATGGCTTATTAATGTATGGGATAAAATGAAATAAATAGATAAAAAACAAGTAGTACAAGAAACCTTCATGTGTGAATTCGACTTGCACTTGAACTGTTTTTGTTTTTCTATTCTATTTCGTTTTCCCAAGAGAAAATAATTTTGCTTAATGGAGTCCTATCAAAATAATTGTTAATACAAAAATTTGTGAGAATGTTTGTGCGCCAATAAAGACGCAACGACTGAACGGATTTAAAGTAAACTTGGAACTTGGCTTTTTGTTCCAATGCCATCGAGGCCGCGCACGGAATCTAGATTATAATTAACAACCTGCGATAGCACATAGCATACCTCTTGTTCAGACACCTTGCGAGAGAAGCCGTGGTTTAGATCACTATTTCAATATATGTACGCACACATTCAGCTCATACTTGTTTTATATAATTAATTTGCCCTAGTTGCAACATTTCGTAACGCAATAAAGCAGTGTACGTCCAACACTCGACGGGTTCGGTTTTTTATTCTCTTCGGAGTTACCACCCTTCAGCTAGCTAGCATCCCTTAGCCGTTTTACCCCAGCTTAGCTTTACTGTTTGGCTCAGCCCCAAATATATGGTCCTTCGAGCCGGATCGAGGAAATTCGACTTTTATGTTGACGAGTAGCACTATTATGCGCGCTGTAGCTACTTAGATGAGAGAACTGGTGGTCTAGTTGGTAGGGACCCCGCCTTCCGATCCAAAGGTTGTGGGTTCAAACCCGGTCGTGTACCAATGGATTTTTCTGTGCGAAAAATATATGTGCGCTATACCAGTACTCTCAAACGCTGAAGGAAAACATGTTGAGGAAACCCGCGGCTTAGTCAGCTCCGCACGTATTGACCATGTCTTTCCTGTGGACAAGGCCGACTAAGCTGAGAGGATGGAATAGGTGGTGGGCAAGCCTACTCCATCTTAATTCGTCCCGGGCACTACAGCGTCCCGTTTGTGAAGGTAAAAGTTGCCTCCTGACGCTGTATAAATCATCTACTATAGATGGCAAAAGGCCTTAGGAGCTACTTAGATAGGTAGGTAAGGTACCTACCTACTTAGATTTATTTTAAATTTACCGCCAAGTATCTCTTCCGCGCCTCTGATTGGCCGGTGGGTGGTGCCTAGCGCATGCGCTAAAGGGCGCGGAAGGGAGACATTTTTTCTAGAATTATTATTTGAATTAGAATCAGTTACGACTGACCGCTAGCGGATAAGCGCGTTTATAATAAAGTTTGGAAAGTTATTTGGTCGTCTTCTTTCCTCCGAACCCTGCACCGCTACAAAACTTTTTTGCTCACAATCTATTATAATTTTTTTGTTCTGTGTAATTTTATTCATTTTTTATAAGTATTTGTGAACCAAATAAATAGTTTATTTCTTTCTTTCTTTAAAAAATGTTTCCCTTCCGCGCCGTTTAGCGCATGCGCTAGGCACCATCCACCGGCCAATCAGAGGCGCGGAAGAGATACTTGGCGGTAAATTTAAAATAAATCTAAGTAGGTAGGTACCTTACCTACCTATCTAAGTTGCTACAGCACGCATAATAGTGCTACTCGTCAACAATATACGTATGTACCTATACGTATTTCGCCAGGCATAATATCTTAGGACTATTCGTATACGTATACCCTAAACAGTATTTCAATCGAATAGAAGAGGCAATTGTAACATTGCTATACTCGAAAGAATGCGTTCAAAATAACCAGCATACAGAGGAAGCAATGTACTTAACTAAAATTCCTTAGTAACATTTAACATACTTGACACAGTTGAATTAGCAATACAATCGCTTGTATGACGTCACTGTAAACACCGCCAATTGTTCTGAATATGTATGAAATGGAGGAATGTTTCAATTTTGTGCAACCAACATTTTTATGATCTTAATTGTTCATATGGCGAACGAAAAAATAATGGCAATTATATAAAAACTAGCTGTAGCCCGCAACGTTGACTGCGCAACAAAAATGTATCATCCGGCTCATTGAAATCGGACACAGATTGATACTGTCTGTACGTCATACTGATTTTCAATATAGCTAACACCATCTATTGGATTACCCCCGAATATTCAAACGCATTCTCTCGACGGCCTCGTGGGTTCGATTTCCGCTGCGAAAGAAATGTTTGCATGTTCTGTAAATATTTCTTCCGAGTCTGGGTGTTGTGGTACCATGGTACTCGTAGTTTCTGATACCCACGACACAGGGTATCCCAGTGTGGGGTCAGGACTATGTGTGTGACTGTTGGGTGTTATTTATTTATTTATTATTTATCTCAAAGTTGAGCACGTCTCAAATGACCATTTTTTATTTGACAGATTTTCATTAGAAACTGTCAAAAAAACCGTGAGTTGAGACGTGCTCAACTTTGAGTCGCGTTTGAGTATTCGGGGGTAAAAACACAAAAATGTCTGAAGCATGGTATATACATTGCTAGTTTTTACTACTTAGCTGTACCCATTACAAAGGCTCACTTTGTTGACATACCCCTGAATACTCAAACGCGAATTAGAGTTGAGCACGTCTCAAGTCACGGTTTTTTGTCAGTTTTTGATGAAAATCTGTAAAAACTCGTCACTTGAGACGTGCTCAACTCTGAGATGCGTTTGAGTATTCTGGATACCTAGTACAAGAATACTCAAACGCATCTCATCTACCTTAGACCTTAATACTAATAAAAAAAAATTGCAGAGGACAGGGAACACACAGGCGTAGCCAGGGGGAGGGTTTTGGGGGTTCAACGAAAAGTTCAGATATTATCATTCATAGAATAAAAATAAGATAAGAACAGGCGTGCGACATAACTCATTGATGTCGCGGGCAACAGCTAGTCTTTAATATTTTTCTTATTAGGGGTTATTTTATGTACTTTTAGTCGTATTATTTTCTTGAACCCACCCCCCGATACTAAAACCTGGCTACGCCCGTGACGGAACATACAATGAAAACTTAACATTAGGAATAGAAGGCTCTAGGTAGCCTTACTAATCTAGGCCAGCTAAGCTGACTGAGTTTTTAGACCGCCTAAAGGCCTCCGTCATGGCTTAACGACTTAAAAGCCGGGACCGACAATTTAACGTGCCCTCCGAAGCACGGAAGCGCTCAGCTCGTAATGCCACTTGCTTGCTTAACTTCAACAATCAATCAAGATCGTCTAAGCAAGCTTCGCCACGAGCGCTTCACAAAAATACTTAAAATAAAAATTGTACTTATCGATTAAAAAAATGTAATATTGTGATGGATTCGCAATCATAAACATAAAACGCCGTCATTTACCTGTGCATATGAACGTCCAACATAACAGGACCTCTGCTTATGTACTTCATAACTGCGTTGTAGTGTCTGTTGAACCTGGCCAGGTATTTCTCGTCTCCCAATAGGATGTAAGCTTTCAAACAGTACTCGTAGTAAGAATCTATGCCAGCACCGACGCCAGAGTCCTTGCGTACCCAGTCACCAGAGTGGATGTTTATTACTGTGCCCATCAGGTCAGAAGTCCTAGAAGAGACATAATACTAATTTAATATCTAAGAAGTACCCAGTCACCAGAGTGGATGTTTATTACTGTGCCCATCAGGTCAGAAGTCCTAGAAGCGACATAATACTAATTTAATATCTAAGAAGTACCCAGTCACCAGAGTGGATGTTTATTACTGTACCCATCAGGTCAAAAGTCCTAGAAGAGTCATAATACTAATTTAATATCTAAGAAGTACCCAGTCACCAGAGTGGATGTTTATTACTGTACCCATCAGGTCAGAAGTCCTAGAAGAGACATAATACTAATTTAATATCTAAGCAGTACCCAGTCACCAGAGTGGATGTTTATAACTGTACCCATCAGGTCAGAAGTCCTAGAAGAGACATAATACTAATTTAATATCTAAGCAGTACCCAGTCACCAGAGTGGATGTTTATAACTGTACCCATCAGGTCAGAAGTCCTAGAAGAGACATAATACTAATTTAATATCTAAGAAGTACCCAGTCACCAGAGTGGATGTTTATTACTGTGCCCATCAGGTCAGAAGTCCTAGAAGCGACATAATACTAATTTAATATCTAAGAAGTACCCAGTCACCAGAGTGGATGTTTATTACTGTACCCATCAGGTCAAAAGTCCTAGAAGAGTCATAATACTAATTTAATATCTAAGAAGTACCCAGTCACCAGAGTGGATGTTTATTACTGTACCCATCAGGTCAGAAGTCCTAGAAGAGACATAATACTAATTTAATATCTAAGAAGTACCCAGTCACCAGAGTGGATGTTTATTACTGTACCCATCAGGTCAGAAGTCCTAGAAGAGACATAATACTAATTTAATATCTAAGCAGTACCCAGTCACCAGAGTGGATGTTTATTACTGTACCCATCAGGTCAGAAGTCCTAGAAGAGACATAATACTAATTTAATATCTAAGAATTTCTATCTTTCTATTATTTCAGTCGAAAAAATTAATAACGTTATGTAAACTTCTATGGCAAACATGATGAGCATTCTTGTGGAATAAGCGCACAGCCCAAACCGCTGATGCTAGAAGTCTGAAATTTGGAGTGTAGCTTACTTTAAGGGCAATATGCGAAATTAGAAAAAAAATCTTATCTTTATGCTTTTTTACTCAACTTTGTTTAAAATGGATATTAAAAGTGTATGGTAATTTTTCAAAGCGTTGAAAAAGCTTTGAGAAGCATTTCCCAATCGTGGGAAAATAAAAAAACACTTATTTCCGGATTTTCTGCCCTTTAAAAAGAGTTAAAATGTCAAAGATAGTAACAAGAGAAATATAAAATAACGCTGAAAAATTAAATGTCGGCTTAAATACCCATTTAATTCATAAGCCTTAGAGAAACATGGTTTTCAGCATTTTTCAAATTTACACAGGGTCTACCGTGTCAAATTTAGGACAAAAGAATCACTTTTTACATAATACCTAGGTACCTACATCCAATGAATTAAAAACAAGTTAATACCTATGCCTGATTTTCCACAGCCTGTCCATGGCCTTGTGTGCCTTCTGTTCGAACACGGGGTTTCCTGAGAGCCGCGACAGTGCTGCCATCTCGAGTATCATAGTACCGGCGCAGGCGGTACAAGTCTCACGAGACTCAGACATGCCTTTTATACCATGACGAAGGTTTATCTGAAAATTGGGTAATTGAAATAACTTTTTTATGACATCTATTCAAAAAGAACTGGTTGGTTCTTCGTAAACAGGGACCAAAGTAGCTCTTTAATCCCTAAGGTAATAAAGGAATTGAATTAATTAATTCAGTTTGGAATGTGGATATTGTTAGTAAATGTTCCAACCACCAAAGAGATTGATCACGAACTTAGTATTGTTAGATTGTTATTATAATGTTTATTAAAATTGTATAAAATTGTAAGGAATGAACGGCTAATTAAATAGTTATAATAGAAGATATTTAAGGAGTACCTAATAACAAAATTAAGTTGATTAGCAATTGTTGATAAAACAGATAATTCAGCCGCTCATTCCGAGATGGCGACACTGGGTACGAAGCGAGACGAAGGTAGTTTAGTTTGGTTGGATTATTATTGTGAATTGTTAATATCTAAGGAAAAGGATTAAACAGTTATTACAAAGGATTTAAGAGGTGTTTCTTTGATCTTTCAACTTCAGAAATTGGGATGAAAACGCGCCATTGCTCGGTATTGGTTTGTAATAATTAAAAGTGAAAAAAGGTGAGTCTCAAAACTGTAATTTGAGTATTTATTTAATTAGTGTGTGTGTGTGTGTTTGTGCGCGTGTTGATATTATTATGGAAATAATGATAAATATGTTGGTTTTTATATTTTACGAATAATGTGGTACCTTACCTACTGATTCCGATTCGAGCAAATACTTCTCAGAAAAATAATAAATTAAATTACTACGTCTATCCAATCCACTCAACGGAAGTAATAAAATAAGTTCATTGAAACGAAATAGTGATAATTAGGTAATGTATTACCTAGATGTTTCATATTACGGTGACAACCGCAGTGGGTTCGAATCCCGCTGCGGGAGAAATGTCTGCAAATATTCTCTTCAGAGTCTGGGTGTTGGTACCATGATGCTATTTAATTATTGATTTATGATTTGATAATTTCTTAAAACATTATTTATCAAATATTTTCTTTACGTTTAACTTTATTTTGTTATGTACACAGATTGGGGTATTGTCAATTGTTTCAATGCCCAAAGAGATGACACCACGGCGATCGCGGCCTCGGTCACGATCAACTACGAGACATGGGTCCCGTACACGAAACAGGCGTTCCCGTTCCCGCAGCAGCAGACCACGTGTGTCTTCGGGGCATACGCGCGAGCGGCGATCGCGTTCAAGGTCCGATTCCCGCTTAAGAGACAGAAGACGTCGGCGACGTGACGAATCTCGGCTGCGCAGCGCACAGCGATCTCGAGCGGAGGTGTATTCTCGAGGTAGAAGTCGTTCACGGAGCAGACATCAGTCACTTTGTAGTAAGCGTTCTAAGCGTTCTAAGGTATGTCCAAACACTATGTCCCCTCGTCATCATTCTCGTGACATAGATCTAAGTATTGTTTATGTACTAGTACCTAGTCAAATTATTTCATAAGTTCATGAAGTTAAGCAAATTCTGATAAGTTTTCACGAGGACGTGAACATTTATCAGGATGGACGAGCTGTTAGATTGTTATTATAATGTTTATTAAAATTGTATAAAATTGTAAGGAATGAACGGCTAATTAAATAGTTATAATAGAAGATATTTAAGGAGTACCTAATAACAAAATTAAGTTGATTAGCAATTGTTGATAAAACAGATAATTCAGCCGCTCATTCCGAGATGGCGACACTGGGTACGAAGCGAGACGAAGGTAGTTTAGTTTGGTTGGATTATTATTGTGAATTGTTAATATCTAAGGAAAAGGATTAAACAGTTATTACAAAGGATTTAAGAGGTGTTTCTTTGATCTTTCAACATGATCAAGTAACTGGCTGTATGATAAAACTGCGCTCAGGACTCAAAGAAACACTCTCACCTTTAAAGTGTTTTGTTCTTTGCTTCCTTGGCAAACAATCTACTATAATTTAATATTTATATTTGATTAAATGGAATTTAATACAAATGGAGATCCGTGATCTCTGCCTACCCCTACGGGAAACAAGCGTGATATTATGTATGTATGTATATTTGATTAAGAAAAATAAAGATTGAAGTAAAACATCTCAATTACTATTAGCCTGGACTGTCCCACAGCTGGGCAAAGGCTTCCTCTTGTCGAAAGTTGCGGCGGTTTGCAAACATCTTTATATGCATTATCATGACATGAATGAATGTTATTCAAAGTTTTTTGCAATATACCCTGCCATGTGGTATTCCCGTGGAGGTGTTGAATGCGGGCAGCAGCCTCTTGCCAATGTCCTCTGCCATTTCGAGGAGTTCTCCCTTGTACCACTGCAGAAGTGGAACTTCAGCCATCAAGGACGTCGTGAGAACATGCGCGGAAAGGAGGCCGCTTGCAATAAAAAATATAACTAAATTAGCAGCCCTCAGGTAGTGTACTGCAGTACCACTACTACTTGTATCACTAATAATCATTTTACAAACTAGTGTGAAGGGATTAAAGTGGGCCCAAAGAGTCTTTTTTCGTACACTTGACACAGTCATGTCTTCGAACTCTTAAGTTTCTACATGTTGGTTTCTCCCAAATGTTTTCCTTCAATATTAGAGAGCACTGGTAATACTGCACATAATTTTTTATATTCAACAGAAAAATCTGTTAGCGCACGTCTGGATTCGAACCCACGACCTTAAGATTGGAAAGCGGATTCACTTCCACTAGACTGTCATGCTCTCTACAGTACTTCGGATTTACAGAGAATAAGAGATTCAACATATCCCATAAGCATTAAAATGCCAATTTAATAAGTTACACAATAAGATCATGAATAAAAAAGTACATATTCAAAAGAACAAATAACCTGACTGCATAGGATTTAGGTAGCATAGTAGGTCTGACATAATATTTGATTTTCTGACACATAATTTAATTTTTAGTCTACGTTTTTGATTTTGTACTATCTTAGATAATTGAAAAAGCCGTCATATTGTTTTTTTACACTTAAGTGTCAAAAAAGTATCGTAGGTTTTATCTATGGCTAGGCCTTTAACCATCATAGTAGATGATATATACAGCGTCAGGAGGCAACTTTTTAGATTCACAAACGGGACACTGTAGTGCCCGGGACGAATTAAGATGGAGTAGGCTTGCCCAGCACCTATTCCATCCTCTCAGGTTAGTCGGCCTTGTCCACAGGAAAGACATGGAAAGACATGACATCAATACGTACGGAGCTGACTAAGCCGCGGGTTTCCTCACGATGTTTTCCTTCACCGTTTGAGAGTACTGGTATAGCGCACATAAATTTTTCGTACAGAAAAATCCATTGGTACACGACTGGATTTGAACCCACGTCCTTAGGATCGGAAGGCGGGGTCACTACCAACTAGACCACCAGTGCTCTTGTCTGAAATGTATCTATGGCACCTCTATCGTTATCTAGACGAATCCAACACCTCATTTGTCAAAATCCGGTCAGCCCGTTTCAGCTACAGAGACAGCTAAAGGCTTATGCCTTTAGCTGTCGAAAAGCTATTAAAGCTATTGAAAATGGCTTCTTACTGCCGCCATGTTAGATTTTTTGACACTTCACTACTATTTTACTATAGTAAATAATTACCCCAGTATCCGTATATTTGTTTCAAAAACCGATACAACAATGTCATGATCAAAGCTGACATCCTTTATGACTAGTTTGATGGCTCGGTTGAACTCTGAGAAGTCGCCCATAACCACCAGTGTGTCTAAACTGTCCACAAGAGTAAGGGAAAAGCTGAAAATTTCAAACATGTTAATTTTATATCTATATGTATCATATAGTGTAGGTATATAGTGCATGGCCAAAATCTAATCATTTAATTTTAGACCAAGCAAGTATGATCTTGCAGGATATGGTGGACAGTGGTAGTATTTCTGTGGGTGTGGTTCAGTATTGAATACCTGTAGACGTGTCCACCATGCATTCTACATTGCAAAATAAGCCTTGACTCAGCTTTATCAAAATTATAATTAAGATTTGGCGGCCTCGGTGGCGTGGCGGGCGATTGCTTGGCAGAGACGCAAGAGGCGCGGGTTCGATTCCCGCTGCGGAAGAAATGTTTGCATGTTCTGCAAATATTTCTTCCGAGTCTGGGTGTTGTGGTACCATGGTACTCGTAGTTTCTGATACCCACGACACAGGGAATCCTAGTGTGGGGTCAGGACTATGTATGTAACTGTTGGGTGTTATTTATTTTATTCAATAAAGACAATAAAATTAGAATTTGTTTTGTTATTATGAAATAGTAAGAAACACAGTTTTAAATAAGGCCATGATTGTACAATGTAGCAAAATCAATATAATATTTCTTACTAATATTGTAAATCTTTTCATGCCATTGAGAATTGATAAGTTTACATATTTGCAGCTCAATCATGGCCAGTGATGGGATATTCCGATGCATATTTACCTAAAATTGTGATGTTGGCTAATTCTAATTAATTTTAGGGGAACAAAGATCTGCACTGACATCCCGCGGCGATATTTGCTCTACGTTTCGCCCGCAGCTTCCCTCGCGTGGTATCCGGACAAAAAGTAGCCTATATGTTTTTTCAGGACACATTCTATGTATAGTTTAAGTTTCATTCAAATACGTTCAGCTGTTACGGCGTAGTTGAGGCGCAAACATTCATCGTCATATCCACACATCCTCACAAACTTTCGCATTTATAATATTAGTAGGATTTTTTTGTTTCCAGGATTAACAAATTGTGTCCTGATCCGACAATAAAATAGTATGCTTACTAACCTGAAGTTTTGTTTTAAAAAGCCACTTCCATATCTTCTTAACGACGGCCTCGGTGGCTTGGCGGGCGATTGCTCGGCGGAGACGCAAGAGGCGCGGTTTCGATTCCCGCTGCGGAAGAAATGTTTGCATGTTCTGCAAATATTTCATCCGGGTCTGGGTGTTGTGGTACCATGGTACTCGTAGTTTCTTATACCCACGACACAGGAAATCCTAGTGTGGGGTCAGGACTATGTATGTGACTGTTGGGTGTTATTAATAACTGTAGGTAAATATGCACCAGAATATCCCATCACTAATCATGGCATAATGACTGAATATACATTGTTCATGAACTGGATCATAGGCTTCAGGCAACAGGTTTCTGTTAATGCACCATGCAAACAAAGCTGCAGGCAAATGCCAGTTTATAATAATTTTTATACTTACTTCCCAAGAGCATCATCCATATCTCCCCGACTTGGTGTGATACCCTTCCACCGTCCCTTGCAGCTTAAAGGCATTAGCTCATCAGCTGGATATGCGTTATCCATATATGCATAGTATGCATGATAGAACATGTTTCTAGCTTCCTCCCTGAAAACCAACTTATATTATAAAAAGTGTAACTGACGTAAGATGTTAGAAGAGTGGGTTCGATTCCCAAAGTTATTTTGAAAATTCTGCAAATATTTTTTTCTGTTCTTGCTGTTGTAGTAAAGAATATTTGTGGAACTAAATGTTTGAATAATATAACACAGAGAATCCTAGTGTACAGTAAAAACTATTCACAATAGTTTTTATTTAATGGTAAAGTTTATGGATCAAACACACCATAACAACTGAGACTTATTGGTTGTAACTTGAAACACATATTAGCTTTAGGCATGAAATATCATTTAGACTAGTGTTGGGTTTATTCTATGGCTTGCTTCTACCAACCTCCCCGCCTAAAGGAGCTAGCGGAAAAGTACCGCGCGGCCGTCTATCTGAGGACGGCACAGCTGTCTTTGAACAGTGTGATTGATCGCACATACAACTCAAGACAATATATAAAAAATATCAAAAAACTGTACTCAAAGGCCATGAAAACTATTGAAACTTATTGCACTAGTGCCCGTGAAAGTGTACAAGTGTTGTTTTCGTCCTGGAACATGCTCTGGAGGCTTTGGGTACTATGGTGAGTTTTCTGTCATATCAAGATATTCAAATTTCTTTCAAAAGTTCAAATTATAGCTATCGAATTGCACAACTAGCATATAGGGTAATTATATGCTGATACTTCGCGAGTAAAACCGCGGGCGGTAGCTATACCTACTACAATCTATGAACGTCAACACTGATCCAATTTTTTCTGTTCTGATAATGAAGATCTAGAAGAGCATACATACCCTAAATTAATAGACTTACCGCAAGTTTAGTCTCTCCAACTTCGTCATCTTGGACGAAGAACTTTCCTCTTCAGTCCTAACTGATATAATAGCTAAAATTAAGACTAATAGGACTCGATATGCCATTATTATCACCATAATCACAATATTTTTTCAAATGACTAGATTTCTTATTGATAAAAAAATTGTTTCACAGTGTGATATGAAGACTAAATTGGGTCCGTTTTGAGAAACTAAAAATACTTCATGTAATGTTAATCTATTCATTTATTAAGACCAACTGATAAATAAACGCAACGTAAAGTAAATGGACGACAAAGAGACATTAGTAATGTAGTAATGTCACATTCATTACATTATAGTGTATTATCTATGGGCAGAACCAGCCAGTGTTGCCGGTAGTCAACCTGGAAAAGTTTCGAACCCAAGACCAAAATAGTCCAAAATGGGATAAAAAGTCCGTTTCGTAATCTAAACGATGACCTTTTTTTATAGGTCCTCCGCATCAGTTGTGTCGCCTTCCCTTCTTTGTAACTCGTTTACCTCCGCAACTTTGCTTGTGTGGTGTTAATTTGGACTCCCAATTTTACCCCCTAAAGAAAGTTATTTTAAAAAACTCTGAATTGAGTGTCCATTGCTTTTTTTTTAAATATCCTAACCATGTTTTGAGCCAATTGTGCCACCCTTTTAAAAGATCCCATACAAACTTTAAAATTCCCTTGCACCCCTAACAAATAAATATGTGTATTAATTTTATATTTTATTTGTACTGAGCTTAGAGCGAATCAAAATAAGAAATATGTTTTTCCATTTAAATTTTACCACCTTGTTTATTCCTCTTAAACTGTATATTTCATCAAAATCAGTTTAGTAGTTACTAAGATACATACATAGGTACATAATATCACACGCCCGTATCTCTAATAGGGTGGGCAGAGCCACAAGTAAAGTTATAAAGATACGTGGTAACAAACATTCACACACACAAACTTTCGTATATTTTAGTTTCTTATGTACTAAGTAAAGTAGGTAGTAGGATAGGTCAATAATTATAATTATATCTTACTAGATGTAAAAATGTATGCTTCGCTCATTTAAATTGTATTGATACACAGTCTGTACGTCATAAAATAGTGATTCTCGATATTTTCATGTTAGATAACACACATCTAGACATGAATTGAAATTACTATGATAAAGCCCGAACCTAAAGGTGTGATAGTTTTCCCGTAAAGTGTACCACAAACGTGCACAGATTGTGGAATAGAGTAGGGTTCGCTTCGCTCGCATAAACACCGCCGAGCTATACCGCAAATTGTTCCAGCCATCAGTCAAAAAAAAGATTGCTGATTGATTGATCCAGTGTTGCCAACTACTACCTTTAGTTAGTAGCTAGATGATTTGCAAAGATGCTAGATCGTCAGATTTTGTCACTCCAAAAAGTTGCTAAGAGTAGCTCAGTTCATCTGTGGTACTCGCTTCCTGTAGAAATACCCAAAGCCTCATCCATGGGAATCATAATTCTCTTACTATACAAAACATTTACCCAATTTGAGCAACTATAGGTAGTATTATATTTAGGTTTAGAATTTATCCAACAAGAGCACTACCTCTATTTTTTCTAAATTCCATAAAGGTTAAATAGTTAGCCGTTTTCGTCCCACTGCAGGACAAAGGTCTCCCTTCCTTTTTTCCACTCCTAACGATTTAACGCTGAAACAGGCCATGTGCCAAGGTAAGTGTCCAGCTAATTGCGCCATCTAACCCTAGGTCTTTCTTCCGCGTCATTGCGTCGCGTTGTGTGGGGCTCACTCTGAAGTCCTCCTCGCCCACAAGTCACTCAACATGTGGCAAACGTGTCCGGACCAGTTCCACTTTAGGCTGGCGGCTTTTTGGCCAACGTCAACAATTCGAGTTTCGGAGCGTAGTATACTGTTCCTGATATAAGCGCTGGCAAAACCCAAGAGCGGACTTCTGACGTTTTGTCAAAGACCAAGTCTGAGCACCGTAGGTGAGGATGGGGAAAATGCGCACGTCCATGAGTTTCTTCTTTCTTAAGGGTGAGTGGTAATTTGCCCTTCATGAGGTCTTTCATTGGCTAAAAGATTTTTAAGGCATTCTCTGTGCGTCTAGTAACCTCTTTTTCTGTTCTCGCCTGGAAAGAGACTATTTGGCCAAGGTAAAGATGGACGTACCTACTTAACTCCCACACCTTCCACTATACTTCTATCCTTCGTTTCGTGCTATTTGTCATGAGCTTGGTCTTTGACATATTTATCTTCAGTCCGACCTCGAGACTCACGTAGATCGTTGATTAAGAAGCTAAATTCGGACGCTGAGGAGGAGAATAAAACGATGCCTTCGGCGAAACGCAGGTTTGTTATCCTGTTGACGCCGATGACAATTTCTTGTCCTACCCAGGTCGTCGCCAAGTTCCTAAAGACTTGTTCTGCCTTGTGGCTGTGAAAAGTTTAGGTTTAATCACAAAGGTTAGCTGGAAGAAAATGCTAGTCAGTTATTTTGTACAACAAATAATTTTCTCTGTCTTAGTTGATAGGTTACATCATGTTATCATAATTGTATGAAACTTGAGCGATTTACATGAGAGTTGCTAGAAAAAGTAGCTAGATCTAGCTATAAAGTCTTAAAGTTGGCAACAGTGGATTGATCTTAGATTTAGTGTTGCCAAGCCATATCTATACAAATTACCATTCTTTTCTACACCATGGAAAACTTAATTGTATTTAGAGCCCTATTAGAAACTGAGCATCAAACCTCATGACTTTACTAAAATATAAATGTTTTTACACACATACTAAAGAGAAAAAATCTACTACCGTAGCTCGGCAACAGTCCCCGATATGATAGAGCACAGCGGCATATAAACAACCTGTATTTATTCTTCCAAGAAACAACATAACTGCCTCTCACGTAGGTACAATTTGATATTTTGTCAGCTAGCTGGACATCTATTCAAATTTCAAAGACTATACTTGAAATAGGTACCTATTGAGCAACTTGAGTGTAATAATTTTATTAATACTACTTAGTTTTATTACTTTTAATACTTTTATTAGGTATGCATATGCATTGTATATAAATAAGTGTAGGTAGGTTTACAGGTTGCTAGTTAATTAATAGATTATGGCAACATGGGAGTTTTTACAGAGTCAAATGACTTCGGACGATGGTTGTCAAATCTGCATAACAAAACCATTGTGCGAAACTTCGGGATGCCGAAGGCTTTGTCACTGCACGCTGCACCCCTGCGAATATTATTGAAGAGGCCACTGGCCACAATACATCGAAGTACAAACTATGTTTACTTCCAGGAGCACGGTTTTGTGTGGCTTCACTTTTGTTGTTCGTGGCGTGCCGTCTTTTCTTTTTACATATTTGGTCTGAGAGAAAAGTGGTCTGAAAGTTTTTATTTCATCATTTCAGAGTTTATTAGGTTAAAGGGTTTCATTAGAAGTTCATGGTTTGTTTGTTTTCAAATTAAAATAATTATTTGTTCTGAGAGTTTGATGGAACAATACATAATGTGTAGGGCTTCTAATTAGAAAGAAAATTCAATTAAAAAAACTTTTAAGGAAAAACAAACGTTTATAAGTGTATAAAACAAGAAGTTCATGGTTTGTTTGTTTTCAAACTAAGTAAATTATTTGATCTGAGAGTTTGATGGAACAATAGGTACAAGGTACATAATGTGTAGGGCTTCTAATTAGAAAGAAAATTCAATTAAAAAACTTTTAAGGTAAAACAAAAGTTTGTGTATAAAAAACTGGAACATTTTGAAATCAAATCAGCCATATTCCAGTTTAAATCCAGAAGTGTACCTACCTATGTGTTATGTAATAAATCCTTACTAATATTATAAACGCGAAAGTTTGTTGTTTTTTTTTGTCCCTGTGTGTTGTTACCTCAGACCAAATAAAAAGAAAAGACCCCGCGCCGCGAACAACAAAAGTGAAGCCACCTTTTTATCTATGTGTGTGTCGAAGGTTTTAAGGTTGTGTGTTCCAAGTAACCTAAATTCATAGTATAATAATTAAGAAACGATGCTATTTGAAGTACTTACTTACAAGTGAAAAGTGATTCCGTGAGACTTTTTATGTGATTTGCTGTTGTTTTTACAAGTTTTCACTACACAGAAAGGCATAATTCTATTTTTAAGACTCGTAACGTACTATGAGCGATGAGCATTGTTTTAGTATAGGTGTGTGCGTGAGCGTGTATGTTTACTTGCAGGAGCACGGTTTTGTGTGGCTTCACTTTTGTTGTTCGCGGCGCGGCGTCTTCTCTTTTTATTTGGTCTGAGGTTGTTACAAATAAAATGTTTTTCTTTCTTTTTATGGATAAAAATCATAAGTAATTATTTCAAAACTGAACAGCAGTTCTTTCATTAAAACCTGCAGCCATTGTGATCATCAGCTTTGGATCTTTAGCTCAAGCACTTAGAATAAAGAATAACATCTTTTTCTTTAATCTAAGCTAATGCAATGCACAGATTTTACCGTCTGTAACATCCAAATCAATGTCAAGTAGGTAGGTACCTACCTACTTATTGTTATTATATTTAAAAAGATGATTTATTTTCTACTAATTTTATGTACCTACTTAGGTAGATAAACATCATTATTTTTCTTGTTATGGTACATACAAGGTTAGTTACTTCATAAAGTAAAATAGAAAAATATTTTCTTCCATCAGAAAGCGTAATTTCAAAAATTAATGCTAAACTTATGAATGGGAATCTCTGTAACGCTATTTTCAAATTGAACTAGCAGAATCATAAAGTTGGGTTTTCACTAGCGAGCATTCGGTCGCTCGCACGGTCAATGAAAACACCACCACTAGCTAACACTTTCATAACGAAGGCGACCATGATCGATTGAAAGCGCCAAGTGAACATTGGCTCGCTGTAAAAATAGCATCATCGGCGAACAAGCACTTGAATAATATGTTTAGACATACATACTCCGTATAATTAATATGGTATGGTGAAATATTCTCCATGTACCTAATTCTAGATGTAACGCCTTGGCTACGGCTATAATGTTACTTTTTTGAATAAATAAATGACTAAATTAAAATCCTTAGCACAATCCTTATTTGCCACGTCTGCGGATGTGCTTGTAGCGTGCGTGGGTGAGAAAATCGGGTGTGAATGCGCCTTGAATGACGGCAAACAATCGCGCTCGATCACTATTCGCGATGTCAGTGAGTTCCATATTCCCAACAGTGTGGCCAACGTAGGCGATTTAACGCCATTTAGGCTACTCAGGACTAGAATCGGCGATAAAAAAAAACAGAGAGCCGACTGGTCGCATGCTACTTCAGGGACAAGCCACTTAAATTAGTCTTGTTTATATTATTTCTGTCTTTCATTACCCTTGAGTAATGCAGTCGTAGAAATAATTTTTAGCGTGATGAGTACGGTCAGTGACGGATTAAGACTACTTGATGCCCTAAGCAATCTATGCCTGTGGGCCCCCCTATCCGTATGTCAACTAGAATCGGTCTTTACACCTTTACCGCCTAAAAACATTGGTTTTTGTGGTTTTTGGTGACGTGAGATGCCCTAAGGACGGATTTTTTTGTGCTTTTTCTAGTGCCCCCTCAGACGTGATGCCCTAGGCAATTGCTTAATTTGATTATGGGTTAATCTGTCACTGGGCACGGTGAAGACAAAATTATGGAACAGATTGCAACTACCCATGCTGATCGCTATCCTAAGAATTCGAACACATCTGAATGTCAGAAGTATCTGTAACAGTTTCCAACCAAGTGATAAATGATCAGTTTACATGCTGGCAGAAAAAATGTACGCCGCCTCCAACACCAGCAGTCTTAGTGAAGCTTGTGCCAGTACTAGCACATCCGCTACCACAAAATATGACGGTGACGGTGAAAGCCTTGTTGGTGCCATAATAATAATAACACCCAACTGTCATATAAATAGTCCTGACTCCACACTAGGATTCCCTGTGTCGTGGGTATCAGAAACTACGAGTACCATGGTACCACAACCAGACCCAGACCCGGAAGAAATATTTACAGATCATGCAAAAATTTCTTCCGCAGCGGGAATCGAACCCACGCTTTTTGCATCTCTGCCGAGCAATCGCCCACCACGCCACCGAGGCCGTCATAATGTTGCTGGCAGACGAATCAGAATCTTTCTAAAACTCCTACACTCGTTTGGAGCCTGATTATGGCTCGTTTTTCTTGTAAGTATAAGTAAAGTTAAAAAATTTTTTTTTTATATTTCGGCTTTTTTTTTAAGCGGCAGAACCTGAAATTCGGCTACATTAGGCTACCTAAGCTGTGAAAAATGGCGATATCAGTCCCAGCGTCGTTGGCAACACTGATTCCCGAGCATATTCCATCCCGAAGGCCCACGTGACTGACTCAAAACCAAAATTCCAGTCAACAAAATCAATAAAATGCCGCCATATTGGATTTTCGGACGGACGAGCGAGCGGGGTGTACGTACTTTCGCACACTAAATAATTGAGACGTCTGATTTATCTGGAAATTTCAGTGTTGTATAAATAATTTTGTAATAAAACAGTGTTGTTTATTGTGAAATAAGAGTGAATAGGACTGCAGGTAGTGAATAAGATCTTTGAAATCTATTGGTTCCTCCATTGAAGTATCCAATCCAAGTGGCAAGTAGGTACTATTGAACAGTCCCAGAAAAGGTTTAGAGTCGGTGCTCCTGACTGAAAGCTGGATAACGCTGTATGAAAAATCGATCTTACGCTGTGGTGAGTGCACAAGTAACTTTATTAGTTGTTATTGTTATGGTAAATCCAGTGCCGGTATTTAATTGTTTACCAACCATTAGTACGGGAGTGAATTTCGCTCCCTGAGAACACATTTAACGTATCCCATTTATTATAATCTAGATTTGCTAGCATTTCCAACTATAAAAAAGTATTTCGGCCATGTGAACCACGATTCTAAAGGTAGAAAATCTATTTCCAGTTAGAGCGAAACTAGCGTTTTTTCGTGGAGTTGTGTAGTTTGGCTGTAAATTTGAAGTGGATGATATATTACTTCAAAATATTGCTTGTAATGATCTATTCTATTAATTTCTTAAGTTTACGAGTCCATAAAATCAAAATAAGTACATGTACACGTAGTACAGCTACCTATACCATAGAACCGCCATTTTGATTGTTAGCGCCTTGCCAGGGGGGTGAGGAGAGGAGGTGCGGGGAGAGGCGCTGTTCTCTATAAAAAATGTGACGCTGTGGTACTCTCTGTATTCTCATGATCTGCATGATCATGGATATTAGAAACATAACCATAAAAATTTTCTTTTATGTCAACAGGTGTATTCCACATGATATGAATGGAGAAGTAATGGATGAAACTATTGAAACTCCTCAACAAAGTAAAAATGAGACCTTGGGACAAGAGCACCTTTTACACAATCAAATTAGTGAAAAGAAGGATGAAAAAATATGTGATCCTAAAGAGGAAGAGACTGCTGGTGATGGATCAGTTCATACTTGCGAAGGTGACAAAAAAGATTTACAGGTTAAAGAGACAACCAGTACTGGTACATCGATCAGTGAAGAAGCGACAAATATCACTGAGCAGGTATGTGATGGCAGTGTTGAGAGTAAGAATATACAACCACCTGGTAAGACTTTGGACGGAGTAAATCTTGAAGGTTTACGAAGAGAACCTATCACTTCGAACAATGGATTAGACAAAAATGAAAATGATAATAAAAACATAAACATTAAAATATCTCAGGAACCTGAATCTGAGTTAGAAAACAGTAATAGTTTTCCAGAAAAGATTAACAATAACAGCAAAGATTCTAGTATGTTGTCTACAACTGATACACAAGATGAGATTGAGACAACTGACAATGGTGACCACATATTCATAAATCATATACACAATCAAAAAAAGAAAGCTTCGAAAAACGACATAGCTAAAAAACAGGTATGTAAGTAGTAAACAAAACTGCAAAAATGTGATCTTAAATTAATAGTTTTGCATGATTGCATAAATTATAAAAATAGGTGACTTTCTACAAGTTTTATAGTCATAAAAGCCTTTTACCATCTGTAGTTGACGATTTATAAAGCATCAGGAGGAATCTTTTACCTTCACAAACAAGACGCTGTAGTGCCCGGAACAAATTAAGATGGAGTAGGCTTGCCCAGCACCTATTCCATCCTCTCAGCTTAGTCGGCCTTGTCCACAGGAAAGACATGGTCAATATGTGCAGAGCTGACTAAGCCGCGGGTTTCCTTACTATGTTTGAGAGTATCAGTATAGCACAAATAAATTTTTCGCACGAAAAATCCATTGGTACTCGATCAGATTTGAACCCTCGGCCTTAAGATCAGAAGGCGGGGCCACTACCTACTATTTATTACTAACTATTTACTACAAGTATTACTATTATTTTATTTATTATTGGGAAAAGAGCTGTTTCAGGATCATAGCACATATAGATCCATGGGTCTGTCCATGTAAGTAATTTATACTATGTTTTTTACAGATGCTTGACTTGGAAATTGAGTCTGAAGATTCCTTAGAAGAAATGTTGGGTTCGGATTTGGACCTTCAAACAGAGGAGACCTTTAGCATTGTGTCTGGCAGTGAATATGATGAAGCTTCACAGGGTAGTGTACTCGACAAAAGTACTGATGTCATAGTAGTAGAAAATGCTGAACCTCCAAGCCAAAATGGAAATAAGAGCCCAGAAGTTCATGAAATACAGAGTGACAATGAGGATGATGATGAATGTGTAGTCACAGCATTAAACAAAACAATAGAGAACAAAAAGAAAGCTACCAATAACACCGAATTACGCCGTAGTAGTAGAACAATAAAGCGTAAAAAATATAGTTATGATTATGAAAATATTGATGAAGAATCAGATATTGAAGAAATCCCTTCAGGAGATCCTCTGAAACGTAAATCTAGGCCAATCATGATCAATGACACTAAATCGTTAGTTGAGATAGCCGCCAAACAGGCAGCGAGGTCGACTTCAGCTCAGAGAAAGGAGCCACAACTGGTGCTCATTGGTTCCAATCTAACAGCTAAAAATTTGACCCCAAATAAAAGTACTGGTTCGAATATGAATGCGAGCTTGTACCAGAGCATAGTTGCGAGAGGCACGACTGTAACGCCAGTGCCAAACAAACAGCCCGCGACTACTTCGACACAGACCATGCATGCGTTTCTGCCTGCGCCTCCGCTTGCTCCCGCCATCCTACCTTCCCTCACTGACGACATGTTTGTAGTAGAAGCTCCTTCATTCATTGTCCCTTATGTTTATGAGAAGCCTTCTATTGAACCTTTCAAGGAGTTTGTTACCAACTTGGGCAAGGAGCTTGAAGAACAGAGGTTAAAGGCTGAGAAAGAGCTATTGGAAAAAAAGAAGGAAGAAAAAGCAAAACGACTAAAAGAAAGGCAGGAGAAAAAAGATCGTGGTGAGGAAGTAGAAGGCTCGGAAGAGGAGTCTCAGACCGAGATTGATGAAGCCAGAAAGAGGAAGTTAGAAAAGAAAGGTATTATTTACATTATTAAAATCCAAACATTGTTGTAATATATCTATGTGTTTACTCACACAATTATTAGGTATTTCGAAAACATGTGTGATGCACTACCTTATAATGAAAAGATTGTATTTTTTTATATATAATTTTGTTCTTTAATAATTTATTATTTCCGCAGAACAACGACGTCGTCGAAAAGAGGAAGATGATGATTCATGGGATGGCTCTGACTCATCAGATTCTGATGACTTAAGTGATGAAGATGGTGCATCTATTTTAATCAATGACAAAGATGACTGTATTGAAGAAGTAAAGGATGACTTAGAAATTGCTCCTGTGGCAGCTTCCAAGTCTGAAAACTATTTTGAGTGTTCCCTGGGAAAGTTTTTTATGAGCATTGGCATGGGTCTTGTAGAAGAGTATGTGCAGACTGACCTGATCAAACAACAAAAGCGAAGACTGCAAAGAGAGAAAAAATCTGGTCAGAACACTAAGGCAAGTGAACTATCAATTTCTCTGCTCATGAAAAATTTGGAGCTTAGCAAAGAGAACAATGAACCTTACACATGTTCTCAGTTGAAATGTGAACATTGTAGTTTTAAGACGGAATCGGCGCTGGTTCTGGCACAACACTTGGAGACTCCTCACATGAAAAACAACATGTACAAGTGTAATTTCTGTTCATTCGAAATTCGTAGTCCACATGACATATTGTACCACATGGAGGCAGAACATAACGTGCGGGGAAAACTGGAGAGAGCTCCGGCGTATCACCAGTGTGCCAATTGTCCCTTCGAAGACAATGGGAAAGGCAAGTTGGCGCGTCATCTCGTGGCTTGCGCTAAGAAGTTCAAACCTGAACAAAATCTGAGCCCACCTCTCGAATGGGAGCCTCCAGCCAAAATACCAAAGGTACATACTCCAATATTTTATTAATCTTCTACAAGCATCTGCCTGAGGCACTGCTTGCTCTGTTGTTATTCCAGGTCATAATTCCAAGTCCGTTTGGCCATAACAGCGTGATTAAGACACAGACATCCAAATATTCTCATAAACTTTAGCAAGAATTTTTATAAATCAAATATCTATTATATTAACAAACAGCCTTCGTTATCTTCCGATTTTGTTAGTATTTTGACATTGTCCTCAGGTTGCAAAGCCGCGCAACACAATGCTGGGCTCCCCTTACACCGGCACAGCTAGCACTTTCAGCCGCCAGCAGTTCGGCAGTAGCTTTGGCCGGCCGATAGTGACGGGCGTAATCCCCGGCGTCGGAGGTTACAGGCCGCGCAGCCGCTTCCCGCCGCCCGCTCCGCGGCCCGTGCAGGCCGGTGGCTCCATCGTCCGCGGCTCCAGCATGCTGCGACAGAACGCCACCGCTCTCTACAATCTTGGCGTTAGTTTTAATTAAAACGACCGCCGACGTGCGCGGTTCTAAAGCTAGAAATTGAGCTCACGTGTGCAACTTATGCGACGCCGATCTGGCGCGGCAGATACGTTGACACATGCTATAAGCCTGTTCCTAGAATCTAGAAACATGATGATTCTCTTGTATATGGATAAACATGTCAGTCTGTTGTGTATGTGGGCTCGATTTGTTTCTAGCAGCTCTTTAACCAGCAGTAATCCAATAATTTCCTCATTATATACATACATTACTGGCTTTCCACCGTGCCTACTCTCGCCCCAAAATAAATATGATAAACACATACAAATAATCAATTTTTAAATATTTTATTTGCAGGTCATGAAGTATGTTTCCAAGTTTTATCCATACAGCTGTTACGCCATGACAAACATTCTCACAAACTTTTGGATGTTCAATATTAGTAGGATTTGATTATTCTTGGGAATGAGATTACAGTTGATTGAGCAAATTTCTTAGTTGTTATTTTAATGGGAAGTAGTTGTAACCAAAATAAAACTTCGATTTCCAGAACACCAAAAAGTCTGTCCACCAGCCATCGATCTCAATAACGCCGCTGCCGCGCCAGCCGGTGCCTGTGCACGTCCAGGCTGGCCAGAATGCGAAGGGAACCTTCGTCATCTGCGAGATTTGCGACGGATACATCAAGGATCTCGACCAGCTACGGAATCATATGCAATGGATCCACAAAGTGAAGATACATCCCAAAATGATATACAACAGACCCCCGCTCAATTGTCAGAAGTGTCAGTTTAGGTAATTGAAATTGTTTTACCCTTTCAATGCCATTTGACCATTAGGCTGATTTTCTGCATACAAAATTGTGTACTTTCAGATTCTTCACGGACCAAGGTTTGGAACGCCACTTGCTGGGCTCGCACGGCCTTGTGACCAGCTCTATGCAGGAGGCGGCCAATAAAAGCAAGGATGCCGGTAGATGCCCTGTTTGTGGCAAGGTGAGTTATATGCTCTCATACATTGGGTGTTTAAAGACGGACAACAGATTTGATGCAGTCTATTTTAACAAAAATCGCAACATTAGTAGGATAATAGAAGTTTCCTTTTCTAGAATGTCTACACTAGCTTTATCTAATGTAGACCTTGTGACTTATGAATTGTGATTGCGAAAGCTAATTGTAATGGGAATGGCTTTCTTGAACAATTGGTATTTCGACTTTTCCAAAATTTAGTTATGGGTGGTATTGGAACACAGCCGCTATTGTCATAAGTTGAATGAGAATAATTTTCAAATCTTACCATTATCACTCGTGGCATTTAATCAGTAGGGCTATAATATTCTTCATAAATTATATCTTCCACTTCCATTTTGTAATAAAGTGTAAATTCCCTGTTGTAATTTCCAGGTGTACCAATGGAAGTTGCTCAACCACGTAGCACGAGACCATAACTTGACGCTGAAGCCGGCACATCTCTCGTACAAATGCACCGTTTGCACAGCCACATTCGGCATGTACAAACTATTCGAGAACCACGTGTACTCGGCACATAGTGTCGTGGCCAAGCGCGTTATGGACAAGAACGTACCCGCTAAGACTAAAGCCAATACTCCTAAAGGACTGAAAATCAACGATGAGATTACTATAACCGCCCAGCCGACCAAGGCGCCAGCTGTTACCAACAAGGACAAATAAGGTAATATCTCTTTAATTTTACGTCACCTTTTTTCTGCTCGCCCTAACATTATGCCTAATTGCTGTTTCTGATCTTCATCTATATTATTCACTGGATTTTATCGAGGTTTCCAAATAAGTGGTCTCAGACTACTCCATGTTTCATTCAAGTCGATTCAACACTTATGTTTGACACGATCTTTGTAGTCAAATTTCATTGTTACCGGCTCAGCCGTTTCATCGAATTACGCGATAAATAAACATCGAAGCATTCTTTACGAACCTAAGCATTGTTATTATTAATTCTCGCCAGCAAGTAAGTTCGCAAACAAAACAGATATCGTGTATTTAGTCTAAATAATATAAAACTCTTATGAAATTGACTGGTAATAATTAAAACATTGCCTTAACCAACATCGAAACCCGCGGCTTAGTCGGCTCCGCACGTATTGACCATGTCTTTCCTGTGGACAAGGCCGACTAAGCTGAGAGGATGGAATAGGTGCGGGGCAAGCCTACTCCATCTTAATTCGTCCCAGGCACTACAGCGTCCCGTTGCCTCCTGACGCTGTATAAATCATCTTTTATAGATGGTAAAAGGCCTTAGTAGTAATATAGCAACAAATAATAAAAAATAACGCATGTGAATTCGACTTGCACTTGATCGGTTTTTTTTAAGGCTAGCAGCACAAAAACACAATACAAATAAAGATTACTAGAAGCAGAAAATAAATTTTAAAGTAATTAGTATACATCCAACTCTAATTAATCTTCACGAAAATACTTGCGTAGACAATCATGGGTCAGGCATACCTCTACCATTTTACCTTGTGGTACCTAGAAGTAAAATGGTAGTAATTTATTACTGGAAAATAAAATGAGGAACCAAAATGAATAAACCGAACAGCAAATTGAATATACCCAGTTTTAACTTAAAAAATGCAACGTTTAAGTTTCTTATATTTCACTCACGTTGTTTTTCATAAATTCTTGTCAGTTCTCAAAACATCAGAACAGCAAATTGAATATACCCAGTTTTAACTTACGAAATGCAACGTTTAAGTTTCTCATATTTCAATCACGTTGTCTTTCATCAATTCTTGTCAGTGCTCATAATTAAATGCACAATGTATAATTATAATGATTTACGGTAGTGTAACAAAGTAATTTATTATTCTTGACAGTATGATGTATGCGATCGCATGATCATAATTTGCATTTATATTGTTTCACCTAAAGTGAATATTCTGTTTACAAGACACTAACAACTAATTACCATAATCGCCATTTCAATAAAGATTTTTTTTATTATTGTTCTGTTTCGCGATGTTTATGTTTTCCTTGTAAATTGTCTGAATGCATTTACCTAAGGTAATTGTATTCTTGATGCTTATCTATGTGCCTTATGCGTAATTTTAGTAAAGTTTAAAGGATCACTTTACTCAATGAAATTACAACTTTAATTATAATGATTTTATTTACTATAGTTCTAATATCACAGTTTTATTAGGTAGTAGACTAATTAGGATCGCTTTGTTGTCTGCGTGTCTGTCCGGCCACGTCAAGACCTTTAACTCAGGAATAGTATAAGTTGGAATAAATATCAAATACTGGGTTATTCCCGTTGAGTCACACTGTTACCCACGCAATAAATTGGTGTAACTCAACGGGAATATAAAGTTGCGTTGTGTACCAGGGGTGACTGAACGGGAAAAACATTCCGTTGAGTCACTAATTAAATAGTTGTATCTGAAACCTATTGATGATATTATTTGAACGCATTACATAACTTAATAGTTTAATATAAATAATAATGTTTTTATTTTTTTATTTTCTATACTGGCAACCTTAAATCTACGGAGTAGTCTCTGATTGGTTGTAAACATGCTACCACGCGCATCAAACGAGTGATCCCATGTTAATTCACTGGTCAGGGCCCGTCCAGGCGTATCACAAATGGCCGATTCTACTGTAATAGTAGGTCGTTTCCGACTCACCCGCTGCTTGCAGCCCACACACGGGGCGATCTCAAAATTAAAGATGGTGGATTCAAAATGGCGGCCAAAAAATTAGTTTCTCCGATCTGGCTGAAATTTTGCTTTCGGGGGTTTTCAAGCTCGATGATGCCAAAAGTTTTTTTTTATTTTACCACCCTAAAAACCAGCTTTAAATAAAATTGCATTTATCCAGCAACGGTGTGACTGGTCGGGAAAAATAAGTGGCGATGTGTCACAGTATAATACAAGAGGATTTTTTTTCCGTTCAGTAACACTGTTACCGTAAGCTGTGACACAACGGGAAAAAAAGTCCCGTTGAGTTACAGTGTTATGAAAGATTTTTTTAACCGTTGAGTCACAGTGTGACCTAAAGGGTGTGACACAACAGGAATAACTCCAAATACTAAGGTCACAAATAAGGAAAATTTGGTCATAACAGAATCTGTTTTAGTGATTATAAACTTACATTTGCAGTTGGATGCTATAAACCGAATTATGGGAGAGCAACTGCAAAGTTAAGCTTGTAATCATTCAATGTTCAGTGTTTACGGTAAAATTCGGCATATAATTAAAATGAAGGTGGTTTGTTTCAGAGAGTGCTGCGCCGCCGCGCCGCTGTGTAACATAGTGCACATTCCAAACACGGAAATGTTAGAATTATAAGGCTTCTAGTAATTTATACCTGCATAGTAATAATTACTCACTACTTGTAGTGATGTGTGTTTGCACTGTAATTCGTACGATTAATAGGTTCATATCCAGTTCCCTAGGAACTTAGTCGCTGCCCCAGGCTTACGAAGCCAATGATAATGAAGCGATCATGTATCATTTGAATACACTTTGTTAAAATGAGGCGGTGAGTCTAGGGAGCACTTAATGTATATGTAATCGGTGTCGCCGTGTTTCTGTACTGTAACTTGGAATGTATAATTACATCATTCGCAATTTGCGAAAATAAACGAGTATACCTCATCAAATGATAGGTTTTGGTATAGTTTTTGTAACCTAAGGCATAATGTTCTTCATAGCGAACATTTGAGTAGAACTAGAGGTGATCACTTATAACCGCACTGATCAGGCTCAAGCTCATTGTTTGCCAATGAAAATTTGATATAAGATGGCTCTATTCTACAGTCATCATCATCTTTCTGCCCTAATCCCACTCTATGTGGGGTCGGCACAGCATGTTCCTTGGATCATGCTGTAAGTCGAGCTGTGTAGATACACTTTAATATGAAAGAAATAGCTAAGTGCGCACAGTGGGTGCGTTAGTGTAACTACAGAGCCTGACTTAAAACTTCTTGTCATTGACCAGCAACGATCGTGGTCTTGTAGTGAGTGATTCACACGGTTCTATTACTACACTGGCTGGTGAAAATTTGCTTTTCTTATCTGTGAAAACCCTCAAAATTGTTATTTGAGGTAAGTAACGAAGAAATTTGACTTCATCATATGTGTATCATTGTACCAAAATAATTCATAATTACTCAACCAATAGCATATGTTACTCGCTTCTTATTGTATATTTATAGTTAAGCAGTAGGTTGAATGTCTGCTTTGCAGTACCCTGTCGAGGTACTGCGTTTCTAACTATTTATATTCACTTTTATAAATATGAAAATCTCTGTGTGATGTCACTGAGTTTACTACTACCAGATGTAGGTCCTTTCTATATTTTGCGTGTAGTTGAAAAATAGCTTCCTATTTATTTCAAAATAGATTCTATTTACGTTATTATAGTTGAACGCTTTTATGTACATACTGTAGAAGTGTTCGATACATTTATACTTTTTTTGTAATATCATCATTCGTTTATTAGTAGTTATAATGTTTATTGAATAGTTTATCTTGCCGTCTACCTTTCGAGTTATAGAAGGATATTTGATAGCGCTCTATTTCAATCCTAATTAATTGGGAGCGTTGGTTTTATCCAGTATATTTAATGTTAAAGTACTAACGTTAGTATATTATTGGTGTTATTTTTTATTATCTGATAATTATGACTTATTAGATTAGAAGGGTCGTCATTTTTGCGCTAATTGACGAACCTTATCGACTCGACTCCAAGACTATAGAATATGGGATATATTCTGTGGGCGCGGTAACAATACGAATTTTATTTTATTGATCAAATAATTATGTAGTGATTATTATTTAGAAAGGTCTCTATTTAGTAAAATCAACTAGGATCAACAAGTCGCAATTACATCTATGTATACACTGTCGAATGTCACTGTACAAATCATAATATTCACGAATTTTTGGTTGCCATAATTTTGCATGATATTAAATAATGACGTGAAAATTTGCATCTTAAAAATACCGACATTGAGAGGGCAGGATTAAATTATTTCACTCATTCACAGAGATATTTATGTCTATGAATGCCTGAAATAACAAATAATATTTAGAAACCCTTCAAAGATAAAAATTATTGTACTTTCATTAAAAGATCAGTTACTTGTCGTATTTAATAAAAGGAAGAAAATAAATAAATTAAAATATATTATCCGCAACAAAAATACATGCATACCTACTACTTTATAAATAAATCATAAATAAAATTATACCTATGAATACTCCATAAGAAAACACTGGCTTGTCTCTTAGACACTGACGTCTGTTAGAATAGTTATAGTCTTGTCGGCCAAAGAGTAAAGCAGTACAGAGGGCGTTGTCAGCATACCAAATTAACAAAATAAAAATACAATTTAAGAATGTGGCGCGCAGGCAAGCAATAAAACATAAATAAAAAACTACCTACTTGAAAAGAAAAGAAAAGAACGAATAGCCACCGATACCTAACAATTTAATAAAGAACAAGTACAGTCAGCGTCAAATTTATATGAGTGTATTTCAAGGTATTTTAAGTAATTACTTAAAAGAGTTTGCATACTACCTTTGAGAGCTTTGTTTGCTAAGATAATTTTGAACACCCTGAATGCTCATATAAATATGAAACAATGAGTAGTAAAATATTTTGAACACATTGGGTGCTTACAACAATATGATGATCAAATTGCTTTTATGTTTTCCAGATCATTTTGACTATAGACGCTCATATCAATTTGACGCTGACTGTACAGAAGTTATTGAGAAAAACGAGAAAAGGTTGAGACAGAAAGTTACAGTTAGGTGAAGTGGATACGGGATTGGAAGGAAACGACAGGTCTTCTGAGATGACGTTAATTGGATCTCTTCACCGCAGCACACAGTTCCTCAGTGTCATAGCCGGCTGGCGTATATAGTAACATTGTGATACTACTATAATGGTACTAAGGACACATAGTAGTATCACTAGTACCATTGATGGTACTATAGACACCAGGCGGTGGTAGCGCTGTTGGAGTGCTCGACTGACGCGTTTCCGACATAGTCCTCGCAAAGCTGACGTAGTCCTCTCACGGCACTCACTTTACTGCACTTCACTTTTCACTACACTTTTTACTTCACTTTGCTTCTTCCAGTGGCTTTCAGTTCGCTTGACATTTTCAAACTGCCGGCTCCTCGGCTCGTGCAGCTCGTGCTTTTCTTTTGCAGTTTCTGGAACCTTCTTCAAATTCTTCCAAATTTTTAAATTCATATTTGGAACATTCTGAGAATATTCCCTAAATCCAAAGTTCTTGGAGGTCGGCGTGGTTTAAACCCGCGTACCTAAATCTGCAGGTAGGCGTAGTGTCACCTCGGCCATTAGTTCAGACACGAACGTAGAAATTTTCTGACAGTTGATGCGCGTGACATGGACGGCTCGGACGTCTCAATATGTATACTTTACAGGTTAATTTTCTTGAGGTTTCCCCTGGCACCATAAACAGATGTTATAAAAAGATATGGGATAAATGTTCGATATTGATAAAAAAAGGAAACAAAATTAGAGAAATAACCATTTTTAAAATCTGCAGTTTAGATTTAAACCTCATGGGGGGCTCAAGAAAACTCATACTGTTATTATGTAACAGACATTTTTTTTTAAATAATTTATCTATATTATGTGTTATTTCTTTATATTTTTTCTAAATTTGTTCTCAATGATGTTATTCAGTGGTGTGCTTACATTGGATTAAACTAAAAGGCTACAAACTAGATAATAATTCAAGCTATCAAATAACATTAATAAATAACGTATAACTTCATCACGCGAAGGAGTTTGTAATGCCTTATTTACACTTTGAAATGAAGCCTAGTTTGTAGCCTAACCTCTGATCCATTACCTCTGAATCACATAATAAAATATGTGTGAAAAGATCCAATAAGTAGTTCATATTAAATCTAATAATGTAGTCCTATATCATTTCATGATGAAAATAATCTGAAACTCATTTTTCAAAACGGGGCTCCTAATTTTCATCAAAGACTTACAGGAGTGCCCTGAAAAAACATCACCACTTTCAAATGTGTTTGATGTTTTTTTTTGCTACAATCTTTCTAGGTCTAGATTTTAAAGTTGCTGCAAGATATTATTTATAAATAGCAGGAGCACATTCCTATTAATAAATCTTGTAGAGTTGAATGCCGCTGCGTGCTCATATAAATAATTATTGACACGCATTGCACATACCTACATAGGTTGTTTTGATTTAGTTACTTAAAAATAACGTTTATTTTTAGGTGTTTATTACTTACACTTACTTTCGTTATCGATTAGTGCGAGATTGTGAACCATATTTTGCTTAGTAGGTGTCAAAGAATATAACTTGAGTTTCAACTGTTATTAGTTTATTTTGATATTTTTGTTACTTTGTATTGTATAACACTTCTTACTTGGGTATCATTTAAAGTACCTCTTGTAATAAAGATACCATACCGTGATCTGTTTTTTCTTTATTTAATTATTACTTTCGTTATATATCAGTAAGTAAATGTTATTTTTACTACGTAATTAGTCAAGTATTATTACAGTTCATATCTACTAAATGTTTATCAATAATGTCTCTGTGTAGAAATTAAATAATTTTTTCCTTCAATAATAGATTTTTGGAATACACTAATTAACCTACCCCAACGATTTCAATTTTATTGAATTAAGAGTAAATCCACGTAGCCGATAACAAGTAAGATAAGAGAACTAAACTATTTTGTATGTAATTGATATATGTGCTACACTTAAAGCAACTTCAAACACAGTAGGATTTAATCGATTTTATTAAAAAGGTTGCTATGTATTTTCACCACATAGTTTGCTCCAAAAAACTTCCAAAAAAAATTCAATTTCAAAACTAATTGAAAAAATAACTTGTTTAGGTAAATGGAAACGAAACTAAATGAATCGTGTCTACGAGATCGTTAAACCTAATAAAAAGTTCGTCGTGTAATTGACAAAAGGAAGTAAGTTACATAGGTAGTTGTAATTAGGTGCCTACTATCTACAGTATAGTGCATTGTTGGAGTGTAGTCATCCCCGAGTAGTGGGGTGTCGCTGCGCTTAAGAGAGAAGGTGCAATGGTTAGTAGTGTGGCGATGTGGCTGTGGACGGTACTCTGGCGGGCCTCTGCCCTCCTCCTAGTGACAGGAACTCTCGACATCAACTTCTTCACCCAGAACAGGAAATATGTGCCGACTTCTCAGGTGAGCTATAATTTGGATAACTAGTAGGTATTTTGCTAGCGAGTAGAGAGAGAATATTCTTTATACTAGGTTTCTTTAAAAAGTAAACTTTACAACGGTGTTCTAGGCCGTTTGTATAATACGACCTCTGTGGCGAGGAGGGCGAGTGCTTGGCTGAGACGCAAGAGGCGCGGGTTCGATCCCGCTGCGGAAGAAATGTTTGCATGCTCTGCAAATATTTCTTCCGGGTCTGGGTGTTGTAGCTTGTACCTATGTATTATAAGTAGGTATGTATTTAGTAAAAAAAGTATATTATGTATTCTATAAGCCATCTGGTTCCCATAACAAGCTTTGCTTAGTTTGGGGCTAGATGGTACTGTGATATCTCCTCAAATATTTATTTACTAAAAAAAAATACTAAAGGACGAGGGACACGAGAACTTGTGACGACATATGACGACGGCGAAATCTTTGATTGGTAATCACATACCTACATGCTTTCACGCCGTCATTTCCTACACGCATGACGCCTTCTCGATGTTAAGGAAGACCGACGAGGAAGTGAAGTGGGAGGAACCTAGCGCTTTGACTTATTATGATTTTTTTGGTTGTGCAGTATTAGTACCGCAAATATTGTGTGCCTCGGCAATTCTCGTCTAGCTTCTGAAATAGGAACTGACGTGATGATGATAGTTGCATAAAGTCAAAGTCATATTCGGACAAATTCGGTTTTCATACAAAGCACGAAGTTTACCGAGGCGCACAATATTTGTGGTACTGCTGTACATACTGTCATGTACAATACCTAGGTAGGTACATATCGGGTTACTTCACATCGTACTACGCAGGGCAAGTTGTAAATATTTTCAACTACATTATAAATAATAATCTAATAGATGTCACCAAACACATGCAATGTTAAAAAGACTAGCTGTAGCTTTTCACGGCTTCGTTTGCGTTGTACCTGGATAAAAAGTAACCTAATAGGTGGTAGGTACGTACATTATGCTATTCGGTAATATTTATACCATGTCTATTTCCATATTCGTCCAAATCGGTTCAGCCATTAGGGCATCACATGAACACAAACATTCAAAGATCCAGGATAACAAAGTTTAAACAGCAATGATCTAACCATCTATGAATTCATACTCACTTCTGACACCCCATGCCAGAATGAACCACCAAAATATTCCTTGCCAGGCTTGCAAAATCATCCATTGTAGGTAGGTACCTACCTACCTACTACCATGGTTCTCATGCCCACCATCGATGTTAAACCAGTATTGTATTTCCCGATCGAAAAAGAGTGTTCTTATGTCCTGCTCGGCTAATGCCTCGTTTTTGTGGCTATTTATTGCTTGAAATATCTTTCATCAAGTTACGGTTGTGACAGCGACACGTATGAAAAAGAATGCCTTCTATAGGGAAATCCATCTGGGTGACTTCATAACAAATGTGGCGATTAATCAAGACTATTTAATTACTACTGACAAGTGAAAAGAAAGACCGCGATCCGTGCTACTAACGTTCGTTAATGATGTACGATTGGTACATCTAAATTATGTTCGATGAACGTAGATATAATGTTTAGGAAAATACTTAAGCGTCGCTATATATACTTGCTTCAAAATGTTTCGGGATTGATATTTTTTATTGATGGCAAGGTACTTAAATACTATGATAATAATAATAAATAAAACCCAACAGTAACATACATAGTTCTGGTCCCACACTCGGATTCTCTGGTGTATCAGAAACTACGAGTTAACATGGTACCACAACACCCAGACCCGGAAGAAATATTTGCAGAACATACAAACATTTCTTTCGCAGCAGGAATGGAACCCGCGCCTCCTGCATCTCAGCCGATCACTCCGCACTGGCCTGCCACGCCACCCGAGGCCGTCAAAACTTATAGTTCATAATAAGTTTTTCATAAGTAAATAGAGTTATTTAAATGCAGTTTGTACCTATTCATATCTTAATAGGTACTATCCTATCCTACTAAATGCTGAAGTTTGTGGGGATGTGAGGTTATATTTTGTGCCTCAATCTCGCTGTAACGGCTGAATGGATTTGAATGAAACTTGTAGGTTAGTACATAAGTAGCAAGTACCTACGTGTGCTGGAATTACATATTTAGCTTCTTTTATTCGGGTACCACGGGGGCGAAGCTGTGGGCGGCGGAAGCACGTAAAGTATGAGGTACCTACTTAGGTAGGTACCTACATATTTGTTACATCTATGATTTAACTTACTCCTTCATTCCATAACACTAAGTTGCCTCGTGCTTAATTCCTTATTTCTGCGTATGTGCATAGGTAAAAATATGATTTATTCCTATTTTACTTTTGAAATCGACTAAATACTTGAGTCTGGTAAAGCCAGTAAGCATTTAAGTGAAAAGGCATTGTTTACTTCACTCACATCTGCAGAGAGTAAATGAACCTTAGGTACTCGTACATGTACCTATTGTAAATAACAGATGTTCATTGTGTGACAGTTTTTATCCATCCTTCAAAGTATGCACCAACTTAGCTGTGTAGCATGCGGTGCCAGGCAGGTGCCTCTATACGATATGTTCATGTTTTTGTTTCAGATGAACTGCTACGAATATTCAAAATTTAACACTGAAAGATTTGGCAGAGCCGTAAACGAAGGTAAAGCACCCTAGAGACATCTCCCGAAATAATTAGGTAGGTAGGTAATGTACGTCTCGTATTGTAGCGAACAAAACGATCAGTCGCCGAACACGGTTGCGCAAGATTGACATGAGCTGCTCTTAAGTACAGTTTCATTCTGAGATTCTTCTCGATCCAAGTACTTACTTATTTTTAGTGACATAAAGTAGATACTTAACTATCTGCATTACAATTAGGTAGGTACTGTGCATTGTTTTCGAAATATATTCAACAAAAAACTTGTTTCTTCCTATAGAATGGCGTTCCCAGAAATCAGCGTTAAGGAATATATTGACAGGATCGTTTTACCCATCATTACCGATGATGCGGTTCAATTCCAATAAAGTTATGGCACGAAGATTAGATGATCTATTACCATTGAAGCATGACATCTATAAAGAGCACGCCAAGCTGGTGCAGGATATCAACAGTCTGAAGCAGGTGGTGTTCGTTGCACCTCTTGTTGAAGATAACAGGGATTACGATGAGTCGATTTTTCACGAGATAATAGAAACATTTTCAACGACAACACCGAGACCGCTACCTACGAGAACCACGAAATTGACACCGACAAAGTCTAGCTCCATACCTATCATCCTTCTCGGAGGGGCCAGTACTCGACAGATCGTGAAGAGTCAACCGCTCACATTTCCTAAATCCACCATTAACTTGGTAGGCACCACGGGGTCACCTTTACTGAAGCATCCGTACCCGTTTGTCATGCAGGGCGTTTCACAAAAGCCCCTCCGTGTGTGCATGCCGACGATGGCACTGTCGACAACCACTCGACGACCAACGCTATGGGAAAGGTTAATAAAAACCTTGATACCCAGATAGACGCACCTTATGGTACCCATCTACTTACTAGTACATAATTTAAAGTGATTTTTTTAGAATAGGTTGGTAGTGTGTCTTTTATAATTTTATGTAATGATGATTTTAATTAGTTCTTAGGTACCTAGCTTATTGTCTAACGGGTGTAACAAGACATTTTCCGAATACTGAAGCTACAGCCTGTAGCTCCAGTAGCCTACAGGAGCAGCTACCAAACGTTCTAACACTATCAAAAACATAGCTGTACAAAGCAGCTTTTTGCTAAAATTTAATTCGCACTGGAGAAAAAACTACCTGTCTATATCTTTTTACGTCCTTCTCAGCCAGCAATGTAGGTTAGGTACGTCTATCAGTAATCCAGCAATGTCGGCAGGCGCGCGACAATTTACGAGTAAATCTGCTAATTGTATACAGTACCTACTCTGAATTGAAAAAAAATGGGAAAAGTCAAAAAAAGGTTCCTAATTTTAGCATTTTGTTTCGTGTTTTTTTAGCCCTCCTGTTTTCAGAATCATGGTCTGAATGCACTGTTTCAGTTTTCGGTAGGTAAGTACCTAGTAGTTTATTAGACCCTGTACTTATAACCTTTGTATTGTAATATTTTTTGTAAGTAGAAAACTTTCGATGTGACCATAACGATAACATCATTATAATAATTTTTGTAATTAAGGATTTGTTTCAATTACCTACTGAAAAATAAATAGCATACATTTTTGGGATACTACTACTAGATAGGTAGTCTTGTCACTTGTTCTTTCTTACCAGAATGTGTTTATGAAGTGCGCCTCAAAGGCTCTTTTCGTGCACTATTTTTAATTAAAATAGATTAAAATAAAAAAGCTGAGCGATAACGTCGATCTTGCACACCGTGCTGTATGTATGTAGGTACTCGTAAGTAGATGAGACACAACATGCGTGTCGTGTATTGATACCGCTGTTCGCGTGTGTTACCTCTAATTACTGTGCCGATTATGTATTGTGTTGTTTTTTACACTTTTCGCTTCGGAATGGAAAAGTTGAACGGCTTTTGCGATATGATGAAATAATTATTAATTTTCATTGTTACTTATGTCATAAGCAATTCTCATGTTCTTCACACGTAGGTATAAATGCCGTACCCATCTGTTGTCTCTTACGAATTACAAAAATTAACTTAGAATTGCAATTTGTAGTATTATAAGTACATATTTATTTAAAAAATATTCTATCAGCCATCTGGTGCCCATCGTACAAGTTTTGCTTAGCTGGGGCTAGATCCTCCGCTAGGAGTATTGGTGTTCCGTTGGCTAGATGGCGCTGTGTCAAATGTACCTTGCATGTTATTAAAAACATAGCTGTTAAAATATATGTATATAATAATTATTATAATTTGCATAAATCGGCTTGATGGTCTGTACTGGAAAACAATTAATTCTTGTTTTGTAGCAGGTATTCCGTATCGATGAGTGGTTTATAGGCGTTTAATTAAAACATTAGGCCGGTGTCAGTATCGTGTTAGTTTTGATTTATGACTCACTCGGGTGATATATATAAGTAGTGATTGAGATAGGACAAATGAGGTGGCAGCATATGTATATTTTTAGACACGTATCAAAGTACCTATCAATCTTTCACAGTTTGTAACAGCTGACTTGTTTAGCGAAAATCGTCTGTGTGCCTAATACAATTATAATTTGGATTAAAACTTAAATGCATATGATAGACGAACATATCAGCTATAAGACTTACTAGTTTTTATCAAAAAATAATAAATAGGTAGATATTTTTTTATATAATAAATATTTTAATAAATGTTACAACGTGCCCCCTCCTTCCCTATCTATGTGGGTATGGAGGAATATCAAGGTAAAAACAACAAATGAATAGGTACATCTACAAGTTTTTTTTTATTTATTTACTGGGACCATTTATCTTGTTAGTAGATTACCTACATAGGGGGGGTAGATACTTTTACAGAAGTTGTCATTTTTGTTGTTGTGTAAGTATACCTACACATAAAAAAATTGTTCTATTTTTCGTAAACTACCAACACCCTATCACCTATTCCAAAAATATGCCGCTTCCAAAATTTAAATGCATGCGATGCGCCTATTATGAGCGCAGATCGATTGCATCCCCCGGTGGGCGAGTGGGTGAGTGGGTGAACCCCACTGGACACAAAGCCTACGCAAAGGGGTATTTTGGATCGATGCTAGAGAGAGCAAGCTATATAACCCGATATCGGACTCCTTGCCCACTACCCCGCAATTTCAAGCGACAATGGCTACATAGTTACGCTATCGTTACCATGACAACCACAGCCAGAAATAGATTCTGTTAAACGGAATAAAATTAATCAATACGTGCTTCCGTGCGAACATTGCTTTTAACATTCATTCATTTTATTTTAACCATGTAATTCCAGGTAAGTTTATAAGTTGATTGTTATTCAAACCCGAAAATCTAACGACACCTCATTTGTCAAAATCCGTCCAGCTGTTTCGAGTACAGAAGCAGCACTTTGGCAGCTTGTTTTTTTTTAAATGAATTAGTTGAAAATGGCTTCTTGCAGCCTCCATGTTGAATTTTTGACACTTGGCCTAAGACACTCTCGTCATCCAGACAAATCGAACGACACCTTTTTTGACAAAATGTATCCAGCCGTTTGGACTATAGCTTCAGCCAAAGGAACACATACACATACCCCAAACACATTACCCTCCTTCTTCGCAGTCGGTTAAAAAAAGAAAAAAAGGTCTAAATGTTAGTGCGCTATTCCTCCACAACTTTATCCCTTTCTCGCACTAAGATACATACTTAGTGAAAGTTAGTTTTTGTTGAAAACCCGCTCCATCTGAATCGCTATTTAAACAATGTCTTTCATACGTCGTCGTCACTCTTAATTCTTTGAATAGGTTAAAAAATCTTAATCATTGAATGCATCGATCCGTAACTCTTGGAACAGGTAAAACATACCAATTATACAGATGCATATCTTTTCTATAAACTTTGATGGAAAAAAGGCATGCTATTATATTTAAAGTAACTTGGCTTAAAATATACATAAGTAGCTATAAAGCATCATTCGAGTTATAACTAACTAAGACCTTAATTTAGTAATAAAATAACAATGTAGATATATCTAAAGTAATGAAACAAACGAGTATATCCCTACAAAAGTTCTCAGTAATTAATCTAGACAACCTATGTTTAAAAAATATTGTAGAGCAATCAATCACTGCTCTTTTCCCGACGTGTTCTGCCTTGTTTTATATGTCTTCAATGTGGGCATACGGGTAAGTTGACTACAAAGAAAACATTGAGTTCTATGAGTGCCGCCAATGTCAAGTAGCCTATGTAGACGAGAGTACAAGTCACGCCAATCTTCCAGTCCAGCTGGAACTTGTTCAAAGCGAGGCATCCGTACAGGGTGAATAACGTCGACAACAGGGAGATTGCGCTGTACGAAAGTCCGCTAGAGTTAATTGTTACCTGTTCAAAAATAACTGATAAATTATTTTTGCAATGAAAAACAAACGCAAGAAACAAGCAAAATTACAAGTATGCAGGCTTCAAAGAGTATCAAGTGTTATGTGAAGTGCACTCACCCAATGATTGTCAGGAAAAGATGGATAAAACAGTCCTTTTATCAGCCACGGCAGTCCCAAACATAATAGAATGTCGAACGTATTTGACCCTATTGAGTTGCTGATACCCATTGTTCCGTGACCTGAAAAAACACGTGATTACAGAATTTACTCTTTAATTGTGTCCAAACAACAAAGAGCAAGAATTTAAAAGCATTGTACCAACTTTTGAAATCAGGGAACGGGCATCCAATCTGTACGAAGTACTCAAAGAAAATAAAAAAACTAAACTAGCGTCAATTTTTAAACAACGCTGCAATAAATAGCTACAGATTCTTACAGGATGATTGATAACGAAGTGTTAAATAAAACCTTCTTGTAGGTATACCTATCCTGGTAGCACCAATATATTAACGGTAAGTATAATCGGTATATTTATAGAAGCTAGGTAGGCGAGAAATCTTAAAAATAGAGTGGCGATTTAAAGTGATTGGTGAAAATTCGGCGTAGTTACCTTGTTTAGTGACCAGGACACTAGAGACAGCTTCGGGAAGAGAAGTGCCGGCTGCAAGGATCGTCAGACCGGTTATGCTGTCCGGCAGGTTAAGAGTATCGCCTAAAACACATTACGAGGTTAGAAAGGGGAAATATAAAAGTAGCACAAGCCTTAGTTGCAGTACTATTACTTTCGGACTGGTGTGGTGAAAGGATTTAAAGTGAGAGATGAAGAGATTAAAGTGCGCCTTAGTCTTTAAGGCGCACTTAATTCCTTCATGATCTAACTTTTAAATTCTACGACATGCCGATTACCTCACGATGTCGCAGTTGGTGAAAAATGATCCTTGGATCATGCTGTAAGAGTTTTAGCTAAGGTGTTTTATGACCGGCCGCCTGCCTGACGTCAACCCTCCTTGGGAATACTTGCTTATTGTATCTCATCATGTTGAAGGATACTATCCCTTAGTCGACTTTTACGACATCGGGGAGAGAAGCAGCTGGACGCATTCTATGTTTTTTCTTTACTCCCAGTCCAGCAGAGAAGTTTTATTAAGAATTATCATATTGTTAAATATTATATCATGATATCTCGAGCTAATTCTGGGCCTTTACAATAGACATACTGGAAGTTGCGACGCAATGACGTAACGTCGGTTCCCCCTTAGGTAGTTACGAGTGTCTTGAAGCTATTGAATCATTGCACTTATTTTATTACAGCCAGCATGATCACGCGAGGTCTAACTGGCTTTTAGCCGACATTCATTTTATGATTTGTGTATTTGTTTTGCTTTAGCGTCTTATCTTTGTTTGGAACTATTGACTGATGCAAAATACTTATAATCAGTAGCACGTCTATGTGTATAGGATTTAATTACTTCTGAGACTTGTATGCTTATTTTCATCCTCTTTGTCTACCAATATTCATGTTTTATTCCCTTTCTCCTAAGCACTACAGACTCCGGACAATCCAATTTATTACAGGGAATTTCATTGTACAATATTACCTATTTTTGTTCAAAACAATAACGCTAGTAAAATCACAATGACTTCGCCGATGTCCGTTCGGACTGTGTCATTTACTAGAAAATACATAAACGAGCAAAGAAGTAGGTAAGTACCTTACACGTTGAGCATCATTTATTACTTCCTACTTCGCATCACTGTCCATTCAATAAGATCCTAGGAGTGGATCAAAGGTTAAGGAACTTAAATATCTAACTCTACGATATTTCCATTCAAGTCTCGTAACAATATTATAAACATGAGTGATATAAAAAGTCTAGTTTATCTTACCCAGAATAATTTAATTTTGCATAGACAGATTACTTTTCTATTTGATTTTAAAAATATTTTATTTCCTGTTTACACGATAAAGAAAGTATAATACTTTTATCTATGAGGTGGGATAGTGGGAAATGCGTGATATAAAATAAGGAAACAACACGACTACTTTTTAGTACTACAAATTACTCGTAGTTACTAGACATATAGTGTAAGTTCTCAAGTAAGCGAATTGTAATTCTTTTTAGAGATTTTTTTAAACCACACCTTGGACGAAACCTACACTTATGTACATATTATTGACTAGCTGTGCCCCGCGGTTTCACCCGCGTTTTTTTCGTTTCCGTGGAAATACCGAGATAAAATATTGCCTATATTATAGCCTCCCTCAATAAATGGACTATAGCCCATAACTCATTAATAGGTACCAACTCTTAACATCTTACACACATGATAACTTTTAAACGAAATATCTGATTGAGATGAAACAAAAAGTATTTTACTTCTACATAAATACTCTTGATAACCTAATGCTTAATTTCGATAAAGATTAATATTACGATACATATTTAACGTAGTTTTTTTTCTTCAGACGATTTAATAATTATTTTGAACACAAAATCGGTTATTGTGATTAAACCATGATAGCTAGATATATGTTCTCGCGGACTTTTTTGTAGGTCTTAATTGGATCTACAAACCCGTAGTACATCATTTTGTTCTATTGTCAATAGTTTTTGCAGCGCACGCAAAAATAGGTTTTCGATTTTACACCTTGTGTTACAAAATAGCAATTTTATTACGGATCCCTAATTTTGAAAAAAAAACATAGCCTATAGCCTTCCTCGATAAATGGACTACCCAACACTAAAAGAATCATTCAAATCGGACCAGTAGTTCCAGAGATTAGCGCGTTCAAACAAACAAACAAACAAACAAACACTGCAGCTTTATAATATTATTATATATTATATATATAGTATAGATTTTGAATATTGATCACTTAAAGATCCGCAATGAATCTTATTTAGATTTTTCACTGTAGGACAAATAATTTCAGTTACAAAAAATGCTGGTCCGGTTAACATCTTTATAAGAATACCAGAATGAATTTATTTATTATCCAAATAGAGATTTGAGATTTTTAGAATGTTCATTTTTACGTGATTTTTTTTACCGAATATAGTGATTATCCAGGCCACCAGATAGGAAACGCCTCCGATCCAAACCACGCACATGATGAAGGTCAGCGGGTAGAGTCGTGGGCGACGGCGGCAGTCCGGGATAGTCAACCACAGCAGCAGACTGCTCGTCCACGTCAGTACCCAGAACAGCTTCCCACAGGCAGAGCTCTTCTCGCCCGGCCACGACCAGAGAGAGCTGGTGCTCGTGTCTATAACAGAAGAGTCCAGTCTATCTATCTATCTAGTCGGGTCACTAGTTCGAACCAGTGTGGTGAAAGGATTTAAAATGCGCCTCAAAGTCTTCTTTTGTGCACTTGACACATGTTTTCGAACTTTCTACGGTTCTACGACATGCCGGTTTCCTCATGATGTTTTCCTTCACTGTTTTAGAGTATTGGTATAGCGACTGGATTTGAACCCACGATAGGATTGAAAGACGGGACCGCTACCTAGATCACCAGTGCTCAAGAGACCAGTAAGAGCCCGGGACTTGGACATTGAATGTCACTGCTTTGAATTTTTGAAAGCCATATAAGAGAACCCCTAGATCGCTGTGGGTCGGTCGAGATCATAATATACTACCAGCTGCTGCCCGCGGCTTCAGTAACCGGATAAAAAGTAGCCTATATAGTACATAATTTCAACACACATAGGTAGTATGTATAAGTATTCCAAGTTTCATCTAAATCCGTTCAGCCGCTTAGGCGTGATTGAGGCACCAATATACATCCGTAAGTACATCCTCACAAAATTCCGCATTTAAAGTACCTTTACTTAAATAAAATGTCTATACTTAGGTAGTTTATTATGATCTCGACTGACCCACAGCGAAGATAATCAATGAACCAACTATTCAGCTGATGATATTGAATACCTACTACGTGAAACCTGCACTTAAAATACTTAGTTCATTCCACACAACGGGATAGCCCACTTGATACAATTAAATGGATTTCCTTTTGCGTGTTCGCGTTACAGCGATGTGTGAACCACTTACATTTTATCATGATCCACTAATGAGACTTAGTTACGTGATAGTGAATTGAAAACAATACGATTTTACGCTTCAAGTGCTCGCACCATTATCCAATGGAAAGTGCAAACTTACAGACCGATTATTAAATATTTTTTAGTGTAGGTTCTCAAATTAAACTAATATGCTGATAGTTTGTGTCAGTGTATATCAGTTCCCACTCACTTCTGTAACGACTGAAAGGATTTGCTTGAAAATTAGAATAAGTACAGTAGCAGTAGGTACCTATTTGAAAAGGTTACTTTTTATTCTGTCCGAAGCTTCGCTCACATATTTCCTGCCAGGATAAAAATCAAGTCTCACTCAGCCACTTCTGCTCTACAAACTTCATTCAAAGGCACAATTGAATCGCCCACCTTGTATTTCTTTCAACTTGAAGAAATCGTCCTATTTACTAAGTACTAGATGACATTTGATGAAAGGTATAATGAAAGCAGCCTGCGTGCCCTAGCTGCACCAGTTACGTAGAGAGGCATTTTTTAGAGTCTTAAACAATAAACGAACACTAAAAACACAAAGTAAACAATATTCACACACTATGGCAGAAAAAAATAAGAAATGTTAGCACGGTTCACCATATCTATCTTAGGACTAAATTATCAGAAGTGGCTGCAAGTTTTCCTATGTTTGGGACATTAGCCCCAAACTAAGCAAAGCTTGTACTATGTGCACCAGATAGCTGATAGAATACTAATATACTTTTTTTTGTAAATACATACTTATAATAGGTACTACAACACATAGACCCGGAAGAAATATTTGCAGAACATAAAAACATTTCTCCCGTAGTGGGAATCGAACCCGCACCTCTTGCGTCTCAGCCGAGCACTCGTCCGTCACGCCACCGAGGTCGCGGTATCGCAACGGCAACAATGGCAAATAACTACTGAATTCCAAAAACGCTTAGGTTACATAGATTTAATAAAAAAAGTAATGATAAGTGTTTCATTTGCTGCTAAAATACTCATGTTACAATAAATTAAACTCTAACTTTTTAATCTCTCACTCTAACAACATGTAAATAAATTGTAGGTACCTAGTTATTGGGTATGTGAGAATATATCTAATGTAGATATATATAAATAATATAAGCAGTATATAAAATCGCAGGCACTTTTGAATTATGTACTTATAACTCAGATATATTATATTATATCAGGTCAGTATATAATATTATATAATATATATTATACTCGTTTGCTGACCTGAGCCCGTAGAGTCATGTCTTCTTGACATTTCCATGCCTTGCTCTGGGTCGTTTTGTAGAGCAGATCTATTCACTCGACGTGAAGATGCATCGATAGCAGAGACTTTTTCTAAAAATAAAAATACGCAATAGTACTTAGTTACGTTCAATTTTATTCATTTAGGCTCTATAAAATGCGCCTTAAAAAATGTGATCTTTGAATCTAGTTTTATATAAACTTGGTCGTTTACCTAGTGTAAGATGACCAGGAAAGGCCATGGCAAAAAATCTCTATGTAGTTTTCAGTATGTATTTGCAAAAGTTTGAACTATGTAACTTGAAACTGTACCTTATATTTAAACGTACACTCATGGGCCCTGTGGCGCAATGGATAACGCGTCTGACTACGGATCAGAAGATTCCAGGTTCGAATCCTGGCAGGGTCGCAGAATGTTTTTTTTTATTTTTTCATGAATATATAGTTTTGTTATAACATTTTTGAGAAAGGTTATTTTGGATTTCGCATAACATTATAAAAATAGGTAGGTACCTTTAACTAGAAGCGGTGTAATTTCAGTGTACATCTTGGGTTTGTTGACATAACAGCACCCACTTCTGACAAACCGACCAAGACTTCCGTTGAAAACCATTGCTGAAAATATTTATATTGTATTAGACATGTTGCTTTTCTAACAATTGAAATCGAAACAAAACATTTTGTAAAAATAATAATAAATTCAGATCCAAAAGGGGTTTTCTATACTGAGTAGGTAATTCCATGTATTGATTCCTAGAGGTTCGTTAAGTTTGCAGTAAAAAAAAACCCTTCCTTCCCAAAAGGTTAGGGAGGTGGAGGGAGGACGCATGCTCTGCTCTACCTTCGAAACAGTCGGGGAAATCTTTGTTAGAATGTACTTCGGGTTTTTTCTGAACAGTATAAAAAAATCTATAGCGCAAAACAAGTTTATGGTTTACTAAATACTTTTATATTATACTAGCTGTTGCCCGCGACTTCATACGCGTGTAGTACATTTTTTTGTTCTATAATCAATAGGTTTCGCAGCGCACGCCAAAAATTTTGGGTTTTCTACCTTGGGTTACAATATTGCAATTTTCTTACGGATCCCTATTTTTTTTTTTAAATATATAATAGCCTATGTAACGAAGTATGTTTGTATACTTTGGTATATTTGGTGTATTTGGTGGACGTGTATAATGATAGACAGTCTTCATGTTTGGATGCGTGTTTACTGGTCTGAGGTGCAATGAGTTGTCCTTTTCACAATGTATGGCAACTATATTATAAACTATGTTAAGTAACAAATATGCTGAGCTAAGCGCTCACACCACATCTATATTTTTGGGGGGAAATAATTTAATTACGACAATAATTAAATTATTTCATTATTACAATTTTCAGTTATTGTTATCTCACATCATATCTATATTTTTAGAATAAATTTGATTACATACACTTAGATTATTTCCAGAGAAATCAAATTAATAATCTCACAACATTAAATACACTGGAAATATGACATAATAAATGCTTAGATTTCATTTATATCTTTCTTGTTTCAAACTGAAATCAGTAGATGGGTTTTATTTCTAACGGATTACTTACATTAATACCTCCCTGGGATTTTTATCTTCAAATATAATCTACTACAATATCGATTTGTTTTTTTTTACATAAAAATGACTTTCATAATCCTAATCAAAAATAAAACTAACTTTCTAAACTTAATATAATTTCATTTCATTTCATTCATCTCTCATATAATTTTATCGTATGGTTAATTCTCTTATTTTTATACCTTACTTTTTCTTCTTATTCATTTTAGTATTTATTAACTTTATTTATTTATATTTTTATGTATATTTTCCCTTTCTCATAAAATAATAATAAGTATATTTTTCACTTAATCAACATTACTCTTTATAACTAACTTATCAAATTAAATACTCTATCAAGTCTTTTATCTTCACAATTGCAGGTTGATCAGGCCTGGGAGTGTCGATGTCAATAATCGTCATGTCACGAGTCGTTCTTACTTATTTTAACTAAAAAAATCCTATGTACATACATACATACATATTATCACGCCCGTATCCCTAACGGAGTGGGCAGAACCACAAGTAATCATAAGAAAACTTGTCCATCCTATGTATCTAACCTTTTGCTTATCTGGTGGTTTCTTTTCACCTTTTTCATGTTTATTATCTTTCATTTTCAATACAATTCTTTTATTTCCTCCTTTTAAACTTATTTTCTTATTTAGTTCAACGATATACGCATCATATTTTGTCATAAATGGTTTTTCTATGATTCCACTTTTTGCGCATTGTAGATTTCTAACTACATAAAACTTTTCTTGAAATATTACTCCATTAATTGCAATTTTTAAATCAATACTTCCCTCATACTCTAACTTTTTACCTACACATTTAATATTAATATTTTCTTTCTTTAACAGTTTCAATAACTCGGGTTTTCTTTTTATAAACTCATATTTTAACACATTCAAATTAGCTTTCTTGTCTATCAAAAAAAAATTGATGATTCCTTTCCTACAGTCTGCTATTATTCCCGTCGTACTCGAATTTCATTACATTACATTTCATTTGATGTAATATCTGCGCATTTAGGTAGTGATGTGCACTGATCACTCAGTATGTCATCATCGAGCGGCATTTTCATCGTTTCAATTTTCTAAAATCTTATTATTTTCCTATCTATAATCATACTTTACTCGTGATTTATTCGTAAAACTCTTTTTAGAATTATGATTTTGTTGCTCTACATAACTTTTACTATTTAAATTATACGAACTGTTTCTGATAATAAAACCTTTTCTATCCCTGTCCGATATTTCCATCATCATCAGTTCATCCGTTGCTACTTGTATGGCTTCGCGGAGACTTTTAAACTGCCTGCATGCCATGATAAGCCGCAAACGAGAATTCGTAAGACCATTTGAAAAACATTTAATAGCCATTTTTTCGTTCAAACTAAACAAAATTGTCCTACTTTCGCTCTGATTATGACCTAAATTATGTAAGAAATTCTGCTGAGCTAGTGTTGGTTCCACCAAAAGATGTTCTATTTCCGCACTAAATTCTTGGATATTCCTAAATCCTTGCTTACAACTTAATAATTTTCTTTGTAAACTCACAAAAGACCTTAGAGGCAAATAATCTTTTTCGCATTTAATAAATCTGTCACGTCATCATAATTTGGTTTTAAAAATAAAACTTACCAATATCTGATAATCTCGTTTTTAAAACAAACATTACTAACATTTTCTTGCCATTCTTATTTAACATCTCGCTATAGAATTCAATCCCATCTATTCTTCATAAAAAATAAATTCTTCATTGAATTATTTTATTTCTCTCTTCTTTATTCATTACTTCATATTTTCTTATTTCATAATAATGTTTTTCTTTCTTCTTTATTTTTATCTTTTTTTTCATATTATTCATTTTATTATTCTTACTTCGTAATATTTCATTCTTCTAGCTTCATAAAGTTATTTTTCCTTTATTTATTCTTCCATATTTCTTGAATTTCTTCGTTTCTTCTGTACATTTTTCCCTTCTATATTTTTGGGGAAAAAAATGATTTTTTTCTTACTTCTTTTTCTTCTAGATTCCATAGGGCTCTTTGGCTAGGGTCGCCATGTAATATTATGTATTTTAATAAATAAAGTTAATACTGGTCCCTGTTAATGTAGCTTTCTATTGGTGAAAGAGTTTTTGAAATCGGTCCAGTAGTTTCGGAGCTTATTCGTTACAAACAAACAAAAAAATCTTTCCTCTTTATAATATTAGTACGAAATGCTCTATATCGAAAAGATCGTACGCTTACTATCCGATTGTTCGATGTTCTTACCCAGAATATAAAAGGTGTACATGAGAACGAGTACCAGTGCCTCGTGCCAGTACACCTTGTCGTCCAGCAACGTGAGGATAAGCGCCACCACTGTCACAGCGTACATCATACAGTCGCGAGTCACCGACCACCAGTCGAGTTCTATAACCTGCATTCAAATACTTAATAAAGAAGATTAATTAACTTAATAAATAAGATTAAGATTATTACATACCTACATCACACCCACACAACCCTAACGGGGTGGGCAGAGCCACAAGTAACCATAAAAAAACTTGCCCAGCCAGTCCCAAGATGGATATGGTGAACCATGGTGACGGTGATCAGATGGTCCATCATGTTGGCGAGGATACTATCCCTTAGTCGGATCCATCCCTAAGATGCTCGGGAAGAGAAGCAGCTGGACGCATTCTGTTTTCTTTTTCTTACTTCAGTCCAACAGAGATGTGATTAGAGAAGTAATTATTATTATATACCTCAGCGATTGACAGGAAGGTAGGGCATTCCACAGCTAGATGCATAGACGGTACAGTCTAATCTAAACCGTGGGTCGAGATGGACAAACTAGCTCAAGAGCGTAATGGGTGGCATCGAGACCTATGCCCAGCGGTAGGTAAAGTCGGCTGGGGATGATGATGATTCACTGTCATGCTTGGACTGAACGTTAAGTACCTACCAAGACAACTCGATAGTTCATAGAAGTTGTTAATATGTTTTTTTGTAGCTCAAACAAAAATAAATAAAACAGGCCAAGTGCGAGTCGAATTCGCACCCGAGGGTTCCGTACCATCGTACCTACATAAAAAATGTTTCTTGTACAGGGCCCCCTTTTATTTTATTTTTATCATTAGTTGTTATACCGGCAACAGAAATACACGCTGAAAATTAAAACTCTACATAATGTGATGCCTGAGATACAGACGGATAGCCCGCTAACAGACGGACGGCCGGACGGACAGCGGAGGTTTAGTAATAGGGTGCCGTTGGCACCCTTCGGGTACGGAACCCTAAATAACGAAAGAAACATCTATGTTTGTACTGTGTAGGACAACTTTTTGATCATTGTCACGCAGTAGAAGAATAGCAGATTTGGCTGGCGTCGCCTCTTTTTTCTCACTTAGCATGTAGCCGATTGTATGAACAAGTAAATGCATACAAAAAATATATAAAAGATAATAAACCCCAAATACAACCTTTAATAAAACCGTGCTTTGGAGGGCACGTTTAACAGTCGGCCCCGGCTTTTAAGTGGTTAAGCCAAGACGTAGGCCTTTATGCGGCCTAAAAACTCCGTCCCTACGAGTAGTTGGCCACAAGCTCATACGAACATACATACCTCAAATATTATAGGAGGTACATACAAAGTTACTTTCAACTGGAAATACCTAACTAAGAACGAATATCTTGACCAATGCGATCTGTCTAAACGAAAGGAGTAATACTACTAACTCTGTTGGCGAAGAGAGCGCAGCAAGCCGGCACCGCCAGCACGTTGAAGACGGCAGAGCCCACCACGGCGCCGACGCCGAGGTCGCCTTCCGTCACGAACGTGCCCACGCAGTTGATGAATAACTCCGGGCTGGAACTGGCCGCCGCCATGAATGTGGCTCCAGCAATATCAGATTCCATGTTCAGCCCTGGGGAATGGTGATCGTTGATCTTATTTCCATTGCTAGCATGCGTTAAGAACATGAAGAGTCAATGGACGTCGTAATCATGGTTTATAGTAGATATAGATTAATGTGTTGCTGTGGGTACATATTGATTAAGCTACCTATGTTTTGAGTGATTGAAAAAACTTTGGAAGTTATGGTCTATACCAGACACAATTTTCGAGTTACCGGTCTGTAGCAAAAGAGACAAAACAATGTTATTTTGTTGTGTAGGCACTTAATTCTAGTTAGAAGGTGCTGGTAGTACCTATCTTGGTACTGTGAGCTTCAAGAGGCTTTAAGACACAGCCTATACATAGTAGAGTGGTTTTGATAGAATAGAGAACTTACGATCGCAAATTATTTCGATGGCTGGCACAAAGTACTGCTCACAGACTGTTCCTAGTAATAGGAAGCAGTATATTGCTAATATACAGTGTATTATGATGTATCCCTGTAAAACAAAATTGCTTTTTTGAATTGAGAAACCTTCTATTCTCCTTCCTTTGCGGCTGAGGAAGATGTGATGTCTGGTACTTATTGATTCATAAGAAGGAACAGAAAATAGTAGAAATTATCAACCGAGCAAACAAAGTTAGCTCAAGCGAAATTAGACAGAATCGACTGTCTAGGTAAATCGGTAGATGTAATTTCACTTGTAAAAATGTCTGTTTTTCGAAACCATTTAAACAGCTGTTTCTGAAACTTAAAAGAGTCCTATGTTGTGTCTAACACTACAACTTACATGCTGCCTTTGAAAACGCGTGAGTCCATCTGGAGGGAACACGAGAATTGCAGCAGGAGTGCAGTTTCTGTATTCCTTTTCCACAATTGCCAACAAGTGACGTCCAGTAAACCCATCTGTTAAGATATGAGTTCAATGAGAATAACTCTAATGTTTAAGTACTAAAATCAGTAGGCACTTTTATATTTGAATCTCGAATCTTGAAATACCAATAATAGAGATAGTAAAAATACTTACATAATGACAGTAAGAAAGCCTCTTATTATTTATGATTAAAGCATTATTGCAAGCTTTTTATCATCATTTTAAAGTTTTATATCAAAAATTGAGAAGGCTTCGCAAAAATTGTCGTTGGTATTAAAAGTTGGTCCGCAGTCGCAGTTCCGTTCTGTTGCGGTCCCAAGCTTAAAAGCTTTGTGCCTAGATGTTGGTCATGGTCCATTCCTGTTCTAATAGATACATTTATCAACTTACCCATGTCATAGGTATCTTGGTGAGAGGCGACATTGTCACTGGCATGACCACCACCCGTCACTAACAAGTAAACAGACGGTATTGCAAAGAAAAGTACCACTCTCACATATACTGCCAATCTATATTTGCACGAATCACGACTAGTCCTTATCAACATATTGTTTGCCATTAGAATACAAAAATATAATTAGGTTGACTAGATATTTGAGAAATACAATAATGCAAGTTTTTGCGAACGAAAGTTAATATCAAATGAAGAAATCAAATATCTTGCTGAATGCACAGCACAATAGCATTAGCACGGAAAAATCCAAAGAGGAGGCATAAATAAGCATAAACTTGCTTTGTGCTTGGAGGATTGAAAGCCACTGCAGCAGAGGATCCCCTTAGACGGTCCAAGAAATTACATTTTATCTTTTAATTATTATTATTACTTCAGTATCGCAAACACTCCTATCGACGTTATCGGTTGGAAGGTAAATATTGTTGACGCTTTTGAAGGTAGCTTAAGATAGATAACGCATACCTAACTCATTCTAAATTACATTGTATTAGATGTTGAATATTGTGTAGTTTACAATGCACTTATCGAGATACCATCATAATGTTGCATTTGATCACGATAAGATCTATAATAGGAGAGTGTAATTTTATTACTATCTAAGAGCAGATAGACACGTTCATTTCCTTAACAATCTTAAAATAGTAAGTATTTGTATACACGGAAGTGACTTACTGTATAGATTTCATACACAACTGCTACGCTGCGAGCAATGGTGGTCTAGTTGGTAGTGACCCTGCCTTCCGATCCTAAGGATGTAGGTTCAAATCCGGTCGTGTACCAATGAATATTTCTGTGCGAAAAATTTATGTGAGCTATACCAGTACTCTCAAACGGTGAAGGAATGATTGTAAAGGGTTCATTTTACAAATAAATAGCCAAGCATGGTTTCTTGCCTGTATCTTCCCCGCTTGTCCAAGTGATCCCCGTGATTTTATGGAATAAAAAAAAAATACTTTGACTTTGACTATGTGAACCCACTCCGCTTCGATTGTCGTCCTCAGTGTACACTTTCGCTGTTGCTGGGATATGCGATGGAGAGAAGAGAAACGACGATCTTTCACGGTCAAATTCAGGTCCGAATTGAACAGTCGTTCGTGAAAGCTTTTCGAATCGATCGCCAGCAATATACGTATTGTGTAGTAGGCACTCATTCCTAACTTATTAGGTAACATTGAAAGATACGCGACGACGTCAGACGATTACTCAAACAACGTCACCTATTAGCAGAGACTAGCAGAGACAACCTATTTTGTGCCTTTGATTATATACCTGTCTTGTGCCTACTGAGCTTATTATTATTATGTGTGTGTGTATGTTATGTAAACAAATATAAAATAACTCATTGTTTCCTTCATTTTGTACTTACATATTCAGTTTAAAGGAACAGTAAATCATTATGAAAAAAATATTTTTAGTACCTACCTACATAATATAGTAGTTTAGTCGATCCCTTGCTTTCAATTTTTTTTCTGGTAAATAGCCGACACCATAAGTTTGAGCACTCCTGATGTAGGGTGTGGTCAAACGAAAACAAATTTCGAATAAAAAACTACTCACAAATTGGTGCACAAAGAATGCAATGAATTTGAATGCTATAAAGTGCTTTTAATTAGTTTTTTTCATTAACCTATATCATCCCACTGCTAGGCAAAGGTCTCCCCCAAACTCCGAATTTAGTTAGATTTACTAGGACTAAAACGGAGCTAATTATTTCAAATTACATGATTAACTATGACGTCTTGGCCCCAGTTCAGATAAAGGATTTAGGGGTACCTACCGGTGGATAGCAAGCTCCGTTATGACGCTCATAGCGACTTTATAATTGTAATCACAATAGCCTCGCCTCGAAAAAGTATCACAATAGCCTCGCTTTAAGTTCTTGAGTAAATGTCGAAACTTCAAAAAGTCCAAGATTAGAACAATGCTTTATTACTCGCTAGTCGGAAAGAAGCCTTTTCAAGTGTTGGCATTGCTGAACTTTAAATAATTTTATGACGTACCTACCAACTGTTATATAAAACCAGTCAAGTGTGAATCGAATTTCACGTTATCGTACACGTGCCTAAATAATTTTATTGTATGGAACTTTTATTTTTTGCCTGCGACTTCGTACGCGTTAGATTACTTTTATAGGTATCGCACCGCCCGCCCTTTAAAACGTTCCAATACAAACTTTAATTGGTACCCCATTTCACCTCTTTTAAGGGTTGTTTTGAAAAATTCTCAACCATCTAGTCCATTTATTTTGCATTTATAGTGTCCAAACCAAGTTTCAAGCCAATCGCACCGCCCTTTAAAAAGTTCCAATACAAAATTTGGCACCCCATTTCACCCTTTTTTAAGGGTTGTTTTAAAAAATCCTGAAACACGTACCCATTTATTTTGCACTTACAGTATCCGCACCGAGTTTCAAGCAACTCGCACGACGCGTTTAAAAGTTCCATACAAACGTTTTCACCTTTTCACCCCTGTAACTTATTACAGGGGTGAAAAGAAGGTGAAAACGTTTGTATTGAATTAGTTAGCAATTAGTTGAATTTCGAAAAATCCTGCCTTAGTGGGTGGTTTTGCTATAAAAGGAAGCTACCTGCCAAATTTCAGCTTTCAAGTCAGGTGAAGCTCTTATAAAGGTATAGATTTCTGTCTCTATCAAAATATATTTCTCTATCTAATTTAAATTACACCTACTATTACTATTACATTAGCAACGGAGCCTAGACTAAAACCCTTTTTTTCTAGGGTGCCTGTTTACAATTCAACTATCTCTGTAATCTGTAATATCTAGGCACATAGCGTATCTACCTGTATCTGTGTAGTGGGTGTAATGTGGATGGTGTTCAATACCATCAAAATATTGAACACAGCCTTTTCCCTTAATAGGGGTGTGGCGGTGGGGTATTTGAGTACCTACTCCTACAACTTGACAACACAGTACTTTTCCATCCTTATTCCTTACTTGCTACACAATATTAAATAATATTTTTATAAGATCCCAATAAAATTGTAAGGGATAAAATAGGACCATAACTATTACTTATCTATGTACCTATTTACGAATCATTTTATACAAAACTATTTCCTATTGGCCGTCCTGAACAACATGTTTATCGGTATCATGCATGACTGTGTCTAATCCTATTTCAGGGATATCGATTAAAAAATATTCCATGAGATATATCAATCTAAGATTATCCACTTGAGCGGAATAGTAGGTAACTTTCCACTGTTGATGTTTACGTGGCGTAAACTGGTGTAGGCACACAGGTAGGTTTATCAAAAATAAATAGATGTATGTAATCTATTGATGTAGCGACTTGCTTCCACGCGTGACTTTGCCCGGGCAAGTTAAATTTACCTCGAATATAGTGTTCCTAATCGGAAATTGACCGAAAAAATATGCCGTTTTTTATACCAATACTTGACATAGTAATAAATACTTCATCTCTTGTTATTTTGTAAAAATATCTTTCGGAGAAACTAAGTATGCACCGATCATAATAATTAGAAATAAAATAGGTCAAGTGTGAGTTAAATTTGCACACGAAGGGTTCCGTACTTGGACGAATCGTCCAAGGTTCCGTACCATCAGAAAACTTCTGATTTAAAGTCCTAAGATGGATATAGTGAACAATGGTGACAGGTGATCAGCTTATCGCCTATATAGGTGGTCCAACATCCCTTAGTCGACTTTTACGACATGCTCGGGGAGAGAAGCAGGTTGACGCATTCTATTCTATTTTTCTTTACTTCCAGTCCAGCAGAGAAGTAATACGTATGACGCATGTAAACAATTTTATAAGGGCTCGTACAGTTGCTGTAAGTAGTACATGGTTCAACCCTCAACTATGATTAATATCATTCATTACAATAACAACGAACTTATGAACACTATGATAAATGAATTAGCTATCGCCCGCAGCTTCTGCCGATGCTACTCGTATCCAACTTTATTGTAAAAAATCAGTAAGTAGGATACTAATATTATAAACGCGAAAGTTTGTGTGTGAATGTTTGTTACCACTAACCGATTTTGATGAAATTTAGAATGTAGATAGTTTAGGTTTGAAATAAAACATAGGCTAATCTAATTTTATTAAATCAACCAGTAAGGGGATATCATAGGGTCGTAAGGTTACTATGAAAAATATTCCTTGGTTCGATTTGTTCAAAACTCGGCACAAAAAACTTTTAGATAAATAGTAGTAGTGTTCGGAAAAATAAAAAACACGTGTTTTATACACGTGTTTTTTATTTTTCCGAACACGTGTTTTTTATTTTGCACATTACCCTATGGGGTTATGTGCAAAGGAAATCTAAAATTTGTATGGAAACTTTTTAACGAGCGGTGCAATTTACTTAAAACTTTGTCTGGTTTAAAGTCCAAAATAAATGGACATGTGTTTCAGAGTTTTTAAATTAACCCTCAAGGTAAACTAGTTGTATCCGTATATAAGAGTTTATTAAAACAACTTCTTTAAAAAGTCATCATGGCTTTTAGGCAGGCAAGGTACCTATTACCTGCCTAAAAGTCAAGTACTGACCGTCAGAACGAAAGAATTTAAAATGAGGTAATTTTAAAGAAAAAGAGCGAGTCTGTCTATATCATGTTATGTTACAAAACATTGCAGTTGATCAAATATTGGTGCTGCCGTGCTCATCGTCGCCTTAATTATTGACCTTCAAATGCTCTCAGTGCAACTTCCAATGTGGTTTGTGCTTTGTGCTCTTGGACGAATATTCGTCCAAGTTTGTGCTTCGACAGTGATATTTATACTGCAAGGTAATAATGATAGGTATAATTCCAAATATAATACACCAAAATTCCAACATCTTAAAAAAGTCCGACAGACATCCGCAGAGGCCCAAAAAATTCCAAAAACTGACCAAAAAACGGCGCCGGCGCCGGTGCTGCTCGCTATTGACTGTTCATTTTCTCTCTCTCTCTCATTTTCTTAGTGGAAATGCAAACTTTTTTATTAAAAAGGAGTCCGTTCCTCTAGCCATTTCCCGCTCATTACTCTTCCACGGTACCCGCTTTTACTTCAACACCTAAAAACATTATTTCATCCAATATTGCGTCATATTATAGACCATGAAAATAATAAAAATCAATAGAAAATGCAAAAAATCAACGATATTTATCTTAATATTTAGCGTAGGCAACAAAACACATCCAAAAAATTTAATGTCGCTCCGAGTCCTTAACTCAAAGTGCTAATTTTTTCATTCATCAGGGAATAGCTTATGCTGTTGCCTCAATTGTGATAGATCAGATACCTACTATTCAGAATGGTAGTTAGGTAAACCTTGTACTTATCTGCTGCGGCTTTTTGCGATATTCTCGTCGATTTAACTTCTACAACAGCCTTTTTGCAATCGTTTTCACTGTAATTTTTATATTTTCGCTCTCAATTAATCTCAATTACTAATAAAATCCTTTGTCGTGACTGACTGACCTATGATCTATCATAGGTCAGTCAGTCACGTGTGTTGTCTACAACGCAGAGCCTAAACCGTTGGTCCTAGAGGGTTGAAATTTGGAGGGAAATATCTAGCTTATAGCACGTAAACGTACACTAAGAAAGGATTTTTGAAAATTCTACCCCTAAGAGAGTGAAATGGAGTAAAAACGTTTGTATGAATAATCATATTCCTTGAACTTTCAAATTTTAAACTTAGCGTAGACATTCTTAAATATATTTGGTTAAAATCTGTGATAAAATATTTTCAAAACTACCCCTGTTGCAGGGTGCAGGGGGTGTTAAAGTTTTTATGGGAACTTTAAATTCGTGGGTCAGTTGCATTCCTTATAGCGTAGATCTACAGTAAGAAAGGATTTATGGAAATTCTACCCGTAAGGGGGTAAAACGGGGTAAAAACGTTTTTGTGAAAAATCGTATTCCTTGAACATCCAAACTTGAAACTTAGCATAAATACTCTTCAATACATCTAAAAGTCTATGGTAAAATATTTTCAAAACTATCCCCAAAACCGGGTGTAGGAGTTGTTAAAGATGTATGGGAACTTTTTAACGGATGCTCCGATTTGCTTGAAACTTGATTAGGATCCTTTCAATACAAAATGCTAACGAATTTAGAGGTTTGACAAAGAAGTGCAACGTGTGTGTCAGTCAAGGCTGTTCAAACACGAAGAATCTACTCTACGCGAGTGATACCGCGGGCGTTCCACTAGTTTCTAATATTGTTTCTTGTTGTTGCTATCTAAAATTCATAATTTCAGATTAATCTAGAACATTTTTTTTATCCTACTAATATTATAAATGCGAAAGTTTGTGAGGATGTAAGGATGTGTGGATGTGACGATGTATGTTTGTGCCTCAATCACGCCGTAGCGGCTGAACGGATTTGAATGAAACTTGGAATATACATTGTATGTGTGCTGGAATAACATATAGGCTACTTTTTGTCCGGATATCACGCGAGCGAAGCCGCGGGCGAAAGCTAGTGTAATGTAAATAAAAGACGTCGTCTAACCTAAAAATTACTCATGTAAGCCGCAATGTCAAAGTAGCCCAGTTACGGTAGGGACTCGGGTAGGGATTAGGTAGTAGAATAGGTTTTTTAATCTTTGGCTGGTGTAGTTTTTGATATCAACTTATCAATAATTTTTTACAGTCATCCTTTGTGACTGAAAACGCTTTGCATCAACTGGACTGGTATGACAGGGTATGGCTCAGATAAATGTCAATGTCTTATAAATTTATGAGTGCGACATAGATTTAATGACATCACAACAAATCCAGTTTTCATTATTTTCTTGATAAATACGTTAACTCTTGCAATACATACGAGTTTGGTAAAGTAGGTCAGTAGACATGTGATGCTTTGGCGTCGAAACCAATCAAGTTCCTAAAGGTATATAATTTTCCGAGAGATTTTTTTAGGATAATTTAAAAACAAATGCCTTCTTATCTTACGGGACTAAAAAGTTATTGGTTCAAAGGTCTATCATGCATGAGCCACTTAGAATATTTATTTACCGAGTACATTTCGTACTTAATGAATTGTAATTGTATGAGTCGCGTGCCTCGCACCACTGCGCGGCATGAAGGGCTTGTAAATTGACACTTGACCCCACGGATTATACAAATCAGAGCTCTCGGGATCTCTTTCAATTAGGCGGATAAACTACTTCACTACTTGTGTCAGAGCAGGCAATTTTTGCAGCAACTTTCTGGGATGATATTTTATACAATACTTAATGAAGGAGCACTGGTGGTCTAGTTGGTAGTGACCCTAAGGTCGTGGGTTCAAATCCAGGCGTGTACCAATGGATTTTTCTGTGCGAAAGAATTATGTGTGCTATACCAGTACTCTCAAACGGTGAGAGAAAACATCCTGAGGAAACCGGTGGCTTATTTAGCTCCGCATGTATTGACCATGTCTTTCCTGTGGACAAGCTGAGAGGTTGGAATAGGTGCTGGGCAAGCCTACTCCATCTGAATTCGTCTTGGGCACTACAGCGTCCCGTTTGTGAAGGTAAAAGATACCTCCTGACGCTGTATAAATCATCTGCTATAGATGGTTAAAGGCCTTAGTATAATGAAGGAGACTTGTTTTGATGCTAGTTGGATACCGCATCAACCATTCTAGAGGAAAATGCGGGTTCGAATTCAACAGTTTGAATAATTTATATTGTCATCGATATTCGCATATAAATGTGTGTTGATACCAAACATGTGAAAAACATGTTTATTTCAAAATGTCTAGTGATTTGGAAGGAGCGAGTGGAATTAGGTGGGCCGCGGGCGGAGTGGACGAGTACCGGACAGCGAGAAGCCGCGCCCGCCGGGATCACTCTTACTCTGCGCCCGAGCGCTGAACGACGTGAGCTACAATAGCCGAATAAATAATTGACTCGGCTCTTTTGACGAATTCTCCGGCGGGTCTATTATGGTCGCTTGAGCGCGAGTGCTGGCATTCGAACGCTAGCGGTGACGTCCTTGGTCTCTTGCGTCGCGCTGCTCCAACGACGAGATGAACACCTCCGACCGAGGTATGATGTCTCAGGCGTCAAAGGCTCGTCCCGACTGTCGATTCTATCTAGTTTTTAAGAGGTCCTGCGGTCGAATGGAGTCTGGCTGAGTGTGCGCGTACCTACGCAACAAGGTTACACAGAAAGAGGTCGGAAGTGCGTCCAATTCTCGGTATTCAGCCAGGTCACTCACTACTGCAAATGAATCAAATGGAGCCGCGGAGGTGATTGTATGAGTATCTGAGTGCCGGTTATTGATAGTGAATGAAGTGTCCCGCGGAGACTCGCCGCGGCCGCCGCCTGCCGCTACCGCCGGCTCAGCCACTTGTAAGTAATGAGCTGAAACATCATGGATCCACTTAATACAACAGGTATGTTCCTATTTGGTCCTTTACTAAATTTTTATGCTACATAAAATATCCTATAGGATTTTTTCTATTTTGTGTATTGTTTAGCAACTATTTACATACCTACTTACAGATCACATTGTCGAAGTTGACAAAATACGGGTGTGGTTGTTGATGCCTCTCTGATGTCCATTATGGGCTGACTATAAATGAATTAGTGCAGATTATAGTACATAATGACTGCTGTATTACCGTACTTACAGACCGCACCTTATTGGAACAAACCTTCCTACGTACCACTGACCTGCCACAATAACTTACATGCATAAATGTTAGTAACTGATTTTTAAATATATTAGGACGTCAGGCAGGCGGCCGGTCATAAAACACCTTATCCAAAACTCTAGGATCATGCTGTGCCGACCCCACATAGAGTGGAATAAGGGCAGGAAAATGATGATGATGATGGGTCAAGTTGAAATTTTGAAATAAACTAGTACTTACAATAAAAGTCAAAGTATTATTCTATAAGTATTACATACCAGCAACTAGGAAAAAAGACCTTCAAGATTGTAATTAATTGGTGATCGATCTCTAATCGATTATGCCAAAGTGAACTCTATTGTGATTTCACTAATTGTGAACAACTTCAACCCGCACGGGAATCTATTTAAAGCTACACTTGACAAAAATACCAAGTCAATGATAATTGCCTATTTGCATATCAGGACTATTGCATATCTGCTTCGGTACGTAGCTCATTGTATGACGAATCATGAGCTCTCCTTTTCTCTGGCAGTCACGCCACGTGATGCTCATGATTGTGAGTGGATATCGGACAGCCGGCGAAGATCAGATTAAGTAAATTTACCATTACATCCATTTGCAGTGATTTAGGCCGACGTTCCTAAAGTTAGAAGGGGGAGGCATGAGCACTCAGCGCCTCATCCGGTCGGTCCTCGCGCAAATTGTCAATTGGCCGTCGTCGACTCAGGGCTGTGGCCGCGCAAGGTTGAACCCGCGTCTTCACGTGACCTACCAGTGCCATTGCCCAAAATCATAGCTCACCCACACCTATCAATTTGCTAAAACTCACCGATAATGATATGAATACAAAACGCTTAAAATCAATCCGAATCACGACAGAGTATTCGTTCTCCGAAAGGACTATGTGGCGTGAGGGAGTGAGGCGGATCGAAAGACGACTTATGCGACGTTAATGTGGACATCCTGCCCTCTTTGATCTGTCAATTTCCTTGATAGTGCACTCGATGATGTGCGAGTGTCTCAAGTCTCAATGAGAAGAGACACGCACAATTTGGCGTACCTTCATTGGTGTACATGAAGAGATGAGCCAGATGAGTGTCTGTGCGACATTGGCTCTGACACGTCGTATTTCTGAAATCACTTAATTCAGTTAAAAAGTTAGTGCTGCGGTCATTTGAGACAATTTACCCACGATTGGCTTGTTGATTTTGCTATTTGCTGGAGTGGAACAACGCAGGAAGCATCTCGTGGAATCAACGACATGCCGTTTCTTGTCAACAGTATGTAGCACATAACAAATTTGTTAAAACATGTTTCGGATAGGGTTTTATTGAAAATAATTTATTCAGTTCCATAACTAGCTTTTGATCTATTATTTTGTAAAAATAATAATAATCACTTATACGTACATTGTACAGAATTATACATGAAATTGAAAACACTCCACAAATCAATATGGATGGTTTAGTATCCGTACGTAATAGGTTCGTTTTATATAGGAATATTTGAAATTGAAATAAAAACAATAATTGATTTAATAATTTTAAACGATGCAGACAACGTTAATGTGTTCAACTAAATTCAAAATGACCATTTTCTTTGAAATCGAATAAATAGGTATTTACCTTTACGAATTATTAACTTGATACTTTATTTTTATTGTCTGTTTTTTTAAATAATTATCACATGGTTGATTTATTTTAGTTATTTTTGTGTCATAAATATTCTCAAGTAACCATAGAAACACCGTCGAAGTTTGTCGACTCAATTCAAACTCACCTATAGCCAAAAAAAAGAACTGAACTGAACTGAAATTCACCTGTATATTTACTTATACTTTATAACATTGCAGTGTCACCAAATAGCTATTTAACAATTTCTTAACTTTAAAAAGAAAAGCAAAATTGAGAGGGTGAAATTTATGATGACATAATATAAGTAATGAAACTCAACTCCAAGCGGAAGTTTGTGTAGACGAACAAAGACGCGGGGCGTTCCACTAGTGCTCTTATATAACTACTTCGTAAATGATTAAAGTGTCTGTGGTTTTCAGCATAATGTAGTGAGAGCACTACGGTGGTCTAGTGGTAGCCTTCCGATCTTAAGGGTTCGAATCCGATCTTGTACGAATATTTTTTTTTTCCGAAAAAATTATATGCAATATACCAGTACTCTCAAACGGTGAAGGAAAACCTAAAAAGTTCAGTTTCGTGCCAATTGCACGAAAGAAACCTTTGAGGCGCACTTTAAATCCTTTCACCACACTGGTTCTAAAGAACTAGTGACACGACTATATGTAACCCAAGTCAGTCCACTTCCTACGAATTTACAGGGATGAAGGGCGAGATAAGCGGGGGATCGCGCGGAGAGCGGGAGGCAGGCACGTTTTTGGCGAATACTCAGTCTGCTTGTCACCCGACCACGACAAGCGTTCACACGTGTTGTTAGTCTCACTCCTCAGAACAATTCTTCCAAGTCTCACTCGCTCTGAGTAAAATACACGCGTTAAAAAAAATCTCGAGATGAGTCGAGCTATTTTTGGACACAAACTTAGCAGTCAATGCAAGCAAATGACATTAAATGTCTACGAATATTTAAAGAAAAAAAAATAGTCCCTGGCTTGGCTGAATATCAGGGGGATATTAATTTGAACAAAACAATTTATTATTAATTTACAAGACTATTCTGATGACAGAAGTTTTGAAAGCCCAGAATCCAGTGCAAGTGACATGGATATTAGCAACTAATCTATTTCTATCTAATTTATACTAATTTTATAAACGGGAAACCTTTGTTTGTTTGTATGTTATGGATAATATCTAAAACTACTAATTTAAAAAGAAATTCACTGGTAGAAAGCTACAGGCAGATTGCTATAGGCAGTATCTTATGCGAGTACCTCGCGGGCAAAAAACGAGGGTTGAATTTTAATGCACCTAAAAGTGTCTACTTCACACGAGAGAAATCGCGGGGTTCGGCTAGTAATAGATAATTTGTATAAATGTAAATTTCGAATGGAGCGGTCTTATTTAAATGGTTTACCTATAGTACAAGTAGTAGCATAATGTATGCATGTTGTACGACATCCCAATGGACGCCCCGATAACACAAGCTTTTATCGTGCTTTACTTTTTATGATATATTTAGCATATTAAGTTCTCACCTGTGACTTGGTTCCACAAGCCCGTAAACAAGTGGTAATCAATTCTAAGTCGATTGGCAATTATCAAAGTAGTCCGCGTTGTGTTGATTATTTTGCATTTTTGAAAGAGACATATCTCATTACTCCTCTTCCCCAAGTGTATTGGTTTATCTCCGATACACTGTAATTTTGCGTTAGGCCTTTGTTTAGATAATTTAGTAAGAGTTAAGGACTTTTAACTTAAACTATTTACTTACTAACTAAAAACAAGATTTTTATCCTTTGTTCATTTTTGTGGCTAACATGACAATAATGTGCTAAAATACGAATATTACTAAAACCTAGTTCTTCAGCTAAGGAAACATAATATATTTCAAGTCTTCAAGGTATCAACTACACGGGGTTAATTAAAGATCAGGACCTATGTCTCTACAAATAAGAATCGATCAATTTCATTGCTACGTGATTAGCTTCGATATGGCATAATTATGTAATGGGATTTTTGTTTTTCTAATCCTTATAATATTATAAACGCTAAAAGTTTGTATGTATGAATGTTTGTTACTCTTTCACGCCTAAACGTTTAAACGGATTTGAATTAAACTTGGAATATACGTAGTACTGGATTAACATATAGGCAATTTTTTTGCCGGATACCATACGAGTGAAGCCGCGGGCGGCAGCTAGTAAGTGATAAATAAATAAATATTCGAGGACATTTCAAACAGCGCTCTCTAGCCCCAAACTAAGCAAAGCTTATACTATGAGTACCAGATGGTTGATAAATAATAACAATAGTAATAAATAACACCCAACAGTCACATACATAGTCCTGACCCCACACTAGGATTCCCTGTGTCGTGGGTATCAGAAACTACGAGTACCATGGTACCACAACACCCAGACCCGGAAGAAATATTTACAGATCATGCAAACATTTCTTCCGCAGCGGGAATCGAACCCGCGCCTCTTGCGTCTCCGCCGAGCAATCACCCGCCACGCCACCGAGGCCGGCGATAGAATACTGATAGAATCGAGAGCACTGGTGGTCTAGTGGTAGCGGCCCCGTCTTCCGATTCTAAGGTCGTGGGCTCAAATCCAGTCATGCACCAATGAGTTTTTTGTTAATTCTGTTGTATTTATTAAGTTAAATAGAAATAATACAGTCGAATTGACAAACCCCCCTTTTTATTGTATAAAAACAATCTTAATGAGCTTAATTAAGATTGCCATATAATATTTTTCGAATTTATCACATTACCCGGCAGATGATTACTTTTTTCAATACAATCACCTGTTTATAGGCGAGTATTAAGTACCTACCTATGCTGTTGCATAGTACTAGAATTATGATTCGACCAACTTACTGTTGATGAGGCTAACTGACACTAAACTTGTCTTGAGAACGGAAGGTTAGTTATGTAACCGACCAATATGATAGTCCTGAACGAAGTTGATTTGCTGTTCTGATGTCTTGGACCTTTTCCTAAGATCGCCTGTTATAGAAAAGACACGTTAATACAGTTGGCATCCGTTTTTGATTTGTTTCTTGGTTTCACTGTACGCTTATAATAAATTATTATCGCACAATATTATTATTATTTCGTGCACGAAAGGTGCCTTTGAGATGCACTTTAAATCATTTCACTACATTCGTTAAGAACTTGTGACACGAGTAGTAATAGTAGGTAACCTGATTTATGTCCTAATTTTATTTAAGTTTAATTTTCTTTATTTGGCCCAAAATAAACTTTTTTTACTTTACTTTAGTAGTGGTAACGCTCGCTCGACTTATTAATTTTATTAACTAGTTAAACCAACAGTCATATACATACCTACAATTGATCTGATCCTATACTAGGAGTCAGTCGTAGGTACCTATCAGAAATTACGAGTACATTGGTACCTACCACAATTATAGCCGGGCCGCATTGATACTTTTTATCTAAGTTTACAATAAATTCCAATATGTAGGAATAATACATATGCGAAAAGTGAATGTATGTGAACAAAAACAATTTAACGTGACACCTTGATACTCAAGCCGTTCTCTGGTACAAATGATTTCAACGCGCAACAATTTTTCATAACTACTGAAATTATTTCTTGATCTTTTAAATAACTATAGTTCACATAACCATCTTGGGACTTTGGATGAGGAGTGGCTGCAAGTTTCCATACCCCATTATGGGATATGGGCGTGATAATACATATGTTTGTAAAAGAACTTTTTAGATTTGTACGGCGTGCTGGTTTTTTTTTTGGTTTCTTCACGATGTTTTCCTTATATAGTAGTCCGTTATATAGTACTATTGTGCGCACAAAAAGTCCATTCGAACTCAACAACATCCAAATCCAAGATTTTAGGGTCTTCTCTTAGAGATAGTGGCACGAATAGAAGAAGGATCAGAAGGCAGAGTGACTCTCACTAAAACATCTCTCATTAGACCACCAGTGCTCTCACTGGATCTGTAATTTTGGACTAAGTTGCTGGTATCTGCCAAGATGGCCATGCTTGGTGCTCCGGGAAATAATTTTAGTGATTACTAAATTATTTATGTTAGAATTGCCGCAGCTCGTTTGGTGATAGTTGATGGTTTTATACTGATTTTCTTCTAGACGCTTTGATGCGCAACTGCACGCCGCCCGCGATCGATGACTTCCCGGCGGGTTTCTTCACGGAGCTCCAGCGGCAACACGGTGCCATTGTCATCCATGCTTTCATCTCGCTGTACCTCTTCGTGGCGTTGGCTGTCGTCTGCGACAAGTTCTTCGTGCCAGCCGTCGACAGGATATGCCACGGTTAGTGCCAATCCGATAATAGAGCTGCAATTGATGCCAAGGTAGGTACTATTTGCACTTTGTTAGGGTTCCCTATCCGACTAGTTGCCAACTGTACCCTATTACGAGTACTTAGCCTCCGGCTGTCAGTGGGCTGTATCTTGTGATGTGTGCATGTACTTGTGTAGATCTTCGCCGGTAATTTTATAACATATCTTTATATCTCACTAGGATGAATTAAAATTGTACTTGCTGAACAGACGTAGTGAAACATGGAATATACCTAATGCATTTTTGAAAGATTTACCTTCGTAGCAAGTGCTGCGAAGTGCTACGAGAAAAAATATAACTTAGATAGATAGATAGATTAACTCTTTTTTATGTATAACAATACAACGATAAGAAAAAAAAAGAAAAAACTTGGGTACTAAAAAAATAAAAACAGATATACATGAACAGCGGTCTTATTGCTAAGAGCAATTTCTTCCAGACAACCTTGGGATGGAGAGGATAGAAAGGAAGAATGGACGATGGTGTTATCATCGCTAAATAGATAAATATAATAGTTATGTACCTAAATTAATGTACCTACTACTGAAAGAGAAAATGGACTAACTACTGAATCTTCATCTGTGAACGATTTGTACAATTTTCAGCCTTGAACATGACGAATGATGTGGCTGGTGCGACTTTCATGGCGGCCGCCACGTCGGCACCAGAACTCTTCGTGAATGTAATCGGTACCTTCATCACGGAGGGAGATATCGGAGTGGGCACCATAGTGGGGTCGGCTGTCTTCAATATCCTCGCCGTTGCCGCTTGCTGTGGCATTGGGGCTGGAATGGTCAGTATTCTTATTACCTACTTAAACTAAACATCCGCACTTTTTGTTAGGTACAAGAACTTTAGACTACGTTTAGGTTATCAAGTTCGATGTCTATAAAGACCAAAGCACGGGTTTAATTCTGATTTAATATTTATTATTGTATTTGTATTTCAACTATAAATAACCACTTATTTTATGTCTATGCTAACAGTGGAAAACGGTAAGAACTATTGTAGTAAGTCAATAAAACGAATTAGTGTACAATATAATATATAATTATTAATAAGGTGATGTCAGACGGTTCAATTATCAATAATTTAATGCTTTAATCTTGTATATTTCATCTGAAAAGAACCGTATGAACATGGAGTGAAGCAAAAGTGCTGAATTAATTCTTCAGTGAAATGATCAAACTATGTTGAATATTTTCGTTTGGTATCTTTCATATCGACACTCGAGAAATTAAATCATCAGGCTTTCGTGACTGACTGACAGATCAACGCACAGCCTAAACCATAAGTCCTAGAAACAAGAAATTTGGAGGGTACATTGCTCTTATGGTGTAGGGGTGCACTAAGAAAGGAATTTTGAAAACTCTTCCCCTAAAGGGGTGAAAGGGGTGAACGTTATTTTTTAACGCGTAGTGCGATTTGCTTGAAACTCGGTTTGGATACTGTAAATGCAAGGCACACATTTTAGGATTTTTCAAAATAACCCATAAAAAAGGGTGAAATAGGGTCAAAGTTTGTTGGAACTTGAGTTAAAGAGTGAATGAAGCGAAAGAAATATGTGAGGATCGTAGCAAATGGAGATGCGTGACCTCAGTCTACCCCTATGGGAAGCAGGCGTGATTTTATGTATGTAAGTATGTACCCCTATAATGAATATGTAATATTCTTATTGATTCTTGTTGATAGGTGGTCCCGTTGGACTGGTGGCCGTTGACCCGGGATTGCCTGGCATATGGCATTACGGTCTCCATCCTCATCTGCATCATGCACGATGAGTACGTGCAGTGGTACGAAGCACTGTTGCTTGTTATGCTATACGGAGTTTACATCTGTATCATGTACTATGATAAATTGATCCAGAACTTCGCTAAAGGTAATGGTGGCTTTCAGCGTTAATAATAATAAATTTGTTTATATGAACAAAAAAAGAAGCTTTTTTCCACGCTTACAATACAGTATTAAGAACACAGAACCTATAACACAGATAAAACTATGATTCCAATGTAGGTGCACAAATTAGCAGTTTCTGATTCGTAGGTATACCTTACTTAAATATTCACTTTATATTTTAACTTTTGATGATTAAAAATAAATATATGGTACATTTTTGTGGGCTTATTGCAAAATTTATTTATTTCTTATATATAACATTATGTACAACAAATTTATAATAAAAGATAATTGAAAGATAAAATGATAAGTCCCTAAAAATTATTAGAAACCACACTGAGTGCGTGGGTACCTATAAGATTAATCTCTTGAAAGATTTTCTTGCTTGAGACCTCTAGTGAGAGCACTAGTGGTCTAATGGCCCCGCCTTCCGTACCTAAGGCCGAATCTTTAATCTAAGTTTAGAAGGGTTTTCTTTAATAGAGATATGGGAGAAGAGCTCTACTGATGAAAACATTGGCATGTCGTAGAACCTAAATAGTTCGAAACATTTGTCAAGTGCACGAAAGGAGCCTTTGAGGCGCACTTTAAACACTTTCACTGGTTCGAAAAAACTAGTGACACGACAAGTAGTGATAGATTCATTAAATTTTGATAATAGTTTTCAAGATTTTTTTGATGCTTCATATATTATTACAGGTAGCTGGAAATGCGTCTCCGATAAGCTGAAAAAGGAAGTAAAACACGACGAAGGTGGTTAGATGTTCAAGGTTATTCATTGAATTAAGTTTTGGTAACTTCTCGTAAATAACTTGATCTTCTTTCCAGAGCCCAAAGAAATGAAGTCACCGGTGTCCTCCACTAGGAACAATGAGCTATCGTTATCACTAGACATTCCCCAATTGAATGGCAGCATAAAGAGCTCAAGCACTTCGCCCAATCATTCAGAATCAATGACTGAAAAATTCAGTACTCCTCTTACCTCGCCGTTGGATAAGTCGCCTTCGACTGAGGAAGATATTTCTAAGAATATCAATGTTGAGATGGAAGTAAAGGACAATGAACTTGAAATCGCTATTAATGTAGAAAACCCACCGGCTGCCGACGAACCTGAGCCGTACGTGCATTCGCTTCTAAAATGGCCCAGTGGGCAGACATGGGTCACTAAGGTTTGTGTTCCAGTACTACTACTACTACTACGCTTTTAGTATTAAATGTAATAGTATAATCGAGTTGTTGAATTGTTTAATATGCCGAGACGGGCTTGTAATCTTGTAACACTGATAATTAGTAAAAAAATAGTTTTTTTTTTATAATTAGTACTATTTCTCACAGAGATATCTTAATAAGAACAACTTACTTGTAACTTGCATTTATTAGTAATTACAAATAATAAATACTCTTTTACAGACGACATGGATAGTTACATGGCCAATCCATCTTGTATTCCTGTTCACGATCCCAGATTGCCAAAAGCCTCGCTTCAGAAAGTGGTTTCCCGTGACGTTCATGATGTGTATCGTTTGGATCGGATCTCTCTCTTACGTAGTTGCATGGATGATCACTATTATTGGTAAGGATTCACTTCCGACTTACAACTTAGTGACCTTCGAAGAGAATATTTAGATAAAATATTTTTGTTGACAGGTGACACTCTGATGATCCCAGATTCTGTGATGGGCATTACTTTCTTGGCAGCTGGAACCTCGGTCCCCGAAGCTGTCTCCAGTGTCATAGTTGCAAAGCAAGGTAATCAATTTTTTATCATTTTAAAACATAAGATTTATATCATTGATTAAATTATTTAATTGATATTTCTTTGATTATAGGACATGGTTCTATGGGTATCAGCAACTCGATTGGTTCGAATACATTTGATATTCTGTTGTGCCTCGGACTGCCGTGGCTCATCAAGGCTTCGCTTACTCCAACTGAACCAGGCTTGCACCGGGTGAGCCAACTGTTTTTAATATACAATTAGCTCCTTGCGAAATCATAATACCTATGTCTAAATGCGAATTACGTCAATTAACCTAGCGAAGTTCTATATAGGTTAACCTTGTATGTATACATAAATGCTGTAGAGTCAAATGTATGTAATAGAAGGTGTGTTCTAATTGTTTTCACAAGTGATGCGTGCATTTATCACTTGTGCCACCATTTGAAAGAAAACATCGTTAGGTACGAGTAGCTTGACCTTAATTAATGTAACAAGGTTGACGTTGATTATATTCTCGGGGTCTGAGAGTTTTTAAAATTATTCGTGGAGCGTAAACCACGCCAAGTCGACTGGACTATACTTAGGACGTAACTTTTAGGTTTTGCCGGTGTTGTAAGTATATGCGTAGGTACTTGGTCAAAGAAGGTTATGAGTCTACTCGTACTTTTGAATGACATGACATTCACTGTGATAGTTATTGATCTTAATGGCGAAAGTTTGTTATGATGATTGGAAGTTTATGACTCAATCACGCCATAATATCTGAGCCGATACTACCAAAACAACATCCTACTACAATATAAGTTAAGTACACGAGCGAGTTGTCGCGGTTGCGGTTGGAAGTATTTGAATGATTGATGTGTTGTTGTCAGGTGAAAATAAATTCAATGGGGCTCGAGTACTCTGCTATATCCCTACTGTCGACGTTGCTACTGCTGTACCTCACGTTCTGGTTCAACAAGTTCCGGCTGGACGCTGCGGTCGGGCGCGCCTGCCTTGCCATGTACGCGATGTTCCTGGTTCTGGCCACGCTCATCGAGCTGAACGTCTTCTTTCCAGTGAACGTGCGCACCTGCCGCCGAAATGAACTTATGCCCAAACTGTGAACGGACATGACCCTACCAAGACACGATTAGCGGCCGCGATCGCTTCTATAGTACCTAATTTTTTCATGATCTTGGAGTGTTTAGTTATAAAGATTTAGATTGTTAAATCTTTTGCGTTAAGGAATCTCTGTAGTAGTAGACCTTACTTTTAGCAGGTTCGAATCTCTTTAATGGTTACCTAAAATGGAGAGTAAAGCCTTTTCTATTCTTGTTTAAGTTATTCTTTCTATTAAGTTTTGAAATACCTGTAATTTAAATATTCTAAAAGATTTTCTCTGTAATTTTTCAGCATTTGAGTGAAAAACCTAGCATTCATTCTTAGGTAGCCTGAGTTGTGTTATAATTCAAGTTATATAAACATTGGACAGTGGATATTCCAGATATGAGTAAGATTATAACGACCCTCAGATTAAATTTTTACTAAGATTTCATAACCCCTTACTGCGATAATAGCGGTTATTGGCGAACTTGTCGCGTAGAGTTATAGATGTAACCAAAGTAGATAAAGTCGCAGAACGTGAACATTCGCCAAAGCCTGATACGAGTAATGTAGCTATATGGTAATATTCATATACAATTTTGAACTGTATTCGGTAATATTAGTATAACTTTCCTGTTGTTTTGATTATTTTGATGTGCAGGTTAATAATATTTCTTTGTAATGTGTAATTTTTCAGTAAAAACCAAATCAGATTTTTTATGTGATGATTTTTTTATTGTTTTTCACTTTCATTACATAATGTCTTTAAAATATTTTGTTGTAAATAAATAGTTTTACTCTCCTTTAAGAATAATTAAATACTTTATATCAATAGATTTTTATGTCGTACATATTGCTGTTTTATTTTGTAAATCACCTAAGGTAACAAAAATGAAGGTAAGGGCTCTTAGTAATGATAAAAAAGCTTAACTTAATTATGATTTAAATTTTATTTTAAAATTAATAATTAATTTTATTTAGAGATAGTTAAAAATTAAACATCTATACCGTTTCTTAACAATTTTTAATAACAGTTTTGGTAAAACTTTTATTAAACTATGAATTATTATTGTTTTGTTGAGCCAGCAGATCACATCGACTGTCGCTGGTGGACTTCTGAAACAATTGTCATAGTGAAATTCAAAATTAGACTATTTTGTTATATCTATACAATCTGTATATTTAACAATATAATGTATAATAATGCAGGCAACGCACTTGCAGCTCCTCTGATGTTACAGTGTCTTTGGGCGGTGGTAATTACGTACCATCAGGTGAGCGGCATGACCGTTTGCTCCCTCTTCTAAAAAAAAATCTTCTCATAAAAAAAAACTAACCACTAACCAAAAAAGTGCTTGCTAAAATTTAGATTTCATGAGTTTGCACATGAATACAGTTGCGCACTAAAGGATTTGCCTATTGATTTAGTGTTTAACTATTAATTTTTGTAAACTAAGTCTGCATAAATATCACAATTACTATTGTGTGTAACTATATCAGCATGCAAATTTCAGGGAGTTTTGAGCCTTTGAGGCACTTTAAATCCTTTTATCACACTGTTTCAAAAACAACTAGTGACAACGAAAATTAGAACCAAGAACCCCATGAACCAAGTTATCCGCAGTAGCGGTCAACCTTTAAAATTAATTATCTTCAAATTTTCAAGAGTAAATGTGAATAATAATTATTCATAATTTTATTTCATATACCAACAAAGAAAACCCGGTAATGTTGGATTTTCTTAATTTTTTTACCGTTTGAAAACGATGGTTCTAATGTATCGCCCATTACTGCCCTCCTAGTGAAGAATGCAGCAACTAGCATTTTTGTCAAAAAATAGTAAGATAAATAAAATAAAATTCGGAATCGCCTAACAAAATCCAACATTCTGTTCTCATTTTTCTTCAAAACATGTTTGGCATAGTTATTGCGTTCTTTACTAGGAGGGCAGATTAGTAGTATGTGAGTTCATTTAATATGACCCAATCTATACTTACGGAGTAGGGAGCCCTATTCCGTAGGTGTTCCAACTCCCTTGCGTGCAGTTCTATGTCGTGGTGCGTCAGGCGAGGACGTACACAGTGCGGGTGCTGGGACGGCAGCCACCGGTGGATGATCGGAGTCAGCAAGTCACGATGTACCTAGCGACAATATTATAATAATATGTGTATAGTCCTATCATAATATTCTGCTATAAATACCAGAGTGAAGATGTTTGTGCGTTTGAATGAAACTTGGAATATACACAATACGTGTGCTGGATTAGCATAATAGACTTATTTTAATAGAGCGAGACCGCGAGCGGAAGCTAGTCATATCTCACAAATGGGTTAAAACACGATTGATTTATAGATTGGTCGAAGTCATACCTATTCGTAGCTAGACATAATGGGGATGTCTAGAAAGTTTCAATATTATATGCTACTTACGAAGAAATGCGCTGCTATTTATTTATTTATAGAAAAACCAACAGCTTCAGTAACAAATTAAATACACTTATAAAAAACAGGTCAATAACAGGTTTTCACGTGTAAAAACATTTTACGACACAACACTGTCATGAACAATTACGCTAAAGAAACAATATAACCTATCGGATGTATATATAAACAAAATGTAAAAAATGTTTTGTTTTAAGCCGGAATCACATTTGTCTGACGTGTCGTGTCGTGATGACGCGACATAAAACAACACTGGCGCGTGCACACTTGTCTGATCTGTCGTGTCGCGGCCGCCCCGCACCCCTCCACCCCCGTGGAGGGGTGCGGGGCGGCCCCCATCTGACGCGGATCGGAATTTCTTCTGATGCGACACGTCAGAAGGCATTATAACACAACACAACAGACTAATATGAGTCTAAACATATTAAATGTATGAAACCGATACCCTTCTGACGCATCACGACACGACACGTCAGACAAATGTGATTCCGGCTTAAAGCCGGAATCACATTAAACAGTAGGATCTTACCATAGCAGGATCATTGGGCCGAGTGAAGAAGGAAGTTATGGTGCCCACTATCACGCATACGATCATTCCAACCAGCGTGTAATACAAGTAGCTCAGTTTATACAGGAAGAACGTACCTGACCTGTTAGAAAACACAAATCATGGTCCTTAATTTACATTTACTCGGTGAATAGTTATGGATACTACGGGTTGATACATCTTGTAGTCGTCATTTTATTGTTTAAAATGTGGAAATAACAGAGAAAGGTCTTTGTCCTTGTCTTAACTGAGGCACCAATTTTGATGAAACATATAAAATACTTGACACTTCAACCATCAGCAAAGTTAGCACTTGCCAGTTTTATTCACTGGTGCAGTTCGACATAAAAACTAAGGCCTTTTACCATCTATAGTAGATGATTTATACAGCGTCAGGAGGCAACTTTTACCTTCACTAACGGGACGCTGTAGTGCCCGGGACGAATTAAGATGGAGTAGGTTTGCCCAGCACCTATTCCATCCTCTCAGCTTAGTCGGCCTTGTCCACAGGAAAGAAATGGTCAATACGTGCAGAGCTGACTAAATTTATTTCGCACAGAAAAATCCATTGATACACGACCGAGTTTGAACCCACGACCTTAAGATCGGAAGGCGGGGTCACTACCAACTAGACCACCAGTGCTCTCGCGCAATTCAAGAATGCAAGAATGACTCATACTTGCCTATCTAGCTCAACAGCATTCAGCACCAAGTCTGTGGTCGGTATGGTATAGTTCAGCTGGCAACCAGCCACGGACACAGGTTTCGGCATGATCACTATGTCGCCCCGCATCATGGCTGCTTGAGTGCCCAGCGATATCCAACCAACTAGCAGCGTCGCACTAATACCCCCGACTAATGCACCCTGAAATTACGCTCAGATATTTATTTTTGATTCACCAGCAAATTTATTATGCGTGTAGACGAATAAGGAGACCACTTGAGTGTCAAATGACATCGTAAGGCGGTAATAATTTAGTGAGTGAGACTAGCAAGGGACTCGAAAGTATGGCGTGATAAAAATAATGTGAAAAAGAATGCAAAAGGTGCCAGTGGCTGCGAAAGGGTAGACGATGCGGCGAAAAAACTACGAGGTAAACCTCTATTTTTGAAAATAACGTAATGCTAATTCGGTCCTTGTTAGTAACTTAACTTTTCATGACTAAATTGTAGACTCACAGATTATTCATGCAAATCTACAGAGTCGAAAGACTTGATAATAGAGCAGAAGAAGCAATGCTATCCATCAAGTTCCTAAGTAGGTTCACACGCGTATAGCAATCTGAGAGTCGATGAGGTTACATCTTTAGTTGAGGTCACTTAGAAACAAGAGCTACTCCAGTGCAAAGTGCCTGCAATTGTGCAAAATTTAACTGTCAATTCTTACTTTGGAAACAGGGTCGCGTTAACGAGAAAATTGTTGCGTTCTGCTTAGGGTCAGTACGCTGCCCTCCTAGTGAAGAACGCAGTAACTACGTGAAACATGTTATGATACGTGAGTGAGAATAGAATGTTGTATTTTGTTAGGCGATTCCGAATATGTATCTAACTATATAAATCACTAGGATTTGGTTACCCTTGAGGGTTACCCGTACTGCCCGGGTAACCCTCAAGGGTAACCAAATGGCACAGGCATTGAGTTATATGAGGTTATATGACAATTTATTACAAATCTATAATGACAGCTGACATACATAATTTTAAAAAATAGAAGTTTGTGATATGGTCTTAATAAAATTAAATGAAACATATATTTTAGGACAACGATGATTCTGGGTGTTCTACAATTGTTACACTTACTGTAGCATTCACCCACGGCAAAAACAGGCCCATTGAAAACATCCCAAGTAAACTGCCGGCAGTGATTCCTGCCAAGCTTTTTCCAGCCTGAATCAGAGCCCCCATATGTTCTACCAGAAACACCAGTCCAACACAGAGAGCCCCTGAAAATAAGGAGTTACTCAGGCTTCTAAAAATGGTTCCACCTTTAATTTTAGTCACCGACTCATTATTTCAATGCCTTTTGATTGATGGTCTTTGTATAACAGGTAATCGAAACTGAGAGTATATCCATTTAAAAGTTCTTTTTAATACAAACCAATAATCACCACGATGATTTTCATAATGAAACTAGCTGTCCTTTCTGTAATGGGTTTATTGTATGCTGGTCTAATGAGGTCTTCGAATATTACTCCGCACATGGAATTTAAACCAGTAGACATAGAGCTAAAACATGATAAGATCGCAATTATTGTTTTTGGTTAGAGTTCGGATTAATCTTGTATAAAACGCTATATACAAAAAGTCATCAACAAGCATAGAAGATAGTTGAAGTAGCACATTTTTTTGGCTGCATTTCTACCAGATACGTGCTACGTAGCTAGGCAGTGTGCGTGGAAAAAACTCATCAATAGGATTACTTCATTGAATTGATGACGGAAAGTGGACTTATTTTGTTGGTGGATTTTTCTCATTCACCGCCTAGCTACATTTATTATTTCTATTACTTTGAGATTCCATTTGTAAATAAATTTCGGTTTAAAAATCATACCTTAATGCTGCACTAAAGACGCCACTCATAAAAATACCGGGCAGAGCTGGTATGGAGCCAGTTATAGTCATCACAAAGTATGGCAACAGCTGATCACTTTTCTTTATAGCTCCCGTCGACAAAGGATCACAGTCTGCGAACGTTGCGTAGATCACGAGACCCGTGTAGCAACATAAGGATAAGATTATAAAAATTCCCGCAGCCATTATGAAGATCGTTCTAAAACCGGTAAGAAGTATTTAAGTAGTTCCATAAGTTTCTCGTAGAGAGTAGAGAGCGACTAATACCCACCTACTTCATACCTAAGCTCATAACAAGTATTAACAAAATATTTGGTGCATAGGTACTTAGGCCTACCTTTTTAATATTTAGAAAGAAAGTTTACTTACATTCGAGCCCTTTTCAAAGAAGATAACGCAAGACATCGCTGCACCATTGCTTGATTGACAGAACAAGATGCTAACCAGCTAAAGTAATTTCCGAAAACTGTCGACCAGAAAGTATGTCGGATTGTAGGATCGGGGTCCATACTGCAAATTCAATCTATGTTATAAACTAGTTGCAGTAATGAGGTAGTTTGAATAAATTGGATAGTTTGATGTGAACATACTTGAAGAAATCCAGCCTGTCTCCCTTTTTGTTTATTTCAATTACATTTTGCATACTTCCGAGTAAGTAAGTGCCGTAGCCCAGCACAAAGATAACGCCAAAGTACATAATGATTGTTTGTAGGGTATCTGTCCATACCACAGCTTTGAGGCCCCCCTAGAGACGAATTCAATAGCTCAATATTTGTAGGCACTTATTTATGTATCAAATGAATCATTCAAAGAATAAAACTGTGAGCACATCCTGATTTACTTGACCTCGATTAGACACAGGTCTAGACTAAGTATAACAATTGATTAGTGCAGCAGGGAATAGAATAGGGTCAATAAAAGGAACTACTTACGAGTGTTGTGTAAAAAATACAAACGATGCACACTATTGGTGTAATCATGTGAAGATTAATACCAGTCACTGAAATTATAAATGTAAACTTTTATGGGGTATGAACAGTTTACTAACACGTTTCATTTTGATTCGATATAATTTTTTGTTTAATAGGTAAGTATTTATTTACCCTGACTGAATGCTAGAGCCGGCACGTAAATTACTATGGGTATGTAGAGCAACATTTTGATAATAAATATTATCGATCCCAGTAGTCGCACTTTTTGATCAAACCTCAGACGCAAATACTGGAAAAATTTAAGTGAATTATGAAATATAAACAGTAGGCATTCAATAAATCCAATGAAAGCAATACCTCATACGTGGACGTTATTTGTAAATTGTAGAACACAGGGAGATATACGATAGCTATAGTAATCGAGACTGCCCACTCCGATAGGACAACTGTCCACAGTTGAGTCCCGTAAGTGTACATTTCTGCTGGGAGCCCCAACAGTGATATACCCGAAATGTAGCTGCAAGTAAACAAACACCAACAACTTTCGCGAAAACTGAACAATGGCAATTTAAAAGCGTTATCGATTAACCATTCACAATACCTGGCTATCAATGACATCGAAATGGGAAAGATGCCCATGGCTTTTCCACCCATTAGATACTCAGCAGTAGTGTTCTGCTTCTTCTTCGCGAAGAACGCAAAGTAGACCCCAATGAGGGCCGAAAGGGCAAGCATGGTCCCGAAGACCAGGTAGTCAAGCCAATCAAAGTACACCAGAGTCATTTTTGTGGTTTACGTGTCGCACAAAGATTTATCGCGCGTCCGTCCACTGTGGCACTTAAACTCCATCTCGGTATACAATAGGCATTTACTAAGCGGAACATGCAACTGGGACGTTGCTATATTTATCCTTGAATGGATCTCCAGACACGTTGGAGGGATGAGGCTAGATGGTTAGATAATTGAGCAGTTACCGGTTCGTCGCAAAGCAAGCCAGCGCTCAAGAACGGTGCGTGCATGAAGAGCGCTCAGCTCACCTCACTCATTATGTAGGCGTAACTAGCGTACACTAATAAAACAATCTTTCATGGATAATAACATTTATTGATGAAATACTTCTACTACTACATTTAAACATCAAATATAGGTCAAGAGAATATTCAAGGTAACAACAATGTATTCTATTGAGTGACAAATGTGAATAGGCATAAAGGATTTGTCTACACTAGGATTTTTGTAAGTTTTAAAAGTTTATTAAGTATTTTTGTGGACAATTAATAAGCATTGCTAGTTTGACATACTCGTAAATAATCTTATTTTTTAGATATATATATTTAGTGGGAATCGTATTTTGCGGCCAATAACACATTTCATAATAACATTTTGTTGACATAATATTAAATGTGTGCTCGATAACAGCTTATAATAACAGGTTGTCCATTATATAACTACCAATACTATACTTAATTATATAAATGTTCAAGGTACGAAACTCCGAATCTACGATTTACGTATTATGATTATTATTTACGTTAAGCAAAATTACGAAAAAATTGTGAAGAAGACATTGTTTACGTAGCTACTAAATATTTTTATAAATACTTATGTGTATGGTGTGGTAATTAAAAAATCACTACTAAGTACTAAAGCAGTTTTCAGTTGATATAATATTTTGTAAGCTATCGTCAAACCGATGAAAAGATTAGGTACTGAACCTAATAATACGCTGTATTTCAAGGACTACGAAATATTACTTAATTGCGTATGCGCACCTCAATCAAACGACTCTACAACTTGTCTTATTTTATGATAATAATACGAGTATAATTGTGACTAATTGCATTACTCTACTGTCTACGATAAAAATATGTACCTCTAGTATTTCACCTACTCATAACTATACCGTAACTATACGGCGATATTCATAATCCCTCTACAGCTACACTACAGAATACATTTAAACATTTTAACATTTTAAGTGCTTTTTTAAACATTAAAAATCCGAAAAGTGTTTAATAAATGCTTGAGATGGTTCAAAATACATTATCTGCATTGTTAGATTCAAAAGGTTATTTTTAAATATAATTATTCCATAATAATATTATATTGATGACAGGATCATGTAGCCGACAATATCTCATGCGCAACTAGTGAAAGTCGGCCAATCAGGTACTATGCTTTTCTCTGCGGGATTAAAACGCATCTCCACAAATAATATATACAAAATATTAGCGTATAGAATTATGTACTTGTTTTACTTTTACTATATAAGTAGCAACTCTTTAGACGTGGTCTTTTAGCTGTGATCACCTCAACAATATTCCCCGGCATGGGACGAATAAAGAAAAATAAAATTTTACAAACTTTGAAAAGGCATCAGGGTGACTAGACATCAAGGCCGCCCTTCGGTCAGCTCGGTAGCAAATAAAGCTCCAAAGCCAGCGTCCAAAACGTGATGAATATTTTGTCATTTTAAGTATCTAAAGGGGCCTCAGTGACCTTCGTTAACGAGAGCTGGATACTCGCTCTGTTGCTAACTACCTAATAGTGCATGAGTGTCGTGATCCACTACAATAGGTATCAACCATTACAACGTACCTCGCCGGCTTTATTGAATACTTGGCAACTATTATGCCTACGAATACTCTTACGAAGAAAACTCCAACAAATAATAGAGTTGTTGTAAATTACAAAGAAAATACAGATTTTGAGGTTACAATTAGGGCATTTGCTATGAATTATAAATTTTAAAAAGATTTTTTTTTTCTGGTTAATAAGTTTAAGAACTATATCAACTTTAGCTTAACCGTCACATTATCATACCTTTTTTTAGGCATATTTTAATTTAAAATAAATATATTAATGTTATAATTAATATTTATATTACTTATTTTAATTTTAGTAAGTCGTCATCCAGAAAGCAGTGCTCATAATGAATGTTAGATTATTGTTTAAGCCATATTTCTTTTAAAACAAGTGCTATTTTAAAGCAGTAATGTATTACTATCTAATAACTAACCTATTAATTGTTTCCGAACATAGTAATTCAAGGGAATCATACATTTTGACGCTACGAAGTATTTAGATTACGATCTGCGATACCATCCGGTTTCAGAAAACATATCTACACCCAAGGACGACTACAATGGACTACAAAGATGACGACTTTGTATTCGAGAAAACTTTATAACATAGTCGTGTTATGTAATATATATTTTAATATATTTGAGATTTTAATCTTCCAAGAGTTTCAAATTGCAATAATGTATTTACAGTCCCATACTTTGGGGATTTCACACTAACTTTCTATTCCTCCAAATATTATAACTTACCTACATTTCGATTAACCAACTATTCTGTTAGAGCCTACTTCCAACCACCAAAGATACTTTCTAAATCAGCCATCACTTGATCATCACAGATTTTGTCAAGGTCATTCCTAAAAACCCTCCGCGTCTTTATATAATGTAAGTGCTCTTGTGTACTCAACTACAAATTTATTAAAATACTGTGACTTAATAGCAATTGCTGCAGTAAGATACTTTGGCTTGACTGCAAACCCTCTTTACAGAGAGTCAGCCCAAAACCATCATCTCGATCAACAAACCCGAAACCATCTCTAAAATAGGTACATCTCTCTAAGGGATGGTTCCGATGTTATACAATTTAATTTAAATCCTTAAAATATTGTTTAAAGATACACATCACATGAATTTACATGGATTATAGTCTCTCAAATCAGAATTTAAATCTGATTTTATAACAACGACATCATTGTAGTGTCGTAGTCGTAGAGGCTGCTTAGAGGTCGGTGGTCGAGCCGAGGTCGAATCGGGACTGTCGGCGGTCCCGGCTGGTGGACGGCAGGTTCTGCCCTGAGGTGGACTTCTGGATAGAAGCCGACCTGGGCCTGGCCGTCAACTCAGCCTGATTCTTCTTCGCTTGTTTAGCAGCAGCGGCAGCTTGTTGTTTGCTCTTCAAAGATGAAATCGAGACGACTACGTCGGTGGTACGACCGTCATGTTCTGGACAACGAAAAATTTAAAGTATCGGCACGGCGGAAAAATCTCAACGTAACTAAATGTAATCTTACCTTCACGTCGAATCACTTCCCCGGCGTTGTTTAAAAAGAAGCTGGTTTTCGGTTCATCTTTTTTGTCGTCCTTTGATTCCTGTTGAAGAAGGATTTAATTAACTTCTGAGTAGGGCGTAGTAGCAGACAAATAACTTTTTAGTAAATCTGATTCGAGATTTGTTAACATATTCAAAATTTATAACGGAACTCAATCTGTGTCTGGTTCGGAATATGATTTGAGGGTAGTCGGGGAAACTGCAATCAGCTCTCGGCGGTAGCTCCAGTTCTTCAGTCATCCCGTGACCACAATAGCGGCAACGTGTTCAAAACCTCTGTAAAAACGTACGCGATTAACTCACCTTTGATTTGCTAGATTTGGAAGCAGAGTCAGTGCTTCCTCTCCACCACAGTCACTGGATCTCACAAAAAGCCCGCCCGACGCCCTCCTTGGCAGGTGTGGTGACCTCGGCGTCGGCGCCGGCGGCCACCTCGCCCTCGGGTTTGGGTGAAGCACTTCCTGATGTGACGCCCCTGGTGATAAATACAAACTATATTTTGACCAACCCTCTACGGTACGATTTGTTGTTATCGTACCTTTAGGGTCAGTTAACTAAAAATTAACTTCATTATTAAAATTAACTTCATAAATAATTTCAAGATTGGCTTAGATCGCTTGTGAAGATTGATCAAATAAAATAAATATTGCTCGAAATCTAAAGTAGCATAAAAGGTGTGTTTATCTGGGTAGTGTGACGGCATGTGCTGCGGAAGCTAGAATGGGCAATACAAACGTCATATCAATGCGGACGCTGTTGCTTTGCTGGTTGCGCATCGCGAGGGTGGACACCATGGGAGGCCGTTGCGGCTTGTTGGCGAGCACACGCTCTATGTCCAGCAGCACTGATGGTGTCAGTTGTGGAGCAATCTATATAATGAACAAAATAATGAAAAAAAGGAAGAAAGAAAGTGTGAACGCGAGTAGTAGTACCAAGTAACATCTAATGTGTGTCAGGTGATACTCAGTCATTTTAAAGATATCAGAAAGTCTGAAAAACATATTATTATTTCAAAAATCACTATTATTAAATAGAAAATAAAAACTGATATCCCTTTTTACAGTTTTCGTTTTGTATGACTTACCTGCAAAGCGTGAATATTTTCTCGTAGCTGGTCTACGCTCGTAGCACCCAGGAGGAGACAGTTTACAGAATCGTTTTTCAGGCACCATGCCACAGCCAATTGGCTTATCGAGCAATCTGTTTGAAATAGTTTATTTTGAATAATTGTATCTATTATATTTCGTACGCCTCGTAGACCCTGTCGTAGAGGTCTACGAATGTGCCATTTTGATCTTTCTCGTAGAATGAAATATATCATTAAAATTAAGAATGAGATAAAATCATATTGTGACGTGGCATTTGAGATTTGTTTGAACGGGTGTCACAACATATTGATTATGTTTTAAACATCAGAAATACTGCATAGGAAAAAAAACTGGCCAAGTGCGAATCGAATTCGCACACGAAGGGTACTGTACCATCCTAAATTAAAAAATGTTTTGTTGTATGGGAGCTCCTTTTTCTGTATCATTATTTTATTAATATTATTTGTTGTTATAGCGGCAATAGATATATACGCTTTGTGAAAAATTAAACTCTCTATCTCATTATGGTTCATGAGATACAGCCCGCTGACGGACGGACGGAGAGTAGAGCTTATAATAGGGTTCCGTTGGCACCCTTCGGGTACAGAAGCTCGAAAATGTTCAGGTGATCTATGAACGTTGTTGGTAGTTGCACTTACTGAGAGAGCTGGCTAAATTGGTAAGATCCCGTAGCTTGTCGCCGTAAGTGCGGGGCTCTTCCACCGCCACTCCGACCTGCTCCTTACTACTGGAGGTCGGCATCGTCTACAGACACAAACAACTTTCAAAAATGAAGTTTATTCATGGCTTTTATTTGTAAAAGTAGCTGTACTCGCGACTTCGTTCCCGACGCCATTTACAATGCTTTTTTGTAGTTTTGTGTACATCAATGTTTATTGGTTAGAATGCCTGGAGCATGGATATTTTTGGTATTGCTCACTTGTGACAGAGATACGTACAGCTCGTGGTGGAAGCAGCTGTTGAAGAAGTCAACGACCTCGTCTGCAGCGTCTGTCCCAATACTTTGTGGAATGGTCATAGCAAAGCGTCGTTTCTAGTTATTTTATTAAACCACAAACCGAGCTTTAGGATTCGATATTGACTGACATATCTAACAGTTTTGTAACTCTATTGTCATTCTATTCAAAACAATGAAAATATGATCAGCGCTCGAACCGCTACCAATCAAGTAGGTATTTTTTTCGTCTTTTTGTAAAACACCCGAATCGCGACCAACTAGCTTGTTTACTCAAACATGTCGGCGCATGAAACGCGACCACACCCACCTCTAATAGCGTCGCGTCGACTGATCTCATTTTATAATTAACTTTGCAGGTCTTTTGAATGTACATACAGTATAATTTTCTGATTCATGATTCTTTTATGGTTACGTTTTAAAATTAAAATAAAATAATTACTTCAGGCAAAGCGAGGTCATCTTCACACCAACTGAAGGTGCTGTATTTTCTGTTGAATCGTGATTTTGCGAACAGACTTGTGACATCATCGGGGCCCAAGCCTTTGCCCGTTGTGGATGCTGACCACACCATCAAACCTAGAGATAAATGGTTTTTTTACGAAGAGTCAGAAGTTATCGTTTTTTAAGAATACTGTTGGCATATAATTTTTTTAATAAACCACTTTTACCTACCAACGCCAATTTTGTGGTATAGTTCCGGCATGTATAATTCCGCTTTCTCGCGGCAAAACATATGGTACTCAGTCTGCTCGACTATCGGCGTCACGCAGTTGAACTGTCTGCAGTTTGTGTACGCGTCCATGATCTATGAACAACGGCCAATTTTAACCCCTAGGACACCAGACATGAACATAATTTGAAATATCTAATTTATTATTTACCTCAGACGGGGACCAGCGTGCGGTTCCCCAATAAGACACCCATCCTTTATCAATAACGAAGTTCATAGCACGGACTACCTCTGCGAAAATATTTACAGTGAACGTCGATCGATATGTATAAATAACACAATAGGAAACATGGCATGAACTGTTTATTATCTATCAATATATACTAACCTTCCATCGGGCACAGAGGATCGACCTTGTGCAAGAGAACAACATCTATGTACTCCACTTGAAGTCTGGCCAATGCCGCCTTTACGCTTTCAAATATATGTTTACGAGAGAGACCTCTCTCAATCGACCTGTTATCATTATCAACACACCTAGTAAATGAAGAGTTGGACCATGATTAATAAATAGGCATTGAGCGATAAGCTGAAGATTGTTGGAACATGAATAAATACAGTAGAGATACCGGCACGGATTTTGAAGTCGTTGGTCGGTTGTTGTCGAAAGGACGTTACGTACAGGGGGTCTAGCCAAGATCATTTCTATTCTCTTTCCATTGTAGAAAACGATAGCAGTGTTAATGTATAGGAATCCCATTTGTAAAACGCAAAGTCACCATACAAACGGTAGACAAGTCGCACTTTTGACAACCGCTGAAGAAACGAATTCTAAGTTTGTGATCGCTAGGCGAGCGATCGCCAAGACCCAATAGAAAACGATACAAAATGGCGCATTTGGCATCAGCTGTTTTGAAGTAAGAGTGTTTGTGACGGAGAAGTGTGTAAGAAAACTTGATTTTTTGGACTTGATAATACTTATTTCTCGTTTAGCATTTCAAAATGCATTCATTAAATATGTTGTGGTGTGCCCCCAGCATGAAGAAGTGTGGTTAAATCGCCGGAAAAGACACGTATATCGCGAGTGCTTAGAAGCAATAGGTACAAGAAATGTTGGACACTTTATTTGTGCAGTGATTTCGTTTAAACAAACTTACTTTCAAAGTTCTCATTGTAGAACTTCGACTTTGAACTCATTGAATTGATAAAAGTAAAGTATAATAAAAGTATAATTATATATCATTAGCTGCTGCCCGCGGCTTCACTAACGTGGTACTCGGATAACCTCGGACCCACTATGTATATTCCAAGTTTCATTTAGATCCGTTCAGCCATTTAGGCGCGAAAGTACCTAACAAACATCCATACGTACAAACTTTCGCGTTTATTATATTAGTAGGATAGGATTATAATGTAGTAGGGATAATATAAGTAGGTAGTCTGATAAGTAGGTACTCTAGGTACCTAGTCTGTTTAGTTTAATAAATACATTTGAATAAAAGTATTTTAAGTTTTGTTTGTTTTTATTTAGTCTGAAAATGTCTGCAAAAAAGCAATATTTGTATAGCTATAAGTACCTACTACTAAACCACAGTTAATACCATAGGTAGGTAACGATGATGGCCTAAACCATCAACAGACCTTCAAAAAATTAACTTGATAATGTATCGATATGTTGAAGGTAGCGATGACAATCTTAACTGCAGCAAAATTTCTGATAATGGTTTAGAACCTCCAAAAGTTTGGTTCCGATTCTCTTCCAATCAAATTCACCGAGGTTCTAATCTAAGCCTTTCCATCTCTCTATGGTGGTTATTTCGTTCTCGGTCTTCCTCAAGTTGCAGCCGACCGTTTTCGACGGCCACGAACTTGTTCTTGGCTTGTTCAAACGGAGTCTGTATGTACCCTTCGTGTGCGCGGTCAAAATAACATTATGCCGTCGCGGCGAAGATGGTGGCCGACGCAACAGGCGAAGAGGTTGCTCGTTCTCGTCGTCGTGGGTCCCTTCGCGATGTGGTTACCACAGGAGACGTCACTGACGGCATCTGCGTGGATACAGGATCTGGCGGTGGCGGTGGCGGTGACTCTTGAAGTCGACGCTGAGGAAGTAAAAACACCAATGTATCGTATTACACTTAGATAATGTATCGTACATTATTATAAATATATCTAAATTACAAATGCAAAGTATTAGTCGGTTTGTATGTTATAATTTCGTAATGCTTGAGGTAGGTACATTAGAATGCTTGTACTATATTGCGGATAAGTCACAATTTCAGTGGGAAACTGGTGAAACTGTGAAGCTGAGCTAATATTATGTTATAGTCTCACCTCCTTTTTATTGCAAATCATAAAAAAATCTAAAAGTATATATACCTTCGATTTGAGCAAGTTCCAACTCAATGTATTATAATTTATTATTATTAATCACATCTATGGCTGGTAATTGGAAGGGTAGCTCAGGGATGGAACCCGGTGGTGGTAGAGAGCTTCTTTGAGATGGTGCTTCCTGAAAAATGTGTGATATAGGTATTACTTACTAAACTTAAATTAGAAGAAAAAACACTAACATCAAATCCTCTTTCTTTTAGCTTTAGGTTCGATTAGCTAGAAATATTGGAATTGATAATATTTAATAACTGTTTTGGTCCTGGGTGTTAGGATCTCACTTTTTTCCATTTGTCCGTTGATCTTAAGACTCTTCCACCAATGGAGTTCAGCAATTTTGCCAGCTCTTGCCATAGACGATCAGCCTTTAGTCTGCATTGTGCCCACCTCGGCTAAAACAACGATTTAAACTATTTTAGAAAGACAAAGAGACTAGGCACTTCATAAACAAAGTGTTAGTAGACACAATCAATATGTTTATTTGATTCATAAGTACCTACGTAGGCAGTTCAAGTTGCATACCGCGTCATTGTTTATGTTTCGAGTTCCTGAGTATTAGGAAGATTCACAACAAAGGATGATTTTGGTATTATAACTTGTAATTTACGTACCTCTCCATGAATTCTAATAAAGCCGCGAATTCTAATAGATTCGATCCTGTGGAATGGATGGATTGGTTAGCAAGATACGATACATTTTCATGCTACAATAATTCTTTAATGACGTTTATAATTAAATTCCATTTAATGTATTATCACAAATCGGTAAAAAAGATAACTTTTACCTTATTTCATCCACTTTGTAGCACAAAATAAAATTCAAAACTCTTATTTCACCCGCGCACCGCGTACTTTTACAAAACAAACCTGTGACTTTGACATTAGAGGTGGGTGGTAAATAACGTAACGGTGAAAAAATCACAGTGACCTGCAGTCAAATAGTATCACTGTTACTTGTCGCAAAGGAACAACGTTACGTTATGTCGTTCCTTCCTGTTCTCGCGCGCTAGATATTAACGTTCCTTCTAGTGCGCGACAAACGACAACGAAGCAAGCGCCCCGGCGCCGGCGCCGGCGCCGCCGTCGCGCTGTATCTTCGGTCAGTATCGCGCTTCCTCGGCGCGTGTTCTTGTCCATTCTATTTCACACTCTCTCTTTACAAAGAGTTAAAGAGGGTACCTGTTTTCTAGAAATGGCAGATTAGAACAATCTAAATCCAACGATTTTACGATATGCATTCATTATTGACGACCTCGGTGGCGTGGCGGGCGAGTGCTTGGCTGAGACGCAAGAGGCGCGGGTTCGATTCCCGCTACGGGAGAAATGTTTGTATGTTCTGCAAATATTTCTTCCGGGTCTGGGTGTTGTAGTATTATGTATGATAAGTATGTATTTACAAAAAAAGTATATAAGTATTCTATCAGCCATCTGGTTCCCATAGTACAAGCTTTGCTTAGTTTGGGGCTAGATGGCGCTGTGTGAAATGTCCACAAATATTTATTATTATTATTATTATTATTATTTGTTATTAGTTGGGATTACTTGGGATAAGGGACTTGGAGGTATGTGTATTTTAATATTAATAGGTACTTTGGTATTTACTATTTATTAAAATACATCGGTTTCACTGGTCTAGCTAGAATGCCGTACTTAGTTAGTACTGAGTAAGTGTACTTGATACTACTTAATCAGTCCTGCCTGAGCCTGTTATTTCAATAAACACATCTCGTTTCTCGTGACGTAAGTGACGAGAGTGATCGACGTGACAAAGTAACGGTGATTTTTCACTGTGATTTTTTTGGAACTGGAACAACAGTTACGGTGATACGAAAATACCGTTTTTCCCAACCTCTATTTGACATTAGAGAACGCTCACCATAGACAAATACAATATTGTCTTCTATCTGAGCTTCTATCCGAATGAATGAGCGATACTCAGTCGCGTCAACTCGGAATGTTGCCACCTTCGTGGTTTTCCAACCAAAACTGATGCTTTTTCAAGGCTTCTAGTAGTTTTTTTTACTGTATAGCGTTTTTATTTTTTTAGTGGTATTTAGCGGTTTTTCAACGTTTAATCTAGCAACACATTTTTGAAAGGGAAAGCCAATGGATTTTTCTGTGCGAAAAATTTATGTGCGTTATACCAGTACTCTCAAACGGTGAAGGAAAACATCGTGAGGGTACCCGCGGCTTAGTCAGCTCCGCACGGATTGACCATGTCTTTCCTATGGACAAGGCCGATTAAACTGAGAGGATGGAATAGGTGCTGGGCAAACCTACTGCATCTTAATTTGTCCCGGGCACTACAGCGTCCCGTTTGTGAAGGTAAAAGTTTGACTCCTAACGCTGTATAAATCATCTACTATAGAATTGTAGAAATTGTGAACTTAGTAAAAACTTTTTATTGCTCTCTGGTAAAATTAAACTTTAAAAATACCTACGTAAAATTGTATAATTAATAAGATACTAAGTACTATTTTTTCTGCATCTCATACATACTTATTCGTTCGTTTTTAATTTAAACTAGGGTTTCTTTCATCTTAAATAATTTAGCGGAATTTGGTGTTTTTTTAATCCAAATTTCTGAAATCTGATGACATTTTATTTTTGACCTAGCGCTTTAAAAAAATGCAAGGTGGCAACACTGCTATCGTTTTCTACAATGGAAAGAGAATAGAAATGATCTTGGCTAAACCCCCAGAATAGAGAGAGAGGCATCCGTCTAAAACCGTCCTGGGCACTACAGCGTCCTATTAGTGTATAAATTACTGACGATGTATAAATAATCTAGTTTAAAGGTCTTTGTTTTTGTTTTAGAGAAAGAAAGATGCTCAAGATCCGTGCCGATATCTGTACCACGTATAAAAAGGTTAGCTTGTTCTGTAGCAATGTGAAAGCGTTTTCGGGGTGTTGTACGAACTTTAATCCGGTGTTGATGAGCTTGTGCAGAATATGAACATGTTAAAACTTATTACTTTTAACAAGATGTTAAAAATAATTATACGATTTAATAAAGGATTAGTAGGATTATCATTGTTGTATTTAAATATTTCTACATTCAAAATAGTAGATTTTTACAAAAGGGGCTAAAATTACGAGGTAGTTTTAATCCCGAGCTTTAGCGAGGGAGTAAATAAAAACCGAGTTATAATGGGTTTTTAGCGCCGTGTGTTACACTCTACTTTTCACTACGATTTCGAGAAAATAAAATAATCCAATACAATATTAAATACGGCCAATAATTCAATTTGTAATTAGAGAAAAGTTCTAAAGGTTTCGCGCCACTGACTTTTTTTTATTTCTTCAATCAATATACAATTAATATACTTACAAGCTTTCTGTTGGAAAATGAACATGGGTAAACGTACATATGTCTAAACGTAGTAAATAGAAAAAAGATACGATAAAAGCTGCACAACCTAATTTAAACCATTGTCCTGGCTGTGCATGTTAGATGTTGAAATTATTCAAAAATAGTAAGCGAACTTACTTCGTACTCCAATATATTTTTGTAATGATTATTACACTCGATCTCCTTACACCTCTCTTTTTTAAGATTCTACCGAGTTCTGCTTCTCCTTTTGCTGTAGATAAAGTTTTGTTATTAAAATAATGAACTACTTAAGGGATAAAAAAATTGCAAAAAATGCCATATCATATAAAAGTAACCAACCGCAATGCGCTTCAGACAGGTCAAAAAGATTAATTCCGTTCTCCAATGCGGCCATAACGACCTCTTCAGCGTTGTCCTCGTTCATCAGGGTCCATATCCCGAGGCCAACATTTGGAACACGAAGCCCTGACTTGCCTAGACTCTTGTACCGAAGGCCTGGAGTTACGGAGGAGGCCACTGCCGAAGGGTGTCCCGTGTATACGGTGCACATAGGCCGTGTCAACGCCATATCTCCTGCTACATTAAAATTATCATATTCATTTGATCGACTCGCTATTCTCACTTATTGTATTTTTAAGTATCATACACTCCTAACATACATTTCTAGATCAAAGTTAATGAAGCTTTTAATTACGCAGGTCAAGTATTTTTTAATAATCATAATGTTTTATCACCTTTTTCTTGAAAATCTCCAAAATGTAGCTCCGCAGTCAGACCTCAAACATAAGAGGTTAATGAAATGGCTGCTCCTTACGCTAATTCATTTGAATTTCAACACAGCCTACACACGTTTTGACAGCTTTTTTTATAAATCAAATAAAAATGTAATGCCATATTTTATAATTTTTATGCGAAACTGTAGTTATTGCGTAACTTGTTTTATAAGTATTGTAATATTCATCAAAACGAAACAGAAACATCGTAAATGTAAAAATAAATTTTGGACTCACCTTGATCTAGCATCTGCTGGGAATGAGCACTAAAATCGTCCATACAATCCAGCGACGCGATCGGAGCACGACATCTGAACAATACAGATATTTTTCTATTTTAACATCCGTCCACATTACGCTTTCTAAATTGTGTAGTATAAGTAGCCATGGAATTGTTCATAGCCTCGATTACATATCGAAACGAATTTGCTATGAGTGTATGATTTGATAGGAACATATACTTCTATCATCATCATTTACCAATCTATATAATTATTATTTTATTATTTATTTATTTATTTATGATGTTATTTTTTGTAAGATAAACAATTTATTTAGTTGGACATTTTTCGCGCATGAATTCTTTTAATTTTCTACGCCCAGTATACACTTCCATATCGGCACTGCTAGCATAAACTTGTCGATCTCGATATTTATCGATCGATAAACAGATTTTGTCTACTGAACTTTATCGGCAATCTCTAGCATAAAAATAGCCTCGATAAACTTTTTCGACAGACGAGACTGGCAATTTATACGAAAGATCGCTGTATTTTAAAGGTAGACTTTTGAAGCAAGCGGGCGCCAGCAGCGCCACAGTCGCTTGCTTCAAAAGTCGATGCGGCCACAGTCATAACGAGTCAACGCGAATTCAATAACTAAGTAGCTTGTAGCTTTTAAGCTACAAGCTAGCAAGCGTCTACCTTATATTTACAATTTCCTAGGCAAATTATGATCTATACTATATTACCTATTTCAGTGAATGTTTATTGAAGGACTACTAACTATTACATTTCATTGACGGACTACCTACTAAGTGTTCTAAAATGATTTTTCTATGGATGCTAAAAAGTATGACACCTAATCGCTGAGAATTTCTGTGGTGGTTTGAACTTTAATTAGTAAAAGTTATGCCTTTTCTACTGTGCATATAAAATCATGCAAAATGTATTCATTTTAAAGTATTTGTTTGTACCTTGTAATAAAAGGGATGTAAGTACAAAGTTCATGTAACTTAAATATTTTTTTTTCTCTAGTGAGCCAAAGCGACCTAACCTACCCTACCTACAATTGCGTCAAAAGTTAGTGCAGTAGACAAGACAGGAGTGAAATTGGTAATGAAGAGGAGTGATAGAAGCGACAGGTGTACAACAAAGGACCTCACCGTACCTTAACTCTGCAGTCGGCCATCCCCGATAACCAGCATGAGAAGCCAAGCATCGTACTATGTTGCTTGACATCTACGAGCCATTATAAAGCTTTTTAAATAACTGACTGATTTTGATACTACGCTAAGAAGAAAATTATACGTGTTTAGATAAATAAATAAAAAATATCTTTACAACGGCTGTAGATTTGAATTGATTTAATCTGTAGTACCTACTCGCATGCGACGATCGCGGTGCGCGATGCGGCGGAGTGCTCTCTGCATTACTTGCCGTTGGGAGAAGACATGACAAGTAATCGGTACCACATACACTATATATACATCACTTCACCAGCACTGACAACTCCGCCAAAGCAGTCCAGCTACGACACTCTTAAATTAATAAAATGACGTAATTGGGTAGCAATTGCGTGCTGACTCTGCATGTGACGTGAAGCTAACATTGTTTTTTAATGACAGTTGTTTCTGAATGGGTATTGTTTGTAAAGAAAAATTAAGGACTAGTATTGATTGTCTTCTCCCGGCTTGCGGTAGGCTCTCTAGGGTCCAGTTACCGATATATGGTGGGCATGGGGTTGGAGTCGACGCTGACGCTGTCCGGCAGCCCCAGAGGCGTGTGCGGAGTGCACCGACTGATGGTGGACTCGCTGCGGGACATCTGCGAGCCCTCCTTGCCACCTTCCACGTCCGCCCCCCTGCCTTGCATCTCTTGTCTCCTCATTCCGCTCCTACGCTATCACTGCTTCTTAACTCTCTATTGCATCTTATTTGTAACGAAACGTTCACACGGCTTCAGACCGGCCCGCGAACACTCCGCACTAGGTGGGTACAGAAGGGCTATCACACACTCAAAGACAAAGAGGAAACAGAGGAGCATGCGTGTCCTATCGTTAACAACTAGCCCGCTAATGGGTAATTGCGATTTCACCTCTTACACCACGACAATAATCATTTAAGCACTGAAACTAAGGACAGGTCACGATCGAGAAACGAGTAAAACACTAATTCTAGTGGTAATATAAGTTGAAAATCTTTAAGTGGAAAGGAAGGAGGTAAGTGCAGTTTACTGGGTTGTGGGTTCACTCACCGGGATAGCTGAAGGACCTATACACTGATCATACGAATTGTTGCGATGCGGAAAAAAGAAACAAACTATTGGGCGGCTTACTGCGGGCTGCGACCGAGCGAGGGTAGAAGAGGCAGGGTGTCGTCGGCTGCGGGGAGCGGGGCGGGGTCGATTTTAAGCTGCGCGCGCCGCTAGCTCCCGCATAGCAACGCGGCTCGCGACCCAACCACCCTCTACCACCCCCTCCCACGCCTCCCACGTGGCCTAAATCTAACTTATGGAATGGTTTACCTTAATTTCCTTTCTTTAGTCACAAATATGAAGAAAGGGATTAGCGAAGATCAACGACTCACGCTTATCAATAAAAAAAAGTTTTTGAAAAACTTGCGTGATACGACTAATAAAGTTTCAAAAGGTGGAAGTAGGTTTACTACCGTTTTGAAAATAACATACCTACCTAATTAGGTAGGTACATAAATTATAGCCAATGGGGGAGTAGCGGGGGGTGGTGTTTGCGAGGCAATTGCAATAAAATCAATAGTCCTAGTACTTACTGTATGCTAGTTTCCAGGGTAGTATCAGTCAGTCATCGGGCCATAAATCACGTTTCGGACCGGCACAGTGTACCAACAGGTGCCACAGTGTAACGTCGCTCCCGTAGCGCGACGGCTAGTCGGGATTTCGTCGCGTCGCGAAATAACAGTGATTAGGAATTTTGTGCGTTTAGAACTTAACTTTAGTAGTTTTTTTATTTTATACATACCCTGGACATGAGGGGGCTCGCGGGAGGTCCATACATCTCTGTAGGCTAACGTCGCTGGCCGAGGCCCGCCAGACTCGAGACTCCGGGTCCCCCGGTTTATCGCAACCACCGATGCTGTCCATCGACTCATCTATTAATGAATAATTTATTATATCATGATCATGGTTATTCACCACTTATACAAAACGGTTGAACTTCTTGTTACCTTTACATGATCCTAATCTTGATAGATTTATAAAAATTCCATCACCATCGATGCTTTGACTTGACTGTGGCTTGGTTAGTTGAGCACTGCAAGATTTCTTAAGGACGCTCTGTTTAAAAATAAAATATATAATAATTATTAGATAATGTTCATATAATTATCTAATTTCCGGGAAATGGGCTCCAGTGTGTCGAGTTAATTGCTTTTTCATTCGAGAATCCGGCTGATATTGCTTGTTTTTTGCTTAGTTTGAGTAGGTAGGTACTTAGAATCGTCTTATTCTGAGAAATCAGAAATTTCATGTTTTTACTGTATCTCTGAGAATCTATGACGTAAATGTAATGGGGATGGGGATTCGGGGTCCAATTTCTCAGAAAACTCCTACGTAGTTTTCTGTCAATAGCATTATTATTTTGCCTACCTATATCATTCCGTTATGAACCTTCGTCAGGTGCGCGTGTTTCGCAAACGATTACTCGAATTAATTAAAGATATTTGATTTTGAATCAACGTGTTAATTTCAATTGTAATATTGTGAGAACAGTGAACCTTGCAAGAGCTAGTACGAGTATTAGTGCCTGCAGGAGTGGACTAAGTGTGTTTCTCAGCAATTTTGCCGACACAGTCGCCACAACAGTTTACTAGAACGCGTTGTTTACGAAATATATGTAAATAATGCACCCTGTGAATCGCACACTCAACACCATAGGTGAACTCATAGGTAAGTTTGATTTTAGTTTATTAATGTATAAGAAAGGGATTCCTGCACATCCATTTACAAAACATCTTCTATTAGATGTAACTACAAAAACGAATGAATATGGGTAATTATGTGAACTTTTGCTGATTCTGTGGATTTTTGAAAATTTAGCTGAATGGTTTTCCACAAAGTTGGGTTGGTATTTTCGATTTCCGTATAGGCGCTGGCGGCTGTGGTGACCCTAGGTATAATTAAGCCAAACTAGAGATGCAATTTATGAAATCACTTATAGTTTTAGGTAAATATTATGTACATAACATAAGTTTTAACACTTTAATTTAACTATTAGTTGGTACTTCTTAAAAGTTCCATAAACATGTAATGAAAAAGTAATTTTTAGGTTAAGAACTGACGTTTTGTTTACATAAATTGTATCTCCAGTTGGGCTGAAGAGGGCTGAAGCATAGATGTCACGTTCTCGTGGATAAACTGCAATAGCGACAACAACAAAGAGGTGCATCACCCGGGTCGTTAAAGTGCCGGAAAGCACACGAACGCCAGCCCGGCCATGACCTTACAGCTTGATCGACCGGCCCGGACTCTGTGCGCGCACCACCCTCCCCCTATTCCTCCCTCGCATTGATGCAACAGAATTATAACAGCGATTACATACAGAGACATAGATGCTGAATGTTAGCTTTGCGACCACTAGATACGGTTCGCAACTCAGGCTTCTTCCGACTTTTTTGGAATTTCATACAAACAGAAGCTTTCTAGGTGGTGCTACTTAGTAGGTACCTATGCGTAATGGAATCAACTACGTTTAAGTTTTGGAGTGGAAATGGTGCGAGGCCTGTATACTCGTAAACACGTAAACTAGTAGAGTCGATTTAGACTGCAATACATCCTTGCGATTTTATTATTTATGCTACTATTTTGAACACCTTTTTCGGTAGGAGGTGGAAAAATCTTATCTTTACCTAAGAGCTAAGTATTTATATAATATAAAATATTTCATATAACTAAAATTTATTTAATTAATTATTTATTAATTTATTTTCAAAAAAATTATAGATCAGTAAGAAAACTGCAATATTGTAACCCAAGGTAGAAAACCCAAAATTGTTTTTGGCGTGCGCTGCGAATACTATTACTGATAGAACAAAAATAATGTACAACAGGTTTATAAGTCTTACTAGCAGCCGCCCGCGGCTTCGCTCACGCGGTACCCAGATAAAAAGTACCCTATGTCCCATTCCAGCACATTTAGGTACCTACTAAGCACCAAAAAGTCGAGCAGTTAAACTACTGCCCTGCTCTAAGACCACATAGTAACCCACCTGCAGTGTTAACAGTCCAAAATATAGAATGTAGTGTAATTTGACATTGACAGTTCCTTTTCCATAATGTTTTGTATCATCTATTACTAATCTGTGGTATCATCGCTGTCATATGTCAAAATAAAAGTATTCTATTTTTCATGAAAAACATGCCAAGGTAATTATGACATCAACTAAATGAGAAAAATCGGCTCTTTAATTCGATATAGGTTATGTACAGTTTTAGACCAAAAATTGATTCCAGGTTTTCATCCCTTTTCACCCCTTTAGAGGTTGAATTTTGAAAAATCCCTTCTTAGTACACCCCTACATTAGGTTTACCTACACTGAAAATTTCAAGTCTCTACGTCCAGAGGTTTAGGCTGTGCGTTGTCTGTCAGTCAGTCAGTCAGGACAAAGATTCTTATAATATAAGAAGATTTGTCTCCAAAAAAGTCCGCGAGACAACATATCCATCTATTATTACAGTAAGTCGCAATAACAGCTTTTACATGCATAGGTACATATTATCACGCCGTATCCCTAATGGGGTGGGTAGAGCCACAAGTAAACATCAGAAAACTTGCAGGCACTTCTGATTTAATAACAGCTTTTGTTTTCTAAATTTAAATTACAATGCAGATAGGAACAAATGTTGCTTCCATTTGCGTCATGATATGAACCCTTATCCAAATAAATTATTTCATCACCAGGACTATTTATTTCTAAGCAAATTCCATTTTAATTCAATCGAATCCGACATTTAGTTTAGAAGTTATCATTAGTAAGTATAAGTTCGAGCGTTCTCTGCAATACCGCGTCTCGGGATGTCTCGAACGGCCACAGAAAAGATAATAGTTAGTTTGACTCTATAGAGTGGAAGAGGGTGATACCGAGGTGCGGGAGGGGTCAGGTATACAAAATAAATGGAAACGTGTTTCAGGATTTTTCAAAACAACCCTTAAAAAGGGGTGTAATGGGGTGTCAAAGTTTGTATTGGAATTTTTTAACGGGCTGTGCGATTGGCTTGAAACTCGACCATTCGACTATGCCGAAGACTATTTTGTTATCGTTTACCCCTCAAGCGTCAGTTGCCGTCCCACGGCAAGGAGAAAATATCCGTTGATAGAAATAAGCGACACTCAGCTCATTCGTGTGGTACTCGACTGAGTGCCCCGCTCTAGATAATATGTTTAGCTCTCTGTTTTGTATAGGATATTGCTCAGGAGAGACAAGGCTAGCAATGAAATACGTTTCATTTCCAATGTTTCATAGAACAAATATTAGCATGACGTCATCGAAATTTCTCAGAAGTTTTTGCCTTGTTTTTGCTTTCGACGGAGTAGGTTTTGAGGGTATTATTTGTGTGTTATATTGTTGATTGCAAGTTTACGTAAATGACTTTAAATAACTATAAATTTGTTAATAACTATATTTGTATTAAGTTTTACCATGGTTTTCGGCTTCTTCGTACATTTTTCACATTACTCAATAAAAATCTAAGAAATTTTGAAAAATAACCTAATTAATTATTTTACTTGGAATTTATACTTCATTTCTGCTCAAATGATATGAAAGTAATACTAAAAAGAATAGGAAATATTGTCTAGATTACAATAAAATATCATTTTTTATACGTATCTTAATAAAAAATCGAGAAATCTTGGAAGAAATACAAGTACTTATAGCGCCTTGACTCCATTTGATTCTGAGATGGCGCTGACGCTTAACGTTAATTCCGCGTTTTGGACGCTGGCGCTTTATCAGTAATCGTGTTTAAGTTTTTCAGTGAACGAACCAACGACGAAGCACACTGAAACAGGTAGGACTTTTTGTATTTCGATTGAAGATTAGGAATCGGATCGGATAAAGATGGAAGATTCAATGATTTTCAAGAATTGATACCCAGTCCGGGTAGATTTATTTATTTTTAATTTTGAAGTCACAAAATGACTCAAGACTACGAAATTGAAAAAAATCTATGGAAATTGGACCATTTTAGTGACTCTTTATCACTCAGTGATTTTCAAGAATGATACCCTGATCTGTTTTTTGTCCCCACATTGAATTACGATATTTAGGTGTCTTGTAAGCGAAGAAAAAAAGCAGGCAACTAACCCATACTTCTTTCGTAAATACCTACATAAGGTAGTTTGACTTCGGACGATGGTTGTCAAATCTGCATAACAAAACCATTGTGCGAAACTTCGGGATATACAATATTATTGAAAAGGCCACTGGCCGCAATACGTCGACGTACAAACGTAACCAACAGATTAATTTTTACAAACGAGAAAAGCCTTTCAACCGTTAATGAGAAAAGTGGTCTGAAAATTTTTATTTCATCAGGAGTTCATTATGTAGAACAGTAAGGAAAGGTACAAAAAAATCTCTTTGTTCGGAGTTTATTAGGTTAGGGTTTCATTAGAAGTTCATGGTTTGATGAAATAATACATAATGTAGGGCTTCTACTTAGAAAGAAAATTCAATTTAAAACACTTTTAAGGCTACAAACAAAAGTTTATAAGTGTATTAAAAAACTGGAACATTTTAAAATCAAATCAGCCATATTTCAGTTTAACTCCAAAGTGTATGTGTAGATATGTAATAAATCCTTAATAATATTATAAACGCGACAGTTTGTATGTATGGATGTATGGATGTTTGTTACTCTTTCACGCAAAAACGGCGAACGAATTTGAATGAAACTTGGAATATACATAGTACGTGTGCTGGATTAACATATAGGCTATTTTTTATCCGGCTACCACGTGAGCGAAGCTGAGGGCGGCAGCTAGTTGTGTCATAAAATCAAATATGTCAGACCTACTATGCTACCTAAATTCTACGCAGTCGGCTTTTTTGTTCTTTTAAACAAATACTTGTTGTATTTGCGTATCTACCCCATTTTTATGATACCGCTGGGTATTTATGTTAGAAGGAAACACTTTTTCGAAAAATAAATAATTAATAAATAATTAATTTAGACACACTTATAAACTTACGGAGCCGAAACGTGGAAACTCACAGTGCGGCAAGTCCACCAGTTCAAAGTCGCTCAGCGAGCTATGGAAAGAGCTATGCTCGGAGTTTATCTGAAGGATAGGATCCGTAATGATGTTATCCGACAGAGAACCAAGGTCACCGACATAGCACAGAGAATTAGCAAACTGAAGTGGCAATGGGCTGGTCATATCTGCCGAAGAACCGACAACCGCTGGGGTAAACGAGTTCTTGAGTAGAGACCGCGACTCGGCAAACGTAGTGTAGGACGCCCTCCGGCTAGGTGGAGTGACGATCTGCGAAAGGCTGCTGGCAGAAACTGGATGCGTCAAGCCAAAGATAGGGCGCGATGGCGCTCATTAGGGGAGGCCTATGTCCAGCAGTGGACTACTATAGGCTGATGATGATGATGATGATGATGATGAATTAATTTAGCCTATGTTACTACTCCGTAATAATGTAGCTATCTACTGGTGAAATAATTTTTAAATCAGTTCAGTAGTTTCGGAGCCTATTCGTTACAAACATAAAAACAAACAAAAAATCTTTCCTCGTTATAATATTAGTGTAGATGATGATGATGATGATGAATTTGTACCATTTTAGTCTATGTTTTTAGTTTTGTATACCATCTTAAGTTAATGAAAATGGGTCCTTAAAGCTGCCATGGATTTTCTACACTTCAGTGTCAATAGGCTGTACAGGGCTCTTCGGGCTGTACCTACCTATGACACTCGTTATCTAGACGCAACCAACAACACCTCATTGCCAAATTACGTCCAGCCGTTTCGGCCAAAATAATAAATTGAAAATGGCTTCTTACAGCCGCCATGTTGGGTTCTTTGACACTTTATATAGCCTATGAAACTTTCGCCGTCCAGACGAGTATAGCCTAAACACATTACCCTCTTTCTTCGCAGTCGGGTAAAAAACTTTTCCTCTGATCCCCCATAACAATAGCAAAAATATTATATAAATTTGTATATTTTATCAATGTCTGAAGTGGGTTTCGTCTGTAACTTTCTTATTTCAATAACGAATTTTTTTTTATTGTTAGAGATAAGCCCCATCGCGTGGGCTTGGGCTTTTCCGAGAAACGTCTAGAAACGTGTGGAACATTTTTACCGCCCCCGTATTACAATGAATTTCTATCATATAATACGCACACAAAGATTTTCATTTTAGATATTAGTAGGTAGGTATATATAGTAATAAGTTCTATGGTATTTTAAGTTGAAATATACGTACATACATATATTATCACACCCGTATCCCTTATGGTGTGGCCAGAGCCACAAGTAAACATAAGAAAATTTGCAGCCACTTCTGATTTGAAGTCTTATGTTGGATATGGTGAACCATGGTGACAGGTGATTAGCCCATCACCCATATAGATGGTCCAACATGTTGGAAAGGATACTATCCCTTAGTGGACTTTTACGACATGCTCGGGGAGAAAAGCAGCTGGACGAATTCTATGTTTTTTCTTTATTTCCAGTCCAGCAGAAAAGTATAGCAAAAATTTAATGCAGATACGTTCACTATCGGCCTAGCGGTGGTGATATTATATGTGAAGAGTAATTAACTAACTACTGGACTTTTAGGATATATTTTAACTAAAAGATGCGTATGGTTTCAATGTCACAAGGCGTGTAATGCATTATTTTTACAAGTATCAGGGATTGGGGTAAAATGTACAATTTTAAATTAGCCTATAGGAGCCCGGTACGCTCATTATCACGTTGCCTCAGCGACCTGTACCTGGATATAAACTAAAGCAACGAGAACAAATTTATTTTAATATCGTCGTAATTGCGAACATGCCGCCGGCCTTAAAAGTAGCAGCTTTCAACGTTCTTCAGGTCCCGTAGACTCTTCATGCGCTTCTTGAAAAAGAGGGCAGATCTTCGCGTAGCTTCGTCGTAAGACGCCTGAAGCCGTCTGTGTGTCCGCTACTCAAGAGATGCCATCCTTTCCGGGGATGATTGCAAGTACCCATGTGTCACTTTAGCGAGGGGAAGATTATTATCTTTGAATAAAACGAGTGTGTTGGTCTTTAGCTCCATCGTCTTTTACCAATATCAACGTCCCAGCCATTCTTCAACCGAATGGTCTGCTTCATGATGACGGTAAAAGATCCGACGGTATGACTCTAGTTCCTTGGGAGAGGGGAAGGCCTTTGGTGTGGGATGCCACATGCGTAGATTAAATACGCTTGCGTGTTCTCATTTGTCGGGACTTCAATTAGGGCCGGGGCGCAGTGGCAGATTCGGCCGAGGATCTAAAAAGGCGCAAATATACAAACCTTAACAGGGCTTATGTATTTGAGTCTTTCGGGGTCGAGACCGTCCGTGGGGCACGGGTGTCCACCGCGCTATCAAAATTCTTTCGATCGAAGCGATGCGCGATTCAAGAGCTAGTTCTTATTTGGCTTAATGGATCAGTATTGCCACGCTGGATGGCAATACTTACTACTCTTAGGCATGCTTCCACCTTCTGATGAGCTGGATCAGGTGGGCTATCTATAGACCGTTTGCAATGGCCTTTAGATAGCCCGACTGTTTCTTTTATGTTTTGTAAATAATATTAGGTCCTTACATATGAAATTGGGGTTTTATATGAAAAAAGTAAAACGAACTTTATTTTATGAATAAATAAATTTATTTAATCAAAGTATGTACAATTGGTATCTATGTACTTTTGCCATTTAATAGGTAGTTCATTGATTCCATTGCTAAAAAAATTGTGGGAATGAGGATCAATAAAGTCTTTGAAGGCGGTTTTGACTGCCTCATCGGAATTGAATTTTTTTCCTTGCAAGAAATTATCCAAATTCCGGCAAAAGTGGTAATCTGTTGGAGCAAGGTCCGGGGAGTATAGTGGGTGTCGGAGACATTCCAATCGCAGCTCTTTTAATTTATTGACCGTCTGTTGTGCAGTGTGTGGTCTAGCGTTGTCATGAAGCAGTAGCGGGCTAGAGCAATTGACCAGTCTCGGTTGTTTAACAGCTAGCTTTTCTATCATGGTTTGCAATTGTTGACAATACTGATCTGCCGTAATCTTCTGGCCTGATCGTAGGAAGCTGGAGTGGATGACACCAGCACTGGTCCACCAGACACTTACCAGTACTTTCTTCTGAGTCAGCTTTCGCTTGGGGCAGGAATTGCCCGGTTCTCCTGGGTTCAACCATTGTGATGAGCGTTTCCGATTATCGTACAGGATCCATTTTTCATCACTAGTTACGATACGATTCAAAATCCCCTAGTTATTGTGACGGTTGAGTAATGTAACGTAGCACTCGACGCGTGTTTGTTGGTGTGCTTCGCTCAATTCATGCTGTATCCATTTTTCCAACTTTTTCTCTTTTCCAATTTGTTTCAAGTGAGCTAAAATGTTTTATCACTTACACCGAAGCCTGCCGCTAGCTCTGACGTAGTTTGCGATGGATCCGCTTCCACCATCACTTTTAATTCTTCATTGTCAACGAGGGTTTTCGGCCGTCCACGGGGTTTGTTCTGTAGGTCAAAATTTCCAGAACGAAAACGTTGAAACCAAAATCGTAACGTGTTTTCTTTACTGTATCTTCCTCATACACATCAATTATCCTTCGAGCTGTTTCTGCAGCATTGGTTCCTCGGCGGAACTCATATTCGAAAATAACACGATTATTTAAGTTTTCCATAGTGTAAACAGAACGATGTCAAAGAAAAATCAAATGGCGCGAAAACAAATGTATCACTAAATTCCAAACACATATACACAAGCTTCAATTTAAAATATTTTTTTTGGTATTCCTAACCAAACCCTAGATATTTGAGATCAAAGTGGCCAGTTCGACAAAACGCCAATTTCGGACCTTGGAAGAATATATAAGGACCTAATATTATTTTTCTATGTTCACCTCGAACACGTTTAAATATTATCTTATAATTATAAGAATCTTTGTCCTGACTGATTGACTGACTGACAGACAACGCACAGCCTAAACAGCTGGACGTAGAGACTTGAAATTTTCAGTGTAGGTAAACCTTGCTACGTAGGGGTGTACTAAGAAGGGATTTTTCAAAATTCAACCTCTAAAGGGGTGAAAAGGGATGAAAACCTGGAAACAATTTTTGGTCTAAAACTGCAACCTATATCAAATTAAAGAGCCGATTTTTCTCATTTAGTTGATGTCATAATTACCTGTAAATTCTTTATTTTTGGCATGTTTTTCATGAAAAATAGAATACTTTTATTTTGACATATGACAGCGATGATACCACAGATTAGTAATAGATGATATAAAACATAATGTAAAAGGAACTGTCAATGTCAAATTATACGACATTCATTAGCGTCTAAAAAAAATTGTTGCGATAATATTTTGGAGTGTTAACACTGCAGGTGGGTTACTATGTGGTCTTAGAGCAGGGCAGTAGTTGAACTGCTCGACATTTTTGTGCTTATTTGTTCTGCATAAGGTTCAAAATAGCACAAAAAAGTCGGGCAGTTCAAATACTGCTCTACTCTAAGAATTCATAGTAACCCCCCAGTATCTTACCTAAATTATAAATGCGAAAGTTTGTGAGTTTGGATGTTTGTGCCTCAATCACACATAAACGGCTGAACGGATCTGAACGAAACTTGGAATATACATAGTACATGTACTGGATTAACATTATTATAAATGCGAAAGTTTGTGAGTTTGGATGTTTGGATGTTTGTGCCTCAATCACGCCTAAACGGCTGAACGGATCTGAACGAAACTTAGAATATACATAGTACATGTACTGGATTAACATATAGGCTATTTTTTATCCGGGTACCACGCGAGCGAAGCCGCGGGCGGCAGCTAGTTCTATAATAAAAACAAAAAGATAATAGGTATTCCGAAGCACCTTGTTTGTAAACTGTAAAACATATTATATTTTTGCTTTCTGTGGGTGTTTTCTACCCATAGTAAATATTTAGTAGCCAGAAGGTAGGTAACTAATTACCCCTCTTTTCGATTTTGTAATAGATGAATATTTAAACGTGTTCCGTGTGAGATACCCAGAAACATATTTCGTTTCTTTTATTCGAGAAGAGATTTTATAAGAATATACTTACGAGTATTAGTTAATTATACGAGTAGGTACTAATTTTCAACGCATAACGTTGACGTAGGTATGACTTTCTATGCCATTTCCAATTTCCAACTAAAGTTCGACTATGATCCCAGCCTAATACATTGCCCTTTTTTTCCTCTTTTTTAGCCCATGGTATAGCCTAGCCATACTTTTAGCTTACTCATCAACTCAAGCATCGACGAACGTCATTTAGTTATTAATATATTTAATAGATTAGGTACCTATTAGGTACCTACTACGCACGCATTGCACACCTATAGACTTTTCTGTTTCATAGGATCTTGTTCATAATATGGGAGATAAGCCGCTGGACACATTATATGTGTCCAGCTGCCTGTTCTATGTTTTCTGCATGTCTATATTATGTTTTCTTCATTCCCCAGTCCAGCAAAGAGCATAATATTTATAATACTGATATTTTTTATTTTATTTTACAGACTTCATCGATCTAACAGAACTTCCGGATGATCCAATCGAAATTTTGAATAATGCCTTACAAGTTGGCCCCAACGAACCAACAGATCCTCCAAATGAGACAAGAAAAACTTCTAATGATCTCAGTCAAGAAAGAGCTATAGAACCCGGAAATTTCGCTCTACCTGATCTGCCAATTTTTAACAGAATTGGTGATCTACCCATACTTAAATCAGAGGATTTATCCATTATAAATTTATTCGGAACCCCTGAAAGTGCTCCTGATGATCTGCCATTAGATCTGTCAAACTATAGATCTCATTCTTCACCACAATTTACAAGAAAGTTTTCTGGAAATATACTACAAAGATCAGCTGAATATGGGCCACAGCCAGAGCTACCAAGTTGCAGTCGAAACTTTCATACTGCAGGAAAGCCAACCTACCTTCCGGAATTAATTTTACAGGTAAGACAGTTCTCTTTAGACATATTTACCTAGATTTATCTAGATCTGTCACGCGCGCTATGTTTCAAGTACCTACCTACTCGTAAGTATTGCAAAATGAATGTGTAGATCTTAGTATCTAACTTTACATAGGTATTGAGTAGCTATGTTCTCACCCGATACGGTTTTGTAGTGTCAGGTATGGAGGGTCTGCTATGGCGCCACCTTGCTGCCTGCCGTTGTAGATCACATAGCCTGTGGTGCGACCACGACGTATTCATGCCACGCAACTCTTCCACAGCTTCTGCAATCTATATTAGAAACAAAGCTCAGGAAATGGATCGTCATTCTCAAAAAACTTGAAAAATAGATGAAGTTAGAGAAACCTAAAGCATTTTTTTTTGCATTTCGATCTTACTATGTATAAAGATTTCAATAAAATAATACGTTTTAGAAACTAACAACAAAACAGACTTCAGTAAAAATAAGTTAAAACTCCTTGGTGCCATCCTAAGATAGAAACCTCATAGAAACTAACAGGCAGTTGGCGTTTCTATGCATGCACAAAGGTGCACGATGTCACGTCATATTTCTAGAGAACAGAGAGAAACCTAGAGAAATCAAGAGAAACGCCCCGTGACTTTTGTGACTTTATGTCATCGTAGTAATTACTTGATCAGTGGTCATTACCGTAAGAAATTGAGTAGGTAGGTAAGTTGACCATTTCGTCCCAGAAAGTAATTTTGGCGATACGATTTCCCCGTACAAAATTAAACACCAAAAATCAACCACTTAGGATACGAATTTAAAAAAAATAGCTTCTTAGAGCGCGCCTACACCCCACAGAGAGTGTAATGCGATAAACTCACCATCAGGTGGGCTGTATGCTTGTGTAGGTACCACTTTAGAGATATAAGAAAAAAGACGGAACCATGGTAATTATTAAAGAATTCAAATATGAATTAGAAAGTTTTCAACAAACCAATAACTTTTTAATAGATAACAATTTTTTTAGAAGCACAGTTTTACCTTAATAAATATAGAATTACATATTAAACTCAAATAAAACTACTACTAATATTTTTTATATTGACCCCATTATTTTATTGGTATTTATTTAGGTACCTAAACTATTATATTTATTTCTTTAGCAATGATAACACCATCGCCCATTCTTCCTTTCTATCCTCTCCATCCCAAGGTTGTCTGGAAGAAATTGCTCTTAGCAGTACGACCGCCGTTTATGAAGTTTTTTATTAGTAGGTACCAAGTTTATTTTTATTTTGTTTTCGTTTCATTGTTATACATAATAAAGAGTTTATCTATCTATACCTATAAAATAGCTTATACTGGCTGACTGACAGACTGACTGATTGATTCATCATCGCTGAGCTGAAACCGCTGAAGCTAGAGAGCTGAAATTTGGAAGGTTTTATTGCAAAAACACCCACTAAGGCGGGATTTTTCGAAATTCAACTCCTAAAGGGGTGAAAACGTTTGTATGGAACTTTTTAAAGGACGGTGCGATTGGCTTGAAATTCGGTTTGGATAAGTAGGTACTAATAATGCAATAGACACGTGTCAGGATTTCAAAACAACCCTTAAGAAAAGGTGTACCTAATGGGGTACCTTATAAAAGTAATTTAACGCGTACAAAGTCGCAGGCAACAGCTTCCTACTATTTTTTCGCGTGCGTAGATGGATACTACCTACTAATGACATGTTACGGGATCGGTATGGCGGTTTTATAAATATAATAGGTAACTTTTATAATTTTGGACTTTCATTCAAACGTCTTGAAGTCGTGTGTTTAACGGTGCCTCCTTCTCCCCTACGTAGGTAATATGTGAAATATAAAGTGAGTAAGTAATAACCTTTTCTTGTATTCAGATGTTTATTTTAAGAAAAAGTATGTTCATCATATTTTATTAGAGTGTGTTCGAAATTCCTTATTTAGATCATCATGTTTTGTACAGAGTCGCTTGTTAGTTAAAGGTTATATAAATAGGGTATTATCCAACCCTTCATGTAAAGAAGTTGAGTTTTTAGATTTGTTACATAAGTTAGGTTTATGTAATTAGGTAGTTAAGTTTTATTATAAGTATAGATTAAGTTTTTCTTGGTTTTTATACATTTTTGTTTTATATGAGTGATGTGGTCGCACGCAACTCGCAAAGCGATAAAGCCCTTAAATAAAAAAAAGTATAATTAAATACTAGAATTTATTTATTACCACAGTTACAAAGACAAACTATAATAACATTAAAAACTTTAAGGTAATCAGTATAATAATAATAAGAAATAAAAATGAGCTCAGTTTTTTATCTGAGTTCGCCTACAGATAGAAAACAGAGCTCAGATCACCGACTTATATAATTAAATATAAGTATTAAAACAATAAGCAAACACTTCATCCACATAAAATCTTTTCCCGCGGTTTATACTAAGTACAATTTGAATTTGCAAATAAGTACACCTAGGTAGGTAGGTACCTACTACATGCAATAAATTTTTTAATAAATAAGGTATTGTACGTAACATGCAATACATTATTTTAAAGTTTTGTAGGTATTGAAATATGCAAAATCTTTTGAGTGAATACTTGAAATACCTTTGAGAGCTTTGTTTGCTAAGATAATTTTGAACACCCTGACTGCTCATATAAATACTTAAGAAACAATGAGTAGTAGGATATTTTGAACACCTCGGGTGCTTACAACAATAATGATGATTCGAACTGCGTATGTCAAAATGTGCGTATGTCAATTTGATGTAGGTACCTATATCAAATTGCTTTTATGTTTTTCAGATCATTTTGACTACTTTAGACGCTCATATCAATTTGACGCTGACTGTACTAATGAATAGCTACGGCATTGGTCTCTATAATGCTTTTCGAATTAAACGGAAATAGAAATTGTATTGAATGACTTTTGTAAGGCTACTCCGCATTTAAATACCATAACCTACTCAATTCTAAAAAAAACGTCAGGTAGGTTAGGTATTTACATACCAATTGCCGGTACCGTATAAAACTACATAACTTATGAATCTTTTGAACCGTGTAGGTACAGTCTGGTTCAAAAGTATACGACGGTCAAACAGTGTCAATACAATTTTAATAATAAGACTAAGAAATACTTAGATATAAGGATACCTATATACTACTTAGACCTTTAATATCACCTTTGTTTAGGGCATTGCCTAAGAGTGCTGAACCAGGGTCCAGCCAACAAGATGAGCGCGTATGATTGTCAAAATACCTACGTACGTTGCGCTGGCGATCGTTCAGTTTGTGTGGCTTGTCAATCCCCACCCACTTGTCAATCTTTTGTACCTTGTCAATTGGAAGCAAATGGACCAATACTAAATATTTTGATGCTTACGTCACAAGCTATACATTGCCTAAGTAATGTACCTATACCTACCTGAGATATACAGACTGCCGGTAACATATACATTTTAGTACATAGTTAAGTACCTAAGTTAGTTTGGTAATAAATATCTAACGACTAGCTGTGCCCCGCGGTTTCGCCCGCGTTTTTCTCGTTTCCGTGGAAATACCGAGATAAAATATTGCCTATATTATAGCCTCCCTCAATAAATGGACTATGGCCCATAACTCATTAATAGGTACCAACTCTTAACATCTTACACACGTGATAACTTTTAAACGAAATATCCGATTGAGATGAAACAAAAAGTATTTTACTTCTACATAAATACTCTTGATAACATAATGCTTAATTTAGATAAAGATTAATATTACGATACATTAGTATTTAACGTAGTTTTTTTTTCTTCCGACGATTTAATAATTATTTTGAACACAAAATCGGTTATTGTGATTAAACCATGATAGCTAGATATATGTTATCGCGGACTTTTTTGTAGGTCTTAATGGGATCTACAAACCCGTAGTACATTATTTTGTTCTATTGTCAACAGTTTTTGCAGCGCACGCAAAAATAGGTTTTCGATTTTACACCTTGTGTTACAAAATAGCAATTCTACTACGGATCCCTAATTTTGAAAAAAAAACATAGCCTATAGCCTTCCTCGATAAATGGACTACCCAACACTGAAAGAATCATTCAAATCGGACCAGTAGTTCCAGAGATTAGCGCGTTCAAACAAACAAACAAACACTGCAGCTTTATAATATTATTATATATATATATATAGTATTAGTATAGATTAGCACTAATTCTAACTAAATACTAAACTAAACTCGATCTAAATCTTATTAATAAATTTTCTATAATAAGATTAGGTACATCTTGGTACTGAAATTTTAATAAAAAGATTAAATCTACCATTAAATCTACCAATCTACTCTTCTACCATCTAAATGAGAAGTTCACAGACACACTTAGCACGAAATCTCCGAAACTGCTAGACCCAGAGAATCAGATTTGTGGCGTTGGCACTCTTTTTGGGGTGAAGGCGCGCACTAAGAATCGATTTTTTTTAAATTCGTATCAAGGGGTTGATTTTTGGTGTTTACCTCTTTAAAACATTGTTTACCTATACTTGTTTAGAATAAAGATTAGGGAACTAATTTACAAAGTTATTATAGGTATTGGTGATATTTTCAATGAGGAACATACCTAATAAAAAGGTTTTATAACTTTTAAATTTTTTTTATTCTTTTTAGCACCGGATCATTGGGAAGTTGCCATTTTGTATAATCCTGATGATTTTGCATAACCCGAGTTATCATCACACACACGTTTATTTTGCCATTTTTGGTACCAACATTTTAAAATCCTTGATTTAATAAAAAATAATATGTGAAACAAGAGGCAGCTTTGAACATTTAAATTAGTGCAGTAATATAACAGTTGTGTCTTAATTATTAATTTATATTTGAATAAAAGGTAGCCCAATAATATATATAAGTAGGTAGGTACAACAACAAATAAATAAACAAAGTAAACCATATAAATAAATATGGTTTACAACGAAAGATGCTCTTTTACCTTTGACTTGAAGGAATTGAGCGATTGACTGTTACGAATAGCGTGGGGAAGTGCGTTCCATAACCTCACAGCGCGTACAGTGAAAGAATCACTGTAGCAGCTAGAAGAATGTGGGGGAGTTTTTAAAACAAGGGACGTGGCCGACCTGCTAGGCTTATCACGAGGGACAAAGAAATCAAAGCGTTCACGGAGGTAAGGCGGATTATGAAGGACAGGATTATGAAGGATGTAGAAGAGGAAGGACAGAACGTGCAAATCACGATGACGACGGATAGGGAGCCACTTCAGACGGGATCTGAACTCAGACACGTGGTCAAACTTGCACAAACCGAAGATGAATCGGATGCACAAGTTTTGAAGACGCTCCAATTTGTTCACTAGCTCCTCCGTGGCGTCAAAGAAACACACATCGGCGTAGTCAATTAAAGGTAATAAAAGAGTTTGGGCTAGCCCAAACTAACTGACTAAGGTCACCCCACTAGGGTGACCTTAGTTTCGAAGGGTAAAATCTCTGTAGACGCTTGAGAGAATGGAATGTAAAGTTTACCCTTTTACTGACATCATTGATATGATGAGACCATGAAAAATTGTTGTCAAAGATCACACCCAAGTTCTTGGCTTTATTAGTATACGCGATGGGTATCTCGGCAAGCACAACAGGAGAAAGACCTGCTTGAGCAACAATGTTTGGCATGTAAGTAGGTACTACCGAAGATAACCGCCTGAGACTTGGAAGGGTTCACTAGGAGACCAAAGAACAGGAGACAAAATTTTGCTCATGCGTTAATTTTCGAAAGGTCAGAGCTAATTTTGTTAACACCTTCCGAGAACTCGTTGGCTTTTATGTGGCAATAAATTTGTGGGTCGTCAGCATAAAGATGGTAATCTGAATGATCGAATTTATAAAAACAGAAAATAGTAAGGGGGAGAGAACCCCACCTTGGGGTACACCCGCTGAAATGCAGCACCGATCAGAGCTAGATTCATCCGAACGCACACACTGCGAGCGACCAGATAAATAATATTTAAACCCGGAGATTGCCGAGGAGGAAAGATTGAGGGAGGAGAGAATGGAGATAAGAATGTCATGGTCGACAGAGTTAAAGACATTACTAAAATCTAATAAAACTAAGATGGTAACTAATTTGTTGTCCATTGCCCAGCGAATATCATCGAGACTTTTGTCAAAGCGCTGACAGTGCTGTGACCAGAACGAAATCCAGATTGGAAAGGACTAAGCAATTTATGTTGAGTGAGGAAGAGAGAACTGTTTTTGAACAGTATTTTCGAGGATCTTGGAAAGGACAGGTAAAATTGATATCGGACGGAAGTAGGAAACTGCCGTAGGGTTAGAGATTTTAGGAAGTGGGATAACATAAGCGGATAAAGGATGAAGGAAAGGAGCTCGTCTCAAGGGAATAATTAATAATGTGGGAGATTGCAGGAGCGAGCTCAGATGGAAGAAGCTGTAGCATTTGGATGCTAATACCATCCATACCTACAGCTTTAGTTGAAATGGTACTAAGAAATTTCAATACATCATCCTCGGCAATCTCATGAAAGCTAAAAGGGGAACAATCAGGCAAATGAAGGTTACTTAGTTTATTAATAGATGTTTTAATTTTATTATCTAAACTGATAGGAGATTTTGAAAAATACAAGTTAATAGCGTTTAAGTCAACAGAGACAGGGACAGTATTAGAGCCGTTACCTAACCCAAGGGATTTAAGAAACTTCCACGTAAGAGAGGGACTAGAGTTTTGGATATTACCTATGATGTATGTGACGCCTCTTTGCATCCCTACACATTCGATTGCACAGGTTACGAAGCTTCTCATAGAAAGCAAAATTTTCCTCAGAAGGGGACTTTTTGCAAATGCGTTTGGCTCGATCATGCTTAGATATAGCCTTTTTAATAGTCATAGTCAACCAGGCAGCGGGGGGGTGTTTAATTTTGACACGTTACATGTGGTGAGCATGAATGTCAAAAAGACAAGTGACAATCTTGGTAAAGTTGGCGACCTTGTCATCAACGTTATCAGCATTAATAACCGAAGTCCAATCAATGTTGCTTGCATCAGATTTTAAACTCTTTAGATCAATATCCCTAAAACTACGTAAAACCAAGAACTTTGGCTTGCGTTTAGGAGGTCGGATTTTGTAAGAAAGGAATAATAAGTCATGATGCGAGAATAGCGCAGATAGTTGTCCATGAGTGGCGACACAGTCTATATCAAAAACTAAGATAAGGTCAAGAAGAGAAGGAATACAGTGGGGAGCGTGATGAGTAGCAGAGAGTGGGAGGATATACATATTGACAGAGGAGATTAGTGATTCAAGTTTATTCGAGCGAACATCTTTTTTCAGAAGGCATGTATTAAAATCACCTAGAATTAAAATATGATCGTACAGTGAAGTATATTGTTCTAATTTTAACTCAAGAGAGGAGAAATAGTCCACCTTACTAGAAGGAGGATAATTATACGCCTAGTAAAACTTTCGAGTGATTGACAGTTATCTCAAGAAAAAGAAGAAGAATAGGTATTGACTTGGTGACTGGTCGACTACTTTGTTGGGTATATCTGCCCGAAGATAAATAGCAACTCCGCCACAGCGTATGCCAATTCTATCATTTCTAATTAGAATATATCCGGGTAATGAGTAGAGGGTAAAGAAGGTTTTAGAAAGGTTTCGGAGACAAGAATGGCATCAATTAATCAAAAGGCATCAAAACTTAATTAAATAAATTATGTTTTGGGTCAAATTATAAAATGCAGCACTCCAAACGCACTCGCCGGTTTGCTAGCAGAGAAATTTTGGACTACCTATAATGACTACACAACAAATAACATGAAACCAAAACATTAAACTACAACAATAAAGAAATAACAGTAGGATAAAGGATGCGCCCCAGTACGCTAAACAACAAACAAAAAAAACTAATTAATTAATCTATGGTTGAAAGTAAGACAAAATTATGCTGAATCTGTTTCGGAACGAAACCGTGCTATGTATGACATTTGGTATTGAAGTTTGACATTTCAATCAAATAAACATTGACAAGAACAAAACGTAAAGTCTCAGAACAATAAATACATGTTCTGAGCGTAAAGTAAACAAAGTGCATTTGACATGACAACCCGCATTCAAAAATTAATTATAAAGTATACCGCAGAATTCAAGACAAAGTATAGCATAAATACTAACAAGTAGGGAAGGTAGGGCAGAATATAAAGGATACAAATTACCATTTTGTTCCGATAATGAACTTATAACTATCACTTCACCGTACGTCTGGACCTAGGTTCAGCCTTGGCGGTCTTTGCTGCAGGAAGTGTGGAAGGCTTTCCCTTTTCCTGTGACGTTCCTGGAGCATTCCTCACATCCGCAGACTGGACCGCAGGGAACTCCGAGAGAATCGGTTTCAGCTCTGCCATTGACTCAATCCTGCGACGATTGTTATCGGGTAACAGGATAACAATTTTACCCGCCGACGTCCAACAGCGTCTGATGCCAAAGTGTTTACGCGCTGCCGTGAAAACATCATGCCTGGACTTAGTCTAAAACTCCGAGACAGCGACAGGAGACCCCTTGAGTGCAGTTTTAGCATTCCAAACCAAGCTGCGGAGCTTACAGTCGGAAAACCGAACCATAACAGCTCTTGGTTTGCTGGTGTTAGTGCCCAAACAATGGCATGCAGAGAAACATTCCGGCCCAATGTCAGGCATTTTAAATTGGTTTGATAACAGTTTGATTATGGTGTCCTCAACAGATGTTTCATTTGATTCTGGAACACCATGAAACAGCAGTACCTTTCTTCTTGAAGCGGTTTCCTGACGATCCAATGTAAGAACTAGTAGTTCTAGTAGGGACCTCATCACAGCCATACACTTCCAAATGAGTGACTTGAAGTCAGTGAACTCACGGGACAGTGCTTCAAGATCCTTGTGTGGTGTTTTGTCAGTGTTGGAGAGTTTCTTGATATCACTCTCCAAGCGTTGCATCCTTGAATCAAAGGTTCCAGCAAGTTCATCCATGTTGGCAGTCAACTTTGCATACAAATCCATGATCCTCTGTATGCTATGTCCAAGGAGAGTGGAGAGGACAAATTATATTATAGGTGAGTGGGGGGTGACTAGTACTTAGTTATTAGTCACTAACTGCATTTAAAAGACCCAAAAATACTATTTAAAATAAAAATATTCGGGAGCTATATGCACACACTTTGAATACCCGCAAAAGAAAACAATTATTTATTTGAAAGAGAAACGGGATAGCTCAATAAAATGCATCAAATTATAGGAATATTATTAAACTTTAATAATACAAAGTATCTATCAATTAAAACAAAAAACAGGATCCTTAACAAAATTGTTATCAAATCAAAAAACTCCAAAAACGTGATTTGGTTTAGGGTGCAGGTTATTTGGAATGTAGATACCTATTATTATATTATAATGATAAATATAAATCTTTATTAACAGAAAGAAACTCACAACTAATATAAATGTAATTTACAAAATACAAAAGAAACAGTTGGGCTATCTAAAGGTCGTTGCAAACGGACTATAGATAGCTCACCTGATCCAGCTCATCAGATGGTGGAAGCGTGCCCAAGATGCTGGCCGTATTGCCATGCTGAATAGCAATACTGATCCGTTGAGCCAAATAAGAACCAGCTCTTGGATCGCGCATCGTTTCGACCAGACGCCCTGAAAGAATTTTAAAAACTCGGTGGGCAGACACCGGTGCCCCACGGACCTAGGGCCTCGACCCCAAATGTCTCAAATATACATATAAGCCCCGTCGAGGCTTGCATATTTGCGCCTTTTGAGATCCTCGGCCGAATCTGCCGCCGCGCCGGCCGTAACTGAAGTCCCCGGCAAAGGAGAATAATGTAGTAATATTAGAATAAATATTCGCAAAATCAAACTTACCTACATCATAAATTACTAAAATAATTTTATAGTATAAATAATTACAATAAAGATTTTATGTATCACAGTAAATGATTATCACTGATTGCATTCTTACCGAAAAAGTTTTAAAAACACGCTCCTTTTTCCCGTGAGGCTGGTAGCCGAAATATAAAGATGGCTTCTTGTTTTTTGACCTCGCTGGCTCCATCTGTCTTGTGACGTTATGTTTATGGGGATAAAACACAGATGGCGTTTATATTGATTTAGATATCTAACTATTCCAAATTATCTACTGCAATGCTCCAAAATATGCTGCACTTCCTCTAGCTAAGAGAGTTCAAAAAGGTAATTTTTGCATTTTTATACAGCAATGCCTGATGTTTGTGATCATCAATGATGAATTAAACAATAAAAAAATATTTAAGAAATAAAAAAAATTGTTTGAAACATTTCTTATTACCATTTTAATCAGATCTTATATATAGCCAGCCAGGGGTTCTAGCGCTTCGCAGTCATATCTAGGTCATAAGGCTTACGTACCTAATTGAAAAAATAATAGAAAATTACATCAAAGAGGATTAAGAGCTTACCAACCTACCTCTCTTTTTTGCTCCTCCTCAGCTTCTATGGCTCGCTGATGTAGAAGTTCAATATCGAGCTGAGCCACCTCCTCAGCCTCACGCGCTTGACATACCTTTTCCTAAAAGCAAAAATCATTAAAAAAAAGTACTACTATTACTTATTCTGTGCTGGTACTTACTTAAAAGAAAACGAAAGAGAAACGAAACCGACTCACAACTTCATTCGCGAGCACACCTTGACAATGTTAGGTTCGCAAATTAATACCCAGGAACACTACATACCTACAGGCTATACCTACTTAAAATCATAAATTTCAAGATTTTTTCTCCTTAAATTTAGTCATCTTTACCTTTTGCACTTGACGTTCATGTTCAATTTTCTGCTGTTCGAGTTCCTCCTCCGGTATTGGTGGTGTTTCATCGCCACTGGACGTATGTTTACCTCCTAAAATTCAATTAAAAAAATATTAGCCATACCAGACTGAACTTTTAACAGGGCATACCTCGCTACATGGCGAGTACATAGGAGATTTAGTTTAGTGTACTTGTAAATAGATACTACTTAGTAATCTATTTATTCTAAAAGTTAGTTAGTCTTGGATTTATTGTCCTTACCAGTTGGTGGATGATAAGAAATCCAAAATTGATGAGCCAGCTTTGCACAGTTCCAAAAACAATGCTTTTTACACAATCACAAAATTAAAATGTTTTCTGAAACGCTCACAGTAGGTACCTAGGTACAATCTGCATTTATTCATAGACGTTCATTTTCATGGTTGAAGCAAACTGAGGTTACGTTTGGCTGAATTGGCAAAGATCCAAAAGTAATATTTCTCCATACAACTAAGGATTTAGAGGTCATATTTTTATCTTTTTGCGTAGGTCTACCTACTAACCGATCTTTACCTACCTAATTATAGTCGCCACGTAAGAAAAATTGCGCAAAAAAGTTCGAACATCGACAATTTTGCTCACAAAAGTGTTTGCTTACTGTTTCTGCTATTTATTTTATTCTTTTTAGGATTCCGTGCCCGAAGGCTGCCAACGGGACCCTATTTCTAAGCCCCGCTGTCCGTCCGTCTGTCTCATGAACCGTAATAGGTAGAGAGTTGAAATTTTTACAGAGCATGTATTTCTAATTACAGCTATAACATTAAATAATAAAAATAAAATAAAAGGGGGCACATACAAGACAAAACACAGTTAATGTTCGTAATCGATCATTGAAGTTAAGCCACACTAGGCGCGGTCTATAATTGGATGGGTTGAGTGTATTTTGCACAATATTTTTTTTGTAGTATTTTTGTGTTAGTATTTTTTTTTCAAACCATCTAAAATTTAATGATTTGTACAAAAATAGTAATAAAATTACAGATTAAAAAGAGAATCCTCAAAGAAGAGACGTGTTTCATTTTACATATTTTGCTTGTTAGGGAACGTGCTTCCATCTATACAACGTGTAACATAATGTCCCTATAAGCCCGAAACGGGGGTGTTCTATACGTCATTGCGAACAACGTTTGTTCAACGACTTTTAAAATTTCAAAGGTTTTCATTCATGAAATGTCTCTTAAACTTTGCTCCAATACGTAACTTGACACAACATGAGGCATCCCTATTTACAGCTGTTTTTTGACCTTTAAGTGTGAACTCTAGATGAAACAGGTAACAGAACAGACACCATTAGTAAAATGCCTACCTACTTACCTAATAACGAGGTGGCTTAATAAGTAATTTCTATTTTTTTTGAAGGCCTAGTGGTACCTTGGTATTTATTGGTAATTAAAATGTAAGGTCACGTCACGACTAAAATCCCTAGGCACCGTAAACATCCTTTCAGATCTCTTTGTTAAGTACCTAGTATAGGAGATAGGTACCTTACCTACTCAATTTTGTATCTACCTACTCGGGCCTTAAAGGTATCCTCAGTGGGTGCCAAGGAGTATGAGAGGATGTCTACCGTGCCTGAGGATAAAGCCGTGATACCTACTCAATTTTGTACCTACCTACTCGGGCCTTAAAAGCATCTTGAGTAGGTAACAAGAAGTATGAGAAGAGGTCTACCGTGCCTGAGGATAAAGCCGTGACCCTATTCCACTTTAGTTTTTCCAACGATGTATTATTCCAATATTCATTGGAGCATTTTTCAATGCAATTTTGTACCTACCTACTTGGGCACTAAAGTCAAAGGTTGTGACTTATCTGTCTTACTAATCTTCATTTTCATCGTGAACAGCCTATTTGTCATTGGTTGCATTGAAACAACAACAACAATAAGTGGGATGGCACCTCGCCCTAATTGGCTGTCGGTGCCTTTGCTAAATTCAAAATCCGCAACCGTCAACCGACACCGCACCGCAAGCGTTTGTTTAATAAAATCAAATTGGTTCCGTAGGTTTATTTGTTTTTTACTTTTCTTGCTTGAACTACGTAATTGTTGGTAGGTTATTATGTAAGTAGGTAGGTACCTAGTAGCAAATGGGGATGGAGCACATGGTAGCATATTGGTATGAACCCCGCCTTCCCATCCTTAAGTCGTGAGTTCGAATCTATGGATTTTTCGATTCGAAATTTATGTGTGCAATATCAATGCTCTCAAACGGTGAAGGAAAACCTCGTGAGGAAACCAGGCATGTCATAGACGTGTGTCAAAGTGTACGAAAGGAACCTTCAAGGTGCACGCACTCTAATCCTTCCACCACACTGGTTCAAAAGAGCTAGCGACACGGACACGACGACAGTAGTAGTATTAGTAGTAGTAGTAGATGTATGGTGAAGTTTTTTTCCTTTTTTTTCCCAATCGGTATTTAGTGGGTTACCCCAGACAAGGAACCCTAAAAATTCGGCTTTCGGCAATAGGTACCTACTTTTGGTCGCAAAACAGATCGGTTTTTATCAGTCGCAATTAGCATTCGTTCCTTGCAACAACTGCAACAAGCAATCTCTCGGTTCGCGTAACTAATTAACGTACGATACGATGTCGGCTCTGTACTCAACGGTGAGCATTATGATATGGTGTTGTGTGTGTGTGTTGGAGCAGCACCAAATAATTAATAGCTTAGTAGCGGCGCGTCAGCTCTACAGAGAGCGTTATCCAGGGCGGCCATTGCCATCTTACGGGCTATTTTCTGGGATTGGTGAACCGTCTTCTCTCGACGGGATCTTTCCACCGGCGCACCAGTGAGGGAAGACCGGGAATTCGGTGGTGTGTTGTACCTACTTCCCTTTGATGGATACCGAGTACCTACTGTGTGTGTCAACAGTGATAAAATTCAGTGATAGGTAGGTATGATGATAGGTACCTAACCTATCACCCTACCTAGTAGGTACCCCATTAGTACCTAGCTTACTAATAAAAAATGACAAAAATAATTTTGTGATTGTGAATGTGAATGTGTACCAGTAATACCAACCTAGGTACCTACATACCTACCTAATACCTACCAGGTCAATTAGCCGTGTTCCGAGCCAACCAAGAAGAAGGGAGAAAAGGTATAACTTAACTTTTCCTGTACCTAGGTCCTTAGGTAACTACCTAGGTAGATGTAGGTAGGTAGTTGTTTTTTTATGTGTGAAAGATATCGTGATTTTAATCTTCGACTTTAATTTCTACGTAGAATTAAAAAAATTGCAAATTCTTACGAAAACTTTGGTGATTACACCTAGGTACTTTTTGAAACTTGCCGCGCGTTCAATTGTCTGCGTATGTGTGGGTCCGACGCGATAGGAGGGTGCGCGTGTGTTTGTTACCTACGCAAATGGTAAACAAACACATAGGGTTGTCACAAATTTCTCATGAAATAATTTGTTTTTAATTGTATTGGAATTTCAAATATGATGTATTGAACTTTTGCACACGTCAATGTATTCAAGTGCTCGGTCTGAATACACCCCTTTCGGGCTTATAGGGACATTATGTTACACGTTGTATATAAGTGACATACAAGAAATATTTATGTACATGTACGGAACAATTCGTGTGCTAATTCGACTCGCACTTGGCCGTTTCTATTTTTTTGTGAAGGCTGAATTGTCAATGATATGACTATTACCGAATACTGACCGGATTTATTTTGCTAAATAAATACTTATATGAAATACCTAATAGTAAAATCCTTTGTACGCAACAGTTTCTTACGTGTAAGTTTTTCTTACGTGGCCCGACCTATAATTCTGAACTAGTAGGCAATATAGGCAAAAAAACTTACAAGAATATTTTGGATCTAAGTACCTACCTAAGTAGGTACCTAAACCTGTTTTACCTACTTATCCCGATGCACCTTAGCCAATCCATCAAACATGTTTTTTTTTGTTTTATAGGGGACTGATGTTGGTGTAGACGATATACGTGCAATTCCAGTGGATCACGGCCCGAAACGCCGAAAGCTGATTTCCAGAGGCAAGGATATGGAGGACATAGTAAGTTGATAGGGGAGAGGGACACTTAGACACCTACTTAAGTGTTAGTTGTAATTCATAACATATATAATTATTATTAACTACTTACCCATATTACTTTTTTACGAGTTTATTTTTACAGGAATCCGATGACGATGACATTGCAATGGTTAATGTCAGCACCGTGACTTGGAAATTCGGCGGGAAGGGAAAGAAAATCTTACCCATCGATAAGGAAATCGAGGAAAACAAGAAAATCGTTAAAACTGAGTTAAATATTAAAGAGGAAAACGAGAATATCATTAAAATCGAGAGATTTGAGGGAACCGAGGATATAGTTGAAACCGAGAATATCGTTAAAATCGAGGATATTAAAATCGAGAGAATTGAGGAAACCGAGAATACAGTTGAAAGCGAGAATATCGTTAAAGACGAAAAAGAGAATATCTTTAATATCGAGAATATTAAAATCGAGAGAATTGAGGGAACCGAGAACACCGTTGAAACCGAGAATATCGTTAAAGACGAAAAAGAGAATATCTTTAATATCGAGAATATTAAAATCGAGAGAATTGAGGGAACCGATGATATCGTTGAAGACGAAAAAGAGAATATCTTTAATATCGAGAATATTAAAATCGAGAGAATTGAGGGAACCGAGAACCCCGTTGAAACCGAGAATATCGTTAAAGACGAAAAAGAGAATATCTTTAATATCGAGAATATTAAAATCGAGAGAATTGAGGGAACCGAGAATATCGTTAAAGACGAAAAAGAGAATATCTTTAAAATCGAGAGAATTGAAGAAACTGAGAATATCGTTAAAGACGAAAAAGAGAATATCTTTAATATCGAGAATATTAAAATCGAGAGAATTGAGGGAACCGAGGATATTGTTAAAACCGAGAAAATTGAGGGAACCGAGGATATTGTTAAAACCGAGAATATCGATGTAGAAGAAAACGAGAATATCTTTAATATCGAGGATATTAAAATCGAGATAATAGAGGAAAGCGAGGATTATTGTTAAAATCGAGGGAATTGAGGAAAAGGTGCCTACCTAAGTTTCGTTTGTATCTAGGAATCTTTCATAACCAACTTATGTGATAAAGCTTTAATTTCCGAAGCCGTTGTTCACATTTATCACATTAATTCTTTTGTAAATAAAACGATCTATGAAAGTTTCACAACAAGATTCTAAACTAAAACTTAGCTCCGTTAGTAGGCCAATAGGGCCGATTTCACCGTTTACATTGAACGGCGTTCACTTCTAAGCTAAGTTCAAGCAAGACCTGTCAAATTATATAAAAACTCTCAGCACTGACAGCTCTTGAACTCAGTTTAGAAGCTAAATGCTGTTCAGTTGGAATAGTGAAATCAGACCTTAGTATATTTGAAGGGGCCAAGAATAAAATTAACATTCTAAGTAGGTAAAATACTAAGCCTGCTCAGAAAGTCAATTCATATAATTTCTTCAATAACATGGGAGAACATACATAATTATGTCATTACTGTCACATATTTATGCGAAAGGGAAAAATATACCTACCTACTTAAGAAAATCCATTTGTAACGCGCTAAGCGGACAGAAGTTGTATAGAAATCCATTGTCAACGTGCCGTTTTTTTAATAATTTTGGGCAATAGGTATACTGCAGGTATGCATGTTCGTACGAGCAAGTGTGCAATATACTGATATTACTACTTAAAATTTCCTTGGCCCTAGAGTCGTCACTAGAGTTGGCCACTAGCTCATACGAACATAATTACATAATCCAAAAAGAAATAAGTATGTACCTACTATACCTTTAACTCACGAGGCCAACTTTACTATATTTCTTGCGACAGAGTGTTTATGTCAAAGTTTGGTCTATCAAGCCAAAATAACGATAGGAATCGGTCGATCGATTTTGATGCGGTTTTTTTAATAGATTTATATGTATAAATGCATAATATAGTAGAGAAACACTGATCATTTTAGAGGTTTCTAATGTAATGTCTTAAATAAACTAATTTTTTTGCACTTACATTGCAAACGTTAGCTGAACCCTACAAGATAGATCAAAATAATGTACTACAGTATTGTACACTTTAAAAAGGTCTAATAACAAAAAAGCTGTGAACGTTGTATATAAAGAGATTCTGTAGTAAATTTAGTATCAGCATTGCATTCATGCGAAGCCGGGGTGGGTCCCTAGTAGTAAATAAGTTAGCTTTAGTTGTAACTATATTAGTTTTAGCATTTGCATTCTAGTATTAGCATTCGACCGTAATTCGGTGCTTGAATAAAATTAAACCAGTAAAATTACACTTAATAATCATAGGCATTTATTTGTTGGTTGTTAGGTACTTGACCTATTTAACAAGTCAGTTTCAACAGTTACAATTAAAAACATCCAACCACTAGATTTTTTCTTCCACTCTCACATCCACTTTCACTGTCACGTCATTGCAGATCTTTGTTCCCTTAACAATGATTAGAATTATTTAGAATTATAATGCCTAACAGAATCGATAGGTATCTACCATTGTACTATTAATTTTGTACGTTAAATACTTTGTTATGCATTTTAAATGTCAAGTAATTTAGTATTTGTGAGGACCGGATGTAATTGGCTAGACGTGTAATGGTTCGCATAATTTTTTACGCCTATGTAATATAATTTTACTTAGGTATCACTTTTCGACATAAAAATTTTCTTGCTATATACCTATATAGTTTAATGTCTTAACTAAAAATGCATAATTTAATTATAAATGATGCTTATTAAAGCATCATTGAGAAACACATTTATCTCATTCTAATAAATCCGTTTCCTATAAAAATAATATGAATGATGGTTGATTTTCATAAATAAAATTATCATAAACTATACATACTTAGTTTATAAGATTACTTACTATCAGGATGTTTAGAAATTAGGAGAAATAAAATGACATGTCCTCAAATTAAATATTTTTTATTTATTTATTATTATTACCTATGCAAATATTAGTTATTAGTAGCATTATTGATATATTGCAGGTATTATTATTAAAAGCCAATGGAAGAACAAGATTGTTAAATTATTAAATTCAAACTAATCGTGGAAGAATAAAATAATTACTTAAAAATAACTACATAATTCTGAAATAAACCGTGTTTACAAAAACAAATAATTCCATTCAATCATTTTATTTATAGGTAGGTAGGTATGTAATTGTAATAATTATGTAGGTAGTTGAGTAGGTACCTACTCTTTATTAAATTAATCGAAAGTAATAGGTAATCGTTTATTCTAAGCAATGGTAGGTACAGGCGCGGTCCGAAGAGGGGGGGGGGGGGGGGGGTCACAGGGGACATGAACCCTCCCCCCCCCCCCAAATACCCCCGTCAAATTGAAAAATCTTTTAAAAATTTACATAACATAAAAAAGCAATTTTCTGCCCCTAGCCTCTATGCCAATTAAAATAGAAGGCTTCTATTTGTCACAACAATCATGAACACTGAATATCCACTATTTTAACAAAATTCCCAAACCAACACTACCTAATAAGAGGTTTAATAGCTTTGAGAAAGTGCAAAGATTCGTATAAAAAATTCTCAATATGACTTCTAACATATTATTCAAAGCATACCACAACACTTTTACAAAGAGTGCTTAGTCTATCTAAGTTAGTGTTTTGACGTATCCAGTGTTTCATTTTGGAACAATCAATTAATCACCCTTGTCCGGTCTTACTTTTTAAGAATGCTCCTCATATTTTACTCTAACGCGTAGGCAAGAAACAAAAACCAAAAGGAATAAATGAGATAAGTTATTTTAAAAAGGGTAAGTAAATAGTAATCGGGTGAATAATTTTTTTATTGGAGACTATGGATACCTACTTTACTATACCGAGTAGCTAACCTAACGTACTGATTTCGATATAAGCAGACATATATCGCTATTAGATCGAAATCAGTAGGTTAGGTTAGTGAAAAATATATATTTATGTTGCAGGTACCTACTTTTGTCGACCACTGAGTATTTCAGTAAAGGTGCCTTTAGTCGGGCAATATTTTTACTACAATAATTACGTAGCTACAATTTTATTGAAAGTAGCACCTGTGACAGAGAAGTTGAGGAGTAGGTAGGTAGGTAATAGGTTAGCATGGTATGGGCAATGGGCATGTCATGAGGAGGGATGAATATCATGCGACGAGAAGGAAGAGTGATAAAATAATTATGAATGTAGATTGTAGGTAGATGGATACAAGGATGGATAGAGATAGAGCGAAAAAGAGATGGATGGATTGTGTGAAAGATAGCATGAGTAAGAAAGGAGTGAATATTGAGATGACGGCTGATAGAGGGGAGTGGAAGAAAAACACATGTGCCGACCCCACATAAGTGGGATAAGGGCAGGGAGATGATGATGATGTGGCTACAATATTTTCTGCCATCACAAAAACATTTGAATCTACTTATTGCATATTTTGGCATATATCGGAACTAGTAGGGCTCAATACATTAAAAATTGTCTTTACCTGGGCTACAAAAACAAAATAGCTGACTAAATCAATCCCGTCGCAGCGGCTTATGTTATTTTGTAAGAAAATGCAAAACCAAAAATAAAACAGATTGTGGACACGACCTTAGGTACTTCAATAGGTATAATACTTTGAGTAAAGTAAGTAATGTAAACCTTGAGAACGCCTTGATAATTCATTATGTACCTACTTACTCAAAAACTTTACAAGAATGTTTAAGAGTGACTTCAAATTCCCAAAACAAAATTGGACCAAAAACAAAAGGATAAGACAAAGAGGAGAAATGCCATACTAACTACCACAAGATTAGCGTTACTGTAACGCTACGATTTTTAGCAACTGGAGATTCACTAAAATATGAGTTTAATGTTTCTGTTCACCAACCTTTAGAATCATAGAAAATTATAAACGAAGTTAGTTGATTTGCTACTCTGAGTTCATAATAACAAAATTTTGTTGTCTCATAATTTTATAATAAGAAAGAAAGAGACGACAACACAGCTAGCCGGGCCATTGCAGTATTTTCGATTCCTTTGCGATCGTTCTGCATAACATGCTAGCAACACATAGAAATAAATCGGCCAGTACCTACCTCTACCAAAAATGTCCGACCAAAAGAGTAGAAATTAATTATAAACTGGCAACTCTTTATGAAAGGCCAGTGTGGCCGCTATAATGAACTTGACGAGAGGTTTAGCTTTTCTTTGCAGAATTATTCGCGTATTTTTTTGATAAAGAATAGTCATGCTATAGGTGGGTTATGCTACTTACTACTTTCATTACATTACTTACTATTTACATTACATGCTACTTACTTTTACATAAATTTAAAAATCATGCTTAGATATTAAAAAATTAAAGCATTCAAAAGGTTTTGTTGATCTGATTTACAATTTTCATCCACCCAATGAATAAAATCAAAATAATTTGGTATATAATAGGTACTGATTTATGCGTGTCGATCACACAATAGAATAATTTATACAGAATTAAAAAAACAGACGTGTAAAAATAATTTCTTGAAATCTTGCATTTGTTGGACTAACCAGAATAATTTTCCGCTAGCGGCATCACTGCAATTTTGGACGAGTTGTTTGTAGTGTTGTATCGTATTTTGTAGTGCAACCCTTTAATATTGATACTTTACTTAAACTTAAACCACCGGCCGCCGGCCGGCCACTCCTAGAATATTTTTGTTTATTGCTCCCTGGCTGTACTTGCTGGGAATATGGCCGGCAGTAAAAATATTGCTCGTCTATTGGCACCCTAAGCATGTTCAATATTTTTGACATGTTTCATTTGAAGTTATTTCCGCTCATATAGATAAGTATTATCCTTTTAAAAAGGATCTTGTAACTTCTTGAAACCAAAGATTTTAATTACAGTTTAGAGTCTCAAACGCACGTTCGTAGGAAAAACTTCCAGATTGTCGGAAATTCCAGATTGTCAGCTAACTTCAACTTCAACATTGGGTATGTATTTATTGTTCCGAGGGTTATAAGAACAAATTAAAAAAAAAAACTTGTGTCTACGGTTCAGTGTGACCAGATTTAGCAGAATTCTGCGATTTTAGCAGAATTAGATCTCCAAATAGGGTCTAGCTGATTGTGCCGCAGATCTAAAATAACAAATTTTGGCAGAATTTTATAAAATATCCTCAGATATATATTAAGATGAAGAAGTGGCAAATTAACTTGTTTCACTTGGGTAGTGTCTAGAGCAAGAAATGTTTAAAAAATTCTACCATGCATGAATAATGTACGATTTCTTCTTACTTTTCTCGCAGCCCTTAGTACAATTTAGGGCAATTCCCATTGTATGTATATTTTCTTTCGTATCGTAGTCATCGTCAACTTGTCAGTCAGTTTTTCTTGCACGTTAAGATTAGTAACAATGGAAAGAAAATAATGACCAGAACTATCGTTCCGAGTGGGAGAAGGTTCCAATGTTTTCATCTTGGTTATCAAAATGCAAAACAGAAAATGATAAAGGACACTCAAAGCTCGACGGTTGTGTAGGTATAATACTATGGACACCACAGAAAATTGGAAGTATCTACCTAGGTAGGTACCAATTAGAATTGCTAATCCGTGTTATTCAATAATCAATATTTTTAAATAATAGTTTTTTTATTCGTTTAATTTTATTGTGTCTTCATTCAATAGCAGAATTTTGGCATTTATTAAAATAAAGTTAGCAGACTTTAGCAGAATTTAGACGAGCATCTGGCATAATGTTCAATTTAAATCTGGTCACACTGCAACGGTTGCCGCCTCGCTCAGTCGCTTAACTTGACGCGCTCCTCTGTAATATTGATTGAATTTTGCAGTTTCTTGTTTTATGTTATCCCAAATCAATAGTGATTTTGGTATTCTAATTCAACAAGATGTACAAAATTACCGATTAATTTGTCTAGAATTCATTTTTTCTGCTTCCATATGAAAAATCGTTATTTGCGTTTTACCTTGTTCCACGTGCATGAAGAAAATGAACAATCATATAAGCAGTGTAAATAAATCTAATTTAATTAGTTATTCGCCCGATCTAGCATCTCTAAACGCATTAGACAAAGAATCTCTACTTGATTTTCAGTTCGATCACCTGTACGCGGTCGCGCCATCGCGGCATTTGGATGATGTCGAGATGCACTCTTTGATGCAAAGTAGCAAAATTATTGAACAAAAAGATGCTGAGATCCTTTCTTTAAAAAATCAAAACAGCAAGCTGAAAAAACTGCTCGTGCACCACCTCGACCTCATCCAGCAGCAAAATGATGTCATTATAAACAGAGAGAAATCACTGTTGCAGACTTCTTCCATCCCTGTAAGTTTTATGATGTTTACCTAAACTAATCATTCTTGGTTTCTTTAATCTAGATAAAACGACGGGATTTTTATAAGGCCCAAAAAAGTTATTAAACTACCCACAATATTTTTTGATGACGGCACATACTTTCTAGTTAAAAAAAATAATCAAGCTCAGCTTATCTTATGATTAATTACTATTTGTATTACTAACTAGCGACGCGCCCCGGCTTCGCACGGGTGCAATGCTGATACTAAATATAATACAGAATGTTTTCATCTGTGCAATAATTCTAATTTTTCTCACCGTAAAAACCATCCTTGAACTTCAACGAACATTTTAAAAAAAGATTTGGCCAAATTGGTCCAGGCGTTGTTGAGTTATGCGCTTACCAACACATTTTGCGATTCATTTTTATATTATAGAAGATGTAAAAACATTTCCATGCATACAAGGCCTTTCTATGCTATATGCAATCAAACTGAAATAGGTTTAAATTATATTTGTATACTAACATTTACTAACAGCATCATTGATAAATGCCAACTGTGCTTCAATTAAACAATGCGATTTGTGACAGCCTTGTATCTACCCATGAAAAACAATAGCCAATGAGCCGAGCATTCATAAATTGTACTAAAATACAGAAAAATATATAAGAGGAATATTCAATAGGTACATAGTTTACTTCAAATCATGCAGGCATTATCAAAATAAACTCCCTCACACACCTTTGAATTTCTTTAATATGAAAAGAAGGAAATGTCAATTTTCTTTTGCAATCACACAAGTGAAGCTGCTGGTAAAGCTAGTAATAGATAGAAAACAAGTTCTAAGGGTGCAAACACCATAGCCCAGGCCCCCACACTAATACAATGTTAGGCTGCTGGCTTTTTATGTGCCTGCAGCCCAACCTATATATTTATTTGTATCTTTAGATTACATAATAAAAAAAGATTATGCTGATTTTGATAGCATAATGTAAATTGACCGGTACAGTTGTGGATCCACAATTTTATTGTGCCCACCCCAATTTGATGTTGATAGGTTTATCCAGTTAAATCCAATATAATACAATGTATGTATCAATCATGAGCAAATCCATAGTCTGACTCTACTTGGCTGATTTTAGAGTGGACATGACCACAACCTTTTTTGAGAGCTGGATGCTGCCTCTGGGTCAGTATTTACAGTATATGATTTCATAAATTTACTAATGTCTTCTGGAATATATTTACACCAGCTACTAAATCATCATCATCTTCTTGCCCTTATCCCACTATATGTGGGGCCGCACAGCATGATCCTTGGATCATGCTGTGAGAGTTTTGGCTAAGGTGCTTTGTTAGTTCTATTAACAAAATATAGATCAGCGCCACCTATTGAGCAGGTATGTAGTATTATATGTAATTGTCACTTGTCACTTCTAAAATAAAATCTCTTTCTGCTATGAACCCAACCAATGTTTTATTAGGTTATGGGCCTAGGTGAAAAGTGTGTGAAATAAATTATAATAACGGACAGTACAAAGTTTTGTGGTGATTATAATGACATCGAACTATATTACTAATGCTCCAAAGTTAAAAGGTCGTGAGAACTATGACGGTTGGTGTTTTGTGGCAAAAAATGTCTTGCTTCTGGAAGGCATGTCAGCGGCCATTGAAAAAGTTATGGATAAAAGCCAAAGCAAAACTGATTCTTACAATTGATCCATCGTTCTACGTCCACATAAAAAACGCAGAGATGACGTATGATCTTTGGTGTACTCTAAAGAAATTGTTTGATGACTCTGGATGTATGAGAAAAATAAGTTTACTTCGAACTCTCATTAGTATTAGACTTGAGAATTGCGAGTCTATGACCCAGTATGTAACCCAGATTGTGGAAACAGAGCAGCTACTTCAGGGAACAGGATTCAAGCTGACCGATGAATGGATTGGAGCATTAATGTTGGCGGGATTACCAGAAAAATATGTGCCGATGATAATAGCCATAGAACATTCAGGTATTGAGGTTAAGGCTGACGTCATAAAAACAAAGTTGATGGACATGTGTTCTGAGGTTGGTAGTACAGTTTCCGGTTCGGAGAATGCTTTTTATGCGAAAGGAACGCAACGTTTCAAAAATGGCAGCACCAATGACAGTAGACATTCATCAGATGTGTCAAAGTCAAATAAAATCAATGTCAAAACAATAAAATGCTACCGATGCAAACAAACAACAGTTACAAAAATCAGTGTCCCAACTCCGAATCAAGCAATAGAAAGAAAGCAATAAATGCTTTTAGCGCTATTTTTCTGAGTGAAAAGTTCAACCAAAACAATTGGTATATCGACAGTAGGGCAAGTAAACACATGACGGCGAAGAAGGATTATATCGTGAATCCGTCACATCAACTTCTAACAAAAACAATAATGATCGCAAATCAGACAAGTGTCCCAGTGCTGTGTTCTGCTGAAGTAAACAATGTGGAGTACGACATCACAGTTTCGGATGTATTGTGCATACCAAGTTTAACAACAAACTTGCTTTCTGTGAGTCAGTTGATTGAAAATGGCAACAGAGTGAATTTCACAGAAGATAATTGCTATATTTACAATTGACAGAATGAACTCTTTGGCCAAGCAGAATTAGTAGATGGTGTGTACAGATTATACACGTTGAAAACAGAACAAGTAGTTCAGCGATAAAATCGAGTGAGATTTGGCATTGACGCTAGGGACATATCAATAGTACTAGTCTAAATATTATGAAAAATGGAGCTGTTGTAGGAGTTTCATACCCAGAAAAGGCAAACATACAGAAGTCAACATGCACAGTTTGTTGTGAAGGCAAACATGCCAGACTACCTTTCAAACAGAGTTTATCCAAAACAAAGCATGTATTGGAGGTGATTCATGCAGATGTGTGTGGCCCTATGGAAAATCTTTCTATTGGAGGAGCAAGGTATTATGTTCTGCTTGTGGATGACTATAGTAAAATGGCATTTGTTTATTTTATGAAGGCAAAGCGTGAAGTATTCAAGAATTATTAAGAATTTCAGTCCATGGTTGAAAAACAGAAAGATAGAAAGATGAAGATTCTAAGGACAGATAACGGAGGTGAGTTCTGTAGTTGAGAATTTGAAGAGTATCTCAAAGTGCAGGGTCAGGTTCATCAAAAGACCAATGCGTACACGCCAGAACAAAATGGTTTATGCGAAAGGATGAACAGATCAATAGTGGAAGAAGCTAGGTGTTTAATTTTTGAAGCCACCTTAGACAAAAAATTTTGGACAGAAGCTATAAATACTGCTGTATACTTGAGAAACAGATCTGTTGTTACGGGACTGAATAACAAGACTCCATTTGAAGTATGGACAGATGAGAAGCCAAACTTGAGCCATCTGCGTATATTTGGAAATACAGTAATGGTGCATGTTCCAAACGACGATTGAAATGGGACAAGAAGGCAAAGAAGTTGAATCTTGTTGGGTACTCTAAGAGTGTGAAGGGCTATAGGGTGTACAACCCAGATAATAAGTCTGTGACTACCAGTAGTGACATAGTTGTCATGGAGATGCCAGGTGAGGCGGCAGTTACCATACCAGTAGAATGCAAGTCTTCAGTGGAGGAGGACACAGGGAAGGATGATAGCCTGGATGGATTCAGGCTCGAAGACAGAGGTGGACGAGACTTACGTATTGTCTGAAGATTCTTCAAGTGTGAAGAAAACAGTAGTAGAGAAATTATACTTGAAGAAGCTCTAAATGGACCTGAGAGCAAGTACTGGCAGGCAAGCATGAAAGAAGAGTTGAACTCATTTGAAGAAAATGATGCATGGGAACTCGTTCATTATCCTCAGGACAGCACAGTGGTTCAATGCAAGTGTGTATTAAAAAAAAAGTATGACAGTTCTAACAATGTACCGTATCGGGCCAGATTGGTGGCTTAAAGCTTTACGCAGAAAGCTGGTGTGGACTTTCATGAAACTTTTTCCCCCGTACTTCGATATTCTACATTGAGGTTATTGTTCGCTTTATCAGTCAAACTTGATTTAGATATAAGTCATTTAGATGTTACCACAGCTTTTTTAAATGGTGTATTGAATGATACTGTTTACATGCAGAAACCTGTTACTCTAGAAAGTAAAACTGATGATGGCAAAGTGTTAAAATTGAAACGTGCAATTTATGGATTAAAACAGTCATCAAGGGCATGGTATCACAGGGTAAATGATTACTTAATAAAATTGAGACTGATAAACTAGTAAAAGAATTGAGTAGTGAATTTAAAATTAAAAACTTCGATGAGATCAAACAATGTTTAGGCATGAGATTAAAAGTAAATAAAAATGTCATTACTATTGATCAAGAACAGTATGTAGAAAGCTTACTAAAAAAATTCAAAATGTTAGAATGTAAAACTGCTGAAACCCCTATGGAAACTAATTTAAAATTAGAGAAATCACAAAATGTTTGTCATGATTATCCATATCAGCAACTTATAGGCAGTTTGATGTACTTAGCAGTTTTGACCAGATTTGGACCAAATTTGGAGCCACTTCTGAAATGGTAAACCTTAGTCGATTTGTTCTGATGTTGATGTTTGAAATATTGCACATAAAGGGTGCTTTTTGCCTTAGCTAAAGCTGCTGTGAATCAATATGTTTCAAGTCCAGTAATTAAATAAATATTTGATAGATTTCATTATACCTATTAACTGTTAATCTGATTGAAAAATCATCAAGTCTTATAAAATATTACTCTCTTTTACTACCCATAATATGTTTGATGGTGCTATATATTTTTACTGAAGCAAAACAGGTTATGGGTTAAATAAATGTATGTATTTACACAAAATTGATGTCATAGCGAAATTTATTAGGCATGTCCTTGGTATTTTGATTTTGAAAGCTGGGGATCTAATGTTGAAGCAAATATCTTGGATCAAAAGTCTAATTCTCACTTATATTTGTGTTCTATAATTATCTATTCAGCTTGTGTGGACAGCTCACCCTTTTTCGTTTGCATCAATTGTAGTAGAATGTCCACATGCACAATTCTCTAATAAGTCATTTCTTCCGGTTCTTTGCCAGCCTCATCCATTACTGTCCAGCTACAGCTACAATGTTGTTGGACCATCATGTTACTTAAAAGCATTCATATTCTGTTTTTAGCCTCAAGAAGCTAATGAAAGACCACGGGTCAAAAGACAAAGCCTGGCACTACGCAACGTAAATCCACCGCCACTGTTCAACGCGCCAACCACAAGCACTATCACTGCAGTCGGCCCCAGCCAGGAAGATTCTCTAATACCACCGGTAAATTGTCCCACTGATATTATAAATGCGAAAGTTTGTGAAGATTGGATGTTTGTGTCTCAATCACACCGTTATGGTAGACAACGCACAGCACAATGCGTCCGAATTACGGGACATCAGTGCAGATCATGTTGTGCACTAATTTGAATTTGAATAATGCCGTGATTGTTTCATTTCTTCAAAAATTAATGAAACACCATTTTACTTTAAAGTTATTAAATTTACATTTTCATAAAATACATTCCCTTGGATTTTCAGGTGCCGTTCAGCCCTTTTTGTGATGTTCTAAATGAAGCCAATTTGTTTAGCAATGATCAGCAAAAACCTTTTGAACATGACCCATTTGACTTGGGCAGACCTTCTGAGTCTCGTAAGTAAATTTTCTTTTAATTTCTTTTAATTTTCTGTAAACTTTTTAAAAATAAGTGTTTCTTACTCAAACTGTCTGTTTGCATGTTTATATTTCCAAGTTTTATCAAAATTGTTCGTTCTATTACAGTGTGATAGATAACCACAGCATTATGAGTAAATTGTGCACAACTATATGAATACTACTAACATAATTTTGTAAAATATCCAGCGATATTTTTATTTATATGAAGATGTTGTACAGTTCCAGATTTGCAGGAGTTTATAGCTGCGGACTTGCCGTCATTTCTGGAATCCAACCCTCTGACGCCTCTTCCGCCAGACTTCAATATGATTGATAGACTCACTCCGATTAAAGAGGTCAAGACCCCGGAGCCACCGCCCCGGGAGCCCAACTACACTATCACAACTAATAGGTAACTTACTTTTACATAGTTCTGAAAAGTATGCATAAGGTCTTGCTTGTGTGGTCTGAACAGGTGCAGGTGTTTTTGTAATACTGCAAAGTTGTTATATTTACTATATTTTTAGTGTCATGTAAAAAATGTTATAAAATTATACATACCCTAGCATACTGTATACTCTATTTTAGAATTCTTTGTTTCAGTGGTATCCCCATCATACATAAAGTCAAAAACCTCAAAAGGCCCTCGTGTATAGGCAGCCTAAGCCGTATGCCAAAGACTCCAAAACGGGGACCAAGTATGTTGTTGATTCATTACATCTTATTGATTTAGGAACTTATTTTGTTTTAATAATGTCATGCGATTTATAAATGCAACTTATAAAATTGCTAAAATGTAGAGATGTCCATTACACTAACCATCTTACTAATACCTACCCCAGTCAAACGCAACATTCTCAATATGAAATGTAGTAGAATGTAGTTCTAGTCCTAGTCCTAGCCTATTCAACACAAAAAGTTATTTGGAATAAACTACAGGAATATTTATTTGATGAATTGACTTGGATTAAGGGCTACATTCTACTACAACACGGTCTAAAACCCCTTAATAAACTGTTCATACCAAAGTATAAGACGACAGGATAAAGAGGAAATTTTAAATATGTGCTTCAGCATTATGAAATAATTTGCCACCTCCACTTAGACAAAATATGACCAATAACACATTTCAAAATAAGTATGAAGGCACTGAGCCGATATTGTTGTTGTCAGGATGCTGCTCCATATTCTTACGATGAGGGTAGGTGTAGGTATATTGAGTGAGGAGAATAAAATAACAGATCCTGTCATGTATACAATACACTGTAATGGTTAGTTTTACAATCGTTAATCGAAATACTGCTCCGATTAAAGAAATAGTCTATTGCAACTCAAAATGTGGACACTTCACGGAACACGTAACGTAATGAAAATCGCTATTTTTAAAACTTTTTTTTGCCATCAGATCCTGGTAGACCTATAATAAATTGCCATTAATTTATTTTAAGCTATCTTTGGCTGCTTCTGTAGCCGAAACGGCTGGACGAATTTTGACAAATTAGGTGTTGTTCTTTCGTTTAGACAACGAGTGTCATAGGTGGCAGCCTATGACACTTTTTTGACACTAAAGTGAAAAATTCTAATATGGCAGCTTTAAGGACCCATTTCTAATTAAAAGCGTAGACTACAGTGGCAAAAATTCTTCACCATCATTATTATCATCATGTGTCATAAAAACAAATATGTCAGACCTACTATGTTAACTAAATTCTATGCAGTCGGTTTTTTGGTTTTTTAAATAAATACTTTTCTATTTCCAGGTACAATTTATGATAATGAACTATACAATGTAAATAAGAGAGCAAAGATGATGGACACTCACGATAAGAGCAAAGTGGGTTCGCTGCGGTACCCGTACGCGGGTTCACTGTCCGACCGGCTGCAGCTTATCGACACGACGCCAACTGGCGAGGATCCTTACCAGATCGGTGAGGCGGAGATGAGGGAGCAATCTCCTATCCCGCGCCTCGTGCTACCAAAGAATAACAGGGTGCGGATTCACACCGCCGAAGGATTCGGAAGCCTCACCGCCCTGCCAGCTTCCGCCAAACCGCCAGCCTCGCGCCCCATATACGGCCCGAAGGCCGAGCCTAAACCCAGGAAAGGCAGGAAACCCAGCAAAGCCAAAACCAACCAACGAAAGGGCTCAGCTCAGATCTCAACAACATCCGCCTTGACTACCTTGAATCCCTCCATCAAAAGCTCAACCTCCACAGGACTATATGGAAATGTGAATGAAAGCTTATCTTGGGAACCTATCAATAGGAAACTCTCGTTCGGAGATACACCTGTGAATCTGCCGACATCCATCGTCGCTTCGGGTGAACTGGTGAGCTCGGGCGAGCATCTGCCGTCCGCCACTCTCGTCTCCCCATCGAATATTGACTTGTACTCTTCCTGCAAACTGGAGAAGATGGACATCAACAAAATGAGTTACAACGATATTTTTCAACCGGAACCGTCTGGTTATGAAAGCATGGAGCTTGAGGAGACGACAGTAGAGCCGGCGCTGATAACCGCCGCAGTTGAGCCAGAGCCTACGCTGCCCACGACTAGTTCGATTAGCATCGCTGGTCCCTCCACTGCCAGTGAGGTCGCTGATCCCTCCACTGCTGGACAGGTGAGTGCTACGATTTGTTCAAAATAGAATGATTATGAACGAAAAAAAAAAAAAAAACCGATCAAGTGCGAGTCGAATTCGTACACGAAGGTTTCCGTACCATCGTAGATGTAATTTTAAGTATGACTTTTACTCATTACAAAAGTTAAAAAGAAAATATTTCTTGTGGAAGACCCCTTTTATATGATTTTATTTTTATTATTTGTCGTTGTAGCGCAATAGATATACACACTGAAAATTTCTACTCTACCTATTAGGGTTCATGAGATACATACAGCCCGCTGACAGACAGACAGACGGACGGACAGCGGAGGATTTTGTAATAGTGTCCCGTTTTCACCTTTCGGTACGGAACCCTAAAAATTAATAAGGTAACCATTAAAACAATATAATGTAGTTTATCTGTCTTTGTTTTTAGGAGCCGATTGTCGAGAGCCAATGCGGCACTGAAAGCAAGCGTGGTGGCAGGAAACGTGCACTTTCTTCTACATCGACCACCAAGCGCGAAAAGGCTCCTCCCAAGCCGCGAGCGACCAGAAAGAGAGGTAATTCTCTCTTATTTTCAAATCAATTAATCATATTTCTAATTTTTTCTATTTCACATTGTTTTTTTTGTTGAGACGAAAGTGTAAAACACTTTCATTAATTTTTTAACTACTTAACCAAAAGAACTACCTGGCTATTAAACATTCAAGTGTATATGTAATATAATCGATTACGCACACCTTACATTAAATACATTTTAATCTGAATGGTTTCGAATTTCGACCAATAGGTAAAAACGAATGGTTCTTTCATTACAAATAATTTGGGTGTGTTGAGTGTCAGTTTAGAAGTTATTTTTTTAAAGGACTGTTGTCTTAATTTTCCGTCAGAACTGAACAGGCAGGCAAATGTTCTCTAATAAAATTATGGTATTTTAGGTATTTATAATTTTGTACGTCATTTGTTTTATTTGGTGATCATAATATACCCTAAATGATCCATGACTTGATCCCTGACTGAAAGTTTGATGACTGTTTTACGTTAAACAGAACCAATGAAATTATGGAAATTCAGAGTGCAATAAACTGAAAATATTATTTTATAACACGGTTTTCACATTTCCTTGATAAATAATATTTTTCAACCCCGCTTAGCTTCTAAATCTCAAAGAGAATAAAATATATCTTTCGTTTCGTTTATATAATTTTATTGCTTTACTATAAAGATGTGAAGACCGCATAAAGTAAGACTGGTCCATTTTAGACTTCTAAATAATATTCATTTGTAGTTGTATAAAACAATAACACCCAATAGCCATGTAATGTTAAGGCCTTTTTACCATCTATAGTAGATGATTTATACAGCGTCAGGAGGCAACTTTTACCTTCACAAACGGGACGCTGTAGTGCCCTGGACGAATTAAGATGAAATAGGCTTGCCCAGCACCTATTCCATCCTCTCAGCTTAGTCGGCCTTGTCCATAGGAAAGACATGGTCAATACGTGCAGAGCTGACTATGCCGCGGGTTTCCTCATGATGTTTTCCTTCGCCGTTTGAGAGTACTGGTATAGCGCACACAAATTTTTCACACAGAAAAATCCATTGGTACACGACTGGGTTTGAACCCACGACCTTAGGATCGGAAGTCGGGGTCACTACCAACTAGACCACCATAATGTTAGTCACTCGCAATATATCGATTAATTGAGAAACAAAAGTTTGACATAATATTATAAAAAAAACAACACGAGTTTTATTGCATGTTTAATCTGGCCTTCAAATTGCCTTGCGGACTTTAATAGTGACATGAAAATAGCAAAGTTTCGATCACAAATAAGGACATTGCTAAAGTAAACGTAACTATTAGCTACTTAATAAAGCTTTCAAAGTAATTTCGACGCTCATCTTACTAAAGGTCGAAGACAGCATGTTACCTTTATGATACAAACTTCGTATACTGTAAGTTTCGTCTTATGTAAAACTTATCTGAACACCATGTAACACTTCTTCATTCGTCTAAAAATCTACATTTTTATTCTATGTAAACACGCACGCACAGTTTCTTACACTGTATTTTGATTTTGAAATTTTGCTACAAAGCTCATACTTTTCGATAATCTAAGTTTTGATAGCGATAGTGTGTAATGTATGGCTATGGGTCACCATGTAATGTATGGCTGTTTGTACGTTTGGTGGATGGGTATAGTGGAAGATAGTCTTCATATTTGGATGCGTCTGAGGTGCAATGAGTTGTGGGGTACAATGTATATGGAAACTATGTTCTAAGCTACGGTTACATATCAATATGCTGAGCTGTGCGCTCACTACAAGTAGTATGTTTAGTAGGATTTTATTATCAATACCTACTTGTATAATCTGGGCAACTTCATGTTCAAACAAGTGAAGAAGTGAGCACTGTTGTATTTGTAGAGGGTTTGAGTAGCATTCTATTTCGTTTGTCGGTATCTGCAAAAAATTTACAATATTGTTGTATTTTACGCGATTGAATGAAATCGGCGAATAACCCGATTCGTACTGTATGAACTTGTTGGGCAACAAAAGCGGTGGATGAAAGAAAAGAAAGAAAGAAAAAAAAATGTAGGAGGGGAACATGGTGTGCCGACCAGACTAGTGAGATAAGGACAGGAAAATGATGAGTTGTATTTTACGCCAGCTGTATCAACTCTGCTATGTTCCCTCTGCGCCCAACTAGCAGATAGTCAGCTTGTTCAGCGGTGTTCAGAATTCACGAAGGTTAGTATACGAAGTTTGTAACTTCTTCGAAAGGTTCACATATAGACGCACCTGTCTATGCATAAGAAGCCCCTGAAAAAAAAAACACGTCCTGTACAATGTATATTTTAGGTGGTTTTCGAGGAAAGCGCGGATCATGGATTCCGGTGCCCCCCATGACTACAGGAAAGCCATATCACACCGCGTTGGGTCACCCTGACATTTCTTGGTACCTTGGCCATGACCCGGACGTCAAGAAAGAGGATGTTGAACAACTCGCTGAGAACACATCTTCCAATGTTGAGGTACACCACACTAACTACAATACGCGTGCATTAATAGATTAACGCTGATGTTCATTTTTAAGTTACGGATATTAAAATAGAATGTTTATTCCATCTTACATCATAACAAAGCCTTAAAACCGCCGCACTAGTTTAGTAACGATGCTAGTAAGTATTGTAGTTAATGAAAGTGTTTTACCGACACGTCTCAACAACTGAATTTGATGCTCACGCAAACTCAAGTTTTTGAGAGCATTCTGTATGATAATGCCTTTATTGCTTGTATATATTAGAGCTACTAATTCCTGGGTTACTAAACTTACGCGTGAGAAAGCGCGGTTCCTATTTCCTATGTCCACATCCTCTTCCACCTTACGTTCCCATATTCTGACCCTCGAGATATGAATTTATCTTACTTGACACAGTATTGGATATCTGGTCTGACTTAGTTAATAATAGTTTTCGCAAAAGATTGTGCGACGAATTCTTAAAAAAAAATTTCAGACGCATTATCGGTCATCAAAGTTATGAGTTTCATTACTTTGAAAGAACGATAATTAAGAACCCACTTACGTAGGTAAGTATTATTATAAAATTTTAAATCAGAGCTGACTTCAAAAATGCATAGTATAATATTACAAGATAAACACTTAACTTTTTCCTCAACGTATAGATATTAAGTAATTTAAGATCATAATAAAGATAACTACTTTTCTATATCGCACTTTTCTTTTTACTAACCCACTCTATCAAGTGGCATATTGTCCTCGCTTCAAGTGAATGGTGAACCCACATTCCAATGTATGGAACACATTCCAATGTATGGAATAGTTTTAATTAACATAACCCGTCATTAGACAAAAACTCCAGTATAAGTTATGGGATGGCTTCCGTCGTTTAAGTAAAATGGAACCAATAACAATTGCATGTGAACTGCAGTGGACACACTACCAAGGCACGCTTGCGATTAAACCTCGCCTCTACTATAAAGATCGCTTAGAAACCACGTGATAATCATTTATATTCACCTCGATTCCTTTCTTCTTCTTTTCGTGTCGATGCTTCATTCGTTAAATGTTTTTAGAGTAAGAGGTGGCCACCTGAATCGCGCTATCTGTAGCTGCGTTGAGGTCATCCCTAGTGCAGGTGGTTGGACACAGGGGGCACACCAGCAGGTGCGGCATGGTTTGCGCCGGAGCACCGCAGTCGCATTGTGCCAAACTAGGCTTCCTAAATCCCCATTCGCACATGTTGAATTGAATCTGCAACGACCAACTTGGGTGCGGAGCCGATTTAACGACTTCCAGATTGGCCGTGGCAGGGCGTGTCCTGGTGGTAATTTTTCCAGCGGGGTGATAAAATTAGGAGGTGGGGGTTTTTCTCCTTCCAAAGCTTATACTTTGCGGATGCTTCATTCAAACCTCGATTCCTTTAAATAGTTTAGTTGCTCTGAAATAGTATTAAAATCGTTATAAACCGTAGTACAATTTCGAATACTTAGTAATCGAATCGGATAACATGTGGGCTCCAACAACAGGTACAGAGAAGCGTTTGCGTTTCGCTGTGCGATGGCATGGCAATAGATCAGTCTCTGCAGAGCCTTTTCTGGTGTTGTTCCAGGTGCCTCGGTGGAGGACGATGATCTTTACGAGCCTGGTCAGTCCGGAAGGAACAGAAAACACCGACGACGATGTCTATAGAAAGCGCCACCAGAAATTAGAAGCAGAAGAGCGCCGCCAACTCAGGTGAATTTTCAGTAACATCTGTCTATAAGTAATAAATATACTTATAATAAAACTCTAACTGATCCATGTCTGTGCATTGAAGGCATTTGAGAAAAACTATTTTCTATAAACACTATTGCGAACCCATATCAATGATTATCTGTTTGTTTGTCTGTGCGATTGTGCACGCTAATCTCAAACGGCTTAACCGATTTCATTGATGTTTTGTGGTAAGCCTGGATTAACAATTAGAGTTTTATCATAATCCATTCACAAATGCATGCACACATTCATCCAATATATGTCCATTTGAATCCCTTCAGTAGCTACATTATATTGCTTTGGCTGAATTTTTTTCAATAGGTATAATGTTACCAAATACTAGCATAATGTTCTACAGAATACATGAAAGTATCATTTTGACAATCTCGGCGGCGTGCTCGGCTGTAAGAGGAGCGGGTTCGATTGATTTAGGCGATGCGTTTGAATTGAAACTCGGTTTTGATTGTATAAATGAAAAATAAATGGACACATGCTTGAGGATTTTTCAAAACAACTCTTAAACCGAGGTGAAATATACCTACCAAAGTTAGTATTGGAACTTTTTAATGAACGGGCGGTACGATATTTATAAAAGTAATCTAATGCGTACAAAGTCGCGAACAACAACGCTAAGAAATTTAAGAATCTCCCACAAAAAACGTTCACTTGTTTATTTTCTTAGAGCATGGCCAATGTGTAACCGTAATCTGTAAATATTAAAATTATAATAAAATAAAATAAAGCTTTAACAAAACGTCACCGGCGTGACGGACGAGTATCCGGATTCGTCGTTCGCGCAAGTGATAGCAAGATCTTCAAATATGTATTTGTTCTGGGAGAAACACAGCAGAATATGATTTCTGTGTTGTTTAGGTGGCATATGCGTCGTGTGCGGGAGCAGCGACAAGTGGAAAGACTTCGCTTACGTCAGCGCGACCCTTGGACCATGTCCACCCAAGCCACACCTCCCACCTACACAGTCTGGCCATCACCCCTTCGGGACCTTCAATTTATAGAGATCACCGTTGTATTACCCGTTCTTGCTTTCGGGGAAGACATACCAAAACTTCCGGAAGTGTAAGTACCCTTGCTACTTGGTAGGTGGCGGTAGCTAAGGTTAAAAAACTAATATACATAAAAATTATAAACAAAAATAATAAACGTTAGTAAAATTAAAATTTATAGTTTCAAGTATGTAAGAAAAAAGACGTCCTTGAGGTAACCTTTAAAAACCTTTAAAAACCTTTAAAAAAACTAAAACAATTGGATAGCGTACAGAATATACGTATATATATGTTACTAACTCTGATAAGCAATTTAAAGTCAAGTGTTATGGGTTTAAAAACTTTATAATTTCCAGCAACTTCGTGCTTCCGTGGGTGAAGACCTCTCAGGCGCAGAAGAGATCGAAAAGGTCGAAGACGCTCCACTGACATTTGCTTCACCCTGAATCCGCGGGTGCGTTAGCACCTGCGGGTGGGGTGCCCGGTTCATCTGCGCTCGCGCGCGATGCGGCTCTCAGCACACCGGCGCCACTCGCGCCTCAGGGTTTAGTCGCGCAGGCTCCTTCCGGCGACATTATAGACATTGACATTGAAACGATCTCGCTCGATGATGTAGAGATATTACCTACGGACGTGATCTCGGATGACGTAACCGATCTGACCGCTGATGTGATCGTGGTACCGCCTGCGACGACGGCTGACGTCCTCGCCCCCATTACTTCTAAGATGTTGACCTACGCTCTCTTGCAAAACACAAGCACCGTGGCTAGCATGGCGTCTGTCACTCAGGTAACCTACGTAACTCAAGGAAACGTTTCGTATACGTTCCAACAAGACCCTATTGTTACGCCATCTCAAGATACAAAAAGGAATATAACATCGGCTTCGGCAGAGTCCCCTATGCCGTGGCAACAGGCCTCGGCAGCTTCAACGGAGCCTGCTATGTCGGCGCCGTCGCCGTCGCCACTGAAAATGGCAAAACAGGACGACGCTGTCTTCCTGACTCCTCTCCCGATAATAACTTACTCGAAACCGCCGACTAAAACAAAACCTAAACCTTATAATCCAAATCAGAACCAGCTTATAAAAGCCTTGCTTGCTCAGAAATCTACTCCGGGCCCGTACGTCGCTCGACCGCCGACTCCGAGGTCCACTAGCTTTATCATCAGAGCTTCTACTCAGTCTCCGTCTGGGAAGACGCAGATTCTAAATCTGCCTGTTAGCGTCTCCACCCCGGTTTCGATCGTTCGGAACGTTACGCAGGGCTTGCCCCTGCGTCCTACCATCACTCACAACTTACTGGTGGGCCAACGTCCCGCCGCCCGGAGTGCATTCGTAAGGACCGGTACCGCTACCGATTTTACCGCACGAAACCAGCGCCTAACTTCTTTGGCAACTACACACGTCACCACTACGGCGATAACTACTCCTGTGACTTTATCCCCAGTGTCATATTCGATATCTCCAATCATAGCGACTACAGGTGTAGGTGCGGTAGTAACTACGACTGTTTCTACTACGGCGACTAAATCGTTAATTCTCACTTCGACCGCGAATCCAAAGACTCGCACGACCACCTTGCCGAAGTACACCAGGACTTACATTTCGGTTCCGCAGTTTCGCGCACTTAATAAAGACGCGGCTACGCCAAAAACGGTCGCACCCACCTTTACCGTCACCAAGACTCGCAATCTTGTCGGGAGCAGGGTTCTACCTGAGTACGAAACCACGCTTACCCCGTCTGGGATCACAATGCTCGGACCTCGAGTCCCCATCGCCACTTCGGCTATTGCGCCTACTATCATACATCGGCCGGCTTGTCAAGCGCGGCCGAATGTTATTCCAGGTTATAAGTCTAGGTGTTTAGAGCCGGGAGAGATACCTCAAGTGCGTAGGATTCCACCTCGCACATTCCTCGGGCCACGGAGTGTGACGGTGGCTCAACGGCAGTCGACGGAAAACGTGCAGCAGCAAGCCATAGTGTCGCAGAAGAAGGTCGCGCGCCACGCGGAACACCACGCTGAGTCGCAGGCGCAGGTCCGCGCGCTGCAGGCGCACGGCGCCTCGCGTGAACTGCTACACGCCACCTCGCTAGCGGCGCTGCAAGCCGCCTCTCACGCACAACTCGAAGCAGCTTCGCAGGAGCGAATCAAATTGTACCAAGCTAAGAAAAGAGCTGTCGCTCACTCGCAACTCCCTGCCCCTTCGCAGACGCAAATTCAGATCACCTCACTCGGACAACTTCAAGCCGTCTCTCTTGCGCAACCTCAAAACACGTTAAATGTGCAACTTCTGAGCGCCTCTCAAGCGCAATTGCTAACTAACTCTAAAATGCAACTCCTTAGCACCTCGCAGGCACAGCTTCAAGCTACCTCGCAAGTGCAACTACAAGACAACTCTCAAACCCAATCCCAAGTTATTTCTCAGGCGCAACTCCAAGCTACATCCCAGGCCCCTTCTCAAGAAGTTTCTCAAATTATAATTACGTCACAAGCCCAACTGCAAGCGGTCTCACAAGCGCAACTCCAAGCCAACTCCCAGACAAAAGTTGAAGTAGTCTCGCAAGGGTTTGCCAAAACCATTTCCCAAACCCTGCTCCAGACTACCGCTAAACGTCAACGTCTGACAACTGCGCAAAGGCAAATCCAAGCTTCCTCTGAAGCACTCAATCAAACCGTCTCACAAGCCTCTTCTCAGGCACATCACCAAACAGTCTCACAAGCGCAGTTACAAACACTCTTACAAGCGCATTTCCAAGCAGCACCTCAAAGCGAAGTGCCCTCTCAGGCGCAGTTGCGAGCCACCTCACAAGCGGTTTCACAAGCTCAACTTCTAACCACTTCACCAGCGCAACAGCAAACTGTCTCGCAAGCGCAATTCCAAGCAGTCTCAAAGACGCAACTCGTAGCCTCATCACAGCCACTTCATAGCGTCTCCCTTGCTCAGCAGCAGGGTGGGACACGCGCATTTATCCAACCTAGCTCGCGCACTCATCACCGCTTGATAATAAGGAGCGCAGCCTCAAATTCATCCGGAACCGAACGAAATATCACGACTCCGACTACTCCGCAAGGCATCGCCGATTCCGCTGTAGCAAAATCACAAAACGAGCTCCCTAGTACATCCCTGTCGGAGAGCTCAGAGACCACGTCGTCCCCCATCCACACCACGAGCACTCTCACTCTCTCCACCGGCACGACTCTTATAATGCCTCATTATAAAACTACCGTATTTAAAAACTTGTCGAGTATCGCTCGTTCTGAGCCCACGCGACTCGCGACGCCTACGACCGCCGCCTCCGCTACCACTGAAAGGGTCGTCATCCGTCGTCCTGTGGCGTATTTTTCTGCGCGTCGTACCTTTCCGACTCAATCTTCTGGTACGGGTGCGCCCGTAAACATTCAACGTCACATCATTCGCACGATCCCGCGTCACATCCTCGGTTCGCACCTGCAGCCGTCCGCGGCCGCGCGGGCTGCAGCTCCGAGAATGCCTCAGGTAGTCACTACATCATCGTCCGAGTCGTCATCAGCGTTGCCGAGTTTTACTACTTTAACACATATTAATAAAAGAGCCGATAAATAGAATTAGACTGTGAACGTATGCCACGTATAGTGTTATTGACGGCGCTTGGTTTTGGTGAAATCCCATAGATACTAGATTTCTTAAGTACTATTTATTAATAAGATAATGTTACGTTAAAAAAAATCATCAAACAATTGCTCTCTATTGTAAAAAACATTTGCTGCTTTCAATGTGAGATTCCGTTGTACTTAGGTAAGTAGCTCGGTTTTCATAATGCTTACAAAAAGATTTGTGTAAATATTAAATTAATTACTCAAACTAATTTGATTTATAGACCGTTGTCAGGAAATAACTATTTGTAAGTAGGTTTTTTGAATGTATTCAATAAAATAGTTGATCGTTGCACACAAGTAATTTAACAAGTAAAACGTTTTAGATGTTTGGTAGATATAAAGTAGGATAAAATACATACATATACATACATATTAATAAAATAAAATAAAAAGCCTTTTATTTCTTGGAAAATCTTACACTTAAACCTAACACTTTTAATCTTACTATTTATTTATTACTAGGTCTATATAATATGTTCTATTGTGTTGTAGTTCTAACTTGTTATATGTTTCTTTTTCTATTTATTCTTCAAGAACCCCTTTATAGGTGAAGGCCTCCTCCAAAGAATGCCATTGGTCTCTCTCTTGAGCCAGTTGTAGCCAGTCAGGTCCTGCAGTGTTCCTAATGTCATCCTCCCAGCGGACGTATGGTCTTCCTCTGTATCTTTTGCCTTGAGGTCCTTTCCATATTGTCACCTTTTTTGTCCATCTCTGGTCTGTCGTTCTTGCAACATGTCCAGCCCACTTCCATTTCTGTCTTTGAGCAAAGTTGAGAGCATCAGTTGCTTTTGTTAGTTTTCTTATTTTTGTATGTTTGATTTTGTGGATTTTTTTTTATATTCAGCATACTTCGCTCCATTGCTCTTTGGCAAGTGTTGATTTTGTTTCTGATTTTGTTTGTGAATTTCCATGTTTGGCAGGCGTATGTAAGACATGGAAGAAGGCATGATACCATAACTCTTGTTTTGATATGCAATGGCATTTTACTTTTAAAAATATCTTTCAATCCCCAGTATTTATTCCATGTTCGTTGTGTTCGTATGTCAATTTCTAATTCGTTATTTGCTCTGTCAAATCCAATTTGTTTTCCTAAGTATATATATTTATCTGTATATGTCAGCGGGTGGGTTCCGACTGTAATTATTCTCTTTATACTATTTGTCATTGTCATTGTTTTGGTAAGATTCATTTCTAAGCCTGCTGTTTTACTTGCCACATTTAGTGATTCTATCATTAGTTGTAGTTGAGTGCTTGTTTCAGACAGCAAAACTAGATCATCTGCGAAACGCAGATGGCTGAGATAGTTGTTATTTATTTTTATTCCATATCCCTTCCAGTCTAGTTTGGCTATTATAAATTCTAGTGTAGCTATAAATAACTTTGGGGATAGGGGGTCGCCTTGTCTTACTCCTCTATTGATAGGAAAGCTGGGGCCAATAGTTTCGAGTTTAACTCTACTTGTACAGTTTTTGTAAATACTCTTGATAACTTGAATGTAATGATTCTCTATGCCCTGGTCTGTGAGGGCTTCCCAAATACTTGTGTGCAGCAAGGTGTCAAAAGCTTTCTGATAATCAATGAAGGCAATATACAACGGTCTCTGTTGTTCTTGATATTTTTCAATTATCAGTTCCATTGTGTGTATATGGTCAATCGTTGAAAATCCCCTTCTGAACCCAGCTTGCTCTACAGATTGTGCTATTTCAAGTGTGTTGCTTAGCCTCTGGTTTATAATAGATGAAAAGAGTTTATAAAGACATGAGAGTAAACTTATTGGTCTATAGTTGGCCACTTCTTTTGGGTCCCCTTTTTTATAGATGAGGATAATGTTTGATTCCGACCATTGAGAAGGAGTGGAGCCTTTTTCTAGTATGACATTGAACAGCTGCGCAAGGTGTGTAGCTAATAATGGTATTGCTATTTTTATAGCCTCGTTTGTGATGTTGTCCGAGCCAGGGCTTTTTTCTGCTTTAAGTCTTTTTGCTGCTTCAACTATTTCTTTTTCACAGATAGGTATTATTTCCACACTACGGTGTTTATGCAAGGTTATTTTGATATTTTGAGGATCAATTTGTTTTTGAACTTCTGATGTGTACAGGTTTTTATAGAATTCAGTTGCGGTTGTGATGACATCACTGCGCTTGTGAAGGGCTTTTCCTGAACAGCTTGTTAAACAATTGATCCACTCTTTATTAGTTTGTAGTTGTTTGTATGCTCTTTTCGTGCTTCCGGAGTTTTCTAAATGATTTTGTATTTTTTTTTCTCTGTGTCTTGCATAGTCTTGTTTTATGTATTTGCTTACCAGTTTAAATAGTGCTGAAAGCTCATTTTTCATATCACGAGTTTTGTTCTTGGTTTTTTGTAGTATTTTTCTTCTTTCCATGAGCCTCATCGTGCGTTCCTGTAAGATATTATTACGTGTTTCAGGGATATGCGATATTCGAGCCTGTTGCAAGCTTTGCTTGATAGCTTTTACTATTCTATCATAGTAGTTTTGTATTGAGGTGTCCTCGTTGTAGACCATGTCTTGTAGTTTAGTTTTTAGATGTTCAATATAGCATTTTATTTCTTTCTCGTTCTTCAGTGAACTAGTTGAGTTGTTCGTATAGCCTCGTCTACTTTTCTTGCATTTTGTTATCAATACAGTAGCTCTTACCGGTCTATGATCTGATGGATAGTTGATATTTAATACTTCTATGTTTTGGAACATACCTGGTAGATTTGATAGAATAAAGTCTATTTCGTTTCTGTATTGTTTGTTAGGCGATCGCCAGGTCCATTTATCTTTGCGCTTTTTCATAAAATAAGTATTTATAATGGATAATTTGTTCTCGAGCGCGAAATTTAAGAGTTTTTGGCCTCTTTCGTTCCTCTCACCGTAGCCATTTTGTTTCGCTACCAAGTATTCGTCTTTCCGGGGTTGCCCTATCTTTGCGTTAAAATCTCCCATCAAAATGTAATCATTGTGGGCTGTTTGGATTGCTTTCCTTATAGTTTCGTAGAAATCATTTATTTCTTCCGTTTTTGCTGCTTCTGTAGGGGCGTATACTTGTATTATAGAAAAATTTCTTTCTGCTATCTTCAAGTTTAGTATTGCTACTCGTTCTGAGATTCCAGTAAAGCTCTCTATACTTTTTTTCATCCCTTTTTTTATCATAAATCCGACACCATATTGACCAGGCGTGTGTCCGATGTGGCATAAAATGAAGTCTTCATATTCTTCAATTTTGTTTCCAACTCGCCTCACTTCTGAAAGGCCAATTATGTCGTATTTCGTGTTTTTGAAAGCCTCATGGAGTTCAGTCAAGCGCTCGTATGACGATAGAGTTTTTACATTATAAGTAGCTATGTACAATAGCTGTGTGTTCTTTCTGGTTTGATTTTGTTCCTTTGGAGGGTTTTGGTCATAATCTCCCACGGTGACCAGCCGGGTTGGAAGATTTGGTTTCTTTTTGGTTGTGTACTTTATATCTATACTTGAGAGAGCGGAGGACGCTAATTGCTATGTATCCTTATTTATACTTTCTTGTGTGCATATGGGGGTTTTGTTTACTAAGTAGTTAAGGATGCCTGGTTTGAGCTGTCCCTCAGATATGCTGCTAGATCTTTGTGTCTTCCCACGGTCTAGCATGGCTTTGCTTTTCTTGGGGGGTTTGTTCTTCTGTTCTGCCTGGTTATAAGGTGCATTTTCGGGGGAAGCTGACAGATTCCTTTTTTTGTTGTTTCTTGTTTCCGGTCTATTTGGAAATACCATAAGTTTATCATATTTTATGAAAGCTGTGTTTCCCTTTTCTCTTTCGATTTTTAGTTTTTCTTGTAGTTCCCTCCTTTTTTCTAATATGTTTAGAGGGTAGTCCTCTTTTATATAGTACGGTGTTTCATTAAGTGATCTTCTTTCCCTAAATATGTCTATCTTTCTTCCCAGCGTCGAAAATGTAACAGATATCGGGCGAGGTTTACCAGATTTTTTCCCCAGTCGCTTAACTACTTCCATACATATTATTTAACATTTACTTAACATACATATTATCACATCCCTAATGGAGTAGGCAGAGCCACAAGTAAACATAAAAAAACTTGCAGCCACTTCAGATTTAACTCGTAAGATGGCTATGGGATAGGATAAAATACAATCATTCAAATAACTGACAAGTTATAATTTGTTTGTTCTTCCCATTCAGAACCTGCTCGATTGGAGTTTAATATATATTTTTTATAGCTTACCATATTTTTTAATAATTACAGAAGAAGTATGTCAGGAGCGTAGCAAATGGCGATCACTGATTTCTGCTTACCCCTATGGGAAACATGCGTGATTTTATGTATGTATGTATAATAATTATAAAATATGTACGACATACATACGATACCATATTACCTAAGCGGCTATTGTGTTGTAACCATTAAAACATAGTTTCAAAAGCATTGTAAATATTTACTATTATTTTACAATTATTTAATTTATACAGTTAATTGGCCTTCGGCCTTCGGCGTTTCCCCAGGATAAATTAGATGTTGCATAATTATTGTTAGCTTGTATGATAATCTTAGATCTGTAGCTATTTTAGAATGATAAGCAAGTTAACTTTCGGGGGTGCTGTGAAGTAAAAGATGGATACTTAGTTTAACTCTAAGGACGAACGCCATAATTACGTAAGTAATGGAAGATAAAGGATAAGAGGGTATGCATAAAAATGCATGTAAAGTTTGAAAATTCGAACACAATTTTGATGTAGCCTATAATAAGTTGTGTGTAATATTAGGTATTCTTAAAATAAACGGTTTGTTTTTTTTGCAAGGTTAATCGAGGCTCAACACTTAAACTCGTACAAGATAACTTTGTCTCAATAGTTCTTGGATAAAGCATACTTTGCCTAACATTTTGAGAGATAATTTATGCCATTTTTATTACTAATGTTATCTTTTAAGTGAGCTATGTGTATTTTTTTCGTTTACTTTGCTAACTATTTCCAAAAATATTCAATTCTTTTCGGAATTTCGAATATTTTTTCTTAATAAGTAGTTAGTAATAAGTAAGTGTCTACTTTGATGTGAAATTTAGATTTTTTATGTATAAATAGATCTATATAATTCTTAATTCGGATAATTTCCATTTAAAATATTGAAATCATGTATATTATTGAAATTAGGTATTGATGTACTGCGATAACATAAAACAATGTAGAATGTTTATTACACATTAGACAGAAATAGAGTAGATAAAAAGTGGTGTTGAAATGAAAATAGATTGCTCTACATTACAGATTACTTACTCATATTTAGTGGAATTAAAAAGAAATAATTCGCATTGGAGAAGTTCAATAATTCTTTATCAATGTATTACTTAGATAACATAGAAATAGTGTTTCAGAACCTGTCGGATGAAATGTGCCCAAAAGGTGTTTTCGGTCTTGGAGCTTGTTGGCTCCAATTTTAAACATACATTTATTTTTCTGATTTGGTGTTTTCGGCCTTGATCTGATTGATTGAGCTGATCTTCTGCTGAATTGTCTTCTCTGCCAAATATGAATCTGCTACTGAATCGAATTGCGTACAATTCACCTACAATTAGGACCATTTTACGAAAATTACGTGAAGGATTTACCATAAAATCGAAAAATGAATTGCTATATACCTATGAATTGTTTTAAGTGGCCTTTTTATCCGCACAGGTCTGTCTGATAACATCACATAAAAACACATCAATTTATCGTATCGTAAAATATAACTTAATATTCAATTTGTATAAACTTATGACTTGCCCGAAGTAAAAAGTTCATCGACACTTGGCTAATGTTTATCTTTACCAGTTTTTATAGATGTATGAAAATCATGTAATATTATCCGATGGTTACCAACTGCTGACAACCAGTATATATGTTGGAGAATTTTTAATCGTAGCTATTTATACAGACTTAGTTTCCCATATCTGAGCACAAATCAATGAAATAAGCTATGTAATTTAAATTTTTATTGGAACTAAATCATCCACCAAAATGTGCAACTACACATTTTATAGGGAGTTCTTCTCCGACTAGATCCTATCTTAGGTAGTGTAGGTATCTCCTTCTGAATACATGTAGACTGATTGATTACTGTGTAGACGTACCTGTGTCATCAAAAGAAAAGACAGGCCTAGAAGTGTGATTCGCCTCTCATATAGAGGGTTCCATTCCACCGTTCTATCAATAGAGTAGTCCTTTCGGATTCGAAATCCTAAATACATGCAATTTTTAAGAATAGTAATGAATCGCACTTGTGCTCGTTGACGTAGATTTAGCTAAGGTCGACGCTCGGTTTTAGTTTATAATTCACTAGATTATAAAATATACTTATTCAAGTTTTACTACCAGCTTGCTGTTTTTAATAGGTTAATTAAATGTCATAAAAATAAGATCTCATTATTTATTAATTATAGTTTGTATCCAGTATGTAATTGAAAACAAGTATTGATAACTTGTAGATAGTTTGTTATTACTTTAGTTATAAATAAAGCATAATAGACCTATTTACTGTAAACATAAAAAAAACTTTTTTTTTTATCAAAACGGAAATAAAATATATCACAAATCTGGAGCATAATAGGACCCATATCGTCCGTTTTTTTGTAATTACGCTGCAAATAATAAAAACCGGTCAATTGCGAGTTCAATTACCACACGAAGGGTTCCGTACCATCGTACATGTACATAAATGTTTCTTGTATGCCCCCCTCCCCCCCTTTTTATTATTTGTTGTAATAGCCGCATTAGAAAATACACATTGAAAACTTCCATTCTACTATTACGGTTCATGCATGAGATACAGCACAGACGGACAGACGGACAGCTGAGGCTTAGTAATAAGGGCCTCGTTGGCACCCTTCGGGTACGGAACCCTAAAAGTGAACTACTGCTAGTTGACACCCATTACACTATTTAGCTTCTGGACCGGTTTTTTGTTTGTAAAACACAAACACAGACTGACTGCTGACTTTGCCACGGTATGTTATTAGTCCTAGATACTTGGGCGGACATCATTGCCTTCTGTCAATGCTTTTGCAAACAATGCATTAGAAGAAAACTATTATTTTTCATTAGTATCTAGTTATTTTTTATTTAGAAATTAAATTGTTGTATTTTCGTTCTAGTGTTTATAATATACGCATTTATTTAAATACTTAATCTCAAAAATAATTTAGGTCAGTTTCAGTGTGTATAACACTTCATTGTATTATGTAGACAAGCAGTATGTAACATTTGTCTACATAGTTTTTCAAAAATGTGATAAATTACTTATAAACAAGCATTGTATAATAAACTTTTCTTCTGAAAAATCATGTTTTATTTACTTTAATATTGATTGGCCTCATATTACCCTTAGTAAAATATGGTATGAGTTTCGATAGTTTTCGAAAACTGTTTCGTTCCATACTTTTACATTTACTTGCAGCGCCCCTAGCGGAAACTTTCAGGAACTATAATTGGTAGTTTAAGCCAAATCCAGTCATAGTTTTAGTACCTACTCCACTACCGTACGTAGGTAACCCGGTCAAAACGCGTTGTCTGTCAGTGATGCTCGACTCGAACTCTCGCACTCGGCCGCGTATTAGGTGTTGCGTGTTATTTATTATAGAAGGGTGAAGGGAAGAGGGGCACTAAATCCATCTCGTAGCGGCGTTATGGAACGCTCTTATCTTAACTATTGCGTTTTCGCAGTAGGTACGAGTGACAAGTTAACGAAAGTAAACTTTGACGTAGGTATCTATTCGAATTTTTTTTATAGTATTGACACTCACAAAATAAATCATGGTGAGAGCTAACAAGTTTTTGGATTTCTCCTAATATTTATGTTAGCAAGACGCTGTCATGCGTGGAGGTTAGCCGTGGATGCTGATGAAGCTGACCATCGGGATGCAGAGCGACAGGAGCTCATACATAAAATATGCGTAGATTAATTCTACCAATCCGCATTTCTGCCACTCACTTTGCGCAGCGGTATCGGCTCACAAAATAAGGGTTTGTGTTCTCTGATACCCTGAGGGAAAACAAATCTCAGGAGCTCTCAAAGAATCTCACTAGATAGATACCTTAGGATATAATCTATATTCTAAGCTAGAGACAAAGGTAAGATAATACTAAGTTGTAGGCAAGTTTGCAGAGCCCATGCCGGACCCAGAAGCTGTCCGAAGGGGGGCAGGGGGCGTCACAGGGGACATGATATTTTCAAGAGTAAAATTAATAGGTGTGTTATCTATTGATTTTACTCTCGAAAACTTATAGTCAAAGTTTGATAATTTTAATTGGTTAAAAAGTGTTACAATATAAAATGTGAAAAAGTCGAAAGCACCTGATTCCGATATAAAAATCATAATGTTCTTTCAAGTTATGGTGAAAATACTGTAGAATTAAATGCCTTTGGCTTACCTTAGTTTTTTAATTGCAATCCAAAATAGGTTTTTGTTAGTTAAGAACACGATGTTTTATGCGATTGATGTAGGTAAAAGTCGACTAAGGGATCCTCCAACATGATGCGATACAATAAGCAAGTATTCCCGAGGAGGGTTGACGTCAGGCAGGCGGCCGCCGGCGCCGCCGGTCATAAAACACCTTAGCCAATTAAACTTTTACATTCTTGTGCTGACCCTACATAAAGTGGGATGAGGGCAGAAAGATGATGATGATGGTGCGATTGATATAGGTAGCTACTTAATCAAAAACCGATCTAGACTAGACTAAACCTGAAATAGAAAAACCTCTAGTTTGTATTAAATTTGCAATGTTTATCCGGAATCCGAATAGGTATTCGATTTGCCCAAAAAATATACAGTAGTAGGTACCTACCTACCACAAATATTGTATCTCTATATTGTTTTTTGATAATAAAATTGATCTAGATATGATATTTCAATTTGCCTTTGGTGCTGTATTTCTATTTTATTTACATAACTTTGTTAGATTCCGCGAATGGATATTCTATCAAAACCACTTGAAAAATTGTATTTGTTGATTTCAAATATTGCATTTCAAATTTACTTACCTACACCTACGTAGCTTTATTTTCGTTGCCGTATTTACTATACAGGTGAATTTTTCAAGTGGGCGTGCATAGCAAAATCCGAAACAATTTTTATTCTCTGACGAAATAAATTTTTCCAATAAGTTCAAGTCCCGCTACGAGAGAAATGTTTTGATGTTTTGCAAATATTTCCTCCGGGTCTGGGTGTTGTAACATTATGTAGGTATTATGAGTAGATATGTATTAAAAAAAAGTATTTAAGTATTCTATCAGCCATCTGGTTCTCATAGTTCTCATAGCTTTGCTTAGTTTGGGGCTAGATGACGCTGTATGTAATGTCCACAAATATTTATTTTATGTGAGTTTTCCATTTAAGTAGGTACCTACTTATGTAATAAAATTGATTGTGCGGTATTTTAAAGGAGTTTGAAGGACAATATTTTATTTCAAAATGATGGAACGTTGACCACTTTTAAATATATAGATAATATAAATAAATAAACTGCTACTCTGAACAGCAAACCAACCCATCTCTACTACCTACTCTACTGCTACCATGCTACCACTGCTATGACAAAACGTCAAAAAATCTGAATATTCAAAATCTATCGTTTGGTATTTTTTCATCAGAATTAAAGAAGTTTTGGTGAAGTTCTACTCAGTGCCTAGGTATATAGTTTAGTGAAATAATGAGTTGTAAAGGTGCTAAAGTAGCTGAACTATTTGCGAAAGCTGTGGCTACAACGAAATGTTTCGATCAAAACCTCAGTAAGGTATGTGCTTAGAAAGGTACTTAGATACCTACTTCGACTCGTTAGTGACAACTATAAGGAGACAGTCTCTCCTTTATAAGACGATCGCATTACCCTAGTCTAAGGCATTACCCATAGGTTACCCAAACCTATGAAGACCACTTTTCTCAGGCTAGGCTATGCATAAAGATCACTAATATTTGATAGGCACCCCTATCTGTCATGTTAGAAGATACGAAAGTGACAGTATCTACCAATGTCGAAGAATCATACCTTAGCATCATACTTACCCGATGATTGTCTATTATAACCTAGGTACTTACCTACCTCTCATGGTGTCTACACACCAAAGCCGCCGGCCGCCTCGTCACAGCTCTGCTCAGCAGCAGGCGGCACGTGTTTGGTTCTTCCCATAAAATAATAGTTTTGTCAAAATGTTTGGTAGGTTTTTAACCTTGAGTTTAGAGGTCGCGTTGTTTGGACGCGGCTTCACATGGTCAAACTGAACCCTTATGGTGCGATTTCTTCCGCTTTCTCTGTCCGCCTTTTTCAGAAATCTTACTAAATGAAATCCAAGTTCTAATGAAGTTGTAAAGCAGCACCTATTAGTTGAAACGGTCATTTTTATTTATGGCCAGTATTCTATCAGCCATCTGGTGCCCATAGTATCAAGCTCTATTTAGTTTGGGGCTAGATGGTGCTGTGTGAAAAACTCCGCAAATAGATATTATTATTAAACTTTTCTAGGTGAAGGTAATTTGTTGCGGCAGCGGCAGAATGATGACACAGTTCAAAGTAGAGCAGGAACATCTCAACTTAGCTGGCACTCTTCATGGCGGCTTCATAGCCCATCTCGTTGATGCTATATCCACCTATGCATTGACCTCCAACGAAAACGTTGAAACTAGGGGGGTCTCGATTGATCTTGCTATAACGTGAGTAGTTTCTTAACCGATATAGTCGTCACGGCAGTAATAATAATTAAGCCCTGTGATATGTATGGACGAGGTTTAGCGGCGCAACGTCCAGCTGTAGACATAATTGATACTTCCCTTGCATCAACGACATACAATTATTTTAAGATCAACCTGCCATCTCAGCACCTATGTACAGTATTAGGTACCTACCTAAATTCTAATTTTATTTACAGATACCTAGCCGCTGCGAAACCAGGCGATATCGTAACAGTTAGAGCCGTTACTAAGAAGATGGGTAAAAAGATAGCTTTTCTCGAAGTAGAGGTCCGTAACAACGACAAGGGCATTACACTGGCTACTGGGAGGCATACCAAATACATCGGCATTTAATAGGCTCAAGCAAAAACTTTTTTTTATGGAAGAGGGAGCAAACTAGCAAGCGGCTCACCAGATGGCAAGTGATTACCGCCGCCCACGGACACCTGCAACTTCAGAGCTGAAAGTGCGTTGCCGGCCTTTTAGGTAAGAGTAGGCTCGTTTCTTGAAGGCCCCTAAGTCATATTGGTTCGGAAATACCACTGGCGACGCTGATTTCACGCAAGCCTGTGCTGCTTGAACACCTTATGTAATTGAACAAGCAAGACTACCAAATGTAAAGGACATTTGAAACATTAATAATGTACCTGGAGATACAATTTAAGTTAAACAAATCGTCAATACTTAACCTAAAACCTACCTATTCTTTTAGTACCTACATGTTTATGGAACTTTTAATTAACAGGTAGGTATTAATAGTTAAATTAAGGTAGGTATTAATAGTTAAATTAAGGTAGGTACCTACCTAAGTATAAAAATTTATGTCGTGAGATTTATTTAGGTAAGTAGGTACCTTAAACTAAAGTGATTTCGTGAAGAACTAAGTAACTTGTCGCCTTCTCGAACGAGATAATTATGAACGAGTTTTCACTACATTCCACATCTCGTTCGAGCTCGTCTGTGTTTCTATGACTCGTCTGTTGCAAAAATGGAGCTTGTAGACGAAGGTGTGGCGTGTGTCGGTGCAATTTTAGCGTTAATTATAGCGCGACGTTTGATCCGAAACAAAATAATGAAGAAAAACATATAAGAACTGTTTAGATAAGGAAATGGAGAAGTACATTCCGAACCCATGGCACCCCTGAAAGATACCTCTGGCTGGTCTGGGGGCGCTGATCTCAGCCCTCAATACTTTGACTTGACATCGCCTGTTAAAAATGTTATTGTCATTGTCTCGTATCAAAGTTACTGACACTAACATAACAGCAGCTAGTCTTGCTTCTTGCTTGTCACTTGTCAATAGCTAAATTCAAAACAGCTTATTTTCTATTGACAGAACAGGTCAATCTTGGCCTATTTTGGCAGAAAACTTGGGATTTCATTTTAAAATGTGTTGTAAAGGCGCTAAAGTAGCTGAACTATTCACAAAAACTGTTGCTGCAACCAAATGCTTTGATAGAAACCTTCGTAAGGTAATATATCTATCTTCTGTTCTGTTTCGTAACACTTGTTTACATTATGATCCTCAATGAAAACATAATGTTTATAGATCACTTAACAAGACTTTCCTTCAGAAACACGTTTACTGGCCCTAGGTGTCTAAGTATTTCATTTACCATAACTTCCAGTTTAGTTTAAAATACTTAGGTAGGTACCTAACCTTAGATTAATTCTGGGGGGTAGGTAAATGTAAATGTAGGACGTCCGGTAGCGAGCTGGGCAGACTACGTGTTCGTGGCCCCTAAATGGATTAAGCTGGAACAGGATACCGGGTAGAGGGTACAAGTAGATGATGATTGGGTACTAAGGAATCTATAGATGACTATGTATAAATTAAATAGGTATATAAATAAATATCTGTGGTTTAGAGCAATGCTCTAAGATTTGTGGACATTTCACACAGCACCATCTAGCCCCAAACTAAGCAAAGCTTGTACTATGGGAACCAGATGGCTGATAGAATACTTTTATACTTTTTTTTAATACATAATCCTGGGAGAAATATTTGCAGAACATACAGACATTTCTTCCGTAGCGGGATTCGAACCCGCGCCTTTTGCGTCTCAGTCGAGCACTCGCTCGCCACTCCACAGAAGTCGTCAAAGTTTACCTACTAGTTTCCTGATTAGGTTGGATCCACGAATGAATGTTTAATTTTCAGGTCAAAGTAACATGCTGTACTCATGGCAAAATGATAACAGAATTCCAAGTGGGTCCTGAGCACCTGAACCAAAGAGGCACCCTCCATGGTGGTTTCATAGCTCACCTTGCAGATGCTGTATCCACTTATGCACTCACCAGCAATGAACATATTGAAACAAGAGGGGTTTCAATTGATCTAAGTTTAATGTAAGTACACAGACTGTGTTCTGCTTCTGCTATTTGATCTACTTTTATACATACATTATATATATGTATACTTTATATTATACATACTCTATATTTCTGTATGTCCTATATTATATTATATATTTTTCTTCCTATACAATGAAATGATCCTTACAAGTATTTGAGTCTATTAGCATAAAAAAATATTTTCCAGCAATACCCATTGTCATGGCCAACTCATGCTCACTATGCCTAAATTAATTTCTCAAAAAAAGAGCAAATGGTTTTTAAGACACTTTTCCTGTGTCTCTTCTGGTTTTATATTTCCCCTTAATGTCCCAGTTAACAAAACTATTATATACAGCTGTTTGAAATGATCAGAATGATAATGAGTAAATATATTCCATTATATAGAGTATTCCATTCTTCCAATTTAAATTATTGTTTGATTTGTTTTATTTTTCAGATACATGAGTGCAGCAAGAGAGGGTGATATTGTAGAAGTAGAAGCATGTACAAAGAAGACTGGCAAGAAGATTGCTTTCTTAGAAATAGAGGTGCGGAATAAAGAAAAAGGCACACTCTTGGCCACAGGTAGGCACACCAAGTATATTGGTGTTTAGTTCTGTATTAGACTTGCGTAAATGGTTGTCCTAAATAATAAAATAAAATGTGTTTATTCTTGTCATAAAATGTGTCTTAGAATGTTATTGTTCAATATAAATGTTCTGAGTTCAACTTGTAATGATTTATTTCAGAAACCTAAGATTTTAAATTTAGTTTTTAACAAATATACATACATACATACAGTATCCCTAATGGTGTGGGTTGAACTGAGTGACAAGTAATCATAACAAAACTTGTCACACCTGATTCAAAGTCCTAAGATATAGAGTTAACTATGGTGACAAGTGATCAGCCCATCGCCCATTTAGATGGTCTATCATGTTGAAGAGGATACTAGGCAGAGGCGCAAGAGGCGCGGGTTCGATTCCCGCTGCGGAAGAAATGTTTGCATGATCTGTAAATATTTCTTCCAGGTCTGGGTGTTGTGGTACCATGGTACTCGTAGTTTCTGATACCCACGACACAGGGAATCCTAGTGTGGGGTCAGGACTATGTATGTGACTGTTGGGTGTTATTTAAAAAAAATATATATAGTCCATTAGTAGGTACTATTTACTATGGACTATATGAAATTGAAAAGGACTTCATCGGACTACTACTACCTACTTATATACTAACTCTGTAAAAAAATGAGTAGGTACCTGGACGCTTTCATATTAGAAATAGGGATATTTATTTAAAGAAATGGTAAGTTAAAAATGAAACAACAATTTTATTATGCTTTTTATTGAACATTGCTATTATTATGCCTGTGTACCGTTTAATACATTTCTTAGGTTGTTTTTCGATCGATTTCAATTCTATGTCCAATAAATGACTTAAACACTATAATGGAATATAAGTTTAAGAGCAAGCATACCATTTATTTTATAAAATCATAGCTTAGGTCTTTGGTTGGTCAGCCTACTGAATGTAGTCTTTTACCAGTTTATAATTTTAGTAACAATAATTTGAATTATGCAAAGAAAAGCTTTTTTTGTATTTTGTATTTTTTAATTTTTTTGGTTGTTATTATCTAAGCTTTCTTTCATCTTCATAATGGCGTGTTCACACTAGGCTCACAGTTAGCGGAATATTGTCGACGACCGGTTCTTTGCAGCATATCACACGTCCTATTGAGCGACGAGATGTGCTCGCTCAAGTGAATACTTATGCGTTTCAAATTGGAAGTAAAATCATACGCATACGGTGATCCGCCGGCGCCGACTGTAAGCATAATGTAAACACGCCCGCGCCCTTATAATAAACTGAAGGCAGAAATACTAATTGAAATCAGTACAGTTGTAAAAGAGTACCTAGTAAAATAAATAAACAAACATCAGCCGGATTAACTAAGGGATCTATCAGACAGAAGGCGTTCACGCGTTTATGCGTTCTGCGTTCACGTTCTGCGTGAGCGTGCAGTAGCCCACGAACCCTGCTGCTGGACGGTCTACGCGCTACCACTACTGTGTCTATGTTTCTTGACGATTATTCTTCATCAGAAGAATAATCGCACGAGCACGAGCGCAAAATTGACCGCTTGAACGCGCGAACGCCTTCTGTCTGATAGATCCCTAAAAGCTTTAAGGATTTCTGCCTACTGCCCTGTTCCATAAGTGGACCGACCCTGAACAAATACGTGAGGAGCTGACTAAGCCGCGGGTTTCCTCACGATGTTTTCCTCCATCGTTTGAGAGTACAGAGCACATAAATTTTTCAACCTGAAAAATCCATTAACTAGTGCACAATCGTGTTTGAACCCGCAATCTTAGGTTCAGCATCATATAAAGCACTGGTGGTCTAGTGGCAGCACTCTCGCCTTCTGATCTTAAGGTTGAACATTTGTTCACAAAAAAGAACTAAGCTTATTTAAGCTAAGTTCTTTTTTGCATCGGGATGGTGGGCGGAAACCTTTAAACTGGCATAAATAAAACCAACCAAATTAAACTGATTTAAGTCTGAATACCGAAAACCAATTGATCTACACCCATCACCATCGCCACATATCCAACACCCCATAAGTGTTGAGACACATCTGCTGAAAATTCGGCTAAATACGCTCGCAGTGTTTTTTTAATAACCTATGATACCTGAGCTGAAGGGATGTAGCACGTAAATAACATTGCGAGCGTATTTAGCCGAACTTTCGGCGCCATACATTCAACAGATGTTACGTAGGTACTACTGTCATAGGTTACTTAAAGAACATTGCAAGCGAGAAACATTCAGCCGAACTTAGTTGTAGACTGTGCCTTTAAATGGTATATCGATCAAAGTTAAGTTAAAGCCCTAAGATGGATATAGTGAACCATGGTGACGGATGGTCAGCCCATCTCATATAGGTGGTTCATCATTTTGGAGAGGTTACTATCCCTTAGTCGACTTTTACGACATGCTCGGGAAGAGAAGCAGCTGGACGCATTCTATGTTTTTTCTTTACTCCCAGTCCAGCAGAGAAGTAATAAAATTAAAGGGAATTTAAATCTGAAGCTTGAAATATCGATAGAAAGCGGACTTGTTAAATAGGGGTTCCGTCTATCGAGATAATAAGCTTTCTCCTGTCGTTGACGGGTATTTCAAAATTCGTGATTCTGATATACAATCTCAAAATGGTTATCGGTATTTTCCAATCATAAAATCACAATGAAAACCAAATCATAACTTTTCCCTGGGATGTTTCTGTTCATTCGCTTATATTTATACTTATTTTTTAATAACTACATAATGTGGCGTGGGTTACTAGGACATAGTTTCAAGTAGTTATGATGTCTGGAAACTTTCCGCGCAACTTCTGTATATCCAACAACTTCACCAGCCTGATCTCATATAGGTGTACTCAACCGTACCTTTTATGCACCGGTCTGTGGCGGCGGTTTTGCGGGGCTGCACTGCCAATCCTTGTACCCTAGCCCTTACAATACCTATTGTTCTGATTAATGTTATTCAATAATTATATTATATCGACTAGATTATGGTGGATTAAAATGCATATTGAGAACAATTATACCTAGAGTAGGTACAGTAATATACGTGTACAAGAATAACGTCCGAATAACTAGAAGTATAATTTTCGAAAAATAGGAATAGGGTAAACACGGATGTGAGAGTACCAAGAGTAAAGTCATCGGAAACAGGATGTGAAAGTTTAAATAAATTCTTTAGGATTGGACCATACAGAACTGATCGGACAGTACAGTTCCTCGATGTTGTAATAGCACATTGTAAATAATATAAATTTTCGCCAAGAACAGGTAGCGTCGGTGTTATGAATCTTGAATATCTTCCTGATAAACACACACATCTTGCAATGGTGCTATCTCAACAACAGAAAACTGTAAGTAAATGAAAAAATTAGTTTAACTCAATGGTGTCGACAGTTGCCACTTTGCAATTCTCCTCAAGATATTCAAGGCGGTTCTTAAGCATTTGGACAGTGAGCGTAAGATCCTGCTGGTGGTTTTCCAAGGTGGTGATGCGCGCTCCGTCTTGCTCCAGCAGGTCGTCAGACAGATCTCGACGCACGCGAACTTTCTCGGTTTCCGAATCATTGTCACCGCAATCTTCGCATTCGGCCCAATAACGGAAATCAATAGTAGGCAAATCGTCGCAGGAAACCAACCCGTCCTGAACTTCCGGCAGCAGGAACACATTCTCGCCGATTGTATCGATATTATCTCCGTTGTCACAGAGAACCCGAGCCAAACTGGTTTTCTTTATTTGACGCAATTGTTCGGCTTGGAATACGCTGGGGTTCTCGTACCAGAATCGGTCACCGTCGCGCAAGCGCACGAACTGTTCCAGGAGCAGACATCTGAATAGTGGTCCGACCTTTCCGCCATCAACTTGATCTTCGAGTATGCCACCGACCCACACATCAATATTGTCTACTGATCCGTACAGTTTTTCCAGTTTATCCCTAACACTCTTGTCGGATATTTCGCCAGCCAAGTCGTCAAAGTTGGTAACTTCCGACATGTTGCAGAACTGGCGCCACTTGTTGTAGGGAGGGATGGCGTGATCGCGACTGCGTTGAATATTAATGGCGGCTAAGTCTAGAGCGACAGCGTGAGTACTGTAGAAGAGTTTCTCTGTTAGCTCCGAGTTCAGGTTTTGGGTAGGGGTCTTCAGTTTAGCGGGGGTCATGAACATTCCTCGAATCAACGGATCAACTCCACCTTCGTCAACCAGCCTCCATGGAGAGAAAAATGCGTAGCGAAGTTGGAGATGCCCCTCTTTGATCGGCTCAAAGTTCTCGTCGTAACGGTGCAAAATTGGATTTATCATCGAGTGGCCAAAACGCAAAGCAGCAGTAGCAAAAACATTGGAAACGGACGGGTTCACGTTCGGGTCATACTCCTTGTATTCGCCTAAAATCGCAGTCCCTTCAGGGCCAAGTATTATAGGCAACCAATGCGTGTATGTTATGTACTGAATTTCAGCTCCCACTATCTTTCTAGCTTCCTGGTATACCTTGTCGCCGTCCCAAAACGGATTGATAATTTTCAGCTTGAGTGCTACGCGGTTGTGCTCCCGCATCCAGATGGTGTGGAAGGCGGCCAGACCGATCTGCTCGTTTGCGCGAATGTCTCCGGCTACAAAGCAACTGCGAGTGCTTTCATCAAGATTACGGCGACAGTCCATCCCATTTATACCCGTTGTAGGTAGCAGAGGCTTTCTACCAGGGAAAGTAGCACCAACTCTTAAAAGCCCATTTTCATTGGTAAGATCGCGCAAATCTTCGGCAACAGCTTTTTCGAAACCGTAAACTTGCGAGGCGTCAATAAACGAAGTGAGTTGATTAATCTGTTCTCGAGGTTGCATAGCGCCAAATAGAGCTGAAGTCATGCCAGAGCCGCAGACCGCGCTGGTCCTGATAAAGTCGATGCATCGGCGATTTGTGATACGTGTATCATTTCCAGGAACTTCGATAGGGAAACAGGGAGGAGCGTAATCGCATGTCTTTTTACAGTCGACACCATCCCATGTTTCGGAACTAACGGACGGCAGAGCATGATCTAGGTCATGGTCGAGCCACTGGCCCCATTGCATTACCATGTGCGTTATCTGTACATCTTTAGATATGTCAGTGGTAGTTATAACCGTGTTTGAAATCAACCTAGACCCGGGAAGAGTGTAACCATTATATTTTCGGCCTTTGTTCCATCCAACGGGCTGACTGAAGCCATTTTCGTAAATTGGAAGAAGAATACGCCGAAAACCAGATAGTGACGAACCCCATGTCGGGTGATCGTAGTTGTTACAGGTACCGTCGTAGGAGCGATATTTAGAATGGAAGCACATATCCATACAGTCCAGTTGCTCCCTGTGAGCTACGCAACCAGAAAGCTGTGAAATTACTTCCAAGTGCTTGTTTGATAAAATGTGTTGGTAATTGAATGGTTCAACATAAGTGATTGTCATGCCAGCATTCGTGTAGTTTTTGATAACATCGAGTGTTCTTTCATAAATTTCAGCCGCCCTAGCTACTTCCCTGGCAGGCGCGTTCGGAAAACGAGCGATCCTGTACAGCTCACCAAGATCGGTTTTTGTATTATTGTTGTGAAATAGATTATCCACCGTCCTAGCTATAGCCTGATCTACGTCTCGCGTCGCTTGAGTCAATGCTATGTTAACGTATGCATCGCCTGGAAGTTTATGATCCTTAACAGTCAAAAAAACCGACGCGGTATCTCGCCCATAATCATTAAAGACTGTACATTCATAACGACCAGAATCAGTAGAGGTAACGTTGTTTATTATAAGGCTGCCTATTACAGTAATTTTTAATCTTTCGCCAGCAATAATACGTGCACCATCTTTACGCCATTCTACTACTGCAGGTGGTTCAGCTTCTACTTCGCACGGCAATTGAACAGTTGTTTCTCTATAAGCGTCTGTGTCTTCGGGTTTAAGCACAATGCGTGGTGGAACTACTTGGAGAGCCTGAACTTTGAGTATAGCAGATTTTTCAATGTATCCTTCGCTATTTTCGGCACGGCAGTGATAAATAGCCTCATCTTCGTCCGTGACTTCATGGATTATAAGTTTTCGGTGGTCTTCGCTGATTTCGATATTATCAGCAGGCAGCAAGGGAAGAGTATCCACGTACCAGCTAAGAAAAGGTTCAGGCACACCTCTCGCAGAACAGAAGAATTCTGCGTTGTCTCCCCTCAACACATTCAGACTTTTCGGGAACGTGTCGAAAAATGGTTTAGCTGAAACAACATACCCCAATTAGCAATCGGTAGCTCTGATTTAATGTTTAAATATAAGATTAAAATAATATAATTAATCATGTAAATTATTTACTGTAAAGTTTTAGGTCCACCGAAGTTCTAATTTTTCCGTAAATGTTTTCGGCTTGGCACGTATATGATCCAGCATAATGGTCTTCAACAGACTCTATCTTGATTGAACCATTCTGGTGAAAAGATATGCGTTCGGATAACAAAATCCTTTGGCCGTTGAAATACCAAGACAGATGTGGCTTAGGATTGCCGTTGGCGGAACAATTGAACATCACATACTGTTGACCGCGTCTGACATATTGACTTTCAGGTAGGACAGTGAAAATAGGTGGAGCTAGAACAAAACAAAATGTTATAATACAGGTACACTTCTCGACACTCAAAATATAAACTTAAAATCTTTTGAGTTTAGATTAATGTTAGACTATTACCGATTTCATCAGGCATATTAATCATCATCTTTGCTGGTTTGGAGTGAGCTTCGCCCGCTGGGTTCTTAGCCATGCATTCAAAAATGCCCATATCAGTTTCATCAGCATCATGAACCATAAGTGTGCCATTGCTTAGTACTTCATAGCGAGTAGCCTCGACGGGAATCTCAGCAGAATCACGTAACCACACTATTTTGGGAGTCGGCTCGCCGGTCGCCACGCAAGTGAATATAGCGTCTTCGCCAAAATTTACCACAACGTCCTCTGGCTCTTTTTCGAATTCGGGGTGCTCTGAAATATTATGTTTTTGTACAGTTGACAAGAAAACGGTTATGCTACAAATGTTCGTACATTCCCAGTAGTTCCGTTGACGTTGCTATGTTACTGTTTGTTTTGTCACTTGTTCTGTAACTTAAAAATAAAACCGGTCAAGTGAATTCGCACACAAAGGGTTCCGTACCATCGTACATGGACAAATCACCTATAGTTCACTATTAGGCAGCGCGTTCACTACTAAAATCACTATTTAGATGAAAAAGATATAGGTACCTACACAAAAAAAATATGGGGAATGTTCTATTTATTACTTTCTAGCACACGAAAAATTAGCACGCGCTATCGTTGCGTTTTGGAATTTATACTACAACATACAAAGGACCATGTAACATGAGTAATTTAAGTTTCCTGAATACATATTCTGCGTTTTACTACCGCCTAGCAATTAAGGAATCACCAGGGAACGTAACAATCCAAAACATTATGCTACGTTGTAGGTACGCTATTATAATATTTTGAAACCTAACGTTATTTTACTGATTTATTTTAATTTAATATTTGCCTATATAAATCGGCGAGTGGGACTGGGAAACCTGTGTTCTTGCCGAAAAACCGGTTTTTTGGAATGGAAGAGGTGGCAAACGAGCAAGCGGCTCACCTGATGGTAAATGATCAACGGTTTAGAGTCAGCGGTGCCCAACGGAATATGAACGCTCGTGTCTCACGATAAGTTTTAATTTCGCGTGCAAGCAGGTCGTAAGAGTAGGCAATTGTTTATACCTAAACTGGACTTTTGTTCTAGAGTGAAATTGTCATTAGTTAGGACGGACAAAATAATCAGAATTTTGGCAACCGCCAAAATTCAGCTAGGTTGTACTTTTTAGGTCACAGGACTAGTAAGAAAAAAAACAGTAGTTCGCTCAGTAAATCTGGGAATGAACGCAAATGTTAATTAGGTATATTAGTGCTTTAGTACTACCTACTTCTGCAGCATCAAATAAAAAGTGAAATTTTAGAGTAAAAAATAATAATTAAAGGATTAAAAGATGTAGAAATTAGGTAATAATACAAATAGGCAAAAGAAAGAGAATGAAATCTGTTCTGATTGATAAAGACTCCACGATACGCAGCCAATTCGAAGGCTCCGCCGTGGTGGTCATCAGAATCAAAAACAAAAACCAAGCATTACCTCCTCCGGTATCAGGTAAGATTGACTCACTGCATTGGAAATCTTTCTCTGTCATGGCAGCAAGTGAGGTGCCTGTGACGCTGGCTGGCTCGTAGCATGTGGCCGCTACGCTCATGTCACTGTGGTGGGCTAGCATGCGGACCATCCAAAGCAAGGAACAATCGCATATCAACGCATTGCTGTCCAAACGAAGCTTCCGTAGGCGGGGCATGCCCGAGAACGAACCCGAAGGAATCCTCTTCAGTCGGTTATTGTGGAGATACCTAAAAGAAACAAACCGTTCCTGACCTGCTGTGTTTCATGTTACACTGCATAATTTAAACAGCTGAAATGATTATTATCAAAATCGAGCTCGTTTTATAATAACCACAGCCGTTCAGGATAATTTCCTCGAGAAAATTCAGCTAATTTAATCCTGTAAGTGTAAAGTGACATACAAATAAATAAAGTAATAACTTACAGTCTCTCCAGACGAGGCAAGTTGGAAAACATTCCCGGTTCAATAAGATGAATTTCATTGACATGCAAATACCTGAAATATTAAAGCTGGATAAAATAAAATTTCATACTTGCGTTATGTTAACTAACTGGTATTGAGTAGTTTAATTGAACTATTCCGTGCTTCGGAGGGCACGTTAAATTGTCGGTTCCGGCTTTTAAGTCATGACGGAGGCCTTTAGGCGGCCTAAAAACTCCGTCACAAGAGCTGGCCACTAGCTCATACGAACTTACTTACTTATTGAACTATTATAATTATATTATTTTAACCAGTGAGATTTTGTTTTTGACTTAATATATTATTTTCTGCTAAATACTACAGGTGCATTCTGTCTAAAAAGTACCGTGAATTATAAAAATCATGTTAAACTCCCTTAGAGTGATTGTCAAAATGAATTTATCTCGCTAAGTTGGCACAACTGTATTGTATACTAGCTGCCGCCCGCGGCTTCGCTCGCGTGGTACCCGGATAAGAAATAGCCTATATGTTAATCCAGCACATGTACTATGTATATTCCAAGATTCATTAAAATCCATTCAGTAGTTTTTTGCGTGAAAAAGTAACAAACATCCATACAACATACATGCAAACTTTCACGTTTATAATATTAGTAAAGATTGACGCGGAGTTTGAACACCATCTGTCATTTAGTTTGTTTAAGGTTTACAGTGTTTGATATTGTTAGTGCATTTCAAGTGTCTTTTGCGAATTTTATAATCTATAAAAAATTCGAACACAGAGTTTGCCTCAGATTTCGTGTTCGAAGAAAATGTTGCAAAAAGCTTACCGTGTAGGTAGACTTTATCTAAATCACGTGCAAACAGTAGGTACCTACCTACCACACAGTGCATTCAAAAGCCGTCGAGTGTACCTATAGACTATCTAACTAAATCACATGCATACAGTTACAGTACCTACCACATCAGTGGTACAGTGCATTCAAAAGCGGTCGAGATGTGGGGGAAAATTTGCTTCGCTCTGGTCGGATATCAACATCTACTGAAATTAACATCACTAAAGTGTAGGAAATCGTGACTGAAAATCAAAATGCAAGTTTGAGATAGATAGCCGCTGGACTTTGAGTGCCTCACGAATTAATTCGTATCATTTTAAACGATTGCATGATATGACGGACTAGGCATGAAACACATTGCCGCTTGACTAAACCCGAAAGATTTGAAGACAAAGTGAATTCGCGGCGAGAGCAGAAGAAGATTTCGAAAAATGCGTTTAAAAATGATAATTACGTATTGGATTGCGTCGGTGTATTATTTCGGAAGGAGCGTATTTTGAAGGCAATAGGCCTACAATAAATTTCGAAAAATAATTTACATTTTATGTTTTACCCTCTCCCGCTACTTTCATTTCGAGTTGCTGACGACTCGGACAAAATTTATTGGGACACAGTGTCCCAATTGATACTTTTGATTTTAATATTTTTTTTACTGACGATTCGGACACCATCAAATTATTGAAGCTGTTGAGTACAGTCAGGTAAAAAAAAATTAATAAAACTGGAGATGTATGGATCAGAGGAAATCAGCAAGTTATGGATAATATCCTCATTTTTTGCTATCCTATTGGTTTTGCGCGAGTGGAATGTTCTGAAATTTTTAAAATCTTTGTTGCGAGCTTCAGATGCCTCTTCCCCGAGTTTTCCGATTGGAATAAAGTTATTGTGCTCAATTATGTCGGCACCATGCACGAGTAACTTATGCACACTGGAGGGCATACAATACCATGCATAGAGTTCGACATATCTATGAGCTGTTGTAGCACAATATTGCCGGAATTTTTCCGCGTTAACAAACTCTCCACATGATATCACCTGAAGAATCACTCCAAATCTTGCGCAACTCCAAATCACAGTGCGCCGCCGCGCCTCGGTAAAAACTTGTTTTTTTTTTATCTTACTGTACAATGAAGCTATTTTTAATTGTGTCCGAATCATCAGTAAAAAAAATATTCAAATCAAAAGTGTCAATTGGGACACTGTGTCCCAATAAATTTTGTCCGAGTCGTCAGCAACTCTTTATTTCAGAGTAAGAGTTATGACTTTTTTGAGTATCATACCAAGTTGAAAAGTAAAACGTACCTAGGTACTCATTGTTACTGATGTTTTTTTAAGAAGGGCCTTGAAAGTAAGTTCGTAATTATGAGCTAGTGGCCAAATCTTGTGAAGGAGTTTTTAGGCCTCATAAAGGCCTCCGTCATGGCTCGACGACTAAAAAGCCGGGACCGACAATTTAACGTGAAAAAGGGCCTTGAAAAACATTGCGTACATCTATCGATTCAATGGCATAATTGTTATACTTACCTACAAAAAACCATTCATTGTGTTGACAATCACAATGAATGGTTTTTTGAAGGAAGTAAGATCAGTAGAGTACTTGGACAAATCAACTAGAGTATCATGAAGTATAGAGGCACAGATGCGAAAATCCTACTAATATTATAAATGCGAAAGTTTGTGGGGATGTGTGGATGTGACGATGTATTTTTGTGCCTCAATCACGCCGTAACGGCTGAACAGATATGAATTAAACTTAGAATATACATAGTATGTGTGCTAAAATAACATTATAGACTATTTATTGTTCGGATACCACGCGAGCGAAGCCGCGGGCGGCAGCTAGTGCTTAAATAATCCAGTAAAGTTATAAAACAGCTTTTCAATTGTGTAAATCATTTTATGTTCCCGGTCATGGCTGGTCCTATGAAACCAAATCAACGTAACGTCTGATTAAATCTACGCTTCCTATAAACGTTATTGCATCACATTCTAAGTAGCACTTACAATTGTTCCAAATGTGGGAGATCGTTGAACACATCAGAGTCGATGTGTTGTATGTGGTTGCGGTACAAGTAGAGATACTTGAGTCTGCGTAGGCCGCGGAAGACTTTACTGAGGAGGGCCCGCAGCTGGTTGTCGTTGAGGAGGAGCGAACGCAGCTGGTGAAGGTTGCTGAGCCCGCCGCTCTGGAGATCGTCTATCTTGTTGAAGCGAACATCTCTGTGAAAAAATAAAATTTTACTTTTGTAGTCAAATTAATTGTAAAATTCTCCAGCTTCAAACAATACCTACTACAAAAAGTTAGCGGGGAACAAGGGCTTACAAATAATCTTACATAAATTATAAATGCGAAAGTTTGTAAGGATGTTTTGATGTTTGTGCCTCAATCACGCCTAAACGGCTGAACAGATTCGAATGAAACTTGGAATATACATAGTACATGTGCTGGATTCACATTTAGGCTATCTTTTATCCAGGTACCTCGTGAGCGAAGCCACGGGCGGCAGCTAGTTGTAATATATAATGTACTAAATGAATAAAACTTAAAATGAAAGTTTCGTTGGTCGTATTTATAAGGTCGAAATTCGGATTGAATACTTGGAACAGTTAACTCTTGCATAAATAATAGCCTCCGCAAAAACCCAAAAAGTTTCGAGGAAGAAGATTAATTGTTTTATTGAGTTAAAAGACCTACCTTTCACTTTAAGGGAGTAATTACTAATCAGATGCACTTCACAATATTACTTTTCGTGCATGCAACTTTGGACTTAATTTTACCTATAAGTACATATTTTATGGTAATGATCAGAGCGTGCTTGTCTCTCTACTTTGTAGTATTGCTATTAACTTTGCTCGCTGGCCCGTTTCTCATGCAGCATATCGAAAGAGCTTCCTACGCTCGTCAAGCCCATCATGATATTGCTAGTTTTGTAATATTTACCCATACGTGCTTTGACTCGTACAACGAAACTGCACGAGCATTTTAAGTCCGCTTGCTAAGACTGTGTAGCTTTTCTACCTCTATTATTTTTCACCTACGCTACGTACCTACTGTAAATGGCCAAAACGCGTCATTTAAGCAGGTACTAGATTATTTATATGTAAGCTGTATTGCTATCTTAGTTTATTTTATACGCCTATTTATTTCGTAAGTGAATATAAATAATATATGGTACCTAGTGGGTATGCTTTCTAGGTCCAGCTATCTACTAATCTAGTTTATGTACTATGTTTATAAATCTCGTACCGTTATACAAATCATTTTACGTACTACATGGAGGCATTGTAAAAAAATGAAAAATTAACAATAGGAATAAATGGCTCTCTATTTTACCTAACCAATCAACTGGGAAAATAAATGCGTAAAGTTGAGCATGTTCTTGGTATGAAGCGTCGCAGCAATGTTTCTCCAACTTTCTCCAGGCTTCCATGGTAGTAGTGAAAAATCTCCAAGTGCATTGAATCTGAAAGTGTTTTTATTGGACACTAGTTCAGCCCTATGATTTATTTTAGACGTATGAAATAAAGTCTCACTCATTACTCATTTGTCTGTTATTCTGCCTGGTTCACATCACAGTTTCACACTTCGAAGGTCACGAACTCACTTGGACACATATTTTAGAACGCTGGTTCCTTGCTAGAGACTTTTATTTTAAGTGTATGGAATCGAATCACTAAAATACTATATAATAAGTACCTACTAGAATAAAATCTATTAATTTTTTACTTGTTTTGTATTGGTGATTTTTAGGAATAAAAATTAAGTATGTATGTATCATTACTTTATCAGCTTTGACAAAATAAACTAATTAATGTGGCATAGGTGGACTACGCTCTCGTGGTTTTCATTACGTTTCACCAAATCAAATTAAATGGAATTGAGTGGAACACTAGGTACACTAGGTACACTGAATTTTGTTATTGGTATTTCATCTGTGGAGTGGCCGCTTCGACTACAAATCATTTTCATTTTATTTTACAATTCCACAAATTAATTTATTGTATAAATCCATTTGGTCCACATAATACAAATCCATTTGTTTAGATTGCTATGTTCTGGTGGACTCCTAAGAACCTTTTTTACTTAGATTGCCTTTACAGCTTGTATAGGAATTGTTGAGCTATCTTTACAGATACTATGTTAAATTCAAAGCTATTGACAAAAGCAGAAGCTCTCCGAATTTTAGACGCCCCTTTTTCTATTACGACAGGCAAAGCCTTTACAAGGTGTTGTGCTGCTTCCATTGCCCGTTCATTCCGCGAAAATAGAACCATGCATGTGCCTGCTATCAAATAGCAACGGGCTTTGCTAAAGATAGGCTACTCTGGTTCACAAATGTACGTTCATCTCAAAGAGTAGGTAACGTAACTGTATGGAATGCTCTAAATCCATCCGTTTGCGTTGTTAAAGGACGTCATGTAAATACGAGAATGTAATTGGAAACAGAAGACAAAAGCCAGCTTCCATCGTAAATCCTAGATTCCTTTTAGGATTATGTTCCAGTTATTTTTAAAACTGAGCTAATATGAATCTCTTTAGTTTAGCTTTATTTATTTTTTGAGAAACCTCATTAGCATGGGTAATATATTTTATTTATATAATCTTACTTATATTATAAATGCGAAAGTTTGTGAGTTTGGATGTTTGGATGTTTGGATGTTTGGATGTTTGTGCCTCAATCACGCCTAAACGGCTGAACGGATTTGAATGAAACTTGGAATATACATAGTACATGTACTAGATTAACATATAGGCTATTTTTTGTCCAGGTACCATGCGAGCAAAGCCGCGGGCGGCAGCTAGTATAAATATAAAACAAATAGGATAAGTTAGCATTATTACCTTAGTATAACACCACAAACTCATAACATAATCAACTGAACGCCTGAAACTTGTATTGCTACAAGCTTTCCCCTATGACTTTTAGAAGCCGGAAAGATTTAGTTAATCGCATTCATCGAGAATGCTCAATGATCGCATTCTATTGAATCCGAGTTTACGTATACTTTCTGCCTCTACTTATATTAATTAGAGTTATCGTCGAACGCGAGCACACTTTCCGTGCATGTTTTGAAGAAACTTTTCTTCAGATACACACAACCTTTTCAGCTTTGGTACAAAGTTGCGACGCCGACGGATTGAAGATAGCAAAACTGGGAGGTAGATAGTTTGTTGTGTCAGTTTCTATGAATTTGTTATTGGATGCACGTTGAACTAGACGTGATGAGGTACGCCAGCTAGGAACGGGAGGAGGGTGTGAGGTATTCATATTTGAAAACTATCCATTGCACCGTTCCTATTCACTAACTACGAGAACGAGTACCTACCTAGTTTGTTTACTCTGAGATCCTTTGTAACCGCAGGGAGTCTCATATTCGAGGGACAGAAAAAATCCTCACCGCTCAACTTTGTTGTTGATGGAAAGGCCTCAGCGTGGATTTAACGTTAGTTTAGTTTAGTTTATAATTTAGTTCTATTTACATTAATTTAGTTTAAGTCTTACTTTGGTTGCCTGAGAGAAATCGCATCAAGCGATAAGGCCACCCTTTGCCCGCAATCGTTAGTTTTGTTTGCAATAAAGTTTTTTTCATTTAATTTCATTTCAACCCTTTGAGTGCAAATGGTATGTCGATTTGAGAAGGTAGTTCTAAAGTTTGTATGGGAATTTATAAATGGGCGGTGCGATTTACATGAAATTTTTTCTGGAAATTTAATATACAAAATACACAATAAAATACTCAAAAAGGGGCAAAAAGGGGTATCAAAGTTTGCACGGGAACTTTTTGACGGGAGGTGCGATTAGCTTGAAACTCGGTTTGAATACCTACTTAAAATAAAAAATGAATGAACACATGTATATAGATTTTTAAAAACTACTCTTAAAAAAGGTTTTATCCCTTTTTAAGGGTCCCATACATCCCATATATGGGGACTTTTTAACGGGTGGTTTGTGTTGTGCATTATCCCCTGCTAACCCCCCACCGCCCCACCCCCCACCCCAGCACAACTCCTTGATCCTTTACCAATCCATACTAATATTTTAAATGCGAAAGTAACTCTGTCTGTATGTTACCTTTTCACGCCTAAACTGCTGAACTGATTGCATCCCAGGGAAGGACACCGGCTACTTTTTTTTGTGCAAAAATAATCCTGAAGGGGGTGAAACAAGGGATGAAAGTTTGTATGGGGAACCTATTTATTACTACCGAGGTTAAGCAATGTGTATGCGGCCAGAAGTTTGATGCCACGTGATTTTGACTTTCATCCAGATTTTTTTATGTCCATCCCCGATCTCTGATAATATCAGTACTCATAAAACCTTCATTCCAATAATATTCTAACACGCAGACAACGTCGCGGGTTTCAGCTAGTTTTTCATAAATATGTACAAGGCCCTTATTCTTGGGATCTGATAAGTTCTGTAGTTTCTTTGAGTCTGAGTGAAGTGAAGCGCAAGAAATGCCTTCAGAAGTTTAGAAGTTTATAACAAACTTCTAAACTCCTGAAGGCATTTCTTTCGCTGTTTCGCTGTTCTTTGGTTGTTGACAAATCCACGCCTGAATAATAATGAAGTGGTTTTTAATTACTTTAATAAATGCCTGACTGAATAAACTACAACGTACTTTGAAGTAAAAATTATAGATCTAAAAGTTGGTAAGTTAATTGTCCTACTTATAAAAGAAATGCTCTAATTAACTCATCATGCATAGGTGCAACTCAATAATAAACAGAAACAGAAAACTTGTGCCATTGTTAATGTCTCTTCTATATAGAACCAAAAATCCTCACCGCCCAAACTTGTCGTCAATGGAAAGGTCCACGCGTGTATATAATGTTAAGTTTAGTTTAATTTTACTTCATTCTTCTTTTTTACTTTTTATTCAAGGTTGCCAGTCAAATATCGCTTCTAGCGATAAGGCCGCCAATTGTGGATACCAGAATTATTATTTAAACTTTTGTAATTTTTATGTTTTTTTGTTGGTATATTGGTATACACAATAAAGTATTATCTTATAAGTGTGACGTTATCGACAAACGTTCCTCCCCTCCTACCTTTTATGTTTGGTTGCAGTTGGTTGTATTGTACATAAAATGTATGGCGCTCTTCGCGGCGCGATAGATAACGTTTCTATGGTAATGAACGATCGTGGGCCGTAAGTAGAATATGGGACCGGGAAAATAGTCCAGACGCAGAGATCCAACATATTTTTCCCTGGTACCTACATAATAATATGTTCTATTGGTAAACATTATTATAAAATACTTAGAGCAAACGCTTATAATACTTAACAAAATATTGTTTAACTGTTTGATGAAACCAATTGCCATTTGCGATGCTAACAGCAATTTGACAGATGGAGAAAAGACAATTTTATTGGACATCAGCGTAAAAATAGGCGGTCGTGTGTATTTTTGGAATAATGTTTAGTGTTATGGAATAAGTTGTAATAAATGGACTAAAGTTATCTAAACTGGATTTCATATTTCGTCGCCGTAGAGCGAAAAGTCACTAACTCGCTATTTGGTCAATATTGAGTTAAACAATTCAATAACCAAAAATGTCGTTACAGGATTTGAGGGCGAAAAATAACCAAGTAAGCTTTATGTCTAAATCTCTGAAAAAACAACAAATTATGTTATGCTTTAAACCTTTGCGCTAAACTTTTTCCTTTGATAATGACACCATAAAATTTGAAATATCTCATACCAAACGCAAGTTATGATTATTTTTTCTTTTTTAAAACTTTGAACTTTCATAACTCAAAACACCAAATAACCTAGTTGATGACTTTTCGCTCTACGCCCACGATTTGAACCTGTATTATCCAAAAGTACCTAGTGAAAACCATCCTCATTTTAAAGTATAGCGATACCAGTTGAACCCGCTGGGTTTCACTTCGATAGTGACCTACATGTATAAGGACTACCCACACAGTTTTTATTAATTTACTAGCTGTACCCGCGACTTCGTTCGTGACGCTATTGCTTCAGGACTCTTCTGGGTATACAATATCGGGGTATCACCGCTGTAGTTAGGCTGCCTGGAGCATGAACAAAGATTTTCTGGACCTCTCACTCGTGAATGAGCTACGTCCAGCTCGTGGCTGAAGCGCCTGGTGGAGAAGTCAACGGCCGCGGTGTGCAAAGCTTGGTACAAAGCACGGGTGCTTTGTTGATGGTCGAAGCGGAACAGAAAATTGGGGGGTATGAGCGGTATCCGAGGGAAGAAGAAGTGTTCCCCGGTTCCGCTTCTGTTACCACTTCCAGTTAGTATGGAATTAAAAATCGATTTTCAGAATCTAAAATACAGCTAACGTCATCTATTGGTTCAAAAAGGGAAAAAAACGCATTCACGTCTTTATTTTAGTTTAGCCATACCTAAAACACAAAACCTTAGGTTCAACCCCGCTTGATTTATATATTATAACAATAACGATGATGTGAGGTACCGTAATCAGAAACGCACGCCACAATATTACCCGCTTTTTTCATGTAGGTAACGACTTCATTCTGAAATAATACATTTGAATTTAACTTCGTTGGCATAGTAAACCCATCTTCGAAGATTTTCTTCACTAATTTGAGCATGTCTTAGGATATTCGTTCCTAGTCAACGGCTATTTGTCATTAATTGTATCCAAAACATTATATTTGACTCTAACTGACGGCTCACAGTGTGCCACAAACTGTAGGCGTAATATTTCTTACCTAGAACAGGCGCGGTCCGAAGGGGGGGTCACAGGGGACATGACCCCCCCAAAATCGCACACGTCAAATTGAAAAATCTTCTAAAAAATTACATAATACAAAAAAGCAATTTTCTGCCTCTAGCCGCGATGCCAATAACAATAGCTTCCATTTGTTTTATAATTGTGTGCAATAAAATTGTGTATTGTGCAATAAATTCCGATTTACTCGACATAGATATTCTATTAGTGACCCCCTCCAAAATTCCAGGCTGCAACCGCGCCTGCTAAAATTTGTGGTAGTGAAAGTGAATACAGCTCGCTTGACTCTTTACTTTATTCTCTACTCTTATTACATTGAACGTTATACTCTGTAAGTACCTACCAACCTCTATTCTTATTATCCCTCAGTGATCTGGGTTGACAGAGCTTTTTTGCTCGCTGGCTAGTATTTCTAGGTCTGTTCGTTGTCATGCAGCACATCGACAGAGCTTACTTTGCTCGTCAGTTACTTCATAATACTTATGCTTGTTCTGTACTATTTATTCGCACGTACTTTGACTTGTGTGACTGGACTGCATGACACTAAATGTAATTGTAATGTTATTCCAGGCCTACCACAATACAACAGTGAAAACTGCATAAAATCGGTTTAGCCGTTTGAGATTAGCATGCACAAACGCACAGACAAACAGACATACAGATAATCATTGATATGGGTTCTATTGCGTTAATAGATGCCCCTGAAAATAGTTTTTCTCAAATATTTTTAAAGTACAGACAACGATCAGTTACAATTTCATTATAAGTTTACTCGTATTTAATATTTGCACACCTACAGCAAAACACAAAAAGGTTTCATGCACTGAGATAAATATAATCTCCCATTATGCATAAGTTTCATACTATAAAACACAACCAAACAAGCAAAGTACGAAGTCAAAGCCATTTTATTCAATACAGTATCAAATACCATTCTGAAAACTGATACTTATTCCCTTTGTTAAAATATTAACATCAATTCTAACAATAACCAGTAAACCACTCAACATTTCATTTTCAGCTTTTCACACGAAGTGTTTCGTACCATCGTACAGTACATAAATGTTTCTTTGTACCCGACTACGGCGAAGCAAAAAGGAGGGTTATGATATTGACCGGTATGTATGTTTATCCTTGTTTATCATGCTGGTGCTGTGTCGACCCCGGGATAAGGGCAGGAAGATGATGATGATGTATGTTCATACTTGGTAGCAAACTGAAGTGGCAGTGGGCTGGCCATATCTGCCGAAGAATCGACAACCGCTGGGGTAAACGAGTTCTTGAATGGAGACTGCGACTTGGCAAACGTAATGTAGGACGCTGGCTAGGTGGAGTGACGATCTGCGAAAGGCCGAAGGTGGGCGCGATGGCGCTCATTAGGCGACGCCTATGTCCAGCACTAGACTGCTATGATGATGATTAAAGTATTTGCAGAGCCTGTAATTACCTACATTAAAATTATAATAACATAGTTATCGGATGTATGCAAGCAAAACCGCATGAACTAAAGCCGCAAAAGCTAACTACACATTGAGTTATTATTACGTGGTACATAACAGGGTGTAATGTAACATTTAGATCGGTCAGTATGGGAAAGTCTGAAACTATAAGACATACGAAGATCTGTTCTTAGGAACCATGGTCATCGATTTTAGTAACAAGGAAAACTGCATTTATACATTTAAAAAAAACTTTTACTCAGCTAGGGGATCGAACCTTTCTCATACTGACCGATCTAAATGTTACGGCCTGTATATCGGTGTAACTACATATATATTTTTAAAATGTGCTTTTATCTGATAAGTACCCAACATGGCATCATTAAAAAATATGTTTTTTATTTCATGACTTTATGTCCTCTAGATGGCGCCATATTTTATTTTATGCGATGTCACATTACTTAGCCAGCGGACGATCAAGACGATTCAAACGATACCTCTTTTCTCAAATTATTGATGGGGTGGGCCTCTGCCCACCCCATGGATCTCTATTTGCTACAGTCCTGATATAGGTGTACTCGCCCTTCTGTTACTCGTCATCACATTTTTCGTGACTGCTTGTTTTGCAGAGCCGATGTCGACAAATTCGTTTACTCTAACATGCACGCCACGATAAAGAAGTTTGTCGACGTAGACATGCTATGTCGTATCGAGAAACCAAATATTGCCCTGTAAAATTCCTACCTTTATCTAAGGGAGCAACACCTTTTCTTCTCTGAAATTAATTAAACTAAAACTTTCCCCCTCCAACCCCTTTTATAAGGGATGCATATGTCATAAAGAAACATGTGCAAAAGTGGTTCATTATCCACAAACTTCGTTGATACATACATACATATTATCACGTCGTATCCCTAATGGGGTGGGCAAAGCCACAAGTAAACATAAGAAAACTTGCAGCCACTTCTGATCCAAACTCTCAAGATGGATATGGTGAACTATAGTGACAGGTGAGCAACCCATCGCCCATATAGGTGGTCCATCATTTTGGAGAAGATGCCATCCCTTGGTCGCCTTTTAGGACATGCTCGGGGAGAGAAGCAGCTGGACGCATTCTATGCTTTTTTTACTTCCAGTCCAGCAGAGAAGTTGCTGATGAAAAATGATAATATTATATGGATTTACTAGCTGCCGCTTGCGGCTTCGCTCGCGTGGTACCCGGATAAAAAATAGCCTAGGTATATGTTAATCCAGCACATGCACTATGTATATTCCAAGTTTCATTCAAATCCGTTCAGCCGTTTAGGCGTGATTGAGGCACAAACATCCAAACATCCTCACAAACTTTCGCATTTATAATATAAGTAAGATTAATAATTATGTATGCACGTGCATCATACGAATTAATATAAAAAACCGTAAATATTGTAGCGTTTCTTTGCGATAAAAATCAATACTTATCCAAAAAAATAAATTTTCTTGCACGAAATAGGTAACACATAAGGCGCGGCGTATGCAAGCAATAACTTTCCAAACTAACGTGAACTTCTATTTATTTCGGTATGGCCTCAAGGTGATGGCCTCACTCAGTTTAATGAGGCGTGATAGTTCTGTTCTATTGTTGAAGACATGAACAGGGTGCGGCATCGCTTCCAGGTCATGCTCCACGGATCCATCAATGCTCGGTCGATGGTCAAGGTTGTAAGCACAGTGTCAATATACTATTATTATTATAATAATATTGTTTTTTACGACTACACAAAGTTAAAGGATGACTAACTAATATTATATATAATATAATATAAATGCGAAAGTTTGTGAGGATGTGTAGATGTGAGGATGTATGTTTGTGCCTCAATCACGCCGTAACGGCTGAACAGATTTGAATGAAACTTGGAATATAGGTACATAGTATGTATGCTGGAATAGGCTACCTACTTTTTGTCCGGATATCGCGCGAGCGAAGCCGCGGGCGAAAGCTAGTACCTATATACTATGTACCTCTTACTTGATCAATCAGCGCAAAGTGATTTAATATAAATCCTATTTGAAGCATGAAGTTTTGAGGGTAGGTATACTCCGAGTATTCTACGATGTAGGGGTTCATTGAGAAAGGTACCTATTCCCGAAATTTAACCCCTGGAGGATACACCGAGAAGATGAAGTTTTTGTAAAAACAACTCAACGCGGACAAAGTCGCCGGCCGTTCCACTAGTTACCTACATAGTTTTAGCACAGAATGTACGAATAGTACCTACCGAGTACCTACCTACTAGCGATTTTAGGCCTGTAGCCTTCTACTACTCACAAGTATTTTAGACTTAGATACGCAACAGAGTAGTGGATTTAGGCAATTAATATTTTATTTGACAAACATTGGGGCTGTGTGTAATGTAATGTAATGACCACAATATATTTCGGTACTTCAAATATTAATAATTTAATCGGCCGCTTCAATTACGCTGAATCAGCTTCAGAACATATCGTTATGTTCGTTTTCATTGATTAAATACTTTCAATTTTTTATTTGTATATCCGTGTAAGCAAAGTCCATACCTACGTACATACATAGGTACATATTAACCCCCATAACCCTAATGGGGTGGGTAGAGCCACAAGTAAACATAAGAAAACTTGCAGCCAGTAATAAAAAGTAGGTTATGTCTTTCCCCGGGGTGGAATCTATATCCTTACGAATTTTATTAAAATCTGTTCAGCAGTTTAGGCATGAAAAGGTAACAGTGGTTTTTAGCGGTGGTTTTTACGGAAAATTTTGATTTTCAAGTGTAGAGATTAGATTAGACAAAAGCTGATCCGGTAAGTGGAGTGGAAGTGAAGTTATGTAGAGGTAGATTGCATTTCTTAGTCAAGAAAACATTAATTTACGTATTCTGCTGTATTTTTCGCTCGACAAAAGAGTCATAAGAAGATAACGCAGTTGGTTTTGTTCAGATAAAAAGGAAAAGTCAACTATGTATCGTCAAAGTCATGTACCTACCTACCTAACTCCTGAGCATAAAGTTCGTGAAAAGGGCTACCAAGTAGATGAAAAAAAGTACCTAGCTAAGTAGTTCTAATATGTAAATGACACGATTGTGCGTGCAGCTGCTCATGAAGGCTGTAAACATGCTGTAGCTTTTTATTTTAGCTGCACAGGAAATTTAAAAACCTTCCGTAACATCAGTGACCTGCTATTGGAAAAAACCCGAAAATGTGAAATTTATATTTACTTGTTGAAGAGTAAAAAAACATTTGTAGTGAAACATGTAAAAATGTGTATATTGTTTCTGTGATGAACGAGTAATATTCACGCGTCATGAACAGCAGTGACGTTACGTGCCAGTGAGCGTTTACGCGCAAAATTTGGAATGTATTTTTTAGAAAAACTTTTGGTCATATTTTACTTAAAAATAGATAAAGAAGAAAATGAAAAACTCAACAAAACAAAAAGAAAGTTTATTGGATGCACGTAATGTTTTTCTTTATTCATTTCAATAACAAAAACGATACGTGCGACACGTTCGAGCGTATTTCCATACAAGTTCATATATAAAGAATGTCAACCGCGCGAGGCGAGGCGGCGCAGGTCGGATGCCGAGTGGCCTGCGCATTTTGCACCGCATTGCAAAATTGCGCCAAAGCACATAGGAGTCGCGTCGGGTCGGGGCGCGCCGCAACCTTGGACGAATAAACGCCGCAACGCAATAAGGGCTGAAACTGCGTTAAACAACGCCCGCGACGGGCACCCGACGCGTGTCTACGCGCGTGGACACGCGGGTGGACTCCATGGGAAAGTGACGGTAATGAGCCTTACACCATTGTGTGAACATCGTCGCTGAAGTACAGGCAATGCAGGCAGTCGTGGACTATCGCGGCGCATGGCGTGTATCTACCATTGTGTACAGGCCATTTACCGCTGGAGGGATCGCGCGTGCCCCCGCGATTGATTCCAACGCACGGAGGCGGGCCGCATTGCGTAGGCGCATTGCTTACCTGCCCACGACAGACGCCCGCGCGGGTCCCTGCGACCGAGCACTTTTGTATGAACCTGGACGTCCGCTTTCAACGCAGTTTCAGGCCTAATTGAATAAGTCAACCGTTGGCAGCCCAAATCGATGGATAGTTCTGGCGTCAGTTAACTGCGCCTTCCAACGCACACTGAGACGGGCCGCATCGCAACGCATAACATCGCCGCAAAAATACGTGCGATAGTTCATATAAAACGTACGAAAGTGATGTAGGAAGATTTTTGTTATGCGATGCGGTGCGGTGCGGCCCGCTATAATGTGCGCGAGCCTTTAGGACTCTTTGTCATGCCGTGCCAATAGAGTTCGCTGCGCCGGGCCTGTCGATATGTTTTTTATCATAGTAACATAAGCTATAAATTAAAAGTTATTTTTTCAAGTAAGATGCAACATTACAGATTATATCCAAAGCGTTACACCTATATACAAACAACATAAACATGAGCATTAACTAGATTTACATAAAACACCATACCGAAAATATATTAAACTATCAAAATGATCGTTGTTTTTATTGAACGGTTTTTTTTTGCAATGGTCTTTAAATAGCCCGACTGTATCTTTTGTGTTTTGTAAATTATATTTCTTTTAATTGAAAGTTTTTGCTGTTAATACTTTTTTGAACTCTGAACTTTATTCAATCGCGAACAAGCTTCAAATAATAAAAAATATGAACTCTTGGAAACCTAATATGACTTGTTCCACCCTACCACTGCTAGAATGAATACTCGTACTTCCTCAAGCAAAGTTGTGAATTTAAACAGCGTCTATTTAAGAAAAAAGGGAGTGCAAGTCTATAGCAGCATCAAAACAATGCCATTGATAGAGAAACCCTACTTGGTGTTTTATTTCAGTAGTATCTCAGAACAGCAAATCCACTTCGTGCAGCTATGAATATTTTAACTTAGACCTTAGAACTCGTTTAGAATATATAAGCATTACCTGTATACTTATATGATATATTTTGATGGATATAAATATTGAATACCTTAACCCAGCAGTAGATCAAAATAAGTTGGAAAAACAACCACTAGTCAGTCGAACTAATAAACTAATCAAAACGTACTATTTCCGAAAAGAGAGCAAATAAATATTCCAGCACCGAAACCAATTGTTTGTTATTTTATTTACAGTACCTAGTCCAGTAAAGTTGATTTTATAAGAAGTGATATTTTAAAATTATCGTGATTTAATTTGATCAGTATAAATTGCAATGCAACATTTTAAGACTGTCTTTATATTTGTAGGACTGCTTAGATTCAGCTACAAATGAGAACTGACAGGAATATATTCAAATGCTGAGATGTAACGTAACTTCTCAATATCACCAACTGAGGTGGAGCCCATCCATCCCATCCTTCAATGCAATGGAAATAGTCAAATCTAGGAAATATGCAATTTCATACGGCAATATCGAACTTTATTATCAAGTAGGTATGTTCCTGTTAGTTTCCAGTCCTAGATACTAGTTTACTCTACTCTCGTAGATTCTAGGTTTTATTGATAACAGTGGCAACTTGGGCCATTTCGCGTTGTATGATTGTGGATATGTTTGTTAGAGCATAACTTTGGAACCATTAATCCAATCTGTATGAAACTTGGTAGGTCGATAAATTGTGATATGAAGATTTGCTGGAAAGCATATGAGCATAATCGGTGAATAGATTGTAAAGATATTGGTTTCCCAAGAGGGTATGAAACCGCGGGAAGTCAGTGCAGATCTTTGTTCCCCTAACATTCATTAGAATTAGAATTAGAGGGTATGAAAGGACTTTGTACATTCCAAAATGGTTTTTATTTTATTCTAGGATGTATAGTTTGTGAAATACAGAGAAAAGAGTTAAGTTCAGTAAATCGTTGTGGCTTGAGCTCCCTCTTATTAGAGCCATCGATGTAAGATTCCAGAACAGTGCTCGAGATACGAGTAACTAATACTCGTAAATACTTTCATTGCGATGTCGGCCGGGAATGTTTAGATCTGTTTGTTGCTTCCCTGTTGCATTAAAGTATGTAAAGTAGATACCTACGTACTAAACTATACTCGCATGAACAAATAATTAAATTCCAGCGGGAAGTCAAAAGCGGAAACCAACTGCACTACATTGCCTCATTTCGCAACTTTACACGCACGCAGATAATAATGTGTGAGACTAGGTAGGTATATCAATACAATTCTGTGAATCGCTCGTCGATAGCATCAAAAGGTAATACCGTCAAAGGTTAAGTTCTTGTGTGCAAAATTATTATACATGCAGGAAATTTTGTTGTATAAATTATGAATTCAAATGGGATATCATTCGAAGAGGCGTTGGATATCATTTACTAATTGATCACAGCACTCCATAATTATTTATGCCTCATATAAAAGGTCTTCCAGAATTCGAAAAATTTTATTATTTCACGTTGACTGACCCATATTTTGTGAAATACGTATTACTTAAATGAATGACGTTACGAAGGTATACTACCCTACTCATATACCTATAATGTTTTCTCCCAAAATACTACTACACCCAGACCACTAGTGCTCTTAATACTTATGTAAATAAAATCCTCTCAAATATTTACTTTACTTGCAGGATTTCCTCAACCTCCTTTACCTACATCAGTAAATAGAAGCATAGCTGGTATAAATGGAGATCAACGTACTCTACGCTTGGCAGCGATCAAATATACTATTAAGCTCAGACCAAAAAAAAAAGAATTATTTTTTCTTTTTTTTTGGTCTGAGCTATTAGGACGTGAGTAGGTAGGTAAGTAACAGAATATCCCGACTAATGATAAACATATGTGGTTTATTCTTGGACGAATAAACACACGGTTTATTGGATAACTAGTTATTTTGTATCTGAAAGGATCATGCGAATACTTGAATTCTACTATCCTACTAATACCAGGGAAGTTTCACTTCGCAGTTTAGGTAGGTAGCTTTAGCTTGGTAGGTACCTAGGTCGTGCGTCTAGTTAAGAATATTTTATAGAACGAACAATGACTTATAAGCGTATGTTTGTAGTTATCTAGCGATTAAATTGTTTTAATTGGTTGGTCAGAAACATTAGGAACAGATAGACATGTTTTGCCAATTCAAAAATCTGTAATAGGTAGACAAGTAGGATAACATGCATGTTAAAGTATTTTTACTAACTTATTTATTACGCTTACTTACTAAATATAGTTTAACTAGCTTTCGCCCGCGGCTTCGCTCGCGTGGTACCCGAACAAAAAACAGCCTATATGTTAATCCAGCACATGTACTATGCATATTCCAAATTTCATTCAAATCCGCTCAGCCGTTTAGGCGTGATTGAGGCACAAACATCTAAACTCACAAACTTTCACATTTATAATGTAGTGGGAAGTAGGATACACATTGTTATCTACACTTGGAATCGCTTCATGACGGGTTGTTCAAGACTTATTTTTACAATTTTTATGCAGTGAACTATGAATTTCTTTTTACGTTCCATGACACAAGGTGCATACATAATGGTTATGATTTCAAAAGAGCTTGATAGCTAACAAAATTACCTTTCAAATGATATACCACAATCCATAGTTCATTGGACAGAAATTGTAAAAAATTGTCTTGATCAACTCGCGATGAAGCGATTCCAGTTTAAAGCTCGCGAGTGTATATTGATTTATTTTAATATAATGTATAATAATGACTATATCGGCATGTGGGAACTCTGTGCTCTTGCTGCAAAACCGGTATCGAGGCAGCGGTGCCCAACGGAATATGAACGCTTGTGTCTAACAATAAGTTTGAATTTCGCGTGTGACGGATAATATTGGTTCATACTGAAGTAGATAAATATTTTGTTTGTTTTAAACTTCGATCAAAATAAACTGTTTATTTAAGTCAAAAGCCAAAGCTTCATATTATCTATCAGTCAGTTCGCATTCTAATACTATATTATAAATGTGAAAGTTTGTGAGGATGTTTATATGTTTGTGCCTCAATCACGCCTAAACGGCTGAACGGATTTGAATGAAACTTGGAATATACCTACATAGTACATGTGCTGGATTAACATATAGGCTATTTTTTATCCGGGTACCATGCGAGCGAAGCCGTGGGTGGGAGCTAGTTTTACCAATAAACAGATGTCTCATTTCTAAATGTATTTCCGTTTAAGATGTGAGTGTCAAATATTGCATCTTATCATTAAAATACAAGTTTTAGAAGGAAAAAAATACTTAGTAAGACCAATTTTATTTCTGAACCAAACATAAGATCAATGACCTGTTATTTAATAATCGATTTTATTTTTTGTTACATTTCAAGTAGTAAAAAAGATTAAAGTAGGTACCTACTAACTTCAGATGTGATTTATGAAATAGTCATTACTCATTAATTATATGGGCATTGGCATATGCAAATGAATTCCGTATTTAGTATTCGCATAACTGAGGTACAAAATAAACACAACATATTTTACACAAATAATTTTACATAACAATAACATAGAACATAATCAAACCTTTAAATAAATAAACACACAAAATGTAGCAAAGATACCTTTCATTATTTTTTTAATATTATTATTATATTCATATAATCATACTTAAATTGTCGACATAATAATAATATTGTCATAACTTGGGAGAAGCTATTGGCTCCTGAAACACAGTTTTTACTAATACAGGAGGATTCCTAAGGATTCATTTATTTTGTAACATACATTATGTCAATAAAATTGATTTGATTGATGGATTGAGTGTTTGAATAAAACGAAGAACCAATGCATATATCCCGCCAATATTCATAATTTATAATCCTGCTTATATTTGCTTATATTTGCTTATATTTGCTTATATTTGCTAATAACTATGAAGGCTTTTTTTTTTAATCAATCCGAATGTTTGTGAAGATTTTATTATATTGACTGTTCGTGATTCAATCACACTGAAATTGCTGAAACGATTTGGATGAAACTTCGAATAGTTTATGACCTCGTTCTTTCAATACCTGCCTACTCAAAATATCGTATCAGTATCGTGTCTGATTGTTTCTTGGCAGATTGAGCTCAGGACTAGATGCAGAAACTAGAAACGCGGCCCAATCAATAAACTTCTAGAAATTTACTTATAACTTCGTCATACTATTTTATTTTGACGAATGACAGATCAGCTCAGCTATTTTCATCTGGATATTTTAAAAATTTTAACGTGCTTCTCACAGTAACAATACACTACAATGACAGAAAAATACCAATAAAAAATTAAAAAAACTTTTATCATTATAATATATATTATGTTACTGTAAAAGCTCGTATATTGGTTACCTAATCTTTGGTTTTACCAGTAAATACGTGGATTGACCGACATGAGTAAATGTGAAGATTTATAAAAAAACTATTTTCTTAAGGACTTTTACTATTAGATTTCAGTAACTGCTAGGTTATACTAGTGATGGCTGGTAAATGTTGATTAGAGAATAAAACAATGAGTACTTTCTTTCTTGCTTACCACGAGCTCGTAAGTCGAAGTTTTGAAAGACAGAAAGTGAAGTTACTTATACACCCAAATCGAGTTCAGTTGGGTAGGTTAGGTTTGAGGAACGAGCACTAACGAGCGTGCCGCGGTAGTGGCCGCCGATGCTCCAGAAACGTTGAGTGAAGTTACTATATTTCTGGATCACAAATTATGAGCTGAACATCGTTATGACATGTCTTTTTCAACATTTACCGTGTCTTTGAGCGAAATCTAAAAAAAATACCGAGTTTCCTTGTCATGACACCAGTTCTTTCGACCCAGTGTGGTGAAAGGATTTAAAGTGCGCCTCAAAGGCTCCTTTCGTGCACTTGACACATGTCCAACTTTTTAGGTTCTACGACATGTCGGTTTCCTCACGTTGTCTTCACCGTTTGAGAGTACTAGTATAGCGCACATACATTTTTCGAAAAGTTAAATCCATTGGTGCACGACCCTAGGATCGGAAGGCAAGATCACCAGAGCTCTCAAGCATTTACCAAGTGAATGGTGGTAAAAGTTCGAAATGAACCATTCGGACTTTTACCATTATGAGTCGCTAAATCTTAGTTTTACTGGAAAATCTTAGGATTACACATCATCATCCACAGCCCGTCTGTCCACTGGGCATTGGCCTCCCCTCGCTTGTGCCATTCAACAAAATTCAACTCGTGATTGTTCTTTAATATTAAACGTTTAAAATTGTGCTCAAATGGCCACAAAGCATATAATACGACACAAGTAGGTATGTATTGCATTGTCAATACGCATATTGTGCCCTCAGCTTTACAACAGATTCCAACTTCGGGACCCAACATTTTTCCTTCTTTATTGTAGTTTGCCAGGATTTGAGTTCTAGCGATGTTCCGTTTTGTACAGTAGTAATAATATGACATAATTAGTACGAATGGCTATTCGTGTCATTTTGATTCGGCTGCTCATAAAGGTGTGTAGAGCCCCATTCACTTTATTTTCCTCATACTTTCATCTCTCGTAAAAAATCGTACTAAAAATTTTGCATGCTGACTACGTTACAACAGTTAGGGATCTATCAGACAGAAGGCGTTCATGCGTTCTGCGTTCACGTTCTGCGTGAGCGTGCAGTAGCCCACGAACCACGCTGTTGGACGGTCTACGCGTTACCACTTCTGTGCAGTGACGGATTAACCCTTAATTAAATTAAGCAATTGCCTAGAGCATCACGTCTGATGTGGCACCAAAAGAAGAAGCACAAAAAAAAACCGTCTTTAGGGCATCACGTCTCACTCTCACGTCACCAAAAACCACACCAAAAAAAGTTTCTATAACTAATTTGAAAATTCGCGCGTTTTAAGTTGACATAGAGTCCGACCTAACCCCATCACATAACCCCACTCCCGCTTGCCCACTCGCTGCCCATAATTGTATAAAATAATACCTGATGATAAGATTGAATCAGCTTTCCCTAATGTGGAAACAGCCCTGCGTATATTTTTATCGCTTATGATTAGAAATTGCTCAGCGGAACGTTCTTTTTCAAAATTAAAAATATAAAAAAATGAAAAAAGGACAAAGATGATAGAAGAAAAGCTCGATAATTTATCGATATTGTACATAGAGTCCGATATGTTAAAAACGTTAGACGTTAATACTATCTTGCGTGAATTCAATGCTCGGAAAAGCCGCAAGGCGCGTTTCAGTAAATAAATAAATTATGCTTTGGTTTTTATTGTTGTCGCACCTACTCCACTTCTAAAGTACGTTACATCTCATCATCTTATTTTACAAAAAACTAATGTTTTTAGGCGGTAAAGGTTTAAAGACCGATTCTAGTTTACATACGATAGGATAAGGGGGCCCACAGGCATGGATTGCTTAGGGCATCAAGTAGTCTTAATCCGTCACTGCTTCTGTGTCTATGTTTCTTGACGATTATTGTTCATCAGAAGACGAATTATTAATTTTGTGCTCGCACGAGCGCAAAATTGACCGCTTGAACGCTTGAACGCGCGAACGCCTTCTGTCTGATAGATCCCTTAGTAGCAATGTAATTTTACGTAGGTACCTTCCACTGTGTGTTCCGTCTGGTACCAAATTGTAGTGACATAGGTACATAGTATTTTCAACTCTTTTATATTGATTGAAGTCTATTTGCACAGACCACAGATTATGATAAATGTTTATGAGAGGTTTATGAATATGGCTATAAGTCCATTACCGTTACCTATTCATACGTTTAAGTACGCCTGCAAATTTACTAACCTGCTCATTAGTGGAGCGCTGCCCCGTAAGGTTTAAACCTTGGACGGAGCCCGGGTCCACTGAACGGATTTTTATATAACCTTTCAGAGTGTGTTTTCAACACTAAATACTAAAATGTTTTTTTTTTTTATGTTTAAAATCTTAATAAAATGAATAATAATTTTTCAATCTTTCAATTTTTTTGTATGGGAATTTTATTTTTTGTATTTTTTTTTTTGGTCTTCCCTTGTGTATGGAAACTTTTAACGAGCAGTGCAATTAGTTTGAAACTCGATTTGAATACTTTAAAATAAAATAAAAAATTGATGTATATTTCAAAAAACTTATAATTTTTACTTGTAAACATAAAAATTAATGTAGACTGTTTTAATTCCCGGATACATAAAAAAACTAAAAACTGGACCTTTATTTTCTCTTCGCTAATTTTACCTCTAAGATTTAAAAAAACATCGTATAAAAATAATTCAAGAATAGTTGGCATAATGTTTAATTACTTATCAAATTTACTTTATAAACAGGCGTAAATTCGACGTATTTAAGACGTGTCTGTAAATAATAAATACTTTTGAAATTTTAATTAAGAAAATATGTTGTTTGACTTTACCTTTTACCCTACGCGAAGTTACAAAGCAATTATTTTCCGAGGCTGTTGTTGTAATCAGATGCCCCGCCTCGCAGTTTTAGTTCTCATCTTCCTATTTTCCACCGTTTTATTAATTTTACTTTATGTATACAACAAAATCAAACCACAGCTCTCAAAATTAACATATTTATATGTTGTTTAGATTTAACATACAGCCAATACAGTTACAGATGAAAATATTTTTTTTTAAATTGTTTTATTTATGTTTTTTCTTTTACTACTCGTATGTCTGTGTAATATTTTATTACTCTATTTTTAGTCTCCTCTAAAGCACTACCTCTGTATGTTCTCCAAATTTCACAAAGGTTAGCTGGAAGAAAATGCTAATTAGCATTAAGTTCGCCTATGTACATGTTATTTCTTGTGCAATAAAGAATTTTCTATCTATCTATGTGCTAAAATGATTGACGTGCTCGCGTATCATTTTTTAACTTTCTGATTGCCGGAGGCAGCACTTATGAAACATCACTATACTTATACGGCATCAAGTGAGTTGTAGTGATAGGAACTTGTTTCATAAACAATGTTGGGCTAAGTTGTATCATAAGTACTTTAGTTGTGCACCGTGTAGCACTCTATTTATTTTGGCAAGAGAAATAAGGATTGCCTTACTGTTTTTGCGGCAACACATGATTGCTATGCGTTTTATTTAATTTATATTTTACTAGCTGCCGCACGCAGCTTCGTATCCAGAAAAAAATGGTATATATGTTAATCCAGCACATGTACCATGTATATTCCAAGTTTCATTCAAATCCGTTCAGCCGTTTAGCGTGATTGATGAAGCACAGGCACACAAACATCCTCACAAACTTTCACATTTATAATTATAGTAGGATTGTCTTTTCATATTCTTATTTTTGAATGAAAAGGCCGCAGCAAAACTCATCACCTTTATCTTTCATTCACTACCAGTTAGGTTATAAGGTTTTGTGTAAGTATTACTGAAAAATAATTTTATAAATCGTATATTTTTTCTTGTTTTCTTAAACAAATAAATAAACTTGCGAGGTAAAATACCTCGGCTTATTAATATTCTGCAAATACGTACGTTTTAATACTTTAATGTTAAACTTCTATTCCCATAAAAACAAATAAAAAATGAAAAATGTTCTACTAAGTTAAATGCCAAAGCTTTGAGTTAAAACGTAAAAGGTGTTCTAGAGAGCTACCAAATGACATTTAATTTTTTATAAAATATACATTGATTTATTTAGAACACAGTTACAAAGACAAACTATAATAACATTAAAATAGCTAGCAAATAAATAAATCTACTTATTGAAAAAGCTTTACCAATCCTGTTTCAGTCTTTAATTCGTTTGGACTTACAAGAAAATACTTATCACTAAAAATAATTGCTTTAGTATTATTTTTCTGGTCGGAACGGGTGTAATACCATATTGCTTATTCATAAGGATATACTTATATAAGTGATATATGAAATAAAAGTTTTGTTCACCTCGGCTACTGAGCAAATAAATGAAGATTATGACTGACTTAATCAGACACAGTTTCTATTTATGTTCATCTATCATCGCACTGTAGAAGGTATTCCAACAAATTATTCAGTTCAAATAAATCAAAGACAATTTGTCGAAGTTTCGGAGTTTCAACGGTAACGTCAACTATATGTGAGTAGGTAATTATGTTCAGTAATTCTATGGGTTCAGATCACAAATACTGTAGTAGCGATAGTGGATTGCGGTTAGCCAGTTTCATACCACTATTAAGTCAAATCAAATTTCAAGTGTCTCGTGTTCGAATCCGCTGAAATTTAATTGGACGCAGGCAGTAGTGTATCCAGGGGGCTAAGGGGTGGCTAAGGGGCTCAAAAACCGTACTACTACTAGTCGAGTCACTAGTTCTTTCGAACCAGAGAGGTGAAATAATATTTTAAAGAGTACCTCAAAAGCTCCTTTAGTGCGACCCCAGCCAAAAGTGTCTTAACCCTCCCGTAACCGTCGCGAAAAGTTACCCGAGGAGGCTTAATAAGATTATGTGGGCTACTTTATTGTTTAACTTGATAAAACCTACTCTCAGCAGAGGCAAACCCCTCCTAGCCGAAATCCTGATCCGCTACTGGATGCAGAGAAGTTAGCGTCGAGTTGACAGATCATAAGTTGTGATTGAAAACCCTGCGGTGACTGCCAGACGCAAAATAGATAGATGATAAACGTAAATCGAACACGGCGGATATGAATATTGCTATCGTCGATCATAAATTTTAGATGAGATCTACGATGGAGCGAGCTTTCCCAGAAGGTGCTTATTATCTGTTTTAAGCATCATCATCATCATCATCATGATCATCTTCCTGCCCTTATCCCACTATGTGGAGTCAGCAAAGCATATTCCTTGGATCATGCTGTAAAAGTTTTGGCTAAGGTGTTTTATGACCGGCCGCCTGCCTGACGTCAATCCTCCTTGGGAATACTTGCTTATTGTATCTCATTATGTTGGACGACTTTTACGACATGCTCGGGGAGAGAAGCAGCTGGACGCATTCTATGTTTTTTCTTTACTCCCAGTCCAGCAGAGAAGTATCTGTTTTAAGCAGATCAAAATAAATTCATTAGAGATAATATGTGGGCGTGGTATACGTGATACCTTGTTTGCTTTAATTGTCAACAACCACTTCCCTTATCACTTCAATTAACATCAGTCATATTCGGACCATCATGGTAGAAGTTGCTGTGGAAAATTTATATATTTTTTGCCGTATTGTGCCATTTTAGAGTGCAAAGACTACAGCCGAACTAAATATGTATCAAAAGAAGTAATTTTATATGACCGTAAGTATATATACACCACCAACAGCCTCAACATCATCAAGGATACTGGAACACTGCTGCCATCATCCCAAAAACCTTCTCCGGTACTTCGAGAAGTTGGCCTGGCTGGGGGAGGGTTAGCAGGGGGATGCACAATAAACCCCACCGTGAGACGTCAGTGCAGATATTTGTTTCCCTAACTTAATTAGAATTAAAGTTCACCGTAAGTATTCAACGAAGTTCATTTTCTATTCTGAGGTTTAAAGTTGGTACTTCTTCTTGTATGTCTCTGTCACCTTCAAGAAGAGAAAGTACCAACGGCACGTTGTGGCGACTTATGAAATGTTTGTTGGGATACGTCAACGGGAATACAGACGCTGGCAACTAAGTAATTCCTAAATTTTGCAGTGCTTATTATGAAAGAGGTTTGGAAGCACTTAATGTGTATAATCAATTCTTGTTATTTCAAAACAAACTGATTTAGACACTAATGATAAGAATTCGTCCAAATCGAACTCGCGAAATTACACAGGTAGGTATCTACATTTGCAAGATATTCATAAGCCGAGGTTTTCTAACAACAAGTTTTTTTATTCAAGTATATAATTATTATATAATATCCTACTTTATTATAAACTAGCTGCCGCCCGCGGCTTTGCTCGCGTTGTGCCAGGAAAAAGTAGCCTATATGTTATATAGTACACATAATAATTATATTCCAAGTTTCATTCAAATCTAAACGGATTTGGATGAAACTTGGAATATATTTACATAGTAGGTACATGTGCTGGATTAACATATAGGCTATTTTTTGTCCGGGTAACACGCGAGCGGAGCCGCGGGCGGCAGCCAGTCATTTTTTAATTCAAAGTTATACATAAAACTCATTGCAACTAGTAAGTAGGTAAAAAAAAGTTTTCATAGATGTATATATGTATGTATGTTCGTATGAGCTAGTGGCCAACTCTAGTAACTCTGTAGATGAAGAGTTTAGTTGCTGAAACCTGCTGAAACCTCATTGCACAAATTATACAAAAAACACAAATGAAACAAATTATCAGTTGGGACGGATTCGTAGCCAGTATTACAAAAATTAAAATCCTTTCACCACACTGCTTCGAAAGAACTACCGACATGAGTAGTAGTAGTAGTAGTAGGAAAGACTCGACAATGACTGCATTTTCAACACATAAAAATAATATAATCATTATTTTAGACTGCCCCAGCTGATCTCACTGTTCTGTGCCAGTGCGGAAATTAGATCAGATACGTTATTAGATCAAATGCATTATACGGTTAACGACTTCACTAATTGGCATCCCTGCGTAATGCAGATAACTATTATCTATTCTCTACGAGTACATGCTAATTGCTTAGCTTATTATGTAGAATATGTCCAATCTTAAGCTAAGTCCACATTGGGCGTTTTGTGAGTTTTATATGCAGAATGGAGAGAATGGGGGGAGGCTTTTGTCCAGCAGTGGGACATAGAAGGCTCATAATACTATGCAGAGTGGTTTTAAGAAGGAACAGTTCGTTTAATACAATACATGTGCTTTTGTCGAAGGTTCAGCCTTGTCAAAGCAAAAAAAAATGTACTTAGACCCGCTTCTAAGCAACAATTTTTTTCTGGTATTTATAATAAGGGCCAACAACTTTGTATGTCTTGCGTATATTGTTTGTAAAGAAGCCTGAAATAAAGAATTTACTATTATTATCCATCTATAAAAGAGCTTAACCTGACTGACTGACTGATTCATCATCGCCGAAGCTGAAGCTAGAAAGCTGAAACTTGGAAGGTCCTTTTATAGCAAAAGCACCCACTATGGCGGGATTTTTCGAAATTCAACCCCTAAAGGGGTGAAAAGGGATGAAAACGTTTGTATGGAACTTTTTAAAGGGCGGGCGGTGCAATACATATAAAAGTAATCTAACGCATACGAAGTGGCGGGCAAAAGCTTCTACTCATATTATTCATGAATCAATAAATTTTATATTATTCATAATCATTTAATGACTACGCTTCAGCGTAATATAAGAATCTTATTGAGAGGCACGATAATCTTTTACTACCAGTGTTTGAAAAAACTAGTAAAACGAGTACTTATAAACAAGCGTGAATTTGCTGCCCAAAGCTTATAAAAAAAAGCTTTGAGTATAGATTCACGCTTTGCTTTTTTTGTGAAGGTGAGCTTAGGTCACCCTGCTTCTATAGGTCAGGGTTTTATATGCTCATAAAATAAATAAACACCCAAGTGTCGTGGATAAATGACACTATGAGTCCCATGGTACCACAACACCCAGACTCAGAATAAATATTTGCAGATCATGCATACATTTCTTCCATAGCTGGATTTGAACCCCTTGCATCAAAAAAAATGTGTTTGCTGTTTTATCTCTCCGTTTAAAAACGTCCAGCGTGTTGTGCGAGGCACTGAGCCTGATCAGTGGTCACACGGTAATCTGATTCGATTGATTTTGGCACGCCGACTGAACAAATTGGATTTATAGTGAACTCCATAAAGTCTAGTTTGGAAACCTGCCAATATGATTTACCCATAAAAACCAATATAGAGTATGTATCTATGTATGTATGTTCCTATGAGCTAGTGGCCAACTCTAGTGACGGAGTTCTTAGGCCGCCTAAAGGCCTCCGTCATAAATTAACCACTTAAAAGCCGGGACCGACAATTTGACGTGCCCTCCGAAGCACGGAAGCGCTCAGCTCGTAATGCCACTTGCGGTCACCCATCCCAATTGTGACCGCGCACAACGTTGCTTAACTTTAACGATCAAACAAGAACGTCTAAGCAAGCTATGCCACGAACGCTTCGTATACGCGAATATAGAGTAGGACAGTTTTAAGAAGAATAACCCTTCCTAAAATTGTCCTACTAAAAATACCTGCCATATAAGTAGTTAGTTATGGATATAGGATAATAGGCAGTATTTTCTAGATCAAGTCACTATATTTCCTAAAGCATTTGTACGTATACGTATACCTACAAATATTATAGGAAATATTTCTATATGAAACGTGTGGAAGTTGACGCTTTGATTAGATTACCTCCGCCCAGTATTACCTCAAAATTCTCTCACGTTCAACATCCATTTTTGGTTTAGCACTAAACTCAATTTGCTGTAAGAGACATCTCATTAATTTTACTACAGAATAGAATAGAATAGAAATTTATTTAGCAAAAAACATTACATGGCACTTATACTCAATACGCATATACTCTTAGTTTATTATAATGCATAGTGGAAAAACATAGGCACCCAAACTAAGTATGACTTATATTATGGCATGTCTATACCTTCCTCCAGACTTAGTTGAAGTACAGTTGTTGAGTTTGCTTTTGGTCGTAGCCTATACTAACAGCAAGAATTTGTAGCGTAATGGAATTGAATTGGAAACTCTTCAGAGCTAAAACGAAATGAAAAGCATCGTCAGGCACCGCTAGGGCTGCCATTGCCATCAGTCCGGGTTTCCCTGCGGTACGATTACAATTATTTATTTTATTTATTTAATTCCGTCGACGGACTAACCCCCGAATACTCAAACGCATCTCAGAGTTGAGCACGTCTCAAGTGACGAGTTTTTGACAGATTTTCATCAAAAACTGTCAAAAAACTGTGTCTTGAGACGTGCTCAACTCTGAGTCGCGTTTGAGTAGTCTGGGGTAAGACTTTTTTTGAAAATTTCTAACATGTCTCGACCGAACCTCATCCATGGCTGTGGATGATCATCATGAAAGTCTTCTATCGCTAATGTTCGGAATTTTCGAAAAGTCTTAGTCCGTAGGTCAGCATTTCAGGGTTATGGCAGCCCTTGCTACGGTCAACCACAAATAGATCTAGCAAGAAATACTGATGAACTCACTCCAAGGTAAGATTCCAAGATACTCCAAGATATACCATGGCGCTCGTGATAATTACGTACAATAGGTATTTTATACAATATTTCTTGTTACATATTGTGGTCAAGTATAAATTTTAGCAAAATATCTTTCCCCATTTTGGATTTACCCTTACATAAAGTAAAACATGCCTAAGATGCCTATACCCAGCAGTGGATGGCTGATATGGTGGTGATCTGTCTATTCGTGTCACTAATACTTCGTCCAATCCTGCTCCATGATTTCATGATGATCCAAGAAATATATAAACTAACCTAATTATATTTGTCAACCCTATATTTATTGCCCAATAATAACATTTAGATGCCTTAAATATCTCAGTTTACAAAACATAATATTTATTTTCTTGGGAGTCTTGGATCAGAAGTAGCTGCAAGTTTTCTTATGATTACTTATGGTTCTGCCCGCCCCGTTAGGGATACCGACGTGATAATAATGTATGTATGTACTTATGTACAAAAAATAAAATAATATTTAATTTGCGTAACAAAACAATTAGGTACCTACGCTACAATACGAGCTACAATCTTGCTACAATACAATAACGCTACCTCAGAACAATATTTATTCTTCCAAGAACGCTACATACTATGACGTCCGAGCCGTCAAAGTCACGCGTATCAACTGAGAACGGGCTCCAAAAAGATTTTGTTAGAAAATTTGAATTTTTGGAATGGTGGATGTTCCAAATAAGAATTGAAATATTTGGAAGAAGTCCTAATAATAAAAAGAACAGAAAAGACAAAAGACAATCGAAACTAAGCGAATAAAAGGCGATACGAGTCGCTGTTCGAATTCGCTGTTAAAAGTCCAGCGAACTGGAAGAAACTGCAAGAAGAAGTGAAGTGAAAGTAAAGTGAAAAGTGAAGTGAGTGCCGTGAGAGGACTACGTCAGTTCTGTGAGAACTACGTGGTCTCTACGTCCGTTGAGGAGGATTACGTGGACTCTACGTCAGTGAGGAGAAGCGGCAGACGAACACCGTGTCTACTCCACGTCAGTGTGCGGTGTTTTGAAGAGCCCAATAAACGACATCTCAGAAGACCACTCGTTTCCTTCCAATCCCGTACCCACTTCCGTAACAATACTTAGTGGTGGGACCGAATATTATGTATTCGCGGAAAATGAATGGACCGAAATTAATCGTTTATACTTAGACAGTACCGGTACAAAATCTTGAGCAAAAATAAAATATCAATGTGTTATTGATATTTTATTGTCGATTGTTATGAGAAATCGGAATCGGCAACTCACTGCCAAAAATAAATTGAATGGTAGGACGAAGTAATTCTTTCGAACGAAAGTGTGGTGAAAAGATTTAAAGTGCGATAATGAAAGTAATCACGAAAAGTAAAAAGATTCCTCTTCACCCCGAGCACGATAGACTCTTCGAATACCTATGCACTCACGGTTCTATGAGGGCAATAAGGCCAGCCAGTAAAGATGAGAAGTACAATCAATCATCTTTTTTCATTTCAATTTATTGTTGCATTTTGCATTTCAATTATTTTTATTTTAAACTTCAGGTAAGCAGCCCTTTGTTATCATTTTTGTTATACTATTTTAAGTACCACATTTAAGCATTGTGCGATACTCTGTCTTTGTGAAGCAAAAGCAAAACAATTGTATTGCTTTCATTGGAAATTATTATAAAATAAGTAATATGTTTTACCAGGAATCGGTTAAGTACCCAAGTATACCCAGTATTGTGTAATAAGTGTACTCAACATCTAAGCTTCTTAGCCTAGACGTGGAATATAATACCACCTTACAATACTACCTGGTATTATATTCCAACCAAGTAATAGATAGCTATTACTTGGTTGTACACTGAAAGAGAATAAAATACTATTTAAGATCAGCACTTTGCCATGTTTCGCTCTGGCATTGAAGATACCGAGCAGTGGCATATTTTTTAACCGCCGAGACAAAAAGAGGGGTGTTATACGTTTTAAGATTGACGTGTGTGTCGTAGCTCTTAAACGAATGGAGCAATTTTGATGTTTTTTTTTGTTTGATAGCTGATGGTTCTTAGCTATAACAATTTATGAAGATTAGCCCAGGAGTTTGGAGACCATCAGCTCATTTCTTACTTGACAAAAGGTTCTTAACATCTTTCACACTTGTCTAACTAATAGAAATATTAGTGTACTGTTACTTCGGTGGTGTTTCTAAGACATAGCGACCTTAAGCTGAAGATGCAGCATCAAGTAGTCTGCGGGATACCCAACTCCTCAACAACTAACAGAAGATATAGCGTGTGGGCTTATAAAGTGTGTGACGACCTCGGTTTTCACCTCTCTCTAGCCTCAAAGGTTTGCTGAAAGAAAACTTTTTATAGGATTAAGCTCGCCTCAGAGGTAAGTGGGAGACCTTATATAACTTCATTCTGCTTTGACGACCTCGGTGGCAAGACAGGCGAGTGCTCGGCTGAGACTCAAGAAGGCGCAGGGTCGATTCCCGCTGCGGGAGAAATGTTTGCATGTTCTGCAAGTATCTCTTCCGGGTCTGGGTGTTAGTAGTAGGTATATTATGTATTATAAGTATGTATTTACAAAAAAACTATACTATCAGCCATTTGGCTCCCATAGTACAAGCTTTGCTTAGTTTAGGGCAAGATGTGTAATGTCCACAATTATTATATTTATTTATAAAAACGGTTTCAATGAGTATGTGTTAGATAGATGATGATCGAGGGTACTGGAGAAAAAAATCGGCCAAGTACTAGTCGGGGGTCATTTAATTTTTTTATTTAATAGCTTGTTACCTTATTCTATTTGTAAGAATATTGAGCAATTGTGTGTTTTTGGTAACATAATAATTGTTTTTCTATTTTATACTGCGTTATACTGGGTGGCATACAAACACTGCAGTGTGAGTGAGAGTGCCTTTAATTTGCGTTCTGTCTGAGTGAAAAGCTGTAAGTTATTTCTGATAATATGCCATTACTTAGGTACATTTATTAATTGCTTACTGCTTTTTAAGGTTCCGTACTGTCCGTCCGTCCGTCAGCGGGCTGTATCTCATGAACCGTGTTTCATTTCGCATATTTTGCTTGATTTTAATAGGAACGTGCTACCACCAATAATAATAGGAGACAATACAAGTAATATTGATGTACAAGTACTGTGGTACGAAACCTAGTTAACCTATACAAAGCTTTAATTCCAGCTTCCCATTTGTGCTTTGAAACTGTTCAATGACTCTTGACAATGGAGCTTAAACTTAGTCAAATGTGGTTCCAGCTTAAATCACAAAGGGAGCATATTTCAGTTTACTAATCAAGGAGTTATGGACTGAATAGTTCAAGTACTTCACTTTACCAGGAGCCAGCGTACTGTTATACAAACAAACCGAATTATCAAACGTTTGGTTGAGTGATCGGTCAGGGCGGGCATTTAATTATTAGATAGGTAAAGAGGGGTCCCTGCCCTCCGATCGAAACTCCGATTAGTAGGGAGAGCGGGAATATTTTTTCAGTTCTGTGAAAATTGTCCTATATGCTAAGGTCTTGAATGGACTGTTAACTTTTTACCCACGACGCGCGACGGATCAAATCAAATCAAATCAATTTATTTAGCGAAACAAGGGTTTAACAATAGCTGGTAGAAAATAAATATGTAGGTACAACCTTGATCAGCTTTTTAGCATGCAAACATAGAAGAAAAAAAAATTGTGTTATGGTCACATACCTTCCAATAAATAAAATTATATAATGTCAAAAATATGTCAGATTATTAAATGTCAAATGATTAAAATGTCAAGTTGATATAAAATTACTAGTATTTGTCCGAGAGATATTCATTGACACTATAATAAACCTTTTGCAATAAAAATGTCTTTTTGAAAATGTCAATAGAATTTATTTCGACGGAACGGAGAAGGTATATGCGTTTGGCCTAAGAGGTAGTTTAATTATTTACTTGTGTGTTTGTCTGTTACCAATTTCCTCAAAACTACAGAACCGATTTCTATGCAGTTTTTTTTTTTTCAATTTATTGGTGTTATTTCAGGGTAGGTTCTTAGAAATGTTTTAAGGCCATAGCCCACTAAGGGGGCTATGGCCGCTACAGCAGCTAGCTTAGTTTTTGCACCTCGGAAACTCAATAACTACTGAACCGATTTCGATGCAGTTTTTTGCATTATGTTAATTTTAGATAAGGTTTTTAGATATGTTGGAGATGGCTAATTTTTTATTGCCGTGGGATTTAAAAAAAAATACTAAAACCGACTACGTTAGACCTAGAAACTAGGTTTACAAGTTTTGCAATGCGAATCAAATCCACAACTTTATTTCAATGTCTATTACTTAAACAGGGGTTTAGTCGGAGGCTATTCTACTGTTGCTAAAACTGTATAGAGGTAAGTATTTTTTCCTAATAACTATGAGTCTAACGTTACATTAAATATAAAAAAGAAATATAATGAATAAAATATCTTTTTTTAAGATACAAATAATAAAGATTTGATTAATATATATAACTAGCAGCCGCCCGCGGCTTCGCTCACGCGGTACCCAGATAAAAAGTACCCTATGTCCCATTCCAGCACACGTAGGTACCTACTATCATCATTATTCATTATAATATAATGTACGCTAAACAGACAGGGCTAACTTTAGCGAACGAATATGAATAATAGGGTCCAAAACATACGAACAAAATGGCACAAAAAAGTCGGGCAGTTCAATTACTGCTCTACTCTAAGAATTCATAGTAACCCCCCCCCCCCCAGTATAAAACATAATTATAAAACACCACCAGTTAAAAGTGTTCTTTATTGACTTATCATTGAAGACTTTATAAGACACGAATTCGCTTGCGTAGTACCCGGATAAAAAGTAGCCCTGCAGCACATGTACTATGTATTTATACCAAGTTTCATCAAAATCCGTTCAGTTGTGGCGTGAAAGAGTAGGTAACAAACATACGAACAAATAAGCACAAAAAAGTCGAGCAGTTCAACTACTGCCCTGCTCTAAGACCACCTGCAGTATTAACAGTCCAAAATATTATCGCAACATTTTTTTAGACGCTAGTGAATGTAGTGTAATTTGACATTGACAGTTCCTTTTCCATATGTTTTGTATCATCTATTACTAATCTGTGGTATCATCGCTGTCATATGTCAAAATAAAAGTATTCTATTTTTTATGAAAAACATACCAAAAATAAAGATTTTACAGGTAATTATGACATCAAGTAAATGAGAAAAATCGGCTCTTTAATTTTATATAGGTTATGTGCAGTTTTAGACCAAAAATTGATTCCAGGTTTTCATCCCTTTTCACCCCTTTAGAGGTTGAATTTTGAAAAATCCCTTCTTAGTACACCCCTACGTACCAAGGTTTACCTACACTGAAAATTTCAAGTCTCTACGTCCAGCGGTTTAGGCTGTGCGTTGTCTGTCAGTCAGTCAGTCAGTCAGTCAGTCAGTCAGTCAGTCAGTCAGTCAGGACAAAGATTCTTATAATATAAGATTCTGTAGCATTGAAAATTTAACAGAATTGGTAAACAATTTGGTGCTCAACCGGGCTGTTGAGGCGAAGTGGGAGAGGAAAACAGCCAACAATTCAATCTATCGAAATAAAACTCATGTACGATACTTTAAAAGTTGAATACTGAGCAATATTTGTTGAAACAATAAAAACAACCAACAGTGTTTTAAATCACGTTTTTAGAGAACTTCAAACTTACTGCATGGATTTGAGTGTTGGGCAATCTCAACATTCGTAACAAGAAATTGATAATGTGAAGAATGAATTGAGTATGTAAGAGGAAGTCTGAAAGTAGCGCCATATAAGTTGAGGAGCAATAGGATGGCGTGGTATGGACGACATGTCATTAGTAATTAAGTAAGTTCGTATGAGCTAGTGGCCAACTCTTGTGACGGAGTTCTTAGGCCGCCTAAAGACCTCCGTCATGACTTAACGACTTAAAAGCCGGGACCGACAATTTAACGTACCCTCCGAAGCACAGAAGCGCTCAGCTCGTAATGCCATTTGCGGTCACCCATCCAAATTGTGACCGCGCATAGCGTTGCTTAACTTCAACGATCAATCAAGAACGTCTAAGCAAGCTACGCCACGAAAAGGCATGTCATGAAAAGGCAGAATGTCATGTGGCGAGAAGACAGTTTTAGATATAAATATGGAAGGATATGGGAAATGATGACGATGTCCTGCTTTCATAAGTTCGGATTTGGAACAAATAGTACCTACCTACCCTTTGGTCCTCTGGCAATAAAAAACATATTTTTTTTAATTGCAAGGTTGCGATAACTTTCGTGTCCATTCCCTTTGTCCTGTGTAGGTCCCATATATTCTTCAATGGGACTCCGTGAGGAATCTACTATACATATAAAGAAATCATAAGTGTTCGAACTTGCTCCTGATTAAATAAATATTTGTGGACATTTCACACAGTGCCATTTAGCCCCAAACTAAGCAAAGCTTGTACTATGGGTACCAGATGGCTGATAGAATACTTAAAATACTTTTTCTTTATATTACTATCCCCTTAGCATTCTAATAAGCGTTCGCCAACGATGGACTTGACACCTGAATATAAATTGAAAATTCTGAAATATTGAGGAACTTCACATTTATTTTACGTAGGTATTGTTCCGAGACGTAGTACTACGGCCAGCAAGCGAGCGAGCAACGGCTCGAAATTCAAAATCGGTCATTTCAAATATCCAGCCTAGAGCATCACGGCTATTCTAATATAGAACACTGAATAATGCATTTTCATTCATTTTAGTGGGCTACAGCACTTTTTCTAAAAGTGTTGTGATCTTACTTCTTACCTATACCTAGTGGGATAATCCCAGCTAATTGAGAGCGTGCACCGCTGATCCCGAGATCAGCAGGTGCTCATCCCAACCGTGCACAACCCCACTTTGCGTAGTTTATTGCATAACTTTAACAAATAATATACCTAGTTATACCTAGGTACTATAAATGCGAAAGTTTGTGAGGATGTTTGGATGTTTGAATGCTTGGATGTACCTAGTAACTAATAATTGGGAGCCTTGATAAGTAGGAAAGTAAACGACGAGGTTAAAGGAAAACATTGTAAAAAATGTGTTTTATTGAATGGTTTCTGCCAGGTGCGGCCGCAGCCTGATATTTTGGAGGTGGTCACTAATCTTACTTAGGTATATTATAAATGCGAAAGTTTGTGAGGATGTTTGAATGTTTGAATATTTGTGCCTCAATCACGCCTAAACGGCTGAACGGATTTGAATGAAACTTGGAATTTACAAAGTACATGTACTGGATTAACATATAGGCTATCGGGTACCACGCGAGCGAAGCCGCGGGCGGCAGCTAGTAGAAGTCATATTGTGTATTTTTGTATGAATCTTTATATTTTAATCAAAAGATAATCCCATCGGATTTCAGTACTTTGTTTCAAGATAGTGGCGTATTTCGTATTTTAACACCTTTGTATTTTAGAGCTAGTACCTAAGTTAAAAATAAGATCTCATTCTTAAAAAATTAGTTTAGGCACAGCTAAACATTGAAGGTATATCTAGTACCTAATAATAGTATAATAAGGTATAAAATAGTCTAGGTATATTCAGTGTTTTATTTTGTAACAGCCCTTCGGAATAAATAGTGTAAAAACTTTTACGCCAGCAAGCGATCGGGCGAAATTTAAAATTGTTGCAAATAGCGTAAACCAGATCGAGGTTACCTCAACGCAGAACACTGAAGCAAGCTTTATTTTACCGAAATTTAGTACATTTTCTGCCTGCGATAATTTTGTGAGCTTGAAATCCATACTTATATTATAAATGCGAAAGTATCTTTGTCTGTCTGTTACCTTTTCACGCTTAAATCGTTGAACAGATTTCAATGAATTTTGGCAAGAATAGATTGCCAACGAAGTCGCGGGCAAATGCTAGTATAATAGTTTTCTTATGTAAGTACAACTCAAAACTGTACTAAAAGTTATAGTTATAAATTTAAAGAAGACCATACAATCTTAACTTATAATGTAAATTCAATAATGAAGAGAGATGAAGCAGGTGTACTTGAATTCAAAGGTCCATCGAGATTTCCTAGTCATTACTTTGATGTACCTAATTTATTTATCAACGTAACAAAGAACTACTTAGATAAAAATTGCGAATCAGAAAAATATCAGTAACTATTTACATGTATTATTTATAGTACCACAGTAAAAGTACTTCGTCTTGTCCCGTTGAATTTATAAGCTTAAAAATTTCTTCTTTGTCTTCCTTTAATTTGATTTACCATGTTTGCTAGAGAGTTTTGATCCGTATGATGGCCTATCGATTGGTGCTATAAAAGTACAGAATGTTGTTTTATTTATTTTAGTCGGTTTAATTTCAAGATGTGATAGACGTTTTTAAACATACATATTATCACGCCCGTATCCCGTATTGAGGTAGGCAGAGTCATATGTAAACCTAAGAAAGCTTGCAGCCACTTCTGATTTAGTCCTAAGATGGATTATGGTGAACCATGGTGACAGATTAATTAGCCCACCGGCACCGCCTATACCGGTAGTCCATCATGTTGGAAAATTAGAAGCTTTTAAAAATTCGTTGGCTTCTTATTAAAAGTAAAGGAATTTTTCCTTTGAGTAAAATATGCTATTTTCAGTATTTAAAGTACTTTCCCTCCAGGTGGAATTATAAAACTCCACTTCGCTTTTTACATAAACTGTTTCATTCAGAGGCCACTTAAAAAGACCTAATAATAATTTATTTGCCAAAGAGCTACTGCTACTGAGTTATCAGTTCCTTTAAATGTTATTCCACAGTTTTATACTCACAACATTTTATCAAACTGCCGGATCAGACAGGTAGATCAAACCATCGGACCAAAAGAGCCTTAAAAGATGCATTAGGAAAGTTAATCAGGTTTTCTGGGAACCTACACTGAGCTAAAATCTAACAAAAATATAGTAATTATTACTAAAATATTACTTAATCCCGAAACAACAAATGCCCTGTCAAAACTACAAATCGATTTTTGTAAATGTGTTTTGTAATTATTACAAGAACCCTGTTTGTTGTTTCAAGCAATTATTTAGTAATATCCAAACGATGACGTCATTAGCATTTTCACCGCATTTTGTAATATCTAAAAAGTTTTAGTAATATCCGATACGATGCCGTCACAAACAAACGTGAACATTTTGTAATTTCAAGTAATGCCTAGTACTTCCGGGAGAGCAGTTTTGTAATGTCAAGCAATGCCTTAGTACTTCCGAGATTCCTGTAGTATTGTAATTTCTACCCATCATCTCAACGTCAACCCTCCTTGGGAATACTTGCTTATTGTATCGCATCATGTTGGAGGATACTATTCCTTAGTAGACTTTTACGACATACTCGGGGAGAGAAGCAGCTGGACGCATTGGATAAAAAATATGGATAAATAGAAAAACGGAAACCCAGGGTTTTATTTTAAAATGGATGATTTCACTTTTTTTTAATATAACCATGGGTTCCCAGAAAATCTACTTATATTTTTTTTATATTTTTACCCGATTGCGAAAGAGAGTGGTAATATTTTTCGGGTCTATGTATGTATTTGCTTTGCATGTATATGTATTGCTTTATAATCATATCACATCTTGTGTAAACAGGAACATTTCTGCTTAAGGAGGTGGGCGTTGGTAGCTACAACACAGTTTTTCTTAAACTACAGTAGCTACCATCGTTTACAATTAGTTAGTATAACCTTTGTAAACTTTGTTCCCAATAAAAAATATTTGATTTGATTTTTTTGATTTGTATGTATGTGTGTGTGTAAATTAAAAGGATGATGCCATAGCGCAGGGAGTCCATTGCAGGTACTTTAGTTTTTGGGCAGCATTTGGACCAAATTCCATAGAAAAAATGCCAAGGTATGTCCTTTGGCAATTAAGGTTTCGAAACTGCTTTGCAGTTTTGTGCAGGAACTGTTTCGGTGAACTGACGGTTCATTTGTTGTTTAAAAAAATAAAGGTGTGTGCCAAAGTTGCTCGATATAAAGTGATTTTATTTATTATTTTTGGAATAGGGTAGTGGGCAGGGACCCTAAGTGCCGATTTCACCCATTTCACGCAGTTTCGAATAACTGCGTTTAAGAACTGTCACTGTTGTCAGTATTTATAGATTTGAAATCTCAGTTTAGAGCTAAACGCCGTTCAGATTGAATGGTGAAATCGGTCCTAAGGCAGAGCAAAAATCGCTGAAGGAGCTTACCTTCACCGACATACCTATAGCCCTAGTCCTATTTGTCTAGGATGTTGTCGTCCGCATTAAGGTGCCGGAAAGACTGGTGATAAAATGAATAATGATAAAGATGAATGTTGTGACAAAAAAAAACTATTTTATTAAAAAAGCTGGCTCTTATCGGAGCAATAATGCAGCCTTCCATTTTTCTCTCTCAGATATCTTTTACTTTTTTATACGGCATAACAGTGACTTTCTCTTTTACCTTTTTCTACTACACAATATTTTCCAGAAAGTAAAGAGAATAATAGATAGAAAATTATTTTTTGCACAATATCGTGGTCATACATAAAAAAATATACGCGTCGAGTTGAGAACCTCTTCCGTTTTTTCGATCTTCGTCGGTTAAAAAAATATGTAAGTAAATATGCGACCTTAATGCCAATTCTTATTTTCTTCTAGTATAAGGCCTTTTACCATCTATAGTAAGTACCTAGATGATATACAGCGTCAGGAGGCAACTTTTACCTTCACAAACGGGACGCTGTAGTGCCCGGGACGAATTAAGATGGAGTAGGCTTGCCCAGCACCTGTTCCATCCTCTCAGCTTAGTCGACCTTGTCCACAGGAAAGACATGGTCAATACGTGCGTAGCTAACTAAGCCGCGGGTTTCCTCACGATGTTTTCCTTCACCGTTTGAGAGTACTGGTATAGCGCACATAAATTTTTCGTACAGAAAAATCCATTGGTACACGACCGGATTTGAACTAAGGTCGTGGGTTCTTCAAAAGAATGCTTTCGTGACTATTGACTGACATATCAACACACAGCCTGAACCAAAAGTCCTAGAAACTGAATTTTGAAGTTCTTATGGAGTAGGGTTGCACTAAGAAAGGCATTTCTGAAATTTCACACTTGAAGGACGCAGCGGGAAGATGAAGTATGTATGAAAAGAAACTCAATGCGGATAAAGTCGCGGGAAGTTCCTTTAATCTATCTACATACAGGGCGGAGTTTTACCTGGAGGGAAAGTACCCTAAATACCGAAGATAGAAAATTCTGCTCAAAGGAAACATTCCTTTATTTTTAAAAAGAAGCAAAACTGATTTTAGAAGAAATTATCTTCACTTAGGGCTGGCACGGCGGCAGATTCGGCCGAGGATCTCAAAAGGCGCAAATATGCAAACCTCGACGAGGCTTATATATTTGAGTCTTTTGGGGTCGAGACCCTAGGTCCGTGGGGCACGGGTGCCCACCGTCTTTTCAAAAGATCGAAACGATGCGCGATCCAAGAGCTGGTTCTTATTTGGCTCAATGGATCAGTATTGCCATTCAGCGTAGCAAAGCGGCCAGCGTCTTGGGCACGCTTCCACGGTCTGATGGGCTGGATCAGGTGAGCTATCTATAGACCGTTTGCAACGGCCTTTAGATAGCCGACTGTTCCTTTTGTATTTTGTAAATTATATTTGTTGTAAGTTTCTTTTTTTTATAAAAGCTTTTACGACACCCGGGAATCGAATTGACTAAAATCTCAAAAAAAAAACATTTCTTAGACAGTTTTACTCTATCCCTAATCCCTATGGCCTCGGATTTTCCCATACTGTCATAGTACAAAACCATTTTATAAATTTGGCTAACTTATAGGTACTGTCCCGATATTTTTCATCATGCAATGAAATGATCCGTACAAGTAACTGAGACTGTGAGCATAAAAAGGGGTGAAATGAGTTGTCAAAATTTACACAACGCGAGCAGAGACGCGCGTATATGCTAGTTTAAGTATGTTTTAGTTTAACTTCTATTTTAGTTACCTACACATTCTTTAGTTTGAACCCAGCTTTGAGCACATAAACTAGTACTTTTGTGAGTCATAAAATCTCTACGTACTAGTTTTGGAGTATTTATTATAGGTATAACTAGCTTCTACGCGTAGTTTCACCAACGTAGAAATAAAAAAATATCTCTTTATAACAAGGGTGTAGATGAATTTAATATCCTTATTTTGGTAAGCATAGGATTTAAACTGTTTATCGGAGCATTAAGATTAACTTCTCTGCTGGACTGGGAGTGAAGAAAAAACATAGAATGCGTCCAGCTGCTTCTCTTCCCGAGCATGTCGTAAAAGTCGACTAAGGGAACTTAACCAAAACTCTGTGCCGACCCCACATAGAGTGGGATAAGGGCAGGATGATGATGATGATCGGAGCATTAAGATTGGATAAAAGTAAGTTGATATTATTAGCTGCGGATATAACGCTACAATAATGTATTTAAATTGATAACGAATACAGTAACATCATTGAAACTGACGCGACGATAAGACAAACTGAATCATGTAGAGTAGGTACGACATCCGCGACCAGAGGCCGTCGTCATAAGCGTTATCTCCACTTTATACTTTAATATACCTAAAGTCTCAGTCGACATTTTCTATGCCACGCTCCTGTTTGCATACGGATCATACACATGTGAGAAATCGTTTTATTGCAGTAATGCTTGTACATTTTTGGCTAATGAATGAGTCAAATGTTTTCAACAGATACTCGTATCTATTACAAAATACAAATACAATTTTTTTCATTTATGTAACTTACAAGGTAAGGTATAAAAAGATTTATTCACTAGCCCCACATTATGATTCCTTGTGTTGTGGAAGCTTGTCTCTTCCTAGGAACAAAATTAGAAATAAACGAGACTATTATAATTTTAATACTTAGAGAAAACTTAATATTTATTCACAGAAAGAAAGTAACAACTAATACAATTATAATTTACGAAATAGAAATAAATAAGTACCCATAGGTTCGTTAAAAATATTAGAAATCTACCTTTTAAAATCGAGGATAAGATAAGTTCCCGTAAAAGTGATCTGTTTGTCTTCTTGCTTCCTTCTTTCGTCATAATCAGTGAGATAGCGTTTCTGAAGAATTCGGCTTGTTTAACTATCGTGTAACGGTGCCGGTCTGGATAAAATTAACCTACTTTAAACCATAATTTTAGGTCATAATCGCAGGCGCACGCCATCTACTTGCGAGATTTTTGTGACGAGCTTGGCGCTTTTCTTACAAGTTTATGGGACTTGCGAGCCGGCCGATTGTTTCGCAGCGATGAATATCGCATTCAGTTTTGGACGTTGCGCTACTCATTCGAAATTGCAAACTTTTTAAAGCAAGTTAGCAGCCACAGCTACAGGAAGTTGCTATCGGTCATGGGCTCCCATAAAACTTAACTAAAGTTACTTTAAAAGTACTTACAAGGTTAAGGTGTCCGTCGGAACATCGGGGATCACCACCAGCTCGACGCTGAGGCAGACAACTTTGTTTCTCACGCATGTGCATTTTTGGGGACAAAATTTAACCGATTCCGAAAAATAAATGTTATAGAAGATCAGGAAATAAATAAAAAAATTAAGTTTCATTTTGATGTGATGTCGTGTAGTGATTAGAAGTATTCGCGGCGGCCGCTGCAGGGAGCGGCGGGATGCGAGTGACGACTGGCCGCGCGCCCGTGCGATGCCGATGCGATACCGGGATGCGCCGCGCCTCCGCTACTCCCTCTACCACACTCACGAGCGGGCGCGATCTGCATACCTAATACCTACACCTTCCCAACCCAAGCCACACAAAACAATCATCATCATCTTCCTGCCCTTATCCCACTCTATGTGGGGTCTAAGGATAATCCAAGGATCATGCTGTAAGAGTTTTGGCTAAGGTGTTTCATGACCGGCCACCTGCCTGACGTCAACCCTCCTTGGGAATACTTTGCTTATTGTATCTCATCATGAGGATACTATCCCTTACCCTCGAATACTCAAACGCATCTCAAAGCTGAGCACGTCTCAAATGACGATATTTTTTTTGACAGATTTTCATCAGAAACTGTCGAAAAACCGTGAGTTGAGACGTGCTCAACTCTGAGTCACGTTTGAGTATTCGGGGGTTAGTCGACTTTTACGACATGCAACACAAAACAATACAATCATCAATTTAAAAATCTAATTCCGTGGCTAGAGATGGGCGGGTGGGTAAAAATTCGGGTGGGTAAAATAGGAAGGAAAGGGTAAAATAGGTAAAAATTAAAAAATACCCATTTATACCGGGTATTTTTTATTAATACCGGGTAAAAATTCGACCTGTATTTTAAAATTTTTTTTAACCGATTGCCTAGATCCACCTACCCGTCCGTAACCGTACCGTAACGAAAACGATTTTTCACTCACCTTTTGTTTTGTTTATACAGAAATTCACAATTCAAAGACTATTATAAAGCTGCAGTGTTTGTTTGTTTGTTTGTTTGAACGCGCTAATCTCTGGAACTACTGGTCCGATTTGAATGATTCTTTCAGAGTTGGGTAGTCCATTTATCGAGGAAGGCTATAGGCTATGTTTTTTTTTCAAAATTAGGGATCCGTAATAAAACTGCTATTTTGTAACACAAGGTGCAAAATCGAAAACCTATTTTTGCGTGCGCTGCAAAAAATATTGACGATAGAAAAAAATGATGTACTACGGGTTTGTAGATCCCATTAAGACCTACAAAAAAGTCCGCGAGAACATATATCTAGCTATCATGGTTTAATCACAATAACCGATTTTATGTTCAAAATAATTATTAAATCGTCTGAAGAAAAAAAACTACGTTAAATATGTATCGTAATATTGATCTTTATCGAAATGAAGCATTATGTTATCAAGAGTATTTATGAAGAAGTAAAAAACTTTTTGTTTCATCTCAATCGGATATTTCGTTTAAAAGTTATCACGTGTGTAAGATGTTAAGAGTTGGTACCTATTAATGAGTTATAGGCCATAGTCTATTTATTGAGGGAGGCTATAATATAGGTAATATTTTATCTCGGTATTTCCACGGAAACGAGAAAAACGCGGGTGAAACCGCGGGGCACAGCTAGTAAACAAATAAAATAATAAATAAATAGTGGCGGACATTCTAACACAGCAACATCTAGCCCCAAACTAAGAAAAACTTGTAATATGGGAACCAGATGACTTCTTCTTCTTCTCGTGTCGATGCTTCGTTAAATGTTTTTAGAGTAAAAGGTGGCCACCTCAATCGCGCTATCTGTAGCGGCATTGAGGTCATCCCTTGTGCAGGTGTTTGGACACAGGGGGCACACCAGCAGGTGCGGCATGGTTTGCGCCGGAGCACCGCAGTCGCATTGTGCCAAACTAGGCTCCCTAAATCCCCATTCGCACATGTTGAATCTGCAACGACCAACTTGGGTGCGGAGCCGATTTAACGACTTCCAGACTAGCCATGGCAGAGCGTGTCCTGGTGGTAATTTTTCCTGCGGGGTGATAAAATTAGGAGGTGGGGTTTTTTCTCCTTCCAAAGCTTATACTTTGCGGAAGCCGGATGGTCATTTGAAGCCTGTGTGAAACGCTGAAAGCTTTTGCGGCTTTTGAGACGAGCTTCAGGTATTTCGTGCCCATACAAAGGATGTCGGTTATCACTCTTGCTTGGATTTCTCCATTGAACTAGCTACATCCCGTCGCACGCATGGTGGTGTGATACCTGCTAAAGAATATAACATGTTGAGAGGAGTTGGCTTGAGACACCCAGTAATTATGCGACACGTTTTGTCGAGCGCTACTTCAACGAGTTTGGCATGTGCAGACATGTGCCACACTGGGCACCAGCGGAGAAGCACAGCGCCATACCAGTAGAACGTAAAACGTCTGGCGCTGCTCCCCACTTGGTAGATGTTAGATGCCGTAGTAGACTGTTGCGAGAGCCGACTTTCATCTTTGTCTTTTGACAGTGTGGTTTGTAACACAATTATTTGTCCAGTGTTACGCCAAGATACTTTGGATAGCGCTCACATTGGATGGTAACTCCTTGCCACGTGATGTTGAGAGACCGATCAGCCTGGTGGCTGCGCAAGTGGAAAGCACAGGCTTGAGTTTTTGATGGATTGGGTTTTAGACCATTTGCATCGTAGTAGGCTCCTAGTTCTTCAAGGGCGACGGTCAAGTTCTCTTCCGCCTCTTCAAAGGTTTTTGTCTGGGTGGTCAAAGCTAGGTCGTCCGCGTATAAGAAACGGGTTGTATTTGGGCTGCTAGGTTGATCGTTCGTATACAAATTGAACAGGGTTGGTGCAAGGACACTCCCTTGGGGAAGTCCGTTTTTGACGCTGCGCCATCTACTTTTTTACGTAAGAAGGTGAACTTGAAAGCGGTGGTTACGAAGCAGTTCACCAAGTATTTGAACAAACCCAAGATCGTTGGTCAAATCTTCAACTTTTCCTAGGAGTTTTCGGATGTTTACGGTATCATAAGCAGCAGTTAGGTCAACTAAAACCATGCCTGTTATATTATTCGTCTCAAAGCCGTCCTCGATATGTTGGGTGAGTCTAAGAGTCTGCCCACAACAGACTTTTCCGGGTCTAAATCCTGCTTGTTTGTGGATCAGTTTTGAATCCACAAGTGGTGTGAGACGGTTGAGAAGGAGTCTCTCAAACAGTTGGTACAGGTGACACAACAATGAAATGGGCCTGTAGCTTTTAGGGTCATTGTGAAACTTCCCAGGCTTTAAAAGTGCCACATCCTTTGCTCTTCTCCACATTTTTTCCACCAGATGACTGATAAAATACTTATATACTTTTTGTTTGTAAATACGTTAGAACACCCAGACACAGAACAAACATCTATATTCATCACACAAATATTTTTTCTGGGTGGGGATCGCAGCAACAACCTTCAGCGCAAAGGAAGAGCTACTACCAAGTGAGCTGTGAGGCCAGTCAAATCATTATAGCTAATTAGGAATAAAAACTAACAAATAAAAGCATATATAATTAGTTGTACCTCAAAAAAAGATGCATTGAATTTTTACCCGGTATTAATTCGAAATGGGAAGGTAAAAATGGGTATAAATGGGTAAAAACCCAAAGGTCGGGTTTTTACCGGGTAAGCGCCCATCTCTGTCCGTGGCACTAAGTTTTATTACTTAGCAGTTAACGCCCTTAGTAAAGCGGCCTAAATCGCTATTCTGCTCTACTCTGAGCACGCTCTAACACTCAAATCAGATCACTGTGGATGTTCTCAACGTAGTAGAGAATGAAAACGCTGATTCGATATGCGCCATTAATTTTCCGTCAAGCCTACCAGTATTAATTTGTAATTGAACGTTTGTAATAATTATAATAATATAATAATAATCTCAGTTGTATGTTATGTCCTAATCACGCTATAATGACTGAACTGATTTGGATGAAACTTAGAACGAGAAATAAGTTTATTTGTATCTAGCTGCATATAACAAGTACATAATTTCTAGACCACGAAACTATTTGAGAAACTACAAACGGAACCTAACTGTCTCATACGCAGATATCCAGAACTACACTTTTAGTATCCACCTCCTACCCTGACCACTAAAAATAGCCTTTGAGTGTTGTTCAGCGAACATTTTATCTTAACTTTGCATTTATTTATTCACTTATTTATTCACTATGTCTGTATTGGACTTTTTTTACTATATTTATAGCCTACTAGCTGCCTCCCGCGGCTTCGCTCGCGTTGTACCCCGAAAAAAATAGCCTATTAATGTTAATTCAGCACATGTACTATGTATATTCCAAGTTTCAAACAAATCCGTTCAGCGTGATTGAGGCACAAACATCCAAACATTCTTATTAACTTTCACATATATAAGTAAGATGAATTTTGAGTTACTTGGAACACAAAACCTCAACAGATAAAAAGGAGGCTTCTGTTGTTCGCGGCGCGATGTCTTTTCTTTTTATTTGGTCTGAGACCTATAGTAACATTTGTGGTAATAGCTATTATAGCGCCTAAACCTGTTTCCTTCGGTGAAACCCTGAATATTTTATAGCTAGCCGACCGCGCTTAGTAAGATAAAATTGCACAGATATCTTGGCAGGGAGTGAAACTTTATCCGCGTCGAGGATTTTTTTTTACAGACTTCATATTCCCGCTGTCATTCAAATGATGATTTCTGGAATTGGTTTATTTAGTGCACCCCTATCGAGGAATATAAACTCTCCGTTTCAAGTTTCTAGGACTTATGGTTTAGGCTGTGCGTTGATTGTCAGTCAGTCAATCGGTAACGTAAAAGTTTTATATATGTATTTAGATATCGGGATCAACTAAAATTATGGTGATTTTTACCCGACTGCGAAGGAGGAGGGTAATGTGTTTGGGGTGTGTATGTACGGGTGCCAACCGCGTTTTCAAAATTCTTTCAGGACAAACAAAAGAAAGACATTTTCATGAAGAAAGCAGGAGCTAACTAGCTGTCCAAGGCTTGAAAAGTGAGGAAGGAAATGGGGGAGGCATATGCAAAAGAGGCGACTACTACTACTGTTGTTTAGTATAGGTTTACAAACGTGTTAATTTAGTTTCATAAGTATTTTGTAATGTAGTAGGAATAAAAGTTTATTTTATTTTAAAACATGGACAGAGAGAGAATTATAATATTGGTTTAGTGAATAATTAAAAAGAAGACTAGAAAAACTAATGCTGTGGTCTAAAAAAAGGGTCATTCGTCTAATCCCAGGTATCCATATAACAATACCTGTAATAAGTACTAAAATTACGCAACGGACTTTTCTATGCCCATTTGAACTACATATTTTGAGCTTGGGTTCGGAACATTTCCAGCTTAATGGCCGACAAAACTGCGACTATGTAACTTGTCATTGCGAGTTAGCGAAATGAGCGAGTTCATTTCACCTCTTTCGGCTCGCTCAGTCATTTCTACTCAATTATTTGTTGGTGGAAACTCAAGTATGCAGTTTGTTCTTGCGAGTTAAACGTAGTCATTAATCCAGTCCACTCCGTTCGCCTTTAGGGGATACCTATGTCCAGCAGTGGACTATATACTGATGATGATGATGACGATGATTACTTACGTAGCAGGGATGCTGAATCTTGGCTTTTCAGTTCGGTATTTTAATTTTTATGATATCTAAGGAGCTTGAAATAGTGAAATCTGAGAATTTATAGTAAAAAATTAAATTTGAAATTCATCTAAAAAAACTCACTGGTAAGTAATAACTTGGGTATTCATTATGCATCACTGGTTCACTGGATGAATTTAAAATGTAGTAAAGAAAGAGGAAGACTTAAATCTTTTTAGTATTTTCGAGACAAATAACTATGTTTTAGTCACAAGGTACCTACCTAGAAAGGTACCTAAATAACGAAACCTGGTTTGGGGCCATCATAATAATAAAACTTGTAGGATTTATTTATTCTCACGTTAATCTTTATTTTAGTGCACAAGCAAATATTCCGCACTGTTTTATACTTAATAAGGCTTTTTGCAATCTATAGTAGATGATTTATACAGTGTCAGGAGGCAACTTTTACCTTCACAAACGGGACACTGTAGTGCCGGGACGAATTAAGATGGAGTAGGCTTGCCCAGCATCTATTCCATCCTCTCAGCTTAATTGGCCTTGTCCACAGGAAAGACATGGTCAATACGTGAGGAGCTGACTAAGCCGCAGGTTTCCTCACGATGTTTTCCTTCACCGTTTGAGCGCACATTTCGCACAGATTGGTACACGACCAGATTCGAACCCACCACCTTGGGATTTCAAGGCGGAGTCACTACCAACTAGATCACCAGTGCTCTCTGTACCTACTTAGGAACCTGACTAATGCCCGGTTCCAATATTCTACTAGCGGATGATGGATCGTTCTTTACTAGCGACGTTGTTTTTCTGTCAAAAAATATATAGCGCTTTTCGACAGAATAACAACGTTAATATGGTAATGAACGAATCGTCGTCCGTTACTAGAATATTTGAAACCGGGCATAAAACACAATATACTTAGGTATAGGTAGCGATTAGCACTTATGATAATGTATATATATACTTGTATAATCTTCTATACTTATAAAAGAGCTAACCTGACTGATTCATCTTCACCGAGCCTAAACCGCTGAAGCTAGAAAGCTGAAATTTGGAAGATAGCTTCCTTTAATAGCAAAACTACCCATTAAGGCGGTATATTTCAAAATTCAACCCCTAAAGGGTAAAGGGGTGAAAACTTTTGTATGGAACTTTTTAACGCGTGGTGCGATTTGCTTGAATCTCGGTTCAGACACTGTAAATGCAAAATAAATGGACATGAGTTTCAGGATTTTGCAAAACCACCCTTAAAAAAGGGGTGAAACGGGGTGTTAAAGTTTGTATTGGAATTTTTTAACGGGCTGATGGTGCGATTAGCTATAGCAATCAAACGCGTACGAAGTCGCGGGCAACAGCTAGTCTCATATAAAGGTAAGGTACTTAACATAATTACTATTAATTCTTGCATAATCTATAGATTTTTTCTCCACCAAGCTACTTACTTGAAAATGCATGCAGTTTTTCATGACCCACGGAAAGGACAAAAGTGCAGAGGGTAACTTAAGATTCCTGTAAAAAAATTCATTTCAAAAGCTACTTACGCCCGCGCCGGCGGCGGCGCTTCTCGCAACGGACTTATGAATATCTTTGAACTAGTTATTCGATTTAGCGGCCCTACATTTAGATCGTAATACCTGACCTGATATCTGACATAATTTAGTACCGTGGTCGATTCTGATATTCTACTCAGTAAACCCTGGCACGGAGTTAGGAAGTCAGGACTATGTTTGTGACTGTTGGGTTACATTTTATTTACCTACCAACAAAATAACAATTCACCCTACAACCGTTTTTGAATTATGTTAATAAGTAGAGTTTTGTGTTGGTCTGTTTAATTGTCTGTATCACGAAAATGACTTAACTGTTTTGGATACGGTATTTATTTGTTGCGAATTCTCAGTTGGTGGAAATAAAAAGCAGTAGACTGTTTATGCTTGTAATGAAGAACGTACGCCTATATATCTGCCATACTAATCACACTTGCAGTAATCGTGATTTTTGGGTTTATCACTTTTTTGCAGAAATGGTATTTCCAAGGGGCTAAATCTATACCTACATGAAAAAATAATTTTCATTATATTTTTTACTATAAGTATATAACATTGACTTGCTGCAGAAATATCTAAAAATTATGATTACCGCGTTTTTCTCGAAACCGCCATTTTGCAAATACTGCATTACGAGGGCAGATATATAGGTCCATGATTTTGAGTATAGTTATGTGTGCGTCTATCGGACTCTTCGCCCTCCGGTTTTCGCTAACGTTAAAGTTTTGTCTCCGACCTTCTTATTGTCTAGAAAGTTTTACGGTATCATCTTCGATCAAATGGTATCATTTATTGATACTTAGTCTAAGGCACAAAGTTGCTTCACAATTTTGGCGTGATGGGCCAGTCTCTTGACATTTACACCAAACAATACTTTCAAATTTGAACTCTGCTCATCAAGCTCTTGATTGTGATAGGTATCCATGTGTTTGTATGTCTTTTAATATTGCATCAGGTGACCACTTGAGTCCGTTCACGAAAGAAGTCCCGCGAAAAAAGGTGGAACTAAAAAACGGAAAGGCTATATTTTTTTGATTGACATTTATTGTTCAACGTTTTAAACTTTACTCATATAAAGACTAGAGCGGCCTCACCGCAGGTATTTTCACGTGAAACGGACGTCAACTCTGAGTCGCGTTTGAGTATTCGTGGGTATATGTTATTTCAGCACACATACTATGTATGTTCCAAGTTTATTTCAAATCCGTTCTGCCGTTACGGCCTAATTGAAGCACAAACATCGTAACATCTTCACAAACGTTCGTATTTATAATATAACTAGGAAGTAAATAGGTATGGTACTCAAATACAAAACAAAGTTCAATAAACTTCACTCACAGGATTTTTATTTATACGTACCTATTTGCAAAAGTGTTTCAACTCTAACAAAAGTTTTTTAATTTTAGTTTTAATTGTTTAAAGTGTATGAATTAGCGAGACTTTGTGTAAATAAGAAATAAATTGTGCTTTGTGAGGATCTAAAGTGTTCTAGGTAGGTACATTTTTTTGTAGGTTTTTATAGATTTTATTAGTTACATTTTCCATTTCAGTTGAAGCGCTCGTGGCGTAGCTTGCTTAGGCGTTCTTGATTAATCATTAAAGTTAAGCAACGATATTCGCGGTCACAAATTGGGATGGGTGACCGTAAGTGGCATTACGAGCTGAGCACTTCCGTGCTTTGAAGGGCACGTTAAACCATCGGTCCCGGCTTATAAGTCGTTAAGTCATGACGGAGGTCTTTAGGCGGCCTAAAAACTTCGTCACTAGAGTTGGCCACTAGCTCATACGAACATGTAGCTCCATTTGCACTATATTTTGCTTTTTAACGCCTTTAGTGTCAATTTCATTAGATTTTTTTATTTTCTATTTGTGAATAACATATATCCACTTTTGAACAAGGTAAAAAATAAATTCTTATGTTATATTTTAATAATAATAATAAACCAACCTCCCAAAAACATTCCCGGAATGATTTTTTTCAGCGATAGCTCTCTTTAAAAATAAAATTACAATAGTAGTAATCAATTCCATGCTCTGCTAACGTAAAATATTGTTTAAACATAAGTTTAGTGATCATTTAGGCTGATCATCAAAGTAATAGCTGCTAGGTAAATTCATCATAAAACAGAATTTGGAATTTGCCACCTTGGTGATTTTAACCCATACATTTCACAAGACCACACAGGAGCTACGCGCTACGTAGGTACGACACGATGGAAAGAGAAAGTCAATGTCGGTGCCAAGCCTCCCGCGGATTAGCGCGCGTTCCGTCGTATTGGATTGTGAATGATGGAACGGTGGAAATAGAAAATATGAAAATAATCTTTCTTTCTATTATGGAACGTAGTGGCATAGTTTAACGTTTATTAATAAAATAACAAAGCTTCTTAGTCTAGACATTAGTGGTCTCCAAACTAGCGTAACCTGTATTTTGGATATCTCCTTTCTTAGCGATACAAAAAACAACACATTATGATTAGGTAACGTTAAACATGCAAAAATGAAATATAGAAAATACAAAGAAATGAATATGTATAAATGCTAAAATGTTTGTGCTAGTATACCTATGTGTGTGTATGTGTATGTGTAATGTGTGTGAGGGGAGTGAGTATGTCAGAAGGGGGTGGGGGAATGTATGTGGAAATGCGTTTGTTTATGTGTTGATATTTAGACCAGTTAAGTGATGAAAGTTTCAAACAAGTTTCTCTGTTTCATTGTAATCCAATTTTATATACCTTTAGATTTTGAGAAAACAAAATGTTAATCCAGGCTTACCACAAACCATCAGTGAAAACCGCATTCAAATCGGTTAAGCCGTTTCTGAGATTAGCGTGCACAAACGCACAGAGAAACAAACGTACAGATAATCATTGATATGGGTTCTATTGCGTTAATAGAAAATAATATTAATAAATGCCCCTGAAAATAATGTTTCTCAAATATCTTCAATGCACAGACATCGATTAGCTGTGAAAACAAAAAACTACCTATAGTCTCAATTTATACGTAATTGTAAAGTAAATGGTCTATACTACTGACTTAGTTAAGTAAAAGTGTAAAAGACTGATAAAATCTTTATATATAAGTACCTACCTACACAGATTCACGTTGGTGGGATGAACTCTATGCCTTCTTTTTTTATGCTACGGCCACACTACTATACATCCCTCGACTATATTTTATGAAATTTTATCATATTTAAGTTAATCATAAAAATATTACGATTCCTTTGTAAATCACTTATTTGTATATATTTTCTGAAAAAAAAAGAAAAGTGCCCTAAACGGATTTTGTTCCGGAGCTCATCAAATTTACATATTAAACCACTGACAAAGGCAAAACACATAAACCACTAACAAAGACAGGCATTTTTGTGCAGAATGCATGAACGAACATTAAAAATTCAAGAATAGAAAATGAAAAAATATGGAGATCATGATCGAATCAAGGCAGTAAGAGGGTGTTCTGCCCGAGGGAGTATTTCTCCGTCCATTTTGTTTTTGCTTTTGTGTAAATGTAAGTTGTAATATACTACTAGCCCTTTATGTTATTTCGAAATTCGGTATAATCTACCTCTGTAGCTTTCATTGAGTCCGTACAGCCGTTTAGGCGTGTTTGAGGAACAAATAAACATCCAAACTTTCGCATTTATTCACTGAAGCCCAATTCTCGGGAATTAGATATATGAATTAGACATTCGTTAGATATCGCCAAAGCTATCAAAATACCGAATGAATTGAAACTTCGGTATTCCCGAGAAGTCGATAAAATCCATGATAAATCGTTCGATATGCATCGAGTCGTCAGGAGCACTCTTATTGTATGTATTTCGCTGACTATTATGGGTCGGTAGTTTGTAGTAACAATAATTGCTAGTACGCACATCGCTTATAAGGTTGAAAGGCGAATTAATGCAGCTCGCCTTTCACTACTGCTTCACTGTGTAGACACGGACTCCCCACTCGATACAGAAAAACAAATATACCGAAGAGCAAAGTCGCAGGCGGCAGCTAGTGAAATCATAAAGGTTTTGCCGCTTTCTTTGCGGCTCTGATACGCTGTAGGTTTTTTAGGTCAAAAAAATGCATGTATTTTTTTTATCGCATTGACATAATTTTGACTTTAATATCCTTACTTTTTAGGGTCCCGTAGGTACCCAAAGGGTGCCACCGGAACCCTATTATGGACCCTATTACCCTATACAGACAGACGGATGGACGGGCGGACAGTGGTGGCTTTATAATAAGGTCCCGTTGGCACCCTTCGGGTACGGAACCCTAAAACGTACATGTACGATGGTACGGAACGAATGAATGAATGAATGAATGGCGAATGCGATTCTCATTGAAGACCGGTTTTTTTATTTAACCCATTTCGTCCCACTGTTGGCAAAGATCTCCCCCATGAATTTTCAGACATTACATTGTATTAGATTTTATTACCTACTTATGCCCGTTTTCGAAAAAAAGGTCTTTATATCAGAAGACACAGATCCACAGTAATACACAGGACACCAAAGTACCTAATCTGGCAAAACGTAATCATATATAAGGTTTCCTTCCAACATCAGAATCCTAAAACTACGCTCATCTTAATAGGTACATATTTGACGGCCTTGGTGGCGTGGTAGGCGAGTGCTCTGCTGAGACGCAATAGGCGCGGGTTCGATTCCCGCTGCATGTTCTGCAAATATTTCTGCGTCTGGGTGTTGTACCATGGTACTCGTAGTTCCTGATACCCACGTCACAGGTAACCCTAATGTGGGATCAGAACTATCTATGTGACTATTGGGTGCTATTATATTTGACTACAACTGAGTATTTTATTATTACTTTGAAAATGGAAACATTCATTGATAACTTTATCACTTGGCGATAACTTTTGACCTCAGACTGGATTAACGTATTTTTGTGTTGCCTTGGTTTTTTCTTATTTTTTAGGATTCCGTACCTCAAGAGAAATAAATTAATCCTTGCAGGATTCCTTTGTCTGTCTGTTAAATCAAGTCCTTCATCATCTCCCTGCCCTTATCCCAGTTAAGTGCACAAGAAGTACAACATGTTTTCTTCTTCCATTCCCCTCTATCAGCCGTCATCTCAGTATTCACTCCTTTCTTACTCATAATCATCATTCACACAAGCCATCCATCTGTTCTTTGGTCTACCTCTACCCTGTAACCATCCGCTTTCATATCGAACACTCTTCTCGTCATATATACGACATTCATCCCTCCGCATCACATGCCCATACTATGCAAATCTATCAATATGTCGGAAAATGAGGAGTAGAGGTAGGTACTCCTTTCAAACTTACTCTAATATACCTACTGATTCATCTCAACAGGTCTTTAGGAGGCCTAAAAACTCCGTCACAAAAGTTGGCCACTAGCTCATACGAATTTATTTATTTTTATCTCAAAATTCTCATTTCCGTTGCTTGCAGTCTGTTTTATCCGTCCCTTTGGTTGCCCAACATTCCGATCTATAAAATACGACAGGTCTTACGATCGGTTTGTAAAGTTTAAAGGGCATTCCTGGATCGCAACTTGTCCCCTTGTGCTTACAGAATACTTACCTCGTCGCGTAGGTTGCATGGTATGAATTCCACAATACACATAACTGCAGCTAGCAGCCCGCCCCGGCTTCGCACGGGTATTTAACAAAAATTATAAATTTTAAACTCGTGATATCTTTCGAATGGAATGTCCGAGTTAAATAATTAAAAAAGTTATTTAAAGTTATTGAAGCAGTCTTAAATACGAAGTAACTTATTTTGATAAGGATTACCTAATACTAAGGGACAAGTAAAGAGCATTTTCTAGCGCCGGCATTTCAATAAAAAAATTAAAATAAAAGAACACTTATTTTGTGACATAACTATAAATAGCTAGATATAATTATGCTGTCGCGACACTTTTTGTAGATAATGATATTTTCTCTGATAATGATGTTTAGATAATTATCTGCAAAGTCGTAGTACCTAAATAGTAAGGTACCGTAGTAAGGTAGGTACATTATTTTGTTCTAACATTAATAGTTTTCGCAGCGTACACGATGTAAGGAATTTTTTAGGTAAATTATTACACCTCTGGTTACATTATTGGAGTTTTAGTAAGGATCCCCTTTTTTTTAAATAGAATATAGCCCATGTCAACCGAAGATAGTGTAGCTTCCCAACGGTGAAAATATTTTTTTAAATCGGTTCAGTATTTTCGGAGCCTATTCAATGCAAACAAACAAACAATCAAATCTTTCCTTTATAGTATTAGTGTAGATAGATATCTACATTATTCTATTATATTATAAAGCTGCTATAAACTACAATGCAGCTACCTACACTAGCTACCTCAATATCAGTCTCGCCGACGAATACCCGAGCCGGATACCCGAGTCAGATATTTATCGTAAGACGGATTTCAAATGCCTCGTCAATGCCGTACCTACTGCTCTGGAAACTGTTACGTACTTCAGATATTAGTTTCTTCATACTATGTACAAGTTTTCAATACGTTATTGGTTTCATGTAGGAACGTAAGATGATTTATTGAATCAAAATTTGTATGAAGTGAATGGAATCGTTGAATATGGAGCCCAGGCGCGGTCCGAAGTGGGGGGGGGGGGTCACAGGGGACATGACATGCAGGACACTATTTGTATTAGTGATATTCAAATAAAGTATAAAAATCATCAAATATTCATGAACTTCCGTCGCCGACTGTTCCTATCCATCTCGGCTCCACAAGGCGCGGTCGCAGCCTGTAATTTTGGAGGGGGTCACTAATAGAAAATGTCGAGTAAATCAGATTTTATTGCACAATACACAATTTTATTGCACACATTATAAAACAAATGGAAGCCTTCTATTTTTATTGCCATGGCGGCTAAGCGCAGAAAATTTATTTTTCCATTTGACGTGGACGATTTTGGGGGGGGTTAATGTCCCCTGTGACGCCCCCTCCCCCTTCGGACCGCGCCTGCACTGGTTTGAAAGAAAAGACACGACTAGTAGTAAAAGTGGTAAATTAAGTATATTTTGTATTTATCATGTCTGGGAAAAGCATCAGAATTAAATGACTTTAGGTACTTTTGTTTTTTTTTTCTTTATTTTAATAAATAAGAAGGTAAAAGTTTGCTGCCGAGTCTGCAATCAATAACATATTCTGAAAGATCATATTACAACTTACTAGACTTGCTAGACGACAGGTAACTTTTCAACACAAAAAGCCTCATACTGAGAAGTTTGCCAAGAATTAGATAGGTACCACACCACGGGCGTAGCCAGGGGGAGGGTTTTGAGGGTTCAAACCCCCCGAAATTGGAACTTTTTAACGGGCGGTGCGAATGGTTTGAAATCTAACACGTACGAAGTCGCGGGCAACAGCTAGTTTCTTATATAAAGGGTTATTTTATATAGGTACTTTTAGTCCTTTTTGAACACACCCCCCCCCCCCACCTGGCTACGCCCGTGTACTATACCAAGAAATTACGCTTCGAGGTTACGTCATAGTCTGGATTTCTTTGTTTCTTAAAACATTCCAATGACCTCGGTGGCGTGGCAGACGAATGCCTGCCTGATTTGCATGTTTCCCAAATACTTCTTCGGAGTCTGGTTGTTGTGGTACTTTAGTTTCTGCTACCCACGACACAGTGAATCCTAGTGTGGGGTGTTGGGTGCTATTACTATTTCAAGAGTGAATTAGGCTCTTAAAGTTATCGTTACTCTCTAAAACAACCCATACCTGCCTACAACAAATTAACAAATTAGGGTACTCTGTTACAACTATGATGAAATTCCTTGAACTCTAAATTGACAGCAATTTGAAATGGCAACACATTCGGAATGCGTATGCAGTAAAGTGGTCCAGTCTGCATATTATTAAAAAAAGTAAGTTCAAAAACTAAAAGCCTACTACTAAAAAATTACGCTATAAAAGATATGAAACAAGAAAATATTCTCACCTGAAAATGTTATGTTGTCTATATTGTTCTAAAGCAGGGGTTCTTCTGATATTTTTACAATACAGAACTTAAAAATTTACGTTTTGTTATTCATTACAATTCTGTACAATTGCATTCAATTTATTTTTGTATGTAGGTAAATCTTGAACCCGAAAACGCCCAAAAAAGTTACTTGATACTTCTACCTATGGATAAGAATATAGGTACCTAAGACTCATTCAACTACTTCTGTTCGTGATGTGATTATTAGCTAACTTGATTCAAAAAGGAATATTTGCAGACCTAGTTAAATCTACCTGCTAGTAAAAACGAGCTGGGAGGAAATTGCTTGTCAAGTCGTAAAAAGTTTCCTAGTAGGATGTGATGTGAACGTCATTCACAGACATGTTTATGTAACAGTCAAAACTCTTAACCGGTCAAAAGTACTTTTAACTGAAAATCGGTCAATAGTGATTTTGACTGCAAATTTATATTATAAACCCACGAATACTCAAACGCATCTCAGAGTTGAGCACGTGTCAAGTGACGAGTTTTTGACAGATTTTCATCAAAAACGTCAAAAAACCGTGACTTGAGAAATGTTCAACTCTGAGTCACGTTTGAGTATTCGGGGGAAAGTGGCTTTGACTGACGCTCTTAGTCAAAACTTCTTTTAACCAATAGTAGAGTATCAGTCACTAGAGCATATCAAAATAATGGACAAAGTAGGTATCCCTGATCCTCCTAGGAGCTTAAATTTTTAATAATAGCGTTCGGCCACTTTTAGAGAAGAACATTAAAACATTTTCAGATAATGTTAACAGATTGGGCATTCTAAATTCTCATATTATATTACACGAGCTGTTGCCCGCGACTTCGTACGCGTGTAGTAGATTATTTTGTTCTATAATCTATAATATATTTTGGGTTTTCTACCTTTGGTTACAATATTGCAATTTTCTTACGGATCCCTAATTTAAAAAAATATATATATTATAGCCTATACTGGTAGCTTTCCATCGGTGAAAGAATTTTTGAAATCGGTCCAGTAGTTTCGGGGCCTATTCGTTACAAACAAACAAAAAAATCTTTCCTCTTTATAATATTATAGTATGATATAGGTAGGTACCATTGTAGGTTCATATTATGGTTACGTTTTGTTGTATTCTATCCATTTGACTATAACACGTAGTAGACCGAAAAATATTGTATTACTGTGGTCCCCTATAAAATCTGCTAGCCTGGAGATAAAAATAGAATGTGGAATTCGTTGTTTTCGCAAACGCTTTGAAAATCAATTCGAATTTAGTTTATTCAAATTCGAATAAACGTTTACTGAAAAAGCTTTTGTTTTGCCACCGGAAAAATGAATAGCTCTTAGCCTGAAACTGGGTAGTTAAATTAATTTCTTATACTACGTTTTTTTATTTCACTTTTTACCTCCTACTTATTCGTGTAAGTAGGTTAGGTTAATTAGGTTTTATTAAGTAGGGGTTTTTTATGATAATCAAGTACTTATATTACACAGATACCTACTCACTCACTGTACACAACCCACACACTCAATCTGCTGGTTTTGCAAAAACAACAATAAGAGTCATCACTTGGACTCTTGCTTTTACGCCCTTTTTCAATTACATATTACTTTATCACACCTGTTTCTCATAGGGGTAGGCAGAGATCACAGATCTCCATTTGCTACAATCCTGACATACTTCTTTCGGTTCATTCACTATCATAACATTCTTCATACATGCTCGTCGGTTTAGGGTACTCTTTACCTGGCCCTTTTCTAAAACGTCGCCAATTTTATCCTGGTACGTACGCCTAGGTCTTCCCTTTCCAACAGTACCATTCACACTCGCCTCATACACCTGTTTCGTTAATCTTTTTTCGTTCATCCTCTCTACATGACCAAACCATCTTAACATAGATACCTTTCTCAATCCTCATCACTACATCTTCTTTCACTCCGCATCGCTCTCTTATCACGCTATTTCGCGTCACACCATACATACTTCGCAACGCAGGCATTTCTACTGCATTCACTCTACTTTGACGTTTCTCTTCTGCCATACCTAACTTTCACTGCCATACATAAGTATCGGCACTAGTACTCCTATGTACAGCCAGTCGTGCTTTTTGGAGACTTTCCGGCTGTTCATAAAGGTGTGTAGTGCCCCATTCACTTTATTTCCCGCAATCACTCTCCTTTCAACATCCTTCTCATGCTTTCCATCTTGCTTTGTAAACAATGTTCCCAAATATAATATGAACTCATTCACTTGTTCCACTCTTTTCAATTAACCAATTTATTAAATATGGATGATATTTCTTTAATTTCAGGTTTTGGAACAGATTTCCGCCTCAGAAACCTTCTTATGTGCGCCTGAACGTTGTGATAAATATATATGTGGCAAATCTTTCAAAATATTTCACGTTAACATTCGTAGTACCTAGGTAGGTATAAATTATAATTTTCATAACCCTGTTAAAAATAATTACTATTCAGCTTGATGCAATTGTGCTCTCGGAATGCTGGCTTAGTAAAAGTCCGAATACTTATTCCCCAACTAGAAAGATATGACGCCATTCTTCTTCATATCAAAATCAAAATAGAGGGGTAGTAGTAAATAGTTTATGTTAGGACGGCATCTATTCTGTATCGATCAACTTATTATAACTTTCATGACGCTAATGGTTTAGTTCTCAAATTTCAGATAAAGTTGCGTTGGTTGCCTTATACCGTTCCCCATTTTATTGAAATATAGATATTTTTTAGACGGGTTGGTATCAGCAATGCGAAATCTATTGTTCTCTGAATTTTTAACTTCATACATTGAGTCCCAGGCAATGCGAATCTTTTTTTATTTGAGTATTTCCTTCCCAGAATGCTACGAGTTTTCGGCAGGTACAGTTAACGCAAAAAGCCGAAGACATTTTTCATTTACCTACCCAGAAGATATAACTTGGTAACTTGTCAACCAAGTTACCAAGTTATATCTTCTGTATATGAGACTCAATTGATCACGTTTTACTTTTACTATGATGTTGCCGTTGACTGTACTTGTTTGTCATGGCATTGGTTGGAACTAATTTAGGTACATCAATTTTATTTAGGTAAATATTCCGTGGCATTCTCTGGGAAGAAATTTGTCATTGAGTGGAACCAACCCTTTTAGACAGCCTTGATAATACGCTACTTCTTATGAAATGTTTTAAAACTTTTGCAATAATAGAAGCATCAACATCAACATTGCCTCAGACACTAGCGATCCGAATGCCGAAGAATATCTCCATCTGACAGCTTCACATCCTATGCTCCCTGCTCACTTACCTACTGCACTGCTTACTGCTTATGAAAAGACGCCGCGCCGCAAACAACAAAAGTGAAGCCACCTGTTTATCTGTGTCTGTTGAAGGTTTTGGGGTATTAGTAGTAGAGATGTTATTTGAAGTACTTACAAGTGAAAAGTGATTCCGTGAGACTTTTTATATGATTTGCTGCTGTTCTTACAAGTTTCCACTACGCAGGAAGGCAAAATTCTATTTTTAAATTTTAAGTTTACTAGACGTCGACTCGAGAGCGATGAGCATGGTTTTAGTGTAGGTAAGTGCGTGAGCGTGTAAGTATGTTTACTTGCAGGAGCACGATTTTGTGTGGCTTCACTTTTGTTTTTCGAGGCGCGGCGTCTTTGCTTTTCATTTGGTCTGAGTATGTGTTATGTTTATGGTTAGGAATGCGATACGGCAGGATGAAGTCTGGCACGGATTTTTGCACACACTGAACCTTCCAATCATCATCATCATTGTAGCGTATTGATATAAAATCTGCCGACTCGACACTCGAACGCCAGCCTCGGCGCGAGAGGGTAGGGTGGTTTGCAAACTGAATCAATGTGTATTATTTTGGTATAACAAAGCGAACCTGTACAAGTGGCGACCCTGCCAGGATAACAACTTAAAAATACCAAATAAACTAAACAGAAAAAGTGATAAATCAGTGAGTTAATGGATCGACATTGTTTTGCGAAAGAACGGTCAAGATGGTGACTATAGCTATTTACCATTTCATTCTGATGGTTGGAATTGGCACGCACTGCACAAAACCATTTTACACCTACTGTTCTAAATACATACCTACTAACACCTATGAAGGTAAGTGCTTAGTTTGGAATAATGTCAGTGCTAGGGTTTACTAGCATTTACCCAAGTTTTGATGAACAAAACAACATCAATTTGGTCGACCAAATGCCTCGAGGCAGTTACGAAAATAAACAAGTACCTACTTGTTTACGTGCATTGTGGAACGATGCTGTGTTTCTTATCCGAGTTGTTAATCATTGATTGGTACCCTAAAGTAATAAGCTGCGGCTACATACAATTTTGTACACATACCTAAGTAAAACTACAGTGTTACCTCGGGTTAGTTATCGACAAATTAGACATAATTTAAAAATCATTTGCATTTTGGGAATGATGTGGAAGTGACCTACCTTATGCCATATTATTTTTAGTAAGTTTGCATAAGTATGAAATCTACTTAGAAAAGTAATTTTATATTTGAACTAGTAGAACGTCTCGCGACTTTGATCGCGTTGAGTTTTTCTCGCTGCGTCTCCTAGGAACAGAATTTCGAAAACGATTTTCTTGGTGTACTCCTACACTATACAAGAGGAATATAAGTTTCATGGTTCTGGGACTTGTGGTTTGGGCTGTGCATTGACTGTCGGTCAATCAGTCGGTCAGTCAGAAATGTAAGAGTTTTAATTATTTTGAAAATAACGTAGTACTGAATAACTACTTACACAGGTAGACGTTAAATGATACTGATATTTTCAAGTAGGTAAGTAACTACCTACTGATTGGCTTTAAGGTATAGGTTGTCTAAAGTTAAGTAAAATAGGAACATGAATAATTAGTTCCGGGAAGTACCTACCGTTGCTTATTTTTATAAAAGTCGATTTCTAACAACCATTGAGGTTCCACTGAAGAGGTAGTTTGGAATAATCTGAACGGTACCTACAAAGTAATATAAAGGATAATTTAACAAATGTTGAATGGTATCCAAAACGAGCTGGTTCGGAATGATCTGAACGGTACCCAAAGGGGAAAAATTACTATCCTGTTACAGGACTGTAATACAAAGGATAATTTAACAAATGTTGAATGGTATCCAAAACGAGCTGGTTCGGAATGATCTGAACGGTACCCAAAGGGGAAAAATTACTATCCTGTTACAGGACTGTAATACAAAGAATAATTTAACAAATGTTGAATGGTATCCAAAATGAGCTGGTTCGGAATGATCTGAACGGTACCCAAAGGGGAAAAATTACTATCCTGTTACAGGACTGTAATACAAAGGATAAAATTTGACGAATGTTGAATGATATCTAAATTTAAGAGTTGGTTCGGAATTAATCTGAACGATACCTATAAGGGAAACTAACGCGACAGACAGGTAGACCTATCAAAAAATTATCTGTTTAGTGTGACTATACCATATATGTAGTGATACATGACTATACCAATATATTATAATGCAATGATACAAGGTTAGTTATTATGACAGTGATAGCTGGTAATATTCTCTTATTGCTTGCATCACAGAAAAGCGCACAAGCAAACACAAGAGCGCTGCATTCAGAGATAAATTATATTTCTTAAAAGTACTTATAGACGCCGTAAAGCCATGGTAAACGAGTAAACTATTGGAAGTGACGGTGGAGGCTGTGAGCCTCACTGTTCATCATCGAGGAGCACTATCAAAAAGCTAAGTGCATTGAGACTAAATATTAATTGGGAATTATGCCCTACTCTATATTATGTAGGCAATAAGAGCGTACTCGAGTAAGTGTCAAGAAAAGTATTGCATCTCAATACATGCAAAATCCATCAAAGCAACCAAACTTTCTTAGTACATACCTACATACATATCATCACGCCCGTTTGAATTGATCAGCCATCGCCCATATAGATGGTTCATCATGTTGTAGACTTGAGAAGTAAACGATTAAGGTAAGAAAGTAAAATTTCTTTGTTATGGTCAATATTTCAGTGCCGCTACCTCTCACACATGTACACACACAAGTGGCGTACAAAACAGTGTATATCAAAAAAAAACTTATTTATTATAAAAATCTTATGTAAAAATGCTGAGTTTATAAAAGTAACCTATACAAGACACTTAGATCAGAATACCTAAATACAACAACTGTACTGGTCCTTGCACTAAAACAATACAATCAAACTACAAATACTTTATTTCAGTAAACTTAATATATGATGATTTATTTATGGTTTTGTACCCTAATTAAGTATGGAAATACCGGTTTCTGAGGGTCAAAATAACTTGCTAAAAGGAAATTGTCTTCACAATTAGTTCAGATATTAGATCCTTTATATATCCTAACACCTACAAGATGTTATGCAAGAAATATGGAAACAAGGCATAAGACTGAATTTTTAAATCTCAAAGGACTTTCAAGTCATCAGACAAAACTTTGTCCAGCAACTATTATATTGCCTAAAAGCTTTATACATAAGTAGGTACCTAGATATATATTCCTACACAAATCATATTATCAGGGTTCTCGTTTATGGTCAAGTTTATGGTGCCTATACCTGAGAGCAACATTTCAATAAGCTTACAACCTGCACACTAGTAACAGCAAAGTCAAAGGTATCAAAATCTAAAATCTATACCACAGTTAGAGCTCCTACTTTTCTATTTTACTTTTACGCATCATGCAGTTCATAGAATAATATCAAATTTAAATTTAATTGATGCATTAATAATGCTATGTGTATGATCACAATAATAATGCTATGTTTACGGCAATACACAGTAATGTTACATGAAATACAAACAATAGAAAAATCAAGAAACAAAAGGTATTATGAAAAATAACAATCATTAGGAATGTTCAATACCAACATAAAAGTAGGTTGCAAGATGGCAACACTGTACAACTTTTGAGGTTAGAAACATTATTACCGAAAATAAAACTTCTTTCTTTTGTGCGTTTCGCACAAGAACTATTTCTAACTCTATCAATCATCTTACAGTGCCTCAGACATTCTCTGTAGACATTCGACCATCGGTCAGCAAACAGATCACACGATGGTGTTAATGCCAGAAGCGCATTTAATAATTTTAAAGCTCTTTTAAAGGGGATTATCGTGCGCAACAGTGCGCGCCCACGACTTTAGTACTACCAGAAGGGCGCGGTTACGTTGTTTCAGAGAGTATGTATTTAGGCATTTCGGGGACAGACAGTCTTACGATTCGTGCTACTAATTCCGGGCAGTCTGAAATACCGCGCAGTATCTGACAGGCAGTGAGTAGATCATAGTTACGCTTTGTCTCTAGAGAGTTGATGCTTAGCACACCAAGTAACATTGTAGGGTAAAGAAACGGATAATATCCATAGATCTTCTTGTAAAAGACAATACAAAAAACCATGTGATCTGATCACTAAGGGAGTAAGTAATGCCTAAAGATCTTCAATTTTGTACACTATGGCAAGGCCTTTCATGGTTTAATTTAGAGTGAGCACATTACAATGGCACAGTCACCAATAAACATCACATGAACTCATGATGGTTTGGGCGTAGGTACTATTAGGTATGGGCCTGTACTACCTATACCTTGGTTATACCTTTGGTATAGTAGGGTATAGTAATAGGCCTCCTTGGTCCTGTGCGTCTCTTTTCCAGGTCTTGCCCGCGACATGATGTCGACCCAAAGTGCCGTCGGACGTCCTGGATTTCTTCGACATGTCCTCGGCAACTACTCAATCAAGGCTCTAACTTAGCATAAGCTTATGTTTATGCTTGTCTCCTTATTATCAAGGAGACCAACTTCAAGTCATACGTACTGCGAGTGGCTGCTAAGTACAAGGACGTATCCCTTGCTCCGGACTTTTGGACAGCAGGAATCGTCTACCGACGGTATAGAGAAGTGCCGCAATTAAATAAAAAGTGCCCTAATTTTATAGTGTTAAAAATATTTTATTGTATGTATGTTAGTCTGTCAGGTATTTATTAATATGGGCCAAGACTTTATCTTTTGCATAATTTGTTCAATGTTGCCTGAAATAAAGAGTTTATTATTATTATACCTAATAGAATAGTCTCAAACATGCTTAAATTTGTAGGTACCTACACAATAAAAAAAAAATGTTTTTTAAAAAAACAAGGATGAGAAACATACATTACATGTAACAGTTACAGAACTGAAATACGAAATAATACTAATGGCCTATCAATGATAATGTTTAAATAAGGAAATGCATTGTATTCCAGTGTTAGATGGACTAAGTTTAGTATAGAGAGTGAAAGGTCTGTTTGGATAAAATTGAGTAGGTGTAGTAATGAGTAATTGTATTGAAATTATGTTTAAACGAATCGTTAAATGCCTAGCTACTAACTAATGATTTGTGAAATAGCTACATACTATACTTTACTGTTTTATATGATTAATGTGTGAAAGGCATTTACTTTTGATTTTCTTTTTGTAAAAGGTAGATGTAGCGTATTGATATAAAATCTGCCGACTCGACACTCGAACGCCAGCCTCGGCGCGAGAGGGTAGGGTGGTTTGCAAACTGAATCAATGTGTATTATTTTGGTATAACAAAGCGAACCTGTACAATCATAATAAACTTGTGAGCATCTAACCGTTAATCCAATTTGTATGAAACTTTGTAGGCCAATACCTACCTAGATTGTGCTATTAGGATTTGCTGGGAAGCATATCAGATTAATCGGTGAAGGGGTTGTAAAGATATTGGGTTCCTAAGAGGGTAAAAAAAGGTTATTTATTCTAGGAAGTATAGTTTTTGAAATACAGAGGAAAAGTTATAACCTGAGCTCCCCCTTGTCAGAGTTTCAACGTCTTCGTAGTCCAGGTTAGACTGGATATTAGCATGGGGAAATCCGAACTAGATGAGAAGTGCCAGGAAAGTAGGTAGGTATAGGAATTAGTGTATGGTACTGCCCTCGGAAGCCAAAAAGCGGTAGGTATCTTAAAAAAAGTCAATATTCTGTTTTTTAGTGCTTAGGCCTTTTACCATCTAAGTAGATGATTTATACAGCGTTAGGAGGCAACCTTTACCTTCACTAACAGGACGCTGTAGTGCTCGGGACGAATTAAGATGGAGTAGGCTTGCCCAGCACTTAGGTATACCATCCTCTCAGCTTAGACAGCCTTGCCCACAGGAAAGACATGGTCAATACGTGCGGAGCTGACTAAGCCGCGAGTTTCCTCACGATGTTTTCCTTCAACGTTTAAGAGTACTAGTATATTGTACATAAATTTTACGCACAGAAAAATCCATTGGTACACGACCGGATTTGAACCCACCACCTTAGGATTGGAAGGCGGGATCACTACCAACTAGACCACCAATGCTCTCAGTGCTTAGGATAGCTTGTAAAATTACGCATCTAATGAACTGAGCGAAATAGCCCTATCTCTACAAGAGCATAAAAAAAAACCTTTAAAAAATATATGCTCGCTTTTGTCCTGCTTTTCTAAGAGAATAGGCGGTATAGGTACCTTATTTACGAAGCTAACTAGCGGCAAACCTTCATACGTCTACACGATATTCAAAAAAGAAAGATAAATACACAGAATATTTTAAGGCAGTAAGCGGCAGGTACGAAATTTGAAGCCATCTAGCGGCAATTCTGGAAGGAACTACTTACTTTTGACGAATAATAAGTAGGTACCTAGGTAGTAAATTTAAATGACAAAAGAATATAGACCGTGCATACTTTTTATGATTTTTTATTACTCATTTAATAAAAATGATTAATAAGTAGGTATATATTACTTTTTTTATTTATATTTTCTTTTATTCTTATATCGATTTTTAGCATTTACAACTATTTCTAATTATTGTATGAAAAATCCCTTAGGTTCGTTATGAAACTAGCGGTAGGTAAGTCTAGATTCAAATAGAATAATCGGAAGTCAAATCACGGTATCTCGCCAAAATCATAGAAATAACATGAATATTATAATTTTAAGTATAGAAATAATAATGAGATAAGAAATAAAGGCATAAATATTTATGTAAAACTAAAAAAAAAAACAAATATGTATTATTACAGGGGAGGTTTTCATCATCAGCCTATAAACACAAAGTTTGCTATTTTCCTCAGACTTTAATTATGATTTTCTATTGTATTACGAAATAAAACTTGCCACTTTTAGTAATGCCCGATCCATGTTCCTGCCAACCAGCCTATTGTTGTTTACGTTGTTGAAGCGATGTAAAGTTATTTAGAAGCATTTGGTCATTTTTGTTACTTTTTACTTTTTTTCTTGTGTTGATGTAGATACGATTAGCAAAACAAAACCAAAATACAAAAATAATATCAAAATTTCTCTGTAAGTAAGTGAATACTGATTTCTTAAGAGAAATAAATTATCTTAAACCAGATATTAATTACGCTTTCGATGAATCGTAATTAAGGAGAAAAACAATAATGGGTATAATTAAACAAAAGGAATCAAAAACTTGTATTAAAAATTACCTATTTAGGTAGGTACCTACTTGACTATAAAATTATCATATTTTTGAATGCCTATAATTGGTGCACTTTCCATAGTACTATTTTTTTGTGAAACATCCCTAGCCGTGTTTATTAGGTGTTCTGTTGGCGTTACCTAATAAATAAAACATTTTTTTATAAAATTAGTGGCCCTTTTTACACTAATGAAATCTTACGTTATCCTCTCCAAATGATGAGATACATAGGTACCTACCTAAGCAAGTATTCCCAAGGAGGGTTAACGTCAGACTAAAAACGTAAATAAAGCTAAGTAAATTATATACCTATTATATATACGAAAGATTAGGCAGGAAAATCTTAAAATTAATGCATTTTTTCGAGTCGATCTGCAACTCGTACCAAATGATCTCGGCCCGCGTGGGCCGAGTTATAGACGCACAAAATTTTATTATTTTCGATCACTAACTCGTACCACTTTTTTTTTGTATGGAGTTTTTATCTTAGTTTAAGTGAAGTAACGTCAGCACGAAAAGTGCTTTGTAATGATTCAAAATAAAAACCCAGTTCAAATTTTTTACAGAGCCGTCGCTGCTTATAGATTTTGTTATCAGTTTAAAACTGAGTAGGGTTTTACCAAAGGCAATAGCAGGGTATAGTTTTGACTTATTTTCAAACAAACCCGACAACTGAAAAAGAAGATGAATACTAAAAGTATGATCGATTGTAAACTATATGATGACTTGAAAGCTCAACCAACTAATAAATCATAGCGTTTTGGCGGTGAAATAAAAAGGTAAATGTTTCCAACGGCTTCAAATATTTTAACCAGCGCATCAACAGAAACAAAGTAAAAAAAAATGTCAAAGCATGGTAGCATTTTTTGTTTTAGATACTTTGTCGCTCTAGAAAACTATAGAACCATAAAAATACTTGGATATCTTTTCACGTGCTGAGTTATGCATAGAAACATGCACAAATTTTAGAAATGGGTTAGTTTGCTTAACACTCTGATCTAGACAGTAACGTGCTGTGCAATTAGGTGAACAAAAAATAGACTTTTGATCGATTTTAAACTCTGGTGGCTATATGAAATTGTGACTTTAGCTGTGAAATTTGGATTTGAACTTGCATAATGACTGGATTTTTAAACTTGGACTTTTCATACCTACTACTAATTTACTAAGCTACACTATCCCAGGGTGGCATGGGCTATATTATATTTTCAAAAAAATTTGGGATCTTTACTAAAACTCCAATAACTCGAGGATAAAAGAACATCAAATATCGTTTACAGGGAAGCTCTGACTTAATAAATTTAATGGCTTTTGTTTAGTAGATATGATCTTTTTACAAACATTAGAAATAAAAATATATATTAAAAATTCATTAAAATAATAATATCCAAACTTTTTTATATTTTTTTTAACCCGATGCAAAAAGAAGGGTGTGTGTGTGTATTTGTTAAATTTTTTTGTTAAATCTTGTGCGAAGCCGGGGCGGCCTGCTAGTATATTAAATTTATACGAATGCTATGCTTTTATTATTTGAAAATTCCGTGAACCACTTTTGTCGCTAACAGTACAAAATCTTAATGAGATTAGGACGTGGTACGAGTTAGTGATCGAAAATAATAAAATTTTATGCGTCTATAACTCGGCCCACGCGGGCCGAGTTCATGTGGTACGAGTTGAGGATCGACTCATTTTTTCACTAGTAGGTACTAGACGATCTGAGAGCCTAATAAGGGCCGGCCCTATTTATACGCTTTGTAAGTAGCCCTTATTAGACCATGAGACATGTTCGACAAGATTAAATGTAAAATTAATAAAGATTGATACAATGATTACCTATCTATCTATAAATCAACACTATTCAATGATTTTAACTTTACAACAGCAGATTCTGTAAACATCATGTCCCTGCGACCCCCCCCCCCCTTCCCCCACCCTTCCCCTTCGGACCGCGCCTGTTCACCCTCCCTATTGAATTGCGTAAGTAAGTAGGTATCTATGTGGGCCCAGTTTGTTAGTCTGGTCAAATCGATGCTAATTTATTTTATAACGAATTTGCTATGCTTATTCTCTAAGATTTAAAATATTTTTTTTATTAATATCACTGAGTTCAACGTACCTACTTTTATTCACAAAATGATTTTGGAACTTTGGTCATACTTCTAATGCTGACTGTGTACGACTGTACTGAGCTCAACTCCTTTTCTTGAGACCATAACAAAAATGGCTGAGAAAGACATCTCTTGATAGAATATAACACTACTAAGCTGCCTAAACATGGAAACGAACCCAATAGAACAACGCACTTTCTCTCTGAACCTCAGAGCTAAGAACATTAGGTAACTCTTTGGTTCGCAGTATGACCAAGAGATGGCGGTAATCAACATATTCTGGCTTGAATTAGTTTATTTCAAAAGTTTCAATCACATCACCCATTATGCTGAACAAATATACCTCCTAGTTGGTGATCAGAATAGCACATTAACCAACTTTTTGAGTTTTCGTCATCAAAAACACCCTAGTGTAGGGATGAAACGATACGAGTAAATACAACTACTCGATACTTTTCTTTCGATACCAAGTACTTTTGTACTCTATACTTTAGAACTGAATAACATGTAGTATGGGGAAGTAAGTACTTGTATCGATCGATAGGTACTCAAAAAGTAAATTCAATTATTTAAATTAGTGTGTGTGTATGTATCTATGTATGTAGTAAAAATAATTAGTGTGACTCAACGGTTATATTTTTTCCCGTTCAGTCGCCCCTGTGACACAACTCAACTTTTTATTCCCGTTGAGTTACACCAATTTATAACGTAGGTAACAATGTGACTCAACGGTAAAAAAATCCTCTTGAGTAACACCTGTTACACAAGAGGATTTTTTTACTATTGAGTCACAGTGTGACCGAAGTGTGTGACTCAACGGGAATAACCCATTGTTACGTAGGTATCCTACTGATACCTAGGTATTATAAATTGGAAAATTATTTAAGCTTTGAGGATGCTAGGATGTTTGTGATTCTATCACGCAGTAACGGCTGAACAGATTTGAATAAAACTTCTAATATACAAAGTGAGTATGCTGGAATATTATAGGCAATTTTTTATCAGAGTAGAAGCTAGTCAATAGTATTCGTCTACAGTTAAATGTGTGAAGTGTCAAGCTTTTTGTCAGGACTTTTTATTTCTAACCCTCCCTATGAGCTGCTGGCACGTAAAAAGCACTGCGAGCGTATTCAGACAACTTTCAGCAATGTATCGCCGCAACACTAACGCTTTTCACGTGCTACTTATCTGCATTTGAATCAGCTACTTACTAGTGCCAAAGTAAATACCTACTTAGGGTGGAACTCAGACCAAATAAAAAGGTTTTGAGGTTTTGTGTTCCAAGTAACCTAAAATTATTTTTATTTGGTCTGAGGGGTGGAAGTGATTAAATAAAACAATATTATTTGTAGATTATTATACTTTAATGGCGACAGAATATTACACTGAAATCTTTAAGAATATTATATTACTAAATGTTTCAGTTGGTATGATATTTATGGCGACTTAACTACATGGGATTACACTTATGAACGAATATTGACACGACCATCGAAAACCACAATCAGATTATATTAATTAAACTACATTGATTAACACACCAATAATAATAAATCAAAAGCTGTCAATAACACACGAATCTCTTCGTAGTAAAATATAACAAAAACTATGTAACTCAACGTGACAAAATTGAATTTTGTATAAAATAACAACGTTACTTTAAAACAAAACAGGTTGGGTCAATATTACAATTTGATTTTTTTTTAAGTATACATGACTATTTTTCTAATTTAAACAAATAACTAGGTAGGTATACGATGTCCAATGTTTGGCAGAATTAGAGTTTTTGTATACCTACTCACAAAATTCCTATTCTAAGTAAGTTTGAAACACTGTTCCGTTGACTACTCTTATCAATAAATACGATATCATATATTGTAAATGAGTGCGGTATGATGTCTCAGCACACATCTCCTGCTCCATCACAAAAACTTCGCAAAACACTGAAACAGGCTTATAATGTAATTCCCGTCTGTTAATATTAGCCTCTTTTTGTCATAATAAATGGTTAAATATTTTCTTAATAACATTCCATTGAATACCATTCCATATCCACGCGTCGTATGAGTATATGAATGATGTGAATTACATACAAATCTTATTGAATATTCTTATTTTATTTCAATAATTAATATTGGCAGTGGTTCAGCGGTTGCGCTAGCGACTGATCCGTGCCCGTGCTTGGCGAACAATCCGGTACCTACTCAACTGACAAACCTACAGGAACGAGAATAAGACGTTATGTTTAAAAATAAGGCTACGATGACTGCCTTGCCTATGCAAGAGGAAGGCCAAAGAAGATGGATGGATTGTGTGAAGGAGGACATGCGTGTGAAAGGAATGAGTACAGAGTTGACGAATAATAGGACGAAGAAGGAAGATAGAAATAATAGCAGAAATAATAGAAGATGGAGGAGGGAAACATGTGTGACGACCAAACCTAGGATAAGGGCTGGAAAATTATGATGTTAACTGCCTATTCCAGAGGAAGGTTCTCCGCACATAAGCCACGGATGTCGTCTAGCAAAATTTGAAATCATAACATACGATAACCAAAATTCTGTTCTACCTTACTTCTTTTTAAATTTAAGTACATAGATAAACTACTTGGAGCAACGCTACCTTGTGGCCCGCGGCGGCGGCTCGCCTATTCTAACTCTACTGTTGTTTACCGTTAACCTTAACTATTCCCTCGACACAAAATCAGTTCAACTCGACAAAAAAACAGATGAACTAAATTGTCCGTCTGCGATTGTGTCAAACAGTTTTTGTGTCGATATCAGTAAATCCACCTAACGTTATCAAAGTTCTACCTCTACACATCGAAGTCATAAAAAGGTGGGCATTTATGCAAGCAACTCAAGAACTTCACTAACGGCAAGTGGCTCACACTTGGCTAATAGACGAGTTATATCTAACATTGACAACTTTGAATACTGGTACACAATTGAATTAGAGAACCACTACAGTGAATTATGATAATATTAATTTACTGGCTTAACATACACCTACCTAATGAGAAAATGTTTAAAAATGTGTAGCTGAGAAAACTGGAATGTAATAAAGTTGTAAAATAAGCATGTAACATTTAGCCTGTTTCAGTGATGAACTACATATTATTATTCAGATAAGTGAAGTGGTAACGCGCCGCGACCGCGCCGGCGCGATACGGGCGCGATGCGGGCGCGATGCGGCGGCGGAATGCATTACAATATATATTTCGTCTAACAAAAGCTGAAATCGGCGCGAGTGCGCTTCACACGTAACGATTAATATTAATCAAAACAGACATTACAATTTTGAGTAACTTCGTTCCTAAATCTTAACAATAATACAATATCAAAATTTTACGGACTATGAAAATACAGTCTTCCTGGCTTTTGACTATCAAAAATTTGTAAAATGTAAATTTTCTTTTAAAAACCAATAAGTACAAGATCTTAAGACAGTCTAAAAATTTCAAGACTAATTCACGAAGATAATGAACTGGATGTTTTTAGAATTCATCCCTTCGTTTAAATTGTCAAATTGAATTCAGCCAATATTTGGTATGACTTTATCTACTTCCTATCTTTGTCGCATATTAACAAGACATAATTTTCAACAAAGGCGTTAATCAAATACAAATAAGTTTACTTAAAAAATACTTTACTCATTTTAATATTTCATTGCATAGATCTTCATGCTGAACAGATTTAAGGAAAGTTCTAAACAAAATGAAGTGGAATGTCTTCTAAGAAAACAATCTGAAATTTATTAAATTTTTTGAATTTCCTGTTTTTATCATAAATTGATTGCTGGGTCGTTTTCTTAGTACTGAGAATTTGAACTGCGGCCGCTCTTTTGATATGTTACATGAAATCAAATATACAACAATTACTAGTCTTTGCTCTCTTCATCGAGTACTCTGGAGATATGATTTTAGCACAGCTAAAATGTCCAAAAATCATAAATTATTTGACCTTACTGTACTAAGCTTGTCCGAATATCCAGAGGCTTTATAATTGTTTTTTCACCCTTGAACCGTTTTGATTAACAAGAAAATAAAGAAAGAAAACATAATTGAACAGAATTCCACTGAACAAAAGCGACAATTTTTGCGATAGGTTGCGTCTGAGATTTTGCGTATCTTTTTCTCTGAACTCTCTCATAGACAAAGGAATATAAAAATATAAAATAACAAATATTGAGCGTTATGTCTTCACAACAGAACGAAAATGTTACAAACTTTGCTTACCTTCTATAATTATCATGAAGAACACACCTTAACTATCAGAATAATATGAGATTACGTAAATCTACTTCATTTTATAATGACTTGAATGACATTTAGGAATCCATCTACTTTCAATAGAATAAAAAGTTACTTATCGGTAAAATGGTAGCTAGGTCAACCCGATTAATTAATAATTTATTAAAAAAAACTAATTATTGGAATGCACCTTTGAAAATGTGAGTCTAATTGAAATAATATTTAGAAATGTCGAAATCTTATAACAAAATACATTTTTTCTTAGAATAAAAGAAGTTGTCCTTTTAGTGAAAGCAACGGGAAAGACAAATGGATTTGACGCTATAATACATGTTGTATCGAGTCTGACTCTAGGTGCGTGAACGATCAGAATGATGTGACGTCATCAGAGTGAAACAGTCACTTTACTTTTCCTTCTCCTCTTGCTTCTCCTCCGGCTCTAGTTCCTTCTCTTTCTCGTCACCCTGTAATTATATAACACAAATATGAATAAATGCGAATGCGTGCCTAAACGCATGCATTTGCGTGTGAGTGTAGTGTGTATGTATCTCTGCGTTCGCTTTCGTAAGAGCTGAACGGATTTGGCTAGACTTGGAATTCCCACATAATTATGGTAGTTTTTTACAGGTACCACGCGAACAGAGCCGCGGGAAGTCATTTGTGTTCCCGCCCACATTACCCTGTTTGATAACCCTTGCCGTCCAAAAGAAATACGGCAGAAACTATGGACCTAATAGCTGATAATTAATATTAAGTGTCTACCTTTCCCTTCTCTGGTTCGTCTGGCAGGGGCTGTTTCTCAGCGGGCGCATCTGCCTCCTTGGCATCTTTGGTCTCTTTCACCTAAAACAATTCATGTAAGACTACACATTCTAATTGATTTGAATGGCAAGAGTTTAAAACTTTGTGAATTGCGACATTATTGATTCACAAATCAGGTGTTCTTTTTGCATTCGTTTCACGGCAATGACTGACACTGTTCTCTGGAAGGAAAACATAGTGAGGAAACCTACTCCAATTAAAATGTTCCGAGCACTACAGCGTCTCGTTAGTGTAGGCAGAAGTTGCCTCCTGATGCTGTATAAATGATCTAATATAGATGGTAAAGGCGTTAGTTATGCTCTCTGTGGATTTGAATTACCTCCTTATTCTTGGCCTGGGGAGCCTCGACGGGGGCACAGATCTCGTCCCAGTCGGCGAAGGCGCGCTCCTTGACGCGAGTTACGAGCCCCACCAAGTTAGGGTAGCACTCGTTCATAGCGTCGCGCAGCGGGAAAGACACTTCCTTGTCTATGAAGTGCAGCTGAGCGAGGTTCGCGAACGCTACTACGTCCAACTGTCCACAATAATTGTTATATAACTAGTTATTTCATAAAACCATAAACAGAAAAAAAGGAATATACAATAAAAGAAAATCTGTTTTATATTTGAACATGGATCCGTGTACACCATTATATCAAACTAGCATCAAAGATTTGCTGGTAGGTCTGAATCTCACATTGCAGCGTAATTGAAAACCATGGGTAAACTCCTTCAATCATCAACTTTCAATATAAATCGTTCAAGTAGTCGCAAGTCGTCAGAAATCAATAAAAGCTAGTATATTATTATGTAGTAGTAAGTAGCCGTCGGCCTTCAAAGTTAACGATAACAATGGAGTTCCGAGAAATTTTCATGAAATAATATTCAATTCATTTAAATTTACAAGGGCATTTGCTGGCAAGTGATTAGTCCAAGTTATCAGGAGGAGATTCAGCAGAAGATTCGGTTATTTATAGGGGATTTGTTTTTTTGGTAGGATTTCTAAAAATAAACAACTGAAAATGGAGTGTATTTGTACGCTGGTTATAAAGCGCGATACACGGATATCGGACAAGGCACCGCTTCTTTAATTTTTCGATCCAAATGTAAAAAAGAAGGGGCTTGAGATTCACAGGGACACACAAAATCTACACTTATGTATCTTTGTTATACGAACCTACGCCAATCACCTGTGGGGTTTAGTAACTTACGAGAGTGGGCTCGTTGCCAAATAAGAATGGTTTGTCGGCAAGTAGCGCGGAGAGCACGCTTAGATCGTTCTTGCCGAGCTCGATGATCTCCTCCTGAGTATGCACGCCGATGCCATGCGCTTTAGCCTTCTTCAAACCCTAGAAAACAAATGCTTTCTTGAAGTAAAAAACCATTTCTTTGTTTAGTTTAGTGTAAAAAAAAAATCATAATATTTAAACAAAAGACTGCTGAAGCAGAATAAAATTTAAGTCCGTAAGGTGGGGTGGACAACTAATAACTATAGATGCTGAATAACCACCGATTTTGATGTCAACCAGTTCAGAGTTATATTTTTTTTTGCGTGTATTTTCAATTATTTTTCAAAAATAAAGCTTTAAAATTCTATTGAAAGTTCGCTGGAACTAGATGATTTAACAGATTAACTCTGTTTAACTTAAGAGATTAACTGTGGCTCGATGGCCCGGGGTCCCGCACCTCCGAGGCTGCAGTCAGAAATCAACGTCTGCAAACTGGGTCATGACGTGTATCCTAAAATTCAAAACGAATGATCGAAACAAAAAACGGAATTCACATGTGCATGCACATTCCATCATGGCGCTTACAAATTGGCAGACCACAAAAAACCTGATAGTAATCCTATTTATTCCTAGATAAGCAAATAGAATGTCACTGTCACATGTCTTTGGCTCTTAGGCTCACATCAGAAGTAACTCCTAAGTCCTATCTGCAAGCATATGTAAAAATCTTAAAGACCCGCCCTTAATTGTGTCCCCCTACTCCCAATGCAGCAGCAGAGGTAAACGACTCATAAACAGGTCATGACCCAAACCTATAAAACTCTACTGGCGAACGACAAAAAATATTTGCCCATTCTGACCAGTTTTTCAAGATCGTTCCCAAAGTAAGTCACGTTTCCCTCTCAAATACAATTTGATTAAGAGTTTTGATAGACAGTAATATTTTTTTTTAACCTATTTCGGCCCACTACTGGGCAAAGGTCTCCTCCATGGATTTCCAGACATCTCTGTCCTGAGCCAACTCCAACACCACCATCCCTCGAAGGCATCGAGCTCTTTCCGCCAACGCTTTCTCAGCCGACCCTGATGCCGCCGCCCTTAGGTGTCCAGGCTGTGGTGATGGTCGCCCACCTGTCCGCAGCCATTCGGCGACATGTCCCGCCCAATCCCACAGTAATATTATTCACCATTATTCAAAACGCAATATAAGAGAGCCTCGAGCAAGAGAAATCCTGAAACTGGAGCAAGACTAAAACGATACCGAAGTAGGTCATAATCCAAACTCCCCCTCAAACACAGGTCATAGAGGTAAATTAAGGATTCATCAATATCTTCGTAGCGCGCAGGTCAGGTCCAGGGATTCCACCTCCCTTAAAGCTGCAGCTAGAGGTAAACGACACGGAAATAGGTCATAGCCCCTCTAGTTGTATTACCGATTCAAGTAAGTTTTCATCGATACGCAGTGCGCAGGCCTGGTCAAGGAATCCCTCCTCCCTTCCTGAGGCTGCATCTAGGGGTAAACGACACCATAATAGGTCACCGAACTAGCACACCTCACATGACAACAACTCTTACAGCAGCGTTGGAAAAACAAATACATATATGTGGGACTCCTTATGTCGCGGGTTAACCTGGAAGTATATTGAGGAGGCCTATATCTAGAAATGGAATTGTATAGGCTGATGATGATGATGATCCTAGGAAAAGCTTCAGCTAGAGATAAACAACACTTAATTAGGTCATCCATGGACCTAGTTGGAATCTCAAATGTGAGCTACTTAAGTATTGTATCTTAGTTTACACGCCTTAATAAGGCAAGAAACATGAATACAAGTAGGGTAATCGGCACATGAGTGTCTTGCTTTCATTCAGAAGATATCCTCTTTTTTGCTGAAATAAATGAAATTATTTGAATCAATGATTAATGAGTAAAGCCTTGATTGTTTTCGACTTACCTTGCGGCCAGAAGTGATTTTGTAGCAGAAGTTGAGAATCGAGTTCGGCAGGCGGGTGTTGAGTGCGTTCTGCAGGTTAACCTGGTAACCCTTGATGACACTATCGGGGTACTTGGCACGCCACCACAGCACCACCCAGGACAGGTGGTTCTCAATCATGGAGCTCATCGCATGAGCCACGACCCGCTGCTCCGCGGTCAGAGCTAGATGTGGAACAAAATTTGGGTTGAGCTGTTTTATATGAGACCTAGATTTGTGCAACTGCACATGCGCGACGACCTAGCTAAGTTTCTAGAGCAGCCTGGAAGGAGCTCGCCGACCTAAAATCGCAGAATAAGTACCCATATTTGCTACTTAAATATATGGCTACAGCTTGGTATTTTAATTTTTCCGAAATCCTAAGTGGAACTTATAAAATAAGTATAGTTATTTAGAGATGAAAATATCATAAGTGCCCCATTAGGAAATTTTCTGTCTAAGAACCCGCATTCCGTACTACTTTCGCGCCAATGGTTCTGAACCCCTGACGTAGGTACGAATTCACGACCAAGGCATAAGAAGGGTACACCAGTACAGGAACAAATAAACCTGCCCCGATGTAGAATTCTCTTGAATCAGGTCAGTCTCTGGATAACAAAGAGCAGGCTCAGTGACCTAACCTAAATCCTCGTAAATCGATACCCGTGGCCTGGAAATAGACCAATCGGGAGCTCAGGTAATTTTTTGGAGCAGCACAAAATATCTTATTTCACTCATTAACTAGACTGTCCTATAAAAGAGATGATGGTGATATTTTAATTTTCTTGATAAAATAATTTACGCTGCCCCAGAACGGTTTCTTCCTATCTCCGGACACTATTTAATATCACTACTTTTTATCCGAGAACAACGTGAGCGAAGCCGCGAGTGGAAACTAGTTAATATTTACTATTTATTTCATTCAAATAGAACGAGTACATTAAACATTTATAAATTACTAGCTGTCGCCCGCGGCTTCGCTCGCGTGGTACCCTGATAAAAAATAGCCTATATGTTAATCCAGTACATGTACTATGTATATTCCAAGTTTCAATCAAATCCGTTCAGCCCAAGTTAACACAAGTTCTTATTTAAAACTTTCAAGATAGGCAGGTACTGTATTGTTTATGTTGTGTCACGTGTACTAAGAATAATTAATATTTTTGTAGGAAATAGCATTGTTGTAGTAATGTAAAGTCTCAAGTTTGTGCAAGATAATGAGTTCGAGCGTCTTTCAGGCGCGTTTTGACTTGCTCTCTATTTGACGCTTACGCGATTTAACACGAACAAATTCATGACCAAGTCCAAACATGTTCCTGATATTTTACTATTTAACGAGCTTGCACTTAGGTTGAAAGTTCATTTGCTTTTTGAATTCGTTGGAGCTTGAACGATAATTAAACTTGATATTTACTGAATTGTATGTCTTTTTATCTTGTTAAATTTTAATGAGAAAATGAAGACAACTTTACTCACTTAACCAAGTGCAAAGTTTTCCAATTGGTACCTTAGTATCTAGGTATTTTGTATCAATAGGAAAAAACTAAAGATAGTTCCCCTTATTCATAATAGTCTGCTAACTTAAAGCATTGATAATTCTGACTCTGTCTTCTTCTATTGACCTAAGTCAGAATGAAAAATAACACTCTGTAGCAGCTGTTTTAAGTTAGCGGACCATTATGAATAAGGGGGTTGATCTTAAAAGTAGGTAATTTGGTCATGGGGGTCTGAGGTAACAGTTCATTTTGGAAAAGTGGTCACTTGTCCAAAATAGTTTGTGGATCCCTGCTTCAGATTCTTAAGGAACCTAATTAAACCTAAAAGTTTTTTTTTATAAACAAGTATTTATTTAAAAGATCAAAAAACCCCGACTGCGTAGAATTTTGGCAACATAGTAGGTCTGACATATTTGATTTTGTGATACATGATGGTGATGAATTAGTACGATTTTATGTCTACGTTTTTAGTTATGTACCATCTTAAGTTAATTGGAAATGGCTCCTTAAAGTTGCCATGTTGGATTTTTTACACTTTAGTGTCAAAAAAGTGGCATAGGCTGTACCTGACACTGTCGTTATCTAGACGAAACCATCAACACCTAATTTGTCAATATTCGTCCAGCCGTTTCGGCTACAGAGGCAGCCAAAATAATAAAGGCTTCTTACAGCCGTCATGAAGGATTTTTGACACTTCCTATAGCCTATGACACTCTCGTAGTCCAGACGAATCTAACGACACCTCATTTGTCAAAATCTGTCGAGCCGTTTGGACCCCAGAACAGCAAATCAACTTTGTTTTGGACTACAGCTTCAGCCAAAGGAATGCTCATACATACATACCCTCATAACCACATACATACACCCCAAACACATTATCCTCCTTCTTCGCAGTCGGGTAAAAACTTTGTCTTCTCTAGGAATCGATTTCCTTTCTTAGGGCAGGCCTATAGAATAGAATAAGATGAATATGCCCTCTATGTTTCATGCTTCTACTAGGCTTTGCGTTGATTGTCAGTCAGTCAGTCTGTAACGTCAGTGTTTTACATATTTATAGGTATTTCACATCATCAATGACTACTGAATGCAATACTGAAGGTTTTAATCTGGATTGCGGTGCTTACTTATTCGAGGTGATGAAAATTATATTTATCTACGGCGATTATATAAGTATTATTTATTTAGCCGTGTAAATAAATACATACGGGTACATAAATATTTTAACAATAATAATAACAATTTTGACACCCCATTTTGCCCTTTTTGAGTATTATAATGAAAAACTCTGAAACACTTATCCATACTTTGTATTTAAAGTACCCTAACCAAGATTCGAGCCAATCGCACCACCCGTTAAAAAGTTCGCCGTATAATGTCAAATAAGAAGCTTTCTATACAAATAATTGTCAAACTTAATGATTTCAATTATATACCAACTTTGCAACAGAGTAACATGATCATTCATATTATCACGCCCGTATCCCTAATTGGACGGGCAGAGTCACAAGCAAACATAACAAAACTTGCAGCCACTTCTGATTTAGTCCTACGATGAATATGGTGTACCATGATGACCGGTATTATCCCATCACACATACGAGTATAGGTGGTCCATCATGCTGGACCCTTTAGTTGACTTTTACGACATGCTCGGGGAGAGAAGTAGCTGGACGCATTCTGTGTCTTCTCTTCACACCCAGTCCAGCAGAGAAGTAATCACAATCCTAATTCCTACTTCCTACTAATATTATAAATACGAAAGTTTGTGAGGATGTATGTTTGTGCCTCAATCACACCGTGACGGCTGAACGACGGTAGGTACAACGCGACAGCTAGTACTATATAAAATACTGTCGTGACTGACTGACCTATGATAGGCAACGCAGATCCTAAACCGCTGGTCTTTGAAGCTTGATTTAGATTCTTTAAATACAAAATGATGACGAATTTAGAGGTAAAGAAGTGCAACGGGGTGTCAAGGCTGTTCAAACACGAAGAATCTACTCTACTCGAGTGAAATCGCGGGCGTTCTATTAGTAATACTATATAATAGGTATTTATTCAATTTAACATAAAGCGGATTTGATTAGCTATATATTTTATGCAAAATACACCCATTATACATATATCAAATTAAACATAGGATTTTCAATTTCGTTCGATAAGTAGGTACCTTTCAGCGGCCTCATGTCTAAGATACTTGGTTGAGTTCGCGACTTATCTAATCAAGGGACTGCTGATTTTCTATCGAAAAACAAATTCAACATCCTGTGGAATCTAATAACACCCAACAGTGACATACGAGCAGGTACATACATAATCCTGAACTTAATCTAGGATTTCCTGTCGTGGGTGTCAGAAACTACGAGTACAGTCGGCCAAATATGAGGTCTACCACCACATTTTTGCTCTAAGTTCATTTGCAGGTCATAAAACAACAAGGTTGATTTTCCCATGCAATAATATTCCGATAGTTACTAATTTGTCTCAGCGCGATTTTGGTTTCACAGGAACTTTTGTCAAAACTGGTAAACCACTTTCTTGGCCCACAGTACCATGTACCACAACACCCAGATCCAGAAGAAATATTTGTAGAACGTGCAAACGTATCTCCCGCCGCGGGAATGGAACCCGCTCTAGCGTCTCAACCGGGCGAAAGAAGGCTCTTTGAGGCGTATTTAAACCGTTTCACCACGTTTATTTGAGAGAACCAATGACACGAGTAGCAGCACCGAGGTATGCTAGTACACCGAAGTCGACTTACATGCATCGAGATCCTTGTTGAACTTCTCAGAGAGCTCCTTGATGACAAAGGCGCTGTCGGCAATCTCCTCTCCATTTAATTCCACAAACGGTAGTTGCCCCTTCTTTGAACGGAACTTGGCCTTATGGTCCACATTCTGAAACAACGAAAATATCGCATTATAATACTTTGGTATTACTAATCACAGTAAACACATGACAAAAATTATAATTGCGAAGGTTTGTGTGTTAATGTACGGGTGTGTTTGGCTGCGCTCATCTTCGTAATTGGAAACCATTATGGTACTCTTTATGCAGAGACGTGTACACACACACATGTTTTATAACTCGACATCGGATTTCATTAATTTTATATGCAAATATGCAAATGCATAAAGATCTCTAATTACGGCGTTAATACATATTTCAGCCTTATTTCCCAATGACTCATATTTCGTTTCGTAGAAATACTGGAAACAATGATCGAACTGACTAACGCACTTCCTAATTCAATGTAAGAAAAGATTCGTAGAAAGTTAGACACTATTTTGCTTAAAACCCCAAGTTTTGAAGACATGAAGAACATTAATGCCTACATCAACGGCACATGTCTAAACAGATTTCTCCAGAAATGGCGCCAAATTTTAAATTTTATCCAATTACGTTGATGTAGAGAGGTCGTTTACGGCGTATAAATTAATACTGTGTGACAAACGTCACAAATTCGCCCTCGAAAATTTTGAAAAATACTTAATTGGATATTATCACAAAAACTATGCATAACTTTAAGAATACTTCGCTGTTTTTGTACCGTCTTTAATTAAAATGTACAAACGTTATTTTTTTATATTGCAATGTGCATATTTCGGCATTTGTGAAGAGTTTCTAGTGCTCGGCCTTTTTTAGTACATAATTATTTGCATAATGTAATAATCCGGTGGCTATTTATAATATTCACAGATCTTTAAATTTAGCTCTGCTAACAACATGATCAGTGCAATCCTATTGCTAGAGTCGTGCTTATTGCCTAGGCCAGGAGATCTTAAAAGGTAATCAGGTCGATTCTGTTGTGTATTTTAATAAAAATAACTTTTATTTTATTTTAATGTATAAAAAAGGGACGCCAATATTTTTAGGACTGTCTAATTAAATTAGGTTATTAAAATGTTTAACAGAATCGATACCATTGTTGGATAACTAGCGAGCTTATGCCAATTTCCATACTATTTATATTTAAACAAAAACATAAATCTGGCACATTCTAGAAACAAAAGTACAAAAGTATGTGTATAAATAGTAATTAGATACTTTGTACATTGTATTAGAAGATTAGAGGGCCGTATTCTAGATTGAGCCTTGTGTCTCGATTGCAAGCCTCTGTTTAGTGGAAAACATTTTTGGATGCTTGCCTCCCTGCAAGCGGCTTCGATCGCGCGGTTACCGGATAAAAGTAGTCTTTTCAAGAAATAAATTAGAATCACATCCTCATTTATAATATTAAATATTAGTAAGATTATGGGCAATCGCTTTGCGGCTTATTATAAAATTGAGATATTCGCATTGTGTTTGACTAAATTGATCTCGCAACTTCAAGAGCTGCGCATAGAAAATACCCGCATATACATAGCAAATGTATGTTAAATAATACTGCCGTCCGATTTCTAAAAAACCCAAAATTTAGGCTACGAGCAAAAACGTAAGAAATTTTGTTTTCTAGACTTTTTGAAGACTTACAGTTTTTATTGAAATACCAAAATGTTTTGTATTTTATAAGCTTGAAGTGTATATTATTGCATTAGAATACAAGTTTATCTTGTGATTTTTATTTAACTTTTTGTGTTTCAGTAATGTATAATGAGTTAAACGTATTTTAGAATTGAAAAGTCTAAAACGGATGTAGATAGAGGTGTACTTGTGGCTCCAAATCTCAGTACTTCAAATGATAGAAAAATATGACGCATACTGGTCGATAGAGAAAAAAAGCGCTTTCGCCCAGTACATAAAAGTCAAATTTGAACAAATGTCACATAACGGCATTTTAGTAATCGGATGACAGAATATATATCTCTCAAAGCAATTTTTATTAGGTAACCGGGGGGCGATTAATATGACCACAAACAATGGTATTTTCTAATGGTTTTATAATTTTATAACTGCTGTTGTTCTTGTTTCATGCCTGGTTGACGGGTCGCCGCCCATTACTATAGCAATGTTGGTATGGCGCCTTGAGACAGATAACATCGCTGTGGTAATTAACAATCCCTCATCCGTTAGTAGAATATTAGAATAGGGACACCACACACGCTAACAAAATCTTGTAAGTAGCATTGTTTGATTGACAATGCTGCCCTTCGATAAACAAGGGTGGTAGGTTCGAATTTATAATATCGATTGGCGATATTATAAAAATAGATAAAATAGATGCCATTTTATGATAAGAGCTTAAAGCGCAGCGAATTAATACTTTGAGTAGGCATTAGTAAAAACAAGTCTTTATAAAATAATGCGTGCGCGCTAATTTAAAACGTTTTGACAAAGCCAAAACACGTTAGTTTTTCAGGACAAGAATATACCAGTGGTGATATCACATTGTAGTTTAACTGCAATACCAGTTTGGAACCACCCTAGCACATTTTCTAATTACGTACGAGTCATCATCTTCCTGCCCTTATTCCACTCTATGTAGTCGGCACAGCATGAGCAAGAGTTTTGGCTAAGGTGTTTTATGACCGGCCGCCTGCCTAAACGTCAACCCTCCATGAGAATACTTGCTTATTGTATCTCATCATGTTGGAGAGGATATCCCTTAGTCGACTTTTACGACATGCTCGGGGAGAGAAGCTGCTGGACGCATTCTATGTTCTTTCTTTACTCCCAGTCCAGCGAAGAAGTATACGAAGAAGTATAGTAAGTACGAGTACCTACCAATAATACAAATAGGTTTGTGTTTTTGTTATTTTATATTCTTTTTATATTGAAATTTCTTACTGACACGAACAGTCACGTGGTACCAACAGGTTGTTTTCAATATCTTTATAGGAGCAGTTAAGAATAAATAATTGGGTGCTGCGTAGCTTGGTGGGGTGAGGTGCGGGGCACGCTAGGCGTCCCGGCGCTCGGCTCGGAATATAAGCTCGCGTTACCATAGCGACGGGGTCCAGACTCGGGAGCGGGGAGAGCAGCTGTATTGATTTCGACTGGCGAGGTTCAGCGGCCGGCCGTCCCTCCCGCCCCGCGCCCTTTCCCCGGCCATGCTAGCGGCTCGTGGCTTCGACATCGACAACGCTAATGTCTGTACTTTAACAATTAACATATGCCTGTTATATTACTTTATATTTAGTAATTATAGGGCATTGTTTGGAATAAAATATTCAACATTTAATTGTAATGTTAAAACATTTTATAAATGATATTTGTAAATACTTGTATTGTAAGTTTGTTTTTGTAAGTAAATCTTCTTAATGATGATTTACCGTTGTAACGGTCTTTAGATAGCCCGACTGTGTCTTTTGTAATTGAAAATATATTTGTAAATACCTATATAGGTTATAAAGTTGATTTATCTTAAACAAGTACATAACTCTTTAAATTATAGTTCGATGTGAAAAAAGAAATGAGTTATTTATAGGTTTTAAGGGTTACCTATGATAAATATTTCAAATTAAAATACTTTCAGAGGTGCCATAAGTTGTTTCGAAAGAGCCTTGAGGTGATTTAGCTTTGACTGCCAGTTGCCCGCCAGTAAAAACCAGACGCACGCACCCCTGGCAGTGGGAATATCATCAACAAAAAAAATAAATGTAAATTTTAATTACCTTGAAAATCATATAATTCGTTAAATCCTTTCACCACACTTACGAGTACAAGAATTTAAAGTAATGTTTGGTTCATGACAATGGTCCTGGTTTTACGATAGGGGTGCAATCGTGTCGGGGAAGGCCGGTTTTCGGTATTACCGAAATACCGGACCAAATCTCCGATATTGACTGATACCGGCTTTTCGGTATTCGAAAGAAAAGTATAAGGTACTTAGACGAATTAAGATGGAGTATAGGCTTGCCCAGCGCCTATTCTATCCTCTTAGCTTAGTCGTCCTTATCCACAGGAAATGGTCAATACGTTCGGAGCTGACTAAGCCGTGGGTTTCCTCACGGTGTTTTCCTTAACCGTTTCAGAGTACTGGGTATAGCGCACATAATTTTTTCATACAGTAAAATCCATTGGCACACGACCCGATTTTAACCCACGATCAGAAGGCCGGGTCACTACCAACTAGACAACCAGTGCTCTCGCTTATACTTATACATTATATAAAATAAGTATAAAATTTCAGTGTTCATGTCCTATGAGGTTTATTGATAAATGACGTTGGTATTCTTATTTATAGAATTTTCATAGGACATAACAAAATAAATAAAAACGTTTAAAAGTTTTTCATAATTATTTCAATAATGAAAAAATTTAATTAATTGAAAAAATGTTAACCGCATAAGTAAAAGACGATGGTCAGAGGTAAATCGGTTTTGTCTTCGTGGTGGTGGTGCAATTCTATGTTATAGTAATATTGAGTGATATTGTAGTTGAATTCATCCGTCAGAATGATGAATCTTCTTTGGTCTAGGAGTGTGTGGACATAGTGACGTTAGGCTCAGGATTGCTTGAACGAGGTTTATTAGAGTGATACAGCACGAATCTATAGTGGTAATCGAGTGACAGCCATTATGCAAGTCAGCAGACGGAGGTTTTAATCTTAGACTTAGGGAAAGGTGAAGGTCAACTGGTCTAATGACTTGAAATCTGAAATAATTATAATTCTGACTATACTTACATACTCCTATTGCAAGGATAGAAAACGAAACGTTTTAATTTCCTCAAAGAATGGGCAAAGCCGAACAGGCGATAAATTCAACCTAAAAAGATGTTTCAGATGATCATGACCATGATCAATCATGGTTTTATTGAAACCCCTGAAACACGTGTTCTATTAATTTTCAGACAAAGTTTCAAGTTAATCGCACCGCTCGTTTAAAAGTTCCCATTACTTCCCATACAAACTTTAGAGCTCCCTTATAGCCCCCCTAGGATAAATAAAAAAAATATTTATTTAAAGTTTATTTGCACAGAGTTTTAAGCGAATCGAACTACGGAACAGCATTTCCTATAGAAACTTTACCACTCTGTTGGGGGTGGGGCGTTACCTTAGGTACCTAAAGGGGTCACCTTAAGGGTTGGTTTTAGAAAAGATTAGTCTATATGTTATTCTAGAACCTAAACTGTTTCCATTTTTCCATTTTTTTCCAGTAGTAATTAGTAGTAAGTTTCTTAGTATTTCAAGCGAAGATTTTAATTTCATAAAAGCCATAAACCGTGGCCCCCGTAATGAACGAATGACCAAAATAGGTGCGCGCAGACATGGGTAATTATTCAGAAGTAATAGATAATGATTTTAGTGTTGGGGTGGGTATTGGGAGTCCCGAGGGTGTCGGGTGTCGGCACACCCTGGATAGCGACACAGCGACGACGGGCGCGGGGCAGTGCGGGGCAGCGTGGCGCGGCGGGTTGGTCGATGCCGGGCGGGGTCGCGCAGGCGCCCGCGCCTCCTCGAAGGTCGAAGCCCTCGCGGTTGCCGACCCCCGTATCTAGGCGCAACCAATAATGTGATCTGCGTCCCTTTGATTTTGATATAAGTACGAAATCACTTTTACGAGCAACTATCTCGACGACTTCATAAGTCCATACCATTGACTATATTCCTTTATGGAATTGTTTTGAAACATATTTTTTTTTATTTGATATCCTAATTTTGAAACTAACCATTTCGACGTCAATATTTGCCCCCAATCTTCCCTCTTCACAGAGTCCCGAAATTATTGAATTATGATGACTATCTCTGGCAAAATGACTGGGATGATATTTTATTTTCAATTGGTGAACACAATATTCACATATTCTATACACTATATATTCCAGACAATCTGGAACTACAGAGAATCAAAATATTCATGTCTAAAGTTTAGTTTGTTGGACTCTAAAAAAGATAAGTGATAATAATGAGCACAGTATACGTTCCTGTCTCGAATACTACCTATTTTCGTAACTTATATCATTAGTTACAAAAATCAATACATACATACATTATATCATCCTGGTTCCCATAGAGGATACAGAGACCACGGATTAATACCATATTTTTATAGAACCATCGATTGCGTGGATGAATATCGGCCCTACTAAGTAGAGAACAAGTGACTATCGCTCACACGTTTTGTTTGGCCTGGAGTACTGCGTTAGTGGAAGCCATAACGGCCTGTAAACAACTCTGCAACATACAATGTGTTGTGCTGCCGTTACATAAACGCAGCATTCTAGGAAGTTTGACCATTGCATTATTATGATACTTCAGGAAGTTGGAGGCGAGTGGAATAGACGGTACGCTTCCTACGGACTGCCCACGCCGGCCGGTGACACAGCATTATATGCATGCATATACAAAAACAAACCGGACAAAGATGTACAGAAAAACATTGAACAATACACATAAGCTTACCATGTAACTAAACTAAATTAGTATGTAATAGGGTAAGCTTTCTTTTAAATATTTTCTAGATCATTTGTACAGAATCTTTAAATTATGATATTATTCAGGATACAAGGCATTAAGATAATTTTATTTTGTTTGTGTTATATTATATAGATAAGTGATCAATTATTTAATTATAGCTTGCGCTTGTGCATAAACGACCATGTTTTCTATAATTAACCACTGTTCGTCCGCTACCCGATACCATGTCCGAGCTACTCGTATAAAGCTGTCATGGATAGGTTACGAGGTTCCATTACACAGGCGTTATCTGCACAGTGATATAACCATTGTTTATTTACGAACTATAAAGTTGAACTGAGGAATGTGTATGTGGTGACCGCGTCAGGGACAGACACGATAAAGGGCTAACAACCTTACTACAGTAGAACCAATTCTATACACTCTTTGTTCATTACACCAAGAACGCTTTTATTATTATAGGAGTATCTCAGGTCTGCTATTTCTGCTAGGTATACTTACATACCTACACACATATCACGCCTGTTTCCCATAGGGGTAGACAGAGACTACAAATCTCCATTTGCTACGGTCCTGACTTACTAATTTCGCTTCATTCCTTCATAACTTTTCCACGGCATTTTCGTCCGTTTAAGGTACTCTTGACATTTTAATACCTAAGAGAAATAACAAGCTACAAGTTGATTTAAAAAATATTACAAAAAAATACGAGTATATCTTTGTATAACTATCTATGAATACATACATACCTTGTGTACTAGATGTTATTCATCTACTACACAAACAGTCTCATTACTCTCAAATTGTGCGTGTTGTAAGAAGTAAGCTCAATCAGTGTATTTAGCACATGCGCACATTTTGCTAATTAGTTAGCATTCCATTAGGTTGAAACCACATCGGAATAAAATAGTAGGTACAATCAGTACCTACGAATAAAACTTTTGTATCGTTCACCTTTATAGGTCGTACTAAAGAAATAAGTCGTACTAAAAAAGAAGTTTATAATCGGTTTGAAAGAGGGTTTAAAAAATGCTATACCAATACATCGAATGGGGTGTCGTATGAAAGGGCGCTCTTATAATATTACAAAACGATTTTTTGTTAATCCATGATGAAGATGATCTTACTTCATGAACATTATGAAGTAAGATTTGGTAACAATAGTAACGTGGTTCCTATTTGTTCAATCATTGACTTCGCTATAATCTCACTATCGGTGCTATTACATGTATCGAAAAGTTTATTTGCTTCGTCTTCATAAAAAAATAGAGCTGTTCATAGGAACCCGCAACAAATAGACCGATTAAGCTATCTACTTATCAAGAATGATACTATATTCTAATGACATCGAGTTCATCTGATGGATTCAGAGCTGCGAATCGGGGCGAACCACGAACAGCTTCACATTCCCCACGTTCCATAAAATTAATTTAACATAAAAGCAGTCCCATTAAGTACTTCTTTCTTAGTCACGATAGTATAAAGTCTAGGTTATTTGAAAACCAGAATTATGAAACTGGTTGAACGGTTGGACGAGAGGCTTGCCACTGTTGGGTAAACTCGACAATATTGCACACGCTGGTGCATATCCGCCATCTCTCATTCATCAAAATACTAACTCAAGCGGCATCTCTCATGAGGATTGAACCTAAATAAAAAGTACTCTTGCAAATCTTCTGCGTCAATAAATATAACGTCAATGTAATAGTGAAAAACTATAATTTTATTGTATAATCATTAATGAGGAATTTTCACTTGCAAAGGGCGTTTACAAAAGATACTATACATATCAAACAAAACGTTTGTGAAATAATCGTACCTACCACCATTTTATACTTGTTGAAAGTCACAAAGTAGAAATCGTCTTCGTAGCTGTCATCTTATTAATCATTACCTTACTGCTAAACTTAGACCCACAGATGACCCATATTCAGTCCAAATGCAACTCCAATAGAGCCAACTAACGGTTTACAAACGTAAACAAGTTCTGAGCAACAAAGTCAAGATACTTTATAGTTAAATATATTTATGTCTTAATATTCGGAAACATTTTAACGGTTTGTAGTTATTTTAATATTTTAGTCATTATTTTTATGATTGTTTGTTTTCTTAATATAAAATAAATAAAATTGGCGTCTATTAGTAGTAGTGCCAAGTTGCCCGGAACTTGAGAAAGTGCAGTCGGCATACCGTGGCCGCATGATTTCATAGCTCAGTGGCTAGCTGCGGTTTCTCGATCACATTGCAATATTACAAAAGTGCATTCATTCTCTCAATTTGGGGTTGTTTCAGGTACTTTAGTGTCAGAGGGAAAGGTCTGATCTAAAGCAACTCACATCTAACACTACTTTAATGCGTCTAACTTTGTGCAAATGTTTTCTTACTATACCAATATTATGGGTAATATATTCCATAACTACTTCTATCAAAATAGTCAATAAAGCGAGTTATTAATCTATTTAATCTTTGAAATCTTTGCAACATTGTGGCAGACCGAAGACAGACCAGATTTTGTCGTTTGATATGTGCAGAAAAACCGACTTTGAGCTTTTCCATGTAGTTGGACAGATATAATAATTATAATGAAAGTCATCAAGGCAAATGTTCCGCTTCACTTGTATATCAATGATGAGATTATGACGTGCAAGTCTTATTATGTATTTTTCAGATATTATACTTATAAAACGTATTTTTAAGGCATTTTTCTTAAAGATATCAACCGTGCGAAAGAAAATATCTTATGAACCTTTTTCCAAGACGTTTTTACCGATGAATTTACTAACGTATTATGGGTTTGCGAATTAGATTAGGTCATGGTAGAAACGGTATGCTCCAAACAGGGACAGCATTGCGCTAATGAAGGACACTACGGTTCTAATATTATAATATAGGGACAGTTTTGAATACGAATGAACGGCCTAGATCACGTATTATTTCATGAGCAAAGCCGTATTTCCGTTGCTATTTTATTTTAATTAATGGAGTTAGAATACGCTTTCTCCAAAGTGTACCAAATAATTTGGGAGCGAAATAAAAACTAAGGTGTATGGTAATGCCTACATGCATCGCACAAGTCTCCACATTCTTCTACCAAATATGTCACGTAAGATACATGCTCTCTGTTGAAATAATAACGTATTGTTATCGATGCATTACAGACAAAGGAAGATCCTTAAATGATAATAAGATTCACATATCTTGTACAGGCTCCGCGTTAATGTTGAACTAAGCAGAAAATCTAAATTCCTTTCCTTTCCATTTTATACTGTTTAAGACCCGATGATTGTTCCATCGTGTTTATATAAATTGAGTAAGTACACGTAAAGTGTGCTCATGTACATGGCATGTTCTATGTTAACTGACATGAATCATAATTGTTAGCCACCACACCTATATAGGACCTCGGTGGCGTGGCGGGCGATTATTCGGCAGAGACGCAAGAGGCGCGGGTTCGATCCCCGCTGCGGAAGAAATGTTTGCATGATCAGTAAATATTTCTTCAGAGTCTGGTGTAATGTTGTGGTACCATGGTACTCGTATTTTCTGATACCCACGACACAGGGAAACCTGGTACGGGGTCACGACTATGCATGTGACTGTTGGGTGTTATTTATTATTTATGTATTATTATAGGGCGATGGGCTGATCATCTGTCAGCATGGTTCACCATATCCATCTTGGGATTTTGAATCGGGAGTAGCTGCAAGTTTTCTTATGACTACTTGTGGCTCTGCCTACCCCATTAGGGATACAGGCGTGATAATATATATACTTACATAAACCACACTTATATATTACACAGGCTGAATAAGTTGGCCTTCTGGCCTTAGGGATCTCAGTAAATTGGCAAACACGCTAATAGTTACTTTGAAATGATACATTTGCCTATTAGTGATTAAGAATATCATCATCATTTTCTTGCCCTTATCCCACTCGGTGGGGTCCGCACAGCATGTTCTTTGGATCATGCTGTAAGAGTTTTGGCTAAGGTGTTTTAAGACCGGCCGCCTGCCTGTGTGTGACATGTGAGTGTAGTGATAATTTCTTTTAGAAATTTATCCATACTTAATCGAACATAAGCACTTTAAATACTGGCATCAGTTGCATGTTGCTGCAAAAGAAATTTAAATTAACTTTATGAATAGAGATGAATAAAATTGCAAGTGTAGTGGCATATTTTACGCGAGAGCACGGTCGTCTAAACTAATCATATACCTTATTTCTCACATTTATTGGTAAAACATACATACATATTATCACGCCCGTATTCCTAATAGGGTAAAAGCGTTCAATTTAAAAATTATAATAAGGACTGATCGAAGCAATTATTTTATGAGGGTCCGATAGTCAGCGTATATCTAAAGATCCATCAAAAATAATAAGAATTCGTTCATAACTGAAGTGACGGTTGCTACACTTTGTGTCGATTAAGAAAGGTTTTTTCTACTGATGGGCGGATACCCCTATCTATTACTACCGCAAGTAGGTCAATTTGTGTGTGGCTTACAATGTTTATTGAGAGTTAACAAAGTTAGTCAACAACCCAGTCATTCGACTTGGATGCCCACAAAGCAACAGCTTGTATGTAACACGCTAATCGACTGTAAGCAAAGCTCAATGGGCTCATACATTGCTACTGAATATTTTAGAATATTCTTTACTAAATTAGCTCCCTCCTGGTTTAGATTTCGTGGTTGTTCTAATGAAGTTAGTAAGCTAACTTCATTATCTTTTCATTATCCTGTCTATTTAATGGATACCGGGTGTGTTTGAATCTCAAACAATGCCTTCGTATGGAATTGTATTTTGGTAAAACTTTCTTAAGCGAACGGCCAACAGATGCTTACAGCCAATAAAATAGAGCATGTTATATTGTATCAGTAAGAGTATCTCAAAAGTTAATGATCCCGAGCTGGAGTTGGAACACTTATTAAATTACCACCCATTGGAGTTTCGAGTTCGTCGACCGCTATGGTGGCCGTGGCTTGGCCACGGAAGAAATGGTACGATACGATGCTATCTAAGTAGGTACATGCGATTACTTCAGACTCATTTACCGTCTTATGCACTCCTAAAGAAAAGGCGGTTATGGTCGGCGCGCTCACCCACTATCTTACTCCACTCAATGGTGAAATGCACTGTGGCGACAGTTTAGTGTGTTTCAGGCTTCAATTGATTAAAGATCCAGACGGGAGATTATGTCACAATGACCTCAGGGTTCAATGAACTAGCGGGTGAGCATAAGAGTGTAGCATTTGTCTAGAGGGCAATGTTTAATTGAACACTGTATATAGGTCGTACTAATATTAAAGGGCAAAGTTTAAATATGCAATAGCTATGTATCTTGGAATAGCTTATTAAAAACGTATTATCCAGGTAACAAGCGAGCGATGTCGCGAGCGGAAATGATACCTTTACTCTACAACGAAAGCTAACAATCAGTGTGAATAACAAAGCGGGTAGGTGCTGTTTGTATTGTTGTGTACCTACCTGCTGTTACATGGCGATATGGTCAATTTCATCTTCCGCGGCAATTAGGTATTAAGGCTAGTATCCATCAGCGACCGACTGTTAACTAGTTTTACCTATCCAACATTTTCTGCCAGCTTTACACATTAGCTGCCACACTTCCTAAATAATTGTGAAGCTTAAGTGTTTCGTATATCAATCAATATCATTAGGTACTTAGTTTCCAACGATATTTATTAGCAAGGACTTGTAATTTAATCCTTTGACCGGCTGATTGGATCTTGTTATGCATAACCTAGATTGGTTATTTACTATAGACAGAATTTTACGCACATTTCAACATCAGGCGTTCCATTACATAGATTAAACCTATAGCAAAGTACCTACATAATTTTTGTTTTTGAGCAATCCGTGATCCTAATGAACCTAATCATAGAATATTTTCTCATGATGAATACCCGCCAAGAAAAGTCTCAATTGATAATATTACATACTATTACTCCATAATATGTTGTTTTTATGGATGAAAAGAAAGTAGAGGATCGAGAAGAAATAAGTTTACCGTTGTTCATGTTCCAGTAGGATAAAAACCTTAAGGTCAATAACCTCAGGCAATGAAACCTGGGCGCGGCCGGGCATCCTACGCGCTGGCTCAGACACAGCTTCGCAATATTGCAAAGCGACTAGGTGGGTAGCTATTACTTTTATCTAAGTTTAACTACTTCGAAGCTATGAGTTCGTTAAAAGTAGTTTTAACGTTTAAACTTGGCATAAATCTTTTTTCAATTATATAATTATCTCAGTGTACTAAAAATGAAAACCATTAAAACGTTTGACTGCAAAAATTATTCTAATCAAGTTGCCTAACAAACGGATTGAGCAACAACGCAATATAAATATAGTAGTGTATTTTAGATTTGTATTTGCACTGAGGGCGTGCATAAAATATTAATGAGCAGAGCCCTTGATGGCGCAGTTCAATCGATAGCTCCTTAATAGTTGTCTACCACCTCATATAAGTTAACAAGCTAAGGTAGTGTTACTTATGACGAATTACAACATTTCGGACACGAATTTCTCTACTATATAAAACAGTGGTAAGCATAAACATCGACCCAACAGACCTAGGATAATAATACACATACATGTGCGAAGTACCTAGCTGCTTCGATAATTTTATTATTCAAATGGGAATCGCTCTGCCCGACTAAACACTCCCGACTGCAAAATAATTAATATCGTTTCAAATGACCAACGACGACGACGTAAAAGAGGGATGCATGTAAGTGAGGAGGGTGCTAATGATTGAAACTTTTATAGGAAAGCGCCCGGACTTGTAATTAAATAAGGGAAACTTGCACATAAAATTGCTTGCAAAAAGGTTTTTTTTAACACATAATATTGTCTTTATAGTAGTCGAATGCCAGGTGTTAGCAGGAAATTAATTAAGTATGACAAGCATGTGTAACATAGACGTTCGTAGGACGACGCATGCCTATAGGAGTTAGAATAACTTAGTTGAGTAAACAAAGGGCTTGTATTTCAGACATCGACATGAGTAAGTTGATTGCAGTCTCAGAAATAAAGATTATAGTCAAAAGATTTTTATTGATGTTTTAACACAATATATTAGAGCAGGATACGAAAAACTTTGTCGCTGATCGTAACTACCATTGCGTTTTTTTTTTTAACTTAGTACTCGTATCTGTTGCTAATGTACGAAAGATTATTTTATTTTTGAGACAAGCAGCTTACAGTTACAGGTTCTTTCATTCAAAGATTCTTCCATAAGAAGCAAAATTTTACCGGATGAAGGTACGATATTGTAGTTAAACTTACAACACAATAGACTTTTTATAAGCTTTTTCCTAATTTAATCCTTAGAAATAACATTAGTAGATCAATATTAAAAAGTTCCACCCAATCAACATTATCCTTCGAATTACTAATAGCACCTCCCTCGCCAGTCTAGCAGGGTAGACTTTCGCCTATAACTAGTATATTATACGTAAATTTATGTATGCGACCTCGTCTGGCGTGAGGTAGTCTGGGCCTAGGTAGCAGCTATAAGTATCGTATCGATAAACCACCCTAGCAGCCCCCGCCCGGGCTGCCGGCTCTCCACGTTCAGAGTCGCCCACCCTCTTGGTTCCGTTACAGGCTAGTTTCACGCAGGCAGCAGATTTCCGGCGTCAATTAACTAGCACCGGACAGGAAGTAAATTGTTAAGGTGAATCTGTCTGCAAAATTTTGTTGGTAACGTTTAATTGAAGAATGCTTTTTGGAAGATTGAAATGGAAGTGGGTATGTGACAATAAAATTATTTGTGGTTCTGGTTCTTATTTTATTAATTTTGAAACCTTCGATTGCAAAATAAATAATAAATAAATCTAGTGTTGAATCTAGCGGTTACCATACAAAATAAGAATCAGTAAATTCAGACAAGGATAGTTACGTGAAGAGACAGTGGTATCTAGTGCCTACGTTAAAAACGGGATTCTATAGTGCCCGGGACGAAATTTAGATGGAGGAGGCTTGCCCAGCACCTATTCCATCCTCTCAGCTTAGTCGGTCTTGTCCACAGGAAAGACATGGTCAATACGTGCGGAGCTGACTAAGCCGCGGGTTTCCTCGCGATGTTTTCCTTCACCGTTTGAGAGTACTGGTATAGCGTACATAAATTTTTCGCACAGAAAAATCCATTGGTACACGACCGGATTTGAACCTGCCACCTTAGGATCGGAAGGCGGGGTCACTACCAACTAGACCACCAGTGCTCTCAACCTGCCTACGTTAAACCACGTTTATAATTATAGAAAAATCTTCGCGTCGACCTTTCGAAAGCTGCCGCGCAGTAAACCTGCTTTCCTCATAAATGCAGTTCACCATGAAGATGAATAGGCACAATCATGCATGCGCCGCCATTTTAATTACACACGAGTGTAGACACGAATCGCTTACAAAGAGCGCTAATTGAGTGACATGACGATCTGGGAGCCAATCCAGAACTAACGAGCATGCTGGTAAGGATGTTCTGGGCGTGGTGGGTGCTGTTCATTTCAATAATAATGTGTGTGCCTCAATCAGTAAAGGCAGTCAGTACGGATTTGAATGAACCTTAGAAAATACATAATACCTTAGTGTGCTGGAATAAAATATACTAGTAGGTACCTAGGCTACTTTTTTCTGGGTAGGTGGGTACCAAAGAGTAAAAGCAAATAATTGGTGTTAACTTTTTACAGTAAAATGATACTTAGGTAGGTACCCACCTAGCTTGAACGTAGAAGCCTAGGCCTAGTTACTAGTAACTAGTTAGACTTGAAAGTGAGTAGGTACCTACTTATTAGATAAGTACTTACCTATCTAGAAAGGTAGGTAGGTACCTATGTAATGAGATGAGATAGGTACCTAAGAAGGCAGGTAGGTACATATTTACTTTCAAAACTGAGGTAGTAGGTTACCTAGGTAGGTACCTACCTATATCTAGGCAAAGCAACATAACTAACATAAATAACATAAATAGGTAAGTAATGGTAAAATTAATAGAAGTACCTACCTACCTAGGTACCTATGCACTAAGTAATTATCAGTAGACCTATTGGTAGGTACTTCTATTATAATAACTGAAGATGAAATAATGGTAAAAATACAATAAGTACCTAATTAAAATAAAATAATTTCCTATTGCAGATAAATGTCGCTGCAGTGCACCTTCTGTTCTTATAAAACCAAGTTTTTATAAAATCTAAAAATAGAGACAACTATAGGTACATCGAAAAACAATAAAAATGTATCTATAATGTCTATAGGTATGACAAGTGCCTATATAGGTAGGTAAGCCTCGGAAAACGTAGAAAAATAAAATAATTAACAAATAAGAACTGACAAAACCCCCTAAAAAAGGAAACAATAAAAAAAATAAGAATTGAAAAAGAGTCTTGACGTTACTTTAATTCAAACAAAACACGAGTTTTATGAGTGAAGTGTAAGCAAGCTTGATTCTTTAAAAACAGTATATTATCAGGAAAAGACATACCTACCATTCATGGCTGTAAAATCTGAGGCTGTAAAAGACAGTTGATACAAAACAATACACTTACCTCGTACTTGACGCCGGCCAAACGGAGCCATGTTTCAACTTTCAAGCAGTACGGAGAAGTCGACGGCAACAAAGGAGTTCGCGCGAATTGATACAAATACGCAACGTCTTTCTCAAAATTGACCTTATGTACGGTCGGCTTCGGTGGAGCCGGCTCGACTTTCTTTTCATCAGCTTTTTCTTCGGCTTTGTCAGCTGCCGGTGCCTCTTCCTTGGTTTGGCCATTGTCTGCCGGCGCGTCCTCTTTCATCTCTTTTTCTTTCTCTCCTCCGTTGTCAGGAACGTTGCTCTTTATTTCGGTAGTCATTTCAAAGTCTTAAAAAGAAGTTAAACAATTCACGATATTCACAACGAGGGTGCGAGCCAGCAATTATATTCACCGGTACGACCGACCACGCGATGCGCGACTTGATCGAAGCGAAGAGAGAAATTCAACTGCCGGTCGTCGTAGCGCGCGCGAAACGTATGGCGGACGGAGTCGTGGTAACGACGGGAGCGAGACGCACACAGGGTGAGGCATACGCAGCGCACGCAGCCAGAACGTACCCCTGACTGCTTTTTTTTTCTACTTCCATATCCGGTGCGGTATTCAACCATGCGATCGGTTGCCAAGCAACGCTTTCTTACAAAGCCCATGGATTACACAAAATGGCGGCTGTGTCGAAGCTCGTCAACGTCAATGTGGAGACTTTTTAGTATAACTTTTTAAAATCAACGTCAGAGTTTGACTAATAGAAACTTTTAATATATTTTAAATAATATAATAGTTCAATTAACAACTTCTATATGGTTATTTCAGTTTATTAGTTATTAAGTGATACGCTTGATAGATCTGGACAAAATTGCGGGGATTTTGAATTATTCGACACGTCATATAAAATGTTTTTAGCGCGAAACTAACAAGGTGATGAATGATCTATTCTATTGCGTGGCTGTCGGCATCTAAAATCTATCCCATGTATGAATGATGTAACAGCTTTCATAGATGGTATTTAAGACTTCTAGATCCAGTAGACCAAATATAAAAATTAAATAAGTATCTATGAATTTGGTACAGGACTTGTACTCAACAAGATAATCCAATTTAATAGGTACTAACTAGGTATGTAGATGGTTTCATTTCTTTATTTATTTATTACTAATAAAGCTCTAAAAGGAACCAAATCTCTAGAACGACCATTTAAGGGTTAATAGACAATGGTCGAAACGATAGTCGCCACATGAATTACGCTGTACCTACTAGTCTTGGTCTATTCATTATCAGAAAATATCCATTCAAATTTAAAATGTCCATTCAAAATAAGTATCCCCCATGTCCATGTGAAATAAAATAGGTAAAAATGTTTACTTTTTTAAACGGTTTTATTGAAAGGAAAGATATTATTGAATTAGTTATGTATGTATGTACTGGCGGTCATTTTAGATTTAGAATGTTTTACGGTGTAGGTACTGTATTCTTTATTAGTCCAGCCCTTTCATTTTTATACCCAAATTGAGAGGATTCTGAAAAAAAATGTAATCCGCCATTTTGTGGCGGCGGCCACCTGGGTTATCAATGATACTGAATATATTTAATTGTATTGTTATCAGAACTAAAGGTGTACCAACTATCAGATCAACCTGTCAACAGGAAAGGGGTAAAACTTCAATTACTAAATTCGACCCAAACAAAAAACAAACAGGACAAGCTAAATAAAACTGTTTAAAATATCAGCTCTGCCTACCTGCCTATTCAGACAAAAGAAGTTGCTAAGGTTCCCAACCAAAAATCCGTAGTAATAATAACTCAATGTTCAAATCAAAACACTTTAATATTAAATTAAAATTACAGATAAACAAAGAACACACAGTTACAAAGACAAACTACAATAACATTAAAAACTTTAAGGTAATCGGTATAATAATAAGAAATAAAAATGAGCTCAGTTTTCCATCTAAGTTCGCCTACAGATAGAACACAGAGCTCAGATCACCGACCGCAGGTATTTAAATTAAATACTTGCTTTACTTATTAGTACTGTACTATTTTACAATCAATAAAACACTTTAAGAAAAAGACTAAATTTACGCTATAAACAATTTGTTCAAAATACATCCGCATATAATTTCTGTTAACTGCCTAATATTAAGGTCGGTTTTGACGAAGTCCTTTTAATTTTACACTAATTTATTACGGGCATTTGTCAATATTAAATGATTTAGTGTAAAATACGAAAAAACCTTAGAACCTAAAGGATGTAGGTATTGCATTACATTATTTCTTTAACATCCGACTAAATAGTAAAATATTTGACTTCTTAGGACTTTTATTATTCAACAAATCCAAAACGAATTAAATCGTTTTCAGTTAGATCACAATATGATTAACAATAATACTACCTATTAATAATTTGCTCAAGGCACTGACCCGTTTGTAAACCGGAACACTTTGGTATTATGTTATCTGTGTTGGTACAATCGGATTAAGCAGATGATCCTTTTGTTCTCTGTGGCTCTGTGTTTCCGTTAAAACGCCATCTAGGAAAAGACTGGGAAACACTTTCTTATGAATGTTCTTCATTTGACGCTAAATTGATGCGTGCCAGCAGCTGTGAACACAACTTTACAAATCCGAAAGTTTGTGATTGTTGTTATGTTTAGACATGTCTTATGCAGACAAAATATCCATAACTACCTACATTCAAACAATTATCGTTAATATATCTGCTTAACTCTGCAGAGGATTAATAGCAATTCCAAAATCATATTCCACGAGTATCTAATATTATACTTACTCACGCACGTGAATTTCGTGAGATAAGTATATGTTATCAAGTAATTCATTCTTGAATTAAAGAACTGTGTTCCTAGAAAACGGTCTTTTACCATTCTTAACCATCAAATAAAATAATACATAATTTGATTTTGAAAAACACATAAAATTCCGAAGTTAAAGGGCACGAAAAACATTTATACCCGCCTGACCTGTTGTTTAGTAGAGTTAATTATCTTACAGCTCAAGAACCACGAAAGTGATTATGTGACTAGTGTAAGATTTAATATACAAATATTTTTGGAATTGCCAATAATTCAAATGTACCTAGAGCCTAATCTACAAACGTACAATTCCATTAATTTTTTTATTGAGACAATCAAATATTTATTTAGCCTAGCTTCTGTTCGATTATCCTAAAAGGCTCTCGATTATTAAATTATAACACCTTACGTTTATATTTATTGCTTATACGTACATGCGTCAACCATACGACCTCACCACAAAATGTTGTCTAACCATGTATTTTTTTAACTTGGATATAGTGTACAACCCCTAGGAGAAAATTCTAACTCCTTTTAACACTAACATTTTTATATTTCACTTCAGAAACGTAAAAAGAAATGATACTAGTTCTCCCAGGTGCAGATTTGAAAGGGATGTACCACCCCTGACAGTTCTTTATTTACGTTTTTAGAAAAATGATAAAAAAGATGAATGTAGGAAACACTAAACTTTATTTATTTTAAACAACATCACGTGACGTGGCTGGGTTTCTTATTAGAAATTATTTAACTTTATGGGGTACTTTCATCATCATCATAATCATCTTCCTGCCCTTATCCCACTCTTTGTACTTTAATATGTAAAAATACTCGTATTAAGACACTTTGTTACGGGCATTGTTGATATTTCTCACTGACATTTTGTGCATGTTCATTGTTCATTATTGCGATTCGGTTAGGTAGTTTACAAAATATATGAATTACATAGTTATTTGAATAGCTATAATAGATCAAATCAGTAGGTACATCATAAAAACGGATGATTTATACAAACTTCAGTAAACCTGACTTTTTAAAATTAATGACTCTAAAGGTCTAACATTATTATTTTTAGTTAAATTTAAATAACAGTGACAGTAATTATATAGGCAGTTCGTGTATTTACAATAATATAAGGCTTAAATTAGATAATTGCTTCATGTGAGGGTTTAAGTAACAATCTGTTTTGTATAAGGTATGTAAATACAATCTATAAACATTTTTATTATTGAACATTTTTATAACTTGTATAATTTATTTAGCTATTGCTTTACATTGCTTCTCAGTGGCCTTACAACGATAAATTATTATTGCTTATTTAAAAAAAGCACAGTGAAGCGCTCTACTTATATAAATATCTTTATTCTAACTTATCATACGCTATAACTAAATAAGCTAACCATGATTGTAATAAATGTAAATATTATCAATAACTTTAACTATATGAAAATCTTCAAAAACGTTTTCAAAATATAAAATGAACCAGGCTAACTCTACAAATATATTGAAAACTGGCCACTTTTTCTTAAACATGTAAAAAAATATTGGCCTTGTGTACATTCTATCCTAAAACTACTGAGGCTAAAGCATTTGTGATTATTTATTGCATTGAGTGATGTATATAACATGAATATGTAAATACTCATTTAGCAAATAATTGAGCTCCGTAAAGGCTGTCGTTTGGCACTTATTTTGTGCTAAACTTTTTTTACTTTTTTCAATTAATATAAACTTTCGTTGTGCTGTGTTATATTACTAGTCTCCAGTATAAAGAGAATTTGTAATTATTATTGCTTTATAATACTAAATTATAACTATATCTAGTAATATTTAAATCTAAACATTATTTATTTGATTCATTCAAATTATAAAGAAATAAAAGTAAGAAACAACGCAAGATTTGATCAAGTTTCCATCGACATTCCACATTCTGTAATTTAATATTCGTATCAGGAATATCCAATGCCATCCAAATGTAAACTATCTATACTAGTTACAATGTGTGAACGTATTTTGTATTGGAACACGTAACTTTACGCAATTGTTCGGTCCAAATTTAGCTATCAAGGAACACAAACCAAGTATCAAATGGAAAGGCATCTGTTACAATACCGAATTACAATTCTAGTAAGCACACCACCAAAACAGTGTAACGTTAAAATATAAACAGATTTCTTGATAAATCCAATCCATTTGTTAGTTCCATATAAAGTTGTTGATATATATTTTTTTCAAGAATTAAGTGTGATTTTTTTTCCTTAGGATCGGAAAGAATGGCGTGTTAAAGAGGATGCATATACCCAGCAGTAGAAAGGCGCGGTCCGAAGAGGGGGTATAATAATAAGTACACGTCAAAATAGTTCACGTCAAATTGAAAAATCTAAAAATTAACAAAATATAAAAATTTTCAGCAATTTTCTGCTCTTAGCCGCGATGCCAATAAAAATAGAAGGCTTTTGTTTTATAATGTGTGCAATAAAATTGTGTATTGTGCAATAAAATCTGATTTACTCGACATATTCTATTATTAGTGACCCCCTCCAATAATACAGGCTGCGACCGCGCCTGGCAGTGGATAGATGTGGGCTGTGGATAGATACGATTGGTGAGTGAAATATCGATGGCGGTTTCGGAACTACAGTCACGCCTACTCCGAATCGGAGCTAGTACTGGACGGCGTGAAGCTGTAGTAATCCTTGTGCTAGGCACTGTTTATCTGTTCAAGATTCAAGTGAGTGATGAAACGAAGCCGCATCTGAAGCGGTGGACGCAGCTTTCTGATCACGTTCTCCACTTCACTCTTCATCGTGTCGCCGACAAACATGTACTTTATGTGGTAACTGTACACTGTTCAGGAAATTATTATCAACTTGCTTTTGTGGTAGGTACTCGAATAGAAAGTAGACCATAAGTTAGTCCAATGATCTATGTATATTACAAGTATGTATGTATTTCCTTACGTTCCATCAGGAACAAATCGGCGAAGTTTTCAAATTTGAAATTGATTTATTTATGTGAACTTTTATCTATAAAAAGGATACAGCAGATCGCATATTGGGTCGATGTACACCAGATGTGGTTGAGTCTTGTCGATATGCGCCAGCAGCTCATATAGCGTCAAGGTGATATCCATCACCGCGCGGGAGAGGTCTGAGTTAAACCGCTGTAGGAATGGACCCACAAGATGACACACGAACAAAAGCTGGGTCTCCTGGTGGATCTCGAGAGACAACTTGTCTTTTATAAACCTGAAATGGAGAAAAATCTTTTAAGCTGATGCACATACAATCCGATTTTTAACCCCCGATAAAGAGGGTTGTTATTTTTACTAACATCATGTATGCGAAAGTTGTTTGGGCAATCACGCCGAAACTGCCTGGCTGATTTGGATGATGAAATAGACAGTATGGGACTGAGATAGCAATGGTTGGAAAATATCCATCTTAGGACTAAATCAGAAGTGGCTGTAAGTTTTCTTATGCTTGTTTATCGCTCTGCCCGCCCAATTATGTGTGCGTGATAATGTGTGTATATATATAAAAATGAAAACATATTTATATTTATTATAATAAATTTCGATCTTACTCACACAGGAATCTGCATTATTTGCCCCGCGCCCGCATGATACCAAATCGCATGCGCCAACGCCAACGTCAAACTATACTTATTCTCCAACATCACTTCATTGGTTGTCTTCAAACTAAACAGCTGGAACGGAGTGTGTGCGTGTGACCACTCCGTTAGCTCCTTATCAGCTATTATTTCTGAAATTCTGTCGTGGAGCACTGTCCAGTACGGATCAGGCAACGCAGCCATAATCAACCCTATCGCGTTGATCCAGAGTTGAATTTTCATTGGCGGGATAACGACGAATCCTTTTGTTATGACGTCGAGAAGACTGTTTCCGACGGAGTTTGGCGGAAGAGGTAAGGCCATCAGTTCAACGCTCGTGACGTAAAGGGAGTGCGCCGATGGATTCGGGTACTCGTTGAAACGCCAGTCCGTGTTCGGGAAGTGAGAGTTACCAGTCATCGCTAATAAATGCTGAGGAAATCATTGAAGCATTTGTTTGTAAAATCAATAATTATGTTAGACGTTAAATAAAGTCAGTTTAAATAAATACTGCAGAAGTCTGTATGATTGTAAGATTCCATACCAATGAAGTTGCACATTTCTATAGCTATGGTTTCAGAAACTGCCATGGAACTTGACACCAGTTCGGATCTAAACTCTTTTTATCGAAGACATCGTCATTCGCGAACGATTTGTTACCGAACTTAGCCCCTTTTTACCCAAACTGCGAAGAAGGAGAGTAATGTATTTGGGGTGTATGTATGTGGGTATGTGCATTCCTTTGGCTGAGGCTGTAGTCCAAACGGCTGGACGGATTTTGACAAATGAGGTGTCGTTGGATTCCTTCGATCAACAGATTCGTTTGGACGGCGAGTGTCTTAGGCTATATGAAGTATCAAAAAATCCAACATGGCGGCCGTAAGAAGCCATTTTAATTTATTTTGGCTGCCTCTGTAGCCGACACTGCTGGACGGATTTTAATAAATTAAATGTTGGTTTTGTCTAGATAACGAGAGTGTCATAGGAACAGCCTATGACACTTTTTGACACTAAAGTGTAAAAATCAAATATGGTAGCTTTATGGAGCCATTTCCAATTACAGTACAAATAAACCAAGTACAAATTCATCACCATCATCATCATCATGTGCCACAAAATCAAACGTAAGACCTACTATGTTCTTTTTGATCTTTTAAAGAAATACTTGTGATGTTTCTTTTGATATTCAACAAAAAAGTAACTGTCATTGACAAAACTAGATGACGGAAAATGCAAGATAGCAAACCTTATTGTATATCTTCCTCACAAACTTTCAGATTCATAGTAGATGGTTCTAAAAGGATACTGTCTACCATTCTGTTGACAAGGGTCATGTAGTAGTTGAGATCTGGCGTCCAGCCAGGCGCGTCCGCCTCAGATTTGTTCAGGTACGTTTGGAAAGACTCAGTGGTCGCCCATCCCGACGGACGCACCTCTTTGAGGGAGCCTAATACAGCATTCACCAGCTTCCGTTTCAGTAGTGGCTTGTCGCGAAGCTTAGCTTCGTAGTAGTGGAGAGTGTTATACAGGAACGTCACCGGACGATCTGTAAAAGTTTACAAAACGATTACATATTCAATTATTATAATAAAATACTAACGATTTTATGATAGATATATTTTGACATCACCTTATTTTACTATTGCGCTTGTTACTATTATAACTTTTTAATTTTTTGACATTGTTCAAAATAATTATAACTAAAATATACGAGCTGAGCGCTTCCGTGCTTCGAAGGGCACGTTCAGTTGTCGGTCCCGGCTTTTAAGCCGTTAAGCCATGACGGAGGCCTTTAGGCGGCCCAAAAACTCCGTCACAAGAATAGCCCACTAGCTCATACGAACTTAGTTACTTTGCATGCTAATCTTAGTAGAACATTATTGAAACCCAAAAATATTATTAATATCTGTGTAACTTACATTGTGTTCAAGCAAATAAACTATCTTTATCAAAAAAAACTCAACTGACTAACATACGAGTATAATATGAATTTAGATAGGGTGTCGCTCAACACAATGGCGTCACAGAAAACTGCGTTAGAAGAGTGAAAGCTACTATAATATAAAATGAGTGACGACCTGTTTTGAAACCAAATTGATGTCACAATTTAACTGTTTAATTCTCCTTTTACATTTACTTCACATAATGCTGAGTCATGATCAAAATTTTGGTATCAATCTACCTACATTATAATAGCGATTCTTAACTTAAACTTTGCCAAAACTTTTTTTTTCACAAAATAAACCTTTACTTCTTTATAAACATTAAACATTTATACACTGTTTTTAATTTACTTTTCACTGCTTGTCATTCAAAAAGTTCAAAGCATGTTGAAAGTACAGTACGCCCAACGGAACTTGGCATTAGTGAAGTTAGCCGATTATAAGGTCGTGGGTTCGAATCCAGTCGTGCACGAATGGTTTCTTTCTTTTCGAAAATATGATGAGCTAGTATTCAAAAACAATGAAATGAAAGTAGGTATGTTGAGGAAAGCGATACAACGATGCAGACATTTACACTGCGGTACATCAAAAGCATGTTTCAAGTGCACTAAAGTAGCCACATGACACATCAACAAATATTATAAGAATTTGGTTCACTTGCATTTTGCAAGTAGTAAGCATTCCATTCCGTACATGACTTTGATGACCTCGGAGGCTTAGCGGGCGAATACCTGGCTGAGACGCAAGAGATGAGGTTTCGATTCCTGCTGGAAAATGCACGTTCTACTATTATTATTATAGTCTGGTCAAATAATAGGTAGGATAGGAACCAAAGAATCGTTTGCTAAACAAAACGATTATTGAGTCATTTCGATTAATTGTTCGTAAAATTTGTAAGTTTAGTTTAAACTTAGGTTGAATAGAAATTATAATATTATCGAACTACCTAGGCTACAAATATATCAATTTTCTTTTAAGAAAAATATTGACGTTATTAACAGGTTTCAACATGTAACAAGCTTAATTTTTGGCCTAACAATGAAAGATGGGTGTATAACTTGTTAAATTGACTAACACAAGTTAAATGACGATTACAACAAAACAATTCCGAGAATTAACTAAAAAATGAATAATAACCACGCACTATCTATTCAATCTTATTTATTGATTGACGATAAGTTTAATACTTTAATTAATAAATAAATCAGTCTCATAATAGTTAAGATTTTTCGTCACAATCGATTTTGTTTGGTTCCGAAGTTATTGAAAACGGCTACAGCCCTACGGCTAGAAGTCACAACACTAGTATTTTTTATCTGTCACTGCGACAAAGAACTTGTGGACACAACATTTGAATGACGTCTTGTCGAAATATTGATCAACTATTAACTACTAGCTGCCGCCCGCGGCTTCGCTCGGGCGGTACCCGGATAAATATAGCCTATATGTTAATCCAGTACATGTACTATGTATATTCCAAGTTTCATTCAAATCCGTTTAGCCGTTTAGGCGTGATTGAGGCACAAACATCTAAACATCCTCACAAACTTTCGCATTTATAATATAAAGTAAGAAGTAAGATTGTTTGTGTGAGTAATTTGTACAGTTTAAAATGTAACTTGGTGCTTATGAATGATACCCAGTGTAATTGTATATGGATAAAAAAAACAAAGCCTTTTACCATCTTTAGTAGATGATTTATACAGCGTAAGGAGGCAACTTTTACCTTCACTAACAGAACGTTGTAGTGCCCGGGACGAATTGAGATGGTGTAGGCTCGCCCGGCACCTATTCCATCCTCTCAGCTTGTCGGCTTTGTCCACAGGAAAGATCCTCACAATGTTTTCCTTCGCCGTTTAAGAGTACTGGTATAGCGCACATAAATTTTTCGCACAGAAAAATCCACGACGACGATGGGTTTGAGCCCACGACCTTAGGATCGGAAGGCGGGGTCACTACCAACTAGACCACCAGTGCTCTCAGTATGGATACCTTAATAACATAATAATTTTGCATTATGTGGTTGATTTTTAGATTTCTTGTGTAGACGTTCGTAAAAGTTAAAACGGCAAACAACATGACAAACGACAAATCGCACCTATTGGTTTGATTCGACTTTAAGTACTCGTAGTTTCTGATACCCGCGTGAGCCATCTGTACCAGATTTATGAAGTCATAATAATTAACTTTGATTTATGATGGGATCATAACTATGTGACTATTGGGTGTTATTTATTATGACTTCATAAATCATCTAGTACAGATGGCTTAAGTTGACGACCTCGATGGCGTGGCGGGCGAGTGCTTGGCTGAGACGTAAGAGGCGCGGGTTCGATTACCGCTACGGGCGAAATGTTTGTATGTTCTGCAAATATTTCTTCCGGGTCTGGGTGTTGTAATATTATGTAAGTATGTATTTACAAAAAAAAGTATATAAGTATTCTATCAGCCATCTGGTTCCCATAGTATAAGCTTTGCTTAGTTTGGGGCTAGATGGCGCTGTGTATATTATTATTATTATAGTTACTGACCATGAAATTTATAGAGATAGCCCAGATGCTCAAGCAGTTGTTCGAGGTTCTTGCTGACTTGCGGTATCTCCAGGTAGCGGTGGACCACAATGTCCAGCACGGGTATGAACCTAAGGCACACATTGCTAAGGTACACAGGTATGGGGCCGCCGTAAGCGTTGTTCGGCTCTTCGGGGGCGAACTTCTCAGAATACTTTCTGTGGAATGTTAGATGCTTGTCGTACCTGCAATTTAAAAAAAAATAATAAATAGCCAACAGTCGCATACATATTTCTGACCCCACACAAATTCGGGCTAATCCTAGCTGTGTCGTGGGTAACAAAAACTACGGGTACATTGTTACCACAACACTTGCAGAACACCGTACCCCTTACCTGACTTGTAAGAAACACTTGCAGAACATGTTATTCTAGTTCATAAACAATGTGCATTCCAAGTTTCAGCCAAATTCGTTCAGCCGTTACAACGTTGAGCGCGAACACACACACTAGCTACACATTATATAGGTCTCAGAAAACGAATGGAAACTCCTACACGCGACTATATTAGATCGTTATTTTTAGATTGACAAGAAACATATAAAAATCACCAATTATTTTGTTTCCAGTGCTCCGGCGAGTTCTCCTTGACGAAGTCTTGCGCCCTGTTCCGCAACTCTGACCCCTTGAGGAGCAGCAGTTGAATTATGTAGAGGCACACCTGACTCTCGTTGCCGTCAGGATTGGGGCGTAATACCTAACAACAAAGACACAGTATACAAATTACTATGCACTAAATCATTCACCAGGTACAAGTATACTTTCTCGAGACATTCAATTATTATTATTACAATCTTAAGCATAGAAATCACAACAATTCAAAATCATATTTTTGAACTACCCTCAACTTGTATGTAAGTATTGTACATCGTGATGGTGATGGACCATTAGGACCATATAAGAGATATACTAAAGTTGGCACGGGAACTTTTAAACGGGCAGTGCGATTTAATTATGCCAATATTCAGACTAGCAGTCTCTGTCTCAGTCTCTCTGGGGCTAGCAGTTTCGGAGATTTCATGATAAGTGTGTCAGTGAACTTTTCATTTATACACGAGTAGTAAACTAGTAGTGGAACACCCCTCGAATTTGTCCGCGTTGCGTAATTCAGGATATCCCTTCTTAGTGCAACCCAGAATATACCCTCTATTATAAGTATCATGTTTCCAGGGCTTATGGTTTAGGCTGAACGTTGATTGTCAGTCGGTGACGTACATAATTTAGATACTCACCAAGCAAAGGACGAGTTTATCGATAGTGACGATGTTGTACTTCCATATAATATCGTTGATGGCATCAACGCATTTGTTGATATGCGGCCCGCCCGCCGGGTTAGTGACCTCTAGGACCAGGTAGTCGCAGAATTTGCGGAGGTGCGCTGATAAGGCGCGAGCACCAATGCGTTCAAGTATTCTGAAACACACGATCGCCATCATTTTCCTGCTAGCATTTTCCACTACAGGGAGTCGCCACAAGTTTCCCTCTTTCATCTTCTATCACTAATCATCTCAGTACTCTTCTTCGCATGACGTCTTCCACACAATCCATCCATTCAGAACCTCCACATTTTTTAATCGTTTATAAATACAGCAGAGGTACTAACTTGAAAGCGATAGGATTGATCCTGTTAGTTTCGAAGATCATTTTCCACAGCAGACAGAGGAAGAGCGGTGTGCCCGGCACTGAGAAGTGTGATATTATATCGTTGTCGTTCGCCATTGACGTCCATTTGCGGTACTCCTCCTCAACAGACTTCTTTAGCACTTGCTTGTTCTCTTGCGAGGCGGTGTTCTGTGAAAGAAGAAATATTTGGGAATCAGGGCACAAAACTGATATTAGTCAAAGTACATAACCGAGTAGGTTCTTGCGGTGGTAACGGTAGTAACAGTGGAACGGTGCGGAGGGATGTAATACAACTGTCGCGCTATACACGCTATACGATACGTCTTACTATATTTTCAAGTGTATATGAGGACCCCTATAATTTTAAATTTTATAACACTACAGAAAAAATGTAGTCGGGTGGCTCGACCCATCCAATCACTGACCGCGCCTAGTGTTGCTTAACTTCGACGATTGATTACGAATGTTAATTATTTTTTTCTTGTATGGGGTCCCCTTTTATTTTATTTTTATTATTTGTTGTTATAGCGGCAATAAAACTACCTGCATACTCTGTTAAAAAGATAAGTTCTTCAAATACGAGAATTAATTGGTGCCCGAATGAATTCCACCTCAGGATCGGAATTAGTAATAATAAATGATACACTGCTGGACTGGAAGTAAAGAAAACGCAATGAATGCGTCCAGCTGCTTCTCTCCCCAAGCATTTTATAACATGATATCTATATGGGCGATAGGCTGACCCACCTATCACCGTAGTTCACCATATCCATCTTGGGACTTTGAATCAGGAGTGGCTGCAAGTTTTCTTGCCTCTACCCACCCATTAGAGATACGGGCGTGAGAATATGGTATGTATAAAGTTATGCACTAACTTGTGAGAAGAACTCGACGAGCACCGGTGGGAAGCACTGGAGAGTGTGCTGCGACCACATGTGAGGTGTATTTGTCATTATTGTAGACAGTAGCTCCTTCACCGCTGCGCCATCACTGCCTGAAACACCATTTAATTCCTATTTCCGTGTCTATTGTTACGAAGGCCATTAGCTGCACTGGCTGACTGAACAAGCTGCCTCGCGAGACAAACGCTCGCTTAGTCAAGACGCGCCTCGCCCGCAGTTTGCGCGTTGTCGTCGGGTTGCTCGGCCAGCCAGACCAGCTATTAAATAGGGAGCGGTGGGAATGTTTTCTCTAAATTATCCTAGTAAGATCAATGAATAGAATACTTTTGGATTTTGGAAATGACGAGGAGTAACGCCAAGTGGTGCACTACGACTGTCCCTTTTCTCGCTACTATTCAAGTATGTGGCTGTAAGAATAAAACTTACAGAATTTGGCTTCCGTAAGCAATTTTCACTAGCGGTATTCTGTTGTGTGGTAAGATAATCAGAAGCTAAGAATACAAACTATGTCTCAAGTTTTGCCCATAAGTTTAGCTATTCCAACATTAGTCTTTCTAATTGTAATAAGACTCTGTGTAAATAATATGGAAAATATTGTCCAGGGCTTAATTTCTGAAGTTATATAATGATTAGAATTTTCTGGATGGGATGATAACCTGTCACCATGGTTCACCATATCCATCTAGGGACTTTGAATCAGTTGAAGTGGCTGCAAGTTTTCTTACGATAACTAAACTTGTGGATCTGGCCATATTACGGATACAGGCGTAATATGTATGTATGTATTATGATTACCTGCACCAGTCATATAAATGCCGCGCGCCAGAGTGAGTACCAGTACACGGTTGAGTTCTTCACTCTCTGAGGAGACGAGGGACTTTGGCTCGGAGACCACGCGAGACATCTGAAGCTGCACGCCAGACGAGCCCAGGCTTGTGATCAGACGAAGAGCGGTGCTTTCGAAACTGCAATCATATCATTTTATATTATATACTGAGATGACGGCTGATAGAAAAGTGTGGAAGAAACCACATGTTATGCTGAGCCTACCCTAAGTGGAATAAGGACATGATGATGAATCATGTATCACGATGGCGTGGCAGGCGAGTGGTCGACTGACATACAGGAGGCCCGGTTTTGATTCCCAAGGCGGGAGAAATGTTTGCATTTCTACAAACATTTCTTCCGGATCTGGGTGTTGTCGTACCATGTCATGGCTTAACGACTTAAAAGCCGGGACCGACAATTTAACGTGCTCTCCGAAGCATGGTAGCGCTCAGCTCGTAATGCCACTTGGGGTCACCCATCCCAATTGTGACCGCGCACGTTGCTTAAGCAAGCTGCGCCACGAGCGCTTCTGTATGTGACTGGTTGGGTGTTATTTATTTATATTAAGTACATTGTATTTTAGGTTTCGGGTAGTCGCGAACAGTTAACCACACCTACATTTTGCTAGCGTTGACATGTTTAGAGTAAAAACTGGCTGAACACCTTAGCACACCCGAATATAAAATTAAATGTTGCATGGGACAATTGATAATTAGACGACATCGGTGGCTTGACGGGCGAGTGCTCGGCTTAGACGCAAGAGGCGTGGGTTCGATTACGGGAGAAATGTTTGTATGTTCTGCAAGTATTTCTTCCGGGTCTGGGTGTTGTAGTATTATGTAATTATAAAAGTATAAGTTTGTATTTACAAAAAAAGTATATAAGTATTCTATCAGCCATCTGGTGTCCATAGTACAAGCTTTGCTTAGTTTGAGGCTAGATGGCGCTGTGTGAAATGCCCAAAAATATTTATTTATAATAAACTTTCTAAGTATATATTTCTTACCACAATTGGAGCTGTGTTTGGTTGGCTTGCGGATACGCTGCCAGAGAATGTATGTTTGAGAGCAAAGTCACCCTGTAGTGCGGTTGTATGTGATGGATGCGGTACGAAAACATATCCAGTAAATTGTGGAGAATGCCCCACGCGTGGGATTTGAACACGTTTGGGAGTAATTGATCTGAAAAGAGTTACTATTTTAACTGTGGTTGATATGTAAAAGGGTCACCACTTGCTTACACTACGGTAGCTAGGTACTTACTATAATCAAATTCTACGTTGTAAGGTTGGGGTCCAGCGCTATTCATTGAAATGTGAACTACATACTACCATTAGGTAATGTGCTAGTGAATTCTTAAGAATTGTTATGTTCTACGTTTTCTTCACAATGATTTCCTTCACTTTCAGAGCTAGGACAAGGTATAAGGACGAGGTATAAGGATAAAGATAATAAAATAAAGGGGGCCCCATACAAGAAACATTTATGTACATGTAATGGTACAGAACCCTTCGTGTGCGAATTGGACTGGCATGGTTAATGCGAGTCCAATTCGCACACGAAGGGTTCCTTTAGTTTTTTTTTTATCTTTAGATCTTGTATCCTGTCACTAGTTGCTTAAGTCTTGATATTCAATAATGAGGTTTAAATCAATATAGATGACACGGCAATGAACCCATGCATTGTTTCTAAGCAACAAGTACTCACTTATAAATCCTTTGATCCCCAGCGATTCTATCTCAGTGTATACCAACAACCGGCTATAAGTCTCCACCAAAGCTGGGGCCATCATACTACTGCCAGGAATATTGGTTTTGTTCTGTGCCAGCTTAGCCACGTGCGTCACGATAGAGTGTATCAAAGACATCTTGCAGTGTAAAGTTAAACTGTCCAGTATGCACATGGACAATGGAACGGTTGGTAGCGGTGTCCCAGGATTTCCATTAGATAGTGCCTTTTGACTTCCAAAAAGAGTTTCGATGATGATTCCCATGGGACGGGCGTAGAACTCTTGGTTGGTGGAGTACGCATTGCAAAGTAAGGCGATGCGGAAGTCCGAACCCATCAGAGTAGGTGTATTGTTTGATGTCACAAGATGCTGCAGGAATCTGAAAATATATGGATTTATTAATTTCCTTGTTGATTGAGCACTGGTGGTCTAGTTGGTAGTAACCCCACCTTCCGATCCTGAGGTCCCAAGGGTTGAAATCCAGTCCAGTACCAATGGATTCTTCTGCGCGAAAAATTTATGTGCGCTATACCAGTACTCTGAAATGGTGAAGGAAAACATCGTGAGGAAACCCGCGGCTTAGTCAGCTCCGCACGTATTCACCATGTCTTTCCTGTGGACAAGACTGACTAAGCTGAGAGGATGGAATAGGTGCTGGGTAAGCCTAGTCCATCTTAATTGGTCCCGGGCACTGCAGCGTCCCGTTCGTGAAGGTTAAAGTTTCCTCCTGACGCTGTATAAATCATCTACTATAGATGGTAAAAGGCCTTAGTTTTGTTGATTGAAAACAAGAAAATAAAAAATTAATAGACTAACATTACTTACATGCTGTTCTGCATTAACATTACACACTCTTACAATAAATACTCACTCATACTGAACTTTTAAATTTTGGGGCATGGTCATTGTTTTGTGCTCAGACTCTGCTTTTTTCAACAAATGCATCCAAATGCATACTACAGCCATTTGATGTGTGCAATGTGCTTTGGCGCAGTCTGGCACTGGCAAAGGCTCCTTCTCTGGATACAACAGCTCATGTAACTTGATTATAGGCAGGAAGTTGGACAGAGGATTTCTTTGAATGCTTCCAGAAATAAATTGCAACAGAACCCACATGAGATGATCTCGGCCTTTCTTCATGTCATGCCCAATAAGCTTATTGTGGAGCCCCATAACAATGTTAGGAAATGAGGCAAAACCAATCAGGATCAAGTAAATGACCTGCGATGATAAGTGCAGCCAGCACCAGTGTGATGATGACATCTCGTCTTCCTCAGTCTCTTGTTCACTTCTCTCCATCGGTAGTATCATTAGTTCCACTAACTGATCTTCTAGAGCTATGCACCTTTGTTTGTGCTGCTTCTGAAGACCTAGCATGGAACACATCATGTCTCTTGAATAGGGCTGTTGTAGCACATGTCTAAGCAAAGATATTTGAGGTTGTAAGAGGTCATCATCATAAGGTAAGTTTCCTTTTAGGGAAAACTTCAATGTAGTTGGATCAAGCCTCCAAGGGTTAATCAGATGATCTGCATAACCAGAAAATTCTACTACAGGAAGCATTTGTGAATGACCAATTATAGAAACCATTTGAGCACATGGTTTGAAACTCTCCACAAAACTGGTCAAGAGTTTTGCCAATTGCTGAAATTAAAAGTTTATTTCCTTTAATATGTATTACACAGAACTATTTTAAAATATACCTGAATAATGTAAGGCACCTACCCAATGAGGCCAATGGTCGTTATCAGGATAATCCTTTTGTATTTCAGTTACAATAAAATATGCTGGTAATAAAGAGGCATTACGATCAAATATATATTCTATAACACTATATAAGGCTTTCAGTTGAGGCATTGTACTAGAGTTTAATTTTACAGGCAGTGTGTGTGCTTTTTCTCTACATACCTAAAAACAAAAAACATATTAGAATTATGTTGTTAAGTTACAAATAAAGTTATTTTAATATAAACAGTGAGTTTTACACCTTCATGATCTCTCTAACACCCTTATAATCCACACCTCCAATGACTCTTCGAATCAAATTAAAGCATTCTATCCAAAAGTCAGCATTTTGGTATATAAGCTTCTCGTTTGTCAATATACAGTCACAGAGCATTCTGAAAAAAATACTATTATACAATTTTTGCTAAAGATGAATTTTATAGTAAACTAGCTTCTACCCGCGGCTTCGCTCGCGTGGTACACGGATGAAAAAGAGCCTATATGTTAATCCAGCACACATACTATGTATATTCCAAGTTTCATTCAAATCCGTTCAGCCGTTTAGGCGCGATTGAAACACAAACATCCAAACTCACAAACTTTCGCATTTATAATACGAGTAAGATGAAGGAATATGAACAATTTATATATTTTATCTATGCAAATATATTAAGGGAGTAAAGGGGTTAAATCTTATTAATTCTTGACTTGACATGGGCAAGATTTTGGCAATTTCAGGTAAAGACACCATAAATAATAAGTCACTACTATTATTATTTAGAAGTTATTGTCCCACTGCAGGGCAAAAGACTCCATTCCCTTCTTCCTTCTCGACTGAACTCTGAAGCAGGCCATGTACCAAGCTGAGAATCCAGCTGAGCATAAATAATAAAGAGTAGAAACATTTCATAGAAATGCTGGACTGGGAGTAAAGAAATAAAACCAGTCAAGTGCGAGTCAAATTTGCACATGAAGGGTTCCGTACCATCATACACATACATAAATGTTTTTACTATACCACCTATTATAGATGGTAGCATGTTCCCTATCAAAATAAACCAAGAATGCAAAATAATATCAGTCTCTTTCATGAGAACAGAAAAACTGCAAAAAGTCACTTGACCCATCCAATCTGGCCACGCTTAGTGTTGCTTAATTTCATTAATCAATAAAATTACCAAAGTAATTTTTTTTCTTGTATGGGCCCCCATTTTACTTTATTTTTATTATTTGTTATTATAGCGACAATAGAAATATATACTTTGTAGCTATTACGGTTCATGAGACACAGCCCGCTAACAGACAGATAGTCAGACAGACAAAGGAAGCTTAGTAATAGGGCCCCGTTGGCACCCTTCAGGTACGGAACCCTAAAAACTTAGAATGTGTCCAGCTGCTTCTCTCCCCGAGCATGTTATAAAAGTTGACTAAGGGATAGTATCCTCTAATATAATGGATAATCTATATGGGCAATGGGCTGATCGCCTGTCACCATGATTCACCATATCCATCTTGGAACTTTGAATCAAGAGTGGCTGCAAGTTTTCTTATGATTACTTGTCGCTCTGCCCTCTCCATTAGGGATAAGGGTCTGATATATATTATATACATTTGAACATAACTTGGAATAAGTTATGTTCAAATCCTTTTAGCTATTACAGGAAGATTGTGGCACAAACTTACAAAAATCTCTACAGACTTTTAAATGTATAATATTAGTAGGAGGTACCTTGCTTGCAATATATTGGAGTTAATCAAGTTCTCCAACAGTGTCAGAAGCTGTCTCATTTTATATCTGTTGGTTAGAACAGCGGTTAGGGTCAAGTATTGTCGCATTGCAGATTCCTGCATTTCTGGACCCAGTGTAGACATGATACTATGCAGCTTCTTCTGATATTTTGACAACCTATCATTTTCATCCTCCTGTTTGTAGACCAAGAAACAACTGAATGCTTCTTCGACTGCCTCCACTCTCTGTAAACATACCATGTCATTTAAATAATTAGATTAGGTTTTTTGCCAACATTTTAGGTTAGATTTTTGTTTACCTTTATTCTATTTCGAATTTGGCTGGAGTTAGGCAGGTAACTATTTGAGCAGAAATACTGTTGATGCTTAGCTTACAAAAGCACAGTTTTTCGTAGTTGCTACCATGCACTAGGTTCAGTCTACTGTAGCATGAGGACTGAGTCATTTTTGGTCAACTCCTAATGTTATTATTGTTGTATTTGAAAATTATTGTGCCACAAAATAAACATTTTCTAATACTTTCTATTACACTTACCAGTATCTCATGCACTATATTCGCCACTTGTGTATCTCCCATGTTTGTTATGGTATCACAGAGTGTTTTTTCAGATTCACTATCAAAAATTGTCATTGAAACATTTAATAATTACACAGCGTGGCGCCAAATAGCTTTACCACACGGGCCAGCTTTTCTTATCACGTTCAGCAATAAAATTATGGGAAAAATACACAAACTGTAGATACACATGGTCAAGAACGAGGTCAGGTCAAGGATCACAAAACAAAGTAGGCTTGTTGAAAAAATATCGATATATTATCGATACTTTTGATTCGGTATATCGATATTTTTAGGCGATATATTTAAATTCGATATATCGATACAAAATATTCAATATTGAAAATGGTACCAAAAACGATTTTATTTTTCAATTTTAATTTATAGGCAGAATATATAACCAATGCCGTAAAAGATAGGAACGAACGGAAAAAACTGTAGTGTCTATGACTAGAATGTTTTGTTTGTGTTGCGACTTGCGGGTATGTGTGTGTATGTGGCGGCCATCATGCGTCACTCGCACTCACGCACTCGTTCTTTTGCGTTGTGGGGTCGTGACTCGTGGTACCTATATAACCTCAATCTGAATTGTTTACTCTTTCACTTTTTCAAAAATTTGACCGATATATCGATATATTGATATATTTTCCTCGATATATCGAGATCGATATTGATATTTGAATAAATATCGATATATCGATATTGATATTTGAATAAATATCGATATATCGATATTTTTTTTTACTTTCGACATCCCTTAAACAAAGAATACCGGATATACAGCAGGGTAAGGAATCTTTTTCTGTTTTAAACTAATAGATGGCGTTAGGTGTATTGAAAATCCCGAAAAAGTCGATTTAATTTCGTACAGTCAGTACGAAATACTACACAACACACTTAATCCCGAAAAAGTGGATTTACACTTTTTCGGGATTAAGTGTGTTGTGTATTAACTATGTCCAAGTAGGTTTTTATTTCGAACTATTATTACCAAAAACCAGGATACGCTAGGACATATCCTAGTGCCGCCATCTCTAAATCTACCAACTTACCTGATAAAATTATAGGGCAGGTAGCTCAGACCTCAAACCAAACAAAAAGAAAAGTCGCCGCGCCGCGCGCCGCGAATAACAAAAGTGAAGATAGGTACCTACTTTATTGTTATGTATTAATTCACTCCGAATTTAAATCTCGCGATCTTGTTAACCTGCGTGATAATATATATTACATAGAATAACGTGGTACCTACTTAGGTCTAATGGTCTATTCTATAAAAAGTTAAGAGTAGATAAAATGGCTTGATTACAGAACAAAATCAAGACTTTAATGTCGACTCTAACTTGTTATATAGGAGACGTAGCAAACACAACTACAAAGGTGATCGCACATTTGTCAATATCGTGCACGCAGCACGCGCTGCATTTAGAATTCGTCCTACCGCATTTTATGAAATACGGCGCGTACGATAAGAGCTTTCATATCATTTCATACGACTAAATGCGGCGCATACGATGCTAACAAATGTGGTGCGATCACAATCACGATAGTTCTATGATAATAACTAATGTCCAGTCTAACTTAAACTACAAAGCCTCTCCATTCAATCATTCGTTTGAAACGATTTCTTCCTGTAGGTACCCTCTAAAACTAACTTTGATCACTTCACTTCTCTTACAGAAGTGAAGGTACTAGATTACGCTAATGTCGCTTTTCTTGATGATACCGAGGAACTTCTTAGTAAGCTTGATCGTCTGTTGAATACAGGCATACGATTTATTTTTGTGTCCGTAAAGACCATGTATAGGCGCGGGTTCTATTCCCGCTGCGGAAGAAAAGTTTGCATGTTCTGCAAATATTTCTTCCGGGTCTGGGTGTTATGGTACCTTCGCTATAATACCCAGCCATAACTACCTCGTAGTTTCTGATATCCACGACACAGGGAATCCTAGTGGGGGTTCAGGCAGGACTATGTAGGTACCTAAGTGACTTGGGTATTATTTATTACTAGCGACGCGCCCCGGCTTCGCACGGGTGCAATGCTGATACTAAATATAATACAGAATGTTATCATCTGTGTCATCTATATGTTGTCATCTATACGTCATTACATAGCTGTCATTATACGTCAATTACATAGCTATCATTTGCGTTTTGTTATTCCAAGTCTGATTCTTTTTTTCTGTTTTTTTTTTTTCGGGATAAAAAGTATCTTATGTCCGTCTCCTGGCTCTAAGCTACCTCCCTACCAATTTTCACCCAAATCTGTTCTGCCGTTCTTGAGTTATAAGTGGTGTAACTAACACGACTTTCTTTTATATATAAACTCCTCAACAAAGTCTAGGGAACAAGGGTATTTTAGTGTATATTTTTGATTCAACTTTTTTTTTATTCTAGATGTTATACCTACGTCAATAGAAGCCTAATTTATTCTTGATTTCAGTTATGCAATTAAATAAAAAGCGTGCGTAAAAAAATAAGTTTTATTAGAAAAACTAAAATAGTGCCTATACCGAAAAAAACACTTTTCTGTAAATTACAAAAACATTTGACGCTTAAGTGAAAATTAAATGAAAAAACATTCTTTGTAGCTGTTAAATAATCCGTCGGACCTCCCAAGGCATTAGCCACGGCCCTACATCGGCGTGGCATGCTGAGTATCAAGTTATCAATTGTCGCCCGTGGAATTAGGCTCCATATTCTGGAAAGATGTGAAAAAGGTTCTTCTCCCGTGTTCAAATTTTGAAAAAAATCACTGAAAGCTCTTCTCCCGAGTAAATCCCATGCATGCTCAATTGGATTGAGATCGGCGGACTGAGCAGGCCACTCTAATACCGTGATATTGTGCTCGCTGAACACATTCATCATCTGCCTTGCGGTGTGTGCGCGTGCATTATCCTGCATGAACACGAAATCTTGACCGAACTGCTGGTGGTGAGGGATGACCATAGAATGCACTACCTGCTCAATGTATTGCTCTGCATTCAAACTGCCTCGTATGCAAACGAGATCAGTTCTCCCACCCAGGCGAATTTCAGCCCACACCATGATCATTCCGCCTTGATAAGGATGAATTTCCTGACAGATAAAAGATTTCTCTTTTATTTGTATTGGTCTTCTATTGACCGTTTTTTCTATTGATAGGGGTGTAAAACCGCTGTCGAATTATTGGCAACATTAATGCCTTACAGAGAGGGGAATTCCCGAAACATGTAATTTGTAAATGAAAGAAGAATGAATCGAATTAATTAATTGTTTGTCGACTACTTTTTGTGCATAGAATAGAATGTGTTGTTTATTTTGTGCGTTCATCTGACTGTGAAGAAAATAATTTATAGGTCTTTATTTTGTCAGCTTACCTAGTCATCTTATAAACATTATTCATTCAGATTGTAGCTTAATGTTCTCATACAGATTCGATACAGATTTTTTGACTTTTCGATTCAGATTTATCGAATTAGAATGTGGCAACACTGCTCGACTTATACTCCGTCGATTCAAGTAAAGAAAGTTTCTCTTTTAAACAATTTATTTTTATGTAAATACTTACTAACTTTTTATTTCTTTAGGTTGTGATGTCTCTAGAAAAATCATTTTGTTTATTTTTTTGGCAGACCGTATCTTTTTTTTTACCGGCCATATTCTTTTTTTTTTATAATATCCACCTTATGAACTGAAGTAAGAAAGTTGGAATGTGTCATGTGTCATGTGCTCTGCATGACATAAACCTCGATTGTAATAATAAATTGTATATTATTGTTTATTGTTTACTCAGGGATTGTAAGCTTCATGAAGCATTAACGGTTTTCGAAGATGATGAAAGTTTAGAAACCTGTATCAGTGTTTATTGAACCCCCGGAACCGACAATTCTTATCGACGAAGACTCGGCAGATGAAGATAAGAGAGGTGTATTCTATTCATATCTTCTGAACACGGAGTTTGAATCAAATGAGCATAACAAATGTTGGACATCTACGATAGAAAAAAAGTTCAGTTACCAAGGCCAGCCATCTTTACCTACTTACAATAAATACATGGGTGGCAAAGATATGATGGATCAAAATATAACCACCTACTGTATTTCTATCCGTGGCAAGAAGTGGTGATGTTCGATCTTCACATACCTGATCGATGCAGCTGTCTCTTAACGCCTGGGTATTATCAAGGCGCTGTGGCAATTCAATTACCTAACTAGACTTGGAGACAAATAGTGCAGATGTACCTTACGAGATACCAAACGGTACCTTGTGGTCCAGGAGCCGAATCTCAGACGATTTGACGGCGTAAACCACCGTATTGGTTCCAACACGGAATGGAAGAATCCTAAGATGTACCTTGAAGTTGCATAAGAACCAAACAAGAATGGAGTGCTGTATAATGTGGTGTGGAATGCAACTATTCTTGAATTATAATTTATAATAAATATGTTACAAGTACATTTGTTTGTTTTGTTCATAAAATATTTCCGAAACTAGTTTTATAACAGATAGTCTGTTCTATATTATAAAGAGGAAAGATTTTTAGTTTTTTGTAACCAATAGGCTCCGAAACTACTGGACGGATTTCAAAAATTCTTTCACCAACAGCAAGCTACATTATCAGGGTCCAGTATAGGCTATAATATATTTAAAAAAAAATTAGGGATCCATAAGATTATTGCAATATTCTAATTCTAATTATGATTAGGGGAACAAAGATCTGCACTGACGTCTCGCGGTGGGGTGTATTGTGCATTATCCCCTCTGCTAACCCTCCCCTTGGATTACAATATTGCAATATTGTAACCCAAGGTAGAAAACCCAAAATAGTTTTTGGTGTGCGCTGCGAAAAATATTGATTATAGAACAAAATAATGTACCTACTACATGCGTACGAAGTTGCGGGCAACAGCTAGTTATAAGTAAGTTGGGAGAGATGATTTTGTTAAGAAATGTATAAATACTATATTATGTGGCAAGCGATGTTGTACGGCATCACTTATTTTCCAAAAACGGTAAGGGTTTTTTTATTTTTTTGTTGACTATTTTATATTCAAGAGGTCCATACCTATCTATAACATTATGTAAAGCTCACATAAATTTAAAACCATAAATTAATTCAGCTCATTATGTAATGATAAATATCTTACTCACAAGGCACCATTCCGAATCAATGGGGAGAATCACATTTATTACTTTCCTCCCTATGAAAGGGAAGGGGATAAAGGTAACATTAAAGTTATAAGCCTCCTCAGAATACAGATTCTGAGCCTCATATCAAATGTCTACATTTTTGCTGAAGTAGGTACCTAGGAGAAAGAACAACAAAAATATTGGATGAAACCCAACCAATTGAATAGGATTCAAAAAGAACTAAGTATAGCACAATAGACCATATCCCCACAATCAAACAAGTCTTGGAAAAATATAATGAATACGGTACCAGAAGCCTCAATGTACATTTTCTTTTATTGATTACCTTACTCCAAGCATTTGATAGTCTGCTAAAACCTAATTTGGATGAGCCTGAGAGAGCAAGGAATGGAAAATGCTTTTATTCAACTTATAAAATCCATCTACAGAAAGAGCAAAAGCTGCATAAAACTGAAAACTAAAGGAGACCTGTTTCCTATAAACAGAGGCGTGAGACAAGAGCCATTATTCTTCAAGCTTTTTAATGCTGTCTTGGAACATATTATGTTTACCTAGAGAACTGGACTGGGACAACTATGGTACGGTATCAATATCAACGGCAGCCGCCTAAATCATCTAAGATTCTATTCATTACCTACATAATTTCTCAGTTTGCAAATCGCCGAGAAAATCGAACAAAATGGGATTACATTTTGGAGAATTAGCTAAATTCACATACAAGCTCTCTCCCCATGAGCAACGTGCGTAGGTAGGTACGCTGGAGCAATTTCCAATGGACTCCCCAACATGTTCCGTTGATTTCGCGAGAATATATTCAGAGTAGGCACGGTAGCTCCTCCTTTCATTATTGGCTATCTTATCTACGAAGGAGTAGAATCTGAGCACCACAAACTTTCTCGCAAGAACCCTGCTGATTTTGAAAATGATTCATAAAAAATCTACTCAAAGTAATAGGCATATAAAATAGTTTTATTTAGCTAGCCTTTATGATGTCCCACTTCTGGGCAAAGGCCTCCACAAACTTAATAACTAATATTCACAGACAGATATTATCCTGCTAGAAGAAAATCCCAAAAAATTAGAACTTAGATCAAAAATCTAGCAGACGAAAGTAGGGAAGTAGGTAGGACTAGAAATGAACAAAATCGAGACAAAGTTAATGACCAACTCCACACAAGTCAGCATAGAAATTCATGGAAACATCCTGGAGTATGTTAGTGACTATGTTTACCTAGGACAAAATATCACTTCTCCCGAAGATTGGATGACCAAGGAAGTAAATAAAAGAATAGCTTGCGGTTGGAAACAATTAAAGAGATAATGAAGAACAAAGATCTAAGAATACATACCTACTTATCAAGAAGAAGACTTTCAACACTTGTATTTTCCCTGGCATAACATATGGATATGAAACATGGTCGCTAACTGACAAACATATAGAAAGATTAGCTAACTCTCAAAGAGCAATGGAGAGAAGCATGTTAAGAATCAGATCAAGCGATAAAATAAGAAATAGAGATATAAGGAAAACCCAAGTCACAGACATTTTAACACACATCGACCATTTGAAATGGGGTTGTTGGACAGGTCATACTTGCTATATGGTCATATAGGCTCTGTTGCAAATCAAACAAATGGAGCAAATAAGTAACTCTACGGTATCCAAGAGACAGGATTAGAAGATAAGGGCATCCAAAAACAAGGTGGAAGGACAACATAAAAGAGTTCGAGGCCTATGCCAAAAGGCATGCTGAATGGCGGGACATCCTATAACACTTTCATTAAAAACACAATTTTACTGCCAATCAATGTACCAAATTCTTACTTATATTATAAATGCGAACGTTTGTGAGGATGTTTGGATGTTTGTGCCTCAATCACGCCTTAACAGCTGAACGGATTTGAAAGAAACTTGGAATATAGTTTATGTACTGGATTAACATATAAGCTATTTTTCATTCGGAATAAAAGGCTTAATTATTTTTAATGACATTTATTTGACACAAGACAACTACTTTTATCATAGAACTGTAACTGTATCGGTTTAATGATTATTAACTAGACATTTAGACTTGCTTGAAACTACCACATTAAGTACTTAGAAAAAGATATGAGATAACACTTATTTGGAGTCACTGTAGGGATTAAATGCATAAAGTAAATTAACTGCTGCAACTGTCGGTGGGATAATTATAAAACCTTCCTACTACTTATATCTAGTACACTTAATATTCACTCCAACTTTGGGAATCTTGATCGACATTTGACTAATAATCAATGTCATCATCGGAATTATTTCCAAACACTTCTTCATCGATGAATCCCAATTTCATGACTCCCATGTTAATTTCTGATGTATCTATGATGTCAGCCTCAGCCGAATCATCCTCTTCAGCAGATGAGTCATCACCAACAGCACCACCAGGCATATTCTCTTCGATGAATTTTCGAAGCATATCTTCATTCGGAGCTTCATATCCATCAACTCCATCTTCACTGCGTATCAGGAAAATAAAGTTTTTGGCGAAAGCCACAGCTTGTTCCTCAGTGAAGAAGCATTTGAAAACTTTGAAGATGCAAGTGAAAAATTTGTTGGGCAACTCAACCAGCAGATGCAGTACCTGTCCCTCTTCAATTGAGTAATATGCCATAGTGCGACTATCGCTCAGCAATTTTCCAGTATACACCAAGCGCATGTCTTCATAATCTATGGCCAGGGTAGCTGTGATCGCATGTTTGATGACTCTGACTGTAGTCGTCGGCAATATCTAAAACAGAAATGATAATTTATTAAAAATTAAATAAAAACCACTGCTGGGTCAGGTAATCATCCTAAGCATCCTTCCGAGAGTCTCTTCAGTAATGCAATTATTAAGCTTACCTCGATGACGAAGTCACCAATATGAATGAGTTCATCATCATCCAGATTCTCCCCGTGTGATCGCACCATGGAAATAATGACCATCAGACGCATGCCGCCTGGGCCAACATCTTTAAACAGGGGGCTAGCATCAGCCCATGGTTTCTTCGGCTCTTCGCCAGACGTCGGCTCTTCGTTAGATGTCGGCTCTTGACCAGATGTCGGCTCTTGGCCAGATGTCGGCTCAACAACTTCGGCCCCGCCCAAATTATCCTTTTGAATCTCTGGTTTCTCAACATTCTCAGTTGGAAGGGCTTCAGTGCCTGTCTTATTTTGTTCGGCTTGAACAATATCAGGGTCTGATGGTGCATCCATCGTATTCACCGTAGATGGTGCTTCAATCATATTCTCCATCGATCCAGATTTCTCCATGTTGGGTGCGATTTCAGGAGGCTCGTTAGCAGGAGGCTCGTTAGCAGGAGGCTCGTTAGCAGGAGGCTCGTTAGTCAATGCTGCAGCACTCTCTTCAGCCGGAGACGGCTCACCAACAATAGGTGGCATTTCTTCAAACAAACCCAAAGAGATGAATTTCGATTCGAAATCTTCGAGACTGGAAGCCATTGGCAAATTCGTGTGGAGTCGTTGAATGATCACTGAACACTGTAACTCCACCCTGATTCTAGTTATCGATCTCGTACTATTTCGGGATGAAAAACGCCTACTCACGTTTTACATAAAGGACCACCTTTCCAATTCTCTATGGTCACTGCAGATAGAAAGTCGTGGAAAATTTTCCATCTGCAGTGACCATCGAGAAATAAATCAATAGAGTAACAGAGATAGTATGAGGGCGTTGCCTACGTGAAACCTTTGTACTTTGGTTTCTCTGTCTCTGTTCTGAGCTCTGTCTACATGTAAGGTACGGTTCCGCTTTTCTCCTATCTTCAGTCAACATCAGTTATATTTGGTCTGGACTTCCGGTTGAGCGTCATTCACGTCAACATACAACTCGTTGTAGACATGATCCACTAGCCATTGGCAACCGCCCGCCATCCCCCTAGTACACAATGGCGAATGGCTTGTAATGGTCGGGCATGGGCCATTGTGTACTACCCTTTAGAATAAGTTTATCATGTAATTCTGTGAAAAGAAAGTATGAAAACTCAGTCAACAGCATCAGGATTCAACCCTATTCAATCGTAACATAACCAATTCATTTTTAGCCATTGATGAAAATTGATTTTGATCTCAGACCAACTAAAAGAAAAGACGCTGCGCTGCGAACAATAAAAGTGAAGCCACAAAAAACAGTGCTCCTGCAAGTAAACATAAACGCTCACGCACACACCTACACTAAAACCATGCTCATCGCTCTTAGTAGGTACGTCACGAGTCTTAAAAATAGAATTATGCCTTCCTGTGTAGTGAAAACTTGTAAAAACAGCAGCAAATCACATATTAGGTCTCACGGAATCACTTTTCACTTATAAGTATTTCAAATAACATCGTTTCTTGATTACTAAACTATGAATTTTAGATTACTTGGAACACAAAACCTCAAAACCGACATACACATCGTCACTGGAAAGGCAAATTTACGTAAGCGCCAATCGAGAAAAAGTAGTTTAAGGTTCATTTTTTTTCGTTTTTTAATCATAAATTTCTACCTAATTATCGAATTTTGATGACGTCAACATAAGATTTCATTCTTTTTTCATTTTCTATGTCCAGCAATTCATATTATTGTATTTGGACTGCTATTTTAGGATAATAACTTAATATGCCTATTTTGGCGCCATTTTGGCGCTTACGTAATTTTGCCTTTCCAGTGACGACATAGATAAAAAGGGGTCTGCACTTTTGTTGTTCGCGGCGCGTCGTCTTTTCTTTTTATTTGGTCTGAGATTTTGACTCGTAAAATTGCCACGTAGTGATTTTATTCTCTTTGAAATTGCCCTTGCCACTAGGGTTACAAACTTTTGGTACAAGAAATATAGTCTACTTAAGTCAGAGAAATAAAATGAATAGTATTTTAGAAAAAGAAACAGTATTTAATTTTTTTAACGTTTATATTTGTTTGAACTTTTTGCACAGTTTAACAATTTATTGTAGGATTTAAAATATTCGTAAGCCTGTTCGTAATTTAAATTAATACTAGCTGTGCTCCGCGGTTTCACCCGCGTTTTTCTCGTTTCCGTGGAAATACCGAGATAAAATATTGCCTATATTATAGCCTCCCTCAATAAATGGACTATGGCCCATAACTCATTAATAGGTACCAACTCTTAACATCTTACACACGTGATAACTTCTAAACGAAATATCCGATTGAGATGAAACAAAAAGTATTTTACTTCTACATAAATACTCTTGATAACATAATGCTTAATTTCGATAAAGATTAATATTACGATACATATTTAACGTAGTTTTTTTTTCTTCAGACGATTTAATAATTATTTTGAACACAAAATCGGTTATTGTGATTAAACCATGATAGCTAGATATATGTTCTCGCGGACTTTTTTGTAGGTCTTAATGGGATCTACAAACCCGTAGTACATCATTTTGTTCTATTGTCAATAGTTTTTGCAGCGCACGCAAAAATAGGTTTTCGATTTTATACCTTGTGTTACAAAATAACAATTTTATTACGGATCCCTAATTTTGAAAAAAAAAACATAGCCTTCCTCGATAAATGGACTACCCAACACTGAAAGAATCATTCAAATCGGACCAGTAGTTCCAGAGATTAGCGCGTTCAAACAAACAAACAAACTCTGCAGCTTTATAATATTAGTATAGATTGAAGTAATTATGAAGCTCATTTTTTATTAAATTTAAAGAAGCTTTATTTCTGTCATCCTGCCACTTTACTTAGAATAGAATACCAGTGTTTGTGAAAACAGTATTTTATATACTTTATTTCATTGAACAGTACCTAAAATGTTTAATACTGTTTTTAACAGTATGTTTAGCAACCCTACTTGCCACTTCCCGTCAAATGAAAATTAGCTAGCACATCAGGTCTGAGGCACATCATCATATTAATAAGTACACTTTAATGTCACATCAATACATCATTCATCATAAAATCTCGGAAATCGGAACAATTCATACTTTTCAGAAGCTTTTCAGATTGTAATAATTGATTTAGTTATGTACATAATTAGTACACACATTTAATAATGTAGGTACCTATAATACCATTTACAAGAATTATTTACAGTTACAGATTAGACGAATTTAATAGTATTACCTACGTAGAATAATGACACAATCGATTTTGAATAATTGTCCTGTAGCCAAACATTGCTGCTTCAGTTTGACACTCAAGGTTGGAACTATCATCATAGCTATTTTAGGTCTTGTACCAAGCAGTCTTCTGATACTCCTTTATGGAACGGGAAGTCCTATGCTAGTGGAGCGTGGAGTCCCTCTCATCGCTGTCGACGTGATAATACACGTGTATGCTGTGTTGGGAATTCTCTTGTGTGCGATACACATTATTCTTCTAGTGGCAACTTTAACTTACAATGAAGAACTAATTTTAATGTATTTGTGGGCGGGCATAATTTATATTTGTGTCGATTTTATAATAGTAACGATAATATGCGTTTCAGCACTTCTTGCAAAGGAAACAAAGTTCGGTGTTCTGACTCTTCTTTGTCAAATGGTTTATTGGTTATTTTGGTATGTTTTTATATTTCCCATAGTAAACGGGTTTAGAAGAAATATACACACGGTGATAATAATTCTTTATTTTTGAGTTTTATTATTTTTATCAGATAAGTAACTTAGATGTGACGTAGGTATATAGGTGATATATCTACCTAGGTACACCTATCTACATAAGTTGTTAGTTGTTAAAGAGAGATACAGAGGTAAGGTAAATTGGCCAAAGTCGAGTAGGTACTTAGCGGATCAGATTTGGTCTCTTCAAGACTTGCTTTGTGTTTAGGTAGGTAATGTAGGTATTTTTGCTATGATAATGACGGAGGTTTACAAAGGTAGATACCTACCTACCTAACCTTTGTAAAACTGCTTCATAATAGGTATCCTACTAATATTATAAATGCGAAAGTTTGTGTTGATGTGACGATGTACCTACCTAACCTATGTTTGTGCCTTAATCACGCCGGCGGCGCCGTGACGGCTGAACGGACTTCAATGAAACTTGGAATATAAATAGTACCTAGATGTGCCTACTACTTGCTACGTAACATTTAGGCTACTTTTTGTCCGGATACCACGCGAGCGATTTATCATATTTAAACCTAATAAGATAGGTAGGTAAGTACCTACTTACCTAAGGTACCTAGCCTAAACTACTCATAATTATGTAAGTACCTACATTTAAAGTACAGCCTACAGCCTCTTGTTTGTAACAACAAGTAGGTAAACAAATAGGAACTTACCTTTGTAAATATTTCTTATTTGTAGCATGCTTCGTATCAAACAATATTGTTTTTGTAAAAAAATAAATAGGTACCTCTAGGTTTATCGTATCTTTTGTACCTACTTTAGGTGTTGTAGGTAACACAGTAGTTAGACTGCCAGTAAGTATTCTGGACCTCTCACTCGTGAATGAGCTACGTACAGCTCGTGGCTGAAGCAACTGGTGGAGAAGTCAACGGCCGCGGTGTGCAGCATCTGTTCCTGTGCTTTGTTGATGATCTGAGCGGAACAGAAAATTGGAGGGTATGAGCGGTATCCGAGGGAGGAAGAAGTGTACTCCGGCTCCGCCTCTGTTACCACTTCCGCTTCTCAGACGTACCGGTTCCATAACCGTTTTACGTAAAACTCTAAAAAAGTTTGTCAAAAAAAATTTCGGCCAAATAAGTATGCCCCGCGACGTAAGGAATCTGGTCTAAAACATGTAAGTAAAACATATAATGCCAACGAGATAAGTACAAAGGCACACAGTACCTATTACATCTACAGGATTTACCATCTTGTGGCAGATTCGAACATAGTACATAAAGATTTAGTAGGCCCTCTATCTATTTCTTCGGGAGGCTATAAATACTGCCTTACTATAATCAATAGATATACGAAATGGCCAGAAACTTATCCTATCAAAGAAGTTACTGCGGATATTGTTGCTAAAATGGTATACGAAGGATGGATAACACATTTCGGTTGTCCAATCAGACCCCCGTTTTTTCATGGTCCCATTATTTTGTCTCATTAATGGGACCACGAGGGAGAACTGTTTCTCGCAGTCACATTACTATTTATCTACTTCCTGTATATAAAAACAAGGATGCGTGGTTTGCTAAAAATGTAAATATTGAAAACAAAAATATCAACTTTATTCAACCAAAATATTACAGTTAGGTACACTGCAATGCTACACAAAGGCTACACAATATAATAATAAGGGTCTATCAGACTTACCCCTGAATACTCAAACGCTTAAATGGCTACCATGCTAAATAAATGTTTGTGTTTTTAATCCAATAGATGGTGTTAGCTGTATGGAAATTCTTGAGAATCAGTATTTTATTGACGTACCCATTGTGTATCAATCTGTGTCCAATTTCAATGAGCCGAGTGATACATTTTTCTTGCGCAGACAACGTTGCGGGTTACAACTAGTATTTAAATAATAAGTCCTTAAGGTATAGGTAATTGAGTTACAAAGGCATTTTTTATAAAATGACATGACATGACATACCTACAGTCTAGTAGATACCTACTTATTAGTAACATTGTAAACTTACCTACCTAGAGTTCGTACTACCTATTGACAATAACAAGTTACCTATTAGGTACCTAACTAAATACCTACCTACTTACTTGCACGCGGCATGACAATCCCATACCAAGTTTGAACGACACCATGAGACAGGTACCTACGTAAGATTTACAAAGAAGACGAAAACATAAGTATCCGACTAAGCGAGGTATTAATATCGTCTGTAGTAAAGCATGGGAAGAGTATTAATTCAATGGTGCCCTGGTTAGCAAGACTGCAGGCTGTGGCTACCAGAAGCATAAGTCGACCGAACCGCGAAGGGTCCTTCGTAGCGCAATGCTCTTGCAGTGACGCCAATGTCTGGTCTTGAAATATCTCGACATGTGAAGCTTGGCCCTCTAAAGAACCTGTGAATTGAAACTTATTTTATTGTAGCACTACTTTATTTTATTTTAAACTTATTTTATTACTTTTCTGCTGGAGTGTGACTACTGGGAGTAAAGAAAAAACAAACAAAGCATTCAGCTGCTTCTTTCCCAGAGCATGTCGTAAAAGTCGACTAAGTATATAAGAGATAGTATTGGACCATCTACATGGGCAATGGGCTGATCACCTGTCAACATGGTCACAGATAATATAATACTATCCATGCTTCACCATATCCATCTTGGGACTTTGAATCAGGAGTGGCTGCAAGTTTTCTTATGATTATTTGTGACACTGCCCTCCCTATTAGGCATACGGGCGTGTTAATCTATGTAAGCATGTATACCTAGATACATGTTTGTTTATTGTAGGAATGACAGGAGTTTGCATAGGGCAGAGATCAGTAGGGTAGGTAGGTACCTACTTACCTACAAGACGGTCAAGATGGTTACCGACGGTAGTAACAGTAGGTAGGTACAGCAGTACATAATAGTGTAGTAGGTAGAACTTACCGGTACGGAATAATAGAGCGGTTTTAATCCATTCATATTCGGATGTGTCCAATCGTGATTTAGAAATCTTCTTCAAGAGATTTGTAATTTTTTTCAACTCATCTTTAATATTTTGTCGTTTTGAAGCCAGCGCAGATGGTATGTGGTCTAGAAATGAAGTACGATATATTGCTTCTCAGATTGTGTTGAGCATATCTATCTACTTGTTACCTGGATGATTATGTCGGTTTAGTTAGAAATGTCGCATAAGAACCTTACCTTCTTCAAAATAGAACGAATATTGAGCTGCAGTAATGAAGAATATTTCCTTCCAGTTGCAATGCAGAAGCGCAATCTGTTCAAAAGTTTTCATCTGTGCAAAGATGCTGACTTCATGTAGCCATCTTATGGAAACTACCAGTAACTTTGCAACCGGATCATAGATTCCTTCACTTGACATCCTTCCGTACTCATAGTATTTTTTTAGTTTTAACTCGAATTGTTTGTTTTCCTCTGAGTTCTTTTCGTTTCCTATTCGATTTTTCTGTTGCCCCCTCACGTCTATTGATATCGCCTCTTGAGGTTCGAATTGTGAAGCTTTTGAAACAACGTGTACTGGTGGCTCGAAATTATTTGGAGAATGAAGATATATCGTTCTAGCACCTAGTGGCAAAAACAAAAAAAACAGTAGGTAGGTAGGTAAGGTAATCCAAATAAAATAATTGTTTCACCTGCGGGTCAAGTACCTTAGGATGGTAGAATTGTAGAGAATTTGTTTACTTACTATTTTCTGTTTTATTCTCAAGAGAGCCGTCGGATTTAAAAGCCTCTTCTGAACTCGACACTTCATCTTCTTTGATTTTGTCAGAAAGTTGTGAATCTGGCTTTTCACGATCATTCCTGTTATTTTCCAACGATGAAGGTGTCCTCGACGAGCCAAACAGATTTGCTGACATCTCTAAAAAGAGCATTCTATTTGAAATATGTGCCGTAACATGAAAAATAAACTGAAAGGTTTCTGTCAACTTACTATCCACAATGGAAGAGGAAGTGTCCGTCGATATAACAGGTGGGTAGAAAATGTTTGTCGGAAAATACCCAGGATGTGGTACGGGATAGTGTAATGGAGTCGAGAATAAAGGTATCTTGAATGAACTCAGCGAACTCAGTGCGTTCACCTGTGGTGCAATAAGAGAGGCTTCAGGTGCCCTCTCGGGGATCCTTGACAAAGCAAAGTCTTGAAAGGAGGATCTGTCGATGAAAGAGTTGTGTGTGCTGCTTAAAGAATCTGATAGAGCAGGCATGCCACTGTAAGCGTGTAGAGAAGGAAATGCGGATAAGGTAAGAGGGGCAGGGTTGGGCAAGTAAGTTTGGTGCCTTGTGAAGGTGTAGCCGAGTTTCTGCAGAGCTATTTGATGTGGAGCCAGCGGCCGTGGAGCGCGCTCATGCTGAACGGCTGGAAAAATCTTTTTATTAGTCAACTCCCAACTAACAAGATCTCGTATAATAAAAGCAATTTATCTCAAAATAATCATATAAGATGTTTATAAAAGTATCGTGGTGACCGCTTGTCCCAAAGTAGCGTTTGTTGTTACATGTTAGCTCTTTAACGTTTTAAAACCATTCAGTTTTTCGTAAACGTTTACGGTTCAAACCTACTAAGACTAGGATTACCTAGGGTTTAAAAATATGTTCTTATAATCTAAGACTACCACGAAATAAACCATGGTTGCATCATCACTACATAATGTAGTATAAAACAAAGTAGGTTCCCGCTGTCTGTCCCTATGTATGCTTAGATCTTTGAAACTACACAACGCATTGTGATGTGGTTTTTTTAATAGATAGAGTGATTCAAGAGAAAGGTTTATATGTATAATACATGAATAATATAGTAGAGAAACATTGATAATTTTAGAGGTTTCTAATGTGATGTCGTAAATAAAATAAACACATTTTTTTGCGCTTACATTGCAAACGCTGGCTAAACTCTACGAGATAGATCAAAATAATTTACTACAGTATTGTACAGTACACCTTAAAAAGGTCTACAAAAAAGTCCACGATGGTATATGTTTATCCCCGTGCGAAGCCGGGGCTGTTCGTTAGTAAAATAATAAATAAGTAAATATTTGTGGACATTTCACACAGCGCCACCTGGCCCCAAACTAAGCAAAGCTTGTATATGGGCACATGGCTGATAGAATACTACTTAAATATACCTTTTGTAAATACATACCTACTTATACAACACCCAGACCCGGAAGAAATATTTGCAGAACATACAAACATTTCTCTCGTAGCGGGGATCGAACCCGCGCCTCTTGCGTCTCAGCCGAGCACTCGCCCGCCACGCCACAGAGGTCGTCAAAGGATATCAAAAATCTCTGAACTTAAATAAACTTACGAGCACAAGAGGTCGGCAAACTGTGTTGATATGAGGGGAGGTAAGTGTAATATAATAGAGGCGTCAGAACTCAGAAGGCGTAAAGTGTGCGCGAAAAGAGGTGGCAAGCGGGGCGCAATCAATTTTATAATGTAAATAAATATCTGTGGGAAAGCCGGCTGCGAACGACAGGCGAGATTCGCCAAAGCGTGTGTTTGTTATCTTAACAACTTCTGGGTGGGTCAGGTCAGGAGGGTACCTCTATTTGCGGTTATCGTGAACTTATGAATAAGTTTATTTCAAGAAGAACACGATTACTTGGTAGACAAGTACTGTTAGTGTCAGTTCTTTTGACAAAGACGTTACTTTCGTGTTTAGGAGTCTTTCTTAATGTGCCCTTAGCGCATATAAATATTAATTTAACAGAAAATTTGAACCTACTACGACGTCGACGGGTCGTCGACTGAAGCATACGATAATACGGGGTCACTAACACTAGACCACCTGTTCTTATTAAAAAATACAATTATTCACATATTATTTTATATAGGAATAGATAGATACTGATTACCTTAAAGATTTTAATGTTATTATAATTTGTCTTTGTAAAAAAAGATAGAGAATTGAATACAATATTCAATTCTATATTCCGTTTGCACGCGGCCTTTAGATAGTCCGACTGGTTCTTTTGTATATATACAAAAGCTAGCTCTTGTCGGTGTAATGATGAAGTTTCCTCCAATTCTCCCTCTCTAATGCGGTCTCTTTTACGTCTTTATACGACATGACAGCGACTTTCTCCTTCATCTGGCGCTGATATAACTAATTCTTGGTCTTCCTCTTCCTCTCTTTCCTTCTACCTTTCCTTCTATGATCGTCTTTATGAAGCTGTCATGTCGTATAAGGTGCCCAAACATATTTTTTTTAGTTTTTTTTTTAGTTTAGTAGTTTCTTTTGTATTTTGTAAATTATATTTGTATTAGTTGTAAGTTTATTTCTGTTAATAAAGTACTTTTTATACAATATTCCAAATCTAAGGGAAACGGTTTTTTCGCTTATAAATAAAATGAGCACGAATATTTTGACTCTTAGTTGGATCATGTTGGGCGGTGCGCCCTCTCGTTTTTATCTCTCACCACCACTTAGCGACACTTGTCTACCGCAAATACTTGAAATGTTTCCTAATGGAAAAGACATGCTGCGATGGAGGAACTGGGTAAATGCTTTATTGAGACAAGTGCTCGTCGCTCGGCTTGGTTCTCGATTGATTATTGCCCCCTATAGGTACATTTTCTGGAAAGTTTCCGGTAAATATTGAGACATTTTTGTATAAGCGAAATTCTCAACTACGGAAATACCCCAGAATTTTGCTGTAGTGGTAACCTCGCAGGTCCAAAAGCTCCTAAACCTAGGGTAAAGTACAAAACTTGCGTACTGTCGTTAAATAGCAGCGGGATGGTTACAGTGAAAGAGTAACAAACATCCATACATACAAATTTCGCGTTTATATTATTGGTAAGGAAAAGGAAGGATTTTTTTCCAGACGAAGTTTCAATACATCGCACCGCCCGTTTAAAAGTTCCCATACAAACTTTAGAAATCCCTTAAACCCCATAGGGCCAATTTTGAAAAAATAAAATATACATATTTCATTATTTATGGTAAAGTTTATTCATACCGAGTTTTGAGCCAAGAAACAAAATTTCCTATAGAAACTTTACCACCCTGTTTAACCCCCTTAGGGTACGATTTTCGAAAATTATATTAGCCTATATGTTATTCTAGAACCTAAACTATTTACATTCTAAATTTCATCAAAATCGATTCAGTAGTTATGGGATAACGTGGTAAAAAAACATTCACACACACAAACTTTCTCATTTATAATATTAGTAGGATATATTGATTAACTGGTGTAGCGGTTAGAAAGAAAACTTCCTCTACGTAACCTACGTAACATTTTTATTTTATTTTTTAAATTTGGTTAAGGGCTTAGTATTAGAGATAGGAAAACTCTTTCCTGACTTTCATTATTTTCAACACTGTACCCTTTTCTGTCACACTGATGCTACGATTAGGAAGAAAATGTCCTCTACGTAACATTAGTGTTAAAGACTAGCTGTTGCCCGCGACTTCGTACGCGTGTAGAAGGTACATTATTTTGTTCTATAATGAATAGTTTTCGCAGCGCACGCCAAAAACTATTTTGGGTTTTCTACCTTGGGTTACAATATTGCAATTTTCTTACGGATCCCTAATTTTTTTTAATATATTATAGCCTATACTGATAACTGTACCTAGCTTTCTATTGGTGAAATAATTTTTGAAATCGGTCCAGTAGTTTCGGAGCCAATTCGTTACAATCAAACAAAAAAATCTTTCCTCTTTATAATATTAGTATGATATTAGTACCTACGATTTACAATGTAGGTACGAGCAACATGCAAGTACTTTCCAAGGTCAAACTAACAGTGCTGAGTAACTGTACCTAGCTAATATGACCCATTCTAGACAAAAACTGCATTGAATACTGTTTGTGCCCTAAACTTGCATTCACGGTGATGTGTCTCTATACTTCAGCCAAACTGGAGATACAATTTAGATAAACAAACCGGCCATACTTAACCTAAAACTAACTTTTTCATAGGTACATGTTTATGGAACAATCTTAACAAAAGTGATTTCATCGTAATAAAGAAAAACACGAGACGGTTTGTTTGCATAAATTGTATCTCCAGTTTGGCTGAAGTAGGTACTTATAGATTCCATCCAAATAAAAAAAAGTATAGATTGCATTTGCATCCAAATACATCCTACTAACGCTGCTGCTACTAATTCAACAACTAAATTTTTGAAATGTATAAACGAAACTCAAAACGATTTTATTTGGGTTGCAATCAAAATACTTTCTAAGCTCATAAAACCCTCACCATCTTTCTTCATGTTGACCCTCAGACACTTGGAGAACCTGCATGCTTGGCACTGGTTTCTTCTTGTGACATCCACCACGCATTGCCCGTTCTCTTTACACACGTAGTCAAGATTCCTAAATAAAAATAATTATTTATTATTGTCAGGAGGATATCCTACTAATCTTAATCTTACTTATATTATAAATGCGAAAGTTTGTGAGTTTGGATATTTGGATGTTTGTGCCTCAATCACGCCTAAACGGTGGAACGGATTTAAATGAAACTTGGAATATATGTAGTACATTTACTGGATTAACATATAGGCTATTTTTTATTCGGATACCACGCGAGCGAAGCCGCGGGCGGCAGCTAGTAATGTAATAAATCCTTTTGTGGGGTTATTTTTTTCGTTTTTAGCCTCGATACCTTATCAAGTTATCATTAATTAACTGCACTCTGCTCTACATACTTCAGTTATATCGGTAGCAAAGCCACAGGAGTATCGTAGTTGGCCGTAAACAGAGGCAATAGAGAAAGACTGGTAAACGCATTGGTGGTCTAGTGTTAGCAGCCTCGTCTTCCGATCCTAAGATTCAAATCCAGTAGAGCAATGGATTTTTCTGTTCGATAAATGTATGTCCGCTATAATACCAGTACTCTCAAACGGTGAAAGAAAACAACGTGAGGAAACCGACATGTCGTAGAAACGTAGGCCCCGTTAGCACACCTCAGGGATCACAAACAAAATGTTTAAACCACCTTCGGATGCTCCTCTTGAAGAACCCTCGACAGCCATCGCAGGACGCCACTCCGTAGTGTTTGCCTGACGCTTTGTCCCCACACACCCTGCACAGGGACTCCGGTTTACCCATAGACTCCATTAAGTTCCTGGTAAAATACTGTAAAGATTTATAACATGGAAAAAATCGTAGCACTGACGAGTCGATTGAATATCAAAATAAAAAGTATCTTTAATTCAATTCGAAGGACAACCCAAGCTCTTTCATTAGCATGCTCGATAAGCCAAAAAATGTTCTAAAATATTGTTATAGGGGCAATACTTGTGCATGTGCATAATTATTTGACACAATAGCGCAATCAAACTTCCATCTAAATTCAATATTAGGTACGTGGCTTTTTATAAACTACAGAAAGTTAGAAAGGATGTTGCTATGTCATCGACACTCGCATTAATAATCGATTGATTATTCAAATTCAGGGCTCCCTAGACAACACACGGTGAAACACGAAGTCCTCTCGGTTCGGATAAAACGAGAGATTCATTGCAGTTTTTGCAGATTACCATAAAAAAAACTAAGGCCATTTACCATCTATAATAGATGATATATACAGCGTCAGGAGGCAACTTTTATCTTCACAAACGGGACGCTGTAGTGCCCGGAGTAGGCTTGCCCAGCACCTATTCCATCCTCTCAGCTTAGTCGGCCTTGTCCACAGGAAGGACATGGTCAATACGTGCGGAGCTGACTAAGCCGCGGGTTTCCTCACGATGTTTTCCTTCACCGTTTGAGAGTACTGGTTTAGCGCACATAGATTTTTCGCACAGAAAAATCCATTGGTACATGGCCGGGTTTGAACACACGACCTTAGGATCGGAAGGCGGGCTCACTACCAACTAGACCACCAGTGCTCTCAGATTATAACTTAGGTTATTTGCTAACCTTTGTAGAACGTTCCAGGATTGAAAATTATTTGATAAATTTGAGATTAATAATTACGAGTATACCTATTGATACAAATATTTTCAAATTACGTCATTAAAAAGGCGGCAAGAGACTGAATGGGTGCGAATAGGTAAATAATCTTTAAATTAACTGTTTTCATAGCCACATAGACCCTATAGGCAACTTGAAATAAAAATAATATGCTCCAATGTGTAAGTAGATGGAGGGCCTAGAGAGGTATTTTTTACTACTTTTCCCTCACACACAAGGCGTTTACGTCTATTTGTAGCTAAGTTTGTAACAACGGCACAATGGCTAGCTCAATGGCTGTTGGATAATTGCTCTGAAAAGTATGGTCTCGTTCCCACGAGGCTCATGCCCGGGGGACGACCTTCCACCCATCACAACCTATATCTATAGGTACACATAATGAAACTGTAACTGATCGATGTCTGTGCATTGAAGATATTTGAGAAAACTATATTCAGGGGCATCTAATAACGCAATAGAACTTCACGAAAGCTAAGGTCGGTTGGGCGTAATCATCATCATCATCATCATCATCTTCCTGCCCTAATACCACTCTATGTGGGGTCGGCACAGCATGTTCCTTGGATCATGCTGCAAGAGTTTTGTTGGGCGTAATGTACATAGGTAAGTATGTACATAAATAAGGTTGGAACGCAAAAAATATCTTATTCTAATTAAGCATTTTACCCGACTGATCGGTAGAATGAACATACTGAATCCCTCTAGAATGTGTGAATGTGTAATGTAGTATATCTATGTACATCAAACCTGCCCTAATCGACATTTCTCAAACAATAATAACAAGCAAGCGAGACCCAATTTGACATGTTTTCGTAATTGTGGCGTGACGTCATAGGTCACAATTACACCGTATGCGCAGTAGAATCATGGGGGCCAACCAGTAATTAGAAATAAACGATAGTTCCTGTCATGTGGTCGCCGGTTATGATTACGATGCTAAAGTCAAAACGGTTGACCCTGTACCAGTTTTTAAGGCTAATGCTGAAGACATCAGTCTATCTGTTTAAGTACATAATAAGTAAAGCTGAAGACATCAGTCTATCTGTTTAAGTACATCTTACTTATAAATGCGAAAGTTTGTGAGTTTGGATGTTTGTGCCTCAATCACGCCTAAACGGCTGAACGGATTTCAATGAAACTTGGAATATACATAGTACATGTACTGGATTAACATATAGGCTATTTTTTATCCGGATACCACGCGAGCGAAGCCGTGGGCGGCAGCTAGTAATAGGGTCAATAATTATACAAAAACTAGTGACAGGACTAGTGGTAGTAAATGAGTGTTTTAAAGGACAAGTTGGGCTTCACAAAGTTTGTGATAACAGGCACTAGCAAAGTCGAGTAGGTAACGGAATAAAAAAATATATAGTTAGTATAAAAAGTCAGTTTTAGTTCATAAATGATATGACATAAATAAATATATTTTAGGGGACAAACAAAGGTAGTCATTAGGTACTTAGATATAGGTATTCAGAAACGTAGATAATAAAAATAAAGTTATAAAATTAGTTATTTTGCTTAAGTATTTTTAGCAAACTTAGTTACAATAACTTGTATTTTGTCAAAAAAGGGCCTACACTAGATCGTAACTTTACTATAAAGTACATCACGGTAAACTCGTAGGTATTTGAAAATTCGACGAATCAAAAATTCGTAAACATATTGATGGAACTGCTAACCGCCTATTTGTAAGGGTCGGCACGTGCCGTCCAACATATTGTCGGCATTATTAAATGAAAATATGATATTACAGTTCTGATGTGTTGCGTGTGTGAACAGAACCGGTGTTTGTGTGGCATTTGAACCGACTTCACCCAAAGTCGTGCTATCTGATATTGAGAACCATTCGACTGTGATATAAATAAAATTATTCTAGTAATTTGGTATCGCATGTGCGTAGTTTAGGGGGCAGCAAGGTAGATTATTATTATTGACCAAGAGTAAATCAATGTCTTACAACTCGTTTGACGTGGCGGGCGAGTGCTTGGCTGAGATGAGATGCAAGAGGCGCGGGTTCGATTCCCGCTACGGGAGAAATGATTGTATGTTCTGCAAATATTTCTTCCAGGGATGGGTGTTGTAGTATTATGTATTAAAAAGTATGTATTTACAAAAAAAAAGTATATAATCCGTCATGATCAGACGTTGTCGACCGAACTCGAGAGATCAAAAGGAGCAGGTGCTGTGAAATAGAACATAGATTGTATCTGCATAGCCCGTGCCTACGACGCCTACGACGTAGGCGTCGTAGGCGTGGAGGGATACCATTATGTGGCTGTATCGCCAACCATCATCATCATCATCATCCTGCCCTCATCCCACTCTATGTGGGGTCGGTACAGAAATATCGGCTGTATCGTCAACCAAGGGGGTAAAAAATATAGAGTTTCTTCACGAGCGCCATTCGAGAGTATGCGAGAGTGAAGGTATTTAACTAGGAGAAGTTTCACTAGAATCATTCGTACTTTCCATTCGAAAGATATCACGAGTTTAAAAATGTAAGTACCTATTAGAAAAAAATGAGTGTGTTAAAATTTATATTTTTTGAAGTTTTTGTTAAATACAAGTGCGAAGCCGGGGCGGGCTGTTAGTTTATTATATCTATGTAGTCGTGTCACTAGTTACTTCGAATCAGTGTGCTGGAAGGATTTAAAGTGTGCCCTAAGACAGACACCCGTTTATTCGTCCCAAAGGCTTCTTTTGTGCACTTCACACATTTCATCGAACTTTTTAGGTTCTACGAAATGCCGTTCCTGTTCCTTCACCGTTTCAAAATACAGGTATGGCGCACATAAATTTTTCGAACAGAAAAATCCAATGGTGCACGGCCGGATTTGAAACCACGGCCTTAGGATCAGAAGGCGGGAGCGGCTACCACTAAGACCCCCAGTGCTCGTTCATGAGTTTATTGATTTATTTATTTTGGATTTTGCACACCAAAATAGATGTGAACGATCGCGTCTAGATCGGTCGAATCGAATAGGATGAGATAGCGCGACAGATTTTGTGTGTACAAAAGAAAGACAGAGCCAGACTGCGCCAAATATTTAAATCAGATAATCCGCCAAATCAAATAACTGTTAATTACTACAAAAAACAAAATGAATAAAAAAACTGGTTTCGACAACTAAATAATAAATAGTTACTTATTACCTACCGATCAAAGTAAAAAACATCTGAAAATATGGTAGAGTTTACGAGATCTTACTTGAATCTGAATCTTACTTGCCCTCTCCTATTGCGAGTGAAAAAAAACTTAAGTATTTTCATTATCATTGCTGGGTGTAAAACTATTTGTTAGGGTTTAGTTTGCACATTCTGATGATGCAAGAATCATGCTGTGCCGACCCCACATAGAGTGGGATAAGGACAGGAAGATGATGAGTTTGCACATTCTAATAGGTAAGTACCTACCTACTTAGAAAGAGGTTGTTAAGTGAAGCATTGTTTTTTATAGTGAAAATAACCAAAAATATACCGTTATTTATTTCCGAAGACAATCAAAAAGTGATCAAATAGTGGTCAGAAAATGACCAAAAATGGCCTACCTATTATTCCAGGTTGTAAACTAGGCATGTGTACCTATTCCAAGTTTCAGCCAAATCCGTTCAGGATCAGCCGTCACCGAGATGAACGCAGCCAAACACACTAAACACACGCAAACAAACTTTAGAATTGACTCGTATAATAACGAGTGATTTATTATAGTGCCTCTTTTTTAAAACGTAATATAATAAAGAAAATACAATTTTATCAGTGTTTCTTCGTTATATCAAAAAAACTAGCTATTGCCCGCGACTTCGTACGCGTTTTATTACTTTTATAACGTAGTGTAGTAGGTAATTTTATTAATGGTAGGTATTACTTAAGATCAGTAGGTAGGTGGGGAACGTAATGGAAGATGTGATAGCTGAATTTGATGACCACTGTGGAGCAGTGGGCGAAAGTCCGCCTGAGATGCAGAAGGTTGCAGGTTCAAATGTTTGTATGATCTGCAAATACTTGTCTCAGGTCTAAAACTTATATAAAAAAGTACATAAGTAGTATCCTATTTAGACATATTATAAATGCGAAAGTTTGTGTCGATGTTTGTGCCTCAATCACGCCTAAACGGCTGAACGTATTTAAATGAAACTTAGAATATACATAATACGTGTGCTGAAATAACATATAGACTACTTTTTATTCGGGTACAACGCAAGCGAAGCCGCAGGCGGCAGCTAGTATTATCATAACTATGGTTCCCATACTGTTTATTTGATCGAAGTTCCCATAGCATAAGCTCTGCTTACTTTTACACTCTTACACGTAAAATCGAAAACACATCAATATCCATCCATTTATTTTGCATTTATAGTTTTCAAACCGAGTTCAAGCTAATCGCAACGCCGGCGCCGCCGGCCCTTAAAAAGTTCCAATACAAACTTTAATAGGTACCCCATTTCACCTCTTTTTAATGATTGTTTTGAAAAATCCTCAAACTCATTTATTTTGTATTTACAGTATCCAAACCGAGTTTCAAGCAAATCTCACCACGCGTTACAACGTTTTCACCCCTTTCATCCCTTTGGGGTTGAATTTCGAAAAATCTCGCCTTAGTGGGTGGTTTTGCTATTAAAGAAAGCTACCTTCCAATTTCAGCTTTCTAGCTTCAGCGGTTTCAGCTCGGCGATGAATCAGTCAGTAAGGTTAAGCTCTTTTATAGGTATAGATAATGATTATTTTTTTACATTTACTTTTAAATGTTGACCGCCGTTAACTTGGTTCAGGTGGTAATTCAAATTTTCATTATACTTTCGCATAAGTATAGTTTATTTCATAACAGACGTTACGTAACTCTTTACTTGTAGGTACTCAAATAAAGTAGCCTTCATAAACTTTCGTGTTTATAATACCTAGGTTAGTAGGATACCTTAATAGTCTGACCATTAATTAGATTCACGTTTGTTGACATTTGGTGGGGACATCTTTTGACGAAAATTAAATAGCCGGGTTTCCACCGCGAGCGAAGCGGACCCATCAAGGACTCCGTTTAACTCGCAAGAGCAAACTGTATACTTATATTTCCACCAACAAATAGTCGAGCGGAAAGGTCTGAGCGAGCAGAAAGAGTTGAAATGAACTCAGTTCCTTCTAGGGAGCGGAGCGGAGACATTACAGAGTCCGTTCAACTCGCAATGAAAAATTACATAGTAGCGTTTCTACAGAGAAAGAGGTGAGCGAGTCATAGTCATAGTCCCTTTTTTATTGTTTAAGTGACTGGTGTAATTTCCCATTTTACGTACAGCTTGCTCCACTCATTCCTCTCCTTCATATAAACTCTTTGTCGGTGAAATGTAAACCTATTTCATTAAACAGGAGTCTGGGCCGCTTACTATTTCGCGCTTATTAGGTACTCTTTCGCGGTGGAGACCCGGTTTATGATGATCGAGACATTATTAAATTCGAAACGAATATTGTTGAAATAGTTCAGTTTTGTTTTATTTTCGTTGGAATACTTGTTTGAAAGCATTTCTCGTAAATAATACTAACGCGAAATATAATTAAGCTACCTCGTTAACTCCCAGCGTTAGAAAATCCAACAAAAAAAAATTAATGGTGCAGCGGAAAACAAACCGTCAGTTTTGTGAATCCAATTAAAAGTCGGAGAATAAAGGTACCTATAGATAAAATTAACAATATTTGTGTTCACGCATTTTAAATTTGTATGTGCATGTAGTCACCTATAAATTGAAAGAGCACTAGATTTAAGTCGCAGAAGTAAATAAGTTCAGCAAGATTGTGTAACTTTCGTTGGTGATCCTAAATAAATAAAATAAAATTCACAATAACCTCACTTACATTTCTTGTATTATTAAAGTGATCGATTAGAACTAATAATGTAAATAATATTTAATTATTTTGAACTGCACCACAACGATCCTATTGGGATATTTTTTACTACAAAAGTTTATAAGTAGGTGGGATGTAGTAACCGTTGTGTCAAACATCCAATTTAAATAACCTAAAGTTTTAATCATATCCTAAGAATACTATACCTTTTATAGGTATTTGTATTTATGCGAAAGTTTGTAAGACTGATATTTGAATGTTTGTAGGTACCTACGCAGCAGGCAGGAGACACTAGAAATTTTCACCAATTGTAAGTTAATTTATTGAATTTTGGAAATGTTGGAGCAAAGCTTTTTAAAAATCAAAAAAATAAGAGAAGATCGTTGGGTTTGAAAAACACGGATAATTACGTAAATTGTTATCGTCATTCCCAGCAAAACTGAAAACGCGACCGCGCCTCAAACCATGCAGCGACGCTACTAGAGACACAAAATTACTTCGATACGAATATTATTATGTAGGTACCATTGACTTTTTCTTTTCGTAGTTTATTGTTTAAAAAAAACTTTTATGCTTTAGACCATTAATAATAGATCATGGTTAAAAGCGTTTGTTTTAGAAAAACATTAATCTAAATTTCACCGTATATAAACATTCGCAACAGCAACTTTGTAGTAAAACCACTTACCAATAATGTCTTCTTTCAAGTGTATTGCTTCAGCCCGTCAACTTGTCGACACCAAATGATCATGTCTTCTGGCGACTACTGCTGGGGGTGGCTTTGCTGAATAGGGGATGAGGGGCGGGGCGTCTTTCAACCCCTTGGCTTAGGAGACTCATTGGACGGGCTCAGTGGGCGTGCCCTAGTCGCACCATTACCTTATGCAATGTGGTGTCGGTCGTCCTGCAGTCATTATTATGCCATCTGGAGAAAGGACTCTTGGACAATCATGTTACTTTTATTAAGAGAGTTTGCAGGTAGGTAGAAATAACTGATTCGTTGGTGATACTGAAATACTGAATTACAGATTCGTTGGTGGGTTCGTTCAGCGTTCATAAGCCAAGTCAATGACAAAATTGAGGCGTATTGTCTTGAAAATAGTAATCGTAGACTTACAAGAATTCTGATACTACCTATACCTACTACTAGTCGTGTCACTTCATTTGAACTAGTGTGGAAAAAAGATATAAAGTGCGCCTCGCAGGCTTCGTGCACGTGAAATGATTAGTTTTCGAAGTTTTTAGGTTACGACATGCCGATTTCCGCACCATGTTTTCCATCGCCGTTTGAGAGTAACTGGTAAATTGATAAGAGGATTGACGAAAGAATAATGTTACCTATAAATATATTGATTGCCTCCTTGGACCATTGACTGCATCGAAGCAAGTGTACTTCTGAGGTAGTTTGTTTCTAAAAGGGCAGATTTGTTAAAGGAGAAAAGTGACATTGCGAATAAAATTCTTTATGTCAATGAAATAGATATACAATAACCGCATTTATAATATTAATAGGATTAAGGTTCTGTAATATCCAAAGTAGAATTGTGTGTACGGAATGTAATTTTCCGTATATTAGGAAGTCTAGATGAGATAGATTTCGTCCGAGACTCGTTTGTGTCCTTGGACGAATAATTCGCCCAAGATTGTGTCGAATAATATCGTCATTCTGTACTTTGTAATATTTTATTTTTGTTGTTTTGGTTTATTTTTTTGTTCATAAAGTACTTATTTTAACTAACAAAATATACCAACAAACTGCCATAAACTGAGGAAGGAAATAAATAAAAAAAATACTAGCCTTAATTATGTTTAGGGCCCAGGGAAATAAAAAAACTTTGATTATTTTTTCGGAACCTATTTATTCCATGTCCCAGTTTTTATAAAACAAAATGCACTACCTTACACTTTAAGAATTACACAAAAGTGCATTACATGCTTTAAATTAACTTAATATTACATAATATATATATAATGTTAATCAACGTTAGTAAAAGTACAGAAGAATCTACAAAGCTTAAAGTTTAAGGTAGATGTTGTGCCGTGAAATAAATATATTTTTCTGTAAAATATTATCTGAATTCCACAATAATTCATTATGGCTAGCGGAGAAGTATTTTGGCGATAATCATTAAACATTATCTAAAAATGGTTCAACACAGTTTAATTCAATTGTTTGTTTTAGACTGTAAACTAAATCAATTAAAAAACTCTAAAATGTAGAGATTTAAATTATTAACATATAGAATGCAAAATATTCGTACTTATGGAATACAGAAAATATTTTAATTTCGCGGCACAACTTGGACCAACCACCTTAAATCATACTAGTCTGAGCTTTAGAAATAACATTACGTAAAATTAGCAGTGATGCTTTAATCATAAAATTAATGTCAAATTACAATAACCACTACGCACTCGTAATGATAAATTATTAAATTACATAACTACAATCATAAACTGTGATTAGGTACATACTTAATCTCTACGGAATCTAGTTGACATACACACATGAACAATGTCTAGGAGTATTTTAAACTTAGCTACCAATTTTTCAGAAAATCTGTAAATAATTTATTCAGGAAATACATGAAACGATTTTTTTTTATTTATGTGTATAATAAAAAAACGCGACCCCCCCAGCAAAGTATTTTATGTTTATTGTTTATTTTTCAAAATACGACAATAGGTATTTAATTTACTTCCACGGTGAAAACTAAGAGAAATAAAGTCAAAGATAACGAAAAAAAAAAGCATTTTAATGAATTTATTAACATGCGATAGAACCCCTGATATCAATAAGTGTTCGACATGGGTAGTTCATGCTCAAAATTCGGTTGTTCAAGTCTTGCTGGGGCTGGGGTACCTATGTGAAGTTCTTGTTGCTCTTGTAAAGTTTGGAGAAAAACTGGCCATAGGCTTTAACATGTCCCAAGCAGGTGAATGAAATTCATGTCGGACGACTGGGCAGGCCAGTCTACAACGCCCACATAATAAATAAACACACTAGGAATCCCTGTGTCATGGGTATCAGAAACTACGAGTACCATGGTACCACCATACTTCTAAAGCTCACTTGATACCGCTGTGTGCGTGCGGCGATTGTCCTGCACGAGTTGGAACTCCTGGCCCAGTTTGTCTAAATCTGTTGTGAATAATTCGAATTCCTGCCAGCACCATGATTGGTCTGGCTGGATGTTGGAGACGGCTTTATCTGCCAAGACCTCGCCAAACTCGTACCCTTTGTGAATCCTAACTAAAACTCATCAGAGCACCAGGGGCCATTGTTCCTTACTCCACATTAAATGTTTTTGAGCCAACAAAAGTCCTCGTCCACGATTGCCTCGCCGGAAAGCTGGAGATCAAAGAGGTCTGCGGGAATGAAGATCACTTTCGTGCAACCTTCTTTTAACAGTTTGGTCGCTTTCTAACAATTTGATGGTCTGATTGTAGCCTTTGCACCATTTGCATAGCACATTTGGTTCGCTCCGGGCGATATTTTGAAGAAAACGATTTTATCTAGAATTGATTACAGGATTTCTGCCAGGATGCCGTTTCGCGGCATTTTTCGTGACACGATAACGTGACCACAACCTGGAGATTATGTTTTGTTTTGGTCTTAAGAGTGTCAGTAACCTTGTGTTGGATAGTACTAGCTTCAACATTCCCACAGTTCTAAACATTTCTTCTTTTGTTAAATACCGACATGGCATAATGATAAAATTAACATAAAGTAAACAAAAAATACGCGAACGATTCAATTATCAAATTCTGCGGTGTTGAATTTACATAAGTTTTAACTTTATAGGGTAAAACTCGAATTACTGCGAATTATTTTGTTTTAAAAATATTTATTTTATTTTTTACGATTAAACCAAAGAGATAACTTTTCATGTAGGTAGGTACCTTTTTTGTATTGTGAATAGTTTTTAATTTATAAAGTAATTAATATTAATACAATAGCCCTAGACACTGTTGATGTGTGTAACTTACTCTAGAGTGAACACTAGGTACAAATACAAATTTTTGACTCTGCATTTTCTATTAAAATTACCAAGTTCGTTTCAAACATTTACCTGAAAAAAAGGATTTTGAAGTCATTATGGTCTGAACAAATTGCCTCCGATGTAAATTTTATTGCAGGAGCCAAACTTTATTATCACACTTCATGAACACACCATAACAAAGTAGAAGCTAATATTCTACACCCATAGTAAAACTTGAACGCGAACACAGCAACACTAATAATATTATGAATTATATTCATCGTAATCGTAAACATGATAAAAACGCCCTCATTTAACATTTTGTACTTTAGCTAAGTCACATAATATCAGCTGAAACTAGACTCTCTTTATAAAGCAAAAGCAGAACAAATGCTCTGTCCTTTGTCCAAATAACACTAAAGCTATCTAGCCCTCAAACAAGTGTGCACTTTGGAGAACACAAAGTGTGGTCGCAATTCTGCAAAGTAGGTACAAGCATTTAGTGACTTTGAAAAGAAACTCTCGATGAGTTTGTCCCTAAGCACTGTGAAGATGCTCACAAATTTTAAGGCTCGAGATAATTTAAGGGTCTGATCGCTGCTTGCCATCTAATTGGAGTAGACCCACTAATTCTTAAATTTTAAAAAAAGTTTTGTTATTTGTCATTTAATTTTTAGAATCCTATGCATTTTGTTAGTACTTTGTCTTTAAATAATTAAACATTTAGTGCCGACACTTATGTATGGTAGTGAAAGTTGGGTATGGCAGAAGAAACATCAAAATAGAGTGAATGCTGTAGAAATGCGTGCGTTGCGAAGTATGTGTGGGGTAACTTTGATAGATAGAGTGAGAAATAGCGTGATAAAAGAGCGATGTGGAGTAAAAGAAGATGTAGTGATGAGGATTGAGAAAGGGATGTTAAGATGGTTCGGTCGTGTTGAGAGGATGAATGAAAGAAGATTAACGAAACAGGTGTATGAGGCGAGCATGAATGGTAGCGTTGGAAGTCGGCGCACGTACTTGGACCAAATCGGCGACGTTTTGGAAAGCGCCAGGTCAAGAGTACCCTAAACCGACGAGCATGCATGAGTGAATGAAGCGAAAGAAGTACCTATGTCAGGATCGTAGCAAATAATTAAGAATATCCAGTTTTTCAGAAATTTGAAGACTGATGATGAAATCATCGGTCCATAATATCCATATCTATATTCTTCAAAAACGAGACTGGCCAGTACATGACACTCAATGGCGCCTGTTATTATAATAAATGGCCAATCACGTGTCGGATCACGCATAATAAAGACTTCCAAAGTAGGAACGTAGACCATTTATTGAACCGAAATCTAAACTTTTGAAAGCACTAAGCAATGATACTAAACGTAAACAAATTAAAAAATATATATCTTCCCCTGGTACCTTACCTACCCCAGATAAACGCTTTTCAACCCTTTTTTATTTCATAACTTTGTACGGGCCAACATTATGTACCACCTTGCAAAGTTTGAGCACGATAGGACGAGTAGAATGCTTGTAATTATGGCTAAGGACAATCGGACAGACATGACCAAAATATAAAGGTAGTGGACTTCAGAACCCTAAAAATAACTTAATGAACCAACTCATAGTTTTGAGTTTGAAAGTAAATAGAATTCTGGATGAACTAACCTCGAAAAATAAGACTATGGAGAAAATTTTCAGTAATCTTAGACACAAAACTAGTGGTTTAGCGATTATTAAGAAACAATTGTTCAAGTATCATAAAAATGTAAACTTTGCCTATGCGAAGTGAATTTTATAAATACCGCATTTCAGCAACCTTTACTAATCAAAGCTACATTATCGAACTTGAGCAGCAAACATTTTGCGTTGAGGAACAGCCACATGACTAATCGCAGGATTAATATCAAGAATTCAAAAAGCAAACATTCGCTCGATAGTGTAGGTTACAGATTTGTATCAGTCTGAAAATACTTTTACATCAGTAATACAGTTATTCTTAAATTTTATTACTAGTATCACTTAATCGCATCAATTGACGAAAGGCACGGGGTGGTCGTTTCCAAAGTCCTTAGGTTAACCATAATATAACAAGATGCGTGTTAGGTACAACGATGATTTGAAGACAACATTTTCAGGCATATAGAAAATCTAAGTTTCGTTTACATTTTATGTCATTGATATCAATCGATCTGGAAACCTATAAAAATATTTATGGCTCACTTGATATCATCATCTTGAATTTTCTGTCTTTGCTTAAATATAAAACAAATAATTAAATAGTTACAAGAAACGAACACCTCGTGCTGAACATACAAAAGAAACATCTGAGAAAATACGTACCAATATGGAGAGGTTGTTGTGATAACTAAGATATTCATTACATGTTCGCTAAGCGAGTGAGTTGTAAACAAAGATTTAAACGAAACATATATTTTACAAAATAAATAAGGAGAGTAATGAATATGTTTGCCTTACGGGATGGAAAGCGAAATCAAATAAGACAAGCTTCAGATAATATTTTTACATACAGTCTCAGTACTGTCCAGCCAGACGGACGTCATTACACATAATTATCAAAGCTTATCATGTATTTCTTTGGACATTTATAATACAAAAATATTTCAATCTCTTAAGCATTTCAATGAGCATAGAAATTTTAAAATGTATAACATTATGTATGCGCGAGTTTACGTTGTACGACGATAACAAAATTACTGTGTACATTACGCGTATGATTACGACCCTTACCTATATGACTTATATGTTAATTCATAAGGAAATATTGATTTCATACATTCCCTTGCGTAGAACGCTCTACATACGTATTCGCTAATCAACTTCCATTTCTGCAGTGCACATGATTTTGGAACTTCAAAATGTTTTGTACATAGCCCCTTCCCTTTCCGCAAGAAGACTCATTGCCCTATACTTACTGATCCTGATATTACATACAATACTACTCAGTCGTCGTGCGAAAACACGCACTAATCATGTAACACGCAATGACACGCATTCATTAGTTACATAACATGTAATAGAAGCTGTATTCTACGTAATACTTATGGCTAACATCAACATTTTGGTAGTTTTGGCATTGAAGCCGTTATGCTAAGAGTTATAACAAAAGTGAACATAGGAAATGTCGTTTATGTTACCTTGCGACGACATTTCCAGGGGCTACAGACAATATTAAGGGTCATTAGCCACATGTGCGTACGTAGGCGTACGCCAATCTGGGTACGCTATAGAGCCAGCCCATACATTTTATATGGCGACTAGGCTAGTCTGTTTGATTTCTAATTGAACAAATGCTAACCTGTAAATCTTACGGCTACACTTGTCAAGCAACGCTTATGCGAGGGCTACATTACACGGACGCGACACACACGTGGGCCAAAAACACGCATGAAAATCTCTCTCTTTCTCTCCCGTGGGATCGCTATATCGGCTTCGCGTGATTACGTATGAGGCGAGTGACAAGTGTAGCCATATAATTCGTCATAGAATAAACAAATAGGTAAAACGTAAACCTTCAGCGAATCCAGATAATGCAGGCGTATATATTTGTATAGGGACGTCATTCGGCCGCTTGTCCAATGATTTGGCAACACTGGCATGTCTTACTGATTATCTCCACATTTCGTTGTCGTAGTGCTATTTCGTTGGTAATCGACACTTCGTCACAATTATAAATAACAAATTTCGATTATTAAAAATAAACAAATCGCAACGAAGAGAGAACACGCAGATAATAATTAACTTACAATGATTGTTCAAACATTAGTTAGGTAGGTAGTTTACGTAGATATTTATCAACATTTTTATTTTATATTTAATATTAATATATAATTATAGATGCTTCGATTGTCATTTGAATACATACAAAATCACATGTATTCTAAGCTAAATATAACAGGCATTTAAAGCGCCATTTATTTATTTTTTGTTTTAATTTAACATCATAACAACATTTTTTGAACTTGAATTCGTTATTTATTGCTTGTCGTTACTTAGATACTAGGTTAAATAGGTTTCTACTCGTTTAAGATGATGATAATGATGTCTCTATACACTTATAATAAATAGAACAGACACATGAGGCACGTTTTGCAACATGAGCATATCAATTATTGATGCCATGACTGTAACGAACGACAAATATTCTGTACCTTATCTCGAGTAAATATTATTATGTCATACTTAGTAGCAAAATAATTTATATTGATTTTATAAATATTTATCCTACATTAATAAAAACGGCTATATCGATATTATTCGTACGCTTAAACACAGCCGCTATTTAGATTTCTCGTTCTGAAATATATATTTACCATCACAATTAGCTATGTTGGCACCAGTGTCGAGTGGTTTATATACGCTTCATAATCACAGTCTTTCTATACTTAATTATGCCAGTAAATATACCAATTTCAATGCATATTTTGTATTATACTCGTCTATGATAAAAGTATAGTAAATAGTAATCAAGGCCACGTAGACGAGACGTTACCGTCCTGAAAACCCGTTGAAAGCTCGCCGCCCGACACTGGTGACAAAAACATCCGAACTTATGTTACGTATAGAATCCATTGACAGTATGAACTTGTAATAGTAAGTAAGATATAACATGCGAGAGGAAATGCATCGCGTATTTTCGTATACATATTAATAGGTGTAGCGCTTAACTGCGGAGGCGCCATAGCCCATAGGTAGTAGAGGGGTTCGGGAGGGGTGTTTTAGTTACGTCGGTCGAACCTCGAAATCTCTGTAACATGACGTGTTAGTTGTACAAAACGCACACGAGACTTGCAACCAAAGATATATCCTCCGATTAGGACTCGAAACTAAACAAGTAATTTATAAAGTCATCATCTTCCTGCCCTTATCCCACTCTATGTGGGGTCGGCACAGCATGATCCTTGGATCATGCTGTAGGAGTTTTGGCTAAGGTGTTTTATGACCGACCGCCTGCCTGACGTCAACCCTCCTTGGGAATAGAAGTAATTTATAAAGTGTACAATATAATAAGGCAAGAAAATCTGAACCCGATTCTGCTGAGCATAAAAAATATTTTAATATAAATAAAATCTTTTCCAAGGTAACTGGGTTGTCGGAACAAAGAGTACGACGTATTGTCAATGCAGGAAAAAGTAATGCGTTTTGTTTGTTTATAGCAGCAATTATACCAATTTAACTAAGTTAAAGATAGATGGATTGAGTGACAAAGAGAACATGCATGTGAAAGGAGTGAGTACTGAGATGACGAGTGATAGAAGATGGAAGAGGGAAACATGTGCCGACCCCACCTAGTGGGAGAAGGGCAGGAAAATGATGACCTACACACTTGAATATATCGTAAGACATATATTTTAACATTCACCATCGTGTATAGCGTGACAGTTCTGTTACATCACATGACATGACATCCCCGCCGCACCCCTCTACTACCTAAAGACGTGTACGCACCAAAATATAACCGGTCTGCATTGTATCGTTTGATTTTGAGCTATCAGGATATCCTAAACCTACCATCAAATACGGCATCTTGGTAGATAAATGTATCAAATGTTTTTGAATAACAATCTACTGTATGTATTCACTGTGACTACTGTGAAAAATCTATCTAGTTTTATTGTAAGTATACGTTTACATAGTTCAACAATCACATCCATATTTTCTGGAATATTATCCTTAGTACCTATATTATGTTATAAGGTTGAAATGGCAAGAAAGAATTTTGTACTCGGGTCAAGAGAATGAATTGCTATAGTTTATATGAAATAAAAATAAAATAAATAAATAAAATATTGCTTTAAAGTTCAAAGAAATATGCATTAATAAAATAGGCACACGCAAGTACAACAAACCAAAATAATTGTGATGAAATGAACAGCGTTAAATATTTTATAAGGTAGACAAAAAAATATCACATATGTTATCATTACCAATTCCTATACTACTAAAGGTAAATGATATGTTAATTTTGTAAGATCTTATTAACGTAAGTAATCTTATACAATTGTTACATAAGTGGTATTTTAATGTTACAATTTCAGTAAATAAAAAGTTAAATACATAAATAAAAGCGCACATTCAAAACTATCTCTTGTGAGCTCATTCAAATACTTAGAAATAAAGCTTTTCTCTAATCTTTGGCGACCAAAGGACGGGTTATAAATGGTACGCGTCCACTCACCCGCATACGCGCATGCTGCGCAACGAACAGTACGCAGTCTTATGGGAATTCATACGAAACAAATTCGCTTAATATAAGCTTACTATTAGTTTTCATAGACCTAGGTACACCTTACGCTGGTAATTTAGTCGAGTCGAGTTCACTGCCGCATTACTAGCATTATTTCCATTTAGTTAGAACTGGGATAAAGACAAGTGTGATTATAATGGAAAATGTTCGGAACGAGTGGCTCAGACGAATGTTATTTAATGATGATAGTTCCACTGGATTATTATCAATTCCTATTTGTCGTTTCCACGCTCATCCAAAGCAAAACAGATGGTCATTGTCAAAAGTGCCTTATTAGTGAGAAATTAAAAAAGTAAAAATGTGTTGTTTAAATATAAGTATATTGTACATTCCGTTTATTATAAACTTAAAATGCGGCATATTCGCTAAGCGAATTAGCTCCAAATAAAGAAAAGTGTACTGACGTGTAACTCGACTTATAAAGTAGGTAGTGAATGTACCCGTAGCCTATCGTATGACCACGTACCATTCCGTCTTCATAGCGATGTAAAAAAACACACTGGGGCAAATATTTGCGGCCAAAAATTCAAGATTAATCTAGAAAATAGATTTTGGGTTGCGGTCAGAGAGTTTAGACGCAACAAAGAATGTTACCTCGGTTTAGATCCGACTTCATCAAAATAACTTCTCTAGAGCGAGCGATATCATCGGTTTCTGTGTATTGAAAGTTTAGAACGAGAGAGGGCATTAAATGAACACGTTTGCTGTACAGATAAATAACCAAACGTATAGACTTCATGCCGCCTGTTTCGATCGTTGCACGTTTAGAAAATCTGACTTGTACTTAGAAAATCTTACACTTATTGTCAGGTTCTCTAAATAGTGTATAAACTACCGGATTGGCTACACGGAATGTGATCTCGATAGCTCGAACCCAGCAAACTAACTCTACACGATCTGCTATCAAACCTAAAGTCGCAAAATTTTCCCTGTCTTCATTCATACGCAATTTATAGTAAGCTAATGTAATAGAAAAATATATTTATCTATCTAATGACAGGCGCGGGAATTCATCTAAGGATTATAATATTTACTTCGCTTATCGGTACCGGTCCTAATATAGTTATTACAGAAGCCCGTTACGACGATCACTTGTAAATATAATTTGTTATAATGTTTGTAAAGAAAACGGCCACGTAATTGTTCAAATAAATTACCATCAAACACTTTACATAGGTATAAATATTGTATATTATGAAATATACATGGCAAAGGAAGAAGATGTAGGGTCCTTTTAATACTAAACCACTTGACCAATTAAACCAATTGACTACTAGTCTCGATTAAATAAAATCAATGAATAGAAGTGACATCACTGGGTATTAGACGACCATAAAATAACGATAAATACAGCGATAATCTAGTTTTTGAGGGACACCAGTGGATTACAAATTGCGAGAAAGAATGATAGCAATAAAATACCAATAATTTTTTTTAACTCATCGCGATTCGTTCAGTGGGGCTAAAAAGGCCACTTTGAGCAATTCATTTTTAGATTTTATACAAAATCCTAAGCGATTCGTAAAATGGTCCGAATTGTAGTTAAATTTTACGTTATATTATTCAGCAGTAGATTAATGTATGGCCGTAAAATGGTCGGAATTTTAGTAAATCGTACGCAATTCAATTCAGCAGCAGATCTGATAAAGTGGCCTTTTAAACCTTTTAACCCTCCAGATATTACCTTGTCACGCTGTAATCAAAACACAGGTCTAAGCCACGCCTGTAAGGCATTATTGCATAATATACTTTACTATTGTCAGAATCATGTCTTCTAAACATAACTTAATTTGATAGCTCTAAAATTATAGGGATCCCTGTTATTTCGATGTATAAGAAAAGGACGCCGATATTTTTAGGACTGTCAAATTAAATTAATAAGAAAATGCCCAACAGGATGGATACCAATATAGTATGGAATCTTATCTATATCTACCATATTTTTACTATCTTTACCAAAAATAATCGTGGATCACATCTTCTTACTTCAACACATGTGTACTCTAGCGTATTATGCGAGAATCGTTTGCAAATGATTCAACGAATAAACCACAAATCGTTAAATATATCGACAATAGTGTCATTACAAAAATAATACTTATTATATTGTGCTTTGTCACTCGGCTGTTCATTTTTAAGGCATTCTTGCGTTATGTTTTATTTTGTTCTCTTTTACTGTAAGTTTATAATAGATTACACAACCATCTTATTAAACACCTAATTAGCATTTACACTAAGATGTTTAGCAACGAAGCCACTAGCGACCATCGGTTCTGTCAGTAATACATGAATACATTAAATTGGCGTTTCTGTTACTCACTCAAGCGCCATTTTCAGACATTTCATTACACTTAAATAAATTTACAATAAGTATAAGTTTTAACTGATTACATAATTTTATGTCATTTTTTTTCTTTCTTTGTCTGTCAATGACTCTAACTTTTATAGGTATTTAGACCAAAAGGTAGAAATTTATGCCATTGAAATAGTAATTTTATCTAAGGAACCTTGCAAAATTTACGAAAAATCTAGTACGCATATTTTCATCTGTGCATGAGCATTTAACAAGAGAAAAATGTACAGATGATTTATCACAAAGTTTTTCATGCTATCTCGCTTTTAATCATTATTCGTTATACTGTGGAATAAGTGGTTTTCACCACACTGGTTCGAAAGACTAGATACATAGATAGTAATGAAAAAATCATATCTCCATAGATTGCATAAAGTCACATAAAATACGCGTATCTCGTGACATTTAAATAATCAGTTAAGACTTATCAGAATCAAACTCATCGCTGGAAAACATAATACTTTCGGAACCTAATGTAAAATAAATAAATAAAATAAAAATTTCACCCAATAAGTTACGCCTCGCCAAGTAGCTCCGAGTAATAATGAGTTGCGCTCAGGTAATCCAACAGCCGCCGCGGCAAAGGCAGCCCATGTATGAGATCTCGTCGCACGTATTTTAATATCACAAATCTGGAAATAATAAAGTACTATGGTCATTTAAATCCGAATGCATGTAATTAAATAAATAAATAACACCCAAATAAAAACTAGAGAGTCCACCTTGGAAGTTATTTTAAACTCAAGCGACGAACTTTGAATCCGTCGCTGCGCTCTAGATTCAAAGAGTGTTTCCCGCTTTTAAAATAGTTGTTCGCTCCCTAGGTAGACAATCTACTGATAAGTACCTGCACATGTGCTGTAGACTCTGCACGCGTTTGAACCTCGACACCGGGTAGAGCAGTTGCACTCTCACAGGGCCGAGCACTGGTCGTAGATTCAGAAAGAACAGATACCGCCCGCTGCGAGACGTCTCTACCGCGTTCTCAATGAACTCCACTATAGTCTGCGCTTTGAACATCGTGCACCCACCGAAACAGAAGTTACCTGAAATAGATGTGTCCTAGCTGAGAAAAATCCACAGATTTTGAGATATAACTTATTTATATAATGTGTCTTATTGAAAATTCTATATCATACTAATACTAGTAGTTTGCTCCGAACTGAGATCCCGCGCGCGATATCCACAGTGCGTAAAATTTGCATTCGCTACCTGAGGTTTCTCGTCTCGTACCTACTTTGTTATGTACTCGTACAAGTACCAACTTCTGCGGTCCGGATTTTTTTCCGATGCAATGAAATTGAGTTCTTCGCTCGCTTCGCTCGCTCAATCATAAATGTAAAAGTTTGTGAGGATGTGACGATGTTTGTGCCTCAATCACGCCGTAACGGCTGAACGGATTTAGCTTAAATTTAAAATATACATAGAACGTGTGCTGGAATAACATATAAGCTACTTTTTATGCGGGTACACCACGTACAAAGTCACGTGCGGAAGCTAGTTATAATATAATAAGAAACACAACCAAACAAAAATATTTTTTTTGTTCTTCTATCTGAGAAAATGATAACAAACGAAGACTGTAAAATAACCATGAGTTTAATTTTGGTACTTACCCTGATCATGTTCAATCCTAACATGCCTCAGGCCATTCAACTTGAATGTGAGAGTGAATATGTAATGGTCGTCACTGCTATCTCGGACAATGAAGGAACCATCCGGCTCATTCGACAGAATCTTCTCCGCGTCTTCCACTGAAATAGGACCCCAGTACCAGCCATACTGAAAATAAATAAAATGATAAGGATTTGGCAACAGATAAAAATAAAAATTGTGATATTTGTAGGTGAAATTTGAACGATTCTCGTGACTTTCGTTTATTGTACTACTAACTGCCGCCCGCGGCTTCGTTCGCGTGGTACCCGGATAAAAAATAGCCTATAATGTTAATCCAGCACATGTACTACATATATTTCAAGTTTAATTCAAATCTGCAGCCCTTTTGCGTGAAGGAGTAACAAACATCCATACATACAAACTTTATAATATAAGTAAGACTACTACTAATCGTGTCACTAGTTCTTTCGAACCACTGTAATGGGATTTTAAGTACGCCTCAAAGGCTCCTTTCGTACACAATACTGTACTAGAAATTGCTTATGCGCATGTCTACTTGCTTTATAGGTGTCGCTACTTACATCCTTTACTTTTTGTATGGACGTGGCAAAATCGGTGCCGGTCTCTTCTTCAGTTCTTCGATTTGTTTGCGACGAGTGCGGGGCCTGAGGCAGGGGGGGGAGCGCACGCCTCACCGCCGGTGGAGGCGAACCTTTCATCTCAGTAATAGATATCTCAGTTAAATTGTCCATCACCGGCTGGCGACGCCAACGGAACAAATTACAAAAACTCTGCTTTAAGTTTATAGACAAAATCTTCACCGGCGACATTTTGGACTTCTGATTCTTCTTCACAGGCTTATCGTTCTTCTCCCCTTCTGTGTCTTTCTCATTCTCTTTGTGCTTCTTATTCTTAGCGTTCAAGCTAAAGCTATTTTTACTCGATTTCTTGTGGTTATTATTGGTTTCTAAAGACTTCAATTCGTTAGTCTCTTTTAAGAACGTCACAGTGTTGTCTTTATTCGCGTGCCGCGTGTGGATCCCAACGCTGGCCACTATTGTGTTATTTTTCTTAATAGTGGCTTTGCACTCAGAGTCACTAGAACTAGAATAAAGCGTGTGCAAATATTTTCTCATTTCTCGAAGAGTCAAGTGTAGAGAATCCGTATCAGAGTCGATGTTTTTCTTACACGAAGAACTTGGCAAGCTGTTCCTTTTGAATTTGACGTCTTTATGCTTGTTTATTTCTTTTGGCTTATTACTTTTTTCGGGTGTTGGGACGATTGCGCACGAGCCCTGTTGTATGCTCTTAACACGCTTCTTGTTTCTTGTAGTTTTCTTCCCTTTGTTTCTTAAATTGATGTGTGAGGGCCGAACCATATCTATGGGAACTGCGTAGATATCGCTATCGAACGGGACATTGTACATATCAGTTATGTCGGACGTTTTAGCTGACAGCGTATCATGGGAGATTGCCTGAGTAATGAAACTGGAATCATCAGCTTGGAACTGAGTTACAAGAGAGTTGTGGCTACTGGACAGACGAGACGTTAGAGAGTTCCGCGATGACGGTCGGTTAGCGCGACAAGGGCTCAAATGTAGTAACCGTGGACTTGCGAATCTATGGTTCAGACATTGTCGACGCTCATATAAAGATTCTGGCTTTAGTTTTCGAGGGTATAAAGGTGAAATGTGCCGTTTGGTTTCCTGCGGTAATTCTAGATTCGTTGTCAGCGACTTTATCGGTGAAGCCGCATTTAAAACAACAGACGGAGTCACAAACACAGTCAAGCCACTCTCAACGATCACTGGGGATGGATTATCCTGTAATGAAAACACCGCATTTTGAATTTATGGTTAGGGTTTTTTTTTGTTATTGTAACTAAAACAATAGGCACTAATGGACAATAATGATGCTTGTCTGCATCAAACTTTGATAAATCATACATAAGTCATAATTTATGCTCTCGTGACTCATTTAAATTTTCTTGGCATGTAATTTTTAGATCTCTTCAAATGTAGGAATTAACTACAGTTTTTGTGCACTGATGCGATGATGAAGAAGTAAAAGTTCCAGTATGAATTACTTCCGGTGTGTAATAACATACATAATGTCACGGCTGTTGCCCATAGGGGTAGGCGGAGACCGCGGCCCTCCATTTACTAAGGATTATTTACATACTACTCTCGCTTACTTCACACTCATCATACTTTCCTTGCATGCTCGTCGGTTTAGGGTATGACATTGTATCCTCACGACCTTGTATAAACTATTTACCTGAAATTCTGGCGGTGGTTCGATAGTCGTTGTCACTATAGTTTTCCCAGGGCCTTTTTTCACAGTATTAAAAAAGTCTCCACACATACGCTCCGATGCATCGGTCGATTCGCAAAGAGACAGAGATCTGTCATCGAAATCACTTTCTTGTAGCTGTACAAACAACATACATATTAATTAACAATAAAAACACTACGCACATTGTACGTATGACCTTATATTTGAAAGAAGATAATGTAATTCAAATAGTTTTAAAATTGTGTTCAATTATGGTTGATTTGATATAGATACATTAAGGTAAGGGTAGCATTTAAGAGAGCACTATTGGTCTAGCCATTAGGCATAGGTGTCCAGCAGAGGACTGCTATAGGCTCATAATGAAGATGATTATGTCCAGCAGAAGAATGCTATAGGCTTATGATGATGACTAAGATGATGCAGAGCTGACTAAGCCACAGGTTTCCTCACAATGTTTTCCTTCACCATTTGAAAGTACTGGTATAGTGAACATACATTTTTCGAAGTGAAAAATCCATTGGTGCATGGCTGGGTTTGAACCCGCAACCGCAGGAGGCATCAGAAGGCGGAGGTGCTATCACTAGACCACCAGTGCTTTCTTATTAGGTATTATAATTCTAATACTTATCTGTTTTATGACACAAATAATCATCTTTGGTGATGTTTTGTATGAGATGTAACTTCCACAGCGGTTTTCAAAATAAGATTACGCAAGTGGCTACTTCACAACTCATTCTACTCAGTAGATGAGTTCTACAAGTCGCCATTAATTTAATTTAATTTAATGAATATTTTATTTGTATATAAAAAGTTAATTTAGTTATGTTAGTAAAACAAGATTTAGGGCTATTGACAAATCTAAGAATATTTTTTTATATACCTACCTATTGTAGGTACACTACACTGACCTGTAACTTGGTGTTACTAATAAATTAATGTATTGTATTGTATAGGTACTATAAAAAAACGTACCTCGGAGGCGACGTGATGCCATCCACTTGCGGAATCACTCGAAAAGGAACCACTAGTAATCAGCAAGCCACTATCTTCACTCAACGGAGGAGCTTCCGAATGTGTTGAGAAAGGCGGAGACTCCATTACCCCAGTAGGCTAGAGAATATTCGTTATCTGGATAACATGGAAACGACGTTTATTCACTTTACCTAAAAAGAAAACGAAGAAAATACATCTTGGTTGCACAAGATTTCATTCTTTTTGACGCAGGCAAAATAGACATAGACAGATTAGAATAATGACAGACACAATGGCAAAAATGTCAATGTTATCAATGATGTCAATGTCACAATGTTACCTATCGGGTCGTCTACAGCTCGCATTTTTGGGAGATGCTGGTAAGGGTCACAAAATGGTCACAAAGCACTTTCTTACTCTCACGAGCGAGACGGATTACATTCCCTGGGTCTATAGGCTCAGCCGATGGCTTAGCCATAGTTAGATAGTCAATACAAATAAATAACTGACAGGCTCAGCCTCTTCTTCCTAGTTTGCAGAAGACTCATAAGAGTGTTTGCTAACCAAGTTGCACTCTTGGATTTAGTGTTTGTTAGCGAGTGATTTTGTTATTTTTTTTATAATTTCGAGTTTGAGTAAGAACTGTCACTTAGCTCCTGGCGCAAAACAAAAATATCTTGTTCTCAGTGATGAAATAATCTAATAGTAAATAGTATTAAGTAGTAATACAAGCCTCAGCATGTCTATGTAAATCGAGTTTTCAGCTAATCTAAACCACCCATAACCATAAATGCTTGTGTGTTTGTGAAAAATTGCCATAGTTTTGAAAAGTGTTTGGCTCTAAGTTTCTTCCATGGTAGGATTAAAAGTACGATAGCGTCCCGTCAGGGTAGGCAAAAGTTGATGTTGTATATTATTAAATATTCTAGGAGACTAAAGGCTTATTAAAGCCTATTTTTTAGGAATAAAAGAATGGAGAGGAAACAGATAGCAGATACTTAATCAAGTTTAAAAATCTGGCCAAACCGCCCCGCGCCGCTCCGGCGCGCCGCCGCGTTAGAATTGGATGTTAATGAAGTTGATTTGCTGTTCTGAGGGTTTGTTGAATAATAATGATAAGTTTGGTTTTCTATCATTTTGTATTTATGGTTCCGAGATTATTTTAATAAATATAACTGAGAGGGTGTCACTCTCGGAACAAGACTTGGAAGAATAAATACATGTATTTATTGTTCCGAGGAACAAGGTGTCCCTGACTCTCTTCCCCAAGTTCTAAGTTCCCTGTATTTATGGCATCATTTATTGTTCCGTGAAGTTCCATCTCAGATGTTCTGAGAGTTCCATAATTCCTTTCCTTTTCTTCCATACTCTTGTCTATGGTTTCTTTCCAACTTGACCTCACTCATTCATTCATCCCAGATCGGTTTGATCCCCGAGTAGTATCGATTGATTGCTGCCCGGTGTTTCGGGGTGAAGCGGGCGAAGGGAGGTAATAAGTAGGTAGGTACCTAGGCTTGGCTTGGATTACACTCGAGCTTGGAATTCGTGTATTCCCAATATGGCCGCAATGCGGCATCTTGCGGCATGTTTAAAAGCGCCATCTAGTGGGTTTATGCCATGGACCCCCAAACTAATAACACGGCCAGCTACGGGCAGTGTGACCAGATTTAGCAGAATTCTGCGATTTTGGCTTAATTGTGTCGCAGATCTGACAAAATAACCGATTTTGGCAAATATAAAATATTCGACGAAAAGTAAGATGAAGAAGAACTGGCAAACTGTGTTTTACTTGGATAGTGACGCTAGAAAAGTTTAAAAATTCTACCATTCATTAATGAATTCCCAAATATTGTACTTATGGCCGTTCTGGCAGTCTTATCTTATGTACAATAATTTAGGGGAATTCCCAATAAATGTATAATTTCTTTCGTATTGTATGTAGAGTACATTTTCTGCGTAGTCGTCGTCAACTCGTCAGTCGGTTTTTTCCACCAAAACTATCGTTCCGAGTGGAAAGGCTCCAATGTTTTCGTCTTGGTTATCAAAATCCAAAACAGAAAATGATAAAGGACACTCAAAGCTCAACGGTTCTGTATAATAATAATGGACACCACAGAAAATTAGAAGTACCTAGGTACCTCCAACTAGAAATTTGTTAATTCGTGTTGTCAATAATGAATCTTTCTACAATATCTAATAACGGAAATAAATTTACAATTAATACAAATATAATTTACAAAATATAAAAGAAACAGTCGGGCTATATAAAGGCCGTTGCAAACGGTCTATAGTATAGCTCAACTGATCCAGCTCATCAGACGGTGGAAGCGTGCCCAAGACGCTGGGCCGCATTGCCACGCTGAATGGCAATACTGATCCGTTGAGCCAAATAAGAACCAGCTCTTGGATCGTTGATCAATATTTTAAATAATATTTATGTTTTTTATACATAACATTCCCATGGTTGTGTTTTCTCTCAGCAGCAGAATTTTGTCATATTTAAACAAAGTTAGCAGTATCAATAGAAGGGAGCTGCTGGCATAATGTTAAATTTAAATCTGGTCACACTGGCTACGGGCGCGCGCAGTCTTCCTCTTCCTTCCTTTCCCGGTAGTCTGAAACTGGCATTCATAAGTAATAGCCGTGACCCAGCTGACGACGAACAAATCGATTTTAAAAAAGAAAATGGCCATCGAAATTTGATACCACTTCGTCACTAGATTTATAAATTCAGTGCATGTTAAGAACTTTAGGATTTATTAGTGTTGTGAGCGAGACCGCGGACTGTCTTTTGAGCAGCGGCCGAATCAGCCCCGGTCTGGTTTAGTCAAACAAAGAAGAGAGGTCGAAACAGGCAAGCGAGAGGGATAATAGAGAACTAGGAGTTACCTTACCTAAGTGATCGATCGATGATTTGAGAGAGCGAAGTGAATTGATAATTTTTACTTCCAAAATGAGGAAGTTGGCTATATTTTGTTTGCTGCTACGACTGTTTTTATTTGTATGCGGTAACAACCAATTGAAAGAGTTTCGCCACGGACGTCGAAGCGGGGGTAACCTTGGACCTCCCGGAGATTACAGTGAAGATAACGTCCCAGAAGCCCAATGGTTTGAGCAAAAGGTTGATCATTCAACCTATTCAAACACAAAAATGTGGAAACAAGTAAGTTTTATGAGGAATGTACAATAAGTAAAATTAAACGCTGCATAAGATTTCACATTAAACAAAAGACAATTAGTAAAGTAATATTTAATTAACTTTCAATTTCAGCGTTATTACATCAATGATAGCTTTTATGATTTTAAAAATCCTGGCCCAGTTTTCTTAATGATCGGTGGTGAAGGTCCAGCAGATGCTCGCTGGATGGTCAAAGGAGCTTGGATTGAATATGCTAAGCAGTATAATGCTTTGTGTATCAATTTGGAACACCGCTTCTATGGGAAAAGTTTTCCGACAAGGTAAAATTAGTTAACATTACGAGAAATGAAAGATTACATATCTTTCATTTCTCGTAAAACCAACTTATCAACCAACTTGCTACCCAACCAATGCTAGCTGAAATGGACCATACAAGTAATTTTTTTACTGTTAGAAGCCCTCAAATAAACTTTAATTTTATATGGTTACCAATGATTTTGATTACAAAGGATTCTAAACAATTTTAAAACTTTCAGGGATTTGTCAGTTAAAAACCTTCAATATCTTTCATCATACCAAGCTTTGGCAGACCTTGCCAATTTCATAGGAGCAATGAATGAAAAATATGGTCTGAGTGGGGTGAAATGGATTGCCTTTGGTGGATCGTACCCTGGCTCTCTGGCTGCTTGGCTTAGAATGAAGTATCCACATCTTATTTATGCTGCAGTTTCCTCAAGCGGGCCTTTGCTTGCCAAGGTTGACTTTAAAGGTAAGCTCTTTATGACAACCATGTATTATTCACTCTGTTCATACAACATGTCCTAAAAGATTAGATAGATTACGAGAATCCTAAACTGATGAGAAAGGAGAAGCAAAAAAGTATGGCAGTATCATTTGGAAACCCTTGATTTTGCAATTTTATCAGCCTTTTGAAAACAGGCATAATTTTAGTTTTCTGGGTTTCAGAGTATTTCCAAGTGGTGATCAATGCTTTACAAGAGAAGACAAAGGGACAAGATTGCGTGAACCAGTTAAAATTAGCGCATCAGCAGATAGTACACACAATTAAAGCTGATCCAAGTGAAATTGAACGAGAATTCAGGTAATTAATGCTACATCAAAATATTTCACTAACATTTTGTACATTCAAAATTTTCCAATATGTATGGAATAAACATTCTTTTGATAAATCATACATACCTACCCAATCTTTTAATAAAGTGCTGTATAAAATCGTGCTAAAAATATCAGTTTAGTTTACATGCATGTAAAATGTAATGTGAAATATTGTTCCAGTGTTTGCAAACCGTTCCACACTGCTTCTCCTAAGGACATGCAGAATTTCTTCAGTTCGATTGCTGATGACTTTGCGGGCCTGGTGCAATACAATGAGGATAACAGATTCTCTGTTAAGCCAAAATACAAGAACATTACCATTAACACTGTAATTATCTGTTTGCTACATTTTAGTATTCCCTTGTCTGATTATGCTATTGTGTTTATCAGCATTCAAGTACACCTATTGACTTACCAAGTTCCATGCAAAGCTTGATATAATTTCTTGAAAACATAAAACGCCAAATTGCCATCTTCATTTGCTTTACTAACTCATCAATTAGTTGTAACTTTGTTATGCAATAGCCAGCACATAAAACAATTGACCTTATAAAACATCTTGCAGGTGTGTAATATGCTAACTGAACCAGGTGTAACTCCTGCTTACAAAAAGCTTGGAAAATTCAACTCTATAATATTAGAACAGTCGAATCAAACTTGTATGGAGTATGGTTACGATGCTGAGATACGCGACTTGAGAAATGTGACTCTCAGCCCAGAAGGAAGTATGTATTAAAAATATAATATTAACTTAGATACGGCGGCAGCATGTCAGCTATGTTCGAAAAAGAAACTGATGTACCGACAGTTCAATAATAATGAATAAAATAAATAAATTGAATAATTTAAATTCTTACCTGGTGAATCTGCTACAAAGCAGTTTAATCGATATTATATATGTTTTCTTCTCAACCCAGAACATTGTACCAAACCTGGTCTTCTTTTCATATTTTATGATTCTGTTCTTATTGTTTCACATGATCAGATAGTACGCTGAAAATTATTTATATTTGTTATATTTTACTACAAAATAATGATATTTTTAGCGCGCCAATGGATGTACCAAACTTGTACAGAATTCGGATTTTACCAGACCTCATCGGGCGCAATTGATGTTTTTGGCGATTTCTTCGATTTGGATTTCTATACCCAGCAATGCCAGGATGTCTTTGGAAAAAAGTTAGTTGTTTTATCCTTGCCTATTTTTTTTTCTAATTTCGTTTTATTCGAACTTGTTTACTCAGCTTCTGCTAAAATCTTCAAACCGCTTTACAGCATTAAGTACCTTTTGCAATAAATAGGCTTTGAAGATGTTGGCAAAGTAGTCCGACACCATTATGGAAAAAAAAGGCGGCGCAATTTTCAAACCACATTATTTTCTGTGCTTCAACAATTTAAACTAGTAAATACATCATTACCTTGGACGAATAATGTATTTATTCGTCAAAGGATTAATAGTGAAATTTATTTTTTGCCTTAAGAGAAGATTGTTTTGTTCTAATATACTATCTTAGACTTTGACATACAAACACCGTAATAAATATGAATTCAGATTCGCGAAGGACTTCATCAAAAGAGCAGTAGAGTGGACCAATGACGACTATGGAGCGCTCAACATTTCCGTCAGCAGAGTGGTGTTCGTTCATGGCTCCGTTGACCCCTGGCACGCGCTCGGTATCACAAAGTCTCTGAACAATGACACACCTGCTATTTTCATCAAAGGTTAGTATATACACACATGTTGGTATTACACACGTGTTTGTACTTCAAGTGTTGGTATTGTATTGTAAAGAGCTCTGGCTGTAGAAAACCTTCCTGCGAAAAGCCAGTGCAACTTGAAAGTTTAAACCTCCAAACTATGTATGCTACCAAGGTTCCACGCGCGGCTTCTCTCGCTGCCTGTGTCATTCACAGGCCCGTGACTATGTCTGTGCAAAAAAAAAATGTTGATCTGTTGCACGTGAAAGAAGGATAAACAAACCAAGAAACATACAAACACATTACAATATCAGCAGTATTACTAGCAGACTCGCGCGGTTTTACTGGTTTTTGGTAGGAACTTAGCTTCTGGCCACGGCATTGCTTGCGCGGGATCAACATTATAATGTAGCCTAAATGCTATTTACTATTCCAAGTTTCAAGTCAGCGAGTGTTCAGACAATACTTTTATTAGGATGATGAGTGCTTGTTTTCCCCACAGAATTTCCAGGAATAAAAGATTACGTAAACGTTTTTGTTTGTGTTACAATTTCTTTTTTGTTTCAGGAACCGCTCATTGCGCTAATATGTATCCATCCAACGACGCAGACTCTCAGGAGCTGATCGCGGCGCGTGTCGAGATCCGCCGGCTGCTGGCCGCGTGGATCTCCACGTGACTAGAAACCCCCGCACCCATCGTCGGATTTGTCACTAAGTCTAACCTCAAAAAACCAGGCCCCAAATACAAACTCGCTGCCCGTTTAATGGCCCTTAGCCGACAAGATAAATATTACTGTGGACGTAAAACAGAAAGAGGCTGCAGAAGGAGATGTATATTTATAGAACTCAAAAGAGTTAACAAACAACTCTCTGAAGAATCAAAGAAGCCTGATATGGATCTAGAAAAACTAATTAAAATAAGACCTAGAACAGTGAAAAATAATATTAAATTGAAAAGTTTGCAAGATTCCATGACAAACAGTGTAGCATTAAAAAGCAATCCTGTTAAAGAAATGGATCCAAATGATACTCCTATATCAAATGATTATGATGAAATAGAAAGCGATGATGATAGTGCAAATGAAAAAGAATCTCAAATGCCAAGTGGTCATGAATTCAAGAACCTCATAGTGACTCGCAGCGAAAGGATTACAAAGGATGATGACATACGCTGGCCCGGTGTTTCCAAAGAAGAAAGAGACGCGAGAAAGAGATACGAAGAGTCTAAAAATCATGATCAAATATTTTATCATTACAATAAAATAAAAAAAGAAATGTCCTTGGCTTACGATAAAGACCCTATAATGCACAAAATCACATATAGAATGAAAGATGGATTGATTTGGACTCCCGGTCTCAGTAAAGAAAACTTTTATCTTTACAAGGAGCTGCTAAAGCATTCTGATATACATGATAATATATATCTCAGTTTTGCAAAATACCTTCGTACGCCTGTAGATCCGCGTTCCAATGATCCCAGAGTCAAAAACCTCAAAAGTAGGGATCCATATATTATCTACAGGAGTTTTATCAAGTTTTATCGTTTAAGAACCGGAAGGTATAACGAAGACTATGAAAAAGAAATAGCATTGCAAAGCGAGATTACTTACAACAATCTCAAAAAGCAAATAGCTATGGCGAACGATAAAGCGAAAAAAGATGATTCCGAATATCTTTTGAAGACTCTGAATAGAAACTTTAAGAGGTCTATCACTGAAGATTTCTTTAGGGAACCTGTTGCTGCTTGTGTAGAAGTTCTGGAGTATGTATGCGCATGGATTGCAGATAAGCTGTCGCTCCCTCCACCAGACCCAGTAAACCATGACCTTGTAATTTACAAGAGAGAGGACAAAAGCAACTACAGTTATCTAACAAGTGTTGTAAAAAATAGTAAACTTCAATTTCTTATTTCACAAGGTGTGGCTTTCAATGATTCAGAGTCTTCGGGTTACATGTTTTTGAATCAGTAGATTTGAAGTTTCGTGATCTCACCCGGTAGGTAACCAGATGTGTGCAGTAGATACTTTGTATTAATATTAAGCGATAATGTTGTTTTAGTACTTTCGCCCTTTTTTTGCCAGTGTATTGCATTTATATCATATAATTTTATTATTAATATATATATATATGCATTATGAAAGACTCGAAAATTATGTGATAGGACCTAAGACTTTTAGACATTTTTATAGATAATTCCTATTATACTATGATTTTAAAAAAATCTAAACCACTTCATTTGGGATTATACCGCTCATCCTTTTGAATATATATGTAAATTAAAATGAGCTTATTGTTACCACTAGGATTATAGGATTATGTAGGTAACAATTCTTTTTTTATATTGTATCTTATCAATGCATGAAATCTTTGTTTATTTGATCTAAGCATGAAATAAAACTAAATGTAATATCACATGAAGTAAAATAGATATATAGATAACACTTTGTTTACCACATAATTCTTAAATTAAACTTACATTTATGATCATGATATAAATGTTTATGTAATAAATAACATACTTACACATTATATTTAAGTACAATCACAGAAATATTTAATCCTCTGATAATGTTACACTAAGGCACTTTCGGCATTGTGGTAGATGTATAAATCTGAACATGAACAATTGATTTGAAATAAAGATAATTGTACAATTAAATATTAATTTGAGTTTCATTTCACTTATAAAGCCATGCGTTCACTGGGCAACAATTGCATGTTACGCCTCATCTGGCAACGTCGCACACTTAAGCAATGTTGGCTTATACTTATAAGCTACTACTACTAGCCGTAACATCAGTTCTTTCGACCAGTGGTGAAAGGATGTAAAGTGCGCCTAAAAGGCTCACTTGATTGTTTTTCGCATAATAGGTTTTGGTCTGTATGATCAGAAAAATAATTGAATAGTACCTATCAAGGGCACTGGTTTTATTTCAAACCTTTTCGTGTGGTAGTTTTTATACAGCAAGGCACAATCAGATTGCTTGATTTTTTTATCACGTAGGTATGCACTTTTCGTCATGTTCCACGAAAGCTTCTAATTTGCGTCCTCTCAGAAAAAGCTCCATTGTTCTGCAAATAATACAGTCAATATAACCATGAATTTCATCACATAAGAGGTTTGTACAAAGGAAAAACAGCAACATTAATTTGCATATCTGGCTATCATCATCTGTGTGTACAAATTGTATAAAACCGCAATAGTCGGTAAAGCTTGTTTGCGATACGAATAAGGGGGGCACACTTTTGAAGCCTTTGGAACGGACTTAAATTAATATTTTTTTATCTTTTATTATAAGAATCTTTGTCCTGACTGACTGACTGACAGACAACGCACAGCCTAAACTGCTGGACGTAGAGACTTGAAATTTTCGGTGTAGGTAAACCTTGGTACGTAGGGGTGTACTAAGAAGGGATTTTTCAAAATTCAACCTCTAAAGGGGGTGAAAAGGGATGAAAACCTGGAATCCATTTTTGGTCTAAAACTGCACATAACCTATACCAAATTAAAGAGCCGATTTTTCTCATTTACTTGATGTCATAATTACCTGTAAATTCTTTATTTTTGGCATGTTTTTCATGAAAAATAGAATACTTTTATTTTGACATATGACAGCGATGATACCGCAGATTAGTAATAGATGATACAAAACATAATGGAAAAGGAACTGTCAATGTCAAATTATACTACATTCATTAGCGTCTAAAAAAAATGTTGCGATAATATTTTGGACTGTTATTATCTAAACCTATAAAAGATTTTAACCTGACTGACTGACTGCTTCATCATCACCGAGCCGAAACCGCTGAAGCTAGAAAGTCGAAACTTGGAAGGTACGAGTAGCTTCCTTTTATAGCAGAAGCACCTACTTACTAAGGCGGGATTTTTCGAAATTCAACTCCTAAAGGGATAAAAACGTTTGAATGGAACTTTTTAGCGCGTGATTTTCTTTTTTTTAAACAACCTTTAAAAAGGGTTGTTATGGGGGTCAAAGTCAGTATTGGAACTTTTTAACGGGCGATACGGTTGGCTTCAAACTAGGTTTGGTTACTATTAATGAAAAATAAATGGACAGGTGTTTCGGGATTTTTCAAAACAACCCTTAATAAGGGCTAAAATGGGGGTCAAAGTTTGTATGGATTTTTTTTAACGGGCGTGCGAATAACTTGAAACTCGGTTTGAAATCTAACGCGTGCGAAGTCGCGGGCAACAGCTAGTATATTATATTCATTGGGACGCATTACTCACAGAAAAAAATTACTAAACGAAAACCTCACGAAAACCCTGGCCCTCTGTCATTAGTTCTTTCAAACCAGAGTGGTGAAAAGTATATCTAACTTTTTTGTAGATACGACATGCCGTGCATTTTACATAATGATCACCGTTTGAGAAACACGTACTTATTTCTTTTTTAACAGAAAAATCCATTGTTTTACCCAGGTAATCCTGGGTACCTCAAACAATGGATATGAATAAGGGGGGCTAAACTACAGTAGTTGTAGGTAGTCTAGTTAGACCACCAGTGCTCTCTACCCTTGACCCTGCCTTAAGAAATACTTACAATGCAGAAAGGAACACGATAACTTGCGTGCATATCGTCAAATAGAAAATAGCGTTGATGTAGTCTGTATTGAGAGTAGCCTTGTAGATTTGAGAGTAGATAACAGACGCAAACATGGCCACAGCGTTCTCCATTACGGATAGGAATGCGTATGCGACTCCTGAAAGAAATAATACAATAAAAGAATTAGATTACATTGGTGACGTGGCGGGCGCTGCTGGCTGAGACGCGAGAAGTTCGGGTTCGATTTCTGTCGCGGTAAACATTTTTAGGTACAGGTTCTGCAAATATTTCTTCTAGGACTGGGAGTGGAAAACTACCCCCGAGACGAGCGAGTAAAGCGAGCGTGTCCCGCCAGCGCCAGCGCAGCGGCCACCGAAGCGCCAGAAATTAAAAGCAGTTAAATTGTAAGCCATACATAATATTTATATCGATGTTGTAAGCAGTATGTAACTGTATGTTACGGTTCACAATCTTTCGATAGTTTATAATCTAACGGTATTTCAAAAGGATATTTCCAATTTTACGGTGACATAGACAAAGTGTAGTTTTAACTCGCACTAAGTCGGGTTATTCCCGTTGTGTTACACCTTTTTACCCTCAATTTTCAGCCCGTGACAACATACCTAAGCATTAGGTAGGTACTCTTGTAGAAATTGAATAGCACCTATTAACCGTGATGTAACTAAAGATTTTTTCACTCTAACTTACCTAAAAATAATAATATCAGACAATAATATCATGATAACTACTATACCTTCTTACATGTATTTATGATGGAGTTCATTAGTCTGTAAATTGAATGTATGTAGGTACCTATGTAATTTTTCATTCAAATGATTTTTGGTAAATTTGCCCTTGAAACGAATTCAATAAGTTTAAAATCAATCGTCTTATTCTCCCAGCCTCGTTATCTCGTTCAGTTACATTATCATCATAATATCAAACCGACCTTGACCAATCAATAGATAGATCGAACTTATTTTGACACTAGCTGTACCCGCGACTTCGTTCGCGACGCCATTTATAACGTTTCTGTATACACAATGTTATTACCTATGTAGTTAGACTGCCTAAAGCATGCACAAAGTACTTCTGGCCCTCTCGTGAATGAGCTACGCACAGTTCGTGGCTGAAGCACCTGGTGGAGAAGTCAACAGCCACGGTGTGCAACACCTGTTCCTGTGCTTTGTTGATAACCGGAGCGGAACAGAAAATTTGAAGGTATGAGCGGTATCCGAGGGAGGAAGAAGTAGGTATACCCCGGCTCCGCTTCTTCTACCACTTCCACTTCTAAGATATTCCGGTTCCATTACAAAGTTTTGATTAGGACTCAGGTTTTTAAAGAGAATGATAGATACACCAGGCCACGTCTTGATCATTAATGCGGTTGATAGATGGATAGGTACCTACTCTATATTGTCTCCGTCGCGTGTATGCAGCTGTTGATGTTAGCGGCTTAGTGGTTGCGAGCGGTAAGTAGGTATTTCTCACTCGCAAAGCCAAAAGCCATAGCTGCCATAAGTCAAAGAGTACGCACCGTTTCGTAAAACTTTACTTTCGCAACAAAAAGTTACTGAAGATCAGTTGAACAGAGATTAATACAAAATTAGCAAGGAATTAAAAATGGATTTTCAGAATCTAAAATACAGCTAACGCCATCTATTGGTTCAAAACCGAAAAAAAACGCATTCACGTCTTTACGTTATTTGTGTTATTCACGTTTTTTGTGTTCTGCAAAGTTGTAGTACATTATTTTGTTCTATCAATAGTTTTCGCAGCGCGCGCGATGTAAGGGATTTTTAGGTCAATTTTTTACACCTTACATTATTGGAGTTTTAGTAAGGATCCCTATTTTTTTTGAAAATATAATATAGCCCATGTCATCCGCTGATAGTTCAGCTTTTAAAGGGTAAAATAATTTTTTAAATCTGTCCAGTAGTTTCGGTGCCTATTCAATGCAAACAAACAATAATCAAATATTTCCTCTTGATAATATTAGTGTAGATGATGAGGGAGTAGGCAATCAGAGATACTACGTCACAAATCACAATTGGCTCTCTACTTTATCCTCTACTCTTATTACACTAAACATTATACTCTGCACCACCTACTCCTATTATCCCTTAGTGATCTGGGTTGACAGAGCTTTCTTTGCTCGCTGGCTAGTATTTCTAGGTCTGTTCTTTGTTATAGAAGCGTACACATTGCCATTTAAATGATTCGTTTACTTTATCTAGCCTAATCATGGGTACAGCGAGTTTATCCTTATTTCTAGTATTAACAGTATGATTATCGCTTTTTTTTTAACTAAATAACATTTTTGTACGTTCATCAAGTTTTCGTAAATGCATATATTGACAAGGAACATTCATGATGCTTATTTCTTTAAATATATTACGTAATTACTCCCTAGGACCCAGGTTATAAACTGCTCGAACAGCACTCTTCTGCAACACAAATACGGTGTTTTTATCTGCAGCACTCCCCCCACAACAAAATACCATAAGATATGATGCTATGGAAACAGCTGAAGTAAATTATGTATAATCAAAAAATCTGTATTGAGACGTATTTTTTTAACTGTATATGCAGCAGAACTAAGTCTTTTCGACAATTTATCTATGTGTGAGTTTGAATCTATTTATCTAATGGTTTGGTTAGTTGACATCCAAGTAAACTTGAAAAGTTGAACGCGATCCAAGTCAGCTTTGATTGGACGTCGTCGTCAAAATGCGCTTTGACCAGTGTTGCCAGGGTCAAAATGGTATTCAAGTAGACATCAAGTTTACTTTGTCCAAGTAGACTTTGACTGTGTCAACGCTGCATTAACATGTCTAAATGCTTACCTCTTTCACTGGGAGGCAGCACTTTGGACGTCATGGACCTGATAAGCGGCGCCACGCAGGGACCGAGCGAAGCCGCAGTTGCGCCGACATACATAAGTTTATCTGAGGTTGCGTGTGCGTATACCATATGCCCGCATATATGAGCGGTTGCTCCCAACATCACTATTAGCTGTTGGAAGAAATGACACGTATTATATAAGATAATAAAATAATTGGATGTGGCTATCGTCCGCGTTGATTGGCACTTCAAGCAAAGGGCGGAGCCGTCCAGCTGTGTGCTATGAATGATAATGATGATGAATTGTGTACAAGTTTACAGATTATGGCCGGTTCCTAACGGATGCTAAATTACCTACTATAGAAACGTTTCTACTACAAATTGCCAAACGTTTTATGACAAAAAAAATGTTGCTATTGTAATCTTCCATCTTCTGCCCTGTAAAAGAAGTATATAAGAATCTGGCATCAGTCAGGACCTAAAGTTATATTTTAAGAATATAATTCTATTTCATTGGTTTATTATAAAGCCACACAATACAGTCTTGTTACATGTCATTGTAAATTATACATAAGTAGTATAATTTAAGGGCAATTAATATAAGGCTGAGTAACAATTAGATAAGAAAACAATGCAAGGAAGATTATGAATGGAAAGGTTTCACATTAAAATGATAAAGTTTATTGCAAAGAGCCTGTAGAAGATAGGTGCAGTGAAAACACGATTTCAATACAAACGGTGAAGTGAAGGGGCGGGAGAGGCAGTACGTTCGCGCGCATTCAATGTCAAAAGATCACTGTCGTCAAAAGTTTACAAAACGCGCCGCTTATGCACGCGCCCCTTCCCCGCTCGCCTGCGTCCCCCGCGCCTTGCCCAACTGGCTTTATTAATCAAATAATCTAAATAAACATAAACAAAATCAAAACAAAACTAAATGACAAAATAACACGCGTCGTCTACACTCCCCTCCCTAGTGCTGGCACAGCGCTAATCAGCCATAGGGATAGGGGCGACGCGTGTCGCATTCCTTCTTAAAATGCCTGAGTTTGTCCTAATATCCACAACCCTAACTCGCCCATCTTTGCCGGATATAACAGCCTGTATTACTCCTTTTGGCCATACATTTCTGGGGGAGTTAGGGTCCACTATTAATACAAGATCTCCCCAGTCGCAGCCAAGAAGAAAACCTTTCTGGTTCCGGAACAGCAGGTAAGCACATAGGCGCAACGTGGATATTATTTATGCATTCCAGGTCCACATCGCGAACATCAGGTAGCTGTATCTTAGACTCTCCAGGCCACATTTGTTCTTCTTCATATAAAAATGACGGTCCGTATAACCACTCATTTTTCAATGTTTTTATTTCGCAGGTTTCTCGTGTGGCAATGTCGGCGATATTCAACTTCGTAGGTATGTATTTCCATTCTTCAATTTTCGTCAGTTCGTCTAGTTCGCCGAGACGGTGGGCGATGTAGGCTTTGTAATTCCGTATATCATTACGTATCCAGTATAAAACCGTAGATGAGTCACACCAGAATGTTTTTCTTTCAGCCTTTATTCTGTGCTCGTTAATTATGTTATCGGCTAATCTTCCTGCCATCACGGCTGCCTGTAATTCTAAGCGCGGCATCGATACATACTTCACAGGCGCGACTCTGCATTTGCTAGAAACAAAGGCTACTTGTACGTTTTGTTTACGGTCGATCCAACGCCAATATGCTACGGCGCACATCGCCTGAGTCGACGCATCACAGAATATAATGTAGTTGTAAGTTTCTATAGCGCTCGGTCTGTGGCAGCGCCGGCGCGTTGTTCGGTGCGCCCGTACCGAGATCTTGCGTCTCGCTCTCGCGCGCAGATATAGGGCTCGGTGTACTGGTTGCCGACTTGTAGTGCCTAGGTAGGCGAATTTCATGAATGTTTGTCATTATGCCCAACCACTCGGTCCATTTTGTAAATATTTGATCTGTTATTTCATTGTCCCAGCTGATACCGGACCTCCAGGTATCTTGTAACATGATCTTGCCTTTGATCGTGATAGGCGAAAGAAATCCATAAACATCAAATATGGACATTATCACACGAAGCATTTCCCGTTTAGTAGGTTTCTTTTGTCCAAGCAATATTGGAGTGGAAATCTTTTTTAATGACACATCGAACCCCAGATTATCATCAGTTGGAAACCAAATTAGGCCCAGTGTCCGTTCTCCGTCGTATAGTTGTCCGTTCTTAAATGATACAGATGTCGATCTCAGGTTTTCTTTAGGTAGATCTTGAAGTACAGACTGAATATTAGACGTCCAATTTCTGATCTCGAATCCACCTTGTTTGTGAATGTAAGTGATGTCATTCACAAGTTGACTTGCCGTTTCTTCATCTTGTAGTGAATCTATGTAGTCGTCAGCATAGTGTTGTTTATGTACGGCTTGGACGGCGGCTGGCATTGTTGACTGATATCTCTCAGCATTCTTGTTTTTTATAAATTGAGCTATAAATGGGGAGCAGTTCGCGCCGAAGATGAGGCTAGTGATGACCCATGTTTGTACAGGTTTTTCTGGTGATTCTCGCCATAAAAACCGCAGAGCATCACGATCAACATCTCGTATCTTGATTCTTAAGAACATGTCCTTTATGTCTCCCGTCACCGCTACTCTATTTTCTCTAAATCTCAGCATTATCCCATATAGTGAAGCAAGTAGATCCGGCCCTTGCAGTAGGTAGTCATTTAAACACATACCTTCGTTTGTAGCCGCTGCGTCAAATACTAGCCTTAGCTTTTCTTTATTAGGGTTGTCAACTCCGAAGTGTGGCAAGTACCATATTCTGTTCGGATTTTTTGTTTCGCAGAATTTTTCCGCAAAATCGTTGCAGAACAGGTGGTCTATTCTGTCTTTATAGCGTTTTGCAAAGCTTTGATTGGCTTTCATTTTCTTTTCGACCCCTTTCAGTCTTGTTAACGCATTATTATATGAGTTAGGTAATTCACAGAAGGTACCTTTCCATGGTAGTCCCACGTACCACCTTCCATCTGTTAAAGTGGCCGTTTGTTCAAGGTGTTCCACAGCTTTTAAGTCTAGCTTGTTTTGACGGGGCTTACTTGTAACTCCAACAGATTCCATGGCAAATGACTGTCGCATCTCGTCTTGTATTTCTCGTAGGATATGCTCACATTCATTGTTTTCTTCTGACAGGAACAGAGTAGATTGCAGCTTCACAACATGGTTGCCCGAGGACTTGGTACGCATGCAGCCATGCATGCACCACCCCAACGGAGTGCGGGTGAAGTAGGGTTCCGTAGGTTTACCCTTAACTATTTCCAACGGTAACAGTAAGTCGTAATTGTCCTGCCCTATCAAAAGTTCCGGTCTATGTTGGCCATCACAAATCACATTTTTCATTTCCGGTTTCATCAGTTCATAATCACTCAGGTCCACGGCAGTAACATTTTGCACTGGTAAATTCATGTTTGTTACACTGCGCGCTCGAATATCAAACTTAGTTCCTTCACAGTTAGAGAGTTCAAGGTCAAGTACCTCACTATGACACACCACCTCACTATTGTCCCATGCACCGCACACACGTAAGGATTGTTTATTACCGCGCAACCCTACTTTCGACGCCAGCGCAGCGCTTATCAACGTCACCGTTGAACCGTCATCAAGTAGCGCGATACTACGAAAAGTACCGTTAGGACCGTGTAGGTAAATAGGCACAGTTTTTAACAAAACTTTGCGGCAGTTCTCTTGTAAATGATTTACAGTTTCCACCCGCGGTTCAGTATTTGTCTCAGTCTCGGTGACATCGGTTATATTCACATTATTGTGCGACACTGAGTTCTTATTCACTGGTATGTAATGCAACAAACGATGATGGGATAGTCCACAGTTATCTACGTCGCAAGCCGGTGCGGAGCAGTTATCTTGTTTATGTTGTGACGTCAGACACTTGTAACAAATACCGTGCCGTTTCACAAATGACCATCGATCCCTACGCAGAGATTTTTTAAACTTTTTACAGTCTTTCAATAAGTGGGCCGTCACATGGCAGTACCGACACATATCATCACTTTTTTGTTCATTGTTCACCACTAAAGTACGATGTTTATAGTTCTCACTGTAACTTTGTTTACCGAAACTTTGCATATTCGGTAAATTCACGGACGTCTTGGTTACTTTCAAAGCTTCATCACTGAGAAACTCTGACAATATCACCAGTTTCGGTTTTTCGGTATTACTGATAAGAGGATAACTGTAATCCGTCCATTTCGAAATCAGTACTATAGGTAGTTTCGACAGAATGACCGAAACAATGTTCATTCCTTTTAGGTAATCTTCACGTCCGATGGCTGTCACAGCTGCGACACAGTTCCTTACTTTCACAGAGAAAGGAATAATATCCTTCTGATATTCTTGTGCTATAGGGCGTAATTTACTTAAATCCTGTAGAATTCTGTAAATGATTACATCAGGATTTCCAAACTGAAGCTCCAGTGTGTTCATTACATCGACTGCAGAGGTAGCGCCAATGAGCAAGGCAGTCACTGCTTCCTTGGCTGGTCCTTGGAGGCTCTTCCTCAGACGCCACAGGTTTTCCTGGTCACTAAAGTTACACACTTGAGAGGATTCATCAAAAGCTTGTTTGTACTGTAGCCATTCAAGCGGATCACCAGAGTATTTTGGTAAGTCCCTCGGCGTACACAAACGATTCAGCATTTTATCGTTAGATTTGCTTGCACCAGTAGCAGAAGCAGCAGCTAGGTCTTTCAGAGCATTCGCCAAGGCTTGCACAGTTCCATCAGTACCACCAGGAGCTGGTGGTGGCGGGCGAGCTTTGATTGCGAGTTCCGTAGCAGGGTGTTGCGGGCCGGCGGGGTCCATCTGGTGCAGGTTCGATTCCTGCGGTGCCGGGCGCAACACATCATTACAGGTACTACGGTGAGTGACGCTCTCCTTTAACTCCTGTCGACTGCTTTCCAGCCACTTTTTCACCACTTGGTCATTGTTCTTACTAGAACCTTTTCCCGAAGGTAAACTGCAGCTGCTACCCTCGTCTTCCAATTCCGCGAGGTCCGCATCTAGTTGTTTATCAATTAGCTCCATTCGTATTTGAGCTTTTGCTTGAGCGGCTTCTAATAAAAGCCGTTTCTTCCTTGCAGTAATGGATGAAGTTGATGATGACTTTTTGCGGGTAGACTTTTGCACACTTAATGCTGTAGAAGGTCCGGGTTGGTTTTGTTCCAGCTTGCTCCCGAGTTCAATGGGTTTTACAGCTTCTTTTGAAGTGTCTGGGTGTTCGACTTTGCATTGTTCAGCTTGTTGAGCATCTTTCAGTGGCGCTTGATCCTCCTCCTTTTTCCTCGCACTTCTCGTGCTCACCATGCTTCTGGGTGGCGTATGGTACATCCAGAGATCCGGCTCGAAGGACCAACAAATGTAAAAGATAGGTGCAGTGAAAACACGATTTCAATACAAACGGTGAAGTGAAGGGGCGGGAGAGGCAGTACGTTCGCGCGCATTCAATGTCAAAAGATCACTGTCGTCAAAAGTTTACAAAACGCGCCGCTTATGCACGCGCCCCTTCCCCGCTCGCCTGCGTCCCCCGCGCCTTGCCCAACTGGCTTTATTAATCAAATAATCTAAATAAACATAAACAAAATCAAAACAAAACTAAATGACAAAATAACACGCGTCGTCTACAGAGCCTTCAGTTAAGTAATGGAAATAAGAGATTGTAAGTATGTGGGTATTTACTTAAGTTTTAAATCATCTTTGTGACACATAATTTTGAAACAAGATTAACGTTTCTTATACGTATAAGCATCAAAATATCCTTACATAAATTCGCATTTGTAATAGAAAACGCCCGGTTTTGTAAATTTTACTAGATGGCGTTTTTATCTAAGAGATTACATTACCGGCAACAGCTTATTTAAATTTCTGGTTCAGAATCTAGATTTTCTGGTTCCACTGCCTTAAGAAAGGGAAGGGCTGACGGCAGCGGCTGGCTTACCAAATAAATTATTTACTGACTGACAATCGACGCACATCCTGAATTATAAGTTCTAGTGTACATTCCTCATAAGGTGTATGAGTGCGGAAAGAAAGAACTGCCCGAAATTCAACTCCCAGAGGACTCGGCGGGAAGGTGACGTTGATATAAACAAGTATTTATTTAATAGAACAAAAACCCTAGTTTTTGGTAGCATAGGAGGAACATCGGCCATATCTTTTATTGTACGACACTCTCGTTATCAGACGAATCCAACGACACCTCATTTGTCAAAACCCGTCCCGCCCTTTCGGCTAGCCAAAGAAATAAATAAAAATGGCTTCTTACAGCTGCCATATTGGATTTTTTGACACTTCATAAAGCCCATGACACTTTCGCCATCAAGACGAATCCAACGATACCTCATTTGTCAAAATCCGTTTAGGCGTTTGGATTAGAGCATCAGCCAAAGGAATGCACAATATGCACATACACACACCCCAAACATTACCCTCCTTCGCAGTCGGGTAAAAACAAAACGAACATAGTGTTGTATATGACGTTCCATTTCTATACTAACTGTGTCTCGCCAATGAAGTACTTTAGTCATAAGTGGGATCCCAAAGAGCATAGCAAACACGTACAGAATGCTGAGGTACGTTCTAAAGTGGCTGAACGTTGTCGCGTCCCATTTAAACACCGTCGACGTGTATAGATACATCACAGGGCGTTCGTCTGAGGATAAACAGTTTAGATTAATATTTTGATTATTTCCAGTAGTTCCGTTTACCAAACTACTGGGATAATTTCTCTCACTGGTTCTGGGTCTTAAAAAATACACCACAGCACAGAACTATAGACTGCTATAGGCTGATGATTATGAAGATGATGATGAAAAATAATTACCTCTTTGGAATGTGTAAAATGCCATAGAAATAAACAACAGCCAAAGGAAGAGCCTTCTGTTATTTAAGCGTTTCCTCGTTAACGTTTTCAGCGTGGTCGTTATATTATTGACATCGAAGAAGTCTGTTATGGGATTCTTTAGTCCGGCTTCATTCAGAGACTTCTGTTCGGGTCTCGTCTGCCATTTGAGAAACACAAAAGTGTACAACGTCGCTATAAGTACTAGACTCGTGTTGATTGCAAACATAGCAGTGAAAGATCGGTTTACAACTTTGTTGTATAGAACGTTTCCTGTAAGAAAATGTACATTGTCAATTAGTTTTACAATACCTACATTATCTATTTTTGTACCTACTTATGTAATTCTTACGTCCATTCGATTCCATTGACATTGATAGTCCGAGTTTGGTCGACGACGTCCGTTATCCCTGTAGTTCGGTTAACTGAACTACATGCGCACATAGGGCACACGTGGGGTGTGCAGAGCCACAAGCAATCACAAGAATGGATATGGTGAACCATGGTGACAGGTGATCAGCCCATCGACCATATAGATGGTCCATCATGTTGGAGAGGATACTATCCCTTAATCGATTTTTAAAACGTGCTCGGGGAGAGAAGCATCTGGACACATTCAATGTTTTTTCTTTACTCTCAGTCCAGCAGACAAGTAAGAGAACCACCAGTTCAGTAGTCTACTTAGTAGTGACCCCGCCTTCCGATCCTAAGGACGTGGGTTCAAATCCGGTCGTGTGCCAATGGATTTTTCTGTGCTAAAAATTTGTGTGCGCTATACCAGTTTTGTCAAACCGTAAAGGAAAACATCGTGAGGAAACCCGCGGCTTAGTCAGCTCCGCACGTATTGGCCATATGTGGACAAGGCCAACTAAGCTGAGAGGATGGAATAGGTGCTGAGCAAGCCTACTCCATCTTAATTCGTCCCGGGCACTACAGCGTCCCGTTTGTCAACGTAACAGTTGCCTCTTGAAGCTGTATAAATCATCTAGATACCTACTATAGATGGTAAAAGGCCTTAGTTTACCAGTACTCCCAAACGGTCAAGGAAAACATCATGCGAAAACCGGCATGTCGTAGAACCTAAAAATGACGAAAACATGTGTCATAAATAAGTATATCAAAGAGCCTTTAGGCGCACTTTTAATCCTTTCGCCACTCTGGTTCGGAAGAATTAGTGTCAGGACTGTAGGTAACTTGGTGGATTACTAATATTACTAGATACTTATAAGGGTTTTTAATTTTGAGAGACACTGAACCGTAAAAATTACGTAATATGTTAGGCAAGGTTTTAGACCTGATCTTTTGCTTATTATATCTGTTGAAAGGAGGCTTGGTACCTCGTAACCACAATCTAACTCGAGAGTAGATAAGGCAGTTACATGATTTATCGAAGCTCGAGAAATATTGTTATGACACTTTCTATCACTTCACTAATGCCGATATTCATCTACAATTTACCGCGTAAATGTTACGTGTCTATGATTGTAATAAATATAAGGATATAGTACACACACACATGCTTGAATAGGTCTTTAGATAAATTGGTATCTACTTACTCGAAAACTCGTGACTGTCCGATTGAGATGCGAGTGGTGGGGTTCCAATTCTGCGGTGTTTCTAAATAGAAGTTCCAAGAAACATGCTAAACTTTTTCTCACCGCGTGATTGAACCCGCACCTCTAAATTCTAAGCCGGGCCCTCGCCGACCACGCGGCACCGAGGTCGTTCAACCAACTTAAACTTACCAATCCTGCGTGTCAAGCGTACAGACAATAACTTATATTTGAATAGAACCTTGCCATCTTAACACCAAAAAGAAACCTACTCCTAAATGGAGGTCCTAATCCGCTTAAATCTTTATTAAAATCTTACCAGAATGCAGAGCGTACACCACCCGCCGGCCCGCAATAAAAAAAGCCATGAATTAATTCCATCTAACAACATACCAATTGCAATCCCCGATGGCATAGTGCTCAAATAAACGACATCTAGGATACCGACGCGTAGCGTTCTGTTCCTGAGTGAAGACACATCAGCGATGTAGGCAAAGCAGGCCGCGAATATCGCCAGGTCTGCGCCCGTCATGGCACTGGGAAAGGCAGCCGTGTATATCACATATTCCAATGGCCATGCTGCAACAAACAAAAGCACACTTTTATCTCACATCTCACTAATATTATTATTCTTACAAACATACATTATCATCATGGCCGTATCCCTAATGGAGTGAGCAGAGCCACAAGTATTTGTAAGAGGTTTTACTCCTGATTCAAAGTCCCAAAATGGATATGGTGTAACATGGTGAAGACGATCAGCCCATCGCCCAAATAGATGGTCTTTCGTGTTTTTTTTATGTTAATACAAAATAAATTTATTAACATTCTCCTGAGTCGATTTTTAAGACGTGTTTGGAAAGACAAGTTTATTATTCTTACTTATATAAAATAAATAATCAATAAATAAAAGCCAACAGTTACATACATAATTCTGACCCCACACAGATTCCCTGTATAGTGGGTATTAGAAACTACGAGTACCATGGTACCACAACACCCAGATCTGCAAGAAATATTTGCAGAGCATGCAAACATTTTTTCCGCAGCAGGAATCGAACCCTCCTTGCGTCTCAGCCAGACACTCGTCCACCACGCCACCGAGATTGTTATCCACTTACCCCCGAATACTCAAACGCATCTCAAAGTTGAGTACATCTCAAATGACGATTTTTTTTTTTGACAGATTTTCATCAGAAACTGTCAAAAAACCGTGAGTTGAGACGTGCTCAACTTTAAGATGCGTTTGAGTATTCGGGGGATATTCTTACTAATGACCGGTTCCTATAATCAACGGAGGACGGATACTACATTAGCATAACATATTTATCTGCAAAAAGCGCCATATTTTTTTAATCACGTCTTATGGTAATTTTCCATTCATCGCCGTTAGCTGGATATAGGAATCGGTCTAGTGATAGTCGTTCCGCCTTCCGAACGTAAGGTCGTCGGACTGAATCCGATCGTATGGATAACAATGGATTTTTGTGTTTGAAAAATTTATGTGAGGTAGCAACCGTAGGGAAGTATCACAAATTATAAGCGAGGAACGCAAGAATAATTAACAAAACTTACAATTCATAGTATTTATAGTGATCATGAAGGAGAAATAAAGCTTCCCCAGAAGCCCTGCAATTAAGATAGACTTCCTGCCTCGCTTATCACTATAGGAGCCGAGGAAGAATGCTAGTAGTAGCGGCACCACGTGACTGGCGATGCCGTTCCATTGGTGGAATGTTGATACAGTTACCTGAAAACATTTTGTTATAATATTTTTGTAGGTACCACTCAAACTAACAAGTATTTATTGAAAAGAAAAAAAATACCGAGTGCGTAGAATTTAGGTACCTAGCATAGTAGGTACATTAATTTATACCCTTATAGTCAGTCATAGTTCATTGAAAGTGGCTTTTCTTTTAAAGCCGCCATATTGTTTTTTTTACACTTCAGTGTCAAATAGTGTCATATTATGCACTCTTTATGCTTTATATCTAGACCTTCCAAGATCTAGACGAATCCAACAACACCAGATTTGTCAAAATCCGTCTAGCCGTTTGGAATTCAGCTGAATGCAGCTTCATAATGCTATACGGTGTCTTGTTAACTCGTAGTTTCTAATACCCACGAAAGCCCCACGATATCTCATCGACCGTTTCATCATTTAACAATCTAGTTGTACCTACTGGTTAACACCGACCGTACACATCTTTTTGAAGTTACGTGGAGCGGTTGCCGGAGAAAATGTAACAGCAAAGTCCACATTAGGACTGTCAGTGTTCAGCATGGGAGCTGAAGACGGGTTATGCGGGGAGTTTTCAGCACAGACGAAGCCGAGGGAAAGTGGCTAAGAGGCATCGTGTTGAGACTTAGTTTTAATAAAAGTAGGAATCTAAGTAGGCCAAATATGTTGTGCGTGGTCGTCGATTCGAGGATATGCTGAGCGATGCACTCGAATAATAAGTGGGTCGATTTATCGATTACGGTATAATAAAAAAAATATTATAATATTATAGGCACAAAAACACGTCTGCACTCGATGGAGGCCGGGAGTTGAGGGGAACATACAATTATTTTTCCCACCGCGGGAATCGTACCCACTCACCCGTCGCGCCATCGAAATCTTTAAATTCACTTTGAAATAATGAACCTCCGATGCAAGTTTATTACCTGTACTTCCTTATTGATTTCTTCATAGTCGCTAATGTTATAACATATCTCGACACTGTAGTTATGGTTAACGGTGCAAGCTTGGAAAACATAATAAGTCTGTTCTATCACATTGGTAATCATGAATGCCATCATGTAAAAAAACATTGCAGGCTCCACAGTGATGTACTTGTACCATGGTGTTTTTCCTGCATACTGAAAAAATAATATATTTTACATGTAATATACATTAGCCAAACAAAAAATTACATTAGGAAGCAGAGTAACTGACTGTGCCAGACAGTCTGCTAACAGGGAGAGATGGCGGGAGATCGTGCGGAGAGCTGTATCCACCTCCACCATCAATGTGGATGCCTCGACGTGACCACGACCGCTCTGCCAAGAGCGAAACGACAGAGAAGAAGAGAAACAAAAAATAGAGAGTACTGGCGGTCTAGTGGTAGCGGTCTAGCCTTCCGATCAAGTCCGGTCGCACGACAATGGGATTTTTTGTCGGAAAAATGTATGTGCGCTATACTAGTACTGTCAAACGGTAAATAAAACATAGTGAGGAAATCAAACATGTCATAGAACCTAGGCAGTTCGAAAGCATGTGTCAAGTGCACGAAGTCGCCTTTGAGGCGCACTTAACTTAAATCCTTTTACCACATGGATTCGAAAGAACCAGTGACACAATCAGTAATAGTGAAAAAAGTTTAAATCTTTCACCTTTTGAGGCCAGTTTAACATGATATTATTCAACTAATCGGTATGATGTACCTATTATTTAGGTTGTGGCTGACCAAAACATTACCTATTGACCTTAGATAACCAGCATTATTTTATTAGGCTTATATAACACAATAAATTATATTCAACCGACTTTTAACCTACTATTTAAGCTATTAATAAATTAGATTAACTTTCTAATATAATTTTCAATTCATGTATTGAAAATTATAATAGAAAGTTTGTGTAAGTTTAGTGATCACTATTGAATGAAGCACAAATAGTCTGAGTGTTTTTTCTTTGTTTATTTATTTTTTAATAGCTTCAGTTGTCCCTAGTATAATTGTAACATGTCAGATGGACAAAGTTGCACCATAAGGATTCCCATTAACATCTTCAATAATAGATTGCCAACAAAATATTTTATGCATTAGTAATTAATTACCGACAGCAGTTAGGTTGATGACATTTAAAAAGTCGGGGGCAAAACCCTGGATAAGAGACACAGGATCAAGGAGGGTGGCAAAATTGAAAGGAGGCCTACACCTGTGGCCCAGTGGGTGATACCAGGCTGAAATGATGATGATGATGATGAATTCATTACTTTTTATTGTCTAATTCTAACTATTGGTGGGAGAACAGAGATGTGCACTGCGGCCGACGTCTAGGTGTATTGTCTCCTGCAAACTCTCCCCCAGCCGCTAGCCGGCCCAACTCCTTGAAGTACCAAAGGTTCTTACTCCCATTGGCATATGGAATTGGTCATTGGAAAATCTGTTGCTTTTAGTTATATGAATACTCAACAATACTAAAATGGCCAAATACATGTTTTACTGGTGTATTGTTTGACTATGATTATTTTATTTTAGGTGCCACGGAAGAACAGAGCTGTAGTTGCTTCCGGGCTCCTGCAGCACACGCTGAGTGGTTGCCTTTTTGGCTCACAATTTTTTTTTCAACTGTGTAATTTTATTAAATTTTCTATAAGTATAATAATTTTCCCCTCTTTGTTATATGCATAACGCATTGGAATTTGTCTGTAATGTTATTTCTAAGTGCAATAAATAAATACGCTGTATGTGCCACCTCATTGTTTCGCTGGTAGAGAATACCTAGACATTAAGCGCTCCATTTGTGAATTTTTTTTTGTGTTTTGTGCAATAAAGTACCCCTTCGGGCAAGTGATAGTATTTTTAGACCATATTGCCTAGTCTTTTAATTTATTTTCTTTCACTGTTAACGAACCCTTGGTGTCCGAGGAGCTGAAATTAATCATGCTTTTTTTTCGGACGGATATAAATGCTGTGGGTCACAGATGACCGCAGACAGCTTTACCGGATTTTTAATCGTATCGTACTTGACCGGTTTTGTTTATTATCTAACAGTGTCTTTTTAAAACAGTAGGTAAAGAAAAGTAGGAAGAAAGTCGTAGGTGGGTACTATTTTGTTAACTTTGGAAGGAAGTAGGTACTAATGTACATTAGTGTTTAGATCCTCTCTCTTTGGAACCTACTAAGTTTATTGTAAACTACTTACCATTTCTTCTTTATTTCTGCTATCCATTGTCATAGAAATTATTAAAACTTTTTGTTTAACTTTTCAAGTTATAATTTTTTTTATTACCTACCACAATTAATGTATTTTGATCAGTTTATCTAATTTATTTGAATAAGTCTACGAATGTTTAAACGTGCTTCTACTTTTATACACAATAAAATAAAATACTGTTTGCATTTTTGCCGCCACACGACCACACACAACACACACACAAACTGATTCTGATTGGAGTACGAACTTTTGCTGACTGACAGTGAACGAATGATTACGGAACGAACGACCACTTAATACGAATGAGAGAAAAGGTCGAATTTTGGAGAAAATTGACACTGTGTTAAAGTTGGCCACCATTTGACATTGACATTTCATTTTGGCAAGCAAGCAATGTAAGCAAACAAGCAAAGGCCAAATTAATCAATTATGAATCAATCTACAACAATTACAACATAAATGGTCTATCATAAAATCTAACCAAGATTTGGTGATTATTGCAGAAAATCTAGGAGAAATTGCGCAATTATGGATGAAGATATGGTATTTGATCCTTCTCTGAAAAAGAAGAAAAAAAAGAAGACCGGCTTTGACATGGAAACCGCGCTTGCCGAGCAGGGTGAGAGCGCGAGCGTGGATGTGCCCGTGGAGACAGGTGACGTCGACTTGCCAGAAGAAGATAGCCTAGATCTGGATAACTTCGGCAAAAAGAAGAAAAAGAAGAAGAAGACATTTTTTAACCTGGAGGAGCTTGATTCAGCTCTACCGGAGGCAGCCTCGACTGTGCAAGCCGAGCGGCAGGAAGATGAAGTCGTTGACGATCTGGATCTCGATATAGACTTTTCAAAGACTAAGAAGAAGAAGAAAAAGAAGATCGTTGACGAGCCCGTAGTGGAAGAGGACAGCAAGGAGGATGAAAGAGAGAATGTGGAGGATGTTCACAGCGACTGGGCAGGCAGCGATCGCGACTACACCTATGATGAGCTCCTCGAGCGCGTCTTTGATATCATGCGCGAGAAGAACCCCAGCATGGTGTCCGGCAAGAAACAAAAGTTCGTCATGAGACCTCCACAAGTGGTCCGCATTGGCACTAAGAAAACCTCCTTTGCTAATTTTACTGAAATCTGCAAAACTCTTCACAGGCAGCCTAAACATTTATTGGACTTTTTATTGGCTGAATTGGGTACAAGCGGATCTGTGGATGGTAATAGTCAGCTGATTATCAAGGGTCGTTTCCAACAGAAACAAATAGAAAATGTGTTGCGCAGATACATCAAAGAATATGTAACCTGCCATACATGTAGGTCACCCGATACAATCCTACAGAAAGATACTAGATTGTTCTTCCTTCAGTGTGAAACATGCGGTTCTCGTTGTTCTGTGGCTAGCATCAAGTCTGGTTTCCAGGCTGTTACTGGGAAGCGTGCTGCAATCCGTGCAAAGACTGCATAAAGTAATTGTGCGTAAACTTAATAATATCTATCTATTTAGTAACTATATAATATCACAGAATTTGGGTACACTACACAGTATATTTATAAATTCTTTAACAGCAAACTGCTAATGAAGTTTTTATCACTACAAATCAGAATTATTATTGAATGTACCCTTTTCTTTACCTATAATTATGTATAATTGTATTATCCTCATAAACTATATTAACATTAACTGTAGACATTAACTGTATTATCCTCATAAAATATATTGCAAAATGTTGTTTTATTTTTCCAGCTTAATAAAATTGTAGTGCCAATTTCCTGGCAGATTTCCTTTAAAATTAAGTAAATTGTAGTGCTGGGTGGCTCCAGTACTACAATTTAATTCATTTTAAAGGTTATCAATCCTGATTATTGTATAATACACCTGTAATTAGCCTTTTTATTGTAAAATTAAATTTTTGGTCTTTAGCCATTTGTTGTCCATTTTTGGACGTAGGCCTCTCCCAGTACTCTCCATGACTTTAAGCATCCAATTTTGGCTCGCATGCTTCCTGATGTTGGACTGGAAGTAAAGAAAAAACAATGCATCCAGCTGCTTTTCTCCCCGAGCATGTCGTAAAAGTCGACTAAAGGATATTATCCTCCAACATGATGGGATACAATAAGCAAGTATTCCCAAGGAGGGTTGACGTCAGGTAGGCGGCCGGTCATAAAACACAATTCTAATTCTAATTCTAATTATGGTTAGGGGAACAAAGATCTGCACTGACGTCCTGCGGTGGGGTGTAAAACACCTTAGCCAAAACTTTTACAGCATGATCCAAGGTTCATGCTGTGCCGACCCCACAGAGTGGGATAAGAGCAGGAAGATGATGATGCTTCCTGATGTTGTCAACCCATGGTGTCGGTGGGTGGCCTCATGGTCTTTTGTCTGCCCATAGTCTCCACTCGATCAATCATCGGTGACTATCCATATGTGCTATATGGCCAGCCCAGCTCCACTTTCTTTGCGCAATCACTTGTACCACATCTCTCAGTCAAGTTTTTTTCGTCGTGTCGTGTCCACTCATTCCTCTTGCAATCGCGCAATGAAATCCCGAGCCTAGGTCTCCATCGCACGTTGCGCAACTCTGAATTTCTCAGCGCTCCATGAGAGACGTGGTTTCCGCACCGTATGTAAAGACCGGTTTTATGCACTCCTCAAATACTTCAACTTACTGCGAAGTATTTGGCTGTTTGCACCAAAAAATGCCCAGGCCTGGGATAGTTCTTCCGCAGTTTTATTTTAGAATGTCAGCGTTATTTTACGTCCCAAGTAGATGTAGCTTGTGACTACTTCAACTGGCATTTGGTAGTTCCTTGCTTCTGGTATGTTTGTCATGAGTTTGGTTTTCGAGATATTCATCTTTAGCCCTACTTTTTCAGATTCTGTCTTCAGGTCTTCACTGGTCTTCAATCATGGTCAACATATCAGATACCTACCTACGCTCTGAAAATATTTTTAGGTACAGTACCTACCTAATAATAATAATAAATAACACCCAACAGTCATATAGTCCTGACCCCACACTAGGATTCCCTGTGTCGTGGGTATCAGAAACTGAGTATCATGGTAGGTACTACAACACCAAGACCCGGAAGAGCCCGGAAGAAATATTTGCAAAACATGCAAACATTTCTTCCGCAGCGGGAATCGAACCCGCGCCTCTTGCGTCTCTGCCGAGCAATCACCCGCCACGCCACCGAGGTAAAATAAATAAATAGATTTATTAGGCTTTATTGAGGGAGGTTGCTACATACATTATGTAGGGTTATTAACTGAAATCAATATTAGGTACATAAAAAAAAATCTTAACAATTAGCTTTCAACAGAAAATGAACAGTAATTAGGTATAATGTCTGTCTATCTCTGGTGCTGCAGCTAAATTGAGTGCTGACTGGCAGCCGTGCCACCTCGAGCCTCAACGTGCTTATCCATGTTAGCTCACACCACTCTGCCGCGTCATCAGCTGGCCATGATCCTTAACAGGACTGTTCTAGGCTAATTCAGTTTCTCCTGACAGCAGTGCGCTCACTGGGTTATCAAACTGATGCGGCTGCAGACCTTAAATATCATGGGATGGTGATGCAGAAGCATGAACATCCACTGCAACAACTTGGTGCTCATCACCACCGTAGGCAACTGATTCTCATCTGGATCATCATAATTGTCATCTACTCATAAAAAAAATATTGTTGGTACTACGAGTTCTACAATCAAACCCAAGTAAACTGAAAGTAAGGAAGAGAGATTTTATTTAAAACACTAGCTGCCGCCCGCACTTTCGCTCGCCTTGTACCCAGATAAAAAGTAGCCTATATGTTATTCCCGCACACGTATTATATATATTCCAAGTTTCATTCAAATCCGTTCAGCTGTTTGGGCGTGATTGAGGCACAAACAAACATATATCATCAAATCCACACATCCTCACAATCTTTCGCATTTATAATATTAGTAGGATTCAGACAGAGCCTTTAGATCCATAAAAGAAAATCTCACAAAATTCAAGTAGGAGTACAACAAGAGTAGAGCCCTCAGGATACCCACATTGCATACCTACAACAGATAGGAAAGGAAGAAAATTTTGTTAGGATAAGTATGTTGTGGTATGATGTGTTAGGATATGAAACCTATTTGTTACTGAGCTTTGTCAAGTGTGAAATATTGTATCTCATTGTTAGTTTAGATCGGTCTATTGCAAAAAGTAAAAAGATTTTCCATTATATTTTATTTCTTTATTTTACAATTTTATCCTAAAGGGAGAACCACCTAATATTAACATTATGTTGTGGTAGATGGTCTGACCTATCTACTGTCTTTCCTACTCTGCCTGCCTACTACAACTCATTCTTACTACTTTTCCTAGCAGGGTTTTCACTAGGTTTCTAATTAAAAGGCACAATCAATACTGAACATAATTTATTTACAAAATAGTCTACTTGTTTTACAAAATGAATGCAAATGCAATAGCATAGAGATTGTAAAGCAAAACTGATTACATAAACCAATAAAATACATCAAACACTTTCTATGGAGAGCCGCGACTGAGCTTTGCAAAAGCAGGACAGAGCTTTTATATTTGCGCTGGCGCTGTGAAAATGCGCAATGTCGACCTGCATCGCGACCTCGGTTTAAAGTCCCTCGCCGCATACATGAAACTCGCCTCCAGGCATTTTTATGATGCGGCTCCCCATCATCCGAACCCTCTTGTCTCGACTATCCCATCATCAAACCACCTGATGATGTTAGATCTCTCCATTGATCAAGACATGTGTTTGGAGACCCCGATGATGACGGGATCTCCTCTGCTAACGCGGAGGGACTCCTGCACCTGCAAGCAGCAGCCCAACCCAAGGTTCGTACTTTTATATGTATGGGTAATCAAAGATGTACAGGTAGGAAAGTAGATTCTAATGGTTATTCCGTAAATCGTAAGTAAAGTAAATCGAATGGCTTGCGTTTGATTGTTGGCAAATAACTCGGAACTTTATTTATTCTTCCAAGGCCTCACATCCAGGGCAAATAAAAAATAATTTTGATTGACGCGATGTGACTGTGACATTGTTGTTACTTTATGTCATTCTGTCTTCTGATCATACGTGTCAGTGACAAAGTCATACTGACAGACCTAGTCTGACTTTTTCTGCCAACGTTGGCTGCCTTGATTCTTGGGATTGGTTGGGGTTGTACAGTACACTGGTTGGTTGGTTGAGTTTCGGCTTTCGCTTCTGCCACTTGCGAGTGCGATCGATCGCAAGCAAGGTGTAGTGCGGTAGAAGATAGCGTTCGGTGGGTTAAAAATGGCTCTTTTCAGGATTACATCAACCAAATTGGCGGAAGTGCAGGTAAATAATAGGTTTATTCATAATCTTTCTAAAATACCACTAACTTTTGATTCATAATACTACGTTTTTACAGCATTTTCTGGTGCGCTTTTTTTAACCTACATACCTATCCTCAATTTGGGTTTAGGTGTTATTATGTAATATGAATTAAAATGTTTGAGAAAAAAATGTTTGATTTTGGTCATTTGACCACTTCCCTTACGTAGTATTACGAAGGCAACGTTTGATATATATTTTTTCAACGTTTATTATAAATTTAATATTAGCATAAGAATTTATTTTAGGTTTTAACCTACCTACCTATTTACTATGTTTTAACTAAACAGGTAGGTAAGTCTCTACAAAAGCATTAAGTATCTGTGTTGGTTTGTTTGCAACATAGGTATTATTTTAGGTTTTAATCTCAACTCTCAACATCTCTAAAATTGGTTAAAAATGCAAGGGAAAGTTTACTCAGATCATTTATATTATGTCATCTAAAAGTAATAGGTAGGATAGGTTACCGCTCCTCAATTTTTTTGGCCTCTGCATTATTATTTAATTTACGAGCATTAAATAAATACAATTGCTTCTTAATTCAGGATCATTTCACTATCAAAGAAAAAGATCAGATATCTGCCTAGAAACTGTTGTATAATGCTAAAGAGTATTATAGTAGTTAAATATAAAGCTCGGATACAATGATCCATTCCATATTCCATAACCAGGTTGTAAAGAAAAAGTAAATATTTTCTAAAGAATAGGCCTGTATACTGTATACTAGGTACACTGCTTAGAGCAGTGGGTGAATGTGGCTGATATGATGAACTACATAATGTGTATTTCAATTACTCGAAACTAATATAAGATACCTTATATTTATTGTAGTTTAAACAGTACATGACATAAATATATATCAGAAATTTATGTTGAAAATAACTTAATGATATATTTAGGTATAATTTAATATATAAAACACAAATTTTTATGTCCCAACAGTAAATTACTTTTGTGATTGGTTTCCATACAAATTGTCAAATTGTCTGTTCTAGTTCATTATATTTCTGTGGTCTATAGATAACTTCAAACTTATCTTATCAAACCAGACAAGCTACTAGCAGACCACCTATATATTGCTTAGTGTGATCAATCTTAAAATGTAATCTTAGTATAAAGTGAAACATTGTTTAATAAAGGTTGAAACCAAGCTCTATTACTAGCTCAAAAAAAAAGAATATTAATCTAATGGCACCTACTTAAGTAATGTTCCAGTAGTAGACAGATAGAGGGCGTAGTTAAGTCATTTAAAATGTATGGGAGGCCATTAAACATGTGCCATTTCGTCTTAATAATCGAGTCTCTTGGTAAAAAAAAAATTCTTGACCCGAAATTCACCCCGCGCTAAAACCTTCAGACACCTGAATATGAATCTGTTCGTCAAAAATACTAGTCATGTGAGATTCGCTTAATGTATAGTATTTGTAATGGCCTTTTCCATGTATGTCAATGTCACGCACAATGGCGCCCGCTCCGATAACCGCTGTCACGGATCAATCGCGGTTCTGTCACGTAAAGTAAAAAAAAATAAATCATCCATTTATGTAAAGAAAAAAATATTTTTTTTACATTGCTTTTGTACCCTACATTACATCTGTATTTTAAACTACCAAACTAAGTTTTACAACTAATAGTTTGGTAGCTAGTGAAAAAATACAATTCCACATGCAGGGTCCTATAAAAAAATAAACATACCTGCATTAACTTTAGGTCGATCGTTTGCTCTATGTCACTCGAGGGTTCCCGTAACGCCATATAGGAAGTGACTGGGATTCTTTTTTTTAGGAATGTTCCCCATGAATACTTCCACAGGAAATAATTGGATGTTATAATGAAGCTACTAGGTATATATAGCGATTTACTCAGAAACACCTTTGATACCCACTAGGCAATACAACATATTCGTAAAAGAAAAACCGATCAAGTGCGAGTCGAATTCGCACACGAAGGGTTCTGTACCATCGTCCATGTACATAAATGTTTCTTGTATTATTTGTTGTTACAGTGGCGATAGAAATACACATTCTGTGAATATTTCAACTGAAGAGAGAATATAGAGTTTGGTAGAGCCAAACTCTATATTATCTCTTCAGCCAAACTGGAGATATAATTTATAAACAAACTGAATATAATTATAATTAATTTAACTATTAGTACCAACTACTTAAAAGTTCCATAAACATGTAATGAAAAAGTAAGTTTTAGGTTAAGTATGGGCGGTTTGTTTACATAAATTGTATCACCAGTTTGGCTGAAGTATAGGTATTACGGTCCATGACATACAGCCCCCTGGCAGACGGACGGATGGACAGCGGAGGCTTAGTAATAGGGTTCCGTTGCCACCCTTCGGGTACAGAACCCTAAAAGTAAAGTTTCTTTTGTTTTAGAAGACAGATCAAATTTTTGTTTGGTTGTAGTTTTGCATAATATGGCTTGAAGATCGCGTTACCTCCACGTTGGCGATCGGTTACTAAGGACGGGCACAAGATAACATAGTCATGGAGATTTTTTATCAGTTTACGTGTAAAATCTTCGCAATGACATTCACTGCGCGTCCTCTCTACGCCCCAACTCTAAAGATAACCGCAGGTCAGACTCGTTCTTGTTTCGGGCACACGCCCAAATGGTCTGAGCGTGTTAAAACTTTTTTTTATCTTGAAAGTATCTGTTACACAATGTAGTAACGTATATAATTGAAATATAAAGAACGATTTTGTAGAAAATCTCCCGTAATTACAATGCATGGATGATTGTCATCTGCGTGACAATTCATCCAATGATTGTTGTGATTCCCATATAGAGCAGTGTAGAGCGGCGCGTACTCACGTGATTGCAGATGTTTTCATGTGACTATGGCAGTTGGCATAATATCGTCACTGGAAAGGCAAATTTACGTAAGTGCCAAAAGGCCATTTCGAGAAGAAGCCGTTTAAAGTTTTTTTTTCGTTTTTTAATCATAACTTTTTACCTAATTATCGAATTTAGATGACGTCAACGTAAGATTTCATTCTTTTTGCATTTTCTATGTCCAGCAATTCATATTATGAATTGAAAAAAACCTTTAAACAACTCTTTTATCGAAATGGCCTTTTGGCGCTTACGTAAATTTGCCTTTCCAGTGACGATATAATCGCGATTAAGCATAACAAGAGGGGTACTTGTGGATTGCGGATTTATAAATAAAAACTAGTTATCTGGCCAAAGCTGGCGGTGTGGCTATGACGCACTCGTTCAGGGTCACTCGAGTTACGGCTTCTCATGGTGGAACACTGTAGGTATACCTAAATATATCTAAATGATATACAATGTTTATAGATATGTTGTTGTTTGTTACTTCGTAAATCGGTCTTTGACATTACTAATTTTGATATAAAAACATGTAACTATATTGTCATCAAACTTTTATATTCTAAGATTATTGTATCAATTTGACGATTCAATTTTACCTACAAAATAGTGCGTCTATGTAACTTTGTTATTAATCTTACATACGTTATGTAAGGGTACGTACGTATTTATTCAGATCGATTATAATCTTAATATCGATCGATTATAATTTTCTAGACAACAGTAACATTGCCAACGACTAGCTTGAAGCCGCGACTATGGTGGAGGATAATAATTTCAGGCAAAATAATTTCATACAAAAATTACCCTTTCACTCGAGTGGTCATTCTCATGATTAGCATTCTCAGTCTGATCCGGTCTTTAGAATTCTCCTTGCGTCGATTCGTTTTCGTCATTGCCTTTATACTTTAACTCGGGGTCTTTGACTCCACAAAATTCAGCATTTAATTTACCATAATGGCGTTTCGCATTTTAACCCTTCTCTGCATATTTTTTTTTCCTTTTTGTGAAAAAAACCAGGGTGGTATAATTCATGCTCTAGCTAGATTGAAGGAAAAGTGTAAAAAACACCTAAATATATAATATAAAATAATTAAAAACATTAAGATGGAAATATCCATCATCATGCAAATTAACATGTTCAGCTCAATATAAAAAAATATAATTTCCTATAATTTTTATTCCTGACGATTATTAAAAAAAAAAACAATTCTTACTCTTATTTAGACGCACGCTGTCTTCTAACTGGTCCAAGTAATCTTCAATATCTCTTTTCTAAATTTTTCCACAAATAACAAGGTGAACATGTAGTAAAAACATTTACGTCATACATTAATAGAAGTCTTGATAGAAGTGAAACTGCATAGTGATGTAAATTTCTGTCACTAGGTTTTGGGACGATTATTTGGGATATTCGATATAAATTGCACAGAAAGTTACAGAAGCACAAAAAACATAAGTAGGTACTTTTTTACACACATTATAATTTTTATTTTTTTAGTATTAAAAAAGTATTAAGAACTCGCATGTTTTTACCAACCACATGAAACAGCGGAATTCCATAATGAACATGTAATGAAAAAGTAGTACTGACGCTTTGTTTACATTAATTGTATAGTTTGGCTGAAGTGTAGACTATGCTAGTGAAGTAGGTACTTACTACGCTTACGTCACACTATGAAGGTTACTGCCTCAACAATACAGAAACAGCGTTTTGGCTTCGAGTTTTCTTATACGGATTCTCTGACATCATCAGTAGGTTTTTACTTCACTATTGATACCGATCGAAGAAACTTTGTACTACTTCAAATATAATTTTACATTCTTTAAAATAAACATGTGCACATGTGCGATGGTACGGAACTCTTCGTGTGCGAATTCGACTCGTACTTGACTGGTTTTTTTCTAGTATTCTACTCAACAGAATTTTCCTCAACGACTTTTTCAATTAGTGACAATGAATAATTAATTCATTTAAAACAATATTTCCATTTAAACAAAATTGTAGGTTATCGAAGGTTTTGTCGTTCTATGTAAAACAAGGAAAACTCTGAGTTAAGACCGCGTTTTACTTACCATAATGAACGTTTTGACCTTATTTCCACTGACCTCACTGAGCATGCGCAGTGTCCTCGATTCATACAAATCCAAGATTAAAACTGACTCGGCAAAGGGGTTTCCCCAGCATACGACTATATTATTCTTTCTGTTAGAACAATGCTTATGCAAATACTCCCTTTCAACTTTAAACAAATGACCCATGTTTTTCTCAGAAAACATAGTAAAGTTTCTTGCAAAACGTAGTTTAATATCTATTTTATGGAATTACCAAAGTCAATTCTTGAAATCGAAAGGGTTTTGAGGAAAATAACAGCAATAGGTACTTGATCATAGGGGTCTTTGTCCGAACTAAGGTTGAAAGTCAAGAGTAAAGTGAGATGCGGTCGACGGGAAACATAACAATGAAATTGTAAGATACTCGCTCGAGTTGAACTTTATTGAATGATTGAGGACGTAGATGTCAAAATGATTGCCCTATGTCTCGCGACCTTACACCCTTCAAGATTTGCTTGTTGCCTTATTGATCGAATTATTGTCACCATTGTCTTGATTGCTGATTAATGAATGACGAACAGCGTGACTGATTTTAGGACTTTAACACATAAAACAGGTAAAATAAAGAGCCATAACACGTGCTGCCTTAACATCTGAAGTCAAGGTATCTTTGGATTGATTAAGTGGAGCTGTTCACCTTGAGATACAAGTTTGATGAAAGAATACACAAAATACATTATCCTAGGCCGAGCTTCGTAACATCCTGAAATATATATTAAACGTTGAATATTATGGTCAGTATGATCGCGGAAAACTGATTAGAAGTTATGAACTCTTCAAAAAATACTTTGTCACACGTGTGGCTGGATTCTGTCGCTTTATTTTTGTGGTCATCAAATCACCCATCTTCAAAACAACATTTGGTCCTACGTACGCATTTTCAAGTCGTTTCAATACAATTGTTTTTCCATATAAACAAGGTATTTTGCTCTGATATGTGGTTTATGATTTTTTTTAATTGTTGCAGAAAGTATGCCCTACGTCATCTATTATGCTCCGAGGGCTCAGTGCCGAGAACACCAATCTAAAAAGCATACTTCAGGAGAAAATCCCTAAGGAGCAGGAGAAGATCCGCGAGTTCCGCAAGAAACATGGGTCTACTAAAGTCGGAGAAGTCACCGTAGACATGGTGAGTACTGGTCTGTTGAGAACTCTGCCGAGTATACTAAAGTAAGACGTATATGATAGTTTGTCTTTGGGCATCGAAATGCTATTAACAGCCTTTTTAAAATTCGAGTATGTAGAGCGCGTTTTGGTTCGCCTAATCAATGTTTGATTAACCCACAATCCTACATAGCGCGAATTACCTAATCTTTTGTTCGTCATAAACCAGAGCGGAAAAATACTTAAACGATTATGTAAAGGACAATTTTTGAGGAAGGCCGACTAATATCGTGAGAGAAGTTGGGAGTAATAAGTAGGAGTTTCCGTAGATACTGACAGATACTCACTGTGACTGGCTGTCATAAAAAAAGTATTCTAAAAATATAAGCGCAACCATTAATATTAATTGAAGTACAATTAAAGGTAAAGAAAAATCTACATTTTTGTAAACCATAAAAAAGCATACAGTGGAACATTCATAGAAACTCCTCCTTTTTTGAAGTCGGTTAAAAAATAGCTATACATCTTACATCTGCAATGAGCGCGGGGCCAGCGTGGGTCAGCGAACGCTTATTGGACCCTGCTAAGGTTCAAGATCGACGCGCGCCCGACCGACGGTTGGCATTGCACTACGTCCTCAATTTGTATTTAAAATTCAATGTCTAGGTTATATTTCCATAACTTTTTGTTCACTCGATTTTGTATTATGGCATAATAATGTTCGACAGATGTACAGCGGTATGCGCGGCATCAAGGGCTTAGTCTGGGAGACCTCCGTGTTGGACCCAGATGAGGGCATCAGGTTCCGCGGTCTTTCGATCCCGGAATGCCAGGCTCAGCTGCCCAAGGCTAAGGGCGGCCAAGAACCTATCCCAGAGGGTCTCTTCTGGCTTCTCGTCACAGGAGATGTTCCCACCGACGCTCAGGCAAAAGCCCTTTCCAAGGAATGGGCGCAAAGGTAAGAACTCAAATTCTTGTTCTTCTTTAAAATCATCAGAAAATGAGATTTTGTTATTCCACTTTGTTCTTGAAATATAATATGCTAAAAGTACTTAGTGTTAACTCACACTTATAAAACCTAATAGTTACGACCCGTTAGATTAAGAGTTGATGCAATCATAATAAATAGTATTTACCTATAACACACAGTGAGCAGAGATTTAAGTCTTTTTGTAATAAATATGGGTGCAGGTTAAATATGGAGCAATACCTCACTTCTTTTTGAACTGAAAAAAATATTTTTTATGCAGAGCCGAGCTGCCCGCTCACGTTGTAACCATGCTCAACAATATGCCGAGCAAGCTTCACCCAATGTCGCAGTTTTCTGCCGCCGTCACAGCCCTCAACAGCGAGTCTAAATTCGTGCAGGCTTACACCGAAGGAGTCCACAAATCCAAATACTGGGAGGTAAGTTTTCTGTTCATGTATCTTTATAGAAGTGTGTAGCATCTCGACATGCGATCACTTGTGTTCTGAACGAGCAGGACGATGATAGTCATACATTTCGTGTTATCGTTGCGTGATGCCAGAACTTGTACATGTTGGGCAAGTAAAACCACGCAGCTTGAGCTAGTTCATGAAAAGAAATGTAATAATAATCTTACAAAGTTAGATGTTTACTGCAGTGACGTTAATTCGTTCCGACTAGTGTGAACAATGATAAGGAAAACTTGGTCATAGAAGTGTACATTTTCTTCAAAAATCATTACTTTACATTGTTATTTGTAATGAAATAAAACATCGCAAGAGACAAACAGATTTGCGAATAATACATGGGCCAGGTTTACAGTGTAGGTTAGTATAAGCGCGGCAACGGATGGAGCAAGACTGGAGATGATGATGATGAAAACCACAATATTATATTAGAGTCGATTTATAATAATATGGTAGTCATATGTGGAAGAGTACCTACTTAGCTATTGCAAGCAAAGTAGGCACGGAATTAAATATCTTGTTCAGCTATGTAAATAAATGGTCGAGTAAATTCAACAAATGCTACATCTGTTTAAGTACCGTGATTGTGTCATCGCCACGAGATTGATCCGAACCGTGATTGATAATAAGCTAAAGGCCGATTGATAAGCTTGAGTGACCTTCTCGCCCTTCTCAATGCAATCGAAAAGTCCATCGTCATTGACTTCCTCTAGAGGACTGACAGGTCATAATGAAGAAGCAGTGAATACGAGAGGTTTTAGCTGGCTCGTTGCCAAAAACAAAACATAAATATTAATAGTTAGGGCACATTGTGAATGACACACTTGTTTCATTCTCGATTCTGCTATAATCGACAACACTGATTGAAGAAAAAAAATATTTGGCCACAAAATACAAGTTACGTAACCATTTAGGTATTCAAATAGTGATTTTATAAGAAAGCTCATCAAACTTTAAAATCCAGACCGTAAGTGCGTCACCAATACAAACATTAATCTCGAGAAAGCAAGCGTAACGCCGGATAGGTCGCGAGAGGATCGGGGAAAAGTCATAGATGCGGTTGGCCGAATCTAGATCTGAATGGCATAACTATACCCAGCAGTGTAGATGCGGACTGAGAACGATGATGATTCTAAAGCTGATGCTAACCGCGATACCTTGTCACCAGTACATCTATGAGGACTCTATGAACCTGATCGCTAAGCTGCCTGTCATCGCAGCCACGATCTACAGGAACTCCTTCCGCGACGGAAAGGGCATCGGAGCCATCGATGAGAACAAGGATTGGTCCGCCAACTACGCGTCTATGCTCGGCTTCGACGACCCGCAGTTCACCGAGCTTATGCGGCTGTACCTCACCATCCACAGGTAATTTAGCATATAATCCACAGGTACTGTAAATTACCGGTTGTACGTCACGCCATCTTTTTTAAGCTGAATGGAAGAGTGATTTTTACATTTTTCAACGTACACCTCGTCATGACACCTTGACCGATAACGAGCAACTAAATGCAAACTGCCGGGCCAAAACACGGGCGCGTTTTGGCGGAGTTTTAGGTAAGCCACTTTCGGGCGAATAGCGCAATATCCACTATAAATTTGATCGAAGGTATGAAAGGAAAATCACTTGGTTTAGCAATCTTATATTATAAGAATCTTTGTCCTGACTGACTGACTGACAGACAACGCACAGCCTAAACCGCTGGACGTAGAGACTTGAAATTTTCAGTGTAGGTAAACCTTGGTACGTAGGGGTGTACTAAGAAGGGATTTTTCAAAATTCAACCTCTAGAGGGGTAAAAAGAGATGAAAACCTGGAATTAATTTTTGGTCTAAAACTGCACATAACCTATATCAAATTAAAGAGCCGATTTTTCTCATTTAGTTGATGTCATAATTACCTGTAAATTCTTTGTTTTTGGTATGTTTTTCATGAAAAATATAATACTTTTATTTTGACATAATGACAGCGATGATACCACAGATTAGTAATAGATGATACAAAACATATGGAAAAGGAACTGTCAATGTCAAATTACCTGTGAAAGGAACTGTTCTGAGGAAAGGAAGCATAACTTATTACTGGTCTAATAAGTTTCCAATCTTGATTATTCATGGAGTTCTGACGTAATTCTACGTCTGATAACTAGATGTCGCTGCTAATTCTGATCAAATTCTGTTGCGTTTTGAAAAGTTCACCATAGCTCTCAAAATTTTTACTAAATTCATCGAAATTTCTTAATTTTTAGATTTAGGTATGTTTGTTACTCTTTCACGCAAAAGGTACGTTTGTTACTCTTTCACGCAAAATCTACGGAATATACTTACATACCCTATTATTCATATTCGTTCGCTAAAGTTAGCCATTGCTTAAAGTTAGCCCTGTCACTGTTTGTCATTATGAAATGGTAAGAGATGACAATACTTTAGTCATCGTTTAGCGTACACCTCAGAACAATAAATATAATGAATAATGAGGATAGTAGGTACCTACGTGTGCTGGAATGGGACATAGGGTACTTTTTATCTGGGTACCGCGTGAGCGAAGCCGCGGGCGGCTGCTAGTCAATTATAATAAAGTTCCACAATGGTTGACGTAATAGTAAAAAGTGCATAAAAAAGGTAATGATCAATGGTTGGTAAAGAATGGTAAAATTGGTGATAAATCGGGTTAAACCGGTGAATGACTGGTGAGCACGCGGGTGTCTCAAATGGTAAGAGTTCGCAGTAAACTGCACACAGTCATGTGCACATTGCATAATTGCTGATTAGTTCGGTTTACTCCGAATAAGTACCAAAACCAAGGTCTTTTATTCTAAAAGATTAGGTACTTCAGCCGGGGCCAGATTTTCCTACATCCTCAGGGTTTCGTATATACTCGAACGTTTTTGGTAGAAAGTGCTTCTCCATCTTAAATAACTAAACGTAGCTATGCTTATATAGCTTCTATTATGTTTTATTAAATGAGTTTGTCGAGTCCTGAAGACTTATACCTATACATTATAATACATTTATGAATTTGAATGTCGATTCACTGTTTTTAAGGTTTATTCGAAGAAAAGAGGGAGATTTATAACATGCATTCAAGCCAAATTCTTGTAGAGTCTTCTCACTTTGAAGTTGGCCGATCATAATAGTAGCTCGCTTCGCTCGCCGAGTATATTTAAGCTCTTGAATTCTTCGCCTTTACCTGCAAACATCGAGCATATAACTGAATAGAGTGGTATTGTTATTTGTTTTGTTCGAAAACGAATTTCGCTAAAACAGAAGCCCGGTCACTGCGCTCTGATTGGCCGACTCAAGGTCAAGTATTGAACTAGAGCTGTGCAATAAAGTATTCATATCGATATCGATAGCAATGTTTGTTTAGTGGAATACAAATAAAGTTTATTATGTTTATGTTCGTGCGCGTGTGTACACAATAATAACCATAAACTTTATACTTAATTGGAACTTTCATACTTAAAAAAAATATACTTAGTAATAAATAAAATAAATTCGATGATACTAGTAAAGGCATGAAATCGAAACATATTTCAACTTGTTCCATTTCCCCTTAACGAGGTCGGATCTGCTAAATTAATCTATAAAATAACTCACTGCTACTTTAGATCGACATAATTATTTCAACCTTGTCTTGAAATGTATTCAATGTATTACATCTAAGTACTTATTTGTTTGTAAATAACCTTTTCCGGTAAATATCGATACATTATTATTGATTGTGACAGTGTAGCATCACTTGTAACACGCGTAATGACTAAAAAGGGTGGCATAATATAGGTTACACCTAGGTAAGAGCAAGACGCATAGACAAGTGTCCATTGTTTGGTTTTACTTGACCAGTTTAACTTGAGCCGTGATAAATGGATGTAAATTAAAATAGTTTATTGATACTTACCGATGAAACGTGATTCCGTCTGTTTTATAATTCGATGTCTTGCTGTTATAATATAATGGGTTAAACATTATGGGTTATAATACCAAGCTTTGAATATTTTCGTACGTAACACACAGATCACTTGTTGGTTTGGTACTGTTTTAGCGCGAGCGTGAATTGTTATTATCAGTGGCAAAACACTGATCAGCTACGGAATTGGATGGCTCATATTACTACTCTATTCAGTTACATGCTCGATACCTGCAAATTAAACGTTCCACGGGTTATAAACGCTTATTTTGAAAACCTACTTAGTTATGGGCGTTTAACTGTTATTAAATTAGTTACGTGTAAAGCTAATTATATCATAACCACACTTCGCTCGCCTGGACATAGCACGTGACAAAACGTAGAATAGTTAGTGGGCGTACTCACGACGCTGCAGTTGTCTGCACTTCCGCTATTTCAAGTTCACTCGTTTGAAACAATTTTATTCTCATTTATACCTACATGCCCGTACTCTTTTGCACGTATAGTTAATTTCAGTCAGCATGGGTAGGGTGACAGATGTCAGATCAGTACTTATTTAAGCGGTTGTCTCTTTTTTGTAGACATAAAGACCGATTAGCAACACCTGTTCATAAAACTCTATTGTATAGTCGCAACTGTTATACCATGGCTATAAAAATATACAACAGATTGCCAAGTGATGTTAAAGAACTAAGGGGTACTGTATTTAACAGAGAGTTATTTAATTTATTGATTGATCATTGTTTCTATTTTGTTGACAACTATCTTAGTTTTAAGTTTGACCTATTATAATTGTACCTACATTTTATGACATGGTGTATAATTTGATAAATGTATTAGGTACGAGTTTTAATAAGACATTCACATGTCTGTGCTCGGGCGAGATGTGCAGATAAAATTATTATTATTATTATCTTCCATTTAATGTATACCATATCTTCTGTGAATAAATATAAAAAAAAAGTAACTTCGTATGAGCTAGTGGCCAACTCTAGTGACAGTTTTTAGGCCGCCTAAAGGCCTCCGTCATGGCTTAACGACTTAAAAGCCGGGTCCGACAATTTAACGTGCCCTCCGAAGCACGGAAGCGCTCAGCTATAAATAAATAAATATACTGAATACTGCCCATAAATTACTTTACTACCTATTCTGCTGTCACCCTAATCTACCTTTGCACTACCTTTGCTGTTGACTGTGGTACATAATACATATTAATTTCGTCCGTATTTGGATACTTAACTGCCTTTATCTATATTATACCCGTGCATTATAGGATTACAATACAGTAGGTATGACTAGTGTTGACAGTCGCCTTATCATAACGAATAGCTCTTTAAAGGTGAGGGCAGGACCGGATCCAATGTGTATTTACCATCAGCTAGATTTTAGCTATGTATTGTAACGTTCGATTTTTCCCCCCTTTTTATTTGAAAGTTCCGTTCAGCGAGATAGGTAATAATTTTGGTTTTTGCTGGTCACACTCTGGCTTGGCACGGGCGATTTGTGAGTGTCAGTGTCCCTCTCAACTGAACTGTCAATGTCGTTTGAGTTCTTTCTTTCGTCTCGCTCGGTCAGAGCGAGAGGGCAAGGATCTTTTTGACGGATCGATGTGGAGAACGTGGCGTGGAGCTTTTGATGAAAATCGTATTTGCTGGCTAATATATCCTGGCTTCTGTGTCTGGCGTAGCGGGAATCCTCCACGGGAGAACCCACGCGTGTGATTCCTTCGGGCGCACGTGTTTTGTGCGTATTATCAGCTTTGTGCCTCTGGTAAGAGTCTTGAACTTTTGATCTTTGATTTTTGGTCTTCCTCGATTGCCGAGCGGAGCTCGTGGGACATCCTCAACCCTGTGCATGAATACACAAGGGCAGATTTGCTAAGGTTGCACCCCGCTTCGCAGGCTAAAGAGCACTTTCGCTTACGCCGGGCTATGAATTTTCCAGAAAAGAGGTGCTCCGTACGGGCGCGACCACGTGGCGAGCACGTGTCGCAACCTTTCTACCTGCCGCCTTCTGGCGCACGCTGTCGTCGGCGAGGGTCCAGAGCGCCAGCGTCCCCTGCTGTGCTGCTGTGACAAGACCGAAAGTCCTGGTGTGGCGTTTCCCTGCCTTTTTGTGACCTTGTGGTGGCTGGTGTCAGTCGAGTGAGTGTGTCTGATAGGGTCGTTAAATCAAGCGTTCCTGTAGGTTCGCTCGCGCGAATTTCGTCAATTACGGAATTTAACAAACCAAATATAACCAAAAACTCTATTTTTGTGGATCGTTGAATCAGCGGTGAGGTGCGGTGGACTGATACTCCTGAGTAGGCCGTGACTAAGTGGGCATCCGGTTGATTTACAAGGCAGAGTAGATCAGGGCAGGTCATTAAACCCGTTTATTGTTAATTTACATTTTAATTTTTACCCGTTGTGATGAACCAAGTGTTTGAGTGTAATTTTTTGATCGTGGGATATGTCAGAGCTGACTGACGAAGGTAAATTACAGTAGTATTGTGTAGATGAACGGTGGATGTACTGTGAATGACGGCGTTGTAGTTTGTAATAGTCTCGTCTATGAATTGTAAGCGTTTCAATAAGTTTATCTTTTATTTATTTACTCATAGTAACTAGGACAGTAGTGTGTAATAGATGCGGCTAAAAAGAACTGTAAAACCTTTCGATAATTTTCTTCCTTTTCTGGTAATAAAATTCCTGTAATAAACACTTGATAATCAACACTTTAATCTTTATATTTTTGTGTAGCATCCTTTCCTACCTAGGGGGGAAAAATAGCTCACAATTTGGCGCCCGAACAGGGACCGGTGACCTGCCGACATAAGGTAAAATTTTGTCTATTCTCTGGTCTATTTCGCTCAGTGAAGACTGACCTCTCTCGCCTCAACCGGATGGTAACTTGGTTTTAACTTATTTTGATATTAGGACTAGGTTTAGACTGGGGAATCTACCCTGTAGTCATTCTAGAACTAGCTGGGAGCCCTAGTGGGCGTTTTACTAGCTGATTTTCGATTTTTTGTATTATAATTTTGTGCCGAGTAGGCCACTTATAAGAAAACTTAATTTTCAATTGTTTTTGGGTTTGGAATTAGCTTTATGCTTGTAAGTGTGATTTGCCTCGATTCTATTACTGCCTAGGGGTAGCTGGGGTTAATTGTTCCTTTATTTTACACAATAATTTAGCTATTTTTTTTATTTTTATTTTTTTTTGATTGTTTTCACTCAGCACCATGTTGGAAGAAAGGCCTATTGCTTTCAATGTGCTGGCTAAGGATGAGTTAGAGTATGAGATTAGGATCCGCGGCGCCAAGCCTACTGCTGATACTGTCGCTGCTCTTAGGACTCAGGTTCGTGCTCTCAACAAAGAGATACCATCCGATGAAGTGGTATCAGTCGAATTAGAGGTTGCTTCGGAGCTTGAGGTCGTTCGAGCCAAGCTAGAGAGTCTCTCTGATCTTATATCTGGGGCTGCACAGAAACCTTGCTCTCTAAAGATATTGAATCGTGTTCAAGCTTTGGGTCATCACCTCTTTCATAGACTGGGTCGACTAAACCTTCCTAAAGAGGGAGAGGACTTATATTCTCTTTATACTAACCTACAAGAACGCCTAGATAGATTGCTTAGGAGATTGGATAGGATCCTATGTAATTTCAAAAGTAGCATTACCCAAGCTGATGATGATAGCTCAAACACAGAGTCTAGTCCGGGGGTAAAGTTGGATACTAGTATTCAGAATAGTCATCCTAGTTGTAGCAAGCATTCAGCTATTCATACACTTAACTTGAAATTTAATGGAAAGTCTTGTGTCAAAGCTTTTATTCAAAGGTTAGAAGAACTAACTTTATCTAGAGGTATATCTGATGCTAAACTCTTCAACTCTGCAGCAGAGCTGTTCACAGATGAAGCTCTATGCTGGTATCGTGGGGTTCATAGAGAGGTGAAAGATTGGACCAGTTTGAAAGATTTATTGCTCGATGAATACCTACCATTCGATTATGATTACAGACTGTTGCAGGAAATCAGAACCCGCACTCAGGGCTCTGATGAGAGTATTGTAAATTATCTTAGTGTCATGCAGAACTATTTTTCACGCTTATCTAAGCCCGTGCCTGATGATGAGAAGTTGAATATTGTCCTTTTTAACATTAGACCTTTCTACACAAAACAACTGGCTCTGAACCCAGCTGAATCTTGGTTAGATCTGAAAAAGAAATGTAGGCTTTTAGAAAGTGCTAAACAACGTTCTGAATTGTTTTCTGAGCCTCCAAAAACAACTACCTCTTGCATAGCTCCGGATTTGGGTTATAAACATACTAATAACCGCTCTGGACTCAGACTAGCAGCAGTAGAGTCGAGTAAGGATGACTTCTGTGTCCGTTGTCGGATCAATGGTCACAGTCTCAACAAGTGTAGGGCCCCTTTCACTTTAATTTGTTACCGTTGCGGGGGTAAGGGCGTAACTCTGAAAAATTGTCCGAACTGTTCTCTTGGTATAACCACAGGGTCTGCGGTTCCAAAAAACTCTGTAGCGTGAACCAGCGTTTTCGTGCTGGGGTGGCTCCTAGCGGCCAGGGGCAGGCTGAAGATGATTGGCAATCTTGGTTAGGTTTTATCAAAGACTTCTTTACCAATAGGTCTTCTAAGCTGGTTCACGAAGTAGAATATAACAATGACAAACGCCCCTTTTTAACCATATCAGTTTACGATTTGAAGTTCAGAGGGCTCATGGATTCAGGGTCTGAGATTTCAATTATAGGTAGCGACGCGATTAGGCATTTTGTGAATCTGGTCTCTTTGCATAGATCCGTTGATTTGCAGTATATCAGGACGGCGAACGACTCCCTGTCTCCCGTTACAGGCTATGTGTATCTGCCCGTCACGGTTGCTGGGAAGACGTCCATCGTCAAGTTCTATGTAGTTCCTGGGGTCTCCACTGAGCTCATCTTCGGGATAAATTTCTGGAAGGCATTCAAAATAGCACCAGACATTCTTTCTTTACTTTCTGATAGTAAATATTTTTCATTGAAAGACCGCGTAGACGCCATAGTGACCACGGACAATTTCCTCCGTGATTTCGAATCTCTGAGCAATAGACAAAAGCAGCTGGCGGAGAGTTTGATCAAGCAATTTGAAGACATTTCAGCCGAGAAGAAAGGCTTAGGCTTGACGCAACTAGTATCACACAAAATCGATACAGGAGACCATCCTCCCATTAAACAGCGCTATTATCCCCTGTCTCCGGAAAGGCTGGCGGAGGTCAACAGGCAAGTCGACCAGATGCTACGCGACGGCGTCATCGAACCTAGCAATAGCGCCTGGAATAACCCGGTGACCCTTGCGCCGAAGTCTGACGGCTCCTTCAGGTTCTGCTTGGATAGCAGGAAACTGAACGAGGTAACGAAGCATGACGCGTACCCGCTGCCCTACGTCAACCATATTCTGGACCAGCTGCGCGACGCCAAGTATCTGTCTTCGCTAGATCTAAAGGCAGCCTATCATCAGATTCCTCTTGACCTGGAGTCCAGGGAGAAGACGGCCTTCACCGTCATGAACCGGGGCCTGTTCCACTTCAAGCGATTGTGTTTTGGTCTTACGTCCGCTGGTAGTACACAGCAGCGTCTTATGGATAAATTGTTTGGTCCTGAATTCAGCAATAAAGTATTTATCTACCTTGATGATATCATTATAATTTCCCCTACCTTCGAGGAACATGTTGATTTACTCGTACGAGTCAAGGATCGTTTACGTGATGCTGGACTTACAATCAATATGGGTAAATGTAAATTTTTTAGGGAGCAATTGAAGTATTTGGGTCATGTCATTGATCAATTTGGGTTGCGTACAGACCCCGATAAAGTTAAAGCTATCGTGGATTTCCCTACGCCGGTCTGTAGAAAGGATGTAAAACGTTTTCTGGGGACGGCTTCATATTACCGTCGATTCATTAAAAACTTTAGCCACCGGGCGGGACCATTGAATGCTCTCACGTCTACTAGGAAGGGTGCCCCACCTTTTAGCTGGTCGGCGGAGGCAGAAAGGGCTTTTACCGATCTAAAGCTAGCTCTCACGAGTGCACCGGTTTTGGCGTGTCCCGATTTTAGCCTACCGTTTTCCGTGCACTGCGACGCGTCAGATTTCGGAGTAGGAGGATCTCTCACGCAGACTCTCGACGGTCAGGAACATCCGATCGCGTACTATAGTAGGTCTCTGACCCCGACCGAACGTAACTATTCCGCCACCGAGCGCGAGGCGTTGGCCGTAGTACACGCAGTTGAGCATTTTCGTCCTTATATCGAGGGTAGTAAGCCAGTCCGCGTTGTGACGGATCATGCTAGTTTAAAGTGGTTTTTCAATCTCAAAAATCCCACCGGTCGCCTGGCGCGATGGGGTTGTAGGTTATCCCCTTTCAATTTGATTATCGAACATAGAAAGGGGGCTGAAAATGTTGTCCCCGACGCGCTGTCTCGAGCTGTTCCTGTAGCTTCCCTGAATACGACGGATACCGCTGATACGTGGTATCGAAATATTCTTAAGCGTTGTATAGATACCCCGAACGCGTGTCCGAATTTTCAATTGATCGATGGGAGACTTTATCGTTTTACGAAGAGTAGTAATAAGCTCAATGGAGATTTCCAGTGGAAAGAGGTGGTTCCTTTGGAATGTAGGGAGAGTATACTTAGGGAAAATCATTCTGAACCTGTTGCAGCTCACCTAGGTGTAGCTAAAACTTATAAACGTTTAAAGTTGAGGTATTTTTGGCCGGGTATGTACCAGGATACCGTGAATTTTATTAAATCTTGTTCTGTTTGTAATGCCTATAAGCACAGCACACAAGCAACTCCAGGTTTTATGGGGGAACCTAAAATCTGCAGCCGCCCCTTCCAGTGTATCAGCATCGATTTGGTTGGCCCACTGCCTATGTCGCGACTACAGAATACTTATCTGCTTGTAGTGGTGTGTTGTTTTTCTAAATATTGTTTGTTATTTCCTCTGAGGCGAGCCACTGGGAAGGTTATAACCCAGCGTCTCGAGGATCACGTATTTCTAGTACATGGGATTCCCCAAACTATTATTTCGGATAACGGTTCTCAATTCGTCGGTCATGACGTGCAAGATCTGTTTTCAAAATACCGAGTACCGCAGGTCCACCTAACACCCGTTTATTCCCCGCAGGTCAATTCTGTTGAACGTTATAATCGTACTATTATGACCGCGCTCGCGTCGTACGTAGAAAACGACCATAGAACTTGGGACGTAAACGTTCATAAGGTCCAATTTGCGATAAATACGGCTGTAAATGATTCTACCCAATTTACGCCGTTCATGCTAGTACATGGTAGGCAAGCGGTCACAGACGGTAGCATTTATAAAGACTTTCAAGATATTGAGGAGCTGATTTTCAAATCCCGCAGCGAGTATGTTGCTAGTTTGAGTCCATTGCGAGATATTTTTAGAGAGGTACAGGATTCCCTTAAAAAGGCTCATAGTAAAAACTCAAAGTATTACAATCGCAGGCGCAGGGACGTTTCGTTCCAGGTAGGCGATTATGTCTGGAAACGTACCTACAAACTTAGCGCCGCTCATAAACATTTTGCAGCAAAACTTGCCCCTAAATATGAACGTTGTAGGGTGGTTCGCAAACTCTCACCGTTAGTCTATGAGTTAGAAAATGAATCCGGCAAATCTCTAGGTAAATGGCATGTTAAGGATTTCAAATGTGTAGATTCCCATTTAGATTAACACTTTTAAGTTCCCCGTGGGGACCCGGGGTTAGAATAGGCCACCCACCGTTACTTGTCCAGGTGTTCCGTAGGAGGCGGATATAGGCGCGTTTTTATCTGACCATAATTGAACAGCATTTGGTTTGTGTGTTTTTTTTTATTTTTTTTTTTTTTTTATCTTTATTTGTATACATTTTTGCTCATTATGGGGCCTAGGGGCCATTTTTTTTTTATTTTATTTTTTCTTTCCATTTATCTACTAATTTTAGTTACTAAGTGGTTATTTTAGTTGTAGGCGTTAGTCCTATTTTATAGGTATAATTTTGTTGTTCCCGTAGTAATGGTTGTTATACTCTATGTTTTTTCCTGTTCCACACAGTTTGTAGTCTGTTGCGTGGGCTCTCGGCGAAAGCCACCTCAGGAATTTACCCCAGTTTTAGGGAAAATATATGTCTGCTCGGTAGTGAGTTTGCAAAAGTAAATTTTTTTTTTTTTTTTTCTCTTTTTTTTTTCTTTCGTTCTTTTGTTTTTTTTTGACCCGGCGATCTTCTGGAATAGAATATTCGACCGAATATACTATCTCGATCTGAGGATCAACATAGCGCCCTCTACCGGTAGCTGGTTACCGTCGAGTGCGTCTATATTTTGGGGTTGTTATGATAGGTTTTGCAGTGAACGGGCAGATTTTGTACGTAGAAAACATGAGGTGTTGCCAGATGGCGTCGGTTAGGTGTTTTTTTTTGTTGCTTTTTGATTTTCTTTTTTTTGTTCCTCCGGGAGTAGGTAAGGACGGGGGCGTCCAAAGAATTCCCTGCGTGAATTCTTACCCGGGAAAGGGGGTGCTGTAACGTTCGATTTTTCCCCCCTTTTTATTTGAAAGTTCCGTTCAGCGAGATAGGTAATAATTTTGGTTTTTGCTGGTCACACTCTGGCTTGGCACGGGCGATTTGTGAGTGTCAGTGTCCCTCTCAAGACGGATCGAACTGTCAATGTCGTTTGAGTTCTTTCTTTCGTCTCGCTCGGTCAGAGCGAGAGGGCAAGGATCTTTTTGACGGATCGATGTGGAGAACGTGGCGTGGAGCTTTTGATGAAAATCGTATTTGCTGGCTAATATATCCTGGCTTCTGTGTCTGGCGTAGCGGGAATCCTCCACGGGAGAACCCACGCGTGTGATTCCTTCGGGCGCACGTGTTTTGTGCGTATTATCAGCTTTGTGCCTCTGGTAAGAGTCTTGAACTTTTGATCTTTGATTTTTGGTCTTCCTCGATTGCCGAGCGGAGCTCGTGGGACATCCTCAACCCTGTGCATGAATACACAAGGGCAGATTTGCTAAGGTTGCACCCCGCTTCGCAGGCTAAAGAGCACTTTCGCTTACGCCGGGCTATGAATTTTCCAGAAAAGAGGTGCTCCGTACGGGCGCGACCACGTGGCGAGCACGTGTCGCAACCTTTCTACCTGCCGCCTTCTGGCGCACGCTGTCGTCGGCGAGGGTCCAGAGCGCCAGCGTCCCCTGCTGTGCTGCTGTGACAAGACCGAAAGTCCTGGTGTGGCGTTTCCCTGCCTTTTTGTGACCTTGTGGTGGCTGGTGTCAGTCGAGTGAGTGTGTCTGATAGGGTCGTTAAATCAAGCGTTCCTGTAGGTTCGCTCGCGCGAATTTCGTCAATTACGGAATTTAACAAACCAAATATAACCAAAAACTCTATTTTTGTGGATCGTTGAATCAGCGGTGAGGTGCGGTGGACTGATACTCCTGAGTAGGCCGTGACTAAGTGGGCATCCGGTTGATTTACAAGGCAGAGTAGATCAGGGCAGGTCATTAAACCCGTTTATTGTTAATTTACATTTTAATTTTTACCCGTTGTGATGAACCAAGTGTTTGAGTGTAATTTTTTGATCGTGGGATATGTCAGAGCTGACTGACGAAGGTAAATTACAGTAGTATTGTGTAGATGAACGGTGGATGTACTGTGAATGACGGCGTTGTAGTTTGTAATAGTCTCGTCTATGAATTGTAAGCGTTTCAATAAGTTTATCTTTTATTTATTTACTCATAGTAACTAGGACAGTAGTGTGTAATAGATGCGGCTAAAAAGAACTGTAAAACCTTTCGATAATTTTCTTCCTTTTCTGGTAATAAAATTCCTGTAATAAACACTTGATAATCAACACTTTAATCTTTATATTTTTGTGTAGCATCCTTTCCTACCTAGGGGGGAAAAATAGCTCACAGTATTGAGACTTTAGTTTTGATGATCTTTCGAGGTAACGAACGACCCATCGATGAAGTGTACCGTAAAGGCAAAGACTCGTCGAGGTAGAAACCTTTCGAGGTACTAATCATTCGAGGTAACGACCCATCGGCGAAACGTACGTTCGAGGTAGAGACATCGAGGTAACGTCATTCGAACTAGAGCTTCAGACCCGAATTTGGCTGGAGTATAGGTATAGGGCGCCCATGGGAGAGGCCTATGTCCAGCAGTGGACTGACATGATACATACTAAACAAAGCATAGTACTTACCTACATGTCGTAGGTTCGAAGCGAGCGGAGCCGCGGCTTAATGCTATATTTTAGTAATTATGTACTATCGTGTTGCTTTGATAATGCTGAAAATTCCAAACATTCCTTTAACACAAAAGGCCACTGTGACTGCATTTCTGCCGTTAAAATGTTGTTGAACTTGCCTTGATACTGTCAACGCTATAGTTAGTTGTACAATTCAAAGAATTGAACAGTTTTTTATTATTATTTGTTTCAAAGTTGCATGATACCGTACTCATAGAAACTGTTATGAGAGTTTAAAGAAAAAGATAGAAAGAGAGTTATAAAGTAAAACTAAAAGGTATGAAGTGCTCTATGCTACAATTTATTCTTTTGCTAGTAAATAGCGAGTACAGCTTGTATAAATAGTACCTTACCTATAAATTGCCGATATGCATTGCCCTTTACGAATTTGGCTTTGGTAGTTGCCTACAACGTGTAGAAAAATAATTGTCCTAAGGATATAAAAAAATAGTAAAACGAAAAAAAAAAATAAAGGTTTGTATTACTTACACAAAATATATATGCTTGATATAATAAACTATCTGACGATATATGATGAAGTATACTTTTTAATGAAGTCTATAGTTTTTCTGTACATATAGTTTTTAACCTCAAAATACGTGGTCACTCGAAAAATAAACCTCGTTAGCATGTGTTTTTGTGTGGTGCTCACCTACATGTTTTAATTATGCATATTACAGCTGCAAGCACATTAATTCGATTCGCTTGCTACGAATGGTCTCAATTAAGCACTTTTAACAGTATAACTATGTGACAGACGTTGGAATTCTTTTTATTCGTTGAAATCATGAGGAACTTAATTCGTAATTGTAGAGCAGGTTTAATTTCAAAGTAGATTAGAAGTTTCAAAGCCCTTCACAAATTCTACAGAATAAACTATTATTCAAATTCATTTTAATTTATTAACTTGTCAAATCAGGTTGGTTAAAAAGGCCACTTTAACAGATCTGCTGCTGAACTGAATTGCGAACAATTCACATACGATTCGGACCATTCTACGAAATTTACATAAGATCGGATTTATTATAAACTTCGAAAAATAAATCGCTGTAATAGATGAATTGCTCAAAGTGGCCTTTTTAGCCCCGTAGTTCTACTAAAATTATAGGGTTTAATTATAAGCGTCGCTTAAAATTTATCAAAAGTAAAACGACGTTTAAAGTAGTGCTATCCCGTTCTAAGTTTAGCAAAGTTTATATGTACATAATGCTCTTAATCCGTCCGTCTGTCCGTCTGTCAGCGGGCATTATCTTATGAGCCGTAATAGGTGGAGAGTTAAAATTTTCACAGAGTATGTATTTCTATTGCCATATATCAACAAATAAAAAATAAAAGAGAACATCACGGAAGAAACATTTTTGTGGCCCAAGTACATAGGGTAAAAGTAATATTAAAAAATACCTACATGTACTATGGTACGGAACCCTTCGTGTGCGAATTCGACTCGTACTTGGTCGGTTTTTTATTACTTATTATTAAATCTTCAAGGCTCTTCTTGATATTACGTTGATTAAGTATTTGCCAATTTTTCAAAGAAAACTTTAATGAAAAGGCATAAAATATAGGTCATTTAGGTAATAATGTCGTATTATCCCAAGTTTCATCCAAATCTGTGGAGTAGACCACAAACATAGGAACAAGGTCTCAAGGTCATTTTAAATCATTGGACTAACGTAGAATAACTCGTAGCGTTTTTCTGTAATGCAACCGATGTTTCACACCTGATTACACCTACATTTAATCGTTTATAGAAACCGACTCTCAATGACAATTCTCAACAAACATTGTTTTCGACGAAGTTTTGAAACTGGAAACTCAGTTTACAGAACAACGAACGCAATTTAAAACTCTGGCTTCCGATGTTTTTCTCAGACAGGTCTGAAGCTGGTATCCGACTAAAGTAAACAAAGCGGCTAATCTATACATACATACATACATAATATCACGCCCGTATACCTAATGGGGTGGGTAGAGCCACAAATCATAAGAAAACTTGCAGACACTCCTGATTCAAAGTTCCAAGATGGATATGGTGAACCATTCAATTCTAATTCTAATTAATGTCAGGGGAACAAAGATCTGCACTGACGTCCCGCGATGAGGTGTATTGTGCATTATCCCCCCTGCTAACCCTCCCCCAGCCAGCCCAACTCCTTGAAGTACCGGAGAAGAACTTTCGGATGTTGGCAGCAGTGTTTCAGTATCTATTTATTTATTTAAGTACACGCATCATATACGTTATAACATTTAAAAAACATAATCATGGAAGATAATGAATAATGAAGTATCCTCGATGATGTTGAGGCTGTAGGTGGTGTTGATGAGGTCGATGGTGATGCCGTACAATTCTCGATGACCGTCTGCAGTCCCGAGTTATATCTTATTTCATTTTTTGCGGACCAATGCAGTGTCACATGTTCCACAGTCTCTTTCTCCCGGAGGCATCCGCGACAGAGGCTACTGTTCGTTACTCCTATTTTGAGTAGATGGTGATTCAGCTCACAGTGTCCTGTGAATATGCCCACCATTGTGCGAAGGTCTTCACGTCTCATTTTCAATAATGTTGATGTGAGGCGTTTATTACGTTCGGGGATCAGTCTTCTGGTGAACCATGGTGATATGATAAATGAACAGCCCATCACCCATATAGATGGTCCATCATGTTGAGGGATGATGGAATCAAAATTAATCTAAAAGTACTTATATAAAACTAGCTGTCACGGGCGGCTTCGCTCGTGTGGTCTAAATTTTGATACCCCATTTTACTCCTTATTAGGGGTTGTTATGAAAAATCTTGAGACACGTGCTCATTTTTTTTAAGTATCTAGAATGAAGTTTCAAGCAAATCGTACTACGTGTTAGAAAGTTCCATACAAACGTTTTCACCCCTTTAGGGGTTGAATTTCGAAAAATCTCGCCTTAGTATGTGGTTTTGCTATAAAAGAAAGCTACCTTCAAAGTTTCAGCCTTCCAGCTTCAGTAGTTTGACTTGTACATTGATTGCAAAAAAATCCTTACTGTTATGTATAGATTACCATTTCATTAACTTGTGTTTAAAAATGGATATTTTGAATCGATTAAATTCATTTCTTTTTTTATGTGGAATTCAGCCTTTAGTACCTAACACGTGTAATGCAAAGCGAATTCATAATCGATTTTTCCATTGCCTTTGCCGATTTCAACAGGTTGCGAATCTTACTACGATTTGATTAATGATATCGCTGCTACAACTCGTATCATTGATTTGTCACCAGTGGGCTTAATAAGGCTTCTTTCATAATATTTCTATCTATTTAAATGCCTCATTCTTTGCCTCATTTCAGTTTCTGAGAGCACTGGTGGTCTAGTGGTAGTGACCCCGCCTTCCGCTTATAAGGCGGAAAAATCCGTGCGTGCAACAATGCCTATTTCTATTCGAAAAAATTATGTGCGCTATACCAGTACTCTCAAACGGTGAAGGGAAATCGCGAGGAAACCGGCATGTCTTAGCACCTAAAAATATCGAAAACATGGTGTCAAGTGCACGAAAGGATCCTTTGAGGTGCACTTTGAGCCCTATCACCACTGGTTCGAAAGAACTAGTGACACGACTAGATATATAGATAATGTTTCCATCTTAAAAAATGCCTGAAACTAGCTAGGTAGTACCCGGATAAAAACTAACTAAAGCCTTTTACCATCTATAGTAGATGATTTATACAGCATCAGGAGGCACATTTTACCTTCACAAACGGGACGATGTAGTGCCCGGGACGAATTAAGATGGAGTAGGCTTGCCCAGCACCAATTCCATCCTCTCAGCTTAGTCAGCCTTGTCCACAGGAGAGACATGGTCAATGCGTGCGGAGCTGACTAAGCCGCAGGTTTTCTGACAATGTTTTCCTTCACTGTTTAAGAGTACTGGTATATCGCACATAAATTTGTCGGACAGAAAAATTCATTCGTACACGACCGGATTTGAAACCACCACCTTAGGATCGGAAGGCGGGGTCACTACCAAATAGACCACCAGTGCTCTCACCGGATAAAAAGCCTCTATTAAATTCCAGGTCACATACTGTGTATATTCCAAGTTTCCTTAAAATTGGTTCTGTCGTAAAGGCGATATTGAAAATTGAAGCACAGAGTATGTCACTTTTTTATTTTACTAGGATAACATCGATCGACAAGATAGTTTATTTGTAGATTGGAGAGTAACATCTAGGCTACTTTCTATCCGGGTACCACGAGCGCAGCCGCAGGCGGCTGCTTGTAACTAATAATTGGGAGCCTTGATAAGTAGGAAGGTAAACGACGAGGTTAAAGGAAAACATTGTAAGAAAATGTGTTGTATTGAATGGTTTCTGCCAGGGGCGGTTGCAGCCTGAGATTTGGGAGGGGGTCACTAATAGTAGAATAAATCGAGTAAATCAGATTTTATTGCAATTTGACGTGTACGATTTTGGGGGGTCATGTCCCCTGTGACCCCACCTTCGGATTGCGCCTAGTTTCTATTTTGTTAGTCTTCGCCTGCTTTCTTACTTCGGCCTCCAGCCCAACTTGTACTTACGTCACAACCGGATAGTTGAGAAGTAGTGGCCTTGAAAAGAGCCTATCTTTTGGGCTATAGGCTAATGTAAGTGTATATTTCCAGTTTTATCTAAATCCCTTAGATCGTTACTAAGTGAATTAGCCATTACCATCCTCACAAACTTTCTTTTTTAATAAGTTAGTAGAATCTATAGAATTGCGCATCTTTACTCGAGTAACTAATCGAATGCTTGTAAAATATTTAAATTTATGAAAAGTGAAGTCGAACCGCCCACTTGAAAACTTCAGAATACTACAACAAGGTCATTCTTGAGCCGACGATAAGACTGTATATCGTCGCCGTAGAGCGAAAAGTCATTAACTAGGTTATTTGGTGTTTTGAGTTATGAAGGTTCAAAGTTTTACAAAAGAAAAAAATATATATAACTTACGTTTGGTATGAGATATTTCAAATTGTATGGTCTCATATCAAAGGAAATAGTTAAGCGCATAGGTTTAAGGCACTACATTTGATATAATTTGTTGTTTTTTCAGAGACTTTGACATAAAACTCACTTGGTTATTTTTCGCCCTCAAATCCTGTACCGACATTTTTAGTTATTGAATTGTTAAATAGAGCTAGTGACTTTTCACCCAAGTGTAGGCCCTTTTGAATGAGAATTATCTTGAGTTGGTAGTTAAAATAGGACTAGCTTTAAAAAAACCAACTCAACTTAGGTTTCGCATTGCAGTTTCTCCAAGTAGAGAATAAATAACTAAGAAGTAAGTTAATTAATTTTTGACTACAAAATTATAGTCCAAAGTTAGAATTAGTGTTTTTTGCTCATTCTGAAATGAAAACTATGACGGCTATGGCCATGGTTGTAAGACTGAAAAATGCAGAAAAAAATGGTGATTTTCATATGTTTAACTCAATTTTGACCAAATAGCGAGTTAGTGACTTTTCGCTCTACGGCGACGATATATATACTAATCATTTACGCACGACTTTTTTTGTATTTGTCCATAACAGCAAGTTTCTAACAAGCATTTTGTATGTAACATAACAAATATTTTAGGTATATCCTACTAATATTATAGTATCTTATAAATAGTAAAAAGCAAGGTCTCTCTACGTCTGACTGTTTGTGCGCTTAGTTCTTCTAACGCTTTGACATAATCCTACTATATTATAAATGTGTAGGTTTGTGAGGATGTTTGTATCCTCAATCACGCCTAAACGGCTGAACGGATTTAAATGAAACTTGGAATATACATAGTACATGTGCTGGATTAACATATAGGCTATTTTTTATCTGGGCGGCAGCTAGTTCAATCTATAATTTAGATCATTTCTTCTGAAAGGTGTGCTAAACTAGCGACCTATGGCTACAACAATACATTGCACCCGTGTGAAGTCGGGGCGGGTCGCTGTATTTTGTATTCTATGTAGTTTCTAAACTATTTATATTTCATGTAAGTATCAATATAATTTTTTTCGCGGTTTCAGAGCCACAAACATACAAACTTTTGGATGTTCTCATCAAATACCATTATCGATATAAGACGACCGGTAATATTTTTGTTTGTGAAAGAAATACCCTGGTCACGGGATTATAGTTGAATCATTAGTATAACGATCAATAGTCATAATTCATCCAGGTAATTTAGTAATAATGCTGATTGCTTAGCGAATTATTACTAAAACCAGCCTTGTTGTGCATACTTTCGTTCGTACTTATAAACTTTACTTTTAAAAACACAGTTCATACTTGATTTGAAATTATTCACTCTCACTGGTCACTGTGTAATGAAAATAGATTCAGTGCTACCACATTGTTTAACTTTTCAAAACAGTTTAAACTATGATGGTTACGAACAATAGCAAGTTTAGTTAAACTATATTAGTTGAGTCAACAAAATTTGAATCGTGGTAAATATACAGCTGATTGCTAATATTTTTAAGACAAGTTTATAAGTGCTTTATGTTTTATTTTGTTGTAACTAATACATAGTTTAGAATGTTTAACTAATAAATACACGAATGAGTAAGTTCGTATAAGCAATGGCCAACTCTTGTGACAGTTTTTAGGCCGCTTAAAAGGAATAATACAATAATAATATATGTAAATTAGACGAATAATTGTCTAGCAATTAATTATTTATACACAGCTATCGGACACTTCACATTAGTATCTGTGCGAAGCCGGAGGCGGTCGCTAGTATGCTCTAAGACGTTGCTATTCTCATCCCGGATAGCATTCGCGTGCTAAAATTAGCATGCATTGCATGCCGCGTTGCTGCCGTTTCTATGCGCTTAGATGTATTTGCCTCAAAGTATTACATAAGCTAACCTAACACACACTCCACTATTGGAGCTAATCGTCAGTCCGCTACTAATGTATGCTTAGGAGTTCACCTATTGACCTTATTCGTAAGGTTCATGCCTGGACTTACAGTTTTAGCTGTGCGTTGATTGATTGAAAGTTAGTTACGTAAGAGTTTTATATATTTACCCATATCTTGCTCAACTTAATTAACCACTAAGATTCGCCATGTCACTATTTAACAGTGTAAGATGGCACTATTCTAAAAATGGTTAGAATTCCGTAATCAATCATCAATATGCCCTTCGCATCCCAAAAAAACCGATGACATGAGTTTTCCCGGCTGATTTTACGGCCTTTTTTTCTTCGGAGCTAAGCAACCAGCCTCCGTCCATTGTTTAGACCGAATTTTTGACTCTGGGATATAGTGGTGAACCCACTTTTCATTTTTAGTCGTTCATCATCGTTGTCGTCATCGTTGCATAAAATCTGCTGGATTGCTCCTGAAGCGGTCTAAACACTCTTGAAAAACTTGCAATTGAACGCGTTTCTGTCTGGTCTACTGTAAGCAAACGCGGCACCCACCTTACGAATAACTTTTTCATGCACAACTTTTCTAATAAAAAGTGATGTAGGTATCCGTTCTTAAGAGATGCCCACAGTGTCAGTGCCAAGTCGAATCATTTCTGGAGTTGTGACGCTTTTTGAACGACTTGCTCATCACTCAGCCACTCAATTTTTTAAAGTTGTATAAGATGGAGCATTCTAATCTAAAACAACTTTCATCCCTTCAAAAATCTCTAACCTCTTCAATCCCTTTAAATGCAAAAACTTAATAACGGTTCTGTATTCAATTTTGTCCATTTTGGAAAAAATTAGAAATGTACCTACTTTTTGAAATGACAACTGACTAAAAATTTAAAATACGATGAGCGGGAAATCTTTTATACTGGCAGCTAAGAAACCAATAAGTTAATTAGCAAAGAGTTTTCATACAGTCGTGATACAATAAATGGCAAAGGCTAACTAAACTAATTACTATCCCGCCTACGTATCTATTTAAAAAGTATACATAGAGTAAAAGTCATATTAAAAAGTACAAGTACGATTACGGAACCCTTCGTGTGCTAATACGACTCGCACTTGACCCGTTTTTTTTAAGGCGCCAAGAACTCATTGGTTATCAAAATACTGCAGAGTTTTTATACAAATACACGCAATGCGTTTCGTTTTATCAAGTGCTCAATTAATTTTACATGTGTACTTTACTCGCACTTATCTCACGGGTTGTAGCCGTGGCTAGATAACAGTGATTGATAACGGAATATAGCACATAGCCTACTGTAACATAGGTAACACATTCTAATATTCTAATTTCCTACCTCCTAGACAAATTTAATAATACCTCAAAATTATTGGATCTCATATTATTTTTACCTATACCGTAACGTATTATTTCGTACCCATAGAGTGCCTCCGCTATCCGATTCTGTCAGCGGGCTGTATCTCATGAGCCGTAATAGGTAGAGAGTTGAAATTTTGAGTGTGTATTTCTATTGCTATAACAAAAAATAATAAAATAAAAAATTAAATGGGTAATAATACTCGTACAAGAAACTTTTCTTTGTAAAGTACATCGAGCAAAAGTCATATTAAAAAGTAAATGTATACGATGGTACGGAACCCCTTGTGTGCGAATTCGACTCTCACTTGATTGGTTTTTTATCGACTCCTTTCGACTCTCGGTGGCAACTCCTTTGAGAGAGGATGGCGGATGCCCTCGAAGGACGGAGTTTAAGCGAAACCTTGCACCCAGCAGTGAGACAATACGGATCTTTAGTCCTTAATTGCGACTAACTAATATAAATACCTTTGAAATTACTGGTAGACAATTTAAAACGAAAGTCATTCTCTCCTAATCTGACTTACAAGGAAGGGCAGTGATATTGTATATATCAATGAGGAAGGGCTAATGTTTCTTTTAACGTCGAATCATCATCACGATTCTTGTAACTTATAATTTTTCACACACTTCGCAAATAGTTTCGTAATCGGAAATAAAAGAACTTTGCTCAGCAAGAGTCATTGTACTCGCATTAAAGGTGGTCGCTATTTTAAATCTCGACACAGCAATACCTAAACCGTGACGCATACGTCTGTAGTCTGCTATATTGAGACTCAATAATGTCGACCTTTCAAAGGCTTCTTCATTGAACCGTCTAGACTGTATGATTGACGGACTAACATAATAACCTCACAAAATACAATGTGCCTTTCAAAAGGAGTCTAATTGTCAATAAAAGGTGCATTGGTAGGTTGGTAGGTAGGTACCAAAAATGGTAGAGTTAAAACGACGTTTCTCCAACTACGGTGGATTGTCTAAGAAGATTCCTGGTATTTTATAAATATAAAAAGTTTGTAAGGGTACATGGGTGCCGGCAGGATGCAAGGAGGTGCACTTGCATCCCACTGTTGGGAAAGAAATCATAGAAAAGACTAAGTTTTTTTTTAAGTAAAATATTTGTGGTCCAATCACGGTGCAATGGAACGTTAACAATTTGAATGAAACTTGGAATTACATAATTTTTTACCTTCGCTTTTTATTCTGGTTTGTGCCGAATCTTGTGTCTGTAGGTATGTGAATATTTATCAAACATGATTCGATGGGAGCTTTGTTAATTATTTTAACCTTATTATGTACTTAACATTGAAAAATATATATATTGTATGCAGTATTTAATTATCTGCAAATAAGACTGGCAACAATGCCATAAATACTTGCGACCTGCTAGTGTGAGTTTCTTTTGTCAACTTCGAGAGTTGTTGGCAAGATTCCTCTGATTTCTGTGGAGTTTCTCGACTTTGGGTTCACGATATAGCATCCGTCGCAATCCGGACCTGGATAGTGTATTATCTATGACCTGGATGAGGCTAGGACCGTAGAGAGCGACACAACGGGAGGTCTATACTTAGCAGTGGGTGAAGTAGGGTTGCATATGATGATGATGATTCTCGACGTTGTTCTAACGAGTGATATCTTTGTTACAGTGACCACGAGGGAGGCAACGTATCAGCCCACACCTCCCACCTGGTGGGATCGGCGCTCAGCGATCCCTACCTGTCGTTCGCAGCTGCGCTGAACGGTCTCGCCGGGCCGCTCCATGGACTTGCCAACCAAGAGGTACGCAACTCTTTAAACTTAATGTGCCAGTGCTTAGTGTCGCGACATATCTGCTGGAAGTATGACGCCGAAAGTTCGGCTAAATATGCTCTCAAATGTTTTATAAGTAACTCACATAACACATCAACCGAAATGACATGTGTAAAAATTATTACGAGCGTATGCATCAGCAGATGTGTGGCGACACTTCGGAACACTGGTGGTCTAGTTTTACAATCTTAAATTACTTTCAAAACATTCTACCCGAAACGTGCCTTAGCCGTGCTTTAACCGACTGAGCTATCCAGGCAAGTACAATCTCGGTCATGACTTTAGCGCTGTATGCGCCACCTATGTAGAATCTTTACATAAGGTTGCGGGTTCAAGTCCTCAGGTAGAATTTTGGACAAAAACATTCTTATCGTGGCAATAAAAATAAAAAATAGTATATTTAATACGCAATCAAGCTTGGAAGATACAGGCAAGTGACCACGCTTGGCAGTGGGCCTCGGATGTCAGATCTAGGAAGTCCGTGCTCTTTTGAGGGTCGAGAGTAATACCTTTGCATCGCAGTCGTGATCGCAGAAGCTACAGTTGCACACATGACTTCCGCTATCATTATGTAACTCTGACAAAAGTGTAGATATTGGCTTATCACTCCACATCACCTCTAGATGACATATGCGATAGCGTAGTGGTAGTAGGTATTTTCTGATATTTTATTCTCTAAACTTGCATAAAAAACAATTTATTCCCATACATAATTAATTAGCACCTGTCATTTTATCGAAGAGATATTATAACTAACGAAAAGAAAACAATCATAGTATATATGTATTGTATATTATCACGCCCGTATCCCTAATGGAGTGGGCAGAGCCACAAGTAGTCATAAGAAAACTTGCAGCCACTCCTGATTCAAAGTACCAAGATGGATAATGGTGAACCATGGTGACAGGTGATCAGCCCATCGCCCATATAGGTCCATCAAGTTGAAGAGGATACTAGGTACTCCTTAGTCGACTTTTACGACATGCTCCGAGAGAGAAGCAGCTGGACGCATTCTATGTTTTTTCTTTACTCCCAGTCCAGCAGAGAAGTATACAATCATAGTAAATAAGCAACGATGTCAATCTGTAGACTAAAGACGCCTACGCAGCATTATTACATATTATTTTGATGCTCTATCCAAATAAAAGTCGATTCGAAATCAAGAAAGAATACTTTCTTCACAAAGTAACAATCATTTCTTTATTCTTTTAGATTAAAGTTGACCTTGAAGTATGTAGATGCCGCATTCATATAACTTTATGATTTATTGTCTCGAGGAAGTTCTAAATCCTGGCCGTGCCTAAGGGGAACAGAGCAATATGGGATGCCAGGATTCCATAACTCATAGCACGTATAATCTATTCTACGTTTAGAGTGATGTGGAAAACTACGATAGTTAGCAGCACGTCCATACATAAGTTTTGGCCTACATGTCCACATTACAGAATTAGGTACCTCAATATTTTTTACCGACAATTAGTTGTAACACGTGTCTTAGTCCACATGGAGATTAAAACATTACCTAGCCCGTGGCCTTCTTCTGTGTTCAATCATATTACGCACATGGCTCCAAAATAAGTTTAGCGATTTAACAGTGAAAACGAAATAGATTGATGACCTCGGTGGCCTGGTGGGCGATTGCTCGGCGGAGACGTAAGAGGCGCGGGTTCGACTCCCGCTGCGGAAGAAATGTTTGCATGATCTGCAAATATTTCTTCCGGGTCTGAGTGTTGTGGTACCATGGTACTCATAGTTTCTGATACCCACGACATAGGGAATCCTAGTGTGGGGTCAGGACTATGTATGTGACTGTTGGGTGTTATTTATTTATTTTATTAATTTTGCTCTTATAATATACGTAACTAATCATTTTCCATTAGGGTAGGCAGAGACCACGTACCGTCCTCACACACAATTGCTAGCGTGGCTTCAACCACTTTCCTACGATTCTACTGAAAATCTTCTCACAGTATTAGTGTAATATCCTACTCTCTCTCTCTCTCACACATACTCATACACACACACACACACACACACACACACACACACACACACACACACACACACACACTCAATTTATTTCTAGTTTTTGATTATGTAACTGTTTTATGTATTACTATTTGTTTGTATTAAAACTAATTTTAGCAATTTTCTTTCTAAGCAACTTAACGCTCCGTGGTCTTGGAGCTGGTAGTTGATAGCTGCAACACAGTTTTTAACAACTGCAGCTACCATTGTGTATTAATTATGAGCCCATGTCTATTTTGTTACAAAATAAACATTTTGTCCATATTTCACTTCAAAGACTCTCATCACATTCTTCATCGGTTTATGGTACTCTTACACTGACCTTTTCCTATCATACTGTTTTTGTCCAGGTACGTACACCTAGGTCTTCCATTTTCAACGTTTTGTTTTATTATCTTCTTTATTTCAGCTTTTATAAGTATTTATTTGTTGTCAGGTACTGGTCTGGCTCGAAAGACTGCGCAAACAGGTCGGCGACAACTACACAGAGGAACAGCTGAAAGAGTTCATTTGGAAGACCCTCAAGTCTGGCCAGGTAGTGCCCGGCTACGGACACGCCGTACTCAGGAAGACTGACCCCAGGTGGGTGAAGCCCAAGATTTTATGTTTTACTTATGGAATGCTCAAGCGGTGAAGGAAAACATCGTGAGGAAACCCTCTGCTTAGTCAGCTCTGCACATATTGACCATGTCTTTCCTTTGGACAAGGCCGCCTAAACTGAGAGGTTGGTGTAGATACTGGGCAAGCTTTACTCCATCTAAAATTGACCCGGGCACTACAGCGTCCCGTTAGTGTAGGCAAAAATTTGCCTCCTGACGCTGTATAAATCATTGTATACAGGTATGATAAAGACCTTAGATTTTTAGTGGAAAACTATAGAACTTTGTGTTGAGTTTTTTCATACAAACTTTTTATCTTCCCGCTGGCTCTGTAAGAGTTGAATTTCAGGAGTTCCTTTCTTAGTGCTCCTCTACACCATTTAAGAGGAATATACATGGTTTAGGCTGTGTTGACTGTCTGTCAGTAACGTAAAGAGTTCAATAAAAGTGATGTTTCATAAATGTATGGAACTCAGGCCTGGTCGATGTGCACTTGGATAAATATATCCAATTAAGTATAATGTAAAATTCTTTTCCGTTGTTATTATTTTCTTCATTTTGCGCATGTTTCCAAATACTTTTCTCACGCAGAGCAGCATTAATCATTATGGCGGGCGGTATAGAGTAAATTGTTTTGACAGTGGTTGACTTTGACAAATTAGTAAATGGCTGCATTTCATTCAGTGCATTTCGTTTGCGTAAAACGGAATGTTCGTAATGAACCTTAGTAAACCTTGTAATAATCTTGGAAGAATTCCTGTGAAAAAATAGCCTGTCAAAATCATAAAACCATCAAAATACTTAAGTGACAGTGGCAGCTACGTCAAAGCCGCCCAGGAAAACATGTTACCATTGTAAAAAATCTTCACATATTCATCATTTTCTGTTTGGTGGACAAAGACTATGAAACATCACCTTTCTAAGAGTTCTGATGCTGTTGTTGTAGCCTAGTATTATAAAGTACTTTCCTTATAAGTTGTGTGGTCCAACAGATACACATGCCAGCGCGAGTTCGCCCTGAAGCATCTGCCGAACGACCCCCTGTTCAAACTTGTAGCGACAATCTACAAAGTGGTGCCGCCGATTCTTACTGAGCTCGGCAAGGTCAAGAACCCCTGGCCCAACGTCGACTCGCACTCCGGTGTTCTTCTACAGGTACATGAACTGACCTTTTTTCATCATTGTATAATATTTTCATGACATCCCCTCCGCTCGCGTGATATCTGCCCGGTATATTTTATGAAATACTTACACGTTATTTATGACCTAAAGTAGGTCATAAGACCCAAAGTAAGTTTATGACCTAAAGTAGGTCATAAGACCTAAAGTATGTTTATGACCTAAAGTAGGTCATTAATTATGTGTTTTCCAGGTTTATATTCCAAAATTCTATGTTATGCGTGCTATTTTAGTAAATAAATGTAGCTCAATCACACGCTAACTTTTGCATTTATAGTATTCTATAATACTAGAGGTACCAATCGTGTATGACAGATCGGATTCAGGGGTCAGAATTTTTGTCACATCCATACCAATATTATAAACACGAAAGTAACTTTGTCTGTCTGTTACCTTTTCACGCCTGAACTGCTGAACAGATTTTAATGAAATTTGGCAAGGAGATAGATTCCATCCCGGGGAAAGATTTAGGCTTCTTTTTATCTTTTAAAATGATTCCAAAATGGAAAAAGGTTGTATAAGGATAACCAGGATAACACAAATACTTCTTAGACATTAATTTATTCAATTCAATATATTTATTATTCAGACATGTTATCCATTATTGTTAGTTAATTTATGAATTTAAATTCATAAAATTTTGAAAATTGACAATGTCATTCATATCAATTGGGTCGTCAGCAGCTCTCTTTTTCTTGCAGGGCAGTGGGTAAGGGCCTCTAGCTGGTCCGATTTAATGATTTTTGATTTGTTGGTGTCCACACCCCGAATAGCAGAATAACTACTTAAAACATTTGATAGGTACATAATTCTAACAGAAATATGTATGTGACTGATGGGTGTTATAGTGTGTATTGTATTGTTGCAGTATTACGGATTGAATGAGATGAACTACTACACGGTAATGTTCGGCGTATCGCGCGCCCTCGGCTGCCTGGCTCAGATGATCTGGTCGCGCGCACTCGGCCTGCCCATCGAGCGGCCTAAGTCCCTCTCCACTGAGCTCCTTATTAAACAACTCGGCAAGTAAACACTGCACCGAGCACGACTAGACAATTTCTAGTTAATCCATACAGTTCTATCACACCAAGCCACACACTTCTCTTTGAGAGTATTTATACTTTAGGTTAAGCGTGTAAGTGACATTTTAATTGTTATTGATTGAATTACAATGTTTTCATACTTATTGTCTGTGATTTTCATATCATACTAATTTTTTTTGTATTATTGTATTTGTAACTTATAATTTTATGACTTTTAATTGTTATTTGTTGAATTGCAATGTTTTCATACTTATTCTCTGTGATTTTTATATCATACTAAATTTTTTTGAATTATTGTATTTGTGAATTATTGTTTTAGACTGCCATGATGTATTTATCAATTATTGTTTTATAATGATTACTTATTATATACCTCGTACACATGGCAGTCCGGTGGTGTGATTGAACTGCATCACTTGCATAGTTGTCGTTTACTTAGCAATTAATACCAAACAATCGTGCATAGAACAATACAATATTATGTAGGATTTTTCGTAGTATTTATTAGACAGTAGGTATGCTGTGCATACTTTATCGTCTCTATGAATGGCCAATTTATGTGCATTACTATGTGCGCATAGTATGTCAATGATTACATAACTGAGAACTACCACTTATTGGACACCAATCACTGAATTGGTCATTTATACTATTTCAATAAGAACATAAACGTAGTCTTTGCTATGTATAAGTGGAAACGTATGGCCTTTGGAATCATCAAGTAATCGATACACTTCGAAAACTTTCCTTTGCAACATTTTATTTATTTGTAAATCATTGCTTTAGCAGTACTGTAATTTAATTTTGAGTTACCAAAGTGTTGAAGTGTGTTTACACTTGTATTTATTTAAGAGCTGGTAGCAATGTATTGTACGCGAATAATTACTATTGTTGAGCTGTGTTAAATTACAATAATCATTATTATTATTTGTCATAATTATTATTAATCATTTGAAATCGTGGTAAAATCGTGGTATGAAGATAGATGTAGCAGGACATCGTAAATATTAAAAATCTTTCAAATTAATTGACAATATTTAAATAAATGGTATGCTGTAGAACATTTTGTATTTTATTATATTTCTCCTAATCTTTTTATAAGTTCTATTACTGACGATAGACGATTAAATGCATAATACTTTGTAAGCAAAAATAATTTGCACAGATTATAGTAAAATGTACACAGAATGGACCCTTCCCACTCCTCTCAAAACTTTGATACTGTTTGATACCTTACTTTTGCCTCGCAACTCGGGCTACACACAAGCTCGCGAGCGCAACGTAGTGGCGGAATAATTCACAAAAAAATTTGTGATTTGCAACAAATAAGTATAGATAATCTATGATGGCTGTCCCTGCAAGTTCCTGTGCTCACTTCACGCACACAAACAAAAGTCACTAGTGTGCAAATGCTCGACAAAATATTCATAGATTTATAAATACTAAAAAAAATTCTCAAAATCAGATAAGTACTTAAAAATTCTGGGTGTACAGGATGAAAAGGATAACCTTACACTTCTGTTACACAGATGCTGAGCAAGAGTCAAGAAAGAAAGAGTGGACACCAAAGAATAATAAAAGTATCTACAGTTTGTAATATTTTATTAACAAATAAAATAAAGAATTCTTATTCTAGCGTTATTACTAAGTACTAGCAGATTTATATATAACATTGCAAAACAATATTATGCGATGTAAATAGGTATACTAGGTATAGCTTTTAAAAATATCTAAAACTCACCTCTAATGAACACAATGCGTATTTTTTAAATCACTAAGTTTCGTTTCAATTTCGTTGAAATAGTAGGTACTTTGATTTGGCTAATAAGCTAATCACGAGAACTTGGAATATAATATTCAAGTTACAATTATTATATTAGCTAGTTTTAGTTACAGGTATTATGACATGATTTTTAAGCAGCAACCTTATTCAACCTTATTCAGCTCTGAAGTCTCTCTATGAGAACTCTAGAGGATACATGGGTCATACACTGAATGGTTTGGCATCCAAAAGGGTGTAAGACAGGGATGTGTAGCGTCACCGTGGCTGTTTAACTTGACCAGGTTTTACTTGCGGCATCGGCAGATGTTGCAGGAGATGTTAACAATCACACATAGAGCTTTTGAGAGGAAAGGAATGAAAATGAATGTAAATAAGACGAAAGTTATGGTTTTTGAAAGAGATGAATACATGACAGCAGCGTGTGACATTTTGGCAAATGGAGAAAGAGTGGAACAAGTGAATGAGTTTATATACTTGGGAACATTGTACACGAGAGATGGAAAGCATGAGGAAGATGTTGAAAGGAGAGTGATTGCTGGAAACAAAGTGAATGGGGCACTACACGCCTTTATGGAAAGCCGGAAAGTGTCTAAAAAGCCACGACTGGCTGTACATAGAGGAGTACTAGTGCCGACACTTAAGTATGGTAGTGAAAGTTGGGTATGGCAGAAGAAACATCAAAGTAGAGTGAATGCAGTAGAAATGCGTGCGTTGCGAAGTATGTGTGGGGTAACTTTGAAAGATAGAATGCGAAATAGCGTGATAAGAGAGCGATGTGGAGTGAAAGAAGATGTAGTGATGAGGATTGAGAAAGGCATGTTAAGATGGTTCGGTCATGTAGAGAGGATGAATGAAAGAAGATTAACGAAACAGGTGTATGAGGCGAGTGTGAATGGTACCGTTGGAAGGGGAAGATCTCGGCGCACGTACCTGGACCAAATCAGCGACGTTTTGGAAAAGGGCCAGGTCAAGAGTACCCTAAACCGACGAGTATGCATGAAGAATGTAATAAGAGTGAAGGAAGCAAAAGAAGTATGTCAAGATCGTAGCAAATGGCGATCCGTGATCTCTGCCTACCCCTATGGGAAACAGGCGTGATTTTATGTGTGTATGTAAGTAGTTTGTGGCTAAATTAATAACGACTGATACAGTCAAAGTTTACTTAGACAGTGTAAATTTGATGCCTTCTTGGATGCCATTTTGACCCTGGCAACACAGATCAAAGCGCACTTTGACGATGTCCAATCAAAGTTGGTTGACTTTGATTTCATTCAACTTTTCAAGTCCACTTTGATGACAATTAAGTGAAAAAATAATGATACTCTGTCCCGTCACATAATCTTTAGATCTCTAAAAATTAATACAATTATCCAAGTCAACTATGATAAGGTATCCAATAAAATTTGATCAAAGCTAGTTTCGCTGTGTCAATGCGGCATAACGCGGTCTACTAACCCGTTCCACAAAAGGACCGTCACGCTAAAGCAAAAAATACAAGTTTTTGACAGAACATTACTTTGTTTTTTGTGCGAACTGGGGTAGTGAGAAGAGACCCTAAATGGAAAAACGAGTCACCTCCGTCGATAAAGTCGCACTCCTATAAGACCACTCTGTGTGCACTCTAAAATTAGTAAATTAAGTAACTACCTACTAGTTTTCATCGAATTCTGTGTACAAATCTTGAATTAAACTTATCCAGTCTAATATAATTGTGCGTTTCAAAATCACAAGTAATTTAAAAATTCGTTGTTTTATCAAATTGTAATTTTACTGATTTCTTTTTGTTTTTTTACACAATTCTAGTACACTAGCGTTTACTATTCACCTAATGACCTAATCTATAGAATGTCAATTGATGAAATTTTGGCCCTTTTTAGATACAATGCGAAAATATTTAACTCCTACTCATCACTCTTATTTTGTACATAAAATCATAATATGTTTAAAGATGGCCTCTTACAAGCAGATTTTTTATTCAAACATTGTGCGATCATAGTTACAAATTGCTTGACGCCGTGATGGAATGTATAGGGTGTTTATCATAAACCCTCCTTTTGCTCCACATAAAAATAAAGCCGGTGTCTAGCATGGTGGAAACTTATGACAACTAACTTAACTCACTCATAGATATTGCATTCTCAAAGCCATTTTAATAGCCATTTAGGAGCAACTTATTTTCTAGGAAATGTTTGGCTTTATATTGCTGTCCATATTTGCATCATTGGATGTTTTTCTCGCACCTAAATTATGTTCAACCTCGTCAGTGGCTTTGATTCTTGAATCAGTCACATTTGATACCCTGGGAGACTCTGGTTCGATCGTGCATCCTCCATCAGTTTTTTCCTTTTCCTTTTCTCCTAGTTCTTCCACAATGGTTCCGAATGGATGCTCAGTGTGAGGTTCGATGACGCTTTCCAATTGTATCTCCTCGTCTCCACTTTTCTCAGCGGAGATTACTTTAGATACTATTTTGTCGTTACTTATGCGCCATTGATCGCATATAAGAAGATGCTTAGATAAATCCCAGCCTGGAAAAAATTAGAAAGGTTTAATTTTGATGTCAAACCTAATAACTTCTTACAATTCTTACTAATATTATAAATGAGAAAGTGTAGCGGCCATACCTAATACTGCTCCTCGCCCCCCGCCAACCCCGTTACCTCCTGAAGTCCGTTCGCCTGGCAGAGCGCCCGGCCCACGACGCCGGCGCCGGCACGAGCAGTCGTAAACTCCTTACCGAGCCGGTAGGCCGCGCGCTCTGCCAGGCGAACGGACCTCTGGAGGTAACGGGGTTGGCGGGGGGCGAGGAGCAGTACCAAGAGTGGCCGCTACAAAAGTGTGTTTTTACGCTTGTTGATTTGTCTATTTATCACGCAGGAAAGACGCAGATCGACTATGTACCACGCGAGAAGAGGTAGGCAGAGACTAGAGATTTCCATTTGACATACTGATATACTACTCTCGCTTCATTCACTCTCATCCTAGCGCGGTCGCAGTCTGGGGAGGGGGGGGGGGGGGGGTCATTAGTAGAATATGTCGAGTAAATCAGATTTTATTGCACAATACACAATTATATTGTACACATTATAAAACAAATAGAAGCCTTCTATTTTTGCTGCTCAAAAGATCGACAAAATTTTTAACGGCTTTTGAACTAATCTTTTTAATTGCGTCTGCGTCTGACCTTTTCCTACAGTTCATTCATTCATCGTGTCAACGAACTCAAACTCAAACTAATATAATTTCAACTCAAACTAATATAAGCCTTTTCCTGCAGTTGTGTTGGCAAATAACACGCAGTACTTGCAATGCAGACCGCGGTCTGTATGTGAGAGAACCAACCAAAGAATTCGCACTATATTGTATGGAAAATCATAATTTACAGGTGGGATCCAATGTCTTTCCAGCAGTGCAGCTCTCGTAAAGTCATCTAGAAACTCGTTACAATTAAGATGATAGATATGACGTGTACGATTTTGGGGAGGGTCATGTCCCCTGTGCCCCCCCCCCCCCCCTCGGACCGCCACTGCTCTCATCCTCTCATCATATTCTTCAAGCATGCTATGAATGGAAAGTGGGACAGTGGGCTTCTAATAATGAAAATAATGCTCTAAGTATACACATGACTTGGTACATACATATTATCACGCCCGTATCCCTATTGGGGTGGGCAGAGCCACAAGTAATCACAACAAAACTCGCAGCCACTCCTGATACCGTCCCAAGATGGATATGGTGAACCATGGTAACAGGTGATCAGCCCATCGCCCATATAGATGGTCCATCATGTTGGAGAGGGTACTCATGACTTGGTATTTATCCAAAACGTCACAAATTCACAATTTAGTGGTCACCTGTCGCAATGAGTCCCGCGCTGACCCGCGGCCATTCCTTCTGAACTATCTTGTCGAGATACTTGATGAGTTCGTAGGAAGGTTCGTAGGCGAACCTGCAGTCGGGTATGTGAGCTTCGTGGCGGCTCCACTCCACAGCCTGGAGAGTGCGGCAGACTAGCGCGAATGGACGCTGCTCTTGATTTTTGTATACTGGCTGGAAGTACATACATATTATCACTATCTTACTTATATTATAAATGCGAAAGTTTGTGAGGATGTTTGGATGTTTGTTGCCATAAACAGCTGAACGGATTTGAATGAAACTTGGAATATACCTACATAATAAGTGTGCTTGAATATATTAATAGGAGATTGAGTTTTTTATACAAACTTTATGTTTCCGCTGTGTTCTCTATGAGTTAAGACTTTCGGGAATTTATTTCTTAGTGCACCTTAAGAGTGCTCCAGAATAGGAATATTCTCCCTCCTAATTTCATGCTTCTAGGACTTGATTGTCGGTGAGTCAGTAACGAAATAGTTCTATATACATATTTAGATGATAAACATAAATATCCTACTATAATTATAAATGTGAAAGTTTGTGAGGATGTGATGATGTTTGTCTCAATCACGCCGTAATGGCTGAACGGATTTGGCTTAAACTTGAAATATACATAGTAAGTGTGCTAGAATAACATATAAGCTACTTTTCATGCTGGTCCAATGCATTCGAAGCCGCGGGCGAAAGCTAGTATAATATATTTCCCAAAATTTCTGAGGAAAATATAATGGCATCCAAAACGCACCAACACTTTCTAATGTACTAATATTTCAGCTGAATGATAAGCAGGTCTTACCAAAGGCTCATCATTGATGGCACATGTGATGATTGCAAGCAGAGTCGCATGCAAATACGCACATAGAACGTCATCTACCATCGCCCCGTCCTTGAGCAAGACATGCATGTTCCGCGTCTGTATATTCGGCACAATCATATAGTTTCTGTATTCATATATCTCTGTCAGCTTCTTCAACTGCGCCGCTTCAGGGTTCTGACTGAACACTTTGCTTAGCGACTGTCCAAGTTTTATTCTGAAACCGCTTAGTTTTAAATCTGAAATTGAAAACATTCATACTAGTTATATAGGCGTACATACAATTCAATTTTAATTACAATAAAGCCTTTATTAACAATCTTAAAACTAGTTCTTTAGGTATATAAAATATGTATTTATGACACAGATAGTTGAGTTTTTTGCTTTGCAGTATAGGCCTCCCCCAGACTCTTCCAAAGTTCGCGATCGCGAGCCTCTATAGTGTACCAGCTGTCTTTTTAAAATCATCTTCCCATCTTCGAAATGGCCTTCCTCTTGCTCTTTTCCCTTCCTCTTTGGCCCATTTTTTTCCAATGACCTTAAGATACATACATACATATTATCACGCCCGTATTCCTAATGGGGTAGGCAGAGCGACAAGTTAAACTTGCAGTCACTCCTAATTCAAAATCCCAAGCCATCTGGTGCCCATAGTACAAGCTTTGCTTAGTTTGGGGCTAGATGGCGCTGTGTGAAATGTCCACAAAAAAAGTTGATACATCAAAGGAGGTGGATGGATTGTCTGAAAGAGGACATGGGTAAGAAAGAAAAGAGTGAATACAGAGTTGACGGCTGACAGAGGGGAATGGAAGAAGAGAACATGCTGTGCCGACCCCACATAGAGTGAGATATGGGCAGGAAGATGATGATGACATCCAAAGGAACGAGAAAAGTGACAGAATTACCTAAAATACACGGTCCCAGTTGGTAGAATATGATCGGCTCCGTCCTGTTGATCTCGCAGGGTGTTGCGATGACCTCGTGCCGAAGGTACTGGTCTATGACGAGCAGGAACCTCGGCTCGTTCAGAGTGCGCAGGCACACCGCCCTCACGGCCAAGTAGTTGAACATCACGTGGAGTACCATCATTAGCATGAATAGCAGCAGCGAATTACTGTAACAAAAATAACTATAGAAAGCTCATGCTATTTATAAACTAGAGATTACAATTTGACGGCCTCGGTGACGTAGCGGTCGAGTGCTCGGCTGAGACGCAAGAGACGCGGGTTCAATTCCCGCTGCGGGAAAGGAGAAATGTTTGCATGATGGAAATTATGTGACTGTTGCAAAAAAGTGTTAGTAGTTAGGTATAATTTTTTTGCCGAAATAGGTTTGCGTTTGAGCATATTCTAACTGATGTTAAGTGACAGTGTGGTCTAAGATGGAGTACATTAGAAGGAAGGTATTCTATGTATTTAGAGTACTTTCCCTTCAGGTGGCATTATAAAATTACACCCTATATACTTGGTACTAGAAGTTTAATGCACTTACTCAATTCATCAACTTCCTGTCCTTATCTCACTCTATATGGGGTAGGCATAGAATGTTCTCTACTTCCATTGTCAGCCGTCATCTCTGTACTAAGGCCTTTAACCATCTATAGTAGATGATTTATAAAGCGTCAGGAGGCAACTTTTTACCTTCACAAACGAGACGCTGTAGTGCCCGGGACGAATTAAGATGGAGTAGGCTTGCCCAGCACCTATACCATCCTCTCAGCTTAGTCGGCCTTGTCCACAGGAAAGACATGGTCAATATGTGCACTAACTCTTTTCTTAACAATGCCATCTTTCACTCAATCCATCCACCTTTTGCTTAGCCTACCTCCACTTCTAAATCCGAACACATTTGTAACTCTCCTCACATCATGACTTACCCAATAGTGGTAAGTATAAGAAGCGCCGTTAGAGAAGCGACTAGATTGACAGCCGTCTCCTGCGCAGAATCCTTAGCGGCGACATCCGCCAGGTTGCCGAGAATAGCGTGATGCTGGGTCATCGCCACTCTAGTTGCACCACCTGCCGTTATCATATTTTATTGTTAACATTCGCCCGCGGTGTTTATTCCCCTTGACACCCCCAAGTGTGTCATCGGGAATTGCTATGCCCCCCCCCCCTTCATATGCTGCTGTGGTATATTTTATTTACTGTATATTAATAAACTATATTTATTAACGATTTTTTTAAACATTTGTGGACATTTCACACAGCGCCATCTAGCTCCAAACTAAGCAAAGCTTGTAATTTGGACACCAGATGGATGATAGAATGCTTATACTTTTTTTTATAAACACCTACTTATAATACTACAACACCCAGAGCCAGAAGAAATGTTTGCAGAACATACTAATATTTCTACCGTAGACGGAAATGAGCCCGCGTCGGATAAAATAATACCCTATATGTTATACCAGCACATGTACTATGTATATTACAGATTTAATTTAATGCAAACATCCTCACATTGTCGCTTTCATTTCGATTTCAATAATTTTAGGTCTTGTTAGAAGCGAGAACCCTTGTTAAAGTTATATTAACTCTGTAGATTAGATTTTTTTATACCTGCTACTCCAACAATAGATTTCATCACAGTACTGATACACAGAGCGAGGGATGTGTACACTTTGAAGAGCGGCAAAGCAATTTCAATGCACATAGCTGCATTGTTTAGAATATCAGCATACATTCTCCATTTTTTGCTATATGAGTCCAGGTAAGTTCTGAAAATAAAAAATAGCTACCTTCATTTACTTGTCAAAAAACATGATTGTGGGGCTGTCTTAGGTGTTTACCTTTTATGGTTAAACAATTGTACAATACTAAGGCTTTATACATACATAATATATATTTTCATGCCCATATCCCTAACAGGGTGGGCAGAGCCACAAGTAATCATAAAAAAACTTGCAGCCACTCCTGTTTCCAAAGCCTTTATAAAGGAGGCAATTATTACTAGACTAACTAGAATTTACATAATAGCTCAGTTGGTAGTATATCTGCCTTCTGGGCTGTAGGATGTGGGTTTGATGACTACCCCAAAATAAAAAATAATAATAATGAACATAGACTTTTGTTCTGTAGCTCTTATGCATATATAAAAGACCGGTCAAGTGCGAGTCGAATTCGCACACGAAGCGTTCCGTACCATCGTACATGACCATAAATGTATCTTGTAAGGTTTTTTTTATTATTTGTTGTTATACCCTCGGCTTAGTTAGTTCCGCATGTATTGACCATGTCTTTCCTGTGGACAAGGCCGACTAAGCTAATAGGATGGTATAGGTGCTAGGCAAGCCTACTCCATCATAATTCATCCCGGCCACTACAGCGTCCCGTTTGTGAAGGTAAAAGTTGCCTCCTGCCACTGTATAAATCATCTACTATAGATGGTAAAAGGCCTTAGTTTGTTGATATAGCGGCAATAGAAATACACACTCTGTGAAAATTTGAACTCTACTTATTGCGGTTCATGAGATACAGCCTGCTGACAGATAGACAAACAGAGGAGGCTTAGTAATAGGGTCCTGTTAGCACCCTTCAGGTATGGAACTTTAAAAAGTAAAGCATTCTATTATCAGTCTGCTTACTACTTACCCATGAGAATATGCAAAAAGTATTCTCCCTATATGCCCACAGCCATCTTTGACTATCCAGGTTATTGTAGCTGCTAGTGGCGTGGCGTGAACATCGCCCACTCCCACACCTCGTAACACCTCCTGAGTTGCTAGGATACCTAATAAATACAGTAAGATATTAGGGGTTTTCACACATAATATGAGTATGGAATGAAGATGGAATGCCTATAGGTACTTTAGCCAAATTCGATGTATAATAAAGGTAAACAAAAATCTAACCTAGAATGTTGACAAAAGTATAATAAAAACGTATCCTAATTATTTAAATTACAATTTATGAACAAATCGGCAGAGAGGAGCTATCTGTTCCCGAAATTGCACTAATGGATTTCTGTTCCAAAATAATTATATATGCTATACCTACCAGTACTCTCAAACGATGAAGGAAAACATCGTGAGGAAACCGGCATGTCGTAGAACTGTAGGAAGTTCGAAAACATGTCTCAAGTGCACGAAAGGAGCCTTTGAGGCGCACTTTAAATCATTTCACCTCACTGCTTCCAAAAAACTAGTGACATTACTAGATAGGATGGTCCACCATAGCAGTGGCTGCAAGTTTTCTTATGATTACTTGTGGCTCTGCCCACTCTATTAGAGATTGCATGGATATGTATAGGATCATTAGAAAGGATTATTATCAGGTATAAATAGGATTATTCACCAGAAATAGTGCTGCAGAATGCTTGAGCTGTGTCCCATATTTGATATGATAGGTAGTCTTTACTGACACTGTCAGGATAGCCTTGAGGGAGGAATATTCTCTGTATCCAGTCATTTGCATTGTTTATTTCCCCTGAACTTACTAAAACAATGCCTATTTGACCTGTTGAAAATAAATTGTAAGTGATTCTTATTGAAAAATATATTTTTTAATGTAGGTGTCTTCTGTAGAAACCTAGCTTGCATCTTACCTTGAGGAGCAATTAGTAAATAAATAACTTTCTATTACCTAATGATTTTTAGTAGGTACCTTAAAAAACTACCTACTTGCTTATGCTTGATTATATTGTATTACTAGCTGCCGCCCATGGCCTCGCTCGCATGGTACCCGGCAAAAAATTGCCTATATGTTAATCCAGCACATGTTCTATGTATATGCCAAGTTTCATTCCAATCCGTTCAGCTGTGATTGAGGCACAAACATTCTCATAAACTTTCACATTTATAATACTAGCTGCCGCCCAAGGCTTCGTCTCTTGGAATCCGGATAAAAATTAGCCTTTACGTTATTCCAGCACACATACTATGTATATTCCAAGTTTCATTCAAATCCGTTTAGCCGTTACGGCGTGATTGAGGTACAAACATACATCTTCACATCCTCACAAACTTTCGCATTTATAATATTAGTAGGATTGGTTAGGAACATATATTTTGTATATTATAAATAATATAAATTATTGTCTTAAGCAAGCAAATAAGCTGTTTTCATACCAGGAGGCTTCAGATAAAGTCTATCTTTTGGGGTAGAACCAAAAGTTTCTTTTAGGACGATTTCGCCTTCATGTAATCTACTCATTTTCAGGAAGCAACTTTGAACTTTGTTGTTCGTGATAGTTCAATTGGAATAAGTCGTTTATTCATACAGTATATTGAGTCTCCAAGAAATGTATCTCATGAGTTTCTCGAGCAGCAGCTGCTTGCTGTTTTTGTTGACGTCTTTTTTACGGCTTCTTCAGTCCACAGTCACATCACACCACGTCAAGTCCATGAACGAATGAATGAATATATACAATGAATGAACGACCTAGAAGTGAATATAAGCGGGTCTATAGAGAATAAATTATTATTTTTATTAGTACCATAGACATATAGATTAAAATCATGACTGGCATGTTCTCGAGTACGAGAGCATGATGATTGGCCTTTGGAGAAGGCTAGACTAACTAACACTATAACCTTGGAAGTCTATAACACGTGTATTTATTGTTCTGAGTAAAACGTACATAGATAATCTGTGGGCTAGCAATGAAGTGATCACTGGCTCACTGTCACTGTCACAGAGAAATGGATTTTATTGTTTTAGTTATTAGATTTTTGCGACGAGACTTGTAGATTTAGTGAAAATGGAAATAATTTAATTTTTAAAGCAGTAAAAATGAAAAAGCGGGAAAGTTAAGATCAAACTAACAAAACATTCCCATCGTAAGCTTTCATCTCATGTTGTGGTTGTTGTTATCGTACAATGTTTTGGATCATGTACGTATGCGATTGTGAAAATGGCTATGAGTACTGGTTATAATGTTGAGGAAAACCATTTAGGAATTAAAGTTAAAGGTGATCTTGGTGATTTCCAAATTGTCGAGGAGAAAAGTGAGGATGAAGATGAAGAGGAAAATGTTGATAAAAGTTCAAGGGCGGTGAGAAGTTTGTCTACGTTGCTACAGGATGCAGTAAAGCCTACGGCCCCTGTGTTCGGCAGTGTTTCAGTCGACAACTCGGAGAATGTTCAGTTTGGAAATAATACGTATTTTAATGGCCCTGTTACTATAAAGCAGGTTGTGCATAATGCAGAACATGAAAATCGAGGGTATGAGCACACGGAAGATGAAGCTTCGTTTCCATCGAAACCAGATTCCAAAACACAACAAAAAACAGGTTAGTACTCACATAGGTTTATTCTTATTCTAGGTACCATTCTATTCTATTCATTTTTTACAGTATTGTCAGTGCAGCTCTTTGTTCCCATAGGTACCAATTTGCGGGTGATTTTTTGATTTTGCAGGGAATTCACTGAGTAAATCTTGGAAGTTGCACTTAATATCAGAAATGACAGTATTATAAGAGTTATGAGGCATTAAGCATTAATTTATGTAAACAATTATTGGGTTCACATGTTCGAAACCAAGTGACTTGAAATAAATGTAAGTGGTTCAAGATGTGATCTGATTGATTGGGGTGTTCTGTACTAAATTTCCTAAGCCTAAAACTGCAGGCTTACCATCAGTGGTCAAATTTCAAAAACAATGACACTTCATCATTATTATAATCATCTCAGCTTGTATCTATCTACCTACTACTGTACTGGGTATAGGCCTCTCCCATTTTATGCCAGTCATTATATTCTCAGTCCATATCTACCCGCTACTGAGTAAAGGCCTGCCCCGTGATAGTTATTCAGATGTGGATTAGGCCAATCACATCCAGACCTTTCCCCCTATACTTTCTATGTTCTATGCCCCTATCATTGGCTCAGTACGACAATCACACTCATCATCATCATCATCTTCCTGCTCTTATCCCACTCTATTTGTGGTATGCACAGCTTGATCCTTGGATCTTGCTTTAAGAGTTTCGGATAAGGTGTTTTATGACCGGCCGCCTGCCTGACGTCAATCCTCCTTGGGAATACTTGCTTATTGTATCTCATCATGTTGGAGGATACTATCCTTTAGTTCGACTTTTACGACATGCTCGGGGAGAGAAGCAGCTAATTAATTTTTTACAACAATTACACTATTTGAGGGCTATTCTCTTCTATAACATTCAAAAATACTTTTAGTGTAAAAAAGATGTGTGCCTACAAAAGTAATAAAATGCAATGTGTCAGACATTATTAATAGCAGCCCTATCAGTGCTACATAAAATACTATTAAGATTTGTGGTTTAAATTGTTTGACTGATGTCAGTTAACACTCATAGTCATTCAATTTTAAACAAGAAACTTTAAATGAATACAATAAGCTAATTTCAGAATACTAGCACCAACTAAATAGGCATTTGATAAATAAATTAACTAACAGCAGGATAATTAAATTAACAGCCCAGTTTGGGCATAGTTACTCCTTTAACAGAGATGTGTCACTATTTGACCTTTAAAATTCATGTAGGATTTTTGAACATTTCAGTGATCAAGAAACTAGAAGTGAATCTGTGGGTGAAGTTGACATTTTCAGCAGTTTGCATTGTTGTCGTTGGTGGTATTTGTGCAATTTTATCAATAACTCTGATAAACCAGACTCAAAGCAATGATCTGCCTGGATTTAATGATGAAGAAAAGGCTGCAAGTATGTTGTCAATTATTACTACTACTAATGTCAATAGTATTTTCAAACCAGTGTATTAAAAGGATTTAAAGTGCGCCTTAAGTCAAACAGGTTAAATGTTTGCATTTCATTCGCTTAGAATTGAAATGTTCATAATGAAAGTGTTGAAATCATAAAACCACCAAATACTTAAGTGACAGTAACAACTACGAAATATTTTATTCTAATGGCCAGTAATCCTTGCCTCTTATTGGTTACTACTTTTGGCTCACATGGTATATGCCCCTATGAATGTGGTTTTTCTAGGTCATAAATTACGTGTATTCCAAATTTAAGTAAATCTGTTTAGCTATTACAGAGATGAATAGGTACAAACACGTAAGTGTGTGAGTACACACAAACTTTCGCATTCTATAATATTGGTAGGATAGGATCCAATTTATAGTCATTATTTCTTTAAAAGATACTTACAATTCAAAATAACCATTGCCATCGTAGTTGTTTCCAAGATCATTTCACAGATGTAAATGTATACATGTAATATATACATAGGTACACAAATATCCTCATAAACTTTCGATTGGTAATTCAAAGTAGGATATGTTTACTACCTACATCTGGTAATAATTTAAAGGTTCATTCCCCTGACTATCTCATTTAAATTTCAGACTGTTCGATGGTGGAGGGGATGTGTTACAATAATCAAAACATGAAATTACTTCTTATTTCTTTGTTGGTGGTGCTGCTAACATTTTTATGGGTTTACGTTATACTAACAAAAGAACTGGTTGGTGCGAAGAAAGCTGTACATGTCACGAAGAAGAAGAATTTTAGTAAAAATCAGAAAATGTTATTTGATGCTGAAGGTATTAGTAATTCTAGAGTGAATTTAAATAACACTGCAGAATTCTAAATAATCAAATGTAAATAGAATCTGTCTTGTGCATATATTTTAAGGATTTTTATGAAATCTGTCTAATCTAATCTAATACGCTTGCTGGATCCCACTGCAAGGCAACCTTTCCCTTTTTCCATTCACCCCGATATAGAGCCTCTGAAGGCCTTATGGTCCATGGCCCGTTTGAGGGGTTTTAGAGCAGGCATCAAGTTCATTCCTCTATTAAATCTGCAAAATAGAAAGTATTTTTATACTTTATAGCTTATGTGTGCATATTGTCATTTGAGTAACTAATTGCAATGCTTATGCTGACACCATTACATTAGTGCTACCAACTTAACTATTTGTTTGGTTGAAAGTATTCCTAGGGGTATTACATAGTTCAGTAGTTCTGAGATTGTCCACTACAAACATACATAAGAAACTTACAAACTTTACCTTTTCATAATAGCGTAGTAGGTAAATGTAAAATACAGATGATCATATTTTGATCTATGCTTTGAATTACATTCTGAAATGCTCAAATCAGGTTAGTTCCAATTGGGTTCAGCGGAACAGTTAAGTTGGTTACACTGTACTTGTGTTTACATTACAATAGGTTTTACAGTCAAGGTTGAGGTATAAAGTAGCAGTAGTATAACTACCAATAATGGGTGATTCAATTAGAACCTCTTTTTTCAAATGTAAAACAATAAATAAAAACAATTTTATCGGGTTTTCTTTGTTTTGTATGAAAGATAATAAATAACTCTCAAAAAATTTATAATAAAAAAATGTGCAATAATACATATTATAATAACAAAGAAACTCTGATTCATTACTTCATTGAATTCATTTTTCTTTATTTTATTTGCCTTTATAAAAAAGGAACTACCTAAATGAATCACCCGTTAGTGTCAAACAGCTATATCACTATGGTTTCGTATTTCAGCCGATCCCTTGTTGATAGCGCCGAACCACTTGCGGATAGTTTCTAGAACGGACTGGTTGGCCAAGCCAGTGGAAAAGCCGCTGGATCCCTTGAAACTACCCGCTCCATGGGTCATCATCACACACACAGATACAGAGGGATGTTCTTATCAGGTATGGCTCTTTGTGTTACGCTTGTGTCATAAATAAACTATCCGACGATGTCCAGGTTTTTCCCCTTGGTTTCATCGACCTCTAACCAGTTTTGAAATTAAGGGATTTTTTCATCATAATGATTAATCGAAGAGGCACTTGTCGTGTCACTGACGCCTTGCTTTTGGGCAATTACCGCCTCTGGCCTTAAAATTAACTTGGAAATATTATTGTGATGGTAGATTGTTGAAGAGCTCGGCTGAGACGCAAGAGGCGCGGGTTCGATTCCCGCTGCGGGAGAAATGTTTGTATGTTCTGCAAATATTTCTTCTGGTCTGGGTGTTGTAATATTACGTAATATAAGTATGTATTTGCTAAAAAATTATATACATCCTTAAGTATTCTATCAGCCATCTGTTTTCCTACAAGCTTTGCTTAGTATGGGGCTAGATGGTGCTGTGTAAAATACAAAAAATAAAAACGCTACAGGGCCGGGTACTAGAAAATGTGCCGGATCCGCTGGGTACCGGATCCAAACCGGGAACCCGACCCAAGTCTAGAAAAAAGTGATTCTTACACAATGTGTGGTTTCAGAGTGAATGCGTGCTGCGAGTGCGTCTCATTCAGATGTTCCACGTGGAGTCTCGGGGCTGGTACGACATCGGTTACAACTTCCTCGTCGCGGGAGACGGTTCCGCCTACTTCGGCCGTGGCTGGGACTACCAAGGCGCCCACACTTTAGGTTACAACAAATACAGCATTGGTATAGCCTTCGTAGGCTCATTCAACAACAGCCCTCCACCAAAAAAGCAGATCGATGCTGCAATCAAGCTGATCAGGCGGGGGGTAGAACTCGGCAAGATTGCTAAAGACTACAAACTTTTCGCACATCGCCAACTAGCATCCACGATCAGCCCAGGCGATAAACTCTTTGACATTATAAAAGAATGGCCGCATTTTGTGAAAAATGATACGGATATATCAGAGCCAGTGCCGAATTATTGACTTATTGTTAGTAATAATATTAGTATACTCGTATTATGTAGTGGATTCTATGGTTTTATAATGTATTTACTCATTTATACAAATACAAAATAACATTATATTTTGTAAAAACTTGACGTAGCTTTCCAAATGCTGCCCAACCGAGCTGGATTATCTTCTTAGCCTCCTTCTCAAAGTTGTTTCTACCCTAATTGTACAATCTGCCTGAGATATGTATATTCCGAAAAAGCTTCAAGAAGGTGGCCATTTAGGATGACATGTTCCGGATCGATGCTAGGGCTAGCAAGGTGGCCAGGAACTAGGGCCGTCTCTGTTTGTGTGCCATCATTGGGGGTTGGGGATAATGCCCATTTTCCCCACGTTGGGCATGCGGGTTGGGGATCACAGAGACATAGTTTCTCGCACTTCCCCATACACCCATCACTTGTTTAAAATGTACCCATAATGATGGTGGTTTATTATTGTAGTATCGTGAGTTATAGTAGTATATTTTACTAATAATACTAGATTTAAACAAATACTACATTGTATATATTTTTGTATAGTAGTTGGGTAAAACGTAGATTAAAGAACAAACGAATTATTATATCTATGTTACCCTAAACTCGTAGTTATTACACCTATCGGTATACAGAGTATGTACTTTTTTTGACTGGGGTAGTATGTTGAAATCCGAAACCAGAAGTGCTAAAGAAAATATTGTCTTAGTTAACATTTACTCCTTTTTTGTTAAAACAATTTTGGCATTATAGTGTTTTTGGCCAAGCGCGAGTTCCCTATGAAAATGGGTGATGTTGGCAAACATTTTATTTGTCTCAGTAACTAGTAAGGATAATTTTATTGTACCGGAAGAAAAATATCGGGACAGCAGAAGTTGATCTTTAATAAAAGGTTTCTGTACTAAAATGTTTTTCTGAATCACTTCCTGTATCTCTTCTGGTTTCGGATTTCCCCATACTGTCTCAGTTAAAAAAAAACACTGTACTATGTTGGAATCTGGGTAACATTTCGTAAGAGCATAGAAATTTCACATAGAAATTATTTTATACTACACCTATAAGTGGGCAGAAAATTTGTATGGAAATCCATTGTTAACGTGCCATTTTTATTTATTTTTGGTAATATGATATACTACTTAAAATATCCTTGGTAGAAAAAAACCATTTTAAAATTACAATGCCAAAATACAAAAAAGTTTCTACTGAAAAAAGATACAGTCCATCAGCTTTTTCTGAACATTGCCTAATTTAAGTTATTTTCCTCTCAGATGTAGTATAAAACACCATGTATCATTCGGGAGAGAGTGCGATTCCTAATTCTTGTGTATTGAGGCCCCTTAGCTGCGCCTTGGTCCTCAAACTACACCCTCGTTAATAATCGGTCACTTTCTCTCCTCGATGAACAATGTAGGTACAATATTGTGTGGCGCCAGTAGAAGCACTGAAAACACACTATTTTCTCTATTAAGTATTCCTGATCTGGTCAAGATGTGTTCATAAAAAAACAATCAAGTGCGAGTCGAATTCGCACTCGAAGGGTTCCATACCATTGTACATTCAGAAATGTTTCTTGTATGGGGCCTCCTTTTTTATTATTATAGCGACAGTAGAAATACACACTGTCAAAATTTCAACTCTAGCTTATCATTACGGTTCATGATATACAGCCCGCTGACAGACGGACGGACAGCGGACGCTTAGTAATAGGGTCCCGTTGGCACCGTTCGGGTGCAGAACTCTACAGACCTACGCTTCAGCTACAGAATTTAATCAGTAGATTTTTTTATCATTTGCATATAATTTTATTCTTAATCAGTAGATTTTTTATCATGCGCATATAATTTTATTCTTAATCAGTAGATTTTTTATCATGTGCATATAATTTTATTCTTAATCAGTAGATTTTTTATCATGTGCATATAATTTTATTCCGAAAAAATCATGTTTTATTTATAACCAATTTTTTTTTGAATTTGTATATTCGTATTGATTATGTGTATTTGTTTGTATTGAGCAACGGGTAGTGTTATGCATGTGCAACAGACTGTCGTAATCGACTGTCCTAATCGTCTGTATTAGAACGCTTCTATAGAATTGAACGACGACGGAACTTTCTTTATTATAGAAACGTAGTTATTGGCTGAAAAGTGCAATGCATTTTAAAAAAAATGTATGGCTCTTCTCGACGTTGCTATGGTAATGAACGATCCTTCGCCCTTTTGTAGTATATGTATAGTAAGTAATCGGGCATACGTCTGTCTATAACCTACGCTTGACCAACACTCAATGAGACGTCGGCACTATATTTGTGAATATATTATTATTCTATCGTATTCTGTGTACATTACGTATTATTTTATTCAACAGTTGTAAAAACGTGAAACCAATTCGAACAAGACTGATACTTAAGTAGAATCAACTTATTATTCTCAACTTATCATGTTGTAGGTACTTATTACTTTTAAGTGGCATAATGTAGTTATGAATTGAATCTCTGGGTTGAAGTCACAGTTTGAGAAATGTTTAATTTTATAAAAATTATAAACGGCAATAGGCCAGTGGGTGACCGCTGTTGATCGTAAGGCTTCGGCCACACGGATCGCGCTCACACGCTCCATACTTCTTCGCTTCTTCCAGTGTCTTGGACGAATTATTCGTCCAAAGCTAGTGTGTACTTAGGTTAAGCTGTACTGAGACCTGTAACACCATCTAGTTTTGTTTTTAGAAAACTCACGTCATTTTCTTAAATCATCTCCCAAGTGTCCTTACTGATATGAGGCAGTTTGATTTTTAATTGTGTATGTCCATTATCATCATAATCAGCATATAGCCCTCATCACCTCAGTCCACTGCTGGACATAGGCCTCCTCTAATGAGCGCCATAGCGCCCTATCTTCAGCTTGATGCATCCAGTCCTGGTGCCTTTCGCAGATCGTCACTCCCCTCTATTGTATGTCCAGTCCAGTCTAAATTATTATTCTCAAGGTGGACTATATTTTGTATAATATATTTAACTTTGCTATAACAGCTGTTTACAAATGAATTTATTATATATTTTTATTAATTAAGACCTTTTTCATAATTACATACTTTTTCAGTTTTTAAATATATTATTCATAGATATTCTAACTTTAGGTATGTATAAGGATATAATAACTACAATTATATTGGTGTGTGTACATGCCAGTAATCTATTTAGAGGTAGAAGTGATAGTGTATTGTAAATCATTGCAGGTATCTAACTACATTCCTTATAGTCAATGTTTCAATGAACAAATAGCATCTAATCTAATTACTATGATGTACCATCTATAAGGGCTGATCACCTGTCACCATGTCTATTTTTGAACTTTGAAGCAGTAGTGCCTGAAAGTTTTTTATGATCACTTATATACATATAATAATTATGTAATGTAATTTAATTATCATTTATTTTGACATTGCTTAATTTATACCTAGATCAGACTGTAGTTACGCCATCTAGCGAGGCATTGAGAATTATGACTTGATCTAAGATTTTTTTACAATATTGTCTTTGGGGTCGTTCAATAATCGTGCGAGGTTTTTTTAGCAACTTTTACCTCCTCACAGGGGGGACCTGGTGATATGTGGTGAGGTTTTAGAGTCAACCCCCCCCCCGCCCCCTTCCTGTCCATAGTCACGGTGTATTTTTTGCTACAAAGTAAATAAAAAAAAATCGGAATATTATCTTTAGATACAGGTTTTTCAGCAACTTTAACCCATTCCCCCCCCCTGGTGAAACGTGGTGAAGTTTTAGACTATCCCCCCCTTACACCCATTTTTAACTAAAGAAAAAATAAATACACGTGGTATCTCACTACACCCCCACCTCACCCCTAGTGATATTTCCGAACACCTTCCCCCACCCCCTTCCGAGCTTCACGTGATTAATTGACGATCCCTTTAGAGAAGGTCGCACAATATGTTCAACTACCTATTGAAATATGAATTATCTTTTCAAGGGTATAATATAATATTATGTATACTTGAATAAGGATAATATAAGTAGAATAATGAATTATTTACTCCCGACTATGAAGGACGAGTCAATTGAAAACGTAAACATAAGTTTAGATAAGTATTATATTGTAAGTAAAAAAATAAGTAGAAATTATTTTTATAGGTAGTTTTAGTGCAAACGTTTTAACATAGTGTATAGTGATAATTTTGATAATTTTGTGATCTGTAAATAGGTACTTTGTAAACTAACTGCACTCGCGTAGGAATAATTAATATGCCTATAACACTTAGCCTAGCCGACTTTCTGACTGAAAGTTTTTTCATAAAAACAGATTTGCATTATTATTATTATAAGGTCTTTAATTTTGTTTGTTTGTTGGTGAAGATTAGTTTAAGAAACTTCTGAATCAATTCTAAAAATTGTTTCACTGGTTTCAAGCTACACGTCTTACATTCAAGGCTACATTATGTATTTTATTCCGTAATATATAAATCAATGTTTATTCCTAATTGAGTAGAACCGTGCGGGTACGTGCGTTATGAAGTATTTTGTTAAGTATTCTGACGGCACTCATAGGTAGTACTTACATATTCCTTTTCTTCTATTTTTAACCCCCGACGCAAAAAGAGGGATGTTATAAGTTTGAAGTGTCTGTCTGTGGCCTCGTAGCTCCCAAAAAATGGACCAATTTTGATGGGTTTTTCTGTTTGAAAGCTGATGCAATTGAGATGGTTCTTTGCTATAATTTATGAAATCTGTTCAGGCGTTTGAAGATCATAAAATGAGATATTATTTCATTTTCTACTTGACAAATGCATTTTACCAACTTTCACAGGTCCGATTGATTTGAAATTGGTATGATGCTTGAGGGTCGGGGGTTTTTTAAATTATTAATTCAATGTTATTGGATAAGTATATTTAAGTCAAGTAGTTTTGTAATAGATTGCTTTTGAGATAGTTTCGAATAAATGTCTAGCATCCAAAATGTATTTCTTATTTACCTACCCACCAGTTACTTACCTAATCTGACTGGGTAAAATTAGGAGGAAAATAATGCACAATAAGCCCTAATGCAGGACGTCAAAACGGATCTTCTTTCCTCTCATTAGAATTACCACGTCTTATCCTTATTTACAACTACTACTGCTTTTCGTTATTCGAACCAGAGTTAAAGTAAAAGTGCGCTCTTTTCGTGCACTTGACACGGTAACTTTTTAGTTCATGACTTTTCCGTTTTCTTACTATGTTTTCCTTCACTGTTTGAGAGTACCTACATACTACAACTCATACCTACATCTTTCGAGGAGATAAATTCGTTAGTGTACGATCCAATTCAACTTATTGAACTCTTTTTGGAGATGTGATGATGCCCGCGCGCCTTTATCCGAAATCGTAGGTACCGAATTTGATCCATTAGACATTTCTGTTTTTACACGACTGCGATGGAGGCTTAGAAGAATTGTTCTGAGGATGGAGGGTAATTATGTTTGAGATTTATGTATGTATGGCATTCCTTTGGCTGAAGCTGTAGTCCAAACGGCTAGACGGATTTTTTTTTACAAATAAAGTGTCGTTGGATTCGTCTGGACGACGAGTGTCATAGACTATATGATTATGAAGTGTCAAAAATCCAACATGGCGGCTGTAAGAAGCCATTTTCAATTTATTATTTTGGCAGCCTCTGTTGCCGAAACGGCTGGATGGATTTTGACAAATTAGGTGTTGTTGGTTTCGTCTAGATAAGGAGAGTGTCATAGGTACAGCCTATTAGATTTTTTTTTAAATAAAGTAAAAAAAATCCAGTACGTCAGCTTTATGGAAACCTTTCAAATTAAATATGTCAGAATTTCTATGCTACCTAGGACAATCAGTCAAAAATACAGTACTTACATTATGGCCTGGACTGTACTTTTGGCGGAATAAACTAAGTGATAAAAACAAAAACCATTCAATCGGATTAAATGGGAAAAAATATTCCCGCTCCTTCTACGAATCGGAGTTTCGATCGGAGGACCGGGAATATCTTGGGAATATCCCAATTCTACGCAGTCGGGTTTTTTGTTCTTTTAAATAAATACTTGTTCCTGGGAACATGATCTTATTGAGATCACTCTAACCAAGACGTCTTTTGCATAAAATAAGCGTCGTTTGAAAACTAGCATGTACCTACAGGTAGGTAGGTATCTAATCTACATAGGTAAGGTATGTAGGTCAATTGACAATCTAGCATGACGATTGACGAGGTGCCAATTAGCTCGGCTACGGGACCTGGCATCGCACGGAAGCCGTGGGAAAGCACACATACCTACAGCCTGTTGATAGTTTTACAATGTAACATCGCTGGCGATAGACCCACGTTTATGGCAGGAAACAGGATTTTCATTGCCCAGTAGTTCTCATTTACCATAGGTATCTGACATTTTGTGTGATCTACGGTTAGGGTTGCCAGATGTCCGGTATTTAAGCGTACAGTACGGTATTTTCGAGGCCTGTCCGGTAAGAAATAAATGGTCATACCGGACAGAACAATGTCCGGTATTTTGAGGAAAGTCGGTACTACTGGTCACAAGCGCCGTAGTAGGCATATGAAATCCCTCAAACGCAAAACTATTCATACCATTGTTTAATAAAGACTTTGTCAAAGTTAGCATAGTCTTGGCGATCCCGTATTTTTTTGCGACCTAGCATACACCCCCCCCTTCCTGTTTGGGGTTGTCCGGTATTTTTTCGTGACTCATCTGGCAACCCTATCTACGGTAGCTAACATTATGTCTTCAGTTCACGGAGTGGTGTTACGAGAAAGCGACGTAGTGATAAAGAAAATGAATGCTGGTTTTCGCCTGCCAACCTTCAGTACCTAATGGAGTAGCACTACAAGGAGAACAAGAAGCCGAAAGTCTAGGTGCCTAGTAGTACCTACCTAGTAGATAAGTAGGTTCCTTCATGTAAAAGACTCAAGTTTTCAGCAGTCTATGAGTAGCTCGCTATTGCCCACTACCGTAGTGGGCAATACTAGGTACTACTAGGCACCTAGACTTTCGGCTTCTTGTTCTCCTTGTAGTGCTACTCCATTAGGTACTGAAGGTTGGCAGGCGAAAACCAGCATTCATTTTCTTTATCCGCAGATATCTTTATGACATGTTTGTACTGGTAGGTGATTTGATTAGGCAGGTATTGCCCGGTAGCTTCCGTAAATGCGGCTCTAGCCGACTCATGTTTACATTGGTGCTTCACTATGTACCTAGGTGGGTTTTACCTTAGCATGTACCTACATGGGTATTTATCATTTCCATTGTAGCGTGATTGTATTTTTTTGTATGATAATTTAGATCGGGCTGATATAGTCGATTAATCTGATGTTTGACGCATTAACGACCGTGAAAGGATCAAAATAACATGCATCATGACCAATAAGTGTAATTTTTTTATGCTACCTACCGTGTAGCTCAAGGTTAATTTTGCCTACCTACGTATACCTAGTTAGCTACTTACGAGTAAGTAAGGCATAGTTTTGTAGGACGGTAGGTAGGCAACTTAATATTTAAAACTGGAAACGTGTTACGTACGAGTAGGTACGTAGTCCTGAAATGATGTTTTTTGGCGATGTCCTTTAGTAGGTCGGTGTGTCGCTCGAATGCGAGATTAGGTATCTGGTCCTTTTATTAGGTAGGTAGAATACCAACCTAGTATTTTTGGTTAATTTCTTATTGAATAGGTAAAGTAGGTACCTAACTTTAGACACCGTTTTGTTTATTGGCTCTTTATAAAATAATGTTATCATTCAAGATCCCTGCAAATTTAAATTCTTTTTTTACTGATAAGCCGGTGGATAGCTGAGTACTTACTGATTATTTGTTGTGATTGACGCAGTTTGGTATCTAATGTTTTGACGCAGTTTGGTGACAATCCAACTTGCGCATACCTTGGCAGGTACCTATTTACCTATCTACTGATGTGATTACCTACTGTGTTGGTTTGCATTTATCGATAAGCGGTTACCTAGGTACTTAGGTAGTTATGTAGGTACCTTAGTCTAAGAATAAGTCCTCCGAAGTGCATAAGTCTGTCCTAGCTGGTCCAATCTTAAACTGGTTAAGCAACGCTAGTAAGGTGCTCAAATTTCTACAGTATTTGGCTTACAGTATAGGTTTTATAATTGTAACTTTTTGTCTGATTGATAAGAAGGTACTAAGTAAACAATGACCGATTTCTAACGTTTCTTCGCACAGCCGTTGCTTTATTGAAATCGCTCTTCTGATTCCAGTCCTCTAGATTGCTGTTATCAACGTCAATAGATAGAATAAATCTTTATATTACATCAGAATTTAATCATTATTATTTCAGACTTCTTTCATTTTGACCAGCCTCACTATGCGTTTCTGATCTAGGTCCGATAGACAGTATCTGTAGTATCTGTTATTTTCCTCATTCAAGACCAGACGATTGGCGCCTTTGCCAATCGTCTGGTCTTGAATGAGGAGGCTAATTTTGAGATTTTCTCTTCATTATGCAAGCACACGTTTTGATCTTTGTGTTCGAATAATTCGACTTTGAAGGTTTTCGTTTGAATCGAGCGCGAAATGATTGTTTGTCTTGTCTAAACTCTCTGGTATAAAACCATGAATAGGTACTTAGAAATACAAAGGTTTCACCTCCCCGTATGATGAATTAAATGCAAGCCAACGTGCCTCGGTCGAATAGTAGTTATTCAAATACCATTATCTACCCGATCTGGTATTATAATTACCACTCGTGTGCCTGACAAATCACGTGAAGGGTCGTAAAGCTATTATAAAAGCCGCCAGTTCCCACACACTCGTTGTCCACATTAAACGTTATTCAGATATGACTTCCTATGGTATCGGCAAGGCTGTGAAAATAAAGGATGAAATCCCTAGTAAAGAGAGCTTTGGCAAACAACGGACGAGGAAGGGCTTCTTGGCCGCTAAATTCGTAGAATTCTGCAAGAGGACAGATTTGCACGGATATAAGTATATCGTAATGGACGACTTAAGCGCTATGGAAAGGTAACTTGCATGCGATTTTGAGGTTTGTATTAAGGGCTGAGCGTGCCTTAAAAATATTGGTTATATTGGGAGTGTTGAGATAGTATGGCGATTAATCTATACCTGTATTCCTTGTATTACCTGCAACATAACACATACCTACTCGTAGGTAAATTAGGTTAGGAAAGCTGGCGTGCAAGACGAGGTCATGTGCCTAATTTACGTAATGTTTAGAAGATGGACATGGCACGTGCACTTTGGCACGAAGAATAGTACACAAAAATGTACTTTTTAATATGAATTTTACTCTATGTACTTTAAAAAGAAGTTTCTTGTATTAGGTGCATTTTTTATTATTTGTTGTTATAGTGGCAACAGAAATACACACTCTGTGAAAATTTCAACTCTCTACCTATTACGGTTCATGAGATACATACAGCACGCTGACAGACGGACGGACGGACGGAAAGACAGCAGAGGCTGAGTAATATGGTTTCGTTGGCACCCTTCAGGACCGGAACCCTAAAAAAGAGAGATGAGACTAAAAAAATTGTAAATGACTTTTCCTCAATTTGCCGTAGGAGTTGTTGGGCAGTTGCTGTTATCGTGAGCATCGGCGTTGCTGCTTATTTCGTTGTGACTGCCTACAAGTGGTATGCTAGAAACCCCATCGTCACGGTATGTTTTACGTATTGCTATTATATACATCGATGGTCCCTATTAACAATGTCGGATATACTTTTTTACCATTTTTTACCGGCGGCGCGCCAGTTCCTTCAGTACCCACTTTGTTGCGGGGCCAAAGTTATAATTACCGACAATATTAACAAAAAACTGGCGAAATAATCATGATTTTCAATAAAACTAAATATTGTATACCATAGAATTTTTTAGGTCCTATTTAGTAAGAAAGTGAATATTGGTAAAAATGCATATCCAACATTGTTAATAGGGACCATCGACATGCTACCTACATCTACATGGGCGATGGGCTGATCACCAGCCACCATAGTTCACCATTTTATTATATTGGGACTCTGATATTATGATTACTTGTGACTCTGTCCCTGTCAGGGATACGGGCGTGATATTATGTATGTATATACACCTTAAAAATAAAATTAATTACTTACAGAAACCTTTAGTAAGTGAGCTTCAATGAAGATTGAGCATTGTAGTTCCATGTATCATATGCACCCAAGATAATCACTTAGTAGGTATTTTAGTGGGACTAATAGCAATTTATAAGATCATAAAATTTTGTGAGTGTGTAAAAATCAAAGTATTGTATTTTTAGGTGATTGAGAGCACACAAGGTACTATCTGGGACGTTCCGTTTCCAGCTGTGACGATATGCGATTTGAACATGGTCTCCAGAAAAGCCGCCGCGGATTTTGCTTCCAATATGTGAGACACATCTGTTTTATTTGTAAATAAATTTAGAAATAAACTTATAACTACTACAAGAACTTACAACTAGTACAAGTATTTATAAATACAAAAAAAAAAAACCATTTGGGTTATCTAATGACCGTTGCAAACGATCTTGTGATAGCTTAACTGATCCAGATAAGTGCCAGATTATATATCTTTATTTCACTTGAATATCGTAATATTTTAAAACAAAAGGCCAAAAAATAGCTCTTGCTACGTCATTCTCAACATGTGCTACGTAGGGTCTACGGTGCTACGAGAAAGTTTCAATCCTTACTAATATTATAAACGCGAAAGTTTGTATGTATGGATGCATGGATGTTTGTTACTCTTTCACGCAAAAACTACTGAATGGTTTAATGAAACTAGGAATATAATATACATAGTACGTATGCAGGAATAACATATAGGCTACTTTTTATTGGTTTTTTTATCGAAGCCGCGGGCGACAGCTAGTGTAAAACATTGTTCCAATGTGATCAAATTTTAAAATACTATGCGTTTCAGGTCTTTTTACAAGGTTGGTCCTCAAGCCATTCCTTTGATGTTTAAGGTCTCCGCTTTCTATCCCGTTCTGTAATGGGACCGTTACAGCCTCGACACAAAAAAGCAACCAAATGGTCAAAAGTCAAATGCCAAAAGTTCGTCAAAGCACGGCACACAACTTGCCAGGACTATTTAAAGTCGAGTTATAGAACCATATAGAGCCTATGATGAACCAACATGGCAATCGCCTTTTCAACGGGCCCCAGGCAGCATGTAGTCACTGCGAAGTTAAATATTATTTTTATTTTGGAAAGCCAATCTTAATATATAAATATTTTACATTACTGACTGACTGACAATCAATACACAGCCTAAATCTAAAAGCATGAATTTTGTAGGCTATTTTTATCTTATGGTGTAGTCGCATTAATAAAGGAATTCCTGATATTCAACACCTAGAGAACGCAGCGGAAAGATGAAGTCTGTGTAAAATAAATTCAACGCTGACAAGGTTGCGAGGCGTTTCACAAGTAAAGCAGAGCGATGATGTGAAGCAGGATTTTGGGTTTTCCAGATCACTCCCAGTGAACAAAACGAAAGAGTTTGTGTTCGAAAGCCTCCGTCTGATTCCACTCTTGCACTCCATGTATGTGCCGACAGCGGCGCAGAAACAGCAGCTGCATGAACTGCAGAATATATTAGACTATAATGACGTCTCTATTGAAACCCTCTTCAGAAACGTAAGTTTTATATGTCTCTAAAACTACTAGTCGAAGTGATGAAAGGATTTGAAGTTTTCCTGAAATACTCCTTTCGTACACTTGCTTTCGAACTTTTTGAGGTTCTACGACAAGCCATATATTAATAAAATTTCAAAAAACTACACAAAAATGCTGTAGGGATTTTCATCAAAAGTCCTATTTTTATCAAAATAAATAATTGTAAAGTTACCAAGTAGAATTCCTACTAGAATGGATTGGTTGTGCTGTTTGAAACATTTGAGCATTATTACTAGGCGGTATAAAACTACTCACTGTTGTATATTAACTGTACATAGTAACCATGGCTTGACAACAGGAAATTAGCTTTGAAGCAATGCAGGCTGCATTCAGCGATGACCTTCGGAAGAAACATGACATTTAAATCAATACTACCCAAGCTAATAGGAGTTTCGACTTCTAGTAGCTATATTTGGTGACATCCAAAATTATCTAAAAACGGGACGACGATGTTGTTGTTTTAAGTTTTAATTAATGAAAAAGACAGTACACAAAGTAAATGTTTTACTAAGCATAAAACTTTGATTATTTTCTTATAATTTTATAACTTGCGTAAAAATAGGAAAGGTATTATTACAACCAAAGACTTAATTACCACACAGGTCTCACCAGCGTACCACTGCAGTGATCTCGTGCAGAAATGCATGTGGAAGAATACGGTATACCGCTGCGAGCACATTTTCCAGCAAGTCTTCACACTCTTCAACCTCTGTTGTTCGTTCAACTATTTCGCTGTGGAACCTGACAAGAAGGACGGGTGAGCTACAATACCGCCTTACCATCAACAGGCTTTTTTTAAGGCGACTGAAAATATTACTCAGTTTAACTAAAATACACCAGATAATACTAAATGATGTTAATCTTTAGTATTAATCCACATAAATATTCATAAGCTTAAATATTCATAGCACATATGTACGCACATACAAAGCAAGCTTAATATCTTAAGTTTGCTTTGTGTGGACGTAGGTGATGTCTCGTATGACCCTCACATGACCTATGCATGGTGCCCGTGTCAGCATCTTAGTAAGCTTTTTATGAATATTTAAGCGGATTAGTACTAAAGATTAACGTGATTTAGTATTATCTTAAAAATGGACTTCCGCTAAGTCAAGCCTGAATCAATTAAAATACACCAGATACGAAAATGAGTAAGATATACCAGTCGTTTACGTCTATATGTTCGACCAGCAAAAAACAAGGTTGTGACATTTTAGCGACCTTATGATGTACCATCCCACATCTATGGCAGGCATTTATTTTCCATTACTCAAAAGTGACACTGTGCATTGGATACTTTTCGTTAAACTGATGTACGTCGTCCTACGTCGTCATAATATCTTATTATGATTTAACTTTTGTTTTTTTCATTCAAAAGACCCAGGGTCATCTGGAGTAAGCAGTTGGTGTTTTAACGCATGTAGTATTTTTTAAGTTGAAAAAATTGGAGGAAATTTATCCAAATGTTCAACTGGTTGTACAAATAGTTGAACATATTGGAATAGACGTAAACCATTACATTGGCTGTTAAGAGCAGGGCTTTTTAAGAAATATTTTAAGTAAAACTAATTGAACCGAAAGCGACCATAGGTAAAGTCGTGTTCTGTCGAAATAAGGTTGTAAGAATGTGAAAAAAAAACCACAAAACGACCATAAGTAAATACCATAATTTTGTATCAAGACAAAGCATTTCAGCAGGTTTGATAGTTTATTTATTAGTTATCAACGTATGTTCTTACCTTAACATCTCTTTTAAAAATTCTTTCAATTATATCGCGTCAAATACTTTATATTTGGAGGCATTCTACAGCACTTAACAAGCAGTTGATGTTTTAACGCATGTATCTACGAAGTCAGGTTATGACGGTTACTTTATTTCATAATTGAAGCGACCGTCGGGAAAAAACTCGTTTTGAGATATGGCCAGTTTTCTGTTTTATCTCTGCTGACGCGACATAGTTAAAAGAATATTTAAAAGAGATGGTACATATTGACTACTATATTTATTTTTACAATTCTTATGAAAAGTGAATGAAACCCGTCAACAGGAAATGAAACAAAGGAAATCTTTATAAAGCTTTTCCAACCATAATCAACCCCGTGTACATATTTTTGGTATTTTAATGAAAAACCAGTCGGTAGTAATGTGTCCAAAATACGAAACCCTAATAATCGGGGAGCGTCTGTAATTTTATTCATTAGGGAGCAAAGAGTGTAAGTAAGGTGAGCCACAAACGGAGTTGCCCCAGCGACTTAATTTAATACAAGATTACTCTGATAAGGTTACCCTTTTTAGAGTTCCCAGAAATAAAATATACAATCCTCTATATTGGTAAGCGTATAAAATGAAATAAGAATACAAAAACAATAACATGACATTTTACAAACTAAATTTTAGTGTTAATGTGATTTTGTTTTTAGTTATGCGTGTGTATTTATTTTTTTGTTAACGCTCATCTCCGTACCTGCTGAATGCATTTGACCGAAACTTGGAATTTATTTATATACAAAAATATGGTTACTTAAACAATGAATAGTGACTTTAAACTTAGAATAAGTTTGTCTTATCACTAGGTTCTCGCTCGTTATAACGAAAAAGTATGTATAGTAAACACTTATAGTATTTAATGAACAATTTAAAAAACAAAACTAATCAAAAATAAGAATATGCTCACGCACACATAGCGGCATTCACAAGGAATACAGACAATACGACATCTGAATGTCATTTAGTTCAGTTCTTAATAGTGGCTACTGTGACGGTACGTCACAATTCTGCCAATGTCCGTGTTGCTCTAGCTAGAGTAGACTGATGGATATTAAAAAAATATCCAAAATATGGCCGGTAAAAAAAAGAGGGTCTGACAAAAAAATAAACGAAATGATTTTTCTATTAAGAGACATCACAACATAAAGAAATATATAGTTAGTATTTACATAAAAATAAATTGTTTAGTAGAGAAGTTACAGTATTATTTGCAGATTATTCTTATTTTATTTAATTTAAATAAAATAAAGTTTTTATGGCGGGAAAAGGTAAGGGATAAAAGGCATTTAAGGGAAGTAGGACGGGAGATGTCAGATGGGAGAATCATATAGGGAGCGTCGCAATTTTAGGCAGTTGAACGCGTCAGGTGAGTGGGAACTTGGTAAACAACAGCCATGCGATGACGGTGCACTGCCGCTGGCGCTATGCGTGTGTGCGTATGCCTTTGATACAAAGGATGCTCCAATTTACCTGCAGGCATTTCAATTAAAGTTTATTTTTAAGTTAAATGTTGTAGGTAATGTTTTTTTAATTTGTATTTAATATTTTTGTTCGTTAATATATCTTTTAATTCAATTGGCAATTTATTAATAAAATTAAGTATCAAATACTGTGATGTTCTTTTACCGTAATCATTATTCAATGTAGGTCTAATTAATTTTTTGTTTGCTATGCTTCTAGTGGCAATTGAGTGAATTTTTGTATGTTGTATCTCAGACCAAATGAAAAGAAAAGACGCCGCGCCGTGATCAACTAAAGTGAAGCCACACAAAGCCGTGCTCCTGCAAATAAACACACACGCTCACGCACACACCTACACTAAAACCATGCTCATCGCTCTTAGTACGTCACGAGTCTTAAAAATAGAATTATGCCTTCCTGTGTGGTAAAAACTTGTAAAAACAGCAGCAAATTACATAAAAAGTCTCACGGAATCATTTTTCACTAGTAAGTACTTCAAATAACATCGTTTTTTAATTATTATACTATGAATTTTAGGTTACTTGGAACACACAACCTCAAAACTTTCAACAAAATAATAAACACACACATAGATAAAAAGGTGGCTTCACTTTTGTTGTTCGCGGCGCGGCGTCTTTTCTTTTTATTTGGTCTGAGTGTTGTATTTATACGTATTGTTCAGAAAGTAAGATGAGTTCAACTTTTTGATGAATCGGTATGACACAACAATGCTTAAATAATCCTAAAGCATCATCTAAATATTTATTTTTTATTTTAGGAGGAACTACAAACTTAAGTATTCTAAACTGAATATTTTGAATCTGATCTAGATATGACTTATAGGTATGGCCGTAGCTACTTAGACCATAATGACAATATACTTTCCGCTAGAGACTTATACAGAGTTAATAATATATGAAATGGAAGTTTGCATTTAATTGTATAGAATTTTGACATAATTGCTCTCAATTTATTACAAATTTTATCAATGTGCTTCGCCCAATTGTATCTGTTATCTGTCACCAATACAGGATAAGTATACCCAGTCACTTGTTCAATGCCTAGGCAAGTGTTCGAAGAACAACTTGGACTAGTGGAATGAAGGCAGTCATGGCTATGTGCAACTACCTTAAAATTGTTAATGACAATACAAATAGTTAATGATCTGGAACATTTTATTCCGGTAGGAACCACATGTGGAGACGCGGGACTATAAAATGTTTCTACAAAAGTCATTCGAACATTTAGCCCCCCGAAAGTATTTATTTCAAAGCAAACATTTCTTTTCGGAACACTTGGTAGATTGGTATGTCTATGGATATCGCTAAAGCGTTGGTGTTAATTAAGTTTACGCCTTTGATATAAAGAAATTGAAGAGGTTATGTTGCTTTATTAATCACAAGTAAACGGCTGAACGGATTTGAATGAAACTTGGAATATGCGTAGTACATAAAATATGCTGGATTAACATACAGGCTATTTTACATTCGGGTACCACGTGAGCGAAGCCGCGGGCAGCAGCTGTTAGTACACAATAAGTTAACAATCCTTTTTAACAAGGTCAAACCACATTAATATAACACCCAACGGTCAATTACATAGTTCTAACCCCAAACTAGGATTCGATGTGTGGTATCAGTACCATGGTACCACAACACCCAGACCCGGAAGAAATATTTGCAGAACATGCCAACATTTCCTCCGCAGCGGGAATCGAACGCGCCTCTTGCGACAAGTACTCTTCCGCCACTCCGCTGAGGCTGTCAAAAAGGAATGATGAAATATGAAAGTGTATGTGAGATAAGTGTAGGAAGACTATGATGATGATCTGGAATACTTTGGCTGAAATATCTAAATATTTGGCGTTTTCAGGAATAGCCAAAACTACATACTCAGGAAGAAGACACCGCGGCGTGTCGCCTCGTGTGGCTACCAGACTGGCTTGACAGTCCTGCTCAACACAAATATTGATGATTACTACAGCGCTTCTGTCGCCTCTCAAGGCGTCTTGGTAAGTAGAGAAGGAGAGACTCTTCTTGATGAACTTATTCTTTAAGAAGAAGCTCCACAGGAAGTAGACGTGGCAAAGCCGCTGCAACCAAAAATGGAAGTCACTGTACGGCTAGTGCACCAGTTCAAAGTCGCTCAGCGAGCTATGGAAAAAGCTATGCTCGGCGTTTCTTTGAAGGATAGGATCCGTAACGATGCTATCCGACAGAGCACCAAAGTCACGGTCATAGCTCAGAGAATTAGCAAACTGAAGTGGCGGTGGGCTGGTCATATCTGCCGAAGAACCGACAACCGCTGGGGTAAACTATTTCTTGAGTAGAGACCGCCACTCGGCAAACGTAATGTAGGAACTGCGAAAGGCTGCTAGCTTAAATTGGATGCGTCAAATCGAGGATAGGTCACAATGGTGCTCATTAGGAGAGGCCTATGTCCAGCAGTGGACTGCTTTATAGTCTGATGTGATGATGTGTCAATATTGACTGGACCTATTTGTTTTTGGACGGATTTAGGTTAATAAAACTTGATAACTAAATACAACAAAAAAACATGCATAAAAGGAAATGGTACGAAATTGTTACAATTAAAAGTAAGTAAGCCGGTAAATATTATTTTCTGAATCTTATCTCTTTGTAATTTTGTGTGAAGGGTATAAGAAAGGTACATATTTAAATAATGCACCAGTTTTTTGTAATCATTCAGATTACATAAAAAGATATAAAGAAACACAGTATTTCATTATCTATTTTATTTGCACTCTTTCATCGATATATTGAATAATCCGACCTGAAATGTGTTTGGTATGCAAACTCCGTCCTCTTGAGTTGCCAAGAATAAAAATAGCTTACATGCTACATCATAAATGTACATGCTCATAAACTTCATCTACATCACGCTTCAAATCGAATCTGTCTAGTTTAGTCGTTATGGCGTCATAGAACCACTAAATATTTTTAGGTCGTCAGGCACAAAAACCAAATCAAAAAATACTATCAAAAATTTTAAATGCCTCGCACTAAGAGACTTTGGAGAACAACTTCGTCGACTCTTATTGCAAAGTTCTAACTATTACCTTTATTGTAGAAAGTTACCATTAGTAGCTTTTAGTAATTTTAAAGTTTGTATGAAAAACAACCAGACAGACAATAGCAAGAATATTCGTATATGGTTTTTCTTTCTGTGGTACGGAGCCTTCGAAGCGTACGAATTTCATAAAATGTAAGTTTTGTGTAGGTAAGCCAACTTTCCTAAAAAATTATAACTTTCCGTGATAATTACATATAAAACGGACTATCCAGTACCAGAGTACTCGATGCTCTTATCGTAAGCACTCGCTCTCTCGAATCCATTGCGGGACCGTAAGTTTAGAAGTGATTAACAGTGCTAAACTGAGGGTCTAAGAGTTTGACGTGTGTAATACGTCAAATTTTTGTTTGAAAGATAAGAGTGTTCCTTTTATTTCATACAGGTATTCATAGACAGTGCATACAACGTCCCGAACCACGACTCTCCAGCGCGTATGGTGAACCCTTCCACCGAGGTGCTGATCGCTTTGTCTCCAGAGCGGACATACGCCACCAACGGCATAAAGTCCTTCACGGCTGAAGAGCGTCAGTGCTACTACAGCGACGAGGTACGTATCACTGTCTAACCACTATGGGAGTATCATCATCATTTCATTTTCCTGCCCTTATTCCACTAGGTGGGGTCGGCACTACATGTTTTCTTCTTCCATGTTCTCCTATCACTCGTCATCTCAGTATTTACTCCTTTCATACGCATGTCCTCTTTCGCACAATCCATTCATCGTTTATTCAGTAGAATCGGTAAAATATCATTTTAAATTAATCTACGTTCAATTTACGACTGTGCCGTAGCAAATGGGGATCCGTATTCTCTGCCTACGCCTATGGGAAACAGGTGTGATATTATGTAAAAGAAAAAAAAAGCCTGGTGTAAAGTGAAAAGGGTGGTGAAGTTAGAAGTTGAATAAAATTACGGTGAAAAGTTTACCAAGGAATACTAAACTACCTCTTAGCTCTGAACAAAGCACGGTAAAAATTGGATAGATGATGCTAGTTGAATAGCACTTCACCGGTCTTGTTTGTTGTAGGCAGGTACTTACTGTTAGATTGATCCCACCAAAAACATTCCATGTAAAGTTGCTTGCCAAGACTCACAAATTCATAATGCTTTCACTGTTGAAAAGTTATGAAATTTCCACTAGTAGCGCCAAGCCAATAGCTGAGCTTTAATTTGCTGTGCATCACGTAGCCCACAGGTCTGTCCCAAGTTCAAAGTATATAGCTCTAAGTGCTCTTGACTGTACCATATTTATATAACAATAAATAGTAAATAACATGAAGCGAACGTCCCAAATGCTTCTAGTAAACTGTCCTACAGTGTTGTTAATAAAGATGTGTAAACTTAAACTTAAACTTAAACTCTATCTGTACTGATTTGTACCTACAAACTTTACATCTTGGTAAGAGGGTATGGCTTGGCCGTTTCGTGATTGCCACACAAACTATTTTTCTCACGCATAACTTCTTTAAGAATAGTCCAATTTTTTCAAAGGAGGAGGTTCTATGTTCGACTGTATGTATGTTTTTTTCAATGTATGTTCACCGATATTGAGAATGGTCTCGAGGTAGTCCCATGTTAATTTTATGCCGGAGGGATTTAAGTATATTTTTCAAGTAATATTTAAAAGTAGTAAAACTAAACTTTGAAATGACAACATACCTATTTATTTTCACTCAATTTGATGAAGCAGCGAGAAGATGAAGTTTGTATAAAAAAAACACAACGCGAACAAAGTCGCGAAAGAAGCTGGTCCAATTTTTTATTCGTATGGGTAGATACTTTGATACTTTTCCCGTAAAACTTAAAAACCTCACCCAGACTTGTAGTTTTCAACTCCGTGACATTTATTTCTTTGAGTTTTAAAACGGATTATTATGTCACGTAATCGTTCCACGAACATTAAAGTCCATTAGAAAAGGGAGGTAGTGCCCCACTTCTTTTGGTTCGTCTTGACTGAGGCACTATTACCGTGCCCCCAGATACTCAAAGAAGGCTTTTACATTGGAAAATATTATAAATTTCCCATGACACGGAACATAATGATTCGCTCCATTTAGATAGTCCATAGAGTATCATAGAGTTAACTGAGCAAATAATCACTTCGTAGAGTTTACGAGTATATCTCTGTCTCTGCTAATGTCACTTTCAAATAGAGATGCGCGTAAAAGCGTTCGCTGTAATTTATTGTTGTTGTTGTGTTGTTATACATGTATATTTATTACTTTTTATTTTATTTAAAGACTAGCTGTCGCCCGCGGTTTCGCTCGCATGGTATCCGGACAAAAAGTTAGAATATATTTTATTCCAGCACATATACTATGTATAAACCAAGTTTCATTCAAATCCGTTCAGCTGTTACGGCGTGATTGAGGCACAAACATACATCGTCACATAAACCTCAACCTCACAAACTTGCGCATTTATAATATTAGTAGGATTTTTGGATAACTTACAGCTATGTATAGCAATAGTCAGATGTATTTAATACATGCAGTAAAGCCAATTAAAAGTTTCCACTTATAGTAGGTACAATCAAATGGTTATTAATAAAGTTAGACTCGGAAGACAATGGAAGTTACAAGCAACAAGTTATCTGAAAAGTAAAATTCAATATCTAAATTACATTGGTATATTACTTAAATTTAATAAAATTGTTAAAGTTAACTGTCTAAGAAGAATTTTTCATTGAGTAGGCGTCTTAACTTGCTTATCGATATGTTGAAATCTATTTAAGCTCAGTGTTTGCCTTTGCCAAAGCGCAAGAAGAGCATGCACGTATAATGAAGGTATTCTGCCTGTAATTCGTTTTAACTTGTTCAACAAATTATTTAATATTAGTTTCGGATTTCTAAACTAGCCACGGTGCTCAGTCCTAGTAGTTCTAGCAGCTCCGGGCAGTCGACTGTGCCATTCGCTAGGCTCGTGAGGTGTGAAAGATCGGAGACATACTACGTTCGTTAAGGGGAAAAATTGAAGCGCTCGTGGCGTAACTTGCTTAGGCGTTCTTGATTGATCGTTAAAGTTAAGCAAAGATATGCGCGGTCACAAATTGGGATGACTGTAAGTGGCATTACGAGCTGAGCGCTTCCGTGCTTCGGAGGGCACGTTAAACAGTCGGTCCCGGCTTTTAAGTCGTTAAGCCATGACGGAGGCCTTTAGGCGGTCTAAAAACTCCGTCACTAGAGTTGGCCACTAACTCATACGAACACACATACAATGAGGGGAAGAAAATGAAAACGACATTTTGTTGTATAATCTGGAAGGTAGATTATTGCGAGAAACTGCTAATAACACAGGAACCTCTTTTGGATAACTTCTAACCATGTAATATCATACGCATACAAATAACTAAAATGTTTTTCAGTTCCCAGTGAATGATCTCGGCGAGTTCTCGCGGTATTCCTTTCACAACTGCATGGCGTATCTAGAAGCGAAGATAATCAAGGGAATTTGCAACTGCGTGCCTTTTTTCATTCCGATGAAAGGTAAATGCTTCTCGTCTCACTGGTTCTTTAACTTACACCATAAGATTGAAGCCGATTGAAGGGATAGAAAGAGCCGTACCTCAGCCTGGGCCGAGCGCATGGACTCTTGAAGAAGCAGTCTATAGACTAACGTGTCATTAAAGTGCACAAGAGTGAACATCGAAGCTCATATCAGACACCATCTGTATAACTTTTAAGTAAGTTTTGGGAGCATTTGAAAAAAAAGAAAAGATCGTGTGGCATAGGGCCGTGTTGGATGGTACAAAGGAAGCTTTCGTCCAACTGTGGGCGACAGGCTATGGATAAGATGAAGATATCCATATATAAGGTATATAACGTGACGACCTCGGTGGCGTGGCGGGCGAGTACTCGGCTGAGACGCAAGAGGCGCGGGTTCGGTTCCCGCTACGGGAGAAATGTTAACGCATATATTTTCACCCCTTTTTGTGGGTTGGTTTGAAAAATTCTGAAACACTTGTCCATTTATTTTGCATTTATAGTAACCAAACAGAGTTTTAAGCCAATCGCACCCCCCGTTAAAAAGTTTTAATACTAACTTTGACACCTCATTATACTCTTTTTTAAGGGTTGTTTTGAAAAATACTGAAACACATGTCCATTTATTTTGCATTTACAGTATCCGAACCGAGTTTCAAGCAAATCGCGCCACACTCTAAAAAGTTCCATTCAAACGTTTTTTTACACCTTTTCACCCCTTTATCCCGCCTTAGTGGGTGCTCTTGCTATAAAAGGAAGCTACCTCAAAGTTTCAGCTTACTAGCTTCAGCGGTTTCGGCTCGGCGATGATGAATCAGTCGGTTAGTAGGTCAGGTTTTATAGATATAGATTGGCGGAGTATCTACAACTATAACGCTAGTAATTAGCATCAAGAAAATGTTTGCTATCACCCGTTTTCATGGCCAAATCGCGCTTAGCAAAAAAATGTATTATGCCAAGTGTTTTTTCAGAAAAAAAGAGCAAATGGTTCCTAAGACACTTTTCCTGTATCTCTTCTGGCTTTGGATTTCCCAATACTGTCCCAGTTAAAAAAAACACTGTATACCTACATATGTACGTCACACTGTACATTATATGCCTCAGTGACTCATGCAATGAACAGATAACGAATAAAATGATGTAGAATGTTTGGTGTTTCGGAAAAACAATAAATAGCTGGAACGTATATTTAATATGAATTTATGTTAACGACAATAAGCACCTACTTAAAATCAAATACATAAATAATTCATTTTAAATATCACCCACTCCTGCTAGTGCTGCGCTATTCCCTCTAAAATAGACATCGATAAAGATCTTAGAGATTGCATTTTGGCATGTTAACACAGCGATAGTATCATTACGTGCGACGGTGGCGCCATAAACATACGATCAGATCAGCAAATCAACTCATACTGGCTAAAATCATAATCCTCTTTTTTGCTTCGCTGTAGTCGGGTAAAAGGAGCGCGCCTCGCATAGTGACTTGGGCGCTATCAAAAAAAACTATAAGATACGTTAATGACCTTTTAAGTCGTTATAAAGATAAAGTAGCTAAAGTTATTTAAGCCAGAAACAGCGGTACATCTTAATCTCTACATAATGGTACCTATATAGATTTGGCAATTCCATTATACAGGTTATTTGCGTCAATAGCTTAGATACAATCAGGATTAAGGACGTTTTATCTAGACATAATGATGTAATAGTATAAATAGTCAGAATATATTGGATAAGCATAATAATCATGAAAAATATTGTAATGCATTTCTGCATTACAAAATTTTTAAGACGGTTTAAAATAGTTATATCTTTCCTTCCAGAACACCATCGAGCTTGCAACTTCGATGACATGGACTGTTTGGAGGTGGCGTTAAGTAGGTATCAATCATGGCATAGTTTTGTAACACATTCGAGTCTACCTCATTTGTCCCTTACACACGAAAGTTAAGTGTAATCAACTGCGACGCCGACTCGAATGTGTAATACGACATTACAAAATCGCTCAGCCAATGTTTATTTGTAAGTGAGAGTGATCTTGCATTCCCAGTATACAATACTGGAAATGCCACTATTGAAGGCAAATAGAAATAAAACATCTCAATTACCACTGGAATGTGCAATAGCCACATAAAAATAATACTAGTTACCTAATATTCAAAATGTGAATGTTTGTGATAGACTGTCATTGTTTTTGGCTGCGTTCATCTCTGTAACCGCTGAAAGGATTTGTTTGAAACTTGGTTTATGGAATACGAGTAATATGGGTTTTGTCCGGCTAGGTAAAACGCGAGCGGAGTAGCGGACTTAATCTAATGCATTAAAATCTACAATTCTACAAGTTTAATTTACAGAATCAGTAGATGGAGTGTTCAATACAACTTGGGAATCATGGAAATGTCTGCCTGAATGTGAGCATTTCGACTTTCCCATAGAAGTTGCCATGGGGAAACTCGCAAACCCCAACGAATTGAAAGGATTACCGTTCTTGTGAGTTTTCTTTTCACCACACTGGTAGTCACTGTAATACGATATATTTGATCATTATGTAGATGTTATTTTATTTTAAGTATGTAGAGTCAGCAACGCAAGATTGTATTTGTGGAAACTTGTAATTAGCCGTCAGTGTACATGTTTCTTCCAGGTACATATACAAGTACTTATTTTTTTAGTTACTTCTCTGTATTAGTTGTAAGTTTTTCTAAAACTATAAAATATGTAAAAAATACGTAATGGAAGCTCAAAACGTTTAATGATTTGAAATCTTGAATATTTGATACCCGTCGTGATTATTTTGATTAATATTTGAAGATTGGCTTACGCTCACGACCATTTTGCTACACGAGAAAAAAAGCGTTTTACAAAACTCAATCTTGCTTAATCTACTTTCATTCCTGAATGTAAGTAATCATTTGCCTTTTTTTTATTTTTCAGCCACAATGTGGATCTGAAGAACCAATCAGTACTGAATGTTTTCTTCAACGACTTGGTATCTACCAGATATAGACGAGATGTTTATTTGAATTGGCAAAATATTTTAGGTGTGTATTCTTAGATACTGCACAGACTACCACTAAATAAAATAAACACGCAACAGTCACATAGTTCCGAATACCTGAGTCATGAAATAGAATGGTAAAACCTGATTTATAAAAAAAAACCAAAACGGTTAAGTGCGAGTTGAATTCACGCACGAAGAGTTCCGTACAATCGCACCTATAAACCTACATGTACATAAATCGAGCCCTCTTTTATTTTTTTATTTGATTTGATTTTTATTTTTTGTTATAGCGGCAATGGAAATACACAATTTGTGAAAATTTCAACTCCATTAGATATCAATTAGGATTATCACACATACATATATTATCACGCTCGTATCTCTGAGCAGGTGAGTAGAGCTACAAAGTAATTATAAGAACACTTGCAGCCACTCCTGATCCAAGAATCCCAAGATGGATATGGTGAACCATGGTGACAGGTGATCAGCCCAACGCCCATATAGATGGTCCATCATATTGGAGAATATACTATCACACAGACTTTAGAATTTACGTAGCCCCAATGAAAAAAGTTTAGAGGGGTGAAATAACAAGATCTAGGCGACCGCATCGATCCGAAGCGCGAAATTACCTGCTCACCGATGGGCTGTGTGGCCAGTGGTACCGTCTTGTTGGTACCAAATGTCATAGAGATCACGGGCTTCAAAATTGAGGTAGCAAATAGGAATTATTTTGTATTATCGTAGCCATCACGAACAAAAGTTGGGGCTACCGCATGAACCAAATTTACGATGTCATAATCTTAAAGAAATTCTCGGAGACCAGGCATTGTCATAGATTGTATGAGAACATTTTAGTGGATGGTCCGATTTGCTTTACTCTGTATAAAACTAAAACTCCGTATAAATATTTTATAGTACAAATGAACAAACAACTCCTCAAAGGGGGTGCAACAGGGTGTTCAAGTTGTTATGGGACCTTTTTAACGGTCAGATTTGTTTGAAAATTTGTTTGAATTCTTTTAATACAAAATAATAACGAGGTTAAGCACACCAAAAAGTGCAACGATGTGACAATCAGTACTATTCAAACACGAACTGCACACAAAAGTATCTACTCTACGTAAGCGACACCGCTGGTGTCTGCTAGTTACTTATAAATCCCTATTTCGCCTACATGCTACGAATCAATAGTGGTAGGTAGGTAATAAGTGTATTCTTCAACTCTATTTTTGAAGGCATAAGGTTGATTTTGCATTATCTGTAGAAGTTTACCTACCTACCTATCTTTGCATAGTCTGGCTCTGGCGCAGACGATGATGTATTTAGTATTAGTTATGTACAGACTCAAGATTAGCAAGGTTTGGTTACTACGAGTAGACTGCAAGCTGTAAGCAGGTAAGAGGGCGTTATTTAAGGATTCATATACATTTTTTATTATTTTTTGTTATTGCGGCCATAGAAATACACACTGAAAATTTCAATTATCTACCTATTACGGTTCATGAAATACAGCCCGTTGAGAGACGGATGGGCGGACAGATAAGACGGACGGACAACGGAGGCTTAGTAATAGGGTCCCGTTAGCACCTTTCGGTACGGAACCATAAAAAAAAGTTCAAAAACATGTGTTAAGTGAATGAAATGAGAATTTGATGCGCACTTGAAATCCCTTTATCACGTTGGTTCAAAAGAACTTAGTGGCACGAGTGTGATTGTGGCAACAGTCACTGTTGTCTGTAACTTTTATATTTTCATATAATTTTTGGTTTGCCACTTACACATATTAACAAATCAGTAATACGTACCGGTTTACGAGCGGCTACCTGAATTCATTGTGAGATTCCTCCGCGTTTTGTATCTATTGGTATCCAATGCGTTTGTATTAAAACTATTAAACAGACATTTTAGCAAATAGAGTCCGTTAGGTATATCCGGTATTGCTATTAATAAAATTATAATAATACTAATAAAATCTTTATTTATTTTCTCTCACGGATGTTTGTTTATGCAGTAGTAAGATACAAAGCGTTTGAGGATGTATGTAAAAAGACATGTCACACATGTGACACACATGTGACATGTCACGTGACATACACATATATTATGACGCCCGAATCGCTACTGGGGTGGGCAGAACCACAAGTTAAAATCAGCAAAAAATTTACGGTCTCCCCCCGATTCGAAGTCCCAATATGGTGAACCATGGTGACAGGTGATCAGCCCATCGCCCATATAGTCCATCATGTTGGAGAGGAAACTATCCTTTAGTCGACTTGTACGACATGCTCGGGGAGAGAAGCATCTGGAAACATTCTATGTTTTTTCTTTACTCCCAGTTCATCAGAGAAGTAACAACTGATGAAATTTGGAGTACAGTTTGACAAGGAAGGTTAAAAAGGCAACTTTTACGGGCTTTATTTTTTTCGTATGGCGACTTCAATGCCAAATATGAATCTGATGCTGAATTAAATTGCGTATGATACCTAAAAATAGGTTAAATTTACTGAAGTTAGAAGAATTGCTAATAAATTGCTATAAATTCGGGAAATAAATTGCTAGGAATTGCTCAGTGGCCTTTTTAGACCCGCTGAAATAATCATGCGTGAGCGAAGCCGCAGACTGAATCTAATATACATTTAATGGCATGTAGATAGGTAAGTAATAGATAACAGTTTATTTTTAGGCAGAACATAATACCCTACCTATCTGTTTTGTGGCCACAAATAGCCCAATCTAGCCAGATTTTGAAGGTTACCATTACGTTATTGGTATGCATAATGCGTTCAAAGTTCATGCATTGCTGATTTTTATCGCATGTGTAAAAAAGCGTCCAAAGAACTGAGTTTAGTTTGCAACATGTTTGGATAATACCTGGTCCTAATATTCTTCTAAAAGACGACGGATCGTTCATAGGTATAGGAACGTTGTTGGTCAGTAAAAATGCATGGGGCTTTTTGACAGATAACAACATTGCTATGGTAATGAACCATCCGGACCGGGCCCTGTTCTGTAAATCATTTAATAATTCAAAATTAACATAAAAATAATCAATTTTTTTTACATCAGTACTATATGCACTCCAAAAATATCGCAAAAAAGCATGGTGCTATTAGATCGGTGGGTAATAAGAATAACACACCAGGGAGCTATAAGAAATGATTGTGATAAAGTGTAGGGGAATCAGGGGAAAGCTAACAAAGCTTTGTTATATGAACTTTCGAAATTTTACTACCTGGTAAAATGTTTCCACCACATTACTTAGGTAGGCTACCTTCAAAGGTAGGATATGAAAGTATGATGTATCTATCTGTTACCCACCGCGATTCTTTACTATATTTACTGGGCTATATACTGTCTATCTATCTATCTAATCAGTCCGTGTGCACCTTATTCTGGATATAGACCTCCTCTCAAATAAGCCATTCTTTCCGGTCCCCCGCCAGCCATTGCTGCCCAGCTACGTCAAACCAATTTACTAAGTAAAATATCATGATGGACTCGATTATATGGGCGATGGGCTGAACCTCCACCATGGTTCATCATAAAATCATAACCATCCTGGCATTTTGAATCAGGAGTGGCTGCAAGTTTTCTGATGATTACTTGTAGCTTTGTCCACCCCATTGGGGATACGGGCGTGATAATATGTATGTAATAACTAAATTAAAACCTTTTTCAGCTGCGTTTGGTGGTCTCCTTAGCCTGATGCTCGGGTTCACTCTGATATCCGGGATCGATATCCTGCTATTCGTGGCGCTTCGAGTCGTTTACGAGTCTTTCTTTGAACAATTCGCCAAAGTGTCACCGACAGTCCAAGTGAAGGAACATCATGATAAAAGGCGCAACACCTGGGTGGATGAAAAAAAAGATAAGGCTGCTATTGACAATGCTAAGTGATTGATGAGAATCGTACTTAAATAGAACTTCAGAAACTAAAATACTGAAATTAAATTATTGAACTTGAAAATGCTTTTATGTTAACCTATTCGGTAAAAAAACCCCTTAGATCAAGAAATATCTAGGGAATAAATATAATCTGCTTTAGCTATTTCTTTTTTTTATTACCCAGAGACACAAAGAGTGCGAATATTTACCTATACACGTAGCTACCCAATCGGAAATCACGTTCCCCACAGCGGTACATGCAGTATCTTCATGTTCATGTCATGATAATAGTCAGGCTCTTGTAACAAAAAAAGAATTACTTCTATAATTTAATTCTAAAATGTTATATGCATGTAGGTAATATAATTATATTAATCTAATTTGTAGACAAGAGTTCCTAATGCGGAAATCCAAAGAAGTACCAAAGTACAAGACGTTGGGAACCGCATTATGGAAATCAAGTAGAGCTGGGCAGGACACATTGCGAGGCGTGGTGATGAACGTTAACCGAATGGTGGTCGAGGTGTGGTTATAGGAATGTGGATCGTCCTGCAGCGAGATGGGCAGGCAATCGTGGCCGAGGATGGATGAGACTAGCACAGGACCATGATGGATGGCACAAACAGAGAAAGGCCTATGTCCAGCAGTGAGTGAAGTCAGGCTGAGGATGATGATGATGATAATGAATATATATTATAATATACATTACAAACTTACCGGAATAAATCTAAATGATAGTGAAAACCATATCTTAATCCGTCACGTAGTTTGTTAGAACAGCGCACAAACAGACGGACGCGGGTAGCGACTTTATTTTGTATTACATATTCAGAGATGAAGGACTATATCATTATTGTTGGAGCGTTTTGTCAACGACAAGTCAACAAATTTATACTCAGTTATTTTTATAAACAACGGATACAGTACTTGCATTAACAATGTCGTTCATCATACCTAGTACTTAATTGAATCTAATAATCGCGAAGTAACTCTTATCAATAAGATTATCTACTTAAAACCACTGGCATTGATATATTTCTTTCAGTACCTTGGATGAAACTATTGTGGCTGCGTGGCGTCAAATTATTGAATCGATTTTATCAAAAATGTCGTAGCTCAGAATCGGTCTTTGGCAGCTTGTGATCAAAGGGCCCGTCATTAAGAGTAAGTACAATAAACTAATAAATATATAGAAAACATACAATTTATTACCTACGTAGGTAATAAAATATTATCTCAGTTCAATTAATTTATCTCTCGGAAGAGATTATTTATTTTAACTCAGATAAAATCAGATTATTTAGATTACAAGTCTATATGTTGACGTAGGGTCCACTTATGGATGAGGAAAACACTAAACTTATGGTAGATAAAATTTAATATTTGTTACAGTAGGAACAAGTATAATATTTATTCTAACAAGTATTTTGGATTCTACTCTACCCCTGTGGATACGTTTTTGGCCTTATACGTTGTGATAGGTGTAGCCATATTATTTGGCGCAGAATAGAGAAGGACGCAAAATGCAAATTTTAAAACAGTATAGAGACTTTTGTAACGTCATTTAAAAATATTTGTAGCAGTAAAGTGATATTTTTTAGGATTAATTGCGGTTTTATCACGTCAGTATATGATTACAAACCTACAGATCCGTACTTAATTGTAATATTGTAGTATAACTAAGAAAATAAACATACAACTAATACAAATCAGCGTCTTGGGCAGACTCATCTAGATCAGGTGAGGTATCTACGGACTGTTTGCAACGGTCTTTAGATAGTAGTTGGGCGACTGTTTGTTTTGTATTTTGTAGATTGTATTGGTATTAGTTATAAGTTTATTTCTGTTAATACAAGTATTTTGAAATAGAATTTACAAAATACATAAGAAACAGTCAAGCTATCTAAAGACCCTCGCAAACGGTCTGCGTCCTGAGCTCACCTGATCAAAGCTAAATAAAAACCAGAAAATTAAATCAAATTCCTATGAAAATTATCTATGGTATGTTAAGTATGACTAGTTTGTAGTTGTTATCGATTCGTTCACAAAAATAACAATGATACCTTTAATTAGGTACTTAGTTATTCTAATCAAGAGATGCCAATCACGATAATACTCATTCCTATTCAAATGCTTTAGGTAAAACCAATCAATTATGCTTTGCCTGCATGACATTAGCATTATCACTTACAACCCATATGTTCGATCCAATAAATACGACAATACGAAAGTAAAATGTAGGCATATATGCTCTGCTACACGTGCGAAGCCGGCGTTGGTTGCTAGTGACCAAAATAAGACAGAATAAAAGTTACTAGGGCTAAAAGTACTGAAAGTATGCCCCTTATATAGACACGAGAGCTTCTTGGTTGATGATGTTAAATCGGTAATCCCCAGATCGATGATCTCCAAATCAGTGCGCCCCACGAAACACCTCGTTGATGTGTCATACATATGTCCATGCTTGCCACAAACCCCGAACCTCTACATTTGCTTTCAAATTGAATGCCCAGTTCCAGTATTCTACCGATTAACGGACTACGGATTGTTCCTTACCATAGCAACCTTGTTATAAAGAGAGCTGCTGACGACCAGATTGATATGAATGACATTGTCAAATTGTCAAAATTGTATAAATGTCAAATTAACTGTCTTGTTATAAATGTCTAAGAAGGGCTTTTGCGTGATCTTGTTTATTCTTTTACATCTTTTTTTCCATTTTGGGATCGTTTTACAGGATAAAAAGTAGCTTATGTTCTTCCCTGGAATAGAATCTATCTCTCTGCCAAATATCATCAAAATTTGTTCAGTAGTTTAGGCGTAAAATGGTACAGACAGAAAAACAGACAGAGCTACTTTCGCATTTATAATATTAGTATGGATTGTCTTGCTCGTCTTCAGATGACATAGACTATAATTATCATTGAATTTTCATAATCAATTATACCTAACGAGCTGCAGCCTGCGGCTTCGCTCGCGTTTGTAGTAGCCTATATGTTATTCCAGCACACGTATTATGTATATTCCAAGTTTCATTCAAATCCGTTCAGCCGATTGAGGCACAAACATACATTGTCACATCCACACATCCTTACATCCTCACAAACTTTCGCATTTATAATATTTGTAGGAAGTTCGAGCCTTTGTCCAATTTAGCTTTTAAGCTTATCAGTGAATCTTTGGAGCCTTTGAGGCGCACTTTAAATCCTTTCACCACACTGGTTTGAAAGAACTAGTGACATGACTAGCAATAGTAGCGAATCTTTATAGTCGAATCTGTCGACCTTATGATCACGTAAAGGCTATATCATCGCTTTCTTCGCTATCTGAATCAATGTGTAGGTTAATTCTATGAGATTTTAATTTATTATTTTAAACTAAAGATAGTTGGTAAGTATTTAATCTTTATTAGATAGTATAGGTATTGATTACATTTTAACCTGGCATCCGGAAGGTAGGCACTTTATTGAGGTAAACCGTGTTATCAATTAGGATTAAAATTATAATATGCAAATAGATAAAGGGATTATTGGTAGCCAAAATCGTGCTTATAGATAAATATGTAGATCATCTCTTTATTTAGCCTTCTATGTCGCATTGCTAGCCCGCCCCCCATTTTTACCCAACTGCGAAGAAGGAGGGTAATGTGTTAGGGGTATATCTGGGTATATTTGGATATTTCTGGATGATATGAGTGCCATAGGTACAGTACAGCTTATGAATTTTATTTGACATTACATACATACATACATACATTATTATCACGCCGTATCCCCAATGGGGTGGGCAGAACCACAAGTAAACATAAGAAAAATTGCAGCCACTTCTGATTTAAACTCCTAAGATGGATATGGTGAACCACGGTGACAGGTGATCAGCCCATCGCCCGATGGTCCATCATGTTGGAGAAGATACTATCCCTTGGTCGCCTTTTAAGACATGCTCGGGGAGAGAAGCAGCTGGACGCATTCTATGCTTTTTCTTTACTTCCAGTCCAGCAGAGAAGTTCATTTACTTCCTTTTATTTGACACAGGTAAAATTACATAAGAAGCTCTTTTTCAATGTATGTATGTATGTTCGGTTCGTATGAGTTAGTGGCCAACTCTAGTGATGGAGTCTTACTTCTTTTTCAATGAACTAAGACTTAGACTTAAATGGTACAAAATAAATTCATCATCATTATCATAATCATGTGTTAAAAAATCGAATATGGCTAATTACCCACCTAAATTCTTGGGGTTTATTGTTTTTTAAATAAATACTTATTTCACTTTATACTGTCTTGTTCTGAGTTGTGCTATATATACCTACTGATTTATGATGTGTCCCAGTTCCTAGAAATTAAAAACAGTAGATATTTTCATTTTTCTATAGTTATACGACTATATACTATTCCAAAACCAAAACATCCCACAGGAAGCAAACCATTAAAAACTGTGGCATGTTCCTGTGGTACAGAAGACTTGACTTTTTGTTGAAAAATTATTACAGTGATTGTGACCGAGCCCGCCTTCTAGTTGTCTCACAACATGAGTTAGGACAATGGCTCCATGACCTTCGACCATCGACTTCCATCAGCATACTGCTTGGCAATAGAACTTTTCGGGTAGCATTAGGGCTAATACTAGGAACCCCCATCTGTGAGTCCCATCGTACAGCGTGATCCAAGGATCATGCTGTGTCGACCCCACGTAGAGTGGGATAAGGGCAGGAAGATGATAATGATGATTGGGGCTAAGATTAGGAGGCCCTATCTGTGAGTCTCATCGCTGTTCATGCGGCAGCGACGTCGACAAATACGGTACTCATGGTTTTTCCTGTCAAAAAAGTGCCGGCAGGTTGTTTCGCCGGGATCCTTAAATGATAGCTCTTGCTACCATCGGCTATGGGGTCCGTCAGCAAAGGCTTTTACTTTTACTCCGCAGGTGATAAGGGGGCTGGCTCAATCCTAGCACAAATAATTTATTTGGCCATACAATGCGGGAATGCAGTCAGTGCTCTTGGGACCTTGCCAAATGATCAACATTTTTTGTGAACAGGAAATAAAGTCTAGAAAACTTTATTTCCTTTTATTATTAATTTTTAATTTGTTGTAAATATGTTGTACGAGTATATAAATTTGAAATAAAATGATTAAATATTGAAAAAAAAAACTAAATAAAATGTCTTGAAGACACGCTAGCATAATAGACTTAGTTAAGTTTGCCACTAGTTTATTCATACAAAGTTCGTAATTATAGCCTGAATTGAGAATCGATCTTTAGGTAGTAAAGTTGTGACCCTCAAATCATTGCCGCTTGAACCTAATGCCTTCTCACGACAGTCGACGTAATTGATTACGAGTTACCAAGCGAAAAACTTGCTGTCAAAGCAAACCCTGGCTTGACAAAAGACATTCGCGTCGAAGCGATTCTAGAGAGTTCTAGAATCAGTTTTTGGCGCCAAATTCAGAAGGGTCGCAGAAAATCTTACGTTAATAAATACATATTTCGAAGCCAGCCAGTGTCAATGACAGCGATAGAGCTACTACGAAAATATATTTAACGTCATTCGACCGCAGTGTCAATGATGCGACGATTGGGAATATTGTATTGCAACGCGATGTTTTGATAGCTAAATATAATCAATACCATTTTAAAGTTATTGCATAAGCAACATCGATGTTACTTTATGTGGGACCTTAGAACCGTTGTCAAAACGGGAAGTAGGTACTCAACAAAAAATAAGGACTACTTGCTAAGTATGTTAAGAGTGTGCAATAGTAGATTTTGCTCACCAAAATCGATGTAGAACTCTGTTGTTAGATAGTTAATAAAATGTGTTTATTCAAAAAGAAAATGAAATTTTATCATTTTCTCATTGGTTCCTTCAGAGTGAAAGATAAGATATGAGAAAAAAAATCTTGAAATATCATTGACTAACGATGCGACAGACATTTGTTTATGGCTGGATTTTCGATAAGTCACAATGCCCAACAGTGCTAGATTGTTTACAAGATTAGAACGCAACAAATTGTCTACGCGAGATTAATATGTGGGTCAAAATTGTAAACCCTCATACTACTAATAATAAAAGCATAATTATTCGTTGATTCAAAGTACTGATTTTATTTAGTATAGAATAAAATGCATTCATAATCAAACGTACTGATTATGAATAAAATACTTTATTTTGCAAACTACAATTATGTTATCAACAAGCGGCGTACAATAGATGGTTTTATGGTTCCAAATGAATCTTTTCCAGACAACCTCCAAAGAGGTTATATTCCTATTGCACGCTAATTATATATTCCATAAAAATCATCCGTTCAAAGCGACATTGGCGCATATATAAATAGTTATTTAACTTGACCTTAATACCAGCTACTAACTCACAATCTATTGTTTGCTTAGTACTCAGGCTATCTATCAGTGCATTTCTTGTTTTCCTTGCTATTGAGTCTTCGGCCTCTTTAAGACATTATTTTAGAACATTACTTATCAAATCAAAATAATTCTCTCAACTTGATGTGGTTTTAGGTATATAGAGCGAAACAATACAGTCAGAGTACCTACCCTAAACCGATTAGCATGCATGGAGAATGTAATAAGAGTGAAAGAATCGAAAGAACTCTGCCTACCCCTATGGGAAACAGGTGTGATTTTATGAATGTATGTATGTACAATACAGTCACCATAAGACATATCCATCTGATTTATCAGATAATAGTTAAACTAGCACAATTAATTGATGAGTAGGTAAGAAAAGTATTTCTTATGTCACCATAATCTCTACCCTAAAAGGAATAAAGATATTTATTTGTACTGAGAATGTCCTTTGTTTTAGCTTTGCAATTTTCAAAATTTGACGCTGCTGGCTGAAGTGAGCAGATATGGCGGTTAGCGCTATATATGTGGTCCTGTTGGCCCTCTGCGCTTACAACACAGCAGCTCTGGAAGATTTCAGTAAGTAATTTTAATTTTTTTTTGTTATAGCGGCAATAGAAATACACACTGAAAATTTCAACTCTCTACCTATTACGGTTCATTAGATACAGCCCGCTACAGACAGACGGACAGATGGACGGACGGAAAGCGGAGGCTTAGTAAATAGGGTCCGCTTGGCACGCTTCGGGTACGGACCGTAAAAAAGATTTTTCATGGATTTCAGAATACAGTTACAGTGGATCATGAACAGGAAAATATTCCAGTTAAAGTAAACGATTTAGAATTGTCTCCAGTTAGACAGTGGCATCTGACTACGCCACAATACTTTAAACAGATATCCGTTTTTATTCAGTTTTTACCTGCAAAAAATATTGAAAAAAGTTTATTCTTATACCTTGCGCATATTTTCGAACACCTAAATTATGTAGGTAATAAAAACAAGCTTTCAAATAGTATCTCACTCGTACCTACTATCAACCCAATTGCTCGAACAACGGATTACTGTATGATATCAATCCATCGATTTCTCCTAATGGTTTTGTACAGATAAGAGAGGTATATGAAATTGTTACAGATGACACGGGGCACACGTATTTAGAGCTCACTGTGAGAGGGAAAACGGTATTGATGCCTGAGGAGTTGCTGAGGAGGTTGGATGAAGAGAAGGAGGTCTGGCACTGGAGCCCGTGGCAGCGCACGAGGATAGAGTACGTTAACAACGTGGCGCGCGAGCTGGTCACCAGGGACTCCATCGACAGCTTCCCTGACAGCATATTTACAGGTGAGAAATTGACCATTTGTGTTTCATTCTTGTCACTGTTTTTATTGGCAATACTGGTAGTCTAGTCCACCTTCCAATTCCAAGGTCGTAGATTTCATTGCGGACGTGCACAAAAGGAGCCTTTGAGGCGCACTTTAATCCTCTCAATACAAGGACCGGTTACAAAAAACTAGTGACACAACTATAGTACAAGTTTATTCTGTGGTACAAGAAAGTAGGTACTGCTTTTACCCAACTGCTAAGAAGGAGGTTAATGTATTTGGGGGTATGTACCTATGTATGTGGTGTATATGTATATATGTGTGTGTGTGTTTGGATTTGATCTGTATAATAATTTTAATAAAAAATATTCCTTTTTTTTTCAATTGCCTAACTATTTATTAAAATTATATTCTTAAATTCTATGTTATGTGTTATGAGTGTTATTTTAGTAAATAAATGTTATGTCTATGTATATGTGGGTATGTGGATATGTGGGTATGTGTATTCCTTTGGCTAAAGCTGTAGTCCAAACGGCTAGACGGATTTTGACAAATGATAAGTGGTTGGATTCCTCTGGACGACGAGAGTGTTATAAGTCATAAGTAAAGCCTATTGACACTAAAGTGTAAAAATCCAATATGGCCGCTTTAAGGAACCTTTTCCAATTAACTTTAAATGGTACAAAACTAAAAACGTAGAATAAAATGGTACAAATGATGAATTTGTACCATTTTATTCTACGTTTTAGGTAGCATAGCTACCTAAATTCTACGCAGGCGGGATTTTTGTTTTTTGAAATGAATACTTGTTCTTTTGTCCTCATTCCGGGGATAGTTGTAAGTATTCACCATTCAGCAGCTAATGATGATTATTATTAATTTATGAAGGCTCTCTGTGATGTTTTGTTACTAATTTTATCAGATCAACAAAAGAGGGGTTTTAAGATAAATTAATGAAATCAATATCACGCAGATGGTGAACAATGGTTTTCCGGTAAACTAATTATCAATTTTACTGCAATAAAAATGCACAGGATTTCTTGGTATTTTTTAAATCAAATACACAATAGACAATGAGCCATTATGGATGCGACCTTTTTAATAAATTGTTTCTTTGTTGTGAAATAATAATAAATTAAAAGATTTTATGAAATTAGTATGTTTCATGTTATGCTATGAAACATACTAATTTCATAACGAGATGCAAGAGGCGCGCGTTTGATACCCGCTGTGGGAGACATGTTTGCATGTTCTGCAAATTATTCTTCCGGGTCTGAATGTAGTAACATAATGTTTCATAAGTGTATATATTTACAAAAAAAGAATATAAGTATGTATTGGGTATATTAGCCATCTGATTCCCATAGTACAAGCTTTGCTTTGTTTGGGGCTAGTTGGCGCAATGTGACAGCTTCACAAATATTTATTTATTTATAGTAAGGGTATATTTGACCTTATTTTTATACGATTATAACTGAATGTATAGAATATCGCAAAATCGCATGCGGTATTACCGATGGATTATTATTATTTTAACATTATCTTGTCCAACCGAATCTTGTCTCCCTTTTTCCAAGGTTGGCAATAAATAAATATTATATTTACAGAGGACCAACTTCGGAGTGGTGGTTTCATTTTGTACGTTCTTTTTGGAATATACTCGTTCACCCTACTGGCTGTGGTGTGCAATGACTACTTCATTCCGTGCGTGGAGCTCATCTGTGAAGACTTGAAGATACCGCAGGTGAGTACGTATGAATACGTTTTCGTTGGATCCATCATCATTATCAGCCCGTATTTACCCAGCGCTTTGTACAGGCCTCCCCTTTCTTAGATTGCGATCGTTAAATTATATTTTTACTGGGTTGGTACTTATACGGTAAGTAGGTATCACACTAATATTATGTATATATATGTATCTTCGTATGAGCTAGTGGCCAACTCTAGTGACGGAGTTTTTAGGCCGCCTAAAGGCCTCCGTCATAGCTTAACGACTAAAAAGCCGAGACCAACTATTTAACGTGCCCTCCGAAGCATGGAAGCGCTCAGCTCGTAATGCGTAAACCACTTGCGGTCACCCATTGCAATTTGTGACCGCGCATATTGTGAATAATTCATATTTAATATTTCGAAAGTGTGTGTTAGTGTTTAAGTTCCAAAAATATCCGTAACAGCTGAACCGATTTGGCTGAATCTTAAAATATACATAGTTTATGACATGAAATGATACATGGGGTTCTTTTCATCAGTATCGATAGGTACTGTGTGAGCGGAGCCAAGGGCGAGGCGGATGCTTGTACATATGTTACATCTAGATTCTAGATTCTAGGTGATTATATTTTGATAAACCTAGCAAGCTCTCATTATTATTCCTAGTTTTACAACTTGATTTATTTATTCTTCATAATTGACAACTTCCTACCTTATTCATGAAATAAGCCGTAAATTACCCAAACCGACAATAGCTGTCTCGTTCGTTATAGTAGGGTTTACGCAGACCCCTTCAAACTATGAGGTTACCATAGTGCGGTTATTGTAGCAATAGGCGAAAATAACCAACATAGACTTACCTACTTATATTTCTTAAGATTTACAAGTTGCAACTTTTTTTTACATGACGTCATGATTTAAAGGCCATGTATTGGCCAGATATTCACTGGAACAAAAAAAAAACGTTCAAGTTCGAGTCCAATTCTCACACGAAGGGTTTCGTACTATTGTACAATTACTTTTATATGACTTTTATTTATATATTGCTTGCTATATTTAAATAGGTAGCTTCTATAATCTATTATGAACGTTATAAAAATGTTTTTTGTAGATGGGGCCACCTTTTAATATTTGTTGTTATAGCGGCAATAGAAAACATTCTCTGTGAAAATTTCAACTGTTTGCTTATTTCGGGTCATGAGATACAGCCCGCTGGCAGACGGACGGACGGACAGACAGCGGAGCCTTAGTAATAGCACCCTGGCACCCTTCTGTTACGGAATCCTAAAAAGGAAATCTTCAGAAGCCCGATGTGCTGGTTATGTTAATATAAAAGTGTAAAAATTTCGTTTTAGAAAAATAATTTTATGCCAGGTCTAGAGATTTCTTGGTAGCTTTTTCCGCGTCGAGTTTTTGTTCATAAATATCTGTCAGTTGTTAGTCAAGTGATTCAGTAACGTAAGGATTTATTTCCAGAATGTGGCGGCGGCTACGTTTATGTCAGTGGCGACTTCTTGTCCAGAGTTCTTTGTGAACACCATCTCGACATTCCTGACGCAATCCGACATGGGTATTGGTACCATCGTTGGTTCTGCCATCTTCAATGCTCTTGGAGTGGCGGCTCTTGGTGGTCTTGCTGCTATTCGGGTTAGTATTCAAAAATATCCTCAGATACTGACGAAATGTACGGACGACATATATCTAACTAATGCACGCTGGAGTAGGGCTTTAACGGAATGGTTGCCTCAAAAAAGCAAACATTTCGCCGGCAGACCACATGCCAGATGGGTCGACGATCTCAAGAGAATAGGGAGAAAGTCCCGGGTGTAATTGGCCGAATCCAGACCTAATTGGCTCCAGATAAAATCGACACGTCCTACGTAGACCAGTGTATGTGCCTGATACACCAAAGTGTTTTTATTGCATTTTTGAGCTCTACGTACCCAGATCTAAAATACGAATTTTTTTTATTTTTTTTTTCCTATCACAACACACTTTTTTCTTCTCAAACGTATAAGTATTTATCTGCATTGACGGTTCAAAACGCACCGAAAACGAGGGTTTAGAAGAAAAAAAATCACATTAAAATAAACTGCTATCAAAACAAAAGCCTTTTGCCAATTTTCAAAGCTATAGATCTGCGCAAGACTGAGTAGGTAATAACGAAATAAAGAAATTGGAATCTTAAAACCGCTCTCCTATAAAATTTGCTTTTTGCAGATACTTAGTTTAACGTAGGACGTGTCGAAATGGAGAGGTATATACACTCAGCAGTAGGTAGTTTTATTTTTATTTATTAAGTTTCGTGAAACCAACAGCTATAATAAAATGTTTTAATAACTATGATAGAAACAGAGAGCCAGTTATAGATCCTCGCTGATAGCACTAGAATAGTTGTTCAATATACCTATGACGACCTCGGTGGCGAGGCGGGCGAGTGGTCGGCTGAGATGCAAGAGTCGCGGCTTTGATTACCGCTACGGGAGAAATGTTTGTATGTTCTGCAAATATTTATTCCGGGTCTGGGTGTTGTATATGTATATATGTATTCTATCAGCCATCTGGTGCCCATAGTACAAGCATTGCTTAGTTTGGGGTTACACTATCTTTACAAACTATCTTATCACTTAAGCACTGAGCTAAACAAGAAGTTAAACTTTGGGGATAAAAAAAATTGTGTTAGGCATCGCCTTGCCTTGAGAATACCAGTATTAATCAGATCAATGTCCAATCCTACTATATTATAAATAAGAAAGCTTGTGAGGATGTTTGTCAATCACGCCTAAACGGCTGAACGGATTCGAATGAAACTTGGAATATACATAGTACCTACATGTGCTGGAATAACATATAGGATATTTTTCATCCGGATACCACGCGAGCGAAGCCGCGAATGGCAACTAGTAACTTGATAAAGTCATTGACTGTTCTGCTCGCTCGCACCACATACGAATTCCGCCTTTAGTTTGTAGAGGATCCAGGTACATTTAAAATAGAAATGTACCTAAAAGTTCTGCTTGGAACATTAAAATGCAGTTTACTGTGAAAGTCTGGGCAGTCGATATTATAATTGATGATTTTTAATATGTAAAAAAAATCAGCAATATCGCGCCGATTTTTTAATGGTAGAAAATGGAAACTTTGCAAAGAGCAATATTATAATTATTTGAGTTATAAGGAATGTTCACTCTAAAGCACAGGTGCCTTACAAAGCGCCTTTGGATGCTTTCGATACGATCTATATGTATACGTGGAATAGCACGGATTACATATCTGAGAGGCGTACTCAAGGTGACTTCTTACATACGAACAATACAATAATAATATAGTTTTAATATTACTAAAATTCTTCGAAAGTCGCACAATACAACCTAATGACTTCGAAGATTTGATGATATAGGCAGAGAATGATGATGATGAAGGGTATTCGCCAGCTACCCCCTCAGCCACCGTCCCGACAAAAAACAAAGTCCTGTTTAATTACTGGTCCGACTTGTCGCGTGCCGTGCACTTTTCACTTTTGACCATTTGCTTTTTTACGCCAGTCATGTCATGGTGACGGTTTACGTTAGGTGAAGACAATAGCTATCTCTTTTGTAAAATTGCAATGAAAACAAATGAAAATTAATAATTACAGATAATTACTAGTGCAGCTGTAGGATGGACAAGTAAAGTATAGGATGGAAAATCAAAGGATAATTTCTTAAAAAAATTGCCCAGAATTTTCTTGCCTGTATCGCTTGGTCGAGTTACGAACAGGCATAATTTCAATTAATATTAGACCAATATTAGCTTCATTACGCGCTATCATAACGGTTTGGGACACTCTCCTGTATTTCAGCCAGGATCCTAACTTCCTTGGGAACTTTCGAAATCATAGGTAATTCAAAACGCTTTACAATTTTTTTTAATGTATTTTTGTAATTTTAGCCAATAAAAATCGGTATGCGTCCTGTGACGAGAGACGTGGTGATCTACATGTTGAACGTAGGCGTGCTGGTCGCCATAGTGTGGGACGGGCAGGTGGACTGGTACGAGGCGATGACCCTCGGCATAATGTACATCCTCTACTTCATCCTGATGTTCAACAGCATGAGGCTCTTCAAACTTTATGACGAACTCGTCGTGAAATGCAGGGGCCATCGCAGACACGGTATATACGATGAACGCATCTAAACTAAATATATCAAAATCTTGCTTTACTAACTGACTGACTGATAATCAACGCACGGTCTAATCTAAACCGTAAGTCTGAGTACGCGTCGTTTTATACTAGTAGTCCATAATTAGTTTATATGCATTTTTTTATTAAAATACACATGTCTTAATGTTAGTTTGAGACTCACATTCTTCATTACGTTGCAACTAGTCTGTCATTGAGCAAATATGAGTACACACACAGTGCCACGGAATTCAGAAACACAATTTTCTTTCTTCCACTTCGCCATAGTGTATCTCTAGTACCTAATTACTTGAATAGCCTAACCTTCATAAAACCAACAATAATGGCGCCTTTTGACAGAAAGATAACAATGTCGCTGTGGTAATCTTCCGCTTTCCTGATTCTCAGTTTTCAAATAATATTAGGCACTCTCGGTTGGTCTTGTTACATAATAATGGTAGTAATAATTATTTTCAGATATTGTAGTAATTCCTGAAAGTAGTACCCCTGTTGAAGAAGGAATAAGCAACAAAGGATTTGATGATGAAGGTGGCGTCAAAGTCAGCCCATTAGCCAGACAAGATAAGGAGTTTGTTGCGGCAAAAGGTAACTATTATACAAACATACATTTATGTAGGTTTATGGTATGAACATTGAACTAGCGGTACAACAGTGACAATGTAATTGTTACATACAGCTACAATGGTTTAGAAAAAAGGTATCTGTGTTTCGCGCACTAAATCATAAAATGATATACCTACTACAGAGCGCAAACTAACTAGGCACGTTAAATCATAATAATTTACTAGGCTTTCCTAAGGTTAATCGTTACATGGCTATCGTCCAAGTCTATTTGTGGAATCAAATACCACAGAATGATTTCTGTGTAATCAAAAAAAAATACCATCAAAAATGTTACAACAGTTGGAATTGGTTGGTATTTGCAGGATTGCTGTTTAGATACATGCCCGTAGTACAAACAATGTTTCAACATAGTTTAATTTGATTAAAAAAATCATGACTATTCATTGATTAAGTCAGTGACGTACATACGTCGATTTTGTTGGGATACCGCCAGATATAATTTATATTATTTCACTTCCAGTCGAAACTATCGAAGAAACGCCAAAGAAAGCAAGGAATTTATTCAGCTTCCCTTCGCACAAGTCTATGCTACACATAATGGGATGGCTGTATCTCTTCCCAGTGAGGCTGGTTCTGAGCTGTACCATACCGTCACCCATCACCTACCGACGATGGTACCCCATCACATTCCTTATGTGTATTGTATGGATCGGCATCAACTCTTACTTTGTTTCGTGGTCTATGACTGTCATAGGTAAGATACAATATTATCATCATTTTCCTGCCCTTATCCCACTAGGTGGGGTCGGCACACCATGTTTCCCTCTTCCATTTTCTCCTATCACTCGTCATCTCCGCACTCACTCCTTTCACACGCATATCCTCTTTCACACAATCCATCCCCATCCCATCCATCTTTTCCTTGGCCTTCCTCTAGCAGTATATCCATCCACATTCATATTCATCACTCGCCTTGTAACATGACTAACTTCTCTCCGCATAATATGCCCAACCACGCTAGCCTATTACTCTATAAGATACAATATTGTACAGGTACATAAAATTCTTTATGACATTCTAGATTATTTATAGGTATTATGTCTGGAGACCATTTTTACCCATGTCTACTTATACATTATATAGCGTTTGGTATATTTTTATAATACTGGGTTCTTTTCTCCTTACATTTAATAAAATAAATAAATTCTACAGTCATTGTTTATTTTCATAGAGCTTTGTTTTGAAAATAATATTAGATTCTGCGGAATAAAACAACATTGATTAGATTATATTTCAGCTGTTCGCAGAAAGTGTAAGCAAAGAGTCTTTGCTTACACTTTCTGCGAACAGCTGAAATAAAGACAGATCTTATCTTGCAATGAAAAACACAAACAGGTTCATGATACTGAATGGTTTCCTCACAATGATATTCTTTTCCGTTTGAGAGCGTCATATGCCCGATGTTCTACACTATGCATCGTCTAACCATTTAATTCACTTTTGAAAGTTAGTTGACAGACAATTTCGAATAACAAAAACCCTTTATTTATAAAGAAGTTTTAATCGATTTATATAATAATTCACATCGAAATTTTATTTTTCAATTATTTGATTTATTTTGTTATTTTCTTTATAAAATTCCAAAGCGAAACACGCGGTCTATTTATTTTTTAAGTTTAAAAACAAGTCATCAGTTTTATACAGTTATCTTCTGAACAACAAGTTCAATGTTAAAATAAAATTAAATATAAATATATTTGCTTTGTTTTATGAAATAGCGGTAGCGGCCTCCAGGTAGCGGCCGCCCAAGCGCCAGAAATTTAATACTTTTGTCACCCACTTAGTATTTCAGAAAGGCATGTTCAATATTTTTGATTTCTTTAATTTAAATGTATTTTCGCTCGTTTAAATACTATACAATTACATTGAATTTTCAAGTCACCCTTTTAAACATTTGTATTCGCCCACTTATGCTTTCATACTATATTATAAATCTGAAAGTTTGTGAGGATGTTTGTATGTTTGTGCCTTAATCACGCCTAAACGGCCGAACGGATTTGAATGAAACTTGGAATATACATAGTACCTGTGCTGGATTAACATATATGCTATTTTTTTATCCGGTTACCACGAAAGCAAAGCCGCGGGCGGTAGCTAGTGTTCAATATTTTTGAAATCTTTAATTTGAATTTATTTTCGCTCGTTTAAATATTATCATAATCATAAAATTTTTTGAAAACTGAAAAATTTAAGACATTTTAATGTTTATACTGGGTAATAAACATGATTAGGCAGTTTGTATTTTACTACGAATTCAAAAGTTTGTTTTTACAAATCATGCAACAATTACGTTCTCGGTCTCTCAACTCTCAGCTGTCAAAATGAAATAAAGGATTAGAAAGGATTGGACGAAGGACGAAGTATGATCTCGTTATCTGTCCGCCATACATTTTTTGACTAAAACAACGTTGCTATGGCAATGAACGCTCCGTAGTCTGTTAGTAAAATATAGGAACTTGTTATAGGACCAGCAAAGGGCTGGGATTAGACTTATTTTTTCTATTATATTATATTATTATTTCAAAAGCTACAATGACAAAAGTTTTAGATCTTAGTTAAACCGCAAATTATTTTTTTATAGGATTCACTTTCTTCATTCCTGACTCAGTGATGGGAATGACATTCCTGGCGTTCGGAGGATGTCTACCCGAAGCTTTTTCAATATTCATCATGTCAAGACGAGGTATGTACCTACTCCAATTGGAATTTCTGCTTTAACACTAATTTGCAGTTATAACTTTGTGACCTTTGCGATTACGTCCTTAATTTTGGGAGCCTATAATTTTCTCCAGATGTTTTGATACAATGCTACAATGTGCGCATATTTTATTCTTGTAATTTACGGATGTTGTCTGCTCTTGATTATTCAATTTATCTTCAGCATTTGCGACATCTTAATTTATTTACTTTGTGCCAAGACGTTATCCTACTAATCTAAAATAGAAGAGAATGATAAAATGATCGACGACCTCTGGCGTGACAGGCTAGTGCTCGGCTGAGACGCAAGAGGCGCGGGTTCGATTCCCGCTGCGGAAGAAATGTTTGCATGCTCTGCAAATATTTCTTCCGGGTCTGGTTGTTGTAATATTATAAGTAAGTATTTACAAAAAAAAGTATATAAGTCTTCTATCAGCCATCTGGTTCGCTTTTGTTTAGTTTGGGGCTAGAAGGTGCTGTGTGATATGTCCTCAAATATTTATTCTTTTTATCTGGGTACCACGCGAGTGAAACCGCGTGCGGAAACGAGCGTTGGATAATCGTTTAAGGCTTAAACAACTTGCTGCTACAAATCCGATCTCTAATACCGTGCCTATGTGATTTTGAATATACTTAGAACATAAACCCTATAGGTTTATGTTCTAAGTATATTTTGTATTGTGCATAGACTGCTGCTACAATTTCGTTGCCATATTGATACGGGATTGATGCAAGATGGCATAGCGATATTTCTAGCCGGGATTGTCGCAGCGGTGCAGGAAGCGATGATTGATGCATTGCGAATCAGTTCTAATGTGTGATAGATACTGAATAACCTAATCTAAAAAAATGAGTCTTAAGTGTTAACCAGAGTTTTAATTCTAGGTGAAGGAGGTATCGGCGTGTCAAATGCTCTGGGCGCCAACTCGCTTGCAATCCTGTTCGCGTTGGGTATACCATGGCTCATCAAATGCTTGGTAAACCTAAGTCAGGGCTTGGAGAACCCAGCTGTGCTAATTAATTCAAATGGCATCGACTTCGTGGTCGCATCACTTCTTGTCGCTGTCGCGTCTCTGTGGATTGTGCTTTTGATCAGCAAGTTTACACTCCGTAAAACTGTTGGCGGTGTGCTTGGTGTACTCTATATAATTTTTATCACATTCGCCGTCCTAGTCGAAACAGGCGTGATTTTCAATACTTGCATTGACTGCTAGTCCTAGTAGCTATGTAGTTAGATTGAATTTGTGACTTGGAGTCATTGTTTTGTGTCAAATAAATGTATAGACTATATAATACGCCAGCTATCAAAGGATAGAGTGCCCTAGATCGATGCCAAAATATATTTGTGATAATGTAAATAAGTAGGTAGATAGTTAAAATAATACCTAAATTAAGTTTTAAAGTAATTGGTTTTTTAAGCTTTTATTATTCTTGCAATGTATGTATACATTATGTATGTTTGTTCAGGTTAAATGTTGCAACTGAATTTCAAAGCAGTTATCCTCAACCGATTGAGCCATGCATTATAGATGACAATGCATGATTAGCTAAGTGATGTCATTCTAAATCCAACATGGCGGACTCTCAAAGGCGGTGGACTATGTTTTTTTTAGTCACCCCCATGATATGAATATCAAATGAAAGGGTTGGTTGAGAATAATACGAATAATAAATAAAAAAAGAAATTATGGTAAAACATATTTTTAAAAAGATGCTTTTAAATAAAGAAAATAAACTTTAAATTCAATCAAACCCATCAATTTATTACACAACTAATCTATGTATATTAAACAGTTAGCATTTGCAATCAATGCACAAAACAAACTACTTACAGAAGCTAGAAACCTGAAATTTAGAAGATGAAATACTCGTAGTAAGTAACTGACCTGATAAGGTTTTGTCCAATGTTGTTGAAATGCCTTTTTGTTTGTGCCTTTTCACATTGATAATTATGATTTGTCGAAACCTAGTATTTGTCTTGAAACTCGCGAACACGTTTCAAAACACAATGAATAACAATTCGTTTTATTGCAAGTATAAAATACGTTCCTTAAGAAATAGTTTTATATTATAATATATAAAATATTTATATTATATATTATAATATATTTATATTATAATAGTTCTATAATACTTATATAAAATATTTATATTATAATAGTTTTATATTAAGTATAATATAAATATCATATATATAAATATTATAATATAACGTGTTCGCGAGTTTCAAGACAAATACTAGGTTTCGACAAATAATACTGAGCGTCAAATAAAATAAGGCTTCATCCAATTTCTATCCATTATGCCCCGCTTTCACTACATTTGACCCGCGAAACTTTCACCCGACGCAACGTCGCAGGGGACTTCGCCCGACATAGCAAACAACATCTACTTGTGTACATTCCTAACTTGTGTACATACCACTTCCTAAAATGACAACTTCCGAAAACGACAGCTTACTAGTATTCTCGAGGAACGTCGTCAAGCGCGACTTTCATGTTCCTCGACAGCCGTCCGACAGGTTTTGCTACGCGTGTCGCGTAGTGTGAACAAGGCACATCTCGACTTTGTGGGACAATGTTGCTGGACATTTGCCTTGTTCACACTACACAGTAGTGATTACTTTGTCGCTCGTTAGACTATACTACTGCCATTTTGCGAAACACAAAGCGACACGCATTCTCACTAAGCAAAACCTGTTGGGCGACTGTTAAAGACCACGAAAGTCGCGCGTGTCGACGCTCCGCGGGCATCGACTATTGACATGTCCCGCGATACGTAGATGTCGACTATGATGTCGAACGAAGTCCCCTGCGACGTCGTGTGACACGTAGAATTAGTGTCGGGCGACAGTGTCGGAAGACAAATATCCCCTAGTGAAAACGGGGCATAAATATTGAGAATGGGAATGGTAAAGGAGTGAAATGAAAATAAATTCCAGTGATGTTTAAAGATTTTATTTTTAAATGCTTTTAGTGTTCCATTTAGTTGTTTAGCATGTTATATTTACATGATAGAAACTTTGCAAAAGTCAGCAGTTACTAGACTCAATTTGGATTGGAATACTTTTTAGATACAAATATTTATAACATACTCGTTCTTCGATCGTAAAAATAATATCCAATACTAATACAACACCAACGCCCCATATACGTTTTTTATGAGATATGCAAACATACAAACACAACTTATTATTTATAGGAGGTGGGATAACTTTTAAAATAACTTTTATTTATTTACACAACTACTCTTCATCTCTTAAAATAATTATTCCATTATTAGTTACTATTTTCTTTAGTAAGTAGATATAATTCCCTGAACGCCTTAAAATATCCAAGAATTAGGTATTTTATATACATTAAATAAGTCTAGATAGAAATGTAGGAATTCAAAGAGGTCGTTGCTCTACAATAACTTTATTGGAAATAATAAATAGTGGTAGATTTGTACAAACTGAATGTTTTCTAACACATAATTAAAAAAATTGTGAAAGAAAGGATTCAACAAAATTTATATAAATATTTATACATATTACAGCGATAAATTATTTCTTGTTTTACGGTCTTTGTTAACCCCCGTTTTTGAGTTATGATGACATATAGAGAGTACCTTGCTATCAAGGAAAAAATACATCGCATATATGAGTAGGATTAATTCTTATGTCTATAAGGATGCAAAAATGTACCTGTGAATGTAAATTCAAGACGAAAATATTCCTCGTAATGCTAATGATAATTTAGACCACGTTTTCGCGCGTATTGTTCAAACTCTCACCGCCCGTAAGTCCTGTGGAATACACCAATGTTTATTATATTAAAATTAAGTATAAATAGTTCCTAACAATCCAATTAAAAAATAATACTTGAATGTGTATACTTTTTTAGTCTGCTCTTCTGTGGTATGGGTTAGAACTTGGGAAACTGACTCATGCACAGTTTCAATATTTTTCTAACAATATTCGATAAGCGCCATATACCTTTTGTCAGAAAAACAACGTTGCTATAGTAATGATCGGTCATTCGTTAGCACAATATTGGAACCGGGCATTAGCTAGACATAGTTTTCTTTATAAAAATGACTCCGATCAAACACTTCGATGATGAATATAAAAACCTTTAGCGAAATATGAGATCGGACATTATTGGGGTTTATTTCAACAAGCTCGTATTATGTAAATGACGGCTTAAGATTTTGAAGTAGAAAATTTATATGTGTGTGTATGTTGTATGAATACTTACTATTTATATAACATCATTGCAAGCGTAAGCGACACAAAAACGAATGAACACTTCTGGTGACATATAAGGGTGATAATGTATATCAAATGACAGCAAGTAGACTATTTCTACACTTTCATACCATGGTACCACAAACACTATGAAGCATGTTTTGGGCAACCTCAAGTTTCTTAATACGTTCCCAGTGGTTCTAGTAGGCTGTATTTTAACCTATAAGCAACGTTATCTCCTTGCTGGTTCCTTGCTAGGAGTGGAGCTGAGTCTCGTCGGTGATAAATGAGCTGATGAGGTAATGCAAACTTGCATACGTTACCAGTCATCGGGATCCTGTCATTCCGGCGCATGGTGCGCGCCCATTGCGCCTTGGTGGCTGTGGTCACGTCGTGGTTCGTGAAGCAGAAGAGAACAGACACGCAAAGGCCCTAAAACAAACGAACTTTTTGTAATCATCATCTTTTTCAATACATACATATTATCACGCCCGTATCCCTAAAGGGGTGGGCAGAGCCACAAGTAATCATAAGAAAACTTGCAGCCACTTCTGATCCAAGAGTTCCAAGATGGATTATGGTGAATAATGGTGACAGGTGATCAGCCCATCGCCCATATAGATTCATCATGTTGGAGAGGATTTCTTTTTTAATCCCTTATCCCAATTCTATGTGGGGTTGGCACAGCTTGTATAAATAAAAAATGTAACGATTTTGGAGCATCAATTTTTTTGATGGGCATGATGCGATTTTATGAGTTACTAGCTGCCGCTTACTTACCGTTCAGCCGTTTAGGCGTGATTAAGGCACAAACATACAAACATCCTCATAAACTTTCACATTTATAAGATAATAGGATAACTTAGGCTACTTAACTATTCTATTCCACTGAAAACTTTGTATATAGATATACCAAGTGACAAATGATAATAAATTATCAGTCACCAGGCACTAATGTTATAGTAGTAGGTAGTTTATATAGTTAAGGATCCATTCATAAAAGGGCTCTTTTAAGGTCATCCTATAACATAAGTATCTCCAAGAGATAAATTAGATAGAATATTTTGACATAAACCTGTTTTTATAGAAAGCACTTTTAGAATCAGTCACAAAGAAATCTTTCCAAATAGTGAAATATCTTACACGGCTTGCTAGCAAAAATCACAAAACTTGCTATTTCCCTAAGGCCCTGAAGTGGCCTATTCAAATAATTTACTTTCCTAGAAAGGGGTTTCAATTTGACTAACATTGTATCCATTTTTTATTAAAAATTGTTTATTCAGGACAAATAGAGAGGAACAAATATTACAAGTAAAACGATGAGACTGCAAAAGTTGTGAAAGTGTGACGCAGTCTCAACACCCACCTCCTTCCTGAACATGGGAGTTGGTTCTGTTAAACTAATTTATCTATAAATAACTTACTAAGTATATGAGAATAATGAAAGATGTGTGAGTGCGGAGTGTGTTGTTTAGTGTGAGTGTGATGATGTGTGTAAAGTGAATGAGTGGATTATAATAATTATGTAACAAAACCTTAGAAAATGTGAGAGAAATGAGGAGATTTTTTCGTTTGTTCCTATGTAAAGGATAAAAGCCAAGTTAAACATTTTGTAGGAGTAGGGAATAAATATAGATAGATTTATTAACCCTGTTATAAAGAGAAGAGCTTAAATAATAGTAATTTTTGTATTAGTGTTTCATGATAATGCATAGGAAGTATTCAGAAAGATGGTCACCATTAATGTAGACAAAGTAAATGTCCGGTTTTCCTCGTATATTTGCACTGCTGTGACGGACGACGGATCGTTCGTCAGATTTAGGTGTACCATAGTAAGATTGTTATCTATCGAAAAGAGCCATAGATTTTTAGACAAAAAAACGTTGCTAATGAACGATCCTTTGTCCGTGAGTAGAATATAGGAACGGAAAGAGACAAAACTGTGAAATATCCTTATTCTTATTAATAATTGTAATCCACATACCTGCAGACTAGTTAGCAACGCCGATACGACTTGGTAGACTTTTTCGAAGGCAGTATCGGGTGACGGGCGCAGTGGAATCAGCAGGAAGTGGAGACCGAACAGCGGGATCTAACGTACAATGAAATATGAAATAGGTCCACAAATGTAAGCCCAAAACTTGGTATCTTTAGGTATGTACATAGAATTTGAAAAGACTGGAATTTTATCGTATCTTCTCTCCCCATTAATAGTTTTTTTTTTCATCTTTATTCAAAATTTCAGTTTCAAGGTACTTTATGTAAATCAGCGGAGTAGGGCTCTGGTGACCTGTTTTTTTAATACCTATTTCAGGCACCAGTCTCTCACAAAGCAGATTAACTAATTACCTAAAATTTATGTGATTATTTTTACTGTTCTGTTTTTTTTCCCCCCATATTTTACTGTTTATATATATTTTTTTATAATATTATGTTAATCTTAATTTTGTTGTGAGAGAAAATAAAAATATATTATTATTATTATCGTCTATACTAGATGATTTATACAGAGTCAGATGCAACATTTGCCTACAATAAAAGTACGCCGAAGTGCCGAACATTTTATTTTTTCCGATATTATTTAGTAACGAAAAAATCTATCTTTCAGTCACATTCTTATCATGATGTCTGATTCCCATTTTAGGCTTTCATTTCACTCTGAAATCTTATAGGTTCTGTAAATCCTCTTATCATTCCGAAGCTTAGATGGAGCTCTGAAGTAACAAATGGAAATGACATAAAAAATCCTCTCTGCTTTTATAGGGGGGCGTAACCGTTAACTGAATCGATGCTTGCTGAAATACTGCAAATACATAGCTATGTTATAATGTTCTCTAATCTTTGGGACAGAGAATTTCGTGAAATTTTAAAGTGTTTTCGATGAATCTGAAGCTGGCAGGATATACCTAAAACCTTTTTGTGATACTATGATTAGCACGCTTCGGATCATTACTTTCATCCTATAGGCTTTAAGGATAATTATTAAAAGAAGAAAATGATAAGGAATTAAAGACTTGTATTTAAGCTTTTTATGTAGACATACCTTCGGCTATTTTTCCAACGTAATCAGGGGATTATATTATTAAAAATATCTTCTTTTAGACTGCTTATCATTTGAAAATCAGTACGTACGAGTACCTAGTGTTGCCCTCACGTTAAGTTGCCTCAATAACCACTCTTACTGTGTCAAGTACACATGCTTCGTAAATCAAAATAGGTAAAACCAAAATCATATAGTATAGTTATAGTATTAGAATATTCTTACCAGCAATAGCGCAGCTCTAGCCGCCTTTTTCGTGACTAATGAAGCGTGCTGGTTCGGAGCTGGGTGAAGCTTAGTGAGAAGGACGCGCACTACGTTGATTAGAAATACTGTGGATATAAAATATTTATTGTTACTTGGCTTGTAGTTAGAATCCCAGTGTAGGAAGGTTCGTAGGAAGTAATCTAAGCCTATCCACAAATAAGCGTATTATGCTGTTTTTTTATGCAATATATTGTACCTTCTGATCATAATTTATCACTTTGCTACGGCAAGTCACCATCGGACTAAGTCTAAAGACTAATCTAACTGTATAAAGGATGTTGTTCAAATATTTAGCTTATAAATAATAATAAAATAAGCATCAAGCTATATTCATTCGTACCATTGACGGAATCCCGATGGTTGTATTGGCAACCTTCCATATCAATCCAATATATGAAGGCACTACGACTTTGTCTATGGGATGGTTTGGTTACAATGCTTACTAAACGAATTTATATGAATGTGGCATAAAAAATGTATAATTTGGTGTCCGCCCTTTTATGATACCGAACTGATCGTAAGAATTACAAGAGGTTTGTACACCTTTTGAAACCCGTGTGAAACGTTCTTATGGTCAGGTTTTGGAACGGCTATCCCGTAAGAGTAGATCGGGGCTGGAAACCAAAAATCAGGGTTCACTACTTATCTACCTATCCATGAGGTAAGTCCAGGATCTCCATTAATTGCGACTCCTACGTAATTTGTTGTCAAAAAAACGACCCCCACGACCGAAATACGTCCCTTAACCGTAGTAGTGGGAGTGGTTTGGTCAATAACAAAAGGTCCAGAAACAGTTTCAAATAGTGAGCTTATAACCGTGCTAAAGTCTAATCAAGAATATACCTACACGCAACTTGAACAGAAGAAGTATGATATCGTGTTACGTAGTCACGTGTCCTGCTAACGAGTGCCTCTAATTTGGCATTCTTACGAATAGGAAAATGCTGACAACGTACGATTTTCCTTGACAATCAGTTGACCATGTTATTTCTACTCGTATTTGTATTGGTACGCTCTGGCTTAGATAAACACAAAGAATGGGTACCTTTTTTCTTTACTTTCGTACTTCGTTATATCATGTTATATTTTTGGTCTGGTTGATTTGTTCTGAGCTAGTAAACAAAGATGAAAAAAATGACAAAGGAAAATTTACACTCTGATATTCATCTTATTTCCGCGCGGTAAATCATTTATTTGTTTAGGTACGTTTTTGGAAATTGGAAGGACTTGAGACATGAGAAAGGAGTGAATACTGAGATACGACTGACGAGTGGAGTGCAAGAAAAACACATGTTGTGTCGATCCCGCATAAGTGAGATAAGGACAATAAGACGATGAAGACCATTTTGGAAAATCATAATAAATAATTAGGTAATAATAATAATCCTCGGTCAACACCTTAAGAGGCTCTCGCTAGGTGGTTGGGTCAAGGGTCAGATTCAGAAGGCAGTAATCTTTGACACGGCACGTATTGTCAGGAGGTTCCTCACTCTGCAGCCCTAACCACCGGCAGCTTGAGCCCTGCCTCGCTGTCGGCGGCACCCTTGTTCTTAAGTTTTTAATATTATTCATGTTTTTTTTTACATCTAATTTAAAACATTCAAAAATCATGATTAAAAATAAATATGAAAATAATAATTAAGGTCAAGAGTACCTTAAACCGTCGAGCGCATGCATGTAACGAGAGTGAATGAAGCGAAAAAAGTGTGTCAGGATCGTAGCAAATAGAGATTCGTGATCTCTGCCCATCCCTATGAAACAGGTGTAATTCTATGTATGTATGTATAATAATGATTATTCTTTATTTATAGCTAGCTAACATACTTGCGTAAAATATTTTTACACTTGAAACTTTTCTATTTCCATTCATTAGGCGAACGTGGAAAAAGCTGCAAATTTTTATGACACGCAATTAAGAAAGATGGAGTATTTATACTGTCCTACTGATTTATGAGGCTGTAAAGCCATGGGGCACGGTAAAACGACTCTGTTTTATAGTTGTTGTATCACACTTATAGTATAAAAAGTTAAGTTTGTGTGTATGTTGGTTGCTGATCCCCATAACTGTTGAACAGATTTGGCTGAAACCTGAAATACACATAGTTTATGAGATGGAATAACATATACTTGTATCACGCGAGCGGGGCGCCGGCGGACACTAGTTTATGAATAATAGTAAGTGCAATAAACAAATACTTAATTAGTAAAAAGGTCTAGTAAAAGAACACAGATAAACATACAGACTACTAAACATATAATACTCGTTTTGATTTCACATAGTCGGCTAATAAAGAACAGTCGTTAGCAATAAATTTTATTTGAACTAAAGAAAAAAAAAATTTACTGGTTCCAGATTTTATGGATACATCCCCAAATACAAAATTTTGCAAAACCAAATGCAAGCAAATACTAGTTGGTGTGGACGCACATTTACGTTAACAGTAGAGTGCAATATAGTGTAGCTAATGAAATGTAGAATAATAAAAGCATTGACTGAAAAAGCGAGGCTGTATAGCAAATTATTGTGTGCAAACATATCAATAAAAAATATCGTGTTTGTAATACGTTACGGTTATTATAGGTATTTTGTATTAATAGGAGTATCTATGTGGTATCTGTTTGTTGTTTTTAGTCTCTACTTTTAGCCACACTACAATATTTGCGTGTTGCGTAGCAGAGAGTGTAAAAATTATTTCTATTGTAAGAAATATAATTGTTTAAGAAACTTACTAAACGAAGAGAACAGTGAAATTACGACCGGAACGATGATAATCCAAAATGTATCGCTCAACTCCATCCAGCATCTGCACAAAGAACATGAAAAAGAGATTTTATTAGGTGATGACGAAGAATACACTTGTAAGTAGGTCTTACCGAAATAATTAGTACTTTTTTATTAAAAAAAAATCAGTACTACTATTACTACTACTAATATTATAAATGCTAAAGTTTATGTGTGTGAATGTTTATTACCACGTACCGATTTTGTAATTTTAGGATTACATAGGCTGATCTAATTTTTGAAAATCAACCCTTTATATTTATCCTTATACCTTACCCTTTATATTTATATATAGGGTTTCTTTAGGGGGTTAAATAGGGTAATAAAGTTTCTATTGAATTTTTTTTCCTTGGATCAATTTTATTCGTATAGAACCCGGAACAAATACACTTTAAAATAAGTAATAAAACACGTATTTTTTATTTTTACAAAACTACCCCCGGGTGCAAGAAAGTTTTAAATTTTGTATGGATTTTTTATTCTGGTTATTGAATCAATATGAACAGTAAATACAAATGATTAAGACATTATTATATTTCTCGCTGTGGTTCAGCTTAATAAGAATTATGCTTGTAAACTTTCGCACACGCAGCCAGGGCAGATTGCAAAGATCATTTCCTCCAACTTTCACATCAATGAACCACGTTTTCGGCGTAAGAAAGAAACAGAATAGGCGCATTAGGCACTCACGACTGAGCAAGAGAGCAATATTGCGATATTTTGAAATATTGTTTTTCAGGGTCTATGGCATTGAGCTTAAACTGTGATCTATACCAACCGACGGCGGCGTAGCGAAGATGCCTAAAAAAGCTTAGGATTTCGAAACGCGTACATACCTAAAACCCTTTCAAGACGTTTATCATAACATATAGGTAAAACTCTTACGTTACTGACTTACGACTACGAATGTATATGCTTACGACAGGCTCACTGACAAGCAACGCTCAGCCTAGGGGGTACGGGGGTACGGGGCACTAAGAAAAGAATTGCCGATATTCAACTCCTCAGAAATCTCAACGTAGACAAAGTCGACGAGTAACATAATTTTGTTAAAAATATAATATTAGTACATTGCCCATGGTCACCTGTTTCTCAGGAGCACTAACTTCAGGGTCGTGTTATTGAGGCGTGTTGATCTTACGCAAATTACAAATTCCAGAAATTTTCTCCCTTCCTCCTTGACACTTTGCAGAAGAATTACTTTGGTTTGCTCAGTGACTTATTTTCAATCTCTTTGAACTTTCGCAGACTACGATCGACTTAAACATTGGGTACATAACCTTTTTTTAATTTATATTTTGTGATACATTTAAGCAACCCGTTTAAGTCAGGCCGTTCTAGCGCGATTGTAATTTTGTAATGAAACTACTCACAGTTTTGATGAGACACGTCACGACGAACACCTAAGGCTGTTAGACACATAAGCTAAATATTTTAGATAAGTACAAGCCCGACATAACAGGCGATAAATCAAACAAGGTAAAAATAGATATGTTTATTTAGAGAGAACCCTTTAGGTGAGTTACAAAAACGAGCATCTGTATCTATTGAGTATTAAACAAAATCTATTTTTAAAAAGCTTCGCTATTTAAAAGTCAGTTTATTATATCCCATTATGTATCTTCAATTTGTTTTATATACTTAGTCAATAAAAATCACATACTACCAGGCCTGGCGCTCTTAACTGTTTAGGTATAAAGCTTTGGGCTGCAAGTCAGACGGCCTATTTAGTTGGTTGATGCGCATCACCCGGAAACCGCGTGTCCATCTTACGTACCTATTATTTATTTACTGACATACTTTGTTTCGTCAAAATGAAGGCAAATTCGTGCTGCATCGCATTTGGAAATATGTATCTTACCTACCTTCATAAGGGTGGATCAATTTTACTATAAGATAATAATTTGGTTGCAAGAAACAACCCTGAACATGAGCGTGCCGCGCCAGATAGAAGTTAAAGACAGAGTTCTGCGTTAGAAAGATAAAGCAATATAAGGCAACATCCCAAAGTCTTTCTCCGGTACTCCAAGGAGTTGGGCTGGCTGGGGGACGGCTAGCAGGGGGATAATGCACAATACACCCCACCGCGGGACGTCAGTGCAGATCTTTGTTCCCCCAACTATAATTAGTACCTATTAGAATTAGAAGGCAAGTTTAGATATTTAAAGCGTTAGGCACGAAGCGATTATGCGAGCTGAATTGTACTTTGTTGCGTCGCTTTTATACAAATGTTTTCGCGAAGTCAGCCTTCGGTACTTTTACTGTTATACATTATATTCTGTGATATTACTCGTATAATAAAAATAGTATAATCTAATCGAAAACTATTCGTATAATACGAGTAGGTAATTCTGTAAGTTCATGCTTTTGTTATTGTGTTTAAGTGGAAGCAAATATAAAAAGAGCGTAATACGAAAGTTTATGTCAAAACATGAAGATAGGGTTCACTCAAGCATGACTCCCCTAACTTTGTGCCATAAGGGTTCTTCCTCTTATAAAGCCACTTTACCTCCATAGGTTTCCACAATCTCGTGTCTTACTAATATATTATGGGAAACTTTGTTATGTTGTCTTACATCCCCAAACTTGTTTCTTCTCATAATAAAAGGAATGATGGTTGTTTCTTGAACAAAACGATAGACTTGCAAAAGCCCGTAGACTAATTATTACTTACTTATTTATAAATCAATAAATAATAACACCAAACAGACACATATGTACATAGTTCTGATCCCACACTGGGATTACCTATATCGTGGGTATCGGATACTACGAGTACCTTGGTACCACGACACCCAGACGCAGAAGAAATATTTGCAGAGGGAATCGAACCCGCGCTTCTTGCGTTTCAGCTGATCGCTACGTCACCGAGCCGTCGAAAATGAAATATTTACTATTACTTTTTTTAGGCCTATAGTTATCTGTGTACACTGATTGACCGAGAAACTTCGCGACCCTTGGTCAGGACGTGCCTCGCCCGAGGCAAACGCGCAAACTGCGGGCGATGCACGTCCTGACTGAGCAAGCACCTGTTACACGCGGAGCCCTGGAGAGGCAGCTCGGTCAATCAATATGCTGATCTTGACTATGCTTGTAAGATACAAACAAATATAATTTAACATAGTCGCATAAGGACACTCTCTTTACGTAATAGGCGTGGTAACTACCTTTAGGTTCTACTAACCGCTCGGTAGATCCGTATACGTAGCGCACAGCGGCGTAGGTCAAGACGACGAGGAGAGACAGACCCCAACCCAGGCCGATGAACCAACGCATCGCCACCTCGTCTTTCACGAACACCTGTGAGGACATTACTTATGAACATCGTATTGATCGTGAGGTGTAGGAAAACATCGTGAGGAAAACGGCATGTTACAACCTAAAAAGTTTAAAAACATAATGTTAAGTGCATGAATGAAGGCGTACAATAATCCTTTCACCGCACCGGTTCGGAAGAACGAACGAATGGCACAAATAGTAGTATCTCCAAAACAGTAGGTACCTAGAATACCTCACATAGTTTATGCAGTATCTAGAATCTGTAAAGGACTACTTTGAGGATCAGGTATCAAAATAGTAGGAGTCAGTGCTGCTGTGGCGCTCCGGTACAGGCTATGCCACACTCTTGTGTCTCCGTCCTGTCATAACTCGTGATGTGGGTGACCTTATGTCCAGACCCATCTTTCCCACTGGGCACTCTGGGCGTGCCCAGAGCCCCGTGATCGATAGGGGCCCCCTAGTTCCTGCCAGATCACTATGTCCATAGAATGTGATGTGCTCAAAAACATCGATTTTCAAAGAGTGATTAACGATTTTGCCCATCTCAAATCTAGAAGGGTTCAATAGATTCTAAGTACTAAACACAAAAGTAACTCTTTTAGCATTTACAGGAATGCTAAAGGAGTTACTTTTGTGAATTCTATTACAATATCTATTCATCTAATGTGACTGACAATAAAATAAACGTAGAAGCTTGCTTATCTACTTTCTTTGTTCCATCATCATCATCTTCCTGCCCTTATCCCACTCTATGTGGGGTCGGCACAGCATGATCCAAGGATCATGATCATCTTTGTTTATTCTAACAAAATAGTGTTCTGTCATAGGGTCCCCATTATCCTAATATACCTATGGCCTCCAATAGGTTAAAGACGACCTTGCTTAGGTATGTCCTGCTCGGATAATGCCGCTGATGTTAGCCACTTATTGGTTAAAATATCTCTATTCTACTACGATTGTAACAACGATACGAAAAATAAGTGTCAGTATAGGAGAATAGTTTTTTTTTGTATTGTTATGGTGTAGGTGTGAAAGGAATTCCCGAAATTCAGCTCCTTGAGAACGCAGGGCGAAGATGAAGTTTGAATAAAAACGTGGACAAATTCAATTTCAATTTATTTATTTGTGATATAAATAACAGATGGTACATAATATATAAAATTTTGGGAGTCCACTGTGACCTGCCTATAATGTCATTTAAATAAGAGAATAACTATCTTGAAAAGGATAAAGGTGTTACGATTTAAATCTTTGGTTATTACATTTTCTAATGTCATTCGGTATTTTATTGTCCATTACAAATTCGCGGATGTTCCTCTAGTATTGATTAAGGCGAGTGTGAATGGGCTTAGATTTGTTCAAGTCGTTAAAGTATCATGAGTAATGGACTTTAATGGCACCTACTTCCAACATCACGTAACTATCGAATGAAGGGAGAATTGGGCCCCTGCCCTTTGGTCATTTTGGTCATTTGGTCACATCTCACTTACCTACTCCTAGTAGAACATTTATGCCTAAGTGGAAAAAAGGGGCGGGTACTTACTGAGTACCTAATAACAACAAATGCCTTTTACCATCTATAGTAGATGATTTATACAGCGTCAGGAAGAAACTTTTACCTTCACAAACGGGACGCTGTAGTGCCCGGGACGAATTGAGAAAGTAGGATTGCCCAGCACCTATTCTATCCTCTCAGCGTAGTCGGCCTTGTCCACAGGAAAGACATGGTCAATACGTGCGGAGCTAACTAAGCCGCGGGGTAGCCTAAAAACTCAACATCACTCTAGTGATGGAGTTTTTAGGCCGCCTAAAGGCCTCCGTCATGGCTTAACGACTTCACTTTCACACAAAATTGGTACAAGACCGGATTTCAACCCACGACCTTAGGATCGGAAGGCGGGGTCACTACCAACTAGACCACCAGTGCTCTAATGTGAATCCTTCACTGTGCAAGCTGTTCGCTTATGGAACTCATTACCTGCATCCATTCGTTCTTCTAAATCCATTAGTATCTTTAAAGTCAAAGTACATAATCATTATTTATCACTATCTGGTCACTGCACTCATTAGTAGTTATTTTCATGTATTTGTTTAAATTGTATTATTTATATTAATTCTATGTACTAGTTTAAGGATATTATAAGTAAGTAATTAATGTTTATTTATTTTTGTTAACTTTTTGTACACCGCCGTCTTTCTGCTCTGTTTTGTTTATCCTCTCCATCCAAAGGTTGCCTGGAAGAGATCGCTCTTAGCGATAAGGCCGCCCATTGTACTGTTTTTTATTTACTTTCTGTGTTTTGTGTGAAATAAAGTGTTTATTATTATTATTATTAATGCAGAGCCTATATTTGAAAGGACACACTCTAATGCTCGATTCTTATATTCTGCTAACGGACTTCTACTACTTCTACGTGTCACTAGTTCTTTCAAACGAGTATGGTGAAATAATTTGAAGTGCACCTCAAGGTGCACTTGACAATGTTTTCGAACTCTTTAGGTTCTGTTATTAATGGATCATGGCTCGTTGATTACCATAGCAAAGTTTTTTTGTCAAAACATGTACGGCGCTTATAGACAGATAACATAATATATCATATCATCATCATCATTTACCTTTCCAAACTTTATGTGAGGCACAACATGTATTCTTCTTCCATTTCCCCCTATCAGAAGTCATCTCAACACCCACTCCACCATGGACACACAGGGCTCTGCCCACCCCATTTTGCCAATCATTCATAGAGATAACATATATCATAATCATAGATAGATATCATCGTTCATTTGATTCAAACTTCTCTTAAATCCAAATACGCTTTTATTTGATCCCCCGAGTCGCCATACGTGACTATCTCATAGATGAACTTTGAAAGTTAGTTTGATGTTTATTCAGTGTTATATTAAATAAGTTCAACGATTACCTGTACAATAAAATAAGTTAATTTAACTTTAAATATTCGTATTTTGTGACGCTTGATTCATCATCATCATCATATCAGCCCACATTCATCCACTGCTGGCAATTAGGCCTCCTCTTTAGAGCATCTTCCGATTTCACATTCTTGCCGATAATGCGCTAATCGAATCCAGTGGTTTCCCAACGCCGTTTTCACAATGTCATCAGACCACCTGGATGATGGTTTGCCTGGTGATCGATTGGGCACTGCCTATGTCCACGTACAGTCCTCCCACTTTGCCAAGTCCCTAGGTTCACGACCTTCGTTCGTGACGTTGCTTGATTATTTAGTATCGATCTATTTGAACTTCTTTTGTGACTTTGACGGAATATTTTCTTTCTATTTGTATAGCTTCCCACTCGCACATTAAAAAAAGGAGGAGGTTCGATTGTATCTATGTGTGTTTTTTTAATGCATGTTTATCGATAACTCCGCCAACAGTTAACCAATTTTGATAATTCTTTCACTGGTGTAGGTATAGAGAATGGTCCCGAGGTGGTACCATATAAATTTTATGTCGGAGAGATTTATACTTCTCAAGTACCTAATATTTAAAAGCCGTGAACTTGAATTTTGATATGTAAACTTACCTACTTATTTTCTAACTATTGATTGAGCATTATTTATAATGACAATGACATAAGTCAAGGCTGCGTATCATCTAAATATATATAGGTAACTGCTTGACTGACAATCAACAGTCCTCAAAGCATGAAACTTGGAGTGTACATTTCTCTCACGGTGTAGTGATGCACTAAGACAGAATTCCCGAAATTCAACTTCTGGGGAACGCAGCGGGAAGATGAAGTTTGTTTATAAAACATAACGCGAACAAAGTCACGGGGCAGTCCTCTAGAAATATGACATTACTATATTTTTTATTCGAAAGAGTGTCGATAGCTACTCACATCTTGACATTATCTACCTCTTAGTTTCTATAGGATGGAGTTTTAACTTATTTTTCATTGAAGTCGGTTTTGGTTTTAGTTTTTAAAACGTACTCGTATTATATTCTTCAATATCATATTTCGTTACAAAGAGATTGGAAAAGTTATAACATCTGAATGTTGGATGTAAATAAACAGAATGTGTTGTGTAATGTTCGTATAATATCTTATCTAATATCTTTGATGCAGCACAATAAGATATTATTTTTCTTTTGAGTTTTGAGTATACCAAATGATACCAGAGATAATGGAATAAAGTAATTGTATTTTAAAATTTTGATACGGAATATAGGTAAAATTTGCAAATAGTACAAAATGAAACATAGAAACCGAATAGAACACTAATGCCCAGTTCCTATATTAAACAAACGCGTGACTGATTGTTAATTACCATAACAACGTTGTTATCTGTCGAAAAGAGCAATATATTTTTGGATAGAAAAAAAAATTTGCTGTGGCGTAACATACTATCCTTTGACCGATAGTAGAATATTTGAACCGGGCATAAGTCGTGTCGAACAAAACGTCTTTTATGTTTTCTTAGGCCAATGGGGTTGATAAACTCACCACAAACAAAGCCATGTGCCGATGCAGTCCCTTGCAGGACATATAGAAAAGTTTGTGACCATGATGGAAACTGAAAAGCCCACTAAGTCTTGTCTAACAAAGCGTATTCTTTTATGCTTGCTTAGGCCAATGGGGTTGATAAACTCACCTTGTTGTGATGTGTAGATGGAGTCTCTCGCAGAACATTTAGGTGTAGCTGGTGACTATGATGGAAACTTTAAAGCCCACTAAGTTGTGTCTTACAAAGCGTCTTTTATGCTTGCTTAGGTCAATGGGGTTGATAAACTCACCACAACCAAAGCCATATGCAGATGTAGTCCCTCGCAGAACATCCAGAAGTAGCTGGTGACCATGAAATAGTTGGTAATAACGTGCAGCACTTGACACCATTCCTGTGGAACGCATATTAGTTACAGAGTGAGTTTTTTCGATGGACGTCTGAGGCTAATCTAAACGGCTGTAGTTATAAAAATATCTTAGAAGTCACGGGCTTGAAAAAGTCTTTTAATAAAAATGTCAACTGCATAAAAACACTTTTTCTTGTATTTTGAGAACCTTATCTGTTACCAAAGCTAGGTCTACTCGTAATGATCGTAATTTTCTTTTTCAAAGAATATATTTTTTCATGGAAAATTTCTATCCGTATCAGCCGCTCTCAGTATTATTAGGGATTTATAATTCGATCATTTCATTGATATACAATAAGCCTTGAGTTAGTACAGGTATTAACAAAACGAAATAAAAATACCCTTGAAAAAGTTTACCCTCAAGTAGATATCTATCTGAAGTAACCTAACACCCCGGTGATAAAATGACTCACACGTGGACGCATTCATAAAGAAAACGGGATGAAAACTCATAAAAAGCCACAAGACGATCGATCGATTGCTACCTGTGGGTAGGTACTTTTATTATTTTTACGAGTTTTTATTTGTAGAACCCGCTCCAGATACATAGTCGTTTATACCTACTAGCTGATACAGATAATCTGGCGTATAGCAGACTGTGAAGGAGAGTAAAAATATGCCATGTTTTTAATAATAATACTAATGATAGTAACCCCCAACAGTTACCTAGGTACCTACATAGTTTTGACCTCACTTAAGGATTCCTTGTATCGTGGGTATTACTACGAGAGAAACTACGAGTACTAAGGTACCTAATACAACTCCCAGACCCCGGAATAAATATTTGCTGAGCTTGCAATCATTTCTGCCGCAGCGGGCATTCAACCCTCGTCTCTTGCCTCTCAGTCGAGCACTCACCCGCCACGCTACCGAGGCAAGGGCTTGTGAGGGTTTTAAGTAAACGCGTGTCACAAATCGCCACAAAGAATAAATTTTAAACAAGTTACCTTCCCTAACCAATGAGCGGTTCGGAGACCTTATGCAATTTAACTAGGTACCTACCCAAGTAATTTGGTAGGTAAAATATTAAATCAAATGTTCTTTATTATAACTATGAATTTTAAAATGACAAAAATATTACGATGTTTATTTTAAGCTTTGTTAATTAACACTGAGCCACTCGTGTAGAATTTGTATGGTAATTTCAAAGTGAAAGAGTGATTCCGAAATCCGTGAATTCAAAAGAGCCTTTAGGGGTCATTGTCTTCGAGAATTTTCTAGTTGAGCGGTGCCGCATATAGAAAAGCATGTTTTCATCTGATCGCTGGTCTTGAACTGAATCTAAAATACAAAACTTTGTTGTAGAAAGTCAACTCGCATCTGTGCCAAGTAAATTGAGTAGAAATGTAAAGATAAGGTCATAACTTAATTGGCAACTCTTTTCATATCTTTCCAGCCTCGATGTTTTTAAAATCATGCCTGAAGTCACTGCTTTTAGTTTTTTGGAATGTCTGTCCTATTGCACTCCGCCAATATTACACTTGTATAAGTTAATATAAATTCTTATTTTTATACCTTACTAGGTATTATAGATTTTCGATCGTATCTTTAAGTGGCACATATTCCGAAGTTCTTCAATAAGGGTTTTCCCTTATGTATTATGCCTGGAGAATTTGTTTCAAAAAGTCGATAAAACTTCGAGAAGTTTTATTGATATGTAGTGAATGCCCATTCAGGATTAATTTGGCACTTTTACTGAGTGATTTTCATAGTTTTTAAGTAACAAGATATAGTTGGTTCTGTAGGAAAATACATTACCTACCTATTCTTATTTTCAGCGCCTCGTTTTCAACTTACTTACCTTGTGAGCTTTTATGACCTCGATTGAATCTTATTATGTATGGGATTGAGTACAATAATAAGATTTTTCGACCACTATTTCCTTTCAAAACCGGACTGTTACCGAACTGACACAAGAAAAATAAGCAATGACAAGCTGTTTCTTTTTATGTTATGTATGTAACAATTTTTCATAATAGTTTATACCTCTATAATGTAGAATAAATGTAAAAGCTAAAAGTCATTAGAGGTATAAGTTACTATTGTAAACCGATAATAATAAATCAACTAAGGGATAAGACTCAATTCGGGGTCGAAGTGCCAGGGCAGTACGCAAGTAAGGGATAGTATCATCTCCAACATGATGGACCGATGAGCGATGAGCTGATCGCCTGTCACCATGGTTTACCATAACCATCAGCTCGTAATGCCACTTGCAGTCACCCATCCCGATTTGTGGCCGCGCATATCGTTGCTTAACTTTAACGATCAATCAAGAACGCCTAAGCGCTTCCGTGATTCGGAGGGCACGTTAAACAGTCGGTCCCGGCTTTTAAGTCGTCAAGCCATGACGGAGGCCTTTAGGCAGCCTAAAAACTCCGTCACTAGAGTTGGCCACTAGCTCATACGAACATACATACTCGTACATACCATATCCATCTTGAGACTTTCAATCAGGAGCGGCTGCAAGTTTCTTATGATTACTTGTGGACGGACGAACAGCGGAGGCTTAGTAATAGGGTCCCGTTGGCACCCTTCAGGTACGGAACCCTAAGAATATCTTAGACCTTACACAAGATTACTCCTGAAAAATGTCGTCAAAATCACCTGTAAACATTAATTGAATTCAAAAACTGGTATTACCTTATTTTCTCGCACTACTACCACGTCGTTGACCACTATCTTGTACCAGACGATCCAAAGCACGTTGTTCAGTGCAAATGAGACAAACAAGTGCATGTGGATACGAATTCGGGTGCACTGTAGTGAACTGAAAAAGGTTATTGTACTGTATTATGACAGCCTCGTTGGCGTGGCGGGCGATTGCTCGGCAGAGACGCAAGAGGCCCGGGTTCGATTCCCGCTGCGGAAGAAATTTTTGCATGATCTGTAGATATTTCTTCCGGGTCTGGGTGTTGTGGTAACATGGTACTCGTAGTTTCTGATACCCACGACACAGGGAATCCTAGTGTGGGGTCAGGACTATGTATGTGACTGTTGAGTGTTATTTTTTTATTTTTATTATTATGTTAGATAGGTCATTCAAATTTGTTTTATGATCAGTTACAGCAGATCTATAATTATCTTTTTAATATAAAAAACGCTAATGTTACGATAAATGTATTTATTAGTCACCTATAATAAGTAAATTAATTATAAGATTAGACGTACCTAGAATAATAATTAAGCAAAAATAAATTGTACAATGTTCGGCCTTGTTGCTAAAAGCGATCTCTTCCAGGCAACATATAGATGGACTTATGTTGTTTTAAATGTCATGGCAAATTTAAATTGGAAAATTTAAAAGAAATGAAAATGAGCTCAGTTTTCTATTTAAGTTTGCCTACAGATAGAAAACAGAGCTCAGATCACCGAACGCAGGTAAGGTTCCCAAAAGGCTGGCGACGTTACCTCGTAATACATAAGTTGTCGAAGACTTGAATGAGCATGAACAGTGGCTGATAGTGCTTACCGAAAGAACGTAAATATCGCCAAGGAGGTTAGCAGTGCTGCCACGGATATTGAGTAGCCAATCGTGTATATGGTATTAACATTGGTTCGGAACTGTAACAAAACATTTTGTTTATAAAAAAAAAGAAAAACAGAAATCTAAATATTCTCAGTCTATAGACATCGTTTCTTAGTCTAATGAACAAGAGTAATGCCCGGTTCCAAAATTTTATTAACGGACCATGGATAGTTCATTATCACCGTTATTATTATTATTATCGAAAAGCGCCGTACGTTTCTTACTAGAAAGCAACGTTTAGATGATGAACGATCCGTCATCCGTTAGTAGAATATTCGAACCGGGCAATAGATAAACTCGAAAATATTAGCCAAGGTACGAGTACTTCAACGCAGATAAGCAAAATTAATATAATTACAGAGACACAACAACCAACGACTTTTCGTTTCGATGAACTCTAGTGACTATCACTGGAGACCGTAGACTTCTTATAAAAAACTTTACTTTGGCCTATTACGATTTTGTTAAATAAGGGCACCATATTTTCCACCGTGGTTTGAAACCTTCAATAACCATGAACTTATTATTATGCAGGTATATTGTATAACTGGTACAACAATGAAACTTCGCACCATCTCCAGACTACAGTTTAGCGTATTGTGTACATTTGCATACTTTGTAAGAGTACATGAGTGTACATAAGTGCTCCTAACAGCCCTTTACGACTAAAACCGTTATGCCACCTTTCAGAACCACGTACAAACTTTAATTCTCCGTGTCCTAATAAAACTGAACTGATATCATCTTTATACATGTTGGCAGTGCTTCTAAACAAATTGGACCTTATATTGCGATGGGTGGCAAGCGAGAATGAGTGCAGCATCACGTAACCTCAATAACCCAAGAAAATATTGTGCATATTTTATTCTGACGTTGAATAATGAGTTTTATAGGTTATATTCCATAGTACAAACTCGCTTACAGCGAGATTCGTATCTGCTGAGTGGTTATGAATCTGGAACGACCGTATCGAGGCGTCATTACTTTCAGACATATTTTGTAGGCGGAAAAGCTTGCCGAAGCTCTATTATTGCACTCTTTATAGCTGGGTACCAGAATATCACAACTAAAGTTAAATTGTTCCATAAATAAACTCAAGGCTTTTTCAAGGTGGAAATAGTATAGTAGTACCAGAAATATTGTGTGCCTCGGCGATTTTATTTAATTGTATGTAGTTCGAATAAAATGGCACCATTTTCAAGAAAATGATTAGGAGATATCCGTCCTGAGTCCTTACATATTTTGTGATAATATGCTTGAGCGTACAATATCGCAATAAGCAAAAATTCACGCCAAAAAAAAGATTCTGTCGCGTCGATATTATTCATTAAAAATACTTATTAAAAACAGATGTCACAATAAAGCATTCGATTAAATTCTCGACTGATAAAAACGACACACGTACCGTTTTTAAATATCATAAGACAGTAGCGTTACGCCCGGCGCACATGGTGCTGATAGTGTCCATACGAACTACGTGTAAATTTTGTATTTGTATTGTGTTTTCTTTGATAGTGGAAGATTTACTAGCTCACTCACATTATCATATTCTTTATAAGTAGTTTACATGGTCTATAATTCATGTGAATTGGAACGAACATGCAAAACACAAACAAAAATTAGTACTTAATAGAGTCCCGTTGTCACTCTTCGGGTACGGAACCCTAAAAACGAGTTGAACACATACGAGTACAGTGATGCGGTTTGTACCTGAAAATGTTTCATACGCAAACATGTACCTAGGTTTGATACCTACCTCTTGAAAAATACTTACGTTCAAGTCTTCTAAATCAACGCAGGAGGTGTAGTTTGTCCAAGGCTTCCTCGACTCAGGAAAGTCGGGATGATTCAGCCATGTTCCGTTATTTGTGCATCTAGAGTAAAAATTTAAATAATGTACGCTTGTTACAGCTCGGCATAAAGTTAGTTTTACCATAATTCAGCTTATTGAGAAGTAAATTATGTTATATTAATATGATTGCATGACAGAAAGGACACGGAAATTGTAAGGATTTGTTGTTATTAGGTACGTCGTCGTATTGAGCATTGTGCGTACGAGTAGAGCCTAAGCTTAGGGAACTTCATCCGAATGATAACATGTGTGATTTTACACAGCGCGCTGGGAAGCGTTTTTTTAGTTTTATCTACTAGTTTTCATTTTAAGATATAAAAATAAAAATACAAAAAAGTGTGTCTTTCCGAACTAAGTTATACCATTGCGTGCTTAGAATATAAAACGAAGTAAAACTGTTTTGAAATTGGTACTGTTCCGGTTCCTTTCCATGGGTTTTACAAGGTTTTGTATAATGTATCTGATTTAAAACCGTTAAATCCTTTAAACGCATATCTATATCTAGGTATGGCATATAAATAGAAATACTATGAATAGCAGTAGAAACATTTTTTTTTATTTCAATCTATTCTAAGGCTTTTGAATTGAATTAAATATTTACAGTGAATTTTTGTAGATCCTAGAATAGTTTTTGTGTGATGTTTTTCGTCGTTTTGCTGTAGTTTATTTTAAGCCTTTTAATTAGAAAGGAAATGTGATTTTTTTATTATTTTATACGTAAGTGGTGAATAGGTGGCATGGACCTGGCCTGGCACATACGTACACGAGTATTTGCTTATTTGAGTGGTGTCCGTGCTATTTCGCTAATTTCGTCTCTTCGCATCTTAGCTCACTGTTGGGTATATAGTCCTCTTCTTTATTACGCCATTCTTTCCGATCCCTGGCGAGTACAACCCCTGATGGCCGACTACTCATGTATTAAGTAATCATGTTGACCAAACTATGTAAGTGCTTAAGAACTTATAGGAGATTATAGTTTATTTTTTATAGCAAACTCACTTTTGCAAATTAAATCTAGTGCTGTGCGTCTCAAGGCTGTAATATGCGAGGCCATCAATGTGGAGGTTTATGGACCTATTCAGCTTCTTATCAAATGGATGAGATTTATGGAGAGCGTTATATGAAACGACCATACAAGTACCTGCTAACACAGATATGTTATCATTATAGAAGTGATAATATATCTGTGTTAGCTTACCGAATGAAAATAAATTCTATGACCCAAGAATACGTGTAATAGAAAGGTGAGTCACGTAAACATCTCGAAGTATTGTTTGATTTTTGTGATATTTATGCATGTATTTTTGTAATAAATTCACTCAACACAAATACTATTACGTACTTTTTTACGTATTACGTGACTGCTTTCTATTTCTTCATCATTGAATATGTTTTCATCTGTATTTTTATGCTTTTGATCTTTACAAGACTGAAAATATCTGTGCTATTGGTTTTATTGAATGTGGCCTAGAAAAACATTATATTTGGATGTCAACTCCTATACATATCAACATCATCATCCTTTTCCTGCCCTTATGCCCTCACTAGGTGGGGTCGGCACATCATGTTTCCCTCTTCCGTCTTCTCCTATCACTTGTCATCTCAGTACTCATTCCTTTCACACGCATGTCCTCTTTCACACAAATCATTCATCTTTTCTTAGGGCTTTCTCTGCCCGTGTATCCATCCACATTCATATTCAGCACTATTTCGACACTTTCTTTGTCGACTGTTTCTTTTGTGACTTGTAAATTATATTTGTATTAGTTGTAAGTTTCGTTCTGTTAATTAAGATTCTATACTACCCTAAAATAGAATTGTAAATTTGTTATACTATACTTTATATTTATATTAAATAAGTTATGTTATAAAATACCTTTATTTTTGTATCTAACTGTATTGTTTATACTTTATACCTGGTTTAGTTTCTTATTTTATAGTTCTTTTAGTTTACCTGCTGTCATTAAACGATTCTAGCTGTATAAGTTGTCGCATTATGTAATATTAAGTTTTATGTTTTCATTTTTCATAGTACCATTTATACATCCTGTCTGCTCTGACTAAGGAGGGGAGAGCTGCCTTGCCGTAACACAGTTTTTTAACTAGCACGGGAGGCACGTTCCTCACTTCATAGTGCTGAACAGTCCGAGATAATTATGTTCTAACCAATTATACCCCATAGCTTAAGCACTATGTACACGTATCTATAAGTTTTTTGTTGAAATAAATTTATTGTTATTATTATTATTATTACTATCCTTGTAACATAACTTTCTTCCCTCCGCATAATATACCCATACCACGCTAACCTATTGCTCCTCATCCTCTCTGTCACCTGCGCTACTTTCAAACTTCCTCTGAAGAACTCATTCTGTATCTTATCCATTCTGGTTACTCTACATATCCATCTCAACATGCGCATCTCCAGCCTCTCCCGCCATTTACCTAGCCTGCTCTGGAGCTCAAACGCATCTTCTCCGACAAGTACAATGTCGTCGGCGAACAGCATGCACCAGGGTGTCTCCTTCTGTATGTCTGATGTCAGAGCATCTATTACCCCTAGTGCAAGCCACATTGAACTTGCTGGTTACTCCAGCCTCAGACCGGACGTTTGTGCTCGCTCGATTGTACATAGCTCAAATAAGCTGAATGTACTTCTCAGGCACTCCCTTAACTTTCATACTCCACCACAGAACCTCTCATTGTACCCTATCGTACGCCTTTTCTAGATCCATATGCCATTTTTTGTGTGCACGCCTGTGTTTTACACACAATTGTTGGAATGCAAAAATAGCATCTTATACATATACAAATACATACCTCAAATACAATAAATATATTACATGGCCTATTTATTATAGTACATGGTTTTCGCAGCCGCTTTAGAGTCTCGTTCAGGCTTTGATCATCAAGTTAAAAAAAATAATATTTGAAATCAGTTAAGTTTGTATAAGGTCAACGTACGTTTTATAGACAGGTAGGCGAGGATCGAAGCCGAAGATGAAATCTGGGCAACGTTGAGTGGCGACGGCGCCGGCCGGGGTTCGATCCCAGCACGTGAATCCATCGAACGTGCGCGGGCACCACGGTCCATCCACTGTAAAACATTCAAAGCATTGTCTTGACCTGTAAATTACGCTAGGCTTGTTATAGGGCCAAAACACAAAATTACGAATAGGCACGATTCCAATTCACGGTCCATGTAAACAAACGTTGTTATAAATAAGGTTTCTGAGATTGACACAGTTTTGTGTTTTAACCCATAATATGCAAAGAAGGAATATTTTGAAATAATGAAAAGGTGTAATTTGAGTATTTTTTAGAGATTTTTCCGATTTTCCGAATCTCGAACTGAAATCTGAATCTCGCTTCCACACACTGACTAGCGGGACAGTCGATCCACCGATCGCGACCGGTTTGAACTCGGAATAATAAGTCTTTTTGACAATGACAGCTAAATATTAATATTTTATGTAAATATCTATATGAGGTCTATAGACAGCAGTGCAAACATAGAAATATGTTAGAAGTTCTGTTATTATTTGTATTAGGTGGGTACCAATGCTTACCATCATACTTCTGGTTTGACACAACACTGCTGCGTGTGTTGTTGATTAAGTAATAGCATTCTCTCATTAACAGTTTGATGAACTCTAACTTTGGGTTCTTGGTAGGTACGACGACGTTACTTAAGTTTTGCATTGTTTACAAGTTCAGTGTCCATGCATATTATATCTTATCACTTCTGAGGTTGGCATCTGCTTTGGGAATACCATTTTAATACAGCTTTCTCCTGTCTGAAACAAAATAAAACTATTGTATTATATAGTTCGACAACAGCAAGCATTATTAGAGCAGAAGTATTTGAGGTGCCGTTCAAGTTAAGTCTATTGTTTTTGTTTCTCTTTACTTGTAACATGTTTAAGATGCGCCCTGCCTCGCCCCGCCCTTAAATCATCATGAATATCAGCCCCACTAATGTGGGGTCAGCAAAACATGTTTTTATCTTGAATATAAGTACCCATTTTCAAAATGTTCTCACTCCGATTGCTACTTAGCCTAATAAGCCTCAGAAATACTTTTGACCGGCAATTCTCATGACTCACCTCACCCCATACTTTCAGGAGATGGGAGAGGTAATTTGTAAACACACATAAGTATTAATGTAATGACGGTTTTATTGCACACATGGTCAATGTAATCTCAATTTCTTTGATGCCGAATACCTACTTCCTATCTTAAAGAACATCTATAGAAATCAAGTGAGCTATTTATAGACCGTTCGCAATGGTTTATAGATAGCCCGACTGTTGCTTTTGTATTTTATAAATTATATTTGTACATACTTGTAATATTTATTAGATTAGATTTACTCACATATCTTATACTTGTCTTTTACTTTACCTACTTGAAACATCTACCCCTTTTCTTATAAATGTTAGTTTTTGGAACCATATGTCCATTTTAATTTTCACTGTCTTCACCCTACTTCGCTCTTTGAGCCCGTTACCTAGCTAGGGTACTATATTTTTCTATACATCCATCAGTCAAAATATTGAAACAATTACTGTGATTGCTGCCTAATCTACAATATGTAACGTTGGCAACGTTTCGTTCAACTGTGAAAGCAAACGCCAAACATATTTCGATAAACTAGTAAAAAGTAATACTAGAGTTTACTCATAGAGTAGGTAGTAAAGTAACAAGTTTAGTATTTATTTATAAGAACAAAAAAGCCGATTGCGTAGAATTTAGGTAGCATAGGTCTGCCATATTTAATTTTGTGATACATGATGATGATGATGATGATGATAGTGGTGAATTTTTACTGTTTTGGTTTACGTTTTTATATAAGTTAATTGGAAATGGCTCCTTAAAGCTGCCGTATTCATTTTTTTACACTTTAGTGTCAATAAGGTGTCATGGGCTATACGTATATAACAATCTTGTTATCTAGACGAAACCAACACCAATGAATACCTTATTTGTCAAAATCCATTCAGCCGTTTCGGCTACAGAGCCAGTCAAAATAATAAATTGAAAATGGTTTCTTACAGTCACTATGTTGGATTTTTTGACACTTCATTATAGCTTATAGCACTCTCGTCGTCTAGGGGTATCCAACGACACCTCATTTGTCAAAATCCGTCTAGCGGTTTGGACTTGAGCTAGGACTACATAGCTTCAGCCAAAGGAATTCCATACCTACACCTCAAACACATTACCCTCCTTCTTAAATAGACTCAAATAAAAAAGTTTCGCCGACTATGTAAAAACTGTTTTAAAGTTTATTTAAATCTTACCAAATTGCAAATAAGCCAGTTCGCTTACCTACTCGTAGCTGCGAATAATAATACCTAGGTACTCTTTGAAAAATCGTCACGTGGTTTAATATTATAAAACTATTATAAAAACACTGTAAGTGACCGACTGACAATCAACACACAGCCTAAATCATAAATCCTAGAAGCATAAAACTTGTAACCCCCTTGGTTCACTTAGAAAGGAATTCCTGAATTTCTCGATGAAGTTTGTATGAAAATTAAACTCAACACAGATAAAATCACAGGGCGTTCGTCTATTCAATGAATGTAATAAAAATTAACAAAACCTATGTGGTAGAAGAGTTGCTCCACTGATCACAACGGTAGGTACTCACGGAAGTCGGAATTTCACTTCTATGGTTAATCTTACCTACATAGTGATTAGGTACATTATTCATCTGCCAGCACACCAAGCTTTACAGTAAAACACTGTCTGGTAAACCCAATTTAGAAAGCCCAGATATTTCATTCATTTCGTCAGCAAGAAATACGTTTATTGAAATTAAAATATTTGCTAGTTTGTATCTACCTAATACAAAATACAATAAAAAAAGTTCTTCATTACAAGTTTTCTTATGTTTACTTGTAGCTCTGCCCACCCCATTAGGGATACGGGCGTGATAGTATGTATGCATGTATGTACTTCATTGATGTATTAGGTATAAAAAAACATCTTGGGGTCATATCTACTATAGGTAGTTGGCGTTTCTAAAATGTTTACTCACTAAAATTTAAGTTATTTTAATAAGTAAATTAATAAAATCAATGATCAAGATATTTTCCACTCGCTAGCTACTAAAATTACTGATTGCTGGCATCCTTTAGTCCTTTATATCACTTTTGAGCACCATTTTTAAATCTAAACAACTTTAGCTTGTTTATACCAATGTTCCTTCTCTTTGAGAAATTTGAATTATTTAGTTTTAAACCAATTCAATTCGTAAAGTTTAATTTGTTTGCGAGTTCAATTCGTACGAATTATCTACGCCATCTGAAACTTTATTGGTCTGTATTCTTGGCAAAGGTGGTATAGGATACTAACGTACACTCATTGTGTAGGTACCTATTTGACTTCAATAATAAATAGTCACAATTTAACATTTTCGAACGATACCAGACATTCATGTTTTCTATTTATAGAATTTCATTCTCTTATTTTATTTTTATATCAAACACGATTTTATATGTACCTACTCCTTAGTTTTTTAGGGTAGTTTGGGATATTTACATGTCGTAGGTAGGTACGTCAATTGGAAATTTCTAAATTAAACGTAATATGAGACGTTTCAAAGTGATCCTTCATAGAATAATTAAGGCTTTTACCATAGTATAAATTTTATACTAAGTGATTTATACAGCGTCAGGAGGCAACTTTTGCCTACAATAACGGGACGCTGCAGTGCCCAGGACGAATTTAGATTGAGTAGGCTTGCCCAGCACTTTTACAGAATCTATTGAATACAACTGAATAAATACATTTTATTTGACTTTGACCTATATAAAGCAAAATTTAGAAATATAACACTACAGGCTGGACTATGAATGTTTTACGCATTGTTGACTCGACAGTAAAGTAGATTAAGTATGGAGAAGCATGGAAAGACTAGTAGGTACCTACTTGTTCGCTAAGAAGCCTGTCTTACAAAAATTACAATGTGACGAAATTATAAAACTCTAAGCTTTTGACGAAGCTTTCTGAGTTGACGAGTTGGATATACATCTTCCAGAATTACTGTGGCGAAGCGTAGAAAAAGCTAGTGAAATAGGAGGGAAGCCCTTACCCTGTAGTTGGACAACAAAGGCTTAAAATATAAATCTAATAAATAAGTTTTTTTGCATTTTCTATGGGTGTTTAACTTTTCTGTGTATAGTACCCGACGATTCTTTGATTGTAATTATCGTGACAGGCACACAAAGGAGAACACTGTCGGGGTTAAGAGTTATCATGTAACTTTTTTGACAGTGACAGTGACACGCTGTCAAAAGAAGCTACTGCGCCCCTCAGAACAATGAGCTGCGCCCCTAACGATACGCAGTTGCGTTTTTTGATGATATTAACGACAGACACAAATTGTCAAGAAAGTTAAATGTACTTTATATTGGGACAAACTAACATTAATCCATCGACACACCGCTCCTTTAAGAGTGACTACGCAATAGGAAAAACGCCTAACAATTTTATGTTAGGTTAAGTAAGTTAGTAATTTATCCGTTCGACGCAATTATTACACGATTTAACTTGAGAACAAGGAGAAAAGGGCTTGTGCGAGGATGGAGAGGCTAAAACTTCCTACTTTTTAATCCTAATATTAAACTTGTTACAAACTACTTATTGCCATAGCCTTTGAGGAACTTTTTCATTACTTTATGGCTAGATAACTTTTCGTGTCAAAAGACGAACATAAAGAACTTTTATAGGGCTTTTAGTAACTTTGAAATTTACTCTACCACTCCAAGTAATTTATGATAATACCAATGGAGGATATAATTGAGAATTGGCTTCTAATTATCGGATATTGTTCTAGCTTTTTTGTTCGTAAAAGGGACAAGACAAAGTACGCTTTCTCTTTTATTAGCTTTATGTTTTACCATCTTCTAAGAATAATGTCTGGTGGATTCTTTTGGTCGAGTTTTTACCCGACTGTGTTGAAGCCAAGAAGGAGGATTATGTGATTATGCATGTAAATACATATTTATGTATTTGTAAATGCTAATTAGCATTAAGTTCGCCTATGTACTACATGTTTTCTTGTGTGTAATAAAGAATTTTCTATCTATCTATCTATGTATGAATATTATGTACAATGTATGTATGTATGTCCCTAGGATCTCTCGTAACTACTTAACGGCTGAACCGATTTTGATGAATGATATGTCATTATCGATTTGTCTTTAGGTATTGCGTGAGTCTATTGAGTGGGTTTCAAATTGTAAAAAAATAAAATGGCAGGTTTTTGGTGCCTTATACAAAACAAATCTAAATGTCCTACAATTTGTATCATGTTTAAATGTAATTTAATTTGGAATAAAGGCATGAACTTTTGGAGGCGACAAAAATCGCAATCGGGTTATTGATTAAAAAAAAAAACAATAAAAAAATCTTGTTGGATTGATCTTATGTGGATTGATACAGGTTCAGATGGTTTTTAGGGTGCGGTACTCGAAGGGTGCCAACAGAATCCTATTACCCCTATTAAGCTACCCCTGACTGTCTGTCAGAGAGCTGTATCTCATGAACCGTAAGGTAGAGAGTTGAAATGTTAACAGAATGTGTCTTTATAATGCCGCTATAACATAATAAAAATAAAATTAATAAAAAAAGGGGAACCCATATTTTATATTTTTTTTTATCAAATGTACATACTTAATAGTAAAACTCATATAAAAAAGTACCTATATGTAAGATGCTACGGAACCCTTTGTGTGAGAGTTCGGCTCGCACTTGACCGGTTTTATTAAGGTTATTGCAAGCTTATTTTAGGGTAAAGTTTAACCTATGATAGGTAATTAATTTTATTCTTATGTGGAAATCGCATTTTAAAAATATGACAACGGCAATACAACTTCAAACTAAGGTTTGCTTAATTAAAACGAAATGCATTGCGATTAATTAAAAAATGTCCTGTGTATGCCTAAAGGCCTCCATCATAGCTTCACGACTTAAAAGCCGGGACCAACTGTTTAACGTGCCCTCCGAAGCACGGAAGCGCTCAGCTCGTAATGCCACTTGTGGTCACCCATCCCGATTTGTGACCGCGCATATCGTTGCTTAACTTTAACGATCAATCAAGAACGCCTAAGCAAGCTACGCCACGAGCGCTTCATGTCCTGCAGTTCATGCGTAAAAATCTCCTGTCAGAGCAATACGAGTAATTGAACCATCAATCTGTACGTTTTACATTTTCAAGTTTTAGAAAATGCTGAATGTTAATATATTTTTATTAAATAATTCTTGCCGACACCAATGCCGACGCTGACACCGACACCGACGCCGTTGACACAGACTCTGGCGCTCGTCGTAAAGTAGTAGACGTAGTATCATCATCATCCTTCCCAACCTGACTTCTCTAACTGCTAGGTATGACCTCCCTTTGTGTGTGCCATTTTCCATGGTTGTAAACCTATATCTAATAATTTATGCCTAAATTAAGGTGCCGGTGAAAAGAGTTAAATTAAATCTCTTGTAGTTGCTTTAAACATACAAATCATAATTTTAATAATTTTATTATTATTATCCATGTAAAACTTTAATTTTGTAGCCAAAATAAAAAAGCCACTTTGTCAATCTGATACGCATTTTAGCAAATGTGGTTGATTAATAAGTTTTAATTATTTATCTTTATTACAAAATAAAATCATTAACATAATTAATTTGATCAAGTAGGTATGTAGGTACTTTAAATATGGCTGTACCCATGACGTCTTTTCAGCACGTAAATAATTATATAATACGTTTATAGAGTAAGTTAAATACTCTACTCACCTTTAATGAATTACCTATTAGTTTTCTGCAATCGGTTTCTACACACAAATCCAAATCACCTTGCACTATTCACAATCCAAGCAGGTTCTATTTAGTTTTCGCATAAATTCATTAGTTTATTTATTTAGTTAGTTCTCTTTTATAAAGTTTGACGTGTGTATGTTGGAGTCGCGAAGAATTCGTACGGCCAGCCGATCGCTTGGGCGGCTGGAGGCAGACTGAACACACGAGAGGAGAGGACTGTAAAGCTTATCCACTGATAGAGATTGTCAGATTTTGAGATTTGAAGGTAAACAAGTATTTATTTATAAGAACAAAAACCCGACTGTGTAGAATTAAGGAGTGCATCTACCATATTAAGTTCTTTGACACCTCAGACCAAATAAAAAGAAAAACGGCACGCCGCGAACAACAAAAGTGAAGCCACACAAAACCGTGCTCTTGCAAGTAAACATACGTGCTCACGCACACACCTACACTAAAACCATGCTCATCGCTCTCGAGTCGTCGTCTAGTAAACTTAAAATTTATAAATAGAATTATGCCTTCCTGTGTAATGAAAACTTGTAAAAACAGCAGCAAATCACATAAAAAGTCTCACGGAATCACTTTTCACTTGTAAGTACTTTAAATAACATCGTTTCTTAATTTTTATAGTATGAATTTTACTCGGAACACAAAACCTCAAAACCTGCGACATACACATAGATCAAAAGGTGGCTTCACTTTTGTTGTTCGCGGCGCGCCATCTTTTCTTTTCATTTGGTCTGTTTTTGACACATGATGATTAAATTGTACCATTTTAGTCTAAGTCTTAGTTCACTGTCTAGCCGTTTGGACTACAAAAGACTACAACTCCACTCCAGCCAAAGGAATGCACATACCGACATACATACAAACACCCCAAACACATTACCCTCCTTCTTCGCAGTCGGGTAAAAATAGAGCGTATTTTTTTTTGTTTACCTAAATCTTTGGGTCTTTAAAATATTATGTTGGTATAGAGGTGAGCGAGGGCGGTTTTGATTTGCTTATTGATAAATGACACGGTTTTGAAACCATAATAATAACGATATAATTGGTCTACTGAGCACGTACAAATAACCAGAAAAGCCACAAAATGAAGACTGTAGGTAAACTCAATAAAGTCAAAGTAAATAGAGTTTATTCTTTGGAATCACAAGGATCGTTTTGAAGAGGCCTACTAAGTGAACTTAGGCACGCCTTGCGCTGTGACGACTGTTTGGTGAAAAGTTTCTACAAATCGTGCCTTGGGTACAACACAGTTTCTCTTAATCCACTGGTCACTGAAAACCAGCGATTTAGAGAGTGGGCAGAGCCACAAGTAAACATACGAAAACTTGCAGCCATTTCTGATTTAAAGTCCTAAGATGCATATGGTGAACCATGGTGACAGGTGATCAGTCTATCGCCCAGAGAGAGTACTATCCCTTAGTCGACTTTTACGACATTACCCTATCTTTTGATTGCGTTGACTTGATATCTTTTGATTGCGTTGACTTAAAAGCTTGATACTTTTATGACTAGAGATCTTAGTATTTTATATTAATGTCAGCTATTGGATACCATTTCTTCTGTCCCTGAAAAAAAGGTGTTGATACAGTCTTAAGGCCGGCCAAAAATGTAGTAAGGCACAAGTTCACAGAAGTTTGATCAAAACTGGTAGACCACTTTCTTGGCCCACCGTACAGACAGACGGACAACAAAGTGATCCCATATAAGTTTAGTATTTTTATTCTAAGGTACAAAACCTTAAAAATTTAATCAACCTCTAGTAGAACAAAAAATCGAGCCAGTTAGCGCCTATCTTATCGTTTCTTCCGACCCTTGGGAACAAAAGTTAAAACCTACTGTCCGTAAGCAGCTGTCATAACACTGCAGGTTATGTTGCCCAAAGCTATCTTATCTCTCTTGTAAAAGAAAAGATGATTATAATAAAAAAATATATAACAACCAACAGTCACATACATAGTCCTGACCACGCCGGATTCCCTGTGTCGTGGGTATCAGAAACTACGAGTACCAATGTACCACAACACCCAGACCCGGAAGAAATATTTACAGATCATGCAAACATTTCTTCCGCAGCGGGAATCGAACCTGCGCCTCTTGCGTCTTTGCCGAGTAATCGCCCGCCACGCCACCGAGACCGTCAATAATGTTACAAGAATCTGCAGCAGTGGTTGGTTGTAAAGGTTATAACGGTGAATGCAATTTTAACAGACTTCAGAAAAAAAACCAGTCTAGTGCGAGTCAAATTCGTCAACAAAGGGTTCCGTACCATCGTATATTGAAAAACGTTTCTTGGATGGGGCTTCATTGAAAGAATGATGATTCATCCTAATGGCCCGCATCCACATACACAGGCAGAAGGCTTATGAAAGGACGGATAGATAGTATGAAAAAGACATGCGTGTGAAAGGAGTGAGTACTGAGATGACGAGTGATAAGAGAATATGGAAGAGGGAAACATATTGTGCCGACCCCACCTAATCGGGAAAGGGCAGAAAAATGATGATGATCCACCCCTCAGTAGTTTTATTCAAATCCGTTCAGCCGTTTAGGCGTGATTGAGTTGTTGGCAGAAAAGTCAGGCAGGGTAGCATGAAGATTTCATTTAAAAAAAATAAGAATTTCTTTAAAAAACACTGCTGGCCTATGTGGGGATCGAACCCGCGACCTTCGTGTTATTAGCACGACGCTCTAACCAACTGAGCTAATGGGCCCTTTTATTATACAATAAAAAACCTGTATACTAGGAGAGCTCAATGCCTAGGAATTATCAAATAACTCCATCTTTCGGATGCCACACTTTACTTCCTGAAAGCAGAAACATTCCACGTTCTGAAAGCTTGTAACGAAAACATAAAGGTTCGGTTCGCTTTTAGGCGACCTAGTTAGAGATAAATCTGTTAGAGGGAGCCACGTAGAGTAAAACAGATTGAACTTTTCGAAAACGCTAATGTTATTTCGTTCTAAATCCTCCAATCTTCTAGCATATTATGTACTATGTATATTCCAAGTTTCATTCAAATCCGTTAAACCCGTTTAAGCGTGTCTGAGTTGTTGGCAGAAAAGTCAGGCAAGGTAGCATGAAGATTTGACTAAAAAAAAAGAATATCTTTAAGAAAGCTTAAAGCTCCTAACGAAAACATAAAGGTTCGGTTCACTTTCAGGCGACCTAGTTAGACAGAAATGTGTTAGAGGGAGCCACGAAAAACCATAGCGGAAAACAATTAGGTTTTCTTCAAAAACCAGTACTGGAGTCGTTGCAGTGCTCTCATGGACAGCCGTTCTGTATGAGAAAAGGAATAATGGAATGTATTCGTCCCAATTTCTCTGATGACTGTCAACCACTTTTGCCAAGTGTCGTTCCAGAGTTTGATTAAAATGCTCTACCATTCCATCAGATTGCGGATGATATGGCGTAGTTCTGGTCTTATGAATTCCCATAATTTTGCAGGTTTCCTGGAAGACTTGAGACTCAAAATTCCGTCCTTGATCGCTATGGATCTCCAATGGCAACCCGAACCAGCAAAATACTTCGTTGATCATTTTTTCTGCAATAGTAATTGCTTTTTGGTTAGGGAGCGCGAAAGTTTCTGGCCATTTGGCAAAGTAGTCCATCACCAGAATATAACGGTTTCCTTGTTCCGAAACAGACCCGGACGAAAGACTTGGCCGGCCATCGCTGGCTTTCGTTAAAATATTCTCATTATCGCGGAAGAAGTTTTTCTATGATCGGGAAACTTAATAACCAACCAAAAAAGTGCTAATATAACTTCCACTGAGGTTCTCTAGTTGCCGAGGTGTGGCTACAAAAATGTTGGATGTCCGGCAGCAAGATGGGCAGACGATATAGTAAAGATCATGGGCTATAAATTTATGAGGTTAGAACAGGACTGTGATTAATGGCACAAGCAAAAAAACTACAGATGATGATGATGATGTTGATAACTTCCACATATTTCATTCGTCTTCGCGCCTTTACTTGGTTGGCTAATACTCAGCTCACTGTATTTACCGTAAAAGCATAAGTGATTCTTTCCTCAAGATCCCCGCGCAGATACAGCGACATTGCCTTAGCGAAGGTGGCCATGGTGACGAAGGGCGACGTGCCCCGGTCCAGCGCCACCATTACCCGCTCCATCATGTACGAGTCGATCATGCCCAGGCCATTGTGCAGCACGTCACGGAAATGTGTTCTGTGAAAGAGAGTACTGGTGGTAAAGTGGTAGCGGCATTTCTGCTACTTCTCTTTAGTTCTTCAGTGAATCCAAGTAATTATTTAATTTTTTTGTGCATTAATTTTGAATATGTATAACATTAAATATTGTTTTGACATTTTTTTACAAAAATGACAGTACGTCGTTCTCAGACGTCGTGCGTCTTTGGCTCAGAACAATTGTGCTGAGGTCTTTGGTAAGAGGGTAAGTAATTCAACTTCAAATACATGGATTACTACATATAAAATCTCCTTGGTTGATAAAGGTGTCTTCCAACTATACACAGAAGTACAGAAGTACCTATTCAAATAGAATTAAATTTTCACTTAATCGACATAATTTTTTTTTTCAACATAAGAATATTTTTAAAAAAATATTGTTTTTATTATCTCTTAGGTAATCCTCGGATATTCGCTTAACTTACTTGGAATGACTTAGTTGCCATTCCGGGTTTCATGGTAAGTACATAGGTAAGTCTACCGCCAACTCATATTATTTTAGATTTCTTATGAAACAGAGAGCCGAGCCTGAGTTTTGCATCTTAGTGATCGGCTCGCATAGAGTTAGTATCTACAAAGTTTTTATTACAGTCAATAATAATGATGAAACGATCCCTGTAAAAAAAACAAACGCACCTCATCAGTATCAGTATTAATTATTTAAATAATCCCATCTTTCGGATGCCACCCTTCACTTTCAAAAAGCAGAAACATTCCACGTTCTGAAAGTTCGTAACGAAAACTTAAAGGTTCGGTTTGCTTTTAGGCAACCTAGTTAGACAGAAATCTCTTAGAGAGAATCACGTAGAGTAAAACAGATTGAACCTTTCGATAACGCTAGTGTTATTTTGTTCTGAATGCTGTCAACATTAGCAGATATCATATAATTGGAAACCACTGCTCTGTCGCAGAAAAGTCAGGCAGGGTAGCATATGATTAAAAAATAAACTAGAATATCTTCAATAAACCTACTGGCCCATGTGGGGATCGAACCCGCGACCTTCGTGTTATTAGCACGACGCTCTAACCAACTGAGCTAATGGGCCCTTCTATTACACAATAAAAAACTTGTATACTAGGAGAGCTCAATGCTTAGGCAATTTTAAATAACTCCATCTTTCGGATGCCACCCTTCACTTTCTGAAAGCAGAAACATTCCACGTTCTGAAAGCTCGTAGCGAAAACTTAAAGGTTCGGTTTGCTTTCAGGCAACCTAGTGAGACAGAAATCAGTTAGAGGGAGCCACGTACGAAAAACCATCGTACCCTGTAAGTTATGTCGTTAATTCTAGTAACCACCGTGTAAGGTCCTTCCTAGCTCTGTTGCAACTTTAGGGATTTCCCTTTACGTTGAATGGGGTTATGAAGCCATACGGAAGTTCCTTCTTCAAATAGTCTTGTTTATTTATTTATTATAAACATAAACACAACATTACAGATACTTTGTTACGCAAGGCTGACCCACTCAAACCGCTGCGCTAGCTCGACCAGTATATGTAGCAAGACCTTACACGTGTTGCAGTGTCAGCGGAATGTGGCCATTGACGTCAATCGAGCGCTTTATGGAATTTACCTAGATTTAAGTTTGCTATTCTTTGTTCCTACTTCGAACGGGATTCACCTTTTAGAGTAATTATAATTGTAACCTTTATTTTTGATTAAATCTAGAGTCAAATAAAAGTATTTTTTTAAAAGCTACCCTGAGCAGCGGCCTACGTATTTGGCGCAGCCGGTAGGATACTTGTTCTCAATCTCAATCTCTCGAGACGAATCTCGTCAAGTAAAAAGAACCTACTAGTGCGGTTGTTCAGGGTGAATCTAGCAATCGATTCCGCTGAGTTCCAGACGACGTGAAATGCTGTAAGTCCTTGAATCTTTCAAGTCCTTGCTTATTCCTAACTCTAATCCTTTCTTTAGTGCATTTATATTATTTTATGTGTATTTCTTTTTGTGTGTTAGTTTAAACTTCCAAGATTTTTCATCCTAGAGAATCACGGAAAATTAGGTTAGGTAGTGATAGATTATCTAGAATATCTAGTAGTAGACTCAGTGCTTTAGACGAACATAGAAATATCGACGAGAAAATGGCTCAGCCTAACTCGATCGAAACTATTTACAAGTCCCTCAGACTTGTGCCGGAATTCGATGGAAATCCGCACATCCTTACTAGATTTATTAATCTATGTGACCAGCTTGTCTTGACCTACTTCTCAACTGAACCAGGTAGAGAACTTGAGAATTTAGCTCTTGTCAATGGGATCTTAAATAAGGTTTCGGGTTCAGCCGCTAGGTTGATCAATTCGAATGGGATACCTGAAACGTGGCAGGGTATTAGGAGTGCGTTAATTAATAATTTCGCAGACCATCGCGACGAGACCGCTCTTTATAGTGATCTTTCTTTAGAGACCCAAGGATCAAGTACCCCGCAAGAGTTTTATGAGCGATGCCAAAACTTATTTAGCACCATAATGACGTATGTCTCACTTCATGAGACATTGGGCACTACTATCGAGGCAAAACGAGCCCTTTACCAAAAGTTGACCCTTCAGGCCTATTTACGAGGTCTCAAGGACCCACTAGGATCCAGGATACGCTGTATGCGACCTGAGACGATGGAAAAAGCCCTGGAATTCGTTCAGGAGGAGCTCAACACGCTTTACATGCAAGAACGTAGTGGTGGTTCATCTATTAGTAAGAAAGATTGGGCACAACCGACCTCTAGTACACCTAAGTTCAATCTTCCTCTCAGTAGCTTCGTCCCTAGATTGACGAATGGATTTGGACAAGGACCGACAAGACAGACTAACTTCAACATGCCTGGTCTTTCAAGACCAAACCCCATGCAGGCTCAGCCTAATCAAGGTTGGAGACCCAACCCCCAATTTCAACCACCACGGGGTCCTACTCGCACCCAACAAATATTCCGCGCCGCTCCACCGAACTATAATTCTCAGAATAATGGATTTAGAATGCCGTTTAGACCGCAACCTCCTACATTTGGGCATGCTCCGCGCCCTACACCTATGAGTGGTGTTAGTAACTATGTAGAGAGACGGTTACCATTGACAGGACATGACTGGAAAAAGCACGGAAATCCACCTCCGTCTAACTATTTCAAGACGCGTGAAGTTAACTTCAACGAATTTGACGGATACGACCACTACAATAATGACTATGACAGTTACCCCGAGTACTATCAGGACTATTATCCTTACGAGCAGTATCAGGACTATTACACAAGTGATCAGGATTATCATTCAGAGCCACCAGTAGTAGAGGAAGTACCAAACGACCAAAATTTTCAGAAGGAGTCGAAGTCAGAAAAGCCAAAATAGAAGTTAATCTTCACATTCAAAGGCAACTAGGGTACATTCAGATAGCTAATCCACCCCTAAAGTTTTTAATCGATACGGGAGCTAATCAATCCTTTATCAGTCCTGATGCCGTAGATAAATATTTCCGCCATATTCCTTTGAATTACGATCCTTTCGAAGTGACAAACGTACATGCGACTAGTAAAAATGACTATTCGATTACGTTACCTTGCTTTCAAGAATTTAACGACTCTAACGATATTACACTATACATCTATAAGTTCCATAACTGCTTTGACGGACTTTTGGGCCTTGACTTACTGGACATGTGGGATTCGAACATTGACCTGAAGAATAAATTACTGAAGACCCGTAGTACCTATATCCCTATCCAAATGTATGACTCGAGGAATGTTAATTTATATGAAGACATTATTCCAGCTCATTCAACTAAGATAGTTAGAGTGCCAGTAAATTCATGTGACGGCGAAGTCATGGTAGAAAATCAGACGATTTGTAATTGCCTTATTTCAGACTGTTTAACAACGGTCCATAAGAATAGAGGCTGGGTAGAGATTACTAACCCAACATCTAATGACGTAATTTTCTCCATGGACCGCCCCGTGGAAGCTGAGATATTTAATATTGAATGTGACAGTACTGAAATTTTATCAGACCGCGCGAAAGATGTTCTCTCCCGTCTTCGGACAGAACATCTCAATCCGGAAGAACTCGCGAATTTGAAACGTCTATGTGCTAACTACGCGGATGTGTTTTACCTTGAGGGCGAACCTTTAACATTCACCAACAAGATCAAACATAAGATTAGGACAACTGATGAAGTTCCAGTACATACTAAGAGTTACCGCTATCCTTACGTTCACAGACAAGAGGTCAGAGATCAGATAAATAAGATGCTTGACCAACATATTATAAGACCTTCCGAATCTGCATGGAGCTCTCCGATTTGGATTGTACCCAAAAAGGCAGATGCTTCCGGAAAAGTCAAATGGCGTCTTGTCGTGGATTTTAGGAAAGTAAATGAGAAAACGATTGATGATAAATACCCAATCCCGAATATAACTGACGTACTAGACAAACTAGGTAAATGCCAATATTTTACGACCCTTGATTTAGCTAGTGGATTTTATCAGGTTGAGATGGATCCCTCAGATATCCACAAAACGGGATTCAATGTAGAAAATGGGCATTATGAGTTTTTAAGAATGCCAATGGGACTTAAAAACTCACCATCCACCTTCCAGCGAGTGATGGATAATGTTTTAAGAGGTCTACAGAATGAGATCTGCCTAGTTTATCTCGATGACATTATTGTTTTCAGTACCTCCCTTCAGGAGCATATTGTAAATCTAGAGAAGGTTTTTAACAGACTGAGAGAATCTAACTTCAAGATTCAAATGGATAAATCTGAGTTCTTGAAGCTAGAAACTGAGTTTTTAGGACACATAATCTGTAGAGAGGGTGTTAAACCTAATCCTAATAAAATTAAAGCTATTCAGAATTACCCCCTTCCAAAAACATCCACTGAAATCAAACGTTTTCTCGGATTACTCGGATATTATAGAAAATTTATTCCAGATTTTGCACGCATAACTAAGCCACTAACTCAATGTTTAAAAAAAGGTTCAAAAATCAAGTTAGATCAGAACTACATAAACTGTTTCGAACATTGTAAGACACTCTTAACAAATGATCCTATCTTACAATACCCAGACTTTACTCGAGAATTCATCTTAACTACGGACGCATCTAACGTAGCTATCGGTGCCGTTTTATCTCAAGGTACCAAAACTTCAAATAAACCTATTGCGTATGCATCGAGAACTCTCAATAGTAGTGAACTGAATTACAGCACAATCGAGAAGGAGCTTTTGGCTATTGTTTGGGCAACCAAATACTTTAGACCGTACCTCTATGGCCGAAAATTCCTAATCCTTACAGATCATAGGCCCCTGCAGTGGGTAGTCAACCTTAAAGATCCTAGTTCACGGCTTACAAGATGGCGCTTGAAGTTGAGCGAGTATGACTATAGAGTAGATTACGTACAGGGCAAGTGCAATACTAACGCCGATGCACTATCACGTATCGAAATTAATAATGAAGAGCTTATGTCAATCGCGGTAAATCCATCTGAAACTGATCCCTTGTTAGATGAATCTAGAACCATTACAGCTACGAGATCTGTGGCCGAGTCTAGAACTGCTACTGTTCATACTAATGAGGAGAGCCCTATCTTAGAAGTTCCGATTACAGATGACCCATTAAACCGATTCACTAAACAGTTAGTTTTTAATGTCGTCGGTGACATTAAAGGCCGCCCAGTAGTCACTAAGCCTTTTGAGACGCACACGAAAACATCTATCCAGATATCCGAATCTAATATTGAAGAAGATGTTATTTCCGCTATCAAAGAGTATGTCCACCCTAAGATCAAGACTGGACTACTAATACATCCTTATTCGGCTATGTACACTATTATACCTATTATACAGAAAACCTTTAAAAATTCGGCTATGAACTTAAAATTAACTAAAACGGAATTGGAAAACGTTAAAGAGTACTTACGCCAACAAGAAATTATCAGTAAGTACCATGATGGTAAAACCAATCATCGTGGCATCAATGAATGTTACTTAGCGTTATCTAATAAATATTACTGGCCTAAAATGAGAGAACATATCACTAAGTTTATAAACGAGTGTACTATCTGCGGACAGGCGAAATATGATCGCAATCCAATCCAACAATATCTAAAGGTAGTACCGCCCGCTAGCAAGCCCTTTGAATTAGTTCATTTAGACTTGTTGACCATTCAAAGCGAGAAATTCCTAACTATAGTAGATTCATTCTCTAAGTATGCTCAAGCGTATCACCTAAGAGATGGCACCGCTGTTAGTGTAGTACAAGCCTTATTGAACTTTTGCACTCATCACGGTATACCTATTACTTTAGTGACTGATAACGGAACCGAATTCACAAATCAGCTTGTTTCAGAGTTTGTAAAAATGCATAAGATTCAGCATCATAGAGTTGCTCCTCACACACCAAATGAGAACGGAATAGTTGAGAGATTCCACTCCACAATGCTCGAACATCTCCGTATTCTTAAATTGGGACAGAAATCTGAATCTGTTATTAATTTGATGCCCTATGCCCTTTTGGCTTACAATAGTAGTATTCATAGTTTTACAAGATGCAAGCCTATAGAAGTAGTCACAGGACACTACGATCCTCGCGATCCTTTTGACGTTGACCTCTCAGCTCACCTACTACAGCAATACATGACTAACCATAAGGAGAAGATGACTACAGCCTATAACGCGATTCATGACTTGTGTACTGAGACTCGTAAAGACCTTACTGACAACCGAAATAAGGAACGGGAACCAGAGGCTGAATACTCTCCCGAGCAACAGATTTTCGTGAAAAATCCGTTCGCTTCCCGACAGAAATTAGCCCCTCGTTACACTCATGATGTTGTAATGGCGGACCTCCCAATTCATATTTATACTAAGAAGAAGCGAGGCCCCATTGCTAAATCTAGGCTGAAACGTCTTCCTAAAAGTGCACAATTGTTACAGGACCCTTCTGATAGTTCACCTGCTCCTGGCACCAGTTCTAGCACAGGAGATAAAACTTGAAAATCTTGATGATGGGCCGGGAATCTTACCTTTTAAGCTAGGTTCAGCTAAACTTGTCTCTCATTACCATACCTTTCTACAGAACGTTAATCTCCAAGATTTGCATGGTAAAATCATTTCTTTAAATAACCAGATAGATAGTTTTAGACCTCAATTAAATAACAAAACTAATTCATTATTTGAACCTCACTTAGATTATTTAAATAAAAAGCTTGCAAGTGTACTAGATCAACTAGAAACATTCGAAATAAATCGTGTGAAAAGAGGACTCGTGGATGGTCTCGGATCAGTAGTTAAAAGTATCACGGGTAACCTTGACTATACGGACGCTTTACGTTATAATCAAGCTATCAAATCTTTAGAAGAAAACGAGAACAAACTAGTTGTCGAATTTAATAATCATGTTAGTTTATCTAAAAATTGGACTTTGCAATATTCAAAGATTTTAGACAGTATTGTAGATAACCAAAATAAGATCGAAATTTTAGTGAACAAAATTAACCAGGTCTACGATGTTACTAGGGATTATGATTTAGTAAAGTACGCGCATTTAGTTCAGATTCTTAGGATTTTAACAGATAACGTTGATCTTGTTTCTCAAGAGCTCCTAAAGTTACAAGATGTCCTTGCTTTTATCAGAGCTAATGCGACGCATCATTCGGTCTTGAATTTGTATTCGATTCGCGATATTATTCGTAAATTGAAATTACTATATGGCAGTGAAAAAGTAGTAGAGTTAGATATTAGGGAATATTTCGATATAATTAGATTAGGGTCATATTATGTAGGAAATGAGATAGTTATAGTATATAAATTTCCAATTGTGCTCCCTTCCACCTATGATATGTATAAATTGTCCATCATTCCCAACAAAAACCACGAAATCCTTACTCCTCCTTTCCCATACCTAGCTATCCATGAGAAAGATTTCAAGTACATTGAGGCAGAATGCCCGAAGACCAGTCAATGGTATCTCTGCGAGGAGAAGAACAATTTACAAGGCCAATCGTCAGATGACTGCATCCAGCATCTCATCTCTACACAGCAGCGGAATAAGATGTGCAGCCCTACAACCGTTACACTATCAAAACCAGCATACGAAGAACGTGATGAGAAACACTACAGCATCAGTTTCCCTGTCTCTACAAAAGTACATCTCTACTGCGGACAGGATCTATACAAAGCTCTCCAGGGTAGTTATCTGGCTATCATCCCGAAGTCATGTTACTTGGAAACACCGGAATTTAAGATCACCAATACTAACGATCGCCTAAAAGGACAAATATTGAAGATCATGGACCTTCCCAAAAACGACACCGTGACCTCAGCTCCAGCTCCAGCATTCAAATTGAACTCTATCAACTTGGACCATCTCCATGCTACCAATAAGAGGATTTCACTACAATCGCCGCTAGAACTCGATAAAGATTCCGATTACAGTTTGTACCACACAACAATACCTATGTACGTGGTAATAACCGGTGCATGTGCACTCGCGATTGGATTACTTTACAGAAAGTATAAGTTCAATGGAAAACGAAACCTACAAGTTACAGAGCAGAGCCAAGCTGATCTACAGGGAGTCTATGCCATCCCTATGAAGACAAGGGTTGATCTCAATCAACCCCCAGCTCAATTTACAGCAAGCTTCAATAGTCGCTGTTCTTCGGGGGGAGGTGTTACGCAAGGCTGACCCACTCAAACCGCTGCGCTAGCTCGACCAGTATATGTAGCAAGACCTTACACGTGTTGCAGTGTCAGCGGAATGTGGCCATTGACGTCAATCGAGCGCTTTATGGAATTTACCTAGATTTAAGTTTGCTATTCTTTGTTCCTACTTCGAACGGGATTCACCTTTTAGAGTAATTATAATTGTAACCTTTATTTCTGATTAAATCTAGAGTCAAATAAAAGTATTTTTTTAAAAGCTACCCTGAGCAGCGGCCTACGTATTTACTTCCAAGCAGTCATGTTTATGGACACATCAATCACATGTTAAAATTATAATAAATCAGAAACAAAAACAACTTAAAACAATTATAGTAAAAAAAATATATAAATATAAACATTGTGTGACTTGTGTTAGCCTTCTGTCATAGCGTGTCTTCATGCTTTCTCCAGCTCGTAAATTTTCCTTCCTCCTCAGCTCGTTACAAACGAGTATACTATTCTGTTACGTATCTTGGTGTTCCAGGAGGACATCCTGCAAGAAGATCCGCTGGGAGTCTTAGTTCTCTGCCCAGGTTTGCCAGTGCTGGAATTGTTGCAGTGCTCTCATGGACAGCCGTTCTGTATGAGAAAAGAAATAATGGAATGTATTCGTTCCAATTTCTCTGATGACTGTCAACCACTTTTGCCAAGTGTCGTTCCAGAGTTTGATTAAAATGCTCTACCATTCCATCAGATTGCGGATGATATGGCGTAGTTCTGGTCTTATGAATTCCCATAATTTTGCAGGTTTCCTGGAAGACTTTAGACTCAAAATTCCGTCTTTGATCGCTATGGATCTCCAATGGCAACCTGAACCGGCAAAATACTTCGTTGATCAATTTTTCTGCAATAGTAACTGCTTCTTGGTTAGGGAGCGCGAAAGTTTCTGGCCATTTGGTAAAGTAGTCCATCACCACCAGAATATAATTGTTTCCTTGTTCCGTTAACGGAAATGGTCCAGCCACATCCACAGATTTTTCAAAACAATCCTTAAAAAGGGGTGTAATGGGGTGTCAAAGTTTGTATGGGAACTTTTTAACGGGCGGTGCGAGTGGTTTGAAACTCAGTTTGAAATCTAACGCGTACGAAGTCGCGGGCAACGCCAGTCTGAAATAATGTGCGTTGGCGGTAGACTTATGTATGTACTTACCATGAAATCCGAAAGGGCGGCTAATTCATTCCAATTAATTTTCTGTAAGTTAAGCGAATATCCGAGGATTACCTAAGAGATAATAAAAAGAGAATATTTTTTCTTTTCCTTTATCATATTTTCTGAGAGCAAAATAGCGACGTTCTTTAATAAATTATGTTGAAAAAAAAATTATGTCGATTAAGTGATAATTTAATTCTATTTGAATAGGTACCCACTTGTCATTTAATTTATAAATTATTTAAGAAAAAACAATTTTTGAATTGATAAACGTCCTTATGTGGAACGGTGCAGTTGGAAGACACCTTTATCAACCAAGGAGATTTTATAAGTTAATCCATGTATTTGAAGTTGAATTACTTACCAAAAACGCATGACGTACTGTCATTTTTGTAAAAAAATGTCAAAATAATATTTAATTTTGTACATATTCAAAATTATTTAATGCACAAAAAGTTAAATAATTACTTTGATTCACTGAAGAACTAAAGAAAACTAGTAGAAAATATGTCGGTTTCTTTAGACTCAGCGTTGGATCCTATGGAAGAGATCCGTTTTCGAAAGAAAAACGGTGCATTGTGGATAGAAATACAAAAGGAAACGCATTTCACATTCGATGAATTGGAACGTGAGTTTTAACGTATACTTATTCCAAATACCACGGCCAAAATATCAATACTAATATTATTAATGCCATAGTAACTCTATCAGTCTGTTTGTCTGTTACATTTTCGCCTAAGCTGCTAAACCGATTTCGATGAAATTTGGCAAGGAGATGGATTGCAACTCGGGAAAGGCTACCTTTGGTTGCAAAAATAATCCTGAAGAGTGTGAAATAGGGGATCAAAGTTTGTATAGGGGGAAACCATTACACTAGGTACTGAGGTTAAGCAATGTAGTTTGCGGCCATAAGTTGGACGGGTGACCGTATGAGAATGCCATATGATGTTAACTTTTTGCGCTCCTAGAATATTTTATGCCCATCCCCGAATCCATCTGACTATATTATAAATGTGAAAGTTTGTGAGGATGTTTGTATGTTTGGGCCTCAATCACGGCCTAAACAGCAGAACGGATTTCAATTAAACTTGGAATATACAGAGTAGGTACATGTGCTGGATTAATATATAGGCAATTTTTTATCAGGGTACCACGCGAGCGAAGCCGTGGGCGGCAGCTAGTACTTCATACATTTTATACTATTCCCCAATAGGGTTATTGTGCTAGTATTAGCATAGAAAAAGAGGTAATAATAAGTCTATGGTGCTAGTTACTTAAATATCTTAAGAATTCATCTCTGTATTTGGAAAGTTACGTAATTACACGGGAAATAACATAATTAAAAATATACAAGTTTACGCCTTCATTCTCTGTCAAGTCTCCATATTCCAAAAAAAATCATGTAAGTCACATTCAGTAACAGTAGGTATCTACTGTTTACTTTCAGAGATAATGGTGATATTTTTCAAAATTCAAAAACGGGATGAAAAACCTGCTGCTGCTGATTTAATATCCAGGTACCTAAGTAAGATTGTTCATCTTCTGCAACAGTCTAAATTTCCAAACCGGTGCGGTGAAAAGATTTAAAGTGCGCCTCGAAGACTCGTTTCAGGCACTTGACACATGTTCTCGAACTTTTAGGTTTTACGACATGCAGTTTCCTCACGAGGTTTTCCTGCACCGCTTGAGAATATTATAGCGCACATAACATTTTCCGAATAGGAAAATCCATTGGTGCACGTCCTGTGAACCCACGGCCTTAGCGGGGCCGCTACCACTAGACCACCAGTACTCTCTTTCACAGAACACATTTCCGTGACGTGCTGCACAATGGCCTGGGCATGACCGACTCGTACATGATGGAGCGGGTAATGGTGGCGCTGGACCGGGGCACGTCGCCCTTCGTCACCATGGCCACCTTCGCTAAGGCAATGTCGCTGTATCTGCGCGGGGATCTTGAGGAAAGAATCACTTATGCTTTTACGGTAAATATGCAGTGAGCTGAGTATTGGCCAACTAAGCAAAGGCGCGAAGATAAAATGAAATATGTGGAAGTTATCAACATCATCATCATCATTATCTGTAGTTCTTTGCTTGTGCCATCAATCACAATCCTGTTCTAGCCTCATAAATTTACAGCCCACGATCTTTACTATCGTCTGCCCATCTTGCTGCCGGACATCCAACATTTTTTAAGCCACACCTCGGCAACCATTCAGTGGAATTGAGTTTCCTGATCATAAAAAAACTTCTTCCACGATAATGAGAATATTTTAACAAAAGCCAGTGATAGCCGGCCAAGTCCTTCGTCCTGATCTATTCCGTCAGAGAGCTAACATCGCCTATTCCCACTTGCTAGCTTTCTCTCGCTTTTGTTACGTTATCCCATACTCAGCTGTAATGGAGTAACTTGATCGGAATTTGAGCCTCTATTCGGCGTCTGATTGGCGTGGTGGTCGTGGAGGTAGAGGTGATAATAGTAGTTAAGAGTCACCATGCGATCGCGTCTTGAGCGATTTTGAATCAAATAGCGGATTTCAGGTGTATAAAAGAAAGACGGGGCGAGACCGCGCTAAACATTGAAATAAAAAAAAATATTTTATTAAACAACGACAGAGCTCTACAATTGATTTTGGTGAGCAAAATCCGCTATAGCACACTCTTAATTTGAACTTCAGTGTTACGATCTGCTCGGGGAGGGTTACCTGCGACGTGAGACTATGTACCAGTGCATGAAGAAATCCCTGGCCAAAGCTTCTAGGGATGACGACGTCGAGGAAGCTGTTAAAGTAAGTACTTACATACATATTATCACTCCCGTATCCCTAATGGGGTGGGCAGAGCCACGAGTAATCATAAGAGAACTTGCGACCACTTCTGATTCAAAGCCCCAAGGTGGATATGGTGAACCATGGTGACAGGTGATTAGCCTCTCGCCTATACAGATGGTCCATCATGTTTAAGAAAATGCTATCTTTGTCAAATTCTATGATATGCTCGGAGAGAGAAGCGGTTGGACTTATTCTATGTTTATTACTCCTAGTCCAGCAGAGAAGTAGATCCTACTAATATTATAAATGCGAATGTTTGTGAGGATGCTTAGATATTTGTGCCTCATCACGCTGTAACCCCTGAATGTATTTGAATTTAACTTGAAACATATACTCGCATATAGAACGTGTGATGGAATAACACCTAATAGTCCAGTTTTTATCCGAATACCACTCAAACAAAATGACGGCAGCTAATTATTCATAAATCTAACTGGGTTTACTGATAGTGTAAGTATGAAATAGTTTGTCGTCAAAAAAATTATGTTATCACAAAAAATATGATTCCCGAGTTCAGATTTGCCAAAAAATAATTTCAATTTAATGATCTCCACAGTAGGATAAAGGCAGGCAGATGATGATCTCCTATTATAAGAAGTCACAAACTTCGTAGCAATTTAAAATCAACAAGGACTTTCCTGGTTTCTCCTGTGGGCATAAATATGCAAAATGAAAATTAAGATCACCCTTCAACAATCATGGTTTATATTATTTTATATAATTGAAGAAAGGACATTCAAATTTTAGATAAACGTTTTGATTATTCTTCTTATTGTCTGTCGAAGGGTTTCTTAGTTTTACATTTTTATAAAAGTCACAGGCATCAGAACATTTCTAGTGTACCTAAAGTAAACTCATTTTGCAATATGTAATACCACCATCATCACAAAACAATCTTTAATTTTGTAATAAAAATATATTATAGAAATATTAAATTAAATATAAATAAAAAATGTTTATTTGACACACAAATCACAAGACACAACAAATATAACAATAAATAATGTTAGTATGTTGCAAAATTTATTCATACATTTTCAAGCTGGAACTTGCAGTGTGTCATTCTTATCATAATCAAAATGAATTTATTAGACCGTCTCAAAAAATATCACTTTCGCAAGTAATGAAAACTTGAGCAGATGGGCTCGAGAGAAACATTTCATCCCGGCGGGGGTAGTTCCCATTTGTTCTATGGAATTTGACGTCATCGAACAAAATCACACATTTTCTTCCCTATTTTTCCATACATACTAGCTTTTCATCCGAGTTTCATAGCACATAAAAAAATGGGAATCAGATTTTTCCAAAATCTTTCATGAGAAGCTAAATGACATTGATAATAACAATTATTCTGTAATTTCTTTACCTCCATACATAGCTAGCAGTCATACCTTCCATCACCTTCCATCTGCCTGGGTAAAATAATAAATTATTTTTATTTTCTAGAGGCCAGTATGATAATATAATCGTAAAGAGGTCTTATTAACCTTGTCCTATATAACAATAAAATTTGAGAAATAGTATATAGTAGGTATAGTTCCACAGTACAAAATAAGTAAAAAATATGTTATTCTGTCCGATGATGCCATGTTCCATAGAACATATTATGGGAACTACCCCCGGCGGCTATTAGGCACGGCAATATATTTCAATTATGCGCGACCGGTAGGTACTTGAAAAAGTTGTTAATGATTATCAATGTTTTAGGGTTGTAGCGGCCGAATTGATAATAGATTTTGCACCCTACTTTCACAGAACAGATTAGTTACTGTTGTTAATACAATCTTACGTTCATCTGCATACAGTTTCAATATTTTACTGCCTCTCCTGTAGGCCCATTAGCTCAGTTGGTTAGAGCGTCGTGCTAATAACACGTAGGTCGCGGGTTCGATCCCCTCATGGGCCAGTGGATTTTTTGAAGATATTCTTGTTTTTTTTAAATCAAAACTTCATGCTACAGTATTCAGAACGAAGTAGCATTAGCATTGTTAAAAGGTTTACTCTGTTTTACAGTAGAAAGGTTTTTGAAGAAAACCTAAATGTTTTCCGTTGTGGTTTTTCGTACGTGGCTCCCTCTTACAGATTTCTGTCTAACTAGGTTGCCTAAAAGCGAACCGAACCTTTATGTTTTCGTTACGAGCTTTCAGAACGTGGAAAGTTTCTGCTTTCAGAAAGTGAAGTGTAGCATCCGAAAGATGGAGTTGAATTCTTATATACTATCTACTATCATACATAATAATAGTTCATAATTGGTTGGCTGGTAGAAAATGCCTAGGCATTAAGCCCTCCTTTTGTACAGATTTTTTTATTGTCAATAAAGTACTGATAAATAAATAAATAAATAAAATTGCACTCATAATTTGGTACCTGTTTAGGTACTTTCTTTTACTAGATGCGAGGTTTTTGTGACTCGGAAAACAAACAGATACCTAAGTAAGTACCTACCCACCTACACAAAATAGTCTTATATATATTTTTATTGACTTGTGTAGTGATCTTGCCTTTTGATCAGCACCCACTTATTTGGCAAGATGGATGCAAATAATGGATTTGTGTAAGTAATTCCTTATAGTGGTTTTATTATTGTAGCCGATTCATCGAGATAAAGGCCAGTCCATTTCCAATTTAGCAAGTGAGATTTTGAGAGCTATGCCTGTGATACGGGATCTTCTATTTTGCATGCATAATCAAATGAAGGGCTTTGAATTTTGACGGCTCCCATGCGTCGTTTCTTTTTATTAAGGCTTTGTCCACCAGTTTTTTAAACTGATTTGATGAAAAGATTTGATTTTGAAGTGAACCACTGTGAACTGTCATAACTGTGAACGGTCATCAAATCGATCTGATGATTAATAGTTCCAGTATACCTCCAGTTGTAGGGTGTTTTTTAAGGATTTAATAAATGGCACGTGCGCTCGCAAACCAAGGTTTAAGCTCAAGGTAAAGCTGGAGTTATAATTGAATTGTCAAGCGTGAGCGCGTTCGTGATCACTTTAGTTTCATCAGTCGGCAAGATTGCCTCTTCATATCACGTTAAACTAATTCCGTGTTATACTGCTGGATTATCTCAATTCAAGAATGGACAAAGATCCTATTAGCGACTGTAAGGGCACATACACACGGAACGACTGCGACTCCACTGTAAAGTTTTTTTAAGCTGGCATTCGTTTTTATAATGAAAAAACCTTCTGAGCACATTTTAAGTCTTTATTCTAGCGAAAAATTTCAACAATTTGAATCAAAATTATGAAAATGATATCAGCCTGTTGTGTTATAGTGAAGTGAAGTGCTAAATACACCTTCTGCTTACCTCTCTCCGGGAGTGACCAGTTCATATGTCCAACCCCCAGATACCATGGAGATAAGGATTCATGGGGTGAAATATGTCATGTCTGTAATAGATTACAGCTATATTTTATGCTAGGCTCAGTGGCTATATTGTGGTGTGATGTGTGGTACCTAATGGTTGTAAACAAGATACGCAGTATTTGATGCACCATGTTGATGTTGACGAATATTGTGTGGTGTCCATTGTTGCTTTAGTGATTCCTCGGCTTTATCAACTTCGATTCCGCCGCTCTGCTCTGGGGAGTTGAACATAGGCAATTATTTTATAAGTGCATCCTTAGACTATGTTCGCATAGTTATCGCTGTCGATTTTATTGTGCATTTTCCTTAACTAGGTACTTAATTGGACAGTTCTAATATAGGTAGTACTTAATATAAATAATATAGAAAGACCTAACAAGGCAATTGGGCTTCGTCATAAGAGTTGGGTTATCAAAGTTCTTAAAGATTGTATTGCTCTTATGTATGGTAGCATTTTTGAGTATTGTGCTCAAATTTGGAGTTCTCAATATCTTGTTTTGTATTAATAGAATCGAGTCTATTCAACGTCGTTTATAGAGTTCCGTATCCGAAGGGTGCCAACGGGACCCTATTTCTAAGCCTCCGCAGTTCGTCCGCCGTCCGTCCATCCGTCTGTCAGAGAGCTGTATCTCATGAACCGTAATAGATAAGGTTGAAATTTTCGCTGAATGTGAGCTTTTATGGCCGCTATAACAACAAATAAAAAAATATTATTAGGTATTTCAATAAGTACATGTACAATGGTACGGAACCCTTCGTGTGCGAATTTGACTCGCACTTGACCGGTTTATTTAAAATATCTACATCTACAATATTAATATAAATGTTATGACTCGAATTATTAAGAAATCTGTAGAGGACAAAATAATGTTACCTTTAGACAAGACATAGACAAACGTTCATTCGCAGAAATTGTGTTTCGCAGAAAGTGGCTTCTAATAAAATTATTCTTTTTCTTTGTGTTGTTTGCTCATTGTTTTTTTTTATTTTGTATTCTTTAGTGTTATGCCTAAGCAAGCTATAGAGGTACATATACATAGGTTCAATATGTGAGACATATAAATGGTACTTCTTTACTGGACTGGAAGTAAAGAAAAAGCATAGAATTCGTCCAGCTGCTTCTCTCCCAGAGCGTGTCGTAAAAGTCGACTAAGGGATAGTCCAAGTAGACCATCAGTGCTCTCATGACAGCTGCTGTCATGACTGTAAACAAGCTACAATATAGCCTAAAACTTTTAAACAGATGTACAAGAAATAGGACAAGTCTTTAGTCTGTATTAGGGGGAGATTGTAGGTAACACTGTTAAACAGTACGGCTGATTAAACTATAGACTTTATTACGGCGAAAATTACGATAAATAGCATTTGAGTAGAATTTAAAAACGGTTTAGTCCAGACTTTGGCTGCATGTGAAACTACATAATAGCTGGTTTAAAAACCAAAGCTTGAAAAATGTACCTCTCTTAAATATAATGCTGTCAGCTGTATTAGAGTGAAACATCAATCAAATCAAACATTGTCACTGTGTACAAAAATTCTATTTAAATGCTCCCTAAGCGAGCTTTATAATAGCTAATTAAAAGGAAATATTATGATCTCTACAAATGCCGTTTCATTTAAAAAAGCTTCATTTTAGATCCTGTGCTATAATTGGATTAGCCATACACTTCATTCTAATGCCAATATACTTGAAGTGTAGCTGTTTGCTATATTGTACAGCTTCTGGCATTATTATATAATTAAAAAGGACCAGTTCATTAAAGGACCAGTTAAAGTGCAGTTAATACATATAAACAACCAAAATGTAGTTTTACCAACTTCCAGTGCGTTTACGCAAATTTCGACAGTAATTAACAAAATATTGGAGTATATCATTATCATGATTTTCATTAACAAATCTGCGGTTGAGTGTCGTCAAAGCGTATTCAGGGTTAGGTACATTTAATGGATTCTGACAGAGACGAATTTGAATTAATGGACTATGATCATAAAAAGCCTTTGACGTTCTTTTGAGCTTTGCTCGTACACAAGGGATTTTTATAAAGTATAGGCAGGTTTATGAAGTTAATGTTGGACTACAACATACGCTGTTTTATTCTTGATGGCCCAGTTTTTTCATAAATCTAGTGAAAAGTTGCTCATAACCACCTACTCAAAACGTAACTAGCGTCAAGTACTTGGGTAGCATCGTTACAGCAGACTCCAGATGCACGCCTGATATTAGAGCTAGAATATCTATAGCGAAACAGGCATTTAACAATAAAAAAATGTACATTTACATCCAGAATAGCGAAAAAATTAAGGAAGAAACTTATAAAAACTTATGTGTGGAGCCTAGCTTTGTATGGGTGCGAGACATGGACGATGACACAGAGGGACAGAGATAGATTGAAAGCGTTTGAAATGTGGTGCTGGAGAAGGATGGAGAGGATTAACTGGATGGAAGAAATAACTAACGAGGAAGTCTTAAAAAGAGTAGAAGAGGAAAAGATCTTAATAAAAACGATACAAAATAGAAGAGGGAAAATGTTTATAATTTTTTTTTTAATGAAAATGACATTACAGCTTCATTAAGATGATCATAGAAGGAAAGGTAGAAGGAAAGCGATGAAGAGGAAGACCAAGAATTAGTTATATCAGCCAGATAAAGGAGAAAGTTGCTGTCATGTCGTATAGAGAAGTAAAAGAAACCGCATTAGAGAGGGCAAAATGGAGGAAACTTCATCATTACACCGACAACTAGCTCTTTAATAAAAATAACAAATACATTATACATGACATATTCAACTTATTTCCTAACGGGAACAATAAGTTTGAGAGCAAAAAATTCAATAAAAATGTATGAAATATTTATACACCGTAATAATTTATTTCGTGAAAAATTTTCGGTAAAGCGATATTATTTAGATGGCACGTGAAATGTTTGATGTAATTACCAATATACATTTGCAGTAAAGTGGTAGTTACAATTATACCAACAGAAAGACAAGATACAATCATGAACATTTTTATCTTACCTTTATTGTTGTCACGATCACTTTAAAAACAATCCGGAATTCTCATTAAGAATGATTCAACTAAAAATAGAATATAATTATTTTAAAAGTTTTTTGGTTATAAATTTTACTCAAGTAAAAGCTGCTGACAAGCGTCAAAACATCTACAAGCTGTTGTAGAAAGTTAGAGTAGGGGATCCTAGGTTATTAGAACTGTAATTTAAGAATCTTTACAGCCCTTTTACAAACCTTGCACAGCTATTATTGCTGCTTACCAGTCACTGTAATGCCGAAGGCTAGTTAATTTGGGGCCCTTTTTAGCATTACAAAGTCTGTATAAGACGCTATACATCCTATGTGCAGCAAGCTAAAACAGCTGTATGTGTTCATTTATTCTGTAGTGCAGCGACTACCTACAGCCGCCGTGAGCTACTAATAGGGGCTCCAAAATGATGGACCACCTATATGGGCGATGGGCTGATGATCACCTGTTACCATGGTTCACCATATCCATCTTAGCACTTAAAATCAAAAGTGGCTGTAAGTTTTCGTATTCACTTGTGACTCTGCCCACCCCAATTGGGATATGGGCGTGATAATATTATGTATTGAGACTATGTATATAAATGGTCTTTTGTTTTAACTTTAATTCGGTCTGTTTTCCTAAGTAATCAAAATAAATAAAATAGCTCTCCTGGTTAGCTCGATGTACATAAAGACATAAGAGACAGTAACACTTTTAGGACTTTCGAATTAAAAGTCTTAGAAAAAAGAAGCATAATTAGGTATTTCTGCGATTTTAAGTTTTGAGCTTTTTTGTTTATGCTTACTTATAACAAAACGTTGTGCGCGGTAACAATTGGGATGGGTGACCGCAAGTGGCATTACGAGCTGAGCGCTTCCGTGCTTAGGAGAGCACGTTAAATTGTCGGTCCCGGCTTTTATGTCGTTAAGCCATGACGGAGGCCTTTAGGCGGCCTAAAAACTCCGTCACAAGAGTTAGTCACTAGCTCATACGAACTTACTTGCTTTTTGTTATAACAAAACGTTACTTTTATATACCTTGACCCGTCAAAAAATCTATGCTTGAGTGCATATTTACATAATAGGCACAGATTGCGTTGTCATCCTCTTTCAAGTTTTAATTACATAGTACTGGTCTAGTGTGATGATGATTTACGATCTGAAGCCTTCCGAAGCACATGGACTTAGACTCCCAATGGAGCACCAAAAGATTATACGTTTATAAAAACTTACGTGCGCAAAAACGTCCTGAAGGTATTCTTGAATTAGCCAGCTTCATACATATTGAACATTTTGTGAATAAGGGCGACTAAGCTGAAAGTCATCTACGTATGAAGTATTGAATAGAATTTTAGAAAGCCTTCTAAAATATTCGTCGCCTGCATAACAGCTTCTCGTTAGTGTATGAAAAAGTTGCCTACTGCCGCTGTATAATTCTGATATAAAATGGTACAGGTTAAAAGCACAGAGCAGTTTAAATAAACTTGTCTTTGGTATATTATTCAAACTGATTTATGCTTTAAACTAATTTACACAGTTACTTTATTTACTTAAAAATTGCTACAAAATATGAGGAAAGTAGATTTTTTAAATCCACTTAGTTGAAGCTTTGCGTTGAGTAACATAAAGAGATACTCTTTTAACTTTTTATTACCTTACGGGATTATTAGACTTTATTCCAGTTTTAGGCATTATACTTAGGTACTCATTAGGCCAAAAAAAAAAGCGGACAGATTGTGTGAAGTAGGAAATGGTAAAGAAAGGAATGAGTACAGAGATGACAGCTGACAGAAGGGAATGGAAGAGTACATGCTGTGCCGACCCTACATCGAGTGGCAGGAAGATGATCATGACGTTGACATTATGTACTTACTACTTTGATGGTCATCTAAGCTATAAGCAATATCATTTTATTACAATGCGAATTTACTTATAATTTCGACTTTTACCCCATACCCCATTCCATAACGAGATTGTCACCATTCCGGCACAAAACGCATAACAAAAAATGTAACAAGCAAACTAATATAAATTTTTTTTCGCTGCTATGAAATGGGAACCCTTACTATCCATCACTATTTTTTTACATACGATATTTAATATAGACATTTCTACCCTCCTAGTGAAGAACGCAGTAACTATGTAAAACATGTTTTGAAGAAAATGAGAACAGAATGTTGTATTTCGTTAGGTGATTCCGAATATGTATCTTACTAAGTTTTATCAAAAATGCTTGGTACTGCGTTCTTCACTAGGAGGGCAGAATTTGCCGTGTTTGCCGTTTTCTGTGGTTTTAACAAAAGAGATAATGTTCGATGGTATTTCTGCGCGCTCTTTCCGAGGCGAGCTAACCACTCTGGTTTATTAGGGGTGAACGCAACAAGTTGCCTTTCAGTTCAAACACTACAATTCGCCCTAAGTTATATCGTATTTCAAGAGATTTCAGAATGTGCATTTTCATGTTAGTTGATCGAGTGAAGCCAAGTCCTGGGTAGGCAATAGGAAAAACAATAGTCCGAGGAAGCAAGGGTAGGCTAGCTCGCGGGCTGGACCATAGCGTCCAGACAGGCTTAGCTAAAAGAAAAAAAAAATCGAAAAACAAAAGAGGTGTGTAGGAAGCTTAGCCCCTTTATTTACTCATAAGAACAGTAAATGGAGATCTCAGTTCGGGGCTCAATTACAAGTTTATTTGAAAGTCTCAACTTAATCAAAAGATAAATCTATCTAGTTTAAACAGTACCTACCTCTCAATTACAGATATTTTCTATAATACACTAAGTACCTACCTGCTAGTTTAGAACCACTTCAGTTATTTCTTCATAAAGTAATTAACTTTATGAAGACTTAGGTTTCTTACGTCAGTAAAGTTACTGTAAGTTTAGTAAGACGTTTCAGTAAGTTTGTTGTCCGGATAAAATCCATTGTCGGTGCACTCTTTTAAGTAGCAAACAATGGCGAGAGAGCGTATTTATTTTCAATTAAGAAGACGACAGAGCGTGGGCACGTTGAATGTACTAAACTGACGTGTGATCCCGCCTTTACCCTCAGGTCGGTGGCATTCACAGCTCGTATGTGTTTGCGGCTTCACACAAAAATAATTATTTCCACAGGAATTTGTGGATATAATGCTGAAACGTATGGATCGGGACTTGGACGGTGTGATCAACTTCAAGGACTTCCATGACTCGGTGGTGAACACGCCATCCCTGCTGGAGAGCCTCGGGTACTGCCTCCCGGAGCGGCCAGCGGTCTACTCCTTCATCGCGACCTGGTGCCCTATATGGGGCAGGATGTAGCTTATAAATCACGACTATCAAGGTTTCAAAATACATATTTTCTTACATTCGTATTCTACTTCCTTTATGAGATCCCTTGGAAATTGCAACTATACATTCTCCTAAGATACATTCTTTAATGCTTTCGATTTGATAAAATTACTGCGATAAAATAACAAAAATCGAATTATAAAATATATTTTATATGCATACCATATACCTATAATACACATACATTGTCTGGAAGAAATTGCTCTTAGCAATAAGACCGCCGTTTATGTATATCTGTTTTTTTTCCTAAGTTTTTTGTTGTTTCTTGTTTTCGTTTTGTTGTTATACATAATAAAGAGTTTTTCTATCTATCTATCTACATAAGATCACGCCCGTTTCCCATAGGGAAACGCAGAGATTATGGATCTCCATTTACTACGATCCTGAAATACTTCTTTCGCTTTATTGACTCTCATCACATTCTTCATGCATACTCGTCGGTTTAAGGTAACCTACTCTTGACCTGCCTCTTCTTCAAAATGCCGACGATATGGTCCAAGTATGTACGCCTATGTCTTCCTGTTCCAATAGTACCATTCGCATTCGCCTCATATACCTGTTTCGTTAATCTACCTTCATCCGCTCTACGTGATCGAACCATCTTAACATTCCTTTCTCAATCCTATGTTCTTTCACTCCACATCGCTCTCACATCACGCTATTTATGACTCTCTCAGAGTCACCACCACACATACCACGATACCACTTCGCAACGATACCACGCATACATCCCACAAAGGTCTCTTTAATATTATCTATTTGGTATATTATTTTATTACAGATATTCTTAGTAAATCTGTTTTGTGAGAGACTGGTGCCTGTGAGAAAGGTTAGAAGACCTGCATTACAGGTCAGCAAATAAAATCACACTGTAAAACTTTATCTCTCTAAGTAACGTATATCCTGCTTCGTGCTCACTTAATTTAGTGAGGGCTTACAGCGCGTCGGCGGTATCATAGTCAGGCACGTCATTTACTATCTTTACACGACCTTGTTATATAATATGATTCACTAGCATCAAATCGCGGCTCCGCGTTATACCTACCTGGACTAAAAGTATCCCATATGTTATTGCAGGTCATAAACTGTAGAGTAGATCCCAATTATCGATCAAACACGGACACACTGATTCACTCAAAAGGCGAGCGAGTTAGTTAGTTTAATACCAATTAAACCAGCACCCTCCAATCAATGCAATTCACGTTGTTTGTTTACGCTTTTGTTTACTTTATATACGCTGAACTTTCTACTTTTGTATAGGGACTGATTGAATAAGTGAATAAGTTCCATTGAGAGCCGTAGTCAATTAAACGATTATAAAATACCATATAGGTACTTGATGAAATTCTTTTCACGAAAATTCTAAAAATCCGCTTCTATAATATAGTAATGCTAAATACAAAACAATAATCTTTACACACAATCCTTTATTATCTTTATTTAAGATGCTAATGCGTTTAACTTTATGTATAAACTGAAACTTGAAATATATAAATAAGCTAGCAAAAAATCAATCATCATTTGAATAGGTTCACTTGTTAACACAAACATGGTCAGCTGACGGATGCATAAATCAGGCTATTCTTCTCTTCTCTTTATTGTTGCCTACCGCCTACCGGCATAAGACGTGCATGACGAGTTGTCAGAATCGAATGGACGCATATACCCGGCACTTGATGGACAAAAAACAATTCTCTTAACTGCCCATTTAGGACGTAACAAAGAGAAAAGCTTAGTGCGAGAAACGGATAAATAATTTCTCTCGTGACATTTTTATAACAAAAATGAAGTTTAATTTGTCAAAATGTCATTGTTTGTGTCTCTTGACGTATTTTAGATGTTGACGATATTCCAAAAAAACGAGAAATAAAATTGATTTTTTTTATTAAAGGCTACATACGAGTCCGTTTACATGCTTCGGCTTTTAGTGGATTTTTTACATTAAATTTGCGAATTTTTAATAGCCCTGACATCATATCATTATCTACAGCCCGACTTTACCTATAGCTGGGCATAGGCCTTCCTCTTTGTGCCTACATGCAGAAGACGAACTGTGTATTTGTGTGAACCCACCATTCGTGTCCTGCTCAGTTGGAAGTTTCCTATTGTCAATAGCATTGTTCAGTCTAGGCTGTTACAAGCCTCTGTGAATGTCAAAGAAGTTACGCCATCACTTCGCAAGTCTAATTAAATCAATGAAAACCACAAATATACTTACAATCATGTGCTTTTATTCAGCAAAATATATCAAAATACCGCAACTGCGAACTCACATTCTTTTGTTTTCCTCACAGTTTGAAATTGGGACAAAACCGAGGAGGCTTTTGTTAGGTATTTTACCGAAGAGGGGCGGCATGTATGAGAATAATGAAGTAACTATTACATAATCTATGACAATGCTTAAAGATAGAATTACAATGCAATATTAGTACATCATCAACTTTAGGTATAACCTAATGTAGATAATATACACACATTTTATTTATTTATTTAAGGGCATTGTCGCTTTGCGACCACATCACCCAAATATACACACATAATCTAGTGATAACACGTCACTGAATAGTCTCTTTCTTGCAATATTTTGGATCACAATGACATATAATATAATCGAGATGTTGAGATGTGTATATGTAGTTAACAGTGTCTTTGTTGAGGTAGACGATGTCGGTGACGTTGATGAAAAACAGTTGACGCGCGCACAAAAAACAGCTTAATCATGGTATACTCGTATTATCGCGCATTCCATTTAGCGCATAATAAACTACAAAATGATCACATGTAATGCATTTACTGCGCTTTACTGTGGCGTATTTCATTCGCAGCGCGTATTTAGTCATGTGAATTGACTCGTAAGTGGAAAGCAATTTGCTGGCAAAGTGATCGAGAAGATTTACGGAAGTGCATGTAGTTGAAATCAGCTGCTTGCACTTCCGTATCTATTAAGCTATCAGCCAATTTATTGCCTTAATGAGAATGGATCCTTTCGCGCCGTGTTAGAGTCTTCAACTAAGTGATTCTATTTACTATTCTGTCAAGCCCAGGGGTGGCCAACTTGCTTAGGGCTGCAATCTACTCATTTAATACTTATTTTATTTAGTACTAGCTGCCGCCTGCGGCTTCGCTCGCGTGGTACCCGGTACATGTACTATTTTTTTTCACCGTTTAAACCTTCCCTGGACTACAACTAATATTTCAAAACCAAAATCAGTTAAATCGGCCCAGCCGTTCTCTAGTTTTAGCGAGACAAACGAACAGCAATTGATTTTTATATAAATAGATAAAAAATAAACTTTTCATAATTATTTATTTTGAAAAGAACGAGACACTATTCCTCTTTTTCTATCGCGTAACTCTGTCTCGTATGGCGCGAAATTAATGTATGAAAAGGCCCAGTCGACTAGGCCTGCCGATGTACGCTTCGTAGGTACCTAAAGTGCGGAGTGCGTCTGGCCTGCTTTCGCGATCAACCATCATGAGTCCGGTGATCGACTTGTTGGACACCCCTGGTCTAGCCAGTTTGAAACGCCGTCTTATTTGTATTAAAAAAAATATTATAAATCTAATTATAAATTATAATTCATACCAAATGAATGTTGTAATAAATTTCAATTTTAAGATGCTATAGATAACTCCTTTCACATGTTAGCTAAATCTAGAATTGTGATTAGCAGGTTTTGGCGGTTTCAAAACAGGCGTAGCAATTTGTGATCGATTAATGGTAAACGATTGAAAGCAATCGTGCAAGCATCACTTGTAAAGTACCTAATAAACTTTTACGGGTCGTGACTATTATTGTCTTTTATGAATAATGCTTTGTAGGGGAGTGCATTGTTTGATAATCATTCTGCTTTATTCGTAGTTCTCTTTATTGTTAATCTAAAAATATCTTCAATGCTTCAACAAACGAAAATGGAATTTAAATATTATTTTTATCCATACTCCATGCAGTTTATTTGAAACTGTGCTATCGTTAATCAGACTAATATTAAGTTCGTATGAGCTGGTGGCCAACTCTTATGACGGAATTTTAATTAATAAATTAAATTTTAAATTTACATTTACACTAGTAAATGCAATGTTTGTGAGAGCACTGGTGGTCTAGTTGGTAGTGACTTCGCCTTCCGATCCTATGGTGGTGAGTTCAAATCCTGTCGTGTACTAATGGATTTTTCTGTGCGAAAAGTTGACGTGCGCTGTACCGGTGAAGGTAAATATCGTGAGGAAATCCGCGGCTTATTAGCCACCTTCGCACGTATTGACAATGTCTTTCCTGTGGACAAGGCCGACTCAGTTGAGAGGATGGAATAGGTGCTGAGCAAAGCCTACTCCATCTTAATTCGTTCGCACTATACAGCGTCCCGTTAGTGAAGGTAAAAGTTGCCTCCTACGCTGTATAAATCATCTTGGTACTATAGATGGTAAAAGGCCTTATTTGTTTGTTTGCGATTTACTTATTTTTATCCGGATAGAAACGACGCAAGTGGAGCTCAACAAGTGAAGGACAAATCTGAGTAGTAGCTGACTTGTGTGCGGATCGCAAGGACATTTCTGACAAAGTATTAAAAACAATCTTTATTATAAATGCTTACGCAGTTTATGATTTTTAATAATTTTCCTATTTCAGATGGAGAGATTGCACAACATTTTCTATAATTGAGTTGATCTTCTTACTTATCTTATATTATAAGAATCTTTGTCCTGACTGACTGACTGACTGACTGACTGACTGACTGACTGACAGACAACGCACAGCCTAAACCGCTGGACGTAGAGACTTGAAATTTTCAGTGTAGGTAAACCTTGGTACGTAGGGGTGTACTAAGAAGGCATTTTTCAAAATTCAACCTCTAAAGGGGTGAAAAGGGATGAAAACCTGGAATCAATTTTTGGTCTAAAACTGCACATAACCTATATCAAATTAAAGAGCCGATTTTTCTCATTTAGTTGATGTCATAATTACCTGTAAATTCTTTATTTTTGGCATGTTTTTCATGAAAAATAGAATACTTTTATTTTGACATATTATGACAGCGATGATACCTCAGAACAATAAATTCATAATAGGTACCAAAGATTAGTAATAGATGATACAAAACATATGTAAAAGGAACTGTCAATGTCAAATTACCTGTGAAAGGAAGCATAAATTATTTCTGGTCTAATAAGTTTCCAATCTTGATTATTCATGGAGTTCTGACGTAATTCTACGTCTGAAAACTAGATGTCGCTGCTAATTATGATCAAATTTTATCGCGCTATCGTTGCGTTTTGAAAAGTTTACCTTAACTCTCAAAATTTTTACTAAATTCACCAAAATTTCTTAATTTTTAGATTTAGGTATATTTGTTACTCTTTCACGCAAAAACTACGGAATATACTTACATACCCTATTATTCATATTCGTTCGCAAAAGTTAACCATTGCTTAAAGTTAGCCCTGTCGCTGTTTGTCATTATGAAATGGTAAGAGATGGCAATACTTTAGCCATTGTTTAGCGTACACTATATTATAATGGATAATGAGGATAGTAGGTACCTACGTGTGCTGGAATGGGATACAGGGTACTTTTTATCTGGGTACCGCGTGAGCGAAGCCGCGGGCGGCCGCTAGTAAGTTAATAAAGTAGTTAAACATTACTGAATAAGGCGCTTTTGCATTAGGGGACATGTTCAAGAGACATCGCGGGACATTAACGTTTTGTCGCTACGACTTTGTGGTACAATGTCGCTCGATATTTGCCGTGTCCACACTGCCCAGTGGTGATAAGAATGACGCTCGTTAGACCGCACTACTGCCATTTCGCGGGACATAAGGCGACACGCGTTCTTACGACGGGAACAAAGTCGCGGGACAAACCTATAACCTACTGTAGCACAAATATTGTGCGCCTCGGCAAACTTCGTGCTTTGTATGAAAACCGAATTTGTCCGAATATATAGAGTTCGCCCGTACCTACTGAGATCACGCGTGCGATGTCCATAACCCGAAAGCATTTGTACCCTGAGGTTTCTTGTACTTACACACTTTGTACCAACTTCTGCTGTCCCGATTTTTCTTTTCATAAATACATAATCACGCCTGTATCCCTAATGGGGTCTTTTCGATGCAACGAAATGCTCCTTAGAAGTAACCGAGTCGATAAGCATCAAAAAAATATTTTAGCAACATCGCTTATTTTCACGGCGAACTCACGCTTGACCAAAAAAAATACTAGCAAGATAGAAGAGGAATTACTAGAAGACACACTAATTATTGCCAAGTTGCCACTGGATCTTTGCTGGCTTCGCTCGCTCTATCAATTAAAAAAATAACTGAACAAATCCTTAAAAAATATTTTCATAATTATTGTAACATCTCTTTAATAGATGCCACTGCGGGCGGCAGCTTTTTATCGGGGTACCACGCGAGCAAAGCCGCCTTCGCTCGCGTGGTACCTCGATAAAACGTAGCTTAGATGTTATTCCAGCAGGCATACCATGTATATTCCAAGTTTCATTCAAATCCGTTCAGCCGTTTGGGCGTGATTGAGGCACAAACATACAAAGATCCTCATAAACTTTCACATCTACACTAATATTATAAAGAGGAAAGATTTTTTATTTGTAACAAATAGACTCCGAAACTACTGGACCAAAAATTCTTTCTCCAATAGAAAGCTACATTATCAGGGACCAGTATAGGCTATAATATATTTTCAAAAAATTAGGGATCCGTAAAGAAATTGCAATTTTGTAACCCAAGGTAGAAAACCCAAAATAGTTTTTGGCGTGCGCTGCGAAAACTATTGATTGTAGAACAAAATAATGTACTTTTAGGTTACAAAAGGAAACATGATTTTTAAAAAAAGGAATTTATAACATCCTAAGTAAATAACTTAGTCAAATAATAACAAAACAGAGAGGTAGACTATTTCAATGTTAAAAATACGTCCGCACAACACGAAGTCTCAGAAAGAAGTGAAGTCGCACCACCGGCGCCTCGCTATTTATATCCAGGCGGTCGTCTGCATAGTGATCGTTGTTGGTGTCGTCTAACACGGCCTCTCCTGACACCCTGACGTCCCTGTCAGGCTCCTTGGGCAGCACATCATCCGGTACAGGGAGGAACCTGTACGAAGGCACTGGCTCGCTGTTGTCACGTCTCGTAGAGGTCCTGGCGAATGCCCTAAATGAGCAACACCATCTGGGCAATCAGAATCATCAGTTGTCTCTGTAATTAGATTCTCATGTTACTACCAGCAGGTAGGTAATGAAGAAACTGCCGCAAAGATTAGTCAAGTTAGTTGTGTTAGGTTAAAAATAAGTCAGATAAAAAGATAGCAAGCACCTAACACAATATAAAGCAATCAGGCAGGTATTGATTTATGATCTTAAGAAACCACAAACCAATAGTCCCCAATCGCACATCAACTAAGTCAAATAGGGTCGACCCAAATAACTATGTACGTACATAAGGAAATAACGAACACTGAGCACTTACACGGCAGAGGCTCTTTAAAGTTTGCATGCCACTCAGCGACTCTTCGGCATAGGCTCTTTAAAGTTTGCATACCGAAAAGCTTTCACACCGCATCCAAGGCATAGGCTCTTTAAAGTTTGCATACCTCACGGTGGCTACCGACAGAGGCGCTTTAAAGTTTGCATGTCGCGTAGACTTCAAGATCATGTACTGTGTACACTACAAGGTCAGTTGGCATAGGCTCCCAGTTCGCATACCAATAGACATGAGACCAAATTTGAATTCAAGGGCTGCTGGCAAGTGGTCCAAGATCGCGTACTAAGTACCTACACTACAACAAGATCGCGTACTGAGTACACTACAACAAGATCGCGTACTGAGTACACTACAACAAGATCGCGTACTGAGTACACTACAACAAGATCGCGTACTGAGTACACTACAAGGTCAAATGGCATAGGCTCCTAGTTCGCATACCACAGACACGAGACCCAACTTCAAAAAAAAGGCAGCACAAGTGATTTGCACAACTAATGTCAAAAAGAAAAGTTTTAGGGGTCCGTTCTCCTCTCTAAGGTACCATGAACAGGGCAGCCGCATAGGTGGTCTTCTCATATGTTCCAGCAAGCAACTTCATCTCGTACTGTCCATAAGGCAGGACCTTAACAAACCGTTAAGGCCCCCGCATACCAGAGTAACTTTCCTTGTGACCGAACATATTTAATAACTTGAAACACACGAGGACACGAGGAAGATCTGTCTTCCTCCACAATGGCATTCTATTCCCGTTTTCTTCTTCTTTTTTTTTTCGTTCGCGGAAAACCACAGTGTTTGAACCTGGCTCGTAGGTAGGGGAATTCGCTAAGACAGCCTTTCCTGATAGCGATACGTCCTCGATCGCATCCTCTACAGGGAACGCTTCATTAACCATTTGTTCATCATTGAAAGATGAACTGCCTTGAGATCATCTATGTTACGGTCTATACCTAATGTTACAATCTGAAGTCTTTAAACATGGACGCAAAGCAAAGATTAAAATAGGCCTGTACGTTATGAAAGCAAGCGTGCACTCAAGCTTCCACAAACAACAGCCTTTATAAGTTAAGCAAAATGTTATTGAAGCGACTTCAGTTCGTAACACAAAAAGGTAACGCATTCATCATTCATTGACTATTAATATTTCTCAAAACTACTGTAATGTGAAATTCGTGACATAGTCTACTAAAGTTATTCACTTTCATGAAACTTCAGTAACATACCTAGCGGTATTTACGTTTCATGAGATTTGGTGACATAGCTAACGCCATTCACGGGTAACATAGATCATGTTAGTGACTCACCTTATGTGAGTGAGCCGCTCACAACGGTATCTATTTACAGATAAAATAAAGGTGACTTCACGAACAAGGGACCTGAGGACTGGAGTCGTGCCTTCAATACCAGTCAGTAGCTGCAGCTCACAAATTGTTTTACCAATGAAAGAGTTCCGGACTTCAATAATTATCAAAACAACAGCAACTCCGGCTGACTAATCGAATGCTCGCATGACCTTGTAGGGGCCACGCATCCCGGAGTCTAGTTTCCCTGTGCTCCGAGAATACTTTTATGCCGAAAACAAGACCCGACGAGTGAGAGTCTTTGTCGGTTTAAATACTCATCTTGTCTGGCCTGGTTATCCTTCAACAGCCATCGAGCCCTGCTCCGCGTGATCTCACGTAAACCCTCACGATTCGGCCTTGTATTCTGAGCAGCAACGACGTCAAAGCGCACGAATAACAGGCATCGTCCCCTCGGTACCTGTTTAACGCTGTTAAGTGGAGACGTACTCACCAAAGCTTAAGACCTTTCGTGGGCTCGGCTTTACCTGACCCTGACTCACAACTCTGCCAAGATATTCGACTTCCCTAGCGAGAAAGTGCACTTACGAAGGTTAATCAGAAACCCCACTTGTGTGAGAGCAAGTAAGATTCGCAGTTCGATGTTTTCCGTGACAGTGTTACTTAAAAGGAGTAGGTCGTCATTGATATAAACGAGAACACTACCTTCACTAATGAAGGTACGCAGCGTGTTATTGATGATGCGCTGGTGGTGGTTCGGACTTACCAGGTTTTGAATAAATTGACAAAAACGATACAAGCTTTTCTGATGTCAGTTCTGCATTAGCAGCGGCTGCGCGTATTTGAGCGTTATCGACACCACGTATCACGATTTGCATTCTCAGCTTCTCGCTCAGTCCTGTCACTACTCTAAGACGTAGCAGATTACGGCGTGCATATTCGGCGTACGTTGGGTACCTATCAGACGTTGTTTTCATTGCCTCGAATAAAATATTAGCGAAGTCAAAATTGCTAGAACAAAGTGGTTTAAAGTTACGCTTAAAGTTAGACCACGTACGATCATTTGTGACCCACTCGGCCAACCAAACATTTGCATCCCCTTTGAGACATGAAGCTACACGTGAGAGGCACTCATGGCCACTCCAATCGTTCGCATCTTTGGCACGTTCTAAACACACACACCACGTGTCAATGTTAGAACGGCTAGGGTGCAAATTTCTCACGAAAGCTATCTTTCAAGCGACCTCTAGATCGACCACGCAATGCAATTCGTGGCATTGTACAAACGCAAAACAAAGCAATCAAATGTACTTATGTGAATTCAAACAAAAATCGAAATCACTAAACGCGGGTAGGCTTGTTCCTTTTTAGTGTATCCTTGTTGGGCCTAATTTGTGGCTATAAGCTCTAGGCTATAAGGAGATGACATTTGTGAAGTGTTGCTTAACTCACTAGCGTCCTTAAGTAAGTAAATGACGACATCATCATTGCGGGTACTTGCAAACCGACTAAAGTTGACATCATTTCAATTGACTCGGACCTTTGTTTTTGCGAAGCATGTTTCCACTCCGTGAACCGTCCTTTTTTAAAAAAAAATAAAAAAACATGCAAGCCTCGGCCCTAGTAGGTACTAAAACCGGCTTGAGTCTGTTTTGGATGTAGTCTGGCGCCGGGCAGGTAACGGCACCGAGTTGGCGGCGTACACGTTGTTCAGCGACGATCGGCGCGTACTCACATACACTCGGGGTGCATGCCGCGTCATGACCTTGAAGATCGCGCTGCAGAACGCTCCTCCAATGCTACGCAAACACAAGTTAAAAGACAAAAAAACACAGTCTAGACTAAGAAAACAAAAATGTGGGTAGGTTAGGTAGGTAGAGACTTCTTTGACAAGTGCTTTGCGGACGTTCTGAGGCAATATAAAACTGAACATTTGTTTGAAGAAATTGATCGAAAAATTGTTTATGGGTGTGGCGTGAAAATCCTTTATCCCAGTTCTGATTTTAGGTTACAAAAGGAAACATGATTTTTAAAAAAAGGAATTTATAACATCCTAAGTAAATAACTTAGTCAAATAATAACAAAACAGAGAGGTAGACTATTTCAATGTTAAAAATACGTCCGCACAACACGAAGTCTCAGAAAGAAGTGAAGTCGCACCACCGGCGCCTCGCTATTTATATCCAGGCGGTCGTCTGCATAGTGATCGTTGTTGGTGTCGTCTAACAGTACTATAAGTTTATAGGTCTTATTAATGTCTACAAAAAAGTCCGCGAGACAATATATCCATCTGTTATAGTTAAGTCACAATAACAGCTTTAGTGTTCTAAAATTTAATTACAATGCAGGTAGGAACAAAGGTTGGTTCCATTCGCGTCATGGTATAAACCCTTATCAAAATAATTTTTTTCATCACCAGGATTATTTATTTCTAAACAAATTCCATTTTAATTCATTCGAATCCGACATTTAGTTTAGAAGTTATCACGAGTATAAGTTCGAGCGTTCTCTGCAATACCTCGGGATGTCTCGAACGGCCACAGAATAGATAATAGTTAGTTTGACTCTGTAGAGTGGGAGTGGGTGTTACCGAGGTGCGGGAGGGGTTAGGTATATACAAAATAAATGGACACGTGTTTCAGGTTTTTTCAAAACAACCCTTAAAAAGGGGTGTAATATGGGGTGTCAAAGTTTGTATAGGAATTTTTTAACGGGCGGTGCGAATGGTTTGTCTGAATGAAGTCACGGGCAACAGCTAGTTTATAATATAGTAGGATCATCATCGCGTTAGTTCGTATTTCAGAATACATAATATTTGTGGAATTACTGTACTACTACTAGTAGTGTCATTAGTTCCTTCGAACCAGTGAGGTGAAAGGATTTAAAGTGCGCCTCAAAGGCTCCTTTCGTGCACTTGACATATATTTTTGAACTTTTTAGGTTCTACGACATGCCGGTTTTCTCACGATGTTTTCTTTTACCGGTTCAAGATACTGGTATAGCGCACATACATTTTTCGAACAGTACAATATATTTGTGCACGACTGGATTTGAACCCACGACCTTAGGATCGGAAGGTGGGGCCGCTACCACTAGACCACCAGTCCTCGACCCTAGTGAAAACAGAATAAACACCTATCCCCCTATGACGTCAACAAAACCGCCAGCAGTAATCAATAAAAAAAATCAGAAGGCTCTGAATCCCATAAAATTGGCTGCCAACAAAATTAATTAAGAAACTTGAACCGCAACGCCACGTTTGTCAAACGTTGCGGTGTGTTCTGGAAATGTAAAACACTAGACGTGTGATGTATAATAATTTTGTTTGCTTTCCTTGGTAACTAAAACAGGAAAACAAATCGTCTGCTCAAAATGAAAACTAAATAAATCGGTACATCTGGTGTCGATTTGAGTAAATCGTATTTTAATGTTAACATCGATTTGATATATTTTTTTTAAATAGTTATTCACAGTCCATCAAGACGATTTCAGTTACCATTAAGTTGATTTGTTTCATTATTTCATATAAAACTAGCATCTGCCCGCGACTCCGATCAAGAGTATATACCCTGTCAAAAAGTTATTATGATAATTCAGTTCACGTACTATGTACCTACCTATAATATCAAGTTTTATCCAAACTCGTCCAGCTGTTAACGTGTGATTGAGTCACCATTGTCACACTCTCAATCTGTTATTTAAATAAAGGCCTTGGCGGCTGGCGTGGCAGGCGAGAGCTTTGATGAGACGCAAGAGGCACGGTTCGATGAAGGAGAAATGTTTGCATGTTCTGCAAATATTTCTTTCTGGTCTGGGTGTTGTGGTACCATGGTACTTGTGGTATCTGATACCCATAACACAGGTAATCCAAGTATGGGGTCAGAACGATCTATGTATGCGACTGTTGGGTTATTTTATAAAGAGAGTAAGCTTTGATGAAATTATTTTTCACGTCCAGTGGTTGTAATACAAGTTACAACTCCACGGGTAGCAGGCGTGCAGAACGGAAGGATTAATTGGATGATGTTTGCATTCCATTAGTGAACTGCATAGCAAATCGTGCATTTAGTTTAGGTACCTACATCTTAGTTTGAACTCTTAGGAACTGATAGACCTCTCAGGTACATTCAGATGGAATACACCTCAATTTATTGAGTTTCGAGGTCGAGGTCAATTCGAATGTAGTATGTTTAGATTATCAATGATGTATACAGAGAAGATTTGCTACGCCTGAACGATATTGGCTGAAAATTATTGATCGAGCAAGCAAAGCGAGCAAAGATCTCAGTGGCAACTTGGACGATTTGGCGTTGTATGTTTATAATGTTTGTATGAGCACTGGTGGTCTAGTTGGTAGTGACCCCGCCTTCTGATCCTAAGGTCGTGGGTTCAAATCCGGTCGTGAACCAATGGATTTTTCTGTGCGAAAAAATTATGTGAGCTATACCAGTACTCTCAAACGGCGAAGGAAAACATCGTGAGGAAACCCGCGGCTTAGTTAGCTCCGCACGTATTGACCGTGTCTTTCCTGTGGACAAAGCCGACTAAGCTGAGAGGATGGAATAGATGCTGGGCAAGCCTGCTCAATTCGTCCCGTTAGTGAAGGTAAAAGTTGCCTCCTGACGCTGTATAAATCATCTAATATAGATGATAAAAGGCATTTGTGTTTGTTAGAGCATAAATTTCGAACCGTTAATCCAATCTGTATAAAACTATCTCAGGTAACGAATTCAAATTTTGCGAATTGTGTTATGTGTAAACTACTACATAGTAATAATCAGTTATCGGAATAAGGCGGGCTAATATACCTAAAATTCAAAGAACAGAGACAAAAAAAGTGGAGACTTCCTTACTAAAACAATTTTATTCGGCCCATTTGGGCCAAAAATTGGAACAATGGTCGCAGTAAGTAAGACATTTAATATTAATTCATAAACTAATAGGCTGGCAAATTACATTACGTTCTGCGCCTTTTTACTTACATCGTTCAAACAAAGAAAATGAAATTACCTTTTAATTTTTGTTAATAATAAAAACCATGCGTACTGTTTTTTCTAAAACTAAACCGGAAATTAATTCGATAGTTAATTAATTAATTAATTGTTTTACTGATTAAATTCTATATGTAGGTACTTTATTAAAGTCCCGAAACCTAGACAATTGGCCCGAAAATATATTTAGTCGTAAGGCGTCTCCACATTGTCTCTTGTTATTTTTCGAACATTAGGTATTTTAGCCCACCTGATTCCGATCACTGGTAATAAGTATACAGATTAGGTATGGTAGCCACCCTATACGTAGATAGTGATCCGAAATTAGCATCTCTATAAAAATAAAGCAACATTGTTTGATATAGTAATACTGATGCAGTTCTACGAAACGTATTATACAATTAGATAATTAATTTGCAAGTGTTTGCGATCTGGAAAAAGCAGTAGAGCGCTACTACGAGGTCAAAACTGCACATTTAATTGAGTCTGGGTCCTTCAAATGTGCTATTTATATGAATATACTGAAGGTCTACTTTGCAAAACGATTTCGATATATTCGAAACAGTACTAAAGCTCTCCGATTAATTGGCCGTACCCTACTCTAAGAAATGTTTGCGATCTTGTCAAATATTCATTGTCAAAGTACGGGTAAGTATTAACTTAAGTTTTTTGTTTCAGACGACGTGGTTTGAGAGTAGGGTTCGACGTGATTATTGATGTAACATATCGCTAGTGTGTTTTCTTTCACGATGTTACAATAGAGTTTGTCACGGTTATTCGGTACATGATTTATTAAATATCGCTTGTCATTTTGTTTTGCGTTCTTGAGTAATCTATACTTATCTATTACTATATATATAATAATAATAATATTATAAAGCTGCAGAGTTTGTTTGTTTGTTTGTTTGTTTGAACGCGCTAATCTCTGGAACCACTGGTCCGATTTGAATGATTCTTTCAGTGTTGGGTAGTCCATTTATCGAGGAAGGCTATAGGCTATGTTTTTTTTTTTCAAAATTAGGGATCCGTAATAAAATTGCTATTTTGTAACACAAGGTGTAAAATCGAAAATCTATTTTTGCGTGCGCTGCAAAAACTATTGACAATAGAACAAAATGATGTACTACGGGTTTGTAGATCCCATTAAGACCTACAAAAAAATCTGCGATAACATATATCTAGCTATCATGGTTTAATCACAATAACCGATTTTGTGTTCAAATAATTATTAAATCGTCTGAAGAAAAAAAAACTACGTTAAATATGTATCGTAATATTAATCTTTATCGAAATTAAGCATTATGTTATCAAGAGTATTTATGTAGAAGTAAAATACTTTTTATTTCATCTCAATCGGATATTTCGTTTAAAAGTTATCACGTGTGTAAGATGTTAAGAGTTGGTACCTATTAATGAGTTATGGGCCATAGTCCATTTATTGAGGGAGGCTATAATATAGGCAATATTTTATCTCGGTATTTCCACGGAAACGAGAAAAACGCGGGTGAAACCGCGGGGCACAGCTAGTACTAGTAATAAGCTTATACCTCATGAGAATACAGCTTGAGATCAAGCGTGGAACTATGTCACACGGCTGAAGTGTCAAATAACTTTTGATATTAATAAATAATACTTGGCTGCAGGACTGAAAGTAAAGAAAAAGCCACTGCTTGGGTAGGTACATACTATGAAGATAAAGAAGGGTTTACCACATACATAAATATTTAAGTCAAAGTATACAAAAGTACGTTTGATAAAAATAGCACCGCTACCTGATAGCAAATAATAAATATTTCCACACCTTAAAAGGAAATGCCCACGCCAAGACCCACGTACACGTACTTTAAGTAAGAATCAATCTGCATTTACATTAAACGTTAAAAGCGTTTTGTCTCGTTTGAAAACGATTATCTCTACGGTAGAATTGAGTAAAATTACATTTGAGTGTCGACAAAAAAAACTTTTCTACACCCACGAACATGGCGTTACAAGAAGAAAGAGTTTATAGGTAGACAAATCCTTTCCATAGCAACGGCGAACCCATTAGCGTTGTACTTTTTGCTCACTTAAAGAGAAATAGCTCTTTCTATTCTAGGAAGAAAATAAATTCTAGGTGCTCATGCTAAGCAGGCTGGATAACATCGTTATTTACCTGAAGCAATTAGACCATTGGCGTTGGTTAATACCTAGAAGCAAAAAAATAACAATATTTTTCTTACCTAGGAATAATAATCATTAGGTAGGTACGTCTCTATTTATTATTAACTAGATCGTGTTTATGTAACCTCAAATTAACTAATAATAATATGCACTTGCTTGACCCACGCTTGACCCCTGATTGTTCCACCACAGCTGTGTGGCAACGTAGTTAATAGTAAAACATAAACATAAACAAAGCTCTTAAATGTAGTTCAAGTATACACTCAAAAGAGTTTGCATACTGCCTTTGAGAGCTATGTTTGCTAAGATAATTTTGAACACCCTGACTGCTCATATAAATATGAAACAATGAGTAGTAAGATATTTTGAACACCTTGTGTGCTTACAACAATGTGATGGTTTGAACTGCGTATATCAAATTGCTTTTATGTTTTTCAGATCATTTTGACTATTCTACACGCTCATATCAATTTGACACTGACTGTACATCCGATGGGTCCAAACATGTATGTGCTCGATGCTTAGGTATTCCCGTTTGCTATGTTACTGGTATTTTGTTAAAAAAAGAACAGTAGAAATCTAAAGGTTGCTATTTCGAGTAAAAAGCTTTTATCCGACGCTCATTCCTATTAGCGCAAAGAATTTCTTGAAACCTTGCTGAATAATCGAAGCTTTTTGTTTACCTACTTGAGTTTATTTCTTACTAGCAGTCCACCCCGGCTTTGCACGGGGATTTAACAAAAATTTTATAAATTTACAAATTTTAACACACACACACACACACTTTTTTCTAATACTTACATTTTTAAACTCGTGATATCTTTTGAATGGAATGTCCGAATTGAATAATTCAAAAAGTTATTGAAGCAGTCTTGAATATAAAGTAATTTATTTTTATGATGATGAATACTAAGGGACAAATAAAGAGCTTTTTCTAGAGCCGGCATATCAATTAAATTTTTAAAATAAAAGAACACTTATTGTGGCCTAACTATAAAAGTTAGACATTATGCTGCCGCGACACTTTTTGTAGATAATTATGTGTTTTGCAAAGTCGTAGCATATTATTTTGTTTTATCATTAAGAGTTTTAGCAGCGCACGCGATGTAAAGAATTTTTTAAGTAATTTTTTTACTCCTCGAGTTACATTATTAGAGTTTTAGTAAAGATCCCCAATTTTTTTAAAATAAAATATCACCCGGGGATAGTGTAGCTTTCCAATGGTGAAAGAATTTTTTAATCGATCCCGTAGTTTCGTAGCCTATTCAATGCAAACAAACAATCAAATCTTTCCTCTTGATAATATTATGTAGATTATTAACTAGCTCAAATATCTTTAAGCATATAGACATCGATCAGATACAGTTTTGTTGTAAGTATAGATAGATATAGATTATTACAAACACCCAGACCCAGAAGAAATATGTATTTGCAGAACATGCAAACATTTCTCCCGCAGCGGGAATCGAACCCGCACCTCTAATCTCGCAGCCGAGCACGCCGTCGAGGTCTTCAAAATTGTATTTATTTAAATTCATTTTACATTGCCATTATAGTACCTGAGTACTAATGCGACAATGAAAAACCCTACACAATTTACCTGTCTTACATAAAAAATGTATGGCCATATCTGTGAATTTCGTCGCGTTAATATTAAATATATCTACTATAATATAATAAATGCGAAAGTTTGTGAGGATATAAGAATGTGTGGATGTGACGATGTATGTTTGTGACTCAATTACGCCGTAACGGTTTAACGGATTTGAATATATATACATAGTATGTGTGCTGGAATAACATATAGGCTACTTTTTGTCCGGATATCACGCGAGCGAAACCGCGGGCGAAAGCTAGTGTTAAATATATCAACATCTTCTATAAGTACCTACTACACATAGGCTGTTGATTATTTGAAGGGCGCGCGTAAATGCTGCTTTGCTCAGAAGATTAGTTCTAGCCCTCGGGATCGCAAGCAGCCGAGGCCGTGTCGCCGCGAGCTCACGTAGTTGAGAATCGAAGAATACATCAAAATTATACTTTCATGTATTCTTTGGACCATTATGCTAGTATTTGATAATATTGTACCTATTGTAAAAGTTTTAGCCAAAGCAACATAATGTACCTACCTACAAACGGAATTTTTTAAATCGACATCTTTTTTGTAGTGAATGGATTTTGATAAAACAAATGTTAATCCCGGCTTACCACAAAACATCAGTGAAAACCGCATTCAAATCGGTTAAGCCGTTTCTGAGATTAGCGTGCATAAGCGCACAAAAGCACAGACAAACAGACATACAGATAATCATTGATATGGGATTTATTGCGTTAATAGTTGCCCCTGAAATATCTTCAATGCAAAGACATCGATTAGTCACAGTTTTATTATAAGTAATAGATATAGATTTGTTGTACATAAGTAAATCTAAAAGAAAACTAATCGGTTTTTTCATGAAAGTTATTAAGTAGTAGCCAGTAGTTATGTTATGGCAAGATATATGACGACATATTACCCACTAAAATATTTAATAAACTTTTATTAGGTACCTAGCAACATCCAATATTTGTAACAACTCGCGCGCCCGACGCTAGTCCAGTAACTCAAGGTCAAATCTTACATTGCCCGAACCACTGGAGTGGCAAAAAAAATGTTTGTGTTGTTTTATTTTAATATTACAAAATATCTACGATAGCCACAGTAAAAATATTGCTAGCGTAGTTTGTTATAGCTTCATAGCATAAATTAGAGTTTTAGAGAAATTTTTATACCCCGCCGCGCAATTTAATCTAGGTAGGTATGTTCCGGGCGCGCGAGCTGACGTCTAGCTCGGCGGCGGGCGCGTTAGTGGTTAAGTAGGTATTATTAAGCTTCACAGGGAACTCATTATGAAGTTTTGTAGTAGGTACCTAATACCTACTTAACCAACCTAAAGCGCTAACGACTCTATGCTTGTCGAAGCTTTTTTTTTCGAAATAAGTAGGTACCTATTATGTAGGTCTTTTGTGATTGAGAGCACTGGTGGTCTAATTGGCAGTGATCCTGCCTTCCAATCCTAAGGTATTGGGTTCAAACCCGGTCGTATACCAATGCATTTTTCTGTGCGAAAAAATTATGTGCGCTATACCAGTACTCTCAAACGGTGAAGGAAAACGTCGTGAGGAAACCCGCGGCTTAGTCAGTTCCGCATGTATTAACCATGTCTTTCCTGTGGACAAGGCCAACTAAGCTGAGAGGATGGAATAGGTGCTGGGCAAGCCTACTACATCTTAATTCGTCCCGGGCACTACAGCGTCCCGTTTGTGAAGGTAAAAGTTGCCTCCTGACGCTGTATAAATCATCTACTATAGATAGTAAAAAGTCTTAGTTTCTGTGATTGAATACTCTTTTAAAGTCATTGTATATTGACGCATTATAGCTGAGTGACTGAAAGCGGAAAGTCGTGATGCGAGGCGAGGGACAACTTACCCAAGCCATGCTCAGGTAAAGCTCATATTTTATTATTTCGTAATGTGTCGCATCTCTTCGCGTTGCCGCGTTAGTTGCTCACTTATGATGACAGTGGGCTAGCTAGGAGTTACCTAAATCAAATCAAATAAGTATTATTTATTCAGACTACAATTGGGGACATAAAAAAAAAGAAAACTCCTTTTAGTATGATTTAGCAAGAAACATTTAGAAGGTCGGGAACGTGATCCTGTATTGTATCACTTTGGGCTTTGTTGTGTTATAAAAGGCTGGAATAATGTTAAAGAAATATAATAACAATCACAAACACATTGAAAATAAGATAGAAACCCTTGAAAGATATTATTTTATTTTACTTTATATCTAGAATGGAACGCTGTTAGAATGGAAGGCCTTGTGACGGATAAAAATATATGACGGATAGTTCAGTAATAGAAAAATCTGCTGGCGTTAAAATCCAATAACTTTAAGCCTTGAACGGCGGCAGAAATCAATAACCGTGCTTAGATAGTTAACATAATTTGTGCTACCTAACTCGTTTATAGAAAACTTTCTGGAATATTTAAATTGGTACTAACAAGTATTTATACAAAAGAACAAAAAACCTCGACTGCGTAGAATTTAGGTAGTAGGTCTGATATATTTGATTTTGTGACACAATGATAATAGTGATGGTGATGAATTTATACCATTTTAGTCTACGTTTTTAATAATGTACCATCTTCAGTTATTTGGAAATGGCTCTTTAAAGCTGCCATATTAGATTTTTTACACTTTAGTGGCAATAAATAGGCTTTAGGTACCTATGACACACACACGGTTACAGATAAATAAATAAATATTTGTGGATATTTCACACAGCGCCATCTAGCCTCAAACTGACTGATAGAATACTTATATATATATTTTTTGGAAATACTTATAATACATAGGTACTACAACACCCAGACCCGGAAAAAATATTTGCAGAACATACAAACATTTCTCCCGTAGCGGGAATCGAACCCGCGCCTCTTGCGTCTCAGCCGAGCACTCGCCCACCACGCCACCGAGTTCGTCATTAAAGAACAGTTTGAATTACTCGTGAACACGCACTTCCCAGACTGCATCAATTATGTTAATAAGGCTATGGACATATACCATAACGAACATATCACGGTGAGCGAAGATTGAGAACTTGCCAATACAATTTTATTGTAAAGGAAGAAACACTCGTGTGGGCGATAAGAACGTTTGAATCGTACAAAGGCTCAGACAGATTCTTTCTCGAAATATAGTAGGTATAGTAATATAATTCTTTTCTGCGTCCTGGTTTCTTATCACTTTTCTATAGGTAAGTATTTGCTTATGTGGGAGGATGTGTGTAGTTTGCTATCGTCTGTTGAAGAACCTTGAGATTGCAAAAGTCTGAAGGGGACTCGTCCTAGCAATTTTGTGACTTTGAACTCGAAAACTTATTCAAGAACCCAGCTTGCCCAGTCAAGTACTTTGCTGATCAAGTCACACATACACTTTGGAATAATTTCCGAGCATATTCGGAAGACGTGTACTTTATCAAGAACACCATTTAAAACTTTGAACAGTTAAGTTCATTTGGCCATAACATTATGAAGTATTTTTTGTACAGTTTCCGTTTATGGCTATAAAGTTTGCTCATAAAATAAAGTCTCTACATGGCAGTGCCTACTTTAATAACGCTTTTGGGAATAAAACCATAGATTTTAGTAGATACAGCACATTATAGAGTTTTTGATGAAATCAAAGTCATCAAATTATTTATTGAGTAAGATTTTGTTTTTGGTAATTACTTTGTTTCATGGTATTCAGTTATTTTAATGATTTTTTTTGGTATTCAAACGTTTTGGCAAAATACTCATAAAGTTCCGTGAGCATTTTAACTATGTGTAAGTTAAACTCTCATTTCCAATAAATTCGTTGACTTTGTAGTCCAGTTTAAGTAGATTGGATACAATATAGTCCATCTTGAGATTTTGCATCAGGAGTAGCTACAAGTTTTCTTACGATTACTTGTGGCACTGCCCACCCCATTAGGGATACAGGCGTGATAATATACATACATACATATTCTTATTTGTGAACGGATTTTGATAAAACACTAAATGCTATTCCAGGCCTACCACAATACAGCGGTGAAAACTGCATTCAAATCGGTTTTACCGTTTCTGAGATTAGCGTGCACAAACACACAGATAAACATTGATATGTGATCTATTACGTTAATAAATGCCCCTGAAAATATTTTTTCTCAAATATCTTCAATGCACAGACATCGATCAGTTACAGTTTTATTATATTCTAGCAGCCGCCCGCGGCTTCGCTCACGCGGTACCCAGATAAAAAGTACTCTATGTCCCATTCCAGCACACGTAGGTACCTACAATCCTCATTATTCATTATAATATAGTGTACGCTAAACTATGACTAAAGTATTGCCATCTCTTACCATTTCATAATGACAAACAGTGACAGGGTTAACTTTAAGCAATGGCTAACTTTAGCGAACGAATATGAATAATAGGGTCCAAAACATACGAACAAAATGGCACAAAAAAGTCGGGCAGTTCAAATACTGCTCTACTCTAAGAATTCATAGTAACCCCCCAGTATAAAACATAATTATAAAACACCACCAATTAAAAGTGATCTTCATTGACTTACCATTGAAGACTTTATAAGACACGACTTCGCTTGCGTAGTACCCGGATAAAAAGTAGCCCTGTCTTATTCCAGCACATGTACTATGTATATATACCAAGTTTCATCAAAATCCGTTCAGTTTTTGCGTGAAAGAGTAGGTAACAAACATACGAACAAAAAAGCACAAAAAAGTCGAGCAGTTCAACTACTGCCCTGCTCTAAGACCACATAGGACCACATAGTAACCCACCTGCAGTGTTAACAGTCCAAAATATTATCGCAACAATTTTTTTTAGACGCTAATGAATGTAGTGTAATTTGACATTGACAGTTCCTTTTCCATATGTTTTGTATCATCTATTACTAATCTGTGGTATCATCGCTGTCATATGTCAAAATAAAAGTATTCTATTTTTCATGAAAAACATGCGAAAAATAAAGACTTTACAGGTAATTATGACATCAACTAAATGAGAAAAATCGGCTCTTTAATTTGATATAGCTTATGTGCAGTTTTAGACCAAAAATTGATTCCAGGTTTTCATCCCTTTTCACCCCTTTAGAGGTTGAATTTTGAAAAATCCCTTCATAGTACACCCCTACGTACCAAGGTTTACCTACACTGAAAATTTCAAGTCTCTACGTCCAGCGGTTTAGTCTGTGCGTTGTCTGTCAGTCAGTCAGTCAGTCAGTCAGTCAGGACCTGAGGTCAGAACAAAGATTCTTATAATATAAGATATACAGATTGTAAGATATATATAGATATAGACGAGTATTCTTTTATAAGTGGACGTGACAGGAAAAAGCACTACTATTGCTATTTCCTGTCCGAACATCACACGCAATTAGTTATTATTATCCTCCATTGGAGGAATATATTATATAGAAGAAAAGAACCGCATACATTTATTTTTCAATCAGAGTTCGACTGCACAATGCACATTGCCTCTTTGCATCGAAACCGAGTTCAATTCGAATAGGATGAATAGAATCGATGAAAAGAAAACAGAATTCAGAAGGTATTAACGTAAATACTATTCTTGGTAAGCATATTGTTCTGTGCACAATCCCCAGATTAATGTTGATATTTTCCTATTCATATTCAAATATAATGTATGCGATATCAATACAAGTCGTTATGGAAGCAGTACTAGCAACCAAGACAGACAGGAAGAAATTGGTAAACTGATGGTTGATCTAATCTATCGGAGATGACAAATGTGAGTTTTTCTTCAAAAGCCACCACAAAGCTAAAAATTGGGCCTCAACTCTTTTCTTTCTATAACAAAATTATCGAGAGTGTACCTACTCTTGCATCTCAAGAATTGTCTATTAGTCTTTGACTATAATATAATCAAAGCTATTAGTACATTTTGACATCTCAGATATCCTTAGATTTCTGTATTATATTATGTATCTGAGTAGAATCAATTTGTGGGTTCACTGTAAGTCGTGTCAGATATTAGAAGATTAGCATTTGTAGTTTATTACTGAAAGGTATTTTAAGAGGGTACATGCATATATTTTTTTACATCTTTCTAACACTGTAAAAAATATAATGACTTTTGGAAATGTTAAAATGAATATTAAAAACACTATGTATGTATTGAAAATATTGGATAAGTTTGAGCTGATTGAACACCGCAATTTTGTGCGGGCTTTCGATAACGTCACAGGCTGCGGCGTGATGGTTTCCTACATATAGGTATTAATAGGTATTATAGGTTTTACAGATTATTACTTTTTATTGCTATAAAGACTATGGAAAATGCAAAAAAAGATATAGATGTAGAATGTCCTTTTTATAGATATTATCACTTGCCAAAGTCTAAATGTTTATCTATTTAATATATGCATCGAATTATGTTAAATGAAACGTATTTAATTTATTCAGGCGTGACTTTGCGGAAGTCTTTTTTAAGTTAATAGGTACTCTATCTTATGTAGTCACTAGCTTTCGCACCAGTGTGATGAAAGTATTTAAAGTGCGCCTCAAAAGCTCCTTCCGTGTCTTGGCACATGTTTTCGAACTTTCTACGGTTCTACTACATGCCGGTTTCCTCACGATGTTTTCCTTCACCGTCTGAGAGCGCTCGTAAATTTTTCGAACAGAAAAATCCATTGGTGCACGACCGGATTTGAACCCACGACCTTAGGATCGGAACGCGGGGTCGCCTCCTCTAAACCAGCAGTGCTTTAATAAGATAATACTAAATAGATGTTAAATGTATGTTAAAGCTAATTCACCTAAATTAAGCGGATTAGTACGCGCTTCGACCAATGGTGAAACGTTTCGTAATTTGAATTTCCCTTACTTATTTTATACACTTTTTATTTAATGTTTTATGCACATAAATAGAAAAGAAAAATGAACGGTAGGTAGTGAAACGCGACTCGGGTTGAAGGTTTTATGTAGCTTTCATCATATTGTGTGGTATTGCACAATGAAACAATATTCTATAAATGTTTGTTTTATGGAAATGAATATATATTTTATTTAAAGCCGATTATTTTATTTTCTATTCATATTTATAGCAATCGGATATTGTTATGTCTATCTCTTATTACCTGATGTTTTGTCACTGAACAAAAGGTTCGTCTATAATTAATTAATAATTATTATTATTTATTATATAATTACATTCACAAGGCGGATCTTCAACAAATACCTATTGATCAAGCACGCGATTGCTGTCGGATTCAAAATCTTGAAACTGCATCTGATGCCTTTGAGTTTCGTCTTCGATCAATCTTTAGACTAAGCTCAAAATTAGCGACCGATTACGAAAACGATTTTGTGATGGACATCGTAACTAAATCCATTTTAATATTCATACATTTTTTATACATACATACATATTATCACGCTCGTATCCCTAAAGGGGTGGGCACAGCCACAAGTAATTATAAGAACACTTGCATCCACTCCTGATCCAAGAGTCCCAAGATGGATATGGTGAACCATGGTGACAGATGATTAGCCCATCGCTCATATAGGAGGTCCATCATGTTGGAGAAGATACTATCCCTTAGTCGACTCTTACGACATGCTCGAGGTGAAAAACAGCTGGACGCATTCTATGTTTTATTTAATCAATAAAAATCACTACATAGTATAAAACAAAGTAGCTTTCCGCTGTTTGTCCCTATGTATGGTTAAATCTTTAAAACTACGCAACGGATTTTGATGCGGTTTTTTTAAAAGATAGAGTGATTCAAAAGGATGGTTTATATGTATAATACATGCATAATATAGTAGATAAACACCGATAACTTTAGGGGTTTCTAATGTGATGTCGTAAATAAACACATTTTTTGCGCTTATGGCGGCTTTATCCGGGTACCATGCGAGCGAACTAGCTAGTAGAATTTATATTTACGGAAGAAAGCGATCTTGTCGTATCTACACCAGAGCCAAAAAACCTTTATTTACAGCAATTAGTCGTGTGAACAGTAAAAAACAAGGAAAAAAATCAAGGGCGGATCACAAAATCTTTCATCGTAGAAAGACGAGACATAGACGACATTCGACGCGGCTTTTTTTGCTTATCAGCAATCAAGTTTTAAGTCATATATGCCATTTTTTGAGATACGACATTTCCGCTTTCAGCCGTCGATATACTGTTAGAGATTTCGTAGCTGCGAGGAAACAGTGGCGGCGGTAGGTACCGGTGAAGTGGAGGGGCAGGCGACTTGTGCTCGACGCCGCGACGACACGTGCTATTCCCATCCAACCGCCACCCCTCGTGCACGAGCATTTGTTTCTAATTTTTTATTTTTATTGAGCTAAAAATATATTTTGTTTTACCAATTCTGTTATCTAGTTTTTGAGCTTCTACATACATACAAATACATCTTACATACATATACATACTATACATATTTCTCTGCTGGACTGGGAGTAAAGAAAAAGCATAGAATGCGTCCAGCTGCTTCTCTCCCCGAGCATGTTGTAAAAGTCGACTAAGGGATGGTACCCTCTCCAAAATGATGGACCATAATATGGGCGATAGGTTGATCATCTGTAACCATGGTTCACCATAACCATCTTAGGACTAAATCAGAAGTGACTGCAAGTTTTCTTATGTTTACTTGTGGTTCTGCCTACCCCATTAGGGATATGGGTGTGACAATATGTATCTAATTCTAATTCTAATTAATGTTAGGGGAGCAAAGATCTGCACTGACGTCCCGCGGTGGGGTGTATTGTGCATTATCCCCCTGCTAACCCTCCCCCGGCCAGCCCAACTCCTTGAAGTACCGGAGAAGGACCTTGGGATGTTGGTGGGCTGTAGGTGGTGTAGATGAGGTCGATGGTGATGCCGTACAATTCTCGACAATATGTATATATTATGAATAAAATACAAATTAAATATAACAAAAAAAATTACATTAGAAAAGGTTCCAAGAGCACTGGCTGCGAAGACCTGTTAATAAAGGACGGAATGTACTTGCGTTTCAATCGGTAGGTAATGAGGTCCCTTATCGCCTTGTCACCGATGATCCACCCATCCAGTATGTACTCCCTGTATGTTTCATAGACATAGGTATTATTACAATGGAACTATATTCTGAATAAACTTGACCTGTGGTCTATTAAGTTATACAATGGCAATGAAGTTGACGAGATTAAAAATAAAAATTGAAATTTCTCAAAAAGATCCTCAATTCAGCTTGAAATATTTATGCTGGTGTGTTGTGGTTGAAATGGTGTATTCGAAAAGATTCAAACCTGCGAGGAGGATCAAAGAACACTTCAAAAGGATTTGAACACCATGTTGCGCATCAAATACTTGCGTTCGGTGATATACATTGGTTCTAAAGTTATTTTTAAGAAATGTTGGTCAAAATCCGATTTGAGGTTAAATGTCCCAACTACAGTCAAACCATTAGATACGATCTTAATTTTTTTGTCCCCGCGTATCTGAATAGTAGGCATTTCGACATTATAATATCGTTTTGAGTCATTATATGATTAAATTTCAAATAAAAATATATCAAAGAAAATCTGAAGGTGATATTCATCATTTATCATCAACTTTAAGGCTTACAAAACAAAACTTTAAGTTCATTTTTTTCTATAACCTTTCTTAAAAATTACTTCCAATCATGGACCAAGTAGCCCTGACAATTTCATTTGGCTAGTACCAGGGCATGATGTTGAAAATAGAATTTGAATTGTACAAGTGTTCAAATCGATATTTTTTCTGTGCATCAAAGACTGACATAAAACGATACTTTGCTTATTTAAATTATACCCTAAGCTACGATAGTTACTTACCATAAAAACAAGTTTACTTAGCTAAAGGACGGAATTGTGTCATAGATAATGATACAAATATTTAGTTATAGTTCGAAAAACATGTGTCGGTTGCACTAATGAGCCTTTGAACATTTAAAGTGTGCCACTTTAAATGTTTTAAACTGGTTACACACTGGTTTGAAATACGAACTAGTAACACGATTGTAGTCTCTGCCCACGTTAAGAACTAAAAAGCTATTCTAATGTAACGTATGTAACTTGCTTATTATTATCAGGTAGCAGATACTGGCAACATTTTTGGCAAAAAATACACGCTACCCATTACATCAGCGATACAGGCAGCTATATCTTCTGATTAATTGCTCCCGGGAGATTTCCTGGGCCGCACCGTAACAATAAAAACAAACGTAAGGCATAAACCACAGGAGTGATAGAGCACGTTAAAATAATCGTTTCAAACATAGCAAAAATGTATGTCATATAAATAAATAATTTAATATTGGAAAAAATATTAGAAAATTAAAAAGAAAATTAAATAACATTAGAAAATAAATGGAGCACCTCTGGAGCAAAAATCAAATATAAAGGTCTGGGAGGACAAATGCTTTTATTGAATATGCAATTAACGCAAAAGATAGTGGGTAAGTTTTATTTTTAATCATCTTACGGCTCTTTTCCACCGCCGTCGTCACCGGAACATTACCGAGAAACGAGACTATTCAAAAGATGGCTCGCGCGGGTGACTGAATCCTTTCATTCTATATGTACAAAATCAACAAAAGGGGCAACACATGCAACCACCTGCTGTGTATCCATGATTTACCGGACGCTTTGTATGTACGAGTATATCAATAGGTAGAGCGACCGGCGTCCTATTCCGAGCGAATACATAAACTGAGCTGTTCTGCAAAGAACGTAATGTAATAACAATTTGAGACATCAATTTGACACTTGATTATAAACACAAAGTAGATGGTTGTGGTTTATTCTGTAGTATTAATTAAACATACCTAAACTGGACTGGGAGTAAAGAAAAAACATAGAATGCGTACAGCTGCTTCTCTAAGGGATAGTATTCTCTCCAACATGATGAGATACAATAAGCAAGTATTCCCAAGGAGGATTGACGTCAGACAGGCGGCCAGTCATAAAACACCTTAGTCAAAACTCTTGCAGCATGATCCAAGGATCTTGCTGTGCCGACCCCACATAGAGTAGGATAAAGGCAGGAAGATAATGATGATGATGATTAATTAAACATACCTACAATATGGCAGAGCTCGGGACAACTAATCCGGTCGTAAAATCAGCTCAGAATTTTGCGTTCATGTCATCAAAGCAAATTAATATAAAAAAATTATAAATATGTATATCTAATCTAAATATATAAAAGTCTAACGTACAACACACAGCAACGCATAGCCTAAAAAATGAGTCCTAGAAATATTAAACTTGAAGCGTATATTCCTATTATGGTGTAGGTGTGCACTATGAAAGGAATTGCCCAAATTCAGCTGCTGAAGGACGCAGCGAACAGATGTATTTAGTTTGAACGGAAAAAACCAGTTTCATTAAAGCTCACCGCTAGAAAAAAAAATTAATATGAAAATAAGCTCATCGCAGCAGGTGAAAACTATGCTATAGAATATGAAAATGCGAACGAGGCTAACTGTAAAGCCAGCCCAACCAAAAGTTTCAATTAAATAAAAGTTGAATACAAAAGCCTGCGTTTGACTGGCCTATTAGTAAAACATGCCAAAAATAAAAGTGAAAAATAAATTCACCAACAACCTACTAGTTGGTTTGTAAGCAAAAACCAGTTCGAATGTAAACCTGGGGTGTTCTGGTTTTGACTTTATGTTGATATTCTAATATAGCGTGCAGAATATATTCATTTTACTCGTATGGTCTGTTCCACTCTTTCCCGCCGACAGAATCCTACATTTACATTATTGTTGTAAAGTAGTAGATAATCGTGTAGAGAATTACTGTGAAGATACCGTTTAAGAATACGTAGACTCAGTGCTACGCCGTAGCATTCTCGCGTAGCAAGTAATAAATGGCCGTAGCTTCGGTAGAGCAAACCTAAAGTTTCTAAACGCTTTTACATGGAATCGTATTTATCCGGTACAGGGGAATTCAAAATCTTGGTTTTATTTGACGACGGTCCAAATATCTATGGAACAGGTTCCGTGAAATTTTTTTTATACAAACACGTTCCTATATTACATTTCCACGTATCCATCGTGGAAATATAGGAACATACTTGTGTGTGTCGAACTAAAGTGTTATTTTCATAATTCAGTAATTTGATGTTATCTAGTCTACGCCCACTAGTCACATACATAGTTCTGAACCCACACTATGATTCCGTGTCGCGGGTATCAGAAACTGCGGGTACCATAGTAACACAACACCCAGACCTGTTAGAAATATTTACAGATCATGCAAGCATTTTCCAAGTTGCCTAATAAAAAAGAAAAAGTTGAGCATGACATCATTGACTTGTTCGAACGTCGCTTGTCTTTTCTCTAGAAAACGATAAAGGGATAAACAAATACATCCTACACCGTACTTGTGCACAACTTTTAAGTATTCTCTTTGAACTTGCTGCGGACTTCAGCAAATACTTCGATCGCTCACTACCTCTTGCCTTCTACCTACCTACCTACCTACTTGATATCATTAGGCATAGCATGGGACGCCACATGTGAAGATACCCTTGCGCGTTCTCATTTGTCAGGTACCTCAGTTAGGGACGACGCTGCGGCAGATTTGGCCGAGGATATAAAAAGGAAAATATGCAAACCTCGACGGGGCTTATGTATTTGAGCCTTTTGGGGCCCTGGGTCCGTAGGGAAGGGGTGACCATCGCGTTTTCAAAAAAATTCAGGGCGTTTGGTCGAAGCGATGCCCGAACCAAGAGCTCGTTCTTATTTGGCTCAAAGGATCAGTCAGCAAACAATCAGCGTGGCAATGTGGCACGTTTCCATCGTTTGATGAGCTGGATCAGGTGAGCTATCTATAGACCGTTTGCAACCGCCTTTAGATAGTCCGACTGTTTCTTATGTATTTTGTTAAGTATATTTGTCTTATTTGTAAGTTTGTTTCTGTTAATAAATGTTTGTACTTCACCTACATACAAAAATGTGCCTAAATAAGGTATCTCAACATCATCATCATTTCCCTGCCCTTATCCCTCTAGGTGGTCCCTTATCTTTTTTTAGCCCTACTTCTGTCTGTGTATCCATCCACATACATAGTCATCACTCTTCTTGTAAGATGACTTTCTTCCCTCCGCATAAAATGTCCGTACCATAACAGCTGGTACATATTTGGCTCAAGGGATCAGTATTTTTATTCAGCATGGCAAAAGTGCCAGCGTCTTGGGCACGCTACCATCTGTTGATGATCTGGATCAGGTGTTCAGGTGATTCAAAGTTCGGGTGATTCAGGAGTATTTTATAAACAATATTTTTAAATACATATATTAGTGGTCAATTTTTGTAAATGTTATAGAATTTTATTAAATTTTTTTTTAGACCCAACAGATGTAAATAACTACAGACCTATTTCTGTACTACCGTCAATATCTAAGATTGTAGAAAAACTAATAAATAAAAGATTGATTAACTACCTAAATAAGTTTGAAATACTAGCAGACACGCAGTACGGTTTCAGAAATAATAGATGTACTGAAGATGCAGTTACGGCCTTAACTACCTATATTGTTAACCAAGTAGATGGTGGAAACAAATGCCTAGCTGTGTATCTTGATTTGAAAAAAGCCTTTGACACAGTATGTGTCCCCACTCTTATAAAAAAACTGGAAAGCATAGGCATAAGAGACAAACCTCTGTCATTACTCAAGGAATACCTAAGTAACAGAACACAAAGGGTCAAAATTGGACAGTATGTCAGTAGTGAATTAAATATTACGTACGGTGTGCCCCAAGGTAGCGTCTTGGGACCTACTTTATTTTTAATATATATCAATGAGCTCTGTAAGTTGCAACTGGTTAATGCCAGCATTATTTCATATGCAGATGATACTGCGATTGTGTTCTCCAATAAAACTTGGAACAAGGTCCGTGCGGATGCTGAAACAGGATTAACTACTGTTGCTAAATGGCTTAAAAGTAATTTACTTACGCTAAATACCCTAAAAACGTTCTTCATGTGCTATTCTATTTACAATCATACCCAACCCAAAAGTGATTACATTTTACAAATTCATGAGACTCAAAACCATCACGGACAAAATTGTAACTGTCCAACCATAAATAAAGTATCCTATCTTAAGTACCTGGGGGTGATCATTGATCAAAATCTATCGTGGTATCAGCAAATTGAAATCTTAAGCACAAGAATAAGGAAATTAATGTGGATTTTTAAGATCTTAAGACACATTGCATCGGCAACTCTTTTAAATAATATTTATATTTCCTTAGCTCAATCAATCCTTTCCTACTGTTTACCAATATGGGGTGGAGCCGGAAAAACAAAATTTATGGAACTTGAAAGAGCTCAACGTGCGCTTATAAAGGTCATGTATTTTAAAACATATAGATATCCAACGATAGAGTTATATAAAACATCTCAACTATTATCTGTAAGAAAGCTATATATTGTTAGTATAATTTAAAAAAAACATAAAACATTATTTTATAATATTGACCATTTACAAAAAAGAAGGAAAGACAAAGTCGTTAAAACACATGCAACTAGAACTGCTTTTGGAAGTAACCAATATTATAAAAAGTCTAATCATTTGTACAGTAACTAGTAACTAACAACAAAAAGTTAGTAACTAATTGGATCAAAGATAAAAGTCATGATGAAACTGAAGCACTTTTTCAAGTTTTTATATAAGCTATTTAGATGTACCCACTCACACACACACACACACACACACACACACACACACACACACACACACACACACACACACACACACACACACACACACACACACACACATACACACACATACACAAACACACACACAAACACACACATACACAAACAAACACACACACTTCCCTTCTCTCCTGTTTTCCCAGACTCTTAAGAGACTGGTGTCCTCAGGAGTCCCAACCCTTTCACCCCCTCTCACACACTAAACACAAACCCTAAACTCACATTCATATACACATTCACACGAGGAAATAAATTTATATATATATATATGTAATCTAAATTCGAAAATAGTTTAAAATAGTTTAATTTGGTAATTTAGTAAGTAACCATTGGATACGGAAGAGCGGAATCCTCTGGCACAAGTACTTTGTACTTAAAAGAGGGTCCCAACCCTGGTTTACATATTGTAATATTTTTGGCTTCGAATAAACATTTATTATTATTTATTATTATTATTATTTTAATTTTAGGAAAAAATTAATCCATTTATATTTATAATAAATTAGTAATTTTAAAAACAAGTAATAACGCGAAACCAGTTCAGCAGTAGTAAACTTTTGCAAACTATCTGTATTATGTAAACGAAAGTCCTGGTATACAATTTCAACTTCCGAACAACTTTAGTTTATTAATTGAAAGTTACTTTGAACAATCTAATCTGTCGTTTCTAAATGGACAATAACGTGGCCCGATTTCTATTCATAAATAACCGGCCAATTGCGAGTCGAATTCGCACACGAAGGGTTCCGTACCATCGTACATGTACATACATTAATGTTTTTTGTATGGGGCCTTCTTTAATTTTATTAAATTTTTATTTTTTGTTGTTATAGCGGCAATATAAATAAACACTCTGTGAAAATTTCAACTCTCTGTCTATTACGGTTCATGAGATATGGCCTGCTGACAGACGGACGGATGGACGCACGGGCGGACAGCTGTGACTTAGTAAAAGGGCCCCGTTGGTATCCTTCTGGTACGGAACCCAAAAAGAAACTAACCTCTCGCCGACAAAATGTACTAGGTAACCTGCAAATTCCTGGCCCACTTTCTCTTCAATGCAAGCTTGGTTATAGCAATCTCCTGGTCTTCTGTAGACTCTTTGCCTCCCATCGTGCATGAATCTCGACTCGTCCAAAAACTTTGTAACTTCCTATTTTGTTAGGTTAATAACCTATCTAATCAATCTAGCACATTTTGATTTTTCCCTCTGCGTTGTTCAGAACCTCCTTTCAGCGAGATAGGTAAATTATTTTCTGGAGATGGCAACACGCCGCTCAAAAATCAGCTGTTGTCAATGTTTACTACTACTCTTTACTACTCAGGCGGTACAGGCTAGTTGAATCGCGTCATTTAGAGCGCAACTGTCAGTGTCATATTCCAGTTCGTTAGTCGTTGTCAGATTTGCTGGCAAGATCAATTGGAACAATCAATTGGAACAATCAATAAAACGTTACGGGTCTGCTTACGTGGAAGCTCGAAAAGTGCGAAAGACCTTTTTAAGTATTTATCGTGATTTTCTCACGAATTTTTCCACAAGATTACCCCGGAGAGGCCTACAGCCTCATACGGCAGAGCCTTCGATTTCTAAATGAATTTAACGACCTCTGACAGGATATAGAATAGATGGATGGATATAGATAGGATATAGATATAGAAACCCCTTCGGTTCTTTTGAGGGTTCTTCTCTCGCCAAGCAGAGTTCATGGGGGTGCTTCTGCGTATGCGCTGCATGGTGCACGTGTCGCTATGAGTTCCCTTCTGATTCGCATGGGCTGCACGTCCGCACCCGCTTTCATGAAGTTGTGATTTTCTAGAGAAAGTGATCTGTTGTACGGCGCGCGAACACGTGGCGAGCACGTGTCCTGCGGCTCATTTCTGTCAGCCTGTCAGCGCCGTACGTGTGCCATCGGCGGCGGACCCGAATGCGGTACGCTGTAGGAAGACCGAACTTTGAAAGACAATTTCCTCCCTCGAGACTTGTGCAGTGTCCGTCCAGTGAGTGTGGTGTGACAGACGTTTGGCCTCGTGCAAATTTCGTCGGTTTTAAAACTTTCACAAAACCAATTTAACCTGAAGTTTTTTTTTTGCGTAACGGACTACCGTACACTGGAGTAGTGGATATATAATTTGGAGAAGGCTCTAAGTTGTCATCTTATTTAACTCAGAGGCAGATGGGTCAGGGCAGGTCACACAACCCATATACCATTAATTTTATTATTGTACTAGTTGCCGCCCGCGGCTTCGCTCGCGTGATACCCGGATAAAAAATAGCCTATATGTTAATCCAGTACATGTACTATGTATATTCCAAGTTTCATTCAAATCCGTTGAACAGTTTAGCTGTAATTGAGGCACAAACATCCAAAAATTCAAACATCCTCACAAACTTTCGCATTTATAATATACTAGCTACTGCCTGCGGCTTCGCTCGCATGATACTCGGATAAAAAATAGCCGATATGTTAATCCAGTACATGTACTATGTATATTCCAAATATCATTTAAATCCTTTCAGCCGTTTAGGCGTGATAAAGGCACAAACATCCAAACATTCAAACTTTCAAACATCCTCACAAACTTTCGCATCTAGACTAATATTATAAAGCTGCAGAGTTTGTTTGTTTGTTTGTTTGAACGCGCTAATCTCTGGAACTACTGGTCCGATTTGAATGATTCTTTCAGTGTTGAGTAGTCCATTTATCGAGGAATGCTATAGGCTATGTTTTTTTTTTTCAAAATTAGGGATCCGTAATAAAATTGCTATTTTGTAACACAAGGTGTAAAATCGAAAACCTATTTTTGCGTGCGCTGCAAAAACTATTGACAATAGAACAAAATGATATACTACGGGTTTGTAGATCCCATTAAGACCTACAAAAAAATCCGTGATAACATATATCTAGCTATCATGGTTTAATCACAATAATCGATTTTGTGTTCAAAATAATTATTAAATCGTCTGAAGAAAAAAAACTACGTTAAATATGTATCGTAATATTAATCTTTATCGAAATTAAGCATTATGTTATCAAGAATATTTATGTAGAAGTAAAATACTTTTTGTTTCATCTCAATCGGATATTTCGTTTAAAAGTTATCACGTGTGTAAGATGTTAAGAGTTGGTACCTATTAATGAGTTATGGGCCATAGAGTTTTTTATCAACACAAAATCCTGTAATAATCTTTTTGAAATATATTTTGTTGATGATTGTAAGTATAAGATCTTTGAAGAGTATAATAAATACATTTCTAAAATAACTCTGCTAAGGAAATCCACGCGCGCTTGATGCAAGCAAGACGAGACGCTGGCGGCGCGGCGGCGGGCGAGACGAGGAAGCCGCGCTTGCTGGCCGCCTGTGAGAAAAACGCGGGTGAAACCGCGGAGCACAGCTAGTTTATAATATAAAGTAAGATTTAGATAGATAGATGAACTCTTTATTGTGTATAACAAATATTAAATTAAAACAAAATAATAAAACTTAGGTGCTAAAAAAAAACAGAAATACACAAATGGCGGCCTTATTGCTTAAAGCAAGATCTTCCAAACAACCTTGGGATGGAGAGGATAGAAAGGAAGAAAGGGCGATGGTGATCATCGCTAAACAAATAAAAAGGTTTAGGTACGTTCAATAACAATACCGGTCGTGATTGTCACGTTTTGAACTTTCATTTTGTTGATTTCACGTGGTCGGTAATGTGATTTTTGTAATTCTTATAAACAAAGTAACTTTGTTTACATTTTTTTTTTTGTGCTTCCCTCACCCTTAGGGAGGCCGTCTCACAATGCACGTGCTCGGATTGCTCCCTCCAGCAAGTAAAAGGTCATGTTTGACTTCAACAGCCGCTTAAAATCCATTTCTCAACATTGTCGACACCGTATATCGATCCTTCCACGCTGTCGTGCACCTTGTTTGGCCTGTTCCTGTTCTGCGAATATTGGATCCAGTCTCTTCAAACTGCTGGAGCACACTTTGAACGGTCGATAGCCACACACCAACAGTTCTCGCTAAACAAAAAACATATTCCAATGGCAAAAAATATATATAGTTATTATGAGGTTATATGATTGTATAAAAATATTTTTTATTCTGTATTTAAGTGTACTAATTGCATATAAGGTCGAGATAGGAGCATAAGGACGTATTGGTCCTCGTGCTTCTACCAGTAGGAGAACCGAGTAGGAGCAAGTGGAAATGGTCGTATAACGCTGACTGCGCCCGTCTTCATGTTAGAATGCCTGTCATGCATTGTCAGAATTCTGCTACACTTTACAGGAGTTAATGGCATCTTTATAACTGAATTTGATCAGAGTAATAAATTTCTGCACAAGAAATGTCCTATTTATATGACAGAACAGAAACAGAAGTAAAACAAATAAATAAAATGTTTTACTTTTTCCTATATTTGTAATGAAATAAACTTTAATTTAGTTTTTATTTAAAAAGATTGCTCATTTGTTTTTGAAGTCATCGCGTTTTCTATAACCGACCCACTTCTTTGAGGCCCAGTGTAGTCTGACTCATGTTATTATAAAAACAAAGGAGTCTATTAATTTGCCTTCTTTCCTAACCAACCTTTGAGCCTTTCTCCACAGAATTCATTCGCGTATAATAGATTTATTTTTTGTTGTAAATGTATATGTACAATACGGTATAGGAAAGTGCCGCAAATAAAGAAAGTGCCCTAATTTTGTGTTAGTTTTAAGTATATTATTTTACAAACTATATACTTAATGAGTCTTTAAGGTATTAATATGGGCCATCAACTTTATGTCTTAAGTATAATTATAGTTTGTAAGATGCCAGGAATAAAGAAATTAATATTATTATAATACTCCCGAACGGTGAACATTGCTAGAAAACCGCATAGTTTAAAACTATGGTAAATAAATATAGTGGTATATAAAGTTTTTTTTTAGAGAGACAGAGAGAGAGACAACATTGATGCCTATCTAAAGGATTAGTCTACTGTAGACCGAAATCGAGATAATTAGACGTCTTTGCCCTGCAGTGGGACGTTACAGGCTTTTAATAATATACCCACACTTTCTTTTTTACTATTTGTAGTAAATTACTACTCCACCGAACCCAGCTCTGAAATTGAACCGTACGATCTCTGAGCTTAAGTGGAGAAACAATGAATCTAATGTAATTGGAATTTTCCTTCGCTATTGTTTTCTCTAATTCAAACTTTCAATTACCTATTGATGGCTTTCATTAGTACCTACTCTTACAAGTGGCATGGGCCTGCAGCCTGCGGGGTTACCATATTTTTTATTTTAATAATACAAACGTACATACATATAATCACGCCTAATCGTATCCCTAATGGGGTGGGAATAACCACAAATAATCATAAGAAAACTTGTAGTCACTTCTGATTCAAAGTCCCAATGGTTCATGGTCCATACCATGAGCCATGGTAACATGAATTTTTAAAAATATTAATTGAAATTGGTTGAAATACCCAGTTCACTGCTAATAGATTTAATTTTACTCCACATCATCCATTTCCGCCCGTCTGCAAGGAGGATGGTGATCCGCCCTATCTATTTCACATGTATAACTTTCACTTCGCTTCCAAGGACTTAATAAGAATGAGAAGTACTTACCTACTTCAAAAACCTATTTTTATTTGTTACTACGTTGTATTCCTATTACCGCTATAACATCAAATAATAAAAATAAAAGGAGGAACAAGAAACATTTATGTAGGTACATGTACGATAGCACCTAATGGTACGGAACCCTTTGGGATATTCCCGGCCCTCTTTGTGTACGAATTCAACTCGCACTTGAACGGTTTTATAATCGACTGTGTAGAAAGCTGTTCAGCGATGTTTAGAAGATCCAATTTTATTTTTGAATAAAACAAAAATGCAAACAAGGCTACAACTGCCAAATGTAATACATCATCATTTTCTTGCCCTTATCCCACTAGGTGGGGTCGGCACACCATGTTTCCCTCTTCCATTTTCTCCTATCACTCGTCATCTCCGCACTCACTCCTTTCACACGCATATCCTCTTCAAATGTAATACATAGATGAAAATTTTACATCATTGGACGTCATTGTATGTACAGCTACTGCTACTGGTCTTGGTACTTGTTCTTTCGAACCAGTTTGATGAAAGGGTTTAGAGTACTATAGCGTACATTTTTCGAAGAGAAAAATCCATTGGTAAACATTACCTTAGAATTGGAAAGCGGGGCCGCTACAAGTGAGAGAGTAAACCACCAGTGCACTCAAAGGACGCGCGGGAATCATTCCTTGGAGATGTCACGTCGTGAATATTTTAACAAAATCGTAACTTTGTATAACAGGGAAACTATTTTGGGTAGGTAATTAATGTGGGCCTTTAGAGACTGATATTTGTCAGGGTGCAGTCTAGTTGCCTAACGGAGTGTGAAAAGGCACGACCCTGCCTGCGAGCACACGCGTATGTAGGTACATAAGAGTACAATGACCACTATACCTTCGAAAACTACTTCATATAGATAGGTACCGATCAGTATTAAAATGACATTTTACAAATAGACACGTAAACATATTCATATTTACACTCCTGATAGGGTGGGCAGAGCCAATGGTTTATTCGTCCAAGGCCATAAGTAATTATAAGAAAACTTGCAGCCACTCCTGATCCAAGATGGATATGGTAAGTTAGTTCGTATGAGCTAGTGGCCAACTCTTGTGATAGAGTTTTAAGGCCACCTAAAAGCTCTCGTCATGGCTTAACGACTTAAAGCCGACAATTTAACGTGCCCTCCTAAGCACGGAAGCGATCAGCTAGTAATGCCACTTGCGGTGATCCATCCAAATTGTGACCGCGCACAACGTTGCTTAACTTCAACAAACAATCAAAAATGTTTAAACAAGCTACGCCATGAGCGCTTACTGCACTATGGATATGGTGATCCATGGTGACAGGTGATTAGTCACCCATATAGATGGTTCATCATGTTGAAGCTGCGTCATAAGTCAACATAATGTACTAAAAATACCGATCTGAACCCAAGTTGGCCGTTACAGAGCAAATCTCGTTAAATGGGGTTAAGTATAGCGATTCAGACCAAATCCAGTGCAAGATCGGTGTTCTGACTCAAGACATGACCCACCTTACCTCATACCCTCTTTGTCTCATCTGCTGTATCGAAGGACTTAATATGCCACCGATAGTGAAATCGCTGTGGCCTCCTACTAAGCAAAATTTTATAAATAAAACCGGTCATGTGAATTCACGACCTTAATTTGCACACAAAGGGTTCCGTACCTGTGCATGTACATAAATGTTTCTTGTATGCCTCACACAACAAAATCAAACAAAAAAATGTAAAATGAAACACGTCTCTTCCATGATTATTCTTAATTAAAATTTTTGTACAAATCTGTAAATTTTAGATCGTATGAAAAAGATTATACACAATAAAATAAAATTATAGGCAACTTGAAGAAAGAAGGCTCTGCCATCTAGTGGCGCCAATTCAAAACGTTAGGCTGTTACGTTTTAGGTACGCTATCATAACAAAAACGTCGTGGCTAATGTGGTAGCAGCACGTTCCCAAAAACAAAAATGTGCAAAAAGACACTCGATACATCCCAATTACTGACAGCGCGACGAACGTTGAAAAACAATTTCTTGTATTTTTATTTTTTGTTTTTATAGCGTCAATAGAAATACATACTCTGTAAAATTTCAACTCTCTCCCTATTACGGTTCATGAGATACAGCCCTCTGACAGACGGACGAACAGCGGAGGCTTGGTAATAGGGTCCCGTTGGCACCCTTCGGGTACGGAACCCTAAATACTTATTGAAACAATGATTCGGTAGAAGAAGAATGCCAAACTTTTGAAGAATCACTTCTGAAACAAAAATTACAAAAACGCCTGAGGCGTTTGTGCACTAGAAGTAATTTTCGTTTCTGCGGTCCAATGTGGCAGGCCAATATTTATGTACACAGTTTATGCACTATTTACCATCCGACATTCTACATTTCGCTTTTCCGGACCGTAGTAAAATTCTGTGTAATTATATCCCGCGGCAGTCTGCACCTGCTTTGGTTGTGTGCCTATTCTTTTTCGTCTGTTCAGAGTTTAATTTTAACAAGTACACAAACAAGTTATCCGTTTTTTAACACTTAAATGAATAGATTTCAGCTCTAGGTACCATGATTTATCACGCACACACACTCATACACTCTCACACACACACAAACATCATCATCATCATCATCATCATCATCATCATCATCATCATCATCCCCTCCCACCTATTGGTCTTACCTTACCCCGAACATAATTTCGAAGGATGTGCTTTTTATTCGGGCGGCTAAAAATGATGTCAGCCAATAGCAGTTCACAGCTGGACGTAGATAGGCCTCCCGTAAATAGCACCATCGCCCCCTATCTTGGCATCAAGTCGAGTAGTCTTGTAAAACTTACGGTAGAGTTATCGATTACGACAAGCCCCGAAGTAATATAAATTAAACGATCATACATAGCTACTAACCGTTTTTGTACACGTTTCATTGTTCAAAAACAATTGCGGGTTTGTTGGAATTTACGTACAATTTCATTTACGTGATGGTAGCGTAAACAGTCTCTTTGTAATCACATCGTACGTAATTGCAAACAATACTACAGTCGCTTAGGAATTTGACGTTAACAGTGTACTGTTTGTAACATCTACTTGATCAAGTCATGACTCAGTTCTGAACAGTAACTTGAGTTACGAGATCTGGGTGACTTGACTTTATCAAGCTTTGATTTCCTACCCTCTTATTCATCTATCTATCAAGTCATGTCACTAGTTCTTTCGAACCAGTGTGGTGAAAGGATTTCAAGGTGTGCCTCAAAGGCTCCTTTCATGCTCTTGACACATGCTTTCGAAATTATGAATTTTAAACTACTCAATTTTTTGCCCAATTTCCACAAACTTTTCAATTTTTATTTTTGAAGTGACATCACCGTCCTCTGCGTTGGTATTTTTATCGTATGTTGGACGATGCCAACAAAAGTACTGCCATGATGTAATCCCTATTTTATAACATTTTCAGGGTATTTAAGATCTATCTTTATTAACAGAAAGAAATTTACAACTACTCATATTACAAATATGATTTATTAAAAATACAAAAGAAACAGTCAGGCTATCTAAAAGCCGTTGCAAACGATCTATAGATAACTCACCTGATCCAGCTCATCAGAAGGTGGAAGCCTGTGAAAGTTCCCAAGACGCTGGCCGCAATACACGGAGAAATTTGTATTGTTTTTTTTTCTAAAAAAAATGCTATAATGTTCTACTTATTCTTAGCTCTATAGTTTCTTTTATTTTTTCTACAGGAGGTGCAAAAATGATAGTATGACTACGAGGACATGTATATCCTCATAGTCATACTGGTATGACAACCTAGTTTAACCATGAGGAAATAGCGCGCATTGCCACGTTGAATGGCAATAATGATCCGATAAGCCAAATAAGAATCAGCTCTTGGATTGCGTAAATTATTTGTTGTTTAGATAAAAAGGATTTTTAAATTAATTTAAAGCATTATAGGCATCCTCGAGGCGAATACAAGAAATACTGGGAATTTCAGTTTCAATTATATTACGTAGGTACTCAAAGTTAACAAGGTAATAAAGTAGGTACAACAAGTTTTCCAGTAAAGACCAATTATTAGCCTTCTTGGTAATTTTAATTAGTAATCGATATCGAGGCATTTTGTTATGTCAAATTTACATTCTGTTCTTCTGACAGATATTATTTACCCAGAGATATAACCCAGAATTAGTACCCGTAGTACCTACTCGTATTACCCGAACAACCCGAATTTCCAATTACCTATTTAGATACTTATATACAAAATCATCATGATCATCATTTTAGCCCGTCTCCGCACACTGCTGGGCATAGGGCTCCTCTTTTTTACGACATTATCTTTGATCCCTCGCGAATCTCATTCACTGATTTCCGGCTGTGTTCACGATGTCATTCGACCATCGCGCATCGATCGGGTGGTCTGCCCCTTGGCCGTAGAACGTCTCGGGGCCACCATTCAGTGATCGCCTTCGTCCATCTTCCATCGTCCCTTCTAGTCAAGTTTCTCGCTCATCTCCACTTCAGTCTCGCGATCCGCATATCCACGTCCACCACCTTTGTACAAAATACTGATTAAAAATTTACCATTGAGAGGAAATTCATACAATTTTAATTGGCTTTTAGCAATGCTGATTAGCTACCTCAGAGCTTATGAGTACCTACATTATTTTAATACGAGGCAGTGGCTAAGCCGACACTCGTTAGATTTACATCAGAGTGTAAAGGTAATTACAGTACTATGAAATAAAGGAATACATAAAGTAAAAATAAAATAGGGATTTGAATCATTCGTAATACAACTAGCGGCCTTATCGCTCAAAGCGATATCTTTAATTGCTCGTTGAATCTAATAAATAGACAAAACAAATAGTTAATAATTACAACATGATCACCGTTAGATTATAATCTATCTTGCGAGATTGTAAACTGTCGAAGATTGTGAACCGGATCATACTGCTTATAATTTAACGCATTATTACTTATCCACCCGATCGGATTCAGTTGGTTAGGTTTGAATAGTGACCACTAACGCGCGAGGCGAGCGAGCATAGAGAGCGAGCCGCGGCAGCGCCCGCCCAAAAAATTATCCGGTTCACAATCTTTCGACAGTTTACAATTTCGCGTGACAGATTATAATCTAAAGGTTTTTACAATTTGACGGTGACGTATACAACCGGGCCTCGTCAGCATTGGTCTGCAACATGTCTAAGAGAGGGAAAACTCTGAAATCAAACCAATTCACAGGGAGCATACCCAAAAAAAAACTCGAACCGAGTTGTTAGCCGACCCGTGCCGTCGATTCGTAGCCAGAGGGAAAAGCTGGTGTAACGGAGGGTGTCTGTGTTAGCGGTCACAGGACACACTCGAAATTTCGCCTTACCCCCCGTAAAAAGCTCTGCGGTATGGACTGTTTATATCTCTTTACACTCGTGGGAACTCTATGGAGATAGCAGAAAACTTTGATCATCCGCATGCATGGTGGCGACGCGGTATGCCACCCGCCAGGTCTCGTTTCCCGTGGGAGCGAAAAGTAGCTTGCGTTGGCGTTTTGCTACATTGAATGTTGGAGGAGGAATGGAAGAAAAGTTGAATGAGATTTGTCAGATAATGGACGAAGAAGAAGAAGCATTAGTGTTCTTGAATGTGGATGAGAATGAAAGTGGGACTAACTCGTATTTATAACATAAATAACATACATTTTTACACCTTTATTTAACTACTAGTACTATTTAAAAGTTCCATATACATGTAATGAAAAAGTAAGTTTTAGGTTAAGTATGGGTTGTTTGTTTACGTAAATTGTATCTCCAGTTTAGTTGAAGTATAGAGCACGCCTTTACAAGACTGAGCGAAAGCGTGAATCATTAATATTTTCTCTTTTATACGAACGTGAACAGGCGTCCGAGTGGCCGTTAATTTAATTTTATCAATTCAGAGAATATTAATTGGGTTATGACCTGTTTAGTTTGACGGGTCTTAATTGCATCGGTGTTTTAATTATCTCGATTACCACAAAAAAAAAACATTTACACAATAAGTATTTCCTAGTATTACCTAGTAGAAGTATTGTATCCAAGAATGCGGTTGTTTTTTTCGTCAAAATAAACCTAATAATAACAACAAACAACAACCTAACAGTCACATACATAGTCCTGATCCCACACTAGGATTCCCTGTGTTGTGAGTATCAGAAACTACGAGTATCATGGTACCACAACACCCAGACCCGGAAGAAATATTTGCAGAACATGCAAACATTTCTTCCGCAGCGGGAATCGAACCCGCGCCTCTTGCGTCTCTGCCGAGCAATCGCCCGCCACGCCACCGAGGCCGTCGTCAGATAATAACAAAACCTTCTACAAAACTAACTACAAAAGAAGAGGTAGCTGCCTTCAATGAGGTAAAATGTATTTTAACTGTTTCAAAATAATTCCTCCTGTAAACTCATCAAAAGATTAAAAAAATATTTTATCTGCATATTTGTTCCTCGTCTATGTTGAGCCTATTCCTCGAATCAGAAGCCTATTTCTCGGTCTACCGCAGCTTACCATTTCATAATTAATTTAGCAAAGTTTCCGGTGGTGTAACATGGCGGTAGATTTTAGACATTTTTCTTGCTCTGAAGTAATTTGGCTCGAGTCGGCCACCTGTTGGCAGATGGAACCACACTGAATATTTTCAAGGCTTTAGCGAAATATTTAGGTAGCTCCAGAGCGTGTCGGGCGCGCTAAATTCTTAGCATATTATCACACATTCTACACAAAAACCTCGAAATTATAATCTAATTAGCTTCCAAGTTTTTCTATTTTAGTTTCTACCGATGTCTGTGCCTTTATTAAATAATTATCCTTGGCATATTCTGATATCAATTATTTAGGTATACTACTATTATAAAACTAAGGCCTTTTACCATCAATAGTAGGTAGATGATTTATACAGCGTCAGGAGGCAACTTTTACCTTCACAAACGGGACGCTGTAGTGCCCGGGACGAATTAAGATGGAGTATGCTTGCCCAGCACCTATTCCATCCTCTCAGCTTAGTCGACCTTGTCCACAGGAAGAACATCAGGTCAATACGTTCGGAGCTGACTAAGCCACGGGTTTCCTCACGCTGTTTTCCTTCACCGTTTGAGAGTACTGGTATAGCACACATAAATTTTTCGTACAGAAAAATCCATTGGTACACGACCGGATTTGAATCCACGACCTTAGTTCGGAAGGCAGGGTCACTACCGACTAGTCCACCAGTGCTCACTATTATAAAAATAGCAACTTAATACACTTTTGTTTGCAAGGTAATCTCTCAGAAGGTAGCTACTGAACCGATTTTAATACATCATTTTATAATAATTACCTTCATTAACGACAAAACTGCACCATCTCTGAATTATACAGGCTACTCTTAATTCCCACGCGAGTGAAACCATGAGGATACAGTTAGAGAATAATATTTTAAGAGCTATTATAAAATTAACGGTTAGTTCTCATGAAACTAAGCACTTAATTTAAAAGGCAGTCTTGAAGCTCCTCACGTCCCAGTCCTAGCTTTTTATGTGACTCGCGACGGACTCTTTACGAGTTTATTCGGAGGCAAAGTCGACGTTATAAAAGTTTATCTTCAAAAGCCTTTTACGAATTTACTCCATCGTGATTTGCACGTGGGCGAATCTATGTAATGAATACCATTTCAGGGATCGCTCAGTTTAAATGTGGCTGCTAAATTATGAATTGTTTGTATTATTATTGTGTTATCCTCTCATTTATAATAAATAGATACAAAATTAAAGTCGAATAACGGAGCGGATGTAATTAGTCCCGTTGTTTATAGGAGTTGAAAATGTTTTATCTTATCAGGGTAGGAAAGTGATTTGAAATGTCAGCAGGGTAAGTGCGTGAGAAAGGTGAGCTTGTGCGTTGTCGGGATAGCGGGAGAGTGACGCGCGCGCGCGGAGGGTGCCTCTGGCTGAGCCTCACTGTGCCACTGCTCGGCTGCGAGGACACACGCCTTGCTTGCAGAACTTGCAGAACGCGATCCTCGTTCACCGCGAAATCTACTTTTTCATCTTGCTGAATTAAAAGTACTAAAACTATACGAAAAATAATCTAATCCATCAAGAACTTTACCTCGCTCGCCGAGGTGTTTAGCCAGGAGGAAACTTCTGGTGAGTGTTTTATTTAATATAATTATTAGAATTTAAGGGCACCGGTGGCAGAGCGCGAAGGGAGCGCGTAAAAGTTTCGGGAGGCCCACGAACGGAGCGGGCGAGGCGCGGCAACAGGTAAGGAGGCTGGTATCGAGCGGACGATACGCTCACTTTTACTTTTCACTTAAGCGGTCCTAATCCTGGGTCCCAGACCCCGCCATTTTATCTCTGAACCGCCATCGCCGCCGCTGCCACATTTTACTACTCGCCTAAATCACCTTTTCACACTTCATTATTTTTAGAAGGAGATAAATTTTATATTACGATCTGTCAAATTGTCAATTAAATGTTTCTTGTAAAGGGCTGTTGTATTTTGCAAATTAATGTTTTAAGTTATTTACAATGCAAAACATCCTAATATACTTTCTTATTAAAATAAAAAATTAAGAAATTAAAATGGTAAAGTACTTCGAATTAACAATAATATATCAGTAACTAGTCGGTCGCGTCTGGGGCGCGAGCTGCACGCAGCTCGCGAGAGACGTAATTGCTGCTGGTGAAAAAAAAATAACACCTTCGGCATTTGCATTGCACCATCCTCTATGACATTTGTTCGATCACTCCCTACCTATCTATAATAGTTATCGAGATATTGTCCGTCAAAGATTGTATGGCGGCCATCTTGTTTTCCGCCATTTTGAATTTTTTTCACCGCGGATCGAATTCGACCAGGGTGCATGTCCACATTCCGCAAACAGGGCGGGTGTGGGTCTTTTAGTTTCGTCTGACAGTAGGTGAAGTCCCTGATGAGGAGCAGTTTTCGAAGATTTCGGATTTTTCCCATACTCGAATCGACTCCCTGAACATTTCCCCCATACATCATTTTAACCCATCTCTACTCCTTCTGGGAGAACAATGATGTCAGTGAGTGAGTGAGTCAGTGGGTTTGCAGATATATTTTAAATCAGTAAAATCTATGTTATTACCACGCTCGATGCGTGGTAATTATCTGCAAAATAAATAATACTTACTGCATAAATATTTCAAATTGATTGAAAAAAGATACAGATTATACCAATTTTAAATCATCATGAAAATACAAAACAGAGGATTATGAAACCTTGCTTTTTCACCCCAAATGAATTCAAACGAATAAAATAATTAATATAAAAATAATGTTCTATATAGCTAGATTTTCAACTGGTTCAAACAATCACGTGCAAGCACATGATATTTTAAACTGGTTCTAAAAATCACGGGCAAGCACGTGATAATTTAAAAAGCTATTTCAGAAATGAAAATTTATTTAGAAGAGGTTTATACCTCCTAATTCACTGATTGACTGATCAACTTACAACCTAAGCCATAAGTCCTACAAACATGAAACTTGGAAAGTATATTCCTCTTACGGTGTAGAGGTGCATTAAGAAAGGAATTCCCAAAATTCAACTCCTAGAGGACGCAACGGGAAGATGAAATTTGGTATTCCACTACCTGTTTATATCAAATACCTCCATACAGCTTTATACTGAATATTTTATCAATAGATCTAAAACAAAGAATATGGGTTTAGGACAAGGAGATGATGATATAAAACAAACAAGCTCGTTATTTTCCTCAAACATTCCTGAACCATCTTTAGCCTAGCCGAAAAAATTACTTACAACCCAGGTATCAGTAGCTCATAATGTCAATTTTGTCCAGTACATAATCGAAAAGTATGGGAGATATTCTCTCTTCAAAAGTTCGTTTGATGTCTATGGTTTTGGGTTATGCATGTCTAAGAGGGTAGATAGAAAAAAATGGAAAAAGGGAGGGAGGCCTTTGCCTCGTCGTGGGACAACAGTCTAAAAATAAATAAGAGGGTGGAATATTATTGGCAGGTTAATGATGAAATGGATTCTATTAATGATTTATTTAGCTGCATCAACACCGATACTACTTTTAAGTGTCTTTTATTTCTGAGTAGCGTCAAAAACACTTTTTACGTCGCTTTGTTCAAAAATAAACTGTTACGAGTAAACAGTATAAATATGATTATTTAATATTGTCACTTTTACCTGGAATGAGTGGGCCAGAAACTTTTGTCATATTGAGCATAAAGAGAGCAGTTTAAGTATATAATTTATTTGAAGCAAAACGATCGTGAAATTAAATCGAGAAAAACATTAACTTTCAATGAATCAACCTGTAATGAATAATGCTCATACCAACTTACTTTTATGACTATAAATGCAGCCCAATTGCACCCGCTAATGGGAATTATAGGCCTTCTCGTTATCACGCCACTCTCTTCGGTCCTTCGCGAGTTTTATCCCGTGATTGCCGACTACGTCTATGATGCCGTTCGTCTATCGGGCAGCTGTTGAGCCTCTTGACCGTTGAGCGTCTGATGATGATGATGATGATGATGATGATGATGATGCCAATGATGATGATGATGATGATGATTATTACGATGATGATGATGATGATGATGATGATGATGATGATGATGATGATGATGATTATTACGATGATGATGATGATGATGATGATGATGATGATGATGATGATGATGATGATGATGATGATGATGATGATGATGATGATGATGATGATGATGATGATGATGATCCGAATCGTGAGTTAGGTTAGTACTCCCTCAAAGTTCCAAACTTTTAAAATGTTGAATTTTAAGGAGATCACCTATCAAAGAACCAGCTACAGTAGCATTAACATTCAATGCGGTATCGATTCCGTTCTATTACTCTAACCACTAGGTACTCGTTTCACTGATCTCGCATTGGCGAGGAAAGAATTGTGCCCCCACAAAAGCGTATTTCAGTAGCACAAAAGAAAGTTATAAAGTGATTTTTTTTCTATAATGTACAGTACATACAATGAAGTTTTATATAAAATCTATTTTAAACAGCTATGTTTGAGGTAGCTAGCTACTAATACCTGTCCGTACCCTTCCTGTTATTCTTGTGGTTTCTGTAGTAATATAGCCATTTGGCACTTCTTACATCATAGAGAGAAAATGGAACTCATATATTAGTAAACTAACGTATTTATGCAAAGTAATTTCGCTTATTTCGGTTTCGCCCGCGTGATCACTGTTACCAACTGCTACCTTTAGTCAGTAGCTAGACATTTTGCAAAAAGGTGCTACGAGTACATAGCCAGATTTTTACCCTAAAAGATTGCTCCAAAATGGTCCATTTCCATTGGTTTTTTTGCAACTTCGTAGTCTTGGAAGTCATTTTGTTACTTCAAAATTAAAAGTAAATATGTTTTGGTGACTTTTTGTCACTCGGTGATTTTAAAGAATATACTATTCTATGTAAGTTTAGAATGTTTCCTATAAAGCACTGACTCTATTTTTTTCAAAATTCCCAGTTAGCTAGAAGAAAATGCTAGTTATCATTAAGTTCGCCTACGTACAATGTACATGTTTTATTTTGTTCAAAAAACAATTTTCTCTCTTTATAAGTTGGTAGGTAATTAATAAAATTGGCAAATTATTAAAATCGAGTTATTATAATTACATAAAACTCGAGCGATTTACATTACGTGAAAAGTTGCTCGAAAAAGTAGCTAAATATATTTTAGCTTTAAGTTTTATTAAGTTGTACAAGTAGCTGCCTGACAACGAAAAGAGCTAGATCTAGCTATAAAGTTGCTAAGATGGCATCAGTGCGCGTGATATAAATGTTGACAGTTTCATTTTAGCCTTTTTTGAGGGTTATTTTGAATAACCTTCAAACACTGGCCCGTTAATTTTATATCTAAAGTATCCTAAGCAAGTTTCGAGCCAATCACACCACTCGTTAAAAAGTTACCGTACAAACCCTGACATCCCATTTTATCCCTTTTTGAGGTTTTTATTTGGAAAAACCGTGAAACCCGTGTCCAATTATTTTGTACATTAAATTTCTAGACGAAGATTAAAGTAAATCAGAGTTCGCGTTGTAGCGTTGTAGACGTTACAACTTAATTTAGTCCTATCTTACAAAGTCCTTGGCCGTGGTGGCCCCGGCATAAGAATCTGGGCCATCTCTATTCGTGGATGTTTTAAAAGGTGACTAAGGGAAAAGCTAGGGGATGGGCAGCAGCGTCTCCTGTTCTAACATCAAAAGCTTACCTCTGCGCTCGCCAACCCGCATGCCCAGTGCGCCACACTGTATGGGCCCCTTATGATAATTAACCAAACGACCAGGCCCCTAGTCCTCGGCGGCTTCTGTAGCAACTATGGTAACGGCGGGGCGAGGGGTGGTAAGAATCTCCGGCAGAGATCCCGCTACCGACCCCCACGAGGCCTATGTTCAGCAGTGGATGTCATATGGTTGAGATGATAATGATGATTACAAAATCCTAACAAACATTATAACAATTACTAAAAATGTGTACTTTATTTAAATAAACCTATAAACATATTTACAAAAATGTATAACCTACCTACGATACTATTTAAAACTAAAACTCCTAATCACTTTTAAAGTCTGAAATTCTGAATGAAAGAAGCAATAACGATTTTAAGTGAAAGCTCTGGGGTTCAAAAGTCCGGTAACAAGTCCTCCTATTCAACAACAGAAGGTAAACACAGATGTGGAAGATCTAGGGCTTAGGAGTACCTATTCAGAAAAACTCGATGACAAATTTCTGACTTTTAGTTTGGTGACAAATGCCAATTGCCTTGCTTCCTGATATTTTGCCTAAATTATATTAGAACTAAATGTCAAGAGCTGCATCTTGATACTTATTACCAAACTAAGGCCTTATACCATCTATAGTAGATGATTTATACAGCATCAGGAGGCAACTTTTACCTTCACAAACGGGACGCTGTAGTGCCTGGGACGAATTAAGATGGAGTAGGCTTGCCCAGCACCTATTCCATCCTCTCAGCTTAGTCGGCCTTGTCCACAGGAAAGACATAGTAAATACGTGCGGAGCTGACTAAGCCGCGAAAAATCCATTGGTACACGATCGGATTTGAACCCACGACCTTAGGATCGGAAGGCGGGGCACTACCAAGTAGACCACCAGTGTTTCTTGACATTTAGACCAAGAGTCAAGTGCCTAACAATATATCAGGTGTTGATAAATTACTTACTAACACAATTATTTACTTAATAAAACGCTTCTTTATTTTTACAGTAAAGTGTTGTCTGAAGAGGATTTCTATAAAAAAAAGATTCTTTAGTGAATTGGTACAGCGCGAGATTTTTTTCTAATTTCCATAGCTAAGCCCAGACCGGCATAATTTAATACGCTCTTAAAATACCTACGAGTACAAAGATCACGATCTGAAAGCTTATTTTATGCAAAAATAATATCGCGCTAAGATATTTGGAACTAAGTGTTCTGAAGATATTTACGTTACATAAAATATTAGGTACTTATGAAGTCAACAGAATTCTTTTATATCTACACTAATATTATAAGGAAAGATTTTTTTAGTTTAAGGAATAGACTCCGAAACTACTGGACCGATTTCAAAAATTCTTTCACCAATAGAAAGCTACATTATCAGGGAACAGTATAGGCTATATATTATCAAAAAAATTTGGGAGCCGTAAGAAAATAGCAATATTGTAACCCAAGGTAGAAAACCCAAAATAGTTTTTGGCGTGCGCTGCGAAAACTATTAATTATAGAACAAAAAAATGTACTACAGGTATATAGGTATTATTGATGTCTACAAAAAAGTCCGCGAAACAACATATTCATCTATTATAGTTAAGTCACAATAACAGCTTTTGTGTTCTAAAATTGAATTACAATGCAGGTAGGAACAAAGGTTGGTTCCATTCGCGTCATGGTATGAACCCTTATTAAAAATTTTTTTTTCATCACCAGGACTATTTATTTCTAAGCAAATTGAATTTTAATTCATTCGAATCCGACATTTAGTTTAGAAGTTATCACGAGTATAAGTTCGAGCGTTCTCTGCAATACCTCGGGATGTCTCGAACGGCCACAGAATAGATAATAGTTAGTTGACTCTGTAGAGTGGGAGTGAGTGTTACCGAGGTGCGGGAGTGGTTAGGTATATACAAAATAAATGAACACGTGTTTCAGGATTTTTCAAAACAATCCTTAAAAAGGGGTGTAATGGGGTGTCAAAGTTTGTATCGGAACTTTTTATCGGGCGGTGCGAATTGCTTGAAACTCGTATTCAAACCTAACGCGTACGCAGTCGCAGGCAATAGCTAGTTAGTTGTAAATTAATGACCTGTAGAACTATGAGTATGTTAAGAAACTTCATAAGGACTCTTCGGAGAAGTTATGAAAAGGCTAAAGAGATGGTAAGAAATGTGTAAAATGTGCCTTTTATTTCTAAGTACTGCACCCCGATCTGAGATCTCGCCATGTTTCAGTTTTATAATAGTAATGAGTAAACATATAGCATACTAGCTGCCGCCCGCGGCTTCGCTCGTGTGATACCTGTACAGACATGTACTATGTACATCCGTACAAACATGTACTATGTATATTCAAAATTTCATTCAAATCTCTTCAAGTCTCCGCCGTTATCGAGCGTTGACGCACAAACATACACACATTATCACATCCTCACTTTCGTATTTGGCGAGCGAAGATGTCAGTGGTAACTTGGGCGATGCGGCGTAGTATGTTTATATATTTTTGTAAGTTTGTGGATATGTTTCTTACAGCATAACTTTCGAACTGTTAATCTACACTAATATTATAAAGAGGAAAACTTTGTTTGTATGTTTGTTTGTTTGTACTGAATAGGCTCAAAAACTACTGGACCGATTTTAAAAATTCTTTCACCATTCGAAAGCTACATTATCCACGAGTAACATAGGCTATATTTTATTTTGGAAAAAAATAGGGTTCCGTAAGATATTTGGGTTTTTCGGACACAAGGTGTAAAAAATCAACCAGAAAAGTTACTTATTTTGCGTACGCTGCCTAAACTATAAAAGATAGAACCATAAAATGTTCTAATTAATTGTAGATCTTATAAATATCTACAAAAAAGTCCGCGACACACTATACCCATCTATGTCGAGTGAGGCACAGCAACCATTTTTTTATTTAAAAATCTTGAATTTTTTTTGGACTACATTTAAACGCGTTTATTTTACTCATGCTATTAATCCTTATCAAAATAAATGATTTCATCACTAAGAACAGTTTATGGAGATAATATTTGGTCTTTGAATGATTAAAATTGGACGTTTGGTTTTGAAGTTATGGCGAAATTAAAATATTACGATTTCTGCTGCACGGCCCGTTGCGAAGTGGGCGTCACCAAGGCGGGGGTGCGCGTGCGGGAGGGGAGTTTAGATCTATGAGTAAGGTACCCGCGCGGCTCAGTCGCGAGGTCGGCTCCCTACGCAGCGGTCGTGCGCGAAGTCTATATAGTATAAAAATGAATCGCAAAATGTGTTGGTAAGCGCATAACTCAACAACGCCTGGACCAATTTGGCCAAATCTTTTTTTAAAATGTTCGTTGAAGTTCAAGGATGGTTTTTACGGCGAGAAAAATTAGAATTATTGCTGGAAAAACCCTAAAAATAGCCCTTTTCTTTTTCCCATACAAATGATTTGTAACTAAAACGTAGTCAATTTGAGCTTTATTGCTATGGTATAAAGTTCATATTAAATTACAAGCACTTGAATTATTAATTTTAAGGCGATACGAAGTTCGCGGGGTCAGCTAGTACTATATATTATTCGATAACCTCGGTGGCGTAGCGGGCGAGTACTCGGCTGAGACGCAAGAGGCGCGGGTTCGATTCCCGCTACGGGAGAAATATTTGCATGTTCTGCAAATATTTCTTCCGGGTCTGGGTGTTGGGATACCGTGGTACTCATAGTTTCTGGTACATACGATACGGAATCCTAGTGTGGGGTCAGAACCGCTAGTACTATTATTTATTCTGTGTCAAAATTATATACAGGAATGTCACCGTTGGGTGCTGTTTGAAATCAACTAGCTACTCTTTTGCTACGGTACTTACTGACATACAAACTTACTCTTACTACATTATTCATGCATTAGGGTACCTGGCCTTTCTCCGAAATAATATTTTTCTAAGAGCAAATGAAAGAAAAGCCAATAATATTTCATCCAGCAAAGAAGAAAGTCTGGTCTAGTCTAGTCGTGTCACTAGTTCTTTCGAACCAGTGTGGTGAAAGGATTTAAAGTGTGCCACAAAGGCACCTTTCGTGCACTTGACACATGTTTTCGAATTTTTTAGGTTTTACGACATGCCGGTTTCTTCATGAAGTTAGTCAGAAGAAAGTGTTACTAAGTGAAATAATTGTTTATGTTTCTACTCTGAGTAAAAATAGAAAAATATCTTCGGATATTAAATGTTATACTTGAATTACTTTGTCGAGAGGTTTTTTTCTATCACATCACACTAATATTATACTGTGCATATTATATGATAATATATGCATATATTAACTTTTATGCGGGTACTAGCGAATGGAATCGAGGGCGGAAGCTAGTTCTTTTATATTCTGTTCTTTTAGAGTAAAAACCTAAGGCATTTTACCATCTATAGTGATGATTTATACAGCGTCAGGATGCAACTTTTACCTTCACAACGTCAGGATGCAACTTATACCTTCACAAACGGGATGCTGTAGTGCCCGAATGGAGTAGGATGGCCCAGCACTTATTCCATCCTTTCAGCTCAGTCGGCCTTGTCCACAGGAAAGACATGGTCAATACGTGCGGAGCTGACTAAGCCGCGGGTTTCCTCACGATGTTATCCTTTACCGTTTGAGAATACTGGTATAGCACACATAAATTCTTCGCACAGAAAAATCCAATGGTACACGAGCGGGTTTGAACCCACCATCTTATATCGGAAGGCAGGGTCACTACCAACTAGACCACTAGTGCTCTCTTTAGAGTAAAGGGTTTATAAAATCGATATAATTTGAAGGTCGCGACAAGAATTAACCCTAAATGAAAGTCGCTTATTCTATACAAAAACGATATTTGCGGCTTATAATAATAAAATATTTTAGCGTTTCGGGGCTGGCGGACGCCCGCAGCAAATTTTTCGTGAGACTGGCTTAAGCCTTGTCCTTTGTAGGCCTGGCCTTCGGAGACCCTTTACGTCCCATCGTAATTTACCATTCATTAACACAATAATACTAAACTTTATAACGCAAGTCAAATGAAAGTGGGACTTTTGGGTAACCCGAAACTTTTATGACAAAATCTCAGGAAGTGAGTTGATAATTACGCATATTTTAAATGTTTATGGAAACCATTATTGTAATGCTGTGACACAATTATGAAAGATGTGTAAAAATTACGTGTTTACATTTGTTTACACCAATGCCGGTACCATTTAGGACGACCTCGGTGGCGTGGCGGGCGAGTGCTCGGCTGATACGCAAGAGGTGCGGGTTCGATTCCCGCTACGAGGTACATGTTTATATGTTCTGCAAATATTTCTTCCGGGTCTGCTTGTTGTAGTATTATAAGTATGTATTTACAAAAAAAGGAAATAAGTATTCTATCAGCCATCAGGCCACCATCAGCTATCAAGCATCAGCGCTCAGACCAAATAAAAATAAAAGATAGCGCGCCGCGAACAACAAAAGTGAAGCCACCTTTTTATGTAGATATATGTGTGGGTGTGTGTGTGTGTGTGTGTGTGTGTGTGTGTGTGTCGGTTTTGAGGTTTTGTGTTCCAAGTAAACTAAAACTCCAGAGCGATGAGCATGGTTTTAGTGTAGGTATGTGCGTGAGCGTACACATTTATGTGCAGGAGCACGGTTTTGTGTGGCTTCATTTTTTTTATTCGCGGCGCGCCGTCTTTTCTTTTTATTTTAGTCTGAACATCAGCGTTCAAAAATGTCCAAAGATGGAACATGACGGGATCACAATGAACAAACGATGCGACAATAAGAGGATATATGCTGTAGGAGATATACCTACTTACCTTAATATCGTTTTGTGTCGATGATATGACTAAACAAAATTCAATATTCGTCATGATATACCTACCTTCACTTGTTGAGTGTCCTCGCGTGTCGGGCCGCGGCGGGGGCGGGGGTAAAGGAGGAGAACATCTACATTATAGAAACCTACATTTTGTGTAATTTACGTCTTTATGTTAAAGAAAATGTGAACGTTAAAATTATTATGAATGAATATACTAACTAACAATTTTAATTACACGACCCACCTACACGTTTTCTATTTCTGAATCTTTTACATTAGGGAAAGTAAAGTTAATCATTTTAACCGACTGTTAGGGTTGTTTTGCGTTACACCATGCGCTAACAAAGGATTGTCTTCCTTAACAGGCCGTCAAATCTAATCGCTGGTCTAGCGGTCCGTTAAAGTTGTCAAATTTATGTCAAAATGGACGCGGCTCCCATTCTTGTTAATTTTGATGCCCGATTAGTAAATCTTTTATTAGCAAAAGTTTGTTGGACCGCGAAACAAAAGTTTACACTTTTTTATGTTGTAGGTATAGTTTCTTCACAATTATTTTTATTATCTATGGTGACATCCCAACGGCTGAATAGTCAAGCATGCTATAAGATCCATAGCTTTCATGAATTCCGTACCGTCGTACATCCTACAGTACATAAATGTTTCTTCTATGGGAGCCCCTTTTATTATTTATTATTATTTCGGCAATAGAAATACACACCATGAAAATTTCAACTCTGCCTATTATGGTTCATGAGATACAGCCTGCTGACAAACGGGCGGACGGATGGACAGCAGAGGCTTAGTAATAGGGTCCCGTCGGCACCTTTCGGGTACGGAACCCTAAAAAATCTCCTTTGAATTAGTTGGTCAAGTCTCACTGTAACACTGTTTTTTTCTTAATTCATTAAAATTATTGAGCTAGGAACATGCACGTCTATTCAGCGGTAGGGAACAAACTACACAACATAGAAAAGTGTAAACTTCTATTTAGCGGTCATTAGAGTCCACAAACTATTAGAATTAATAAGAGTATAAAAACCTCATTTTTAAATCTTACTTTTCTCATTAAGGGTTTAATACAATAGGTTATTAGTAACTTTTTCAAATTAAAAGCTCGCGACATAATGAAGGAAACAAGCTTTGTTGGTAGGTATACAAAATCCACTTCTAAGTTTTTCTTCACCAATTTGAGCACGTGCTAGGCTATTCGCTCGTAGTCAACGGTTTTTTGTCATTAGTTGTATCCAAAACATATTTGGCTCTAACTGATGGCTCACAGTGTGCCACAAACTGTAATTTTATAATAATACTAGCTGCCGCCCGCGGCTTCGCTCGCGTGGTACCCGGATAAAAAATAGCCTATATACTATATATATACCAGTACATGTACTATGTATATTCCAAGTTTCATTCAAATCCGTTCAGCCGTTTAGGCGTGATTGAGGCACAAAAATCCAAACTCAGAAACTTTCGCATTTATAATATAAGTAAGAAGTAAGATTACGAGAATTTGTGGTAGTTAATCAGCTCGCTTGATTCGATACTTTATCCTCTACCCTTATTACACTGAACGTTATATTTTGCACCTCTACTTTTATTATCCCGTAGTGATCTGGGTTGACAGAGCTTTCTTTGCTCGCTGGCTAGTATTTCTAGGTCTGTTCTTTCTCATGCAGCACATCAACAGATCTTATTCCGCTGGTCAATTACTTTATGATATGCTATTTCTGTACTATTTATTCGCACGTGCTCTGATTTGTGTGACGGGACTATATGAGTGCTTTAAGCTCGTTTGCTAAGCGTTGGTAATTTTACTACCTCTCTGACTTTTCACCTACGTACTGTAAATGGCCAAAAGTGTAATTTAGATACGAAGTTGTACCTATTAATGTTACATAACCCTCCTTCTTAGTTTGTTTTATATAGGTACCATTTATTTCATACACACTTCGTACATCCCGATAGTGGGTATACCTAGGTAGGTACATTTCCAGGTCCATCTGCCTATCCTAGGCTAATGACTATGTTTATAACTAAAGCACTTACTCTAGTAGTACTAAATTACTTCTATCCTAACAAAGTAATATTATGTACAAATAACATTAATACCCACTGAGACTGACTGAGAGCACTGGTGGTCTAGTTGGTAGTGACCCCGCCTTCCGATCCTAAGGTCGTGGGTTCAAACCTGGTCGTGTACCAATGGATTTTTCTGTACGAAAAATTTATGTGCATTATACCAGTACTCTCAAACGGTGAAGGAAAACATCGTGTGGAAACCCGCGGCTTAGTACAAGCAAGCTCCGCACGTATTGACCATGTCTTTCCTGCGGACAAGGCCGACTAAGCTGAGAGGATAGAAAAGGTGCTGGGCAAGCCTACTCCATCTTAATTCTCCCGTTTTTGAAGGTAAAAGTTGCTTCCTAACGCTGTATAAATCATCTACTATAGATGGTAAAAGGCCTTAGTTTTGTTTTACTATCCTAACAACCAAACAAACTGCGTAGGTAATTTGCGTTAAACGTCCAGTACCGCGTTACCGAGTCTGGCTATTCAAAATATGAGCGTGTGTCTACGTCAGTTCGCTGCGAAACGTCAACCAAGGTTTCAGCCAAAAACTTAGGCTTTTACCATCTAGGAGGCAACTTTTACCTACACTAACGGGGCGCTGTATTGCCTGGGATGATTTTAGATGGAGTAGGCTTGCTCAGCACCTGTATTATCTTCTTAGCTTAGTGGGCCTTATCCATATGAAAGTTACGGTTAACCAAAGCAACTTAATAGGCGACATTCTTTAAATTAACATACATTTGTTTTGTACAAATGTAAATGTTATTCCAGGCACAATACGGCAGTGAAAAATGCATTCAAATCGTTTTAGCCGTTTCTGAGATTAGCGTGCACAAACAAACAGACACACAGATAAACACTAAAAGTAAAGTAAATTCGTATGAGCTATAGAAGCCAACTCTTATGACGAAGTTTTTAGGTCGTCTAAAGTCCTATTTCGTGGCTTGATATGGGGTCTATTATGATAATAGATGCTCCTTATAATAGTTTTTCTCTCAATGCACAGACATCGATTTATATTACAGTTTCTTTTTAAGTATTGAAGATTATATGTATGGATGGCTGATAGAATACTTATATACACACCTACTTTTTTTTAAATACATACGAGTATTTATACCTACTTATATATTTCATAACTTCATAACTTCTCTGCTGGACTGGGAGTAAAGAAAGAGCATAGAATGCGTCCAGCTGCTTCTCTCCCCGAGCATGTCGTAAAAGTCGATTAATGGTGATCTTCTCCATAATGATGGACCACTTTTATGGGCGATGGGCTGATCACCTTTTACCATGGTTCACTATAATATCCATCTTAGAATTTTAAATCAGAAGTGTTTGCAAGTTTCTGGCAAAATTGTGGCTCTGTCCTTCCTATTAGGGATATGGGCGTGATGATTTGTATGTATACATATATATATTTCATATTATTAAAACACCTAGACCCGGAAGAAATATTTGCAGAACATACAAACATTTCTCCCGCAGCGGGAATCGAATCCGCACTTCTTACGTCGCAGCCGAGCACGCTGCCGGCCGAGGTCGTCAAAATAAATTTTCATGTATTCATTGGACTATTATGATGCTAGTATTTGATAAGATTTTACCTATTGAAAAAGTTTCAGCCAAATGTAGCTACAGACGAGATTCTTTAGATAGACATATCTTTTTTATTTGTTAATGGATTTTGATAAAACGAACTCTAGATTTGAATCCAGACTTATCACAAAACATTATTGAAAATAGCATTCAAATCGGTTAAACCGTTTCTGCGATGAGCGTGCAAAACGCACAGAGAAACCGACAAACTGACATAGGGATAATCATTGATATGGGTTCTATTGCGTTAATAGATGCCTTTGAAAATAGTTTTTCTCAAATAGCTTCTAAAAACAGATGTCGATCAGCTACAGTTTTATTATAAGTAAATATTGTTCAGCTATTTTTCTAAACTGAACTTGATCATGGCATTGTTGACAGAAGCACGCTGTGTTCAACAAAGTGTTTATTTTCACTTTCAAAGTAAATAATAAACAGCACTTAGCCGAGACCTTTGTTTTCGCTCTCTATATTTTATTTCTTTAGGGACAGTAGGATTTTATGTTCATCGCAAAGACGAGTAGTGCGCTCAGCGACGTCAAAGTTAAAATTACTTTATTCCTTAAAATCACGGGGATAGTTTAGACATGAATTTACACCTGTACGTAACGCAACCAAGCGTGGAAGATACAGGTAAGAAACCACGCTTGACTTTTAGAAAATTATCCCTTTACAATCATGTTTATAAAAGGACCTGGATTATTCAGTCCCAAGCATTTTTGTCTTCTATATAATCGAATATTTTATAGCTTTTTTAAACAATTTTTGTTAATTAAAGTTTTAAAATTATTACCTGTCAGTATGCCCATCTTAGGTCTGTGTATATAAGTATATAATAAGGAGTGGCTGCAAGTATTTCTTGTGATTACTTGTGGCTCTGCCCAATCAATTAGTCAAGTCAAAAAAAACTGTCATCTCGCTTGAGACTGTTTTAGAAGCGTACACATTACCATTTAAATAGTTTGTCAACTTTATCTAGCCTAATCGTGTGACAACAATTCAGCTACCCACTTGTAGTTTTATAAAAGAATATTTAAAATGATAGGTACCTACTTGAATTTCCAACAAATAGAAATAAAACGAAATTTCATGTTTGCAAAATCGAAGGCAGTGTTTTATATTATGTTCATTATACTTAGTTGTAGTCTGACTCCGAAAAAAGTACTTATCTATCCTAATAATACATATTATAAATGAGAAAGTTTGTGAGGGTTTACGGATTTAATTTAAACTTTCAATATACATAGTATGTAACATAAAGGCTACTTTTTATCCAGGTACTAAGCGAGCGAAGCCGAAGGTGGAAGCTAGCTTAACATATTTTTGAACTAAAATTTGAGGGAGCAAAAATTTTAACTTTTTTCCTTGTATCTTTCCCGCTTGCGCAAAATTGAAAAAGTGATATACATACCTATAGATATTTCATCTTTTATATTTTATACCAATTCTACACACTTTCGAAAATGGATGGACAGGTCCAATATCTATTACCTACCTACTACTGGTAGAAGTTACTAACAAATAACCGTTTCATGTTTAGATTAATTCATGAAATCCGAGTGCTTTCATGTTCTATTTTCTCGGAAATATTCCTCAGGGAAAATCTATAATAGACAGATTATTAAAGGACTTACCTTGTAAGGGCTTACACACACATTATACAAATATAATTTCAAAACATTATTTCATTAACTTTCATTCTAGCTGTGAGGACCGTAAATTGGCTTGTCTGTCACTTAGTATTATGATATGTTATTTTGTTTTATGGTTAAGCTGTTGGTCTTCCTAAAATAAATAAAAAAATAACTTGTCATACTAATATTATAAAGAGGAAAGATTTTTTTTTGTTTTTTTATTTGTTTGTAACGAATAGGCTCCGAAACTACTGGACCGATTTCAAAAATTATTTCACCAATAGAAAGCTACATTATTAGAGACCAGTATAGGTTATAATATATTTTCAAAAAAATTAGGGATTCGTATGAAAATTGCAATATTGTAACCCAAAGTAGAAAGCCCAAAATAATTTTTGGCGTACGCTGCGATAACTATTGATTATAGAAGAAAATAATGTGCCACACGCGTACAAAGTCGCAACAACTAGTATACTTATAAATAGGCACTTCTTAGCTTTCTAGAGACCGTATTGATGATTCTGATGAAAACATTTCTAAATTTAACCTCTTTCAGAGTCCATAAAAGGTTGTTTATTAGGTACTCTTTGTCTTAAAAATGGAGATACCAAGGTAATCGTTAGACGTCGTAGAACTTATGCTCTGCACATGATATATTTTTGCATAGGTGCAAAGTACCTAATTAGGTCATGTACACAAAAAGATTCGAGATGCATTTATTTCCGCTTACCACACAGGTCTATACATCAACAGTCACAAATCCTATTCAGGACCACTGGGACCCAAAGCATAAGTTGATTCACCGCAATTCAGTTCTAGCAAATATCAAATGTAGTAACGTGCCTAGAGTATCTTCCTACTAAGTACGAAAACCTACGCCATAACAGAGCATCATCAACTTCATTATATCCACATCCATCCACTGCTGGATGTAAGCCTTCTATTTAGCACGATGGCACATTAAAATTAATGGTGCTTATTTTTTTATTGGCGTCATGGAGGTAGTTTGGACAAAAAGAAGGACACATGCTGTGTTGAATGAGAAAACATGCTGTGCCGACCCCACGTAGAATGGGTTAAGGGAAGGAAGATAATGATGATGATTAAGCGATTTGAATGGAGTTATAAATGAGTAGATGTAGGTATTAATTCCCTATTTAGTTATTTACCACGTAAAATATTATTATGGGAGTAAAGAAAAAGCATAGAATTCGTCCAGCTGCTTTTCTCCCCGAGCATGTCGTAAAAGACAACTAAGGGATAGTATCCTCTCCAAAATGATGGACTATCTAAATATATGGGCAATGGGCTGATCACCTGTCACCCTCAGACCAAATACATAATTATGTATGTTTGTAATATTATAATTTCGTAATTATGCGGCTTGGTTAAATATGTACCTACTTACAGAATTTCACATATTATTAGAGTTCAGTCTTTATAAAAAATAGGGTTAGTCTTTACTTATGTCAATTCCCACCCCAAAAGGAAAAAACTTTGTCCGTAAATATAAACCGGGCCGCGGGTTTCCAAACAATGTTTTCACATACAACACGTTATGTTCTACACTTTATGACACAGCATTATAATAGTTGCCTAGTATGACGCAACATTATTAAACACTACAATAATTCAGTAAATGTCGCAGGCTGACACTCTTTTACTTCTTTTGTAGGTTCTACTGTTATGTTTGCCTACTTTGATACATCAATTAGCGTCACGACACATTTGCTGTATCAGTATAAATACTGAAAGTATAAATACGCTGTCTATGTTTTTTTACGCGCCAAGTCATTTCGGCTGTATCATAGGTTACTTAAAAACATTGTGAGCGTATTTAACCGAACTTTCCGCGCTGTCCTTTCAGCAGATGTTTCGTGATATGTACGTATTCGATTTTTAAGTGATGATTCCGTCATCTTGATTTTCTACGCCCATCCATCCATCGGAGATCAAAAACAACATACTTACCTAATAGGGTGCTTTTACCTAAGTAAGCATAGAAAAGAGAGATTAAGTATAAAAGAGCTTACTATAAAATATCCGATTATATAGATGACAAAAATGCTTGGGACTGAATAATGCTCCCACTCCTTTTATAAGCATTATTGTAAAGGGTTCATTTTCCTTAAAAATAACCAAGCGTGGTTTCTTGCCTGTATCTTCCACGCTTGGTCGCGTTACGATCAGTTAATGTAACGTAGATTTAAACGTGCCCAAGTGATCCCAGTGATTTTAAGGAATAATAAAATTTGACATTGACCATGACTTTGAAGGTATTTTTTCGACATTTACACACTGAATTTTTTATAACAATATTATAAAAAAATAACTATGTGTGAAAATAAGAACGCTGTGATCCCCAACACCCGCTGATATGGAACTATTTACAATCACAATTGTAAGTGAACCTGATGTCAATATTTTATCAAGTATAAACAATCCTTTCCGTGCTAATATAGCCTTACACTATTAACCACAATTTGCCATAGGTGTACCTACTTTCTACCACCAGTACCTAATTATGCAACTTCTATCGAAGTTAATAATATAATATAAGTATGATTATCTACATCAGTCTATGAAGTCCCCTGCTAAACCTATAGGCCTCTCCAACATACTGGCAGGGCGAAGTGAACTATTTTATGCGGCCTCCGTCCATCGACCAACCGTGACACTTACATTGTCATCTGTTTATTGAGTGTGGGACCGTTCTAAGCTTCGTTTCCAAGACCGCCATTCGGGAACCTTTTGTCCTCAGCTTTTATTTTTATTCTTTGAGTTGTATGACCAAATCTCCATGCTTACTCTAAAAGCTATGCAGGTGACTCTATAGCTCTTCTACAGATTTCCTCTTTTCAAATTATATCACGCAGGAAAACCCCAAGAAATCAGCATTCAAATATTCAATTCATAAAATTATATATTTTTGTTTGCTAAAGTTATTTGGATATTGGATAAACCTTATTGTTCCTTTTTAAAATGCTAATTCAACAAAATTACCGATCTTGACGATACAGCAGAATTTTATGGATGTAAAATAATAGCAGTTACAAAGTAAATTATTCCAATCATTATGCGCATTGTTTCCTATCGTAATATTCCACTTTTTTACATACTTGTTTCGAAGTCAAAGGATTTCAATAAAATAAAGTTTTATTGTCCGTAGATCTGCTTTTCTTTAGTTGCAATAGCAATGATCCTTTGTGACTGTCTATAATAACATCAGTGTTGCTGCTCCAACAAAGCAACTTTTGTCCTATATCTTTTGCTAACCAAATAAAGCAAAGTAATATTGCTAGACTTTATTCCTTCACTTTGTCAATGGTACACCATGAATAAATATAATCTCCAAAGCGTATGCCCATTTTTTCCCCGAACGGAGTTTTTTAAATAACATGATTATGCTGCAGAAACCATGCAAGTTCTTACATGGTTCAGTTTAATTGCTAAATGCACACCAAGGCCCACAAAGTGTCTAAAATGGGGGCCAAAAAACCTTTAAATTGAGTGAGGTATCATTTTAAAGGGATTAATTTGCATATTCTCATACAGCTTTTTTACAATGCACGCATAATTTCAATCTTCTTTCGACATGACCATGAACAATCCTCACCTTATCTTCCCCTAAATTTGCAAAGCGAGAACAGTGAATATTAATTAATGTTGACGAGACAACTAACTGAACGAGTCCCTTCCATGGGTTCAACATTTTGATTTTCTATTACGATGCTAAATGATCTAAAAATGCGTCGCTCGATTTCGTCCGACATCTCTAGTGACACTGGTCGCCAAGGGCGGATTCAGGATTATTTTCTGAGAGGGGCACAAGAGGCGGGCGGGAAAAAATCAACAATAACTGGGATGCAACGAACAAAATTCGCATTTCTAGCCAGAAATAGACAAGAGTTTCATTCATGTTCTTTCTGTTATTTTATTCATATATATATTTTACTAAAAAAACTAAGGCCTTTTACCATCTACAGTAGATGATTTATACAGCGTCAGGAGGTAACTTTACCTTCACAGACGGGACGCTGTAGTGCCCGGGACGAATTAAGATGGAGTAGGCTTGCCCAGCACCTATTCCATCCTCTCAGCTTAGTCGGCCTTGCCCACAGGAAAGACATGGTCAATACGTGCGGATCTGACTAAGCCGCGGGTTTCCTCACGATGTTAACCTTCACCGTTTGAGAGTACTGGTATAGCGCACATAAATTTTTCGCACAGAAAAATCCATTGGTACACGACCGGATTTGAACCCGCCACCTTAGGATCGGAAGGCGGGGTCACTACCAACTAGACCACCAGTGCTCTCCATATATTTTAATAACTCTGATAATTTGAATTGCTTCTAAGTATGTACTGTGATGGAATCTCCGACACAAAGTCAACTCAAACACTCATAAACAAAAATATCGACTGGGGGGGGGGGGGGGGGGAGAGCACATGCCCCTGTGCCTTAAATTTGCCCTTGCTGGTCGCGGAATATTTACTTGTACAACGTCACACATTAGGTCATGCCTTTCCTTTTCTTTTACTCTTAACATTGACCCCATTTGAAGATGAACACCCCTGCCACTGAAGTTTCATTCAACTTCTCTGAATCGGAGCAGTGACCTAGACATAGTATGGGGTTGATAAACAAGCCGTGTCTAGTCGATACAGCCTGCAGAATCACAGGTAGAGGTATACAAATGTAGGTTTAGTACCGTGTTGTTATACGAAAGACTATTTCCTGTTGACATATTTTTATCTATTTTTACATTCGAGCAAACGGTCTATTCAATTTGACGTTCTCCGCTTTGGTACTGTATACATTTTTGAAAGCACTGGTGGTCTAGTGGTGGCGACCCCAACTGCCGATTCTAAGGTTGTGGGTTCAAATACAGACGCGCCCAAATGGGTGTTTTTGTTCGAAAAAAATATGTGCGCTATACCAGTACTTTGGAGGGAGGAATTTGCCCAGCAATTGGACAATACGGGCTGATAAATAATAAATATACTAGTACTCTCAAACGGTGAAGGAAAACATCGTGAGGAAAGAGAAAGTAGAAAGAGAACCGTAGAAAGTTCGAAAACATGTGCCAAGCGCACGAAGTGGCACTTAAAATCCATCCATTCACCACACTGGTCCGAAAGAACTAGTGACACGATTAGATAGAGATTAATTTTATGGTACAAATGAAATTCAGAAAATAAGTTGTCTGAAATAAGTTGAGAATAGTTCCGAAAACGTATACCTACTGAGTTTTAAGCGCGATTTTACACGATTCCGGACATTTAATCATAAAGCAGCAGTTAAACGGCCTGCGCCAGGTAGCTTGAGCTTTTTAGCAAACCCACTTCGCATCTAACGAAGTCGCCAGATGCTACAGAAAAAAATGATAACGGGATTGATATAAGCAATCGTTGTACGTGGTTACATTGAACCGTATGTTGACATACATACATATATACATATTGTCACGCCCGTATCCCTAATGGGGTGGGCGTTGTTGTCAATCCTATATTTTTTTGCACTAGCTTCTAGCGACTTCGTTAGACGCAAAGTGACTTGGCTAAGGGTTCTTGCCTGGCCCGCGCTAGCTTGGGCTGTTACTTGAAGCTTTATGGACATCCATAATAATATTATTCCACACACTGTAAATTCTAAGTCTTATTAAAATCCTATCAGTCGTTACGGTGCTATTGAGGCAAAAAGGCCAACCACAAAGTTTTGCATTCATTAAATGAGTCTCACAAAAATATAAGTGTGTGAAAATTAAGGGACAGTAGCGTCGAGGTCGGAAAAGGAAGCGACGCGAAGGAAAGAGGGTGGTGGGAGAAGGCTCGGGATAGGGATGTCTGGAAGTGTATCGGGGAGACCTTTGCCCAACAGTAAAAAGAAATAGGTTGAAGAAAAAATGTATATAAGCTTTATTTGACACAATATTATACAAGACACAATAAAATACAAAAATAACGTAATATAAAATATGCGATAAAAACGATTGTATATTATGTGGGTACAATTTGCAAGTGCGCTAGCTCCCACCTTAGTAAAACCTGTGTTGTGGGTAGCTAGCCTCTTTCGAACTTTGTGTCCATTGTGCAGAGAAATGAGTTTACGCTCAGTTAGAGTGCGACAATTCACACGGTTGATTAAGTCTGTTTTAAATCAAATATGAATGAATATAATTGACATTATTAATAGGTACTGTATTTTTTCCAGGTGGTACAGAGCGAAGTTTCCGGAGCGCCCAATGTCGTTACTATCAAAGTGCAAGGAGACGATTGTTGAATTGACGAATCTCGCCAACCTAACCCGGAACAACGCGCCCAAGGAGCCCACCTCCGATGAAAGCAACCCCATCACGCTATGGTTCGAGGTCAGAGAGAAGTGCACTACCGCTGGCCCCGGCCTGGTGTGGACCGTACACGATGCCTACAGGAAGCAGGATGGCAAGGTTTGTCCTGCTTTGTTTAGCTACAAGTGGAAAGTCCCGCCACTTTCTCCATGTTGAGTTTTTTTATACACATTTCGTCTTTTCGATGCTTATCGTTCAATTTTGGGAATTCCTTTCTTAGTGCATTCCTAAGCTTTACGTGGATTACACCCTACAAGTTACATGCTTCTAGACATATGGTTTGGGATGTGCGTAGATTGTTAGTCAGTAACGTAAGATTTTTATATATTGAGACCAGTAAAAATATTAGAAACCGCTTTTGTTACGTCTTGGGAACTTCTTCCGTATTTAGGTCGGAATTATTCCCCTCACAAATTTTCAGAATTATAATATTAGTAGGATTAGAATTCACCGCAAAAATTCATGCACGGGCGGGTCTTAAACGGGAGTATCACTAAAAGAAAAAATTAACAACTTGTAGGTACCTATAGAATGGATGGTAGATAACCTTGAAATAATTTGAAATGGGCTATGTTTTACAAGCAGAAACATTATGTTTTATATCTTCTAGTTCATCTCAGCCACCCTCAACAAGCGTCCTCGAGGATTCTAGCAACATTTGTGGTGTTTAATAGTAAATTTTAATCCGTAAAGCCAATTAAAAAGCGGCTTTTAGTCAGCAGCCAAGGCTTTAGACTTGATGAACATGGCTTGCTAAAACACGCAACATCGGATTGGTTTATGATATAAAATACATCTTTCAACTTCACTTCTTAAAACACGTTCTTCAGAGTAAGGAAACCTATTTACTCTGATCTACGAGTCGTCTTATAAAATAAACACATTTTTCGCTTTGTAACAAAAGCTGAAATACGAATTTAAATGTTTCAACAGCACCGGAAATTCATAAAATATTTTTTATCACATCTATTCAAAAATAACTGGTTGGTTCTTTTTAAGCAGGGACCAAAGTAGCTCTTTATACTCAGGGACTTAAAGAGGACTTAAAGCAGGGACTGATTCCAATTCGGAGTGTGGATATTGTTAGTAAATGTTTTAACAATAACTAAAATGTTGTCTTGGTGCACAAAGAATGCCATGAATTTGAATGCCACAAAGTGCTTTTTAATCAAATTTACCAGGACTAAAACGGAGCTTATTTCAAATTATATGATTAACCATAACGTCTTGCCCCGAGTTCATTGTATAAGGGATTTAGGAGTACTGGTGGATAGCAAGCTCCGTTTCGACGTTCATATCGACTTTATTGCGAAAAAGTCTCTTAGATGCCTTGGTTTTGTCTTGAGGAATTGTCAAAACTTTAAAAACCCGAAAACTAAGATAATGCTCTATAACACACTGGTCAGAAGCAGTCTGGAGTATTGTAGCATTGTTTGGAGTCCATTTTATGACGTATATAAAAAACGCTTGGAACGTATTCAAAAGAGGTTTCTATGGCATCTTACTTACTCTTGCTTTCAAGGTAAAACTCTAACAAGTTACGTAGACCGCCTCAGCTATTTCGTATGCTTTGTCCGACCGTAGAATTTTCCTTGATAACCTGTTTCTCTTCAAATTAGCTAACGGTCTTCTGGATACTCCGGAGTTGCTGGCCTCCCTTCATTTTTCAGTTCCATCTAGGCTGCCTAGGGCCTCGAGATTCAACTTATTTCAGGCTTCTTACTTTAAAACAAATCTTGGTATGAATGCTTCTCTTAATAGGCTCATTCGACAATACAATAGCATTTCTAAAAATGAAGGGGTGGATTTGCTCTCCGGAGGTGTAGACAAGTTTAGGAAAAGCATGGTGTTGTGTTCTAAATTTTTTTTTTAATTTTCATTTTGATAATTGTATTAATTGCATTTATTTTTCATTTAGTTTTAACTTTGATATTTAATGATTTTGTACATATTGACATTTGTTAAAATTTAAATTTATTATTATTTCTTTAAAATGTAAATAATTTTATTTAATTTTAATTGTAATATTTGTATTTGTTTTTGCTAAATTTTACTATTATTTCTTTAAAATGTAACTAATTTAAATTGATTTTATTTGTAAATTTTTATGTCTTTTTCATTCAATATTTTATTTTTCATTATGATTTTTTACTCGCTCGACCATATTTTAATTCATGCATGCTGTCTGTAACCTTTAATTATAATAACATTTATCAAGTTTTTTGTTGCACCAGTTTATATCAGTGATTATATTAATGTTAATTATGTTGGTTGCTCAAATAAATAAATATTTGGACATTTCACACAGCGCCATGTAGCCCCAAACTAAGCAAAACTTATACTATGGGAACCAAATGGCTGATATAATACTTATATACTTTTTTGTGAATACATACTTTATATTATACACATACATAATAATACAACACCCAGACCTGGGATAATATGTATTTGCAGAACATACAAACATTTCTTCCGCAGCAGGAATCGAACCTATTGCGTCTCAGTCGGCCACGCCACCAAGGTCGTCGTCAATCATTAAAGAGATCGATCACGCAAATTGTATGAACAAATAACTTGCTGTATGATAAAAAAACCGCGCATGAACGCAATATAAAAAACGTACTATTCTTATCAACAAGTTACACTATACTATACTTATTTTCTCATACAGGGGAAGTCCACCTTGGGAGCGACACTATTTTAAACTCTCAGACCAAATAAAATAAAAGACGGCGCGCCGCGAACAACAAAAGTGAAGCCACAAAAAACCGTGCTCCTGCAAGTAAACATACACGCTCACGCACATACCTACACTAAAACAAAACAAAAGTGAGTTTAAAATTTAAAAATAGATTTATGCCTTCCTGTGTAGCGAAAACTTGTAAAAACAGCAGCAAATCATAATAAGTCTCACGGAATCACTTTTCACTTGTAAATACTTCAAATAACATCGTTCTTAATTATTGTACTATGAATGTTAAGTTACTTGGAACACAAAACCTCAAAACACACACATAGATAAAAAGGTAGCTTCACTTTCGTTGTTCGCGGCGCGTCGTCTTTTCTTTTATTTTGTCTGAGTTTAAACTCGAGTGACGTACTTTGAATTCTACTTTAGAATCCTACGCTCCGCTCTGGATTCAAAGAAACACTTCCCGCCTTTAAAATATGTACCTATTGGTTCGCTCCCTAGATAAAGAATCTACCAATGTTAGATAAAATAGGACTTGTATGAAATATTACTATACTACTTCTCTCGTCTCACTTGTTAGTTTAGGTTCTACGACATTAAAATCATATAAATCATTGTTACAAAGCAATCTGACAATATAAACAAGCTCTGAAAGAAACCCGCTATAAGGCTTGTAAACCCACAAACCCAACAAGGGCCCTCGAGAGAGAAGCAATATTATTTTATCGAAAACTTCAGAGAGATTATATAATAAATAATGGTGCATCTTGGCATTCACCTTGAAAAGCTCTTTAGTTAGTTTTGCTTTTCCTATTTATTCTGTTCTCATTATTTGAAGTGGCACGTGCAAATTCCCATGGGGTGAGCAAGGTCAACTCTGATCTCGGTCCAAACTGTATAATCATGCTATGCCATCGTCAAAATTTATTACATTTAGTGACAATGTTTTATTTTTTGGAATCGTATGAAAAGATTTAGCACGGTCGGTAAAATGAGTTTTTGAAGGAATTAAACAATTTAATTAAGAATTATATTAAAAAGATTTCAAATGGGATATCAAAGTTTGTATGGGAACTTTTTAACGGGCGTTCCGATTGACATGAAATTCGGTTTTGATACTATAAATAAAAAACAAATGGATAAATGTTTCAGGGTTTTTCAAAATAACCCTTAAAAAGAGGTGTTACAGTTTGTATTGGAACTTTTTAACGGGTGGATTGATTGGCTGTAAACTTGGCCTAGATACTATAAATAAAAAACAAATGCACACATGTTTCAGGATTTATCATAAAAATCCTTAAAAGGAATCTTAACTTATGTAATTAACACCACGCGAGCGAAGCGTGATATAATATACTAGCTACCGCTAGCGGCTTCGCTCGCGTGGTACCCGGATAAAAAATAGCTTATATGTTAATCCAGTACATGTACTATATATATCCCAAGTTTCATTCAAATCCGTTGAGCCGTTTAGGCGTGATTGAAGCACAAACATTCAAACATCCTCACAAACTTTCGCATTTATAATACCTATAAGTAAAGTAAGATGTATGTATGTTTGAACGTTAAATATTAAATACATCTTGAATAAAAAAAAATTAAGTGTTTTATAGTCTATACTTATTTTACAGTACTTAGGTAAAATATTTTGATATCAGGCGCATTTGGTGAAGGATTGAAAAATAAAATGTAATATTCAAAAAGAATTTTCCTCGATCTGCGGCTATGGCTGACTGACTGGCGGAACTAACAAAGTAATAAAACTTTGCAAAGCAATGCCTGTAAAACAAAAGTGGCCAGTGGAGTTGCTACTATCAAATAAAAATATTCTGATTTCTAAGATAGGCAAAATGACATTTTAATCAATAACTACTCAGCTCTCGACTAGCGCATGAATTTGAATTATTATTCATGTTATTTAATATGTTTTGGTAGTAACCAAATCTTCTAAATATACACGGTGTAACTGGAATGATGGATCATCAGTAGCAGGTAGGGCGATGGGGGACCTCAATACTATCTACTCCTGTGGTTTATACCTTGTTTATAATTGTTATACTGTGCAACCCAAGAAAACACTCGAGTGGCTTACTTGAGTCTACCGGGATCAATTAATTAGAAGAGGTGACCGGAAGCCTGAAACCTACCCTGGTTATCGTGATTGTTTTACGTGTCCGTAACGAAAACATGGTAAGGTCGCATATTCGGTACTTCTCGGCCTGAAGAAGTGCCGAGGATCAACCCAGATTAAATAGAAGGAGTTTTGGAAGAAGTACAAACAGATTCGTTGACAAGCACGAGAGCAATTAGTCGTTGCACGGGCCTATCTCACATGTCTGTGTGTTATATAAACTCTTACGTTACTGACTAATTGACAATCATAAAACACACAAAACAAAGGCCTTTTACCATCTATAGTAGATGATTTATACAGCGTCAGGAAGCAACTTTTACCTTCACAAACGGGACGCTTTAGTGCTCGGGACGAATTAAGATGGAGTAGGCTTGCCCAGCACCTATTCCATCCTCTCAGCTTAGTCAGCCTTGTCCACAGGAAAGACATGGTCAATACGTGCGGAGCTGACTAAGCCGCGGGTTTCCTCACGATGTTAACCTTCACCGTTTGAGAATTACTGGTATAGCGCACATAAATTTTCCGCACAGAAAAATCCATTGGTACACGACCGGATTTGAACCCACGACCTTAGGATCGGAAGGCGGGTTCACTACCGACTAGACCACCAGTGCTCTCATGCCTAAAACATATATCCTAAAAGCAAGAAAATTGGAGGGCATTTTCCTTTAATGCTATAGAGAAACACTAAAAATAGGATTCCCAAAATTCAACTCCTAGAGGATGCAGCGAGAAGATGAAGTGTGTGTAAAGTATTCAATGCGGACAAAGTCGTGAGACGGCCCTCTGAGAGAGATATAAAAAGCTTAGTTTTTGAACAACCTAAACAATTTAACAATTTTCTGTACCATATTTAGATGCTCATTATTCGGATATTACCTTTCCATTTTATTTAGTAATTCTGTTGGTTTGATAATCAATGACGCCGTTTCATCTACGCGAGCGAAGCGGGTGCAAACGTACTGTCATTGCTTAATTATAATGATATTATTAGATGCGCGTGTTCGTAATTTTAAGTTATAATTGGTTATAATTGTAAATAATATCTTATCTTTTAATACAACGTATTAAAGCTTTATAATTACTTCAATCGCGTAATACAACAGTACAATTTGACACCCCATTTTACCCCTTCTTGAAGGTTATTTTAAAAAAACCTGAAACGAGTCCATTAATTTTGTATTAAATGTATCCTAACCAAGTTTCGAGCCAATTCAGTTAAATAACTACTATATATAGAATTTAATACTGAAAGAAGACTTCATTTTTTTTTTAAACACTTAAACTTTATTCAAAGATTTTTAAATAATCGCCTGTCAGAACTGGAATCGAGCCCGCCAAATAAAAAAAAATAACACCTGTAATTTTACTATACATACCGATCGAAACGCTCAATAATAAGGATTTTTTTTCTAAATAACATAGCATCCTACTAATAATATTATAAATGTGAAAGTTTGTGAGGATGTGAGGATGGAACGATGTTTGTGCCTCAATCACGCCGTAATGTCTGAACGGATTTGAATAAAACTTGGAACATACATAGTATGTGTGCTGAAATAATATTATAGGCTACTTGTTATCCTGGTAAGCGAGCGCAGCCGCGGGCGGAAGCTAATCTTAAATGAGAAGAAGACCATGGAATTTAACATTAATGTTCAGAAAAATATTTCAGACAGGAGATTTAAAAAAAAATCTTTGAATGCTATTCGTATGAAAATGAAATATTCTTTCAGCAAAATTTTCTACCTACGGTATTTAAAAGGTGCTTTCCCTCAATGTCGCATAACCGTGGGACACCCTATATATAGAAAAAAGAAATTATTGTTTTGTGTAAATTGTGTTATGTTTATTGTTAAACTATGCAAGTTTTCAACACTTTAACCAACACAGTAATCGAGATGTGCTACAAAAGTTGCAGTACCTAATTGTATATAGGTATGGTACTCAGTTTAGGCTACGCAGTAATTTTCCTAAGTACCACTTCACCTGATAAGTACTTAGGAAACTTGGTTTAAAAGAGGTTAATGATACTTCGGAAAGCACGTCATCCATCAGAAGTACAAGTGTCAAAAAAGGTTTTCTTCTTTTTTTGTAGGATACAAATAGTAGAATATTTTTGTCAAAAACACCTGTGATTGCTTAAAAATTACGAGTAGGAAAAAGTAACAGTGTGAAATTCAGTCATTTGCTAAGAGGCTGGGGTAATAATAGGTCTAGACAAACAATTGTTATTACTTATAATCGAAGCGCGGCACGTTCTCTCTCTTTGTTCGTCATTCAAGAATAAACGCCAGACAGATGGCGCGTCGAACGCCGTCACTAACACTTTACTGAAACACCACAAGCTACAAAGCCAAACTACCTACAGCCTATGTAAGTACTTGTCAGCAATGGCAAAAGTGTATATGACTAATAAATAAAACCGGGCAAGTGCGAGTCGAATTCGCACACGAAGGGTCCGTATCATCATACATGTACATAAAACGTTTTTTGTATGGAGCCGCCCTTTATTTCAACTCTCTAACTTATAGCGGGCTGTATCATGAGATACAGCCCGCTGACAGATGGACGAACAGACGGACTGAGGCTTAGTAGGGTCCCGTTGGTACCCTTCGGGTACAAAACCCTGAAAAATACAAAAGAATACGATATCACAACTTATTTAGTTTTTTGTTAATGTCAGTTTGGTAAACACTGTCACTAAAAAACATGTCTGCTCCATAATGATTTTATTATTCCAGCCAATTTTTGCTCACTCAACCCACTGCTAGGAGTAGTTGCTTGACTTATGCAAAATATGTATTTATACGCACATACATACTTAATTATTTTTGAAACGAATACTTTTCTGCGAGTATTTTATTGAACCCACGACCACTCCGGACCGAATAAGATTACAATTTTATGAAACAACGAATATCATCATCATCATCATCATCATCACCATCTACAGCTCGACTTCACCCACTGCTGGCTGGGCATAGGCCTCCCTCTGTTTGTGCCATCCATCACGGTCCTGTGCAAGTCTCAGCCATCCACAGACCACGGTTTTTACATATCGTCCTCCCATCCCGCTGCTGGAGGACCCACATTCCTATAACCACACCTCGACCACCATTTAGTTAACGTCTTACATCACCGTTCATTACCACGCCTCGCAATGTGTCCTGCCAAAACATCATCCATTCGATCAATTAAAAGACAACTCGAGACACATAGTTGACAACAGGAATGGCGCAAAAAAAATACAATTAAGTTTCGCATGTGTCAGGTTACCTACTTATGCCCGGTTCCAATGTCCTTCCATAGACGAATTCATCACCATTATCATCGTCGTTTTATGTCAAGTAATGTTCGCCACTTTTTGTCAGATAACAACATTGCTATGATAATGAACGATCCGTCGTCCGAAGACTTGAAGATGATTTTTTTTTTGTAATACTGTTGACTTGGAATAAGCGAGTTAAAGTGGCAAAGGGCAAATCGTACAGTTCAAAGAACCTAAACGTTATTGGAAGTAAAGGTTCTTGAATGTTGGCCACGACAAACGAAGTGTAGGGCGTTCCCCCACCCCATAAACCGATGATATTATGAAGGCAGCAGGTGGTCTGTGGATGGAGGCAGCACTTAATCGTTCATCAGGAATACTTCCAGGCTTATATCGGCGTATAGGCTGGTTTTATAAGATTTAGTAGTGAGGAGCCACTACTCCATTCTATAGAACCTAACAGGTGGCTTTTCTACGTATGCACAAAGTCACATAATATTGATATGCCAGGCAGGATGTCGCTGACCATATAACACTTTTTTTCCAAACCGGTTAACTATTTGCGGAGACATCTATATGGGCATACATACGAAAAATATCGAATCGAATTCAGAACCTCTTTATTTTAAGTCAGTCAAAAACATAGTTTAAAATTAACAAACAACAACCCATGAATTCATCGAAACAAAACTTGTGTCGAAATAATGTATTGAAAAACAAAAGATAAATCATAAATGCGCTTAAAGGCTTAAAACTAACTAAATAGGTATGCACTCGGAGCAACCTCGGATCTTGCTCGACCTTGAACGCGAAATACCCTACTGCAAAGTTCCATTCAATTTAATGTATAAAATCTGCTCGCAATTTCCAGCGCGAGGTGCACATCAAAAGCTGGTTTACCAAGAATATAATTAGCTATTTGCTATTTGAAACCTAAGGGTATTACGTATATCATTATTTCTACTTTAGACTCTTGATGTTGGCTCCTATTCACAAGAGACTTAGGCGCAAGGTCAGTAGGTATATTCAAGTGAATGAGTATATTCCAATAATATTAGAAGCTTGCTTTGTGAGATGTGACATTCGATAATAGGTAGGTAAGCGATGTCTTTATTCTATAATATTTGATTTTCAATATGAATACTTGAATTTATTTTACGATAGTATTCGTACTGAAATCGTCGATATGTCAATAAAATTGGTTGGCACCAATCATTCAATACGTCGAAATAATAACACAGAAAAGTTATAATATTTTTTTCTTATTAAGTTTCATTTTTAGTGACCATTTTGTATTATGAGTAAGGACGGCCAGCAACGGAGGTATATGCACAAATATCTCTGAAACTCGTAATAACATCGTGATCAAAAGTGTTGACTAACATCATCATCATCATTTTCCTGCCCTCATCCCACTCTATGTGGGGTCGGCACAGCATGATCCTTGGATCATGCTGTAAGAGTTTTGGCTAAGGTGTTTTATGACCGGCCGCCTGCCTGACATCAACCCTCCTTGGGAATACTTGCTTATTGTATCTCATCATGTTGGTGAATACTATCCCTTAGTCGACTTTTACGACATGCTTGGGGAGAGAAGCAGCTGGACGCATTCTATGTTTTTTCTTTACTCCCAGTCCAGCAGAGAAGTAAAAATGTTGACTAACAGATTTTGAAAATTTATCGTGGCTCATAAAATTTTTTAATGCACATGGATATCAGATTGCTGCAAGTGATTGTACTTTTTACCTTGCTACCTGAAACTACATACTATCCTATTCTACTAATACTTATTATGAATCAAAGCTGTGAGTATGTTTGTACCTACGCCTGAACAGATTTTAATGAAACTTGTAACTACATACTTAATTATACTTTTAAAACACATAGGCTACATTAAGTTCGGGTGCCAAAGCGAGCAAAGCCACAGGCGGCAGCACGATTTCACACGTTTTTCCGTGATAACTTTGAGTGAGTAAAACTTCAAAGGTTTTATGATTGTTTGCTCTGCCACGTGTTGGATTTAAAAAGAACTGGAGACTTTTGCTGCTCGCAAACTTGACTCACTCTAGTTTTGTTTTTGAAAATTAATATATAAGTTTCACGACCACACGCTAGCATGCAAGATGTAGTTTCTGAGTTTTTGTATGTCTTGGTGATTTTAGCAACCTTAGAGGAACCTAATTTCAAGAAAAACTTTCAAGAAAAGCACATAAAGATGACTATCGATCTTGTAACTTTGCTGTAATATTTCTTGTGCACTTCGCTCATAACTTCGTTAGTCTTCAGACTAGGCAGGTAACATGATTTCACTGCCTGTGTGTTAGTGATTTTCCGCCAGCATCATGAAAATGCAATCGCTTAGTCACGCTATAGACGCATATAAACATTGCCGCCGATCGACAATTTAATGCGTTTAAAACATGCTACTTCGCTGTTAATGCTACACTAGAACAAGCCTTTTTGATCGCCTTAAGGCTGTCACATACGTAGACATAATATATATTATAACAATGCATATTACCGTGAATTTTATATAGTAATCTTCAAGTGACCACAGACGCAGCATATATACCCTTAACCGTATACCACCTATTTTTGTCACACAATCACCTACCACCGATCTCTTGGGCGCAGGACTAAAATTATTCTAGAATGTGATAGTTATCAATGTATGGGTTTGTTATTAATTAAAAACAGTTTTAGAACAACAAACTATTTATTATTATAAGAGAGGCACTTCTAAATCAACAATATTCCTTATAATTTTAATTGGTTTATAACATCTCCTATTTCAGGCTTTCTAACTAACATATTATGAGATTCACAGAAGTAATCACAAATAATGTAAACTTTTTTAATTACTCGTATTCATTATTGAACAAAGATTTTATAACTTGAATTGTATCACGCAAATTAACATTTAAACAAAATTACAGGCATCAGAGTTTCAGAAACTTTCAGGCATTCAGAATTAGACTTAGTCACATCGTAGCTACTTATCGTAGCTTTGCTCTAGTTATTTGTACTGAAACATCAGACTTGACATCGCTGAATTCGTTGTTTTGTATGTCTTCCACGTCTGACAGAACTTGTTCTAACGACCGCTCAATAATGCCGCTATTAGAAGTCATTTTACACTATAAAATAAAAATATACACAATTAAAAACAAATGCGTAACCACCTACCATGCGTCTCTCAGACGCACGGCGATAGTTTTTTACCTCACCAAAGACAAAAGCGTGCACCTCCAACCTCGACGAGCGCTTGTGCGGTACTGAGAACGCGGGGAAAAGGTAGGAACGGACAAGTGCATAAACACTCGCGCGCTGAAATATCCACGATTTAAAATTCGTCTGGGTCTGTGAGACGTATGGTAGGTGGTTAAGGGTTATATAAATTTAGCTACGTCTGTGATGGTTTTTATTGAATGATCTTCAAAGAAAATGTTAGCTAGTACTAGGAACTCTAAGGTGCAAGAAACTAAGGTACCTATTATAATTATAATACTAATGATACAGTTATATTAATGATACGTTTAAGAACACGATGGAAAGACATATTCGATAAAACTATTGGAACAGACTGGATGAGACAGGCTAGAGACAGAGAGCTTTGAAGAGATATGGGGTAGGCCTTCACCCTAGAGGCGACTTTTACATAACTAACTGAAATTTATAACATTTATACCTTATTTAAAAAAATACTTTATAAAATTATATCAAATAAATATAACTAGATAAATGCATGGTTAATATTATATACTATGAATTTTTCAATATAAAAATAATGTAATAGAATAAATGATATATTTTATTTATTTATTTAATGATACCTACAGTTATGAGTAGATTCTAATTAAAAGGGTACGTAGCATCCAAACTATCTCCGTGCAAAAAAATACATTCGATCCGTTGCTCCATTACTGCGTGAAAAAGAGCTAACTTCGAACACACTTTCGCGTTTAAAATATACTCGTATGAGATGTGGGTACTGAGTGCGTAAATAATATTCAACAGTTTAACAATGCTCTCGTTTGCTAAACAACACAATGGCCGAACATTAGAATAACCTGTAGAATGGGTTATTCTTGAAAGATTTAATGACCTCGAAAATTCATAATTAAGCACATACCTCTACTAGCTGTTGCAGGCAACTTCGTACGCGTTAAATTACTTTTATAAGTACCTATTTTAGCTCTTTTTAATTTTAAGGGTTGTTTTGAAAAAATCCTGAAACACGTGTCCATTTATTTTGCATTTATAGTATCCAAACTGAGTTTCAAGCCAATCCAATTGACCGTCCGTTAAAAAGTTTACAGTACAAACGTTGGCACCCCATTTTACCCTTTTTTGAGAGTTGTTTTGAAAAATCCTGAAACATGTGTATATGTATTTAGCATTTACAGTAGTACAAAGTTTCAAGCAAATCACACCACGCGTTAAAAAATTCCATACAAACGTTTTCACCTCTTTTGATCCCTCTAGCGGTTGAATTTCGAAAAATCCCGCCTTAGTAGATGGTTTTGGTATAAAAGGAAGCTACCTTCTAAATTTCAGCTTTCTGGCTTCAGCGGTTTCGGCTTGGCGATGGTGAATCAGTCAATCAGTCAGGTTAATCTCTTGTATAGGTAAAGATTGAAACCTGTCACCATAGTTTGCCATATCCATCTTGGGACTTTGAATCCGGAGTGGCTGCAGTTTTCTTATGATTACTTGTGGTTCTACCCACCCCATTAGGGAAGTAAGTATATAAAAAAATCGTTCAATTTGCTAATTTATTATTATATATAATTATGTGTTTTGTCATGATTTTGTAATTGTTATATTATAATATATAATTCATGGCGCATTGGTGTATTACTATGTAGGTAATGCTATGTTATTATTGTTTGAAATTAATAAATAATAATTAAAAATAAATTTCGAATCAGCTGGATTGTCTTCGGAAATCCAGTCTGAACTTGAACATGATTATCTAATCTGGTCATAGGAGCCATTGTATTCAAGAGATTAGTTAGTTACAATATGCCTTTGGTATTGAAATAAATAAATCTTATATTATAAGAATCTTTGTCCTGACTGACTGACTGACTGACTGACTGACAGACAACGCACAGCCTAAATTGCTGGACGTAGAGACTTGAAATTTTCAGTGTAGGTAAACCTTGGTACGTAGGGGTGTACTAAGAAGGGATTTTTCAAAATTCAACCTCTAAAGGGGTGAAAAGGGATGAAAACCTGGAATCAATTTTTGGTCTAAAACTGCACATAACCTATATCAAATTAAAGAGCCGATTTTTCTCATTTAGTTGATGTCATAATTACGTGTAAATTCTTTATTTTTAGTATGTTTTTCATGAAAAATAGAATACTTTTATTTTGACATAATGACTGCGATGATACACACAGATTAGTAATAGATGATACAAAACATATGGAAAAGGAACTGTCAATGTCAAATTACCTGTGAGAGGAAGCATAAATTATTACTGGTCTAATAAGTTTCCAATCTTGATTATGCATGGAGTTCTGACGTAATTCTACGTCTAAAAACTAGATGTTGCTGCTAATTCTGATCAAATTTTGACGCGCTATCGTTGCGTTTTGAAAAGTTTACCTTAACTCTCAAAATTTTTACTAAATTCACCGAAATTACTTAATTTTTAGATTTAGGTATGTTTGTTACTCTTTCACGCAAAAACTACGGAATATACTTACATACCCTATTATTCATATTCGTTCGCTAAAGTTAGCCATTGCTTAAAGTTAGCCCTGTCACTGTTTGTCATTATGAAATGGTAAGTGATGGCAATACTTTAGTCATCGTTTAGCGTACACTATATTATAATGAATAATGAGGATAGTAGGTACCTACGTGTGCTGGAATGGGACGTAGGGTACTTTTTATCTGGGTACCGCGTGAGCGAAGCCGCGGGCGGCTGCTAGTAAAATATAATTAAAAAAATAGGTATCTGCTCAGTTTTAGTATCATTTTTCAAATTTGATAAATAGTCATAAAAAACTAAGAAAAAACATAGAATGCGTCCAGCAGCTTCTCTCCCCGAGCATGTCGTAAAAGTTAACTAAGGGATAGTATCCTCCAACATGATGAGATACAATAAGCAAGTATTCCCAAGGAGGGTTGACGTCAGGCAGGCGGCCGGTCATAAAACACCTTAGCCAAAACTCTTACAGCATGATCTAAGGTTCATGCTGTGCCGACCCCACATAGAGTGGGATAAGGGCAGGAAGATTATGATGATGACGATGAGTCATAAAAAACTATCTTTTCATAAAACCTACTAAGATTTTGAGTCCAAATGTAAAGACTTCTAGTGTTCAAGCTCGCACAGACACCGGTAAATACGTGGAAATGTACTTGTGTGGTGATTATCTTCCGCCACCCATACAAAAATACATTATTGACGAGTTCATTAACAATTCGAACAAAGTTCTCGAAGAAAATGATATCCAGAATGTCGCTTTTATTAATGATTTCAACCTTGGCTTAATTACACGAAACTTCCATGATAAAACTTCTTGTCCGTTGAATGTCGAACTCAATAATATTCAATACAATTCAATTATTTCAAACTATAGGGACTTATTATAGAACACTCAGTTTCGTCAATTTGTTACATAGTGAAACATAAAAGTACAATAGTTTGTTTTCAACTGTGTTACTTGATTTTACTACGATTAAGGACTTAAATCAACACATCATCCACATTACAAAAGTGAAAGGAAAACAGCTAGACCAACTACTTAGCAAATGAAAAATTAGAAATGTTAGATCTCGTTGAATGTACTCTCCCTTTCAGTAATCGACCAATTATATCCGTCCTTGCAGTTCCCGTCACTTGACTCGGGTAGTCTTCCTACATGTAACAATGCACATAAACATATATGTTTTTATAAAGCCTAATAGAAAATGGTTAGTGAGCTCGATGCCATTAATTAGTATGTGGAATTTTCAGACTGCAAGTCGTTTAACGAAATGGTTACGACATCATTCATAAAGTTACATCTGATTCCCCTTAAAGCGTATCACAGACAAAGATGCTATAATATATATTATCGTATCTTAACAGTGTGTGATACCTTAAGATGCTATAATATTTTATCGTAAGGTATCTTAAAATAAAATGTTACAGCATCTTCACCGTGTGTGACGACCTTAAGTGGGGTCGGCAAGACGGCAGGAAAATGACGATGATGGCCTATGTAACTCTCCAGCACATTGTCTAAATTAAGATTGCCTTTAAACGGCAGGTGTGTTACATCTGTACTTTTTCCAACAAGTTTCAATCATAGTGAGAATGTTCTAGCATTTTATACCAGCAAGGCAGCTTTACGGCGCGTTAAATTGAATCCTGTATAGTAAGGAGTAAGACTTACCGGACACCCACTGGTTAAAAGGATTTCCTTTTAAATTAAATAAGCAGACTGTTGCTTTCTATAGACTAAATACTCGTTTTTTACCAAGATGTAGATTTTGTAGATTTATTTGGTACAATCAAGAGCACTTAAAGATTATACTTTGGACTTGAGACAGCCCCGTGGGCTATGTGATGTGCAACATTTTGGAAAAGGGCCAGGTCAAGAGTATCCTAAACCGACGAGCATGTATGAATAATGTGATGAGAGTTTTTTTTTTCGTGATTTCTGCCTACCCTTATAGGAAACAGGCATGACACTATGTATGTATGTATAATGTCCACAATCCGCAAGATTTATATTCGTGCCCTGAGGTTTCTTGTACTTAAACACTTTGCATCAAAATATATTTTGGCAACAGTTGGCCAAAAAAATTACTATGCCGAAATTGATTTCACAAAAAAAGACCAAATTTCACAAAAGACTAGGCAACTTTCCTGTACTTTCCTGCCACTTATCTTCTGGTTCAGATTTCCCCATACTATCTTTGCTCGTTCGATCAATTAACCAAAATGCAATTTGAGAAGGAATGCTCCTACTATTTTTAACATAACGCTTATAGAATGTTTATCAAGCCCTAATTTAAAACCTGATAAAGTTTGTCGATTATAACGATTCCTTATCTACATCTTATGTCAAATTAAGTTCCATGCTAAGCTTATAAGAACTTTATCCATCGAGTCGATAAAATTCAACGAGTTCGTTAAATAATCGGTATAAGATGGTTCATACCAAAATCGTCGACGTGGTGTCGATATATGTATAAATAAATAAAATAAAATAAAAATTGTTTAATTTAGATGATAGTCCATAAAAGAATAACTACAAATGAAATAAAATAAAATAAAATGTATGTCGAGTTTAATTTATCGAGGGTTTCGTGCTCGCACTGCAGCATTGAAAGGTTCTTTTTTTGTTTTCGATTACACAATCGGAAGAACTAAGTGGAGCTACATTAGTGAATAGCATTGTCTATAGGCAAAACATATTTTCTACCGGACACGACGGTCGCCTAAAAAGTATTTTCGGGCAGAGTTTTTCCTAATAATCTAGTTATCAGGAGGCAACTTTCACCTTCACTAACGGGACGCTGTAGTGCCCGGGACGAATTAAGATGGAGTAGGCTTGTCCAGCACCTATACCATCCTCTCAGCTTAGTCGGCCTATATACGGTTTAAGTTTTCTTTCCAGAGGTGAACTAAAAAATGTAGGCAGCATGTTCACACGTAATATTAAGACAAGGGTGTCATGTTTAGATTGTTATGTTGAATATATAGCACTACGTTTTTAAACATACATACTACATACTTAACATTGTAAATTGTACTACATACTTAACTTAACAAGTATGTGTAGGGTAACTTTGAAAGATAGAATAGCGTGATAAGAGAGCGATGTGGAGTGAAAGAAGATGTAGTGATAAAGATTGAGAAAGGTATGTTAAGATGGTTCGGTCATGTAGAGAGGATGAATGAAAGAAGATTAACGAAACAGGTGTATGAGGCGAGTGTGAATGGTACCGTTGGAAGGGGAAGACCTCGGTGCACGTACCTGGACCAAATCAGCGATGTTTTGGAAAAGGGCCAGGTCAAGAGTGCCCTAAACCGACGAGCATGCATAAGGAATGTAATGAGAGTGAAGGAAGCAAAAGAAGTATGTCAGGATCGTAGCAAATGGCGATCCGTGATCTCTGCCTACCCCTATGGGAAACAGGCGTTATTTTATGTATGTATGTATGTACGTTTTTAAACGTCAGCGCCGGGTTTGGTCACATTATTTTATTTATTTATAATTTATTTAAGGGCAAAAACCTGCTCACGTGTGTCCCAAGAACGGCTAACATACTCTTACAACTATCTGCTTTTGTGTATTTTTTAAGTCACACGTTTCAGTTTACAAGCCAAGCTTTTCCTTACAGTTTCCTTATCCTTACATTACAGTGTTATCACACAAGTAAAACCACAGTCAGAGGCCTTTTTCCTTTTTTTATCTCAATTATACAGAAATTTACTGAGTGAAGAACCTATATGTATACCTAAGTAAATTGGAGTAGGTACCTACATGCTGTGGAGTATATTGGTACCAGGGCTGTTTCATCAATTACCGTTACCTACTCCTTTAGAATTGTGGTTAGCAAAGGCTTTCCATATTGTTGCGCAAACCTTGGTTAGTAATGTCGCACACAATGTTGTTTTGCAATATTTGCAAATGTAACGTGTCGTCAGCCTTTTGGGGATGTCACGTGCGGTCGGTGATCTGAACTTAGATAACTGAGTTTATTTTCATCATGTACGTTCTTTTTCTGCCTAAAAATGTATAGCGCTATTCGACAGATGAGAGCACAGGTAATTTAGTTGGTAGTGACCCCTCCTTTCGATCCTAAGGACGTGGGTTCGAATCCGGTCGTGTACCAATGGATTTTTCTGTGCGAAAAAAATATGTGCGCTATACCGGTACTCTCAAACGGTGAAAGAAAACATCGTGAGAAACCCGCGGCTTAGTCAGTTCCGCACGTATTTACCATATCTTTCCTGTGGACAAGGCCGACTAAGTTGTTACAGCAGTGTTTAGAAACTTAAAGTTATGCTTCTATTACAAAGTGATGGATCAAAGACTTGCTAGACATGAAATTGAAACCATGGAAAATTATCTACTAATTATCCGTCGAAGAATTTTTTGATAATAATAGTTTTATTAAAGTTATTTGTTGGATGAACTGACAAAGAATACTAAGAGTATTTTATACATTTTAGTTCTTAATATTCACGCTTTAGAGTGCATTAAGTAGTGATCTCTACATATACCTACACTAGCTGCGTGTTCTATATCAGGCTATGAAATTATTTCAAGGTATTTTTGTCAAAATCCGTACTCAAAGTCATGATTCGAGGTTGCGTAAATATTATTGTCAACTTTTGTTGAAAATATATATAGAAACGCAAAGGCTTTGCTTGAACTAATTACGTGTTTAATTACTTATATTACATACTACACTATTTCATTTCGTTTGATTAATTTAACTGATATCTTACTTCTTACTTATATTATAAATGCGAATGTTTGTGAGGATGTTTGAATGTTTGGATGTTTGTGCCTCAATTAAGCCTAAACGGCTGAACGGATTTGAATTAAACTTGGAATATACATAGTACATGTACTTGATTAACATATAGGCTATTTTTTATCCGGGTACCACGCGAGCGAAGCCGCGGGTGGCAGCTAGTATTCTTATATTATATAATGATTTTGATTAGGTTCTAGGATTAAGATTAGTTCTATCATGAAACGACTGTTGGCACTTACCGGTCACTTTAGAAGCTATTATCATAATTTATTACTAAGACTCATATTTAAAAAACAACTTAAAATACTTACCTGTCTTATTTCCTACTACAATCTAAAAATAAAAGTTATTACACTTATAAAAGTTCGTCTCAGTTAACGAACTTCTAAGAAACTTTGCACGGAAGTGAGAAGTAATACAAACTACTTGATTCAGATTTGTTATGATTTGAAGTTACGTAAGTCCTGACCTAGTTAAGTGGATTGCATTTTAGATATTTGACTGCAGAAACTAAATGTCATTAAAGTTACAGAGTTTTCAAACGGTCTGTAGACGCAGGCGTAATGCCCACGTGCGTAGTCCATTATACTTTTAGGATCCCTAATCAAAACAGTAAAACGTAACCATACCTGATGTCAGTCCGTCAGTGTCGGTGTCAGCCATCAGCTATGTCTGATGTCAGCGATTACTACAGCTATTGGCTTAATTTTTAGGGTTCCGTACCCGAAGGGTGCCAACAGGACCCTTTTACTAAGCCTCCGCTGTCCGTCCGTCCGTCCTTCCGTCTGTCAGCGGGTTGTATCTCACGAGCCATAATAGGTAGAGAGTTGAAATTTTCACAGAGTATGTATTTATATTGCCGCTATAACAACAAATAATAAAAAAAAATAAAAGAGGGTACCATAAAAGAAAATAAAATAAAGTATTATTATTATACTGATTACCTTAAAGTTTTTAATGTTATTATAATTTGTCTTTGTAGAATAAAAATAAATGTCGTAAAAAATAAAGTTCGCAAACGATCATCGAACGCTAAACGCGGTCAGTTACTAATTGGATGGACTTGAGTGACTTTTTCACATTTTTTGTAGTAGTTTTATGTATTTATTTCTCATACAATCACAAAAATGGCCGATGGTTCAGAAACTCATTTTGGCCTTACGATTTAATTCATAGGCACAAATTGTTGTATGCTATTTATTGAAATTTAAGTTTATGGATTGTACTTATGTCTTTTTGAAAACGTAATATTCAAGCATATTTTTAAATATTGTCTCAATTGGTATAACCTATAAAACTTTACTCATTGGTAGAGGTGAAAAGATGTATGTTTCACACGAGAGCAATTTTTTATGAGTCGTGCCTTTAAATCACTTCTTTAAAAGAATAACTCGCTAATCAAAAATTAACTTTTCTCACTTGTTGAACAAAATAACTATTGCTTAATTTTATATAGCCAAAAAAATTACATAATCAAATGTTTTAAATAATGACTCTTTATTTTGAAACTCTTTAAAAAGTTTGAATCCTATGTTCAGCCTCCTGAAACTGAAACTGCGGTGGTCAGCTAGTTTGCTTTATGACATGTCAACTTATATGTATAATTCCTATAATACTATGAAGGCATTGAGAACACTGGTGGTCTAGTTGATATTGACCCCGCCTTCCGATCCTAAGGACGTGGGTTCGAATCCGGTCGTGTACCAATAGATTTTTCTGTGTGAAAAATTTATGTGCACTATACCAGTTCTCTCAAACGGCGAAGGAAAACATAGTGAGGAAACCCGCGGCTTAGTCAGCTCCGCACGTATTGACCATGTCTTTCCTGTGGACAAGGCCGACTAAGCTGAGAGGATGGAATAGGTGCTGGGCAAGCCTACTCCATCTTAATTCGTCCCGGGCACTACAGCGTCCCGTTTGTGAAGATAAAAGTTGCCTGCTGACGCTGTATAAATCATGTACTATAGATGGCTTTAGTTATGAAAGCATTTTAGCTGATGTAACTTCAGTAAGTCTAAACGATTATTTTTGATTCATTCATTTGCAGTGAATAGGTATATAAACCAGTAGGTATATAAAGATAGAGCGTAACTTAACTATGTTATTACCCAAATGATTTTTAACTGATACTTTTAATGCATTTAAATGTTTTTATTGGTTTTAAATAGGGTAGATTATTATGATAAGGCAGTTTATATATCTCTTTTACCGTGCATTTTAATGTTTACTTTACAAATCATGGAATATCTCAGATCTCAGATGTCACAAGTAATAAAGGATTTAAAGTATTGAAGGAAAAATAAAGGATTGGACGAAGTATAACATTGAAAGAAATCAGTACAAACGTAAGGTCCCGAAAAGCTGGCGACGTTATGTTCGGTAGGTATTCAAATATAACCGGTCAAATACGAGTCGAACTCGCACACGAAGGGTTCCGAACCATCATACATGAACATAAACGTTTCTTGTAAGACACGTTCCTTATTCAAATCAAGCAAAAAAATTCAATCTGAAACACGACTCTTCTTCACGCCCTCAATTTTTATTTTTATTATTACTTTTCTTAAATCAAATCAGTAAATACTAGATTGTATGAAAAATAACAAATGCATAAACACAAATTTCAACAAATAGCATACAACAATTTGAGCCTATGAGTTAAATCGCTAGGCCAAAATGAGTTCCTGAACCATCGGTCAATTCGGCAATTCCCCAAGGTGCTTCATAAGATTTAGGTATAAATAAGGTAATGAGTAAAGTCGATTGTTATAAGAAATCGAAATCGGTAAGGCTTTAGTCCATTGTGTCACAAAATGTCTTTCTACTCACTGTCAAAAGTAAATTAAATGGTTGTACGGAGTATACAGGGTGAGTTTCTTTTCAGGACAACTGAGGCGAAGTCTGAAACTGTGAGAGTTATCGAAAAGTCATGTCAGGAGTTACGTGATCGGTTTAAAAAAAAATAAGTTCTGCATTAATTATGTTTTGGCATGCTGATTTTGTAATTGTTTATAATTCATGGCGCATTGCAGTACTACTGTAATGCTGTGTTATTATTGTTTGAATAAATTTGAATTTGAAATTTTAATTTAAAAAAACACATTTTTTTGTTTTTCTGGAAAAGTGAGTAGTAGCAGCTAGTATTTTTTTTCAAATTACTAAGTGACTGTGTACTTACACAAATCAATTTTTTCTCGGAACAACACGTGTATTGTATGTATAAATAGTACATACACTCATATTATATATATTTTCACGCCCGTATCTTTAATGGCAGAGCCACAAGTAATCATAAGAAAACTTGCAGCTCCTTATTCAAAGTTAAACGATTGATGTGGTGAACCATGTGACAGGTGATCAGCCCATTGTCCATTTACATAGTTGGTCCATCATATTGAGAGAATACTATCCCTTATTCGACTTTTACGACATGCTCAGGGAGAGAAACAGCCGGACGCATTCTACATTTTTTCTTTACTCCCAGCCCAGCAGAGAATTGGATAAATAGTATGTAGGGGAAGCAAGAGAGCCTTTCACATAAGGGAAAAACGCAATACAATTTTTATTAATTGATTTTTATTAGATGTATAAAGGAAGCACAAAACTTTTAAGTATTCAACTTTTTAAAACAAAACGTAAGGATCTTACTTAAAAAATTAGTTACATCAGTCTAAAAAAAACAGGTTTGAAAGTCATTACCCTTGGCTCGGGGTAATACCGTTCACCCTAAGGAGTAATGGTACTCAAGCCTGTTTGTTTGAATAAAACAAAATGAGATCCATTTTTACTAATAAATAATACGACAAATCAACATTAAAAAACTAAACTTAAAATAGCAACCACAATTGAACATTGATAATCCCGTATTAGAAGTAAGAAACTAATCAGACTTATTCTTAGGCACATAAATCACAGTATCCCTCTGGAAAAGAGCACATAGCTTGAGGCCACAGCCCGTAAGTGGCTCAGTGATATTACAGCTCATTATTTCGTCCAAGTTCTTAAAAAAGACTGCATTTGTTGTAATTTTCAGCGTCTACGTCTAAATCATAATCTTTGACATTCCCCTTTCAATCGAAGTTTTTACTTGCTGTAGGTTTTCTTCACTCCAACCCACTTTAGCAGCGATACTTACTATTTCGAGGCATATCTGATAAAAGCAATATAAAATTTGTAATTGGTAATGGCGTTCACTTGAGCGGCATAACTTCAAACGACCGTTTTGAAATTTAAAACCATTTAAAGATAATTAGATTAAAATAATTACTTTATCGCAAAATAGAATGTTTATGTACCTTAAATACAAAGCGATTATAATATAAGTACTCAAATTATATCGACAAAAATATTCAGCTCAAATATGATCGGCATTGCTTTAAACACAAATACATACCTTACTCTTTAGCGCTGCGAGCGGATTGATTTTACTTTTCGCTACCTGCACAAGCGTTACTTACCCTGTGCTTCAGCCCACGCGTGGTGTTTCTATGCACAGTATTTAGCAATTTTTTGGGGTGAGCGCCATTCCCCTTTCAACAAGTCCGGGCTTCATTACCTGTAATAATAGTTAATAATAATTCGAAAATATGTGCCAAGAGCACCAAAGGAACATTTGAGGCGCACTTTAAAGCCGTTCACCATACTGGTTCGAAAGAACTAGTGACACATCTAGATGGATGATTACCTGTAACGCATTTATCGAAAGTAATAATTAATATTTAATTAAGTGACAGCAAAGTGACCCAATTAATGGTTATAATGGAGTAAATCATCGATATTAATGTTTATTCGGTTGCTCCAATGTATTAAATTTGGTGGAACATACGAGTACATATTTACTGGTTGTGGTCGTGGTACGTTGATGTATTGCCTGCTCAATTATTTAATCAAGCTATTTGTTAAATATTTTATCAATATCAGTATTGAGCTGAAAGCCTCATATTCACTAGGGGAAATTCACATATCACAATTACATCGACCGACATCGCACGAAAATTTTGACAACATTGTCGAAAGTGAAAGGCAAGATGTTTGGCGACGCTAATATCGCCTAATGTTTCCTGACATCTCAGCGACACGTGTCGCGGGATATTTTTGTCCCGTAATGATTTACGAGGCTTAAAAAAACTTATACTGAACAATTCGTCGCTTCAATTAATCTAAGGAAAGTCGTGGCAATTGATCGCTTAAAAAATGCAAGCGGGAATCTATCATTTACTGGTTTGAAACGTAACGATTAAGTGTCGTTCAGTTTGAATTGTGAACTCGGCTCTAAGACATGCCATCACTGTGTGAAGTACGTAGACTGAATGAAAAAAAAAACGAATCGTCGATTCATGATTGCATGATTGCATGATCGTGACTGATTACACATGAGCGTATGAGGGCGCAGGCGGCGCGGCGCTCCGGCGGCGTTATCGTGAGCATGGACGTGTACTACTGTAACTGATAGTCGTGTCACTAGTTCTTTCGAACTAGTGTGGTGAAAGGATTGAAAGTTCGCCTCAAAAGCTCCTTTCATTGGCTTGACACATGTTTTTGACCTTTTTAGGTTCTACGACATGTCGGTTTCCTCACGATGTTGGCGTGTATTAAACAGACGTGGCCATTATCCCGTCAATGTCATGCCGAGCGGAGACCTCTGGGAGCTACATAATTAAGCAGAAAAATAGCCAAAATAGTAAAGACATAACTCACATTTTGATGATTCTATTTTCCATGAATTCGGTACTTGGAAATAGACATAAAGTTACATTAGATATTAACGCAAAGACTATCAAAATGTCTGTGGAATCGTTTAAGTATTCTCGTACAGACATTTCTATGCTAAATCGAGAAACACTGCATGTACTGAATGTTAAGAAGCAACCGGAATTAGCTGACATTTTCATGTCTATTAGAAGACTGAGGTATTGAGAAGCTCCGTTTTCGTTACTTTAAAATATATTTCGAAAGAGTGACTAGTATCATCCCGTAGTGGATACGTAGAAAAGAAATTCTGAAGAAGTTTTTAATAATTCATCATTGATGTCGGTTTTGTAAAAGATATAAAACGTTATTACATTATCATTTCTGCTTTTAGTCCGTCCGTCTTATCGTAAATAATAAATTCTTTATTTCGGACAACATAGATCCATACAAATTAAAAGAAATAACAAAACACATTACTAAAATAAATAAAACAGAAAAGAAACACAATTAGAGTTATATAGGTAGTACATTTACCCTTATTTTACTATACTATTTGTATTATTATAACATATTATACATACAATATTATAACAGTATTAACCCAATGTGATAGTATGGTACTTTCAACCTTGTCCGCTAAATAATTAATTATAATATTTGAGGACATATCACACAGCACCATCTAGCCCCAAACTAAGCAAAGCTTGTATTATGGGAACCAGATGGCTGATAGAATACATACATAATATACTTTTTTTTGTAAATACATACTTATAATACATAATATTACAACACCCAGACCTGGAAGAAATATTTGCAGAGCATGCAAACATTTCTCCCGCAGCTGGAATCGAACCCGCGCCTCTTGCGTCTCGGCCGAGCACTCGCCCGCCTCGCCACAGAGGTCGCCTATAATCAGTACCTATGCTATTGCGACTGCCTCCACTCTGCCCATAATAGAAACGATTCTCTTGCGAAAGATCGGTGCCTGGCATCTGCAAGCATACCAGACGTACTGCAGAAATGAGGCAGACCCAGCATCCTGAAGAGGGTATTATACTGTGATCGTAGGGCACTGAGAGACTTTTGAGAAAGAAAGAAAGAAAGAAAAATAATTATATTGTTACCAAACCTAAATAGGTACAATTTTAAAACATTAGTCGATACTTACAATATAGGGTAACTAAAAAGGCCACCACTCAGCATAAAGCAATGGCAAGGCGAGCCTTGTCAGAGCGCTGGTCTACCGCGGTCGCACAAACACAAAGTGCAATCTATTTCGGACAGCATGCGTTGAGTGACACCCGTACCGATTGGTATTCAAGTACTTATCCGGATCCGACAGATGTCACGGAACCCAAGTAAATTTAACCCATTGGCTGCTCGTGTAAAAGCATTAGCAAATTGCTTGCAAAATGTAAAGTAAAGTAAAGTAAAAGTTTGTTCGTGCAAAAAATTAAGGGAATTAAACATAAATAAAATTGGGACATAGATTAGATTGTCGACAAGAAAATAGGTCGTCATTCAGCTTATGTTTTAGGAGCTTTTACTCTTCTAACGCTTTCTGTGACGCAAGTCTGGTACGGCGCAACAACTGCGACACACTATCTAAATGACACGATTATAATACTATAATGAATTAAATTAAAATTGAACTTTTAATAAGTAAATGCTGTGCATTATATAAGTAGTACGGGTACGTAATAAACATAACAACACGATTATTAATTTTTTTGAAGACTAGCTGTTAATGAAATAAACAATAGAATCAAATTATAATGATCAAAAATCGAATTACAACAAATTAAGAAAAAACTGAGAATTAAGAAATGTTGCTCGTACAAGTACAGTTTACGTTATAAATAAAAGCTTTTTCGATATAAAAGCGTAAAAATATCAAGAAAGTAATTGTATATCGAAATTGAAGCCCGGATTTGGCTGTAGTTAATTATGAACAATAACCCCCTTTTTTATTTAAGTCCGGATTTGTCTGAAAACAGTGGACAACTTTGCTTTTGAATGAAAATCATTAGGAATAACTCTGCTGTTAAATTTAAATTTTAGAGAATTATTTATAAAATTGTTATCTTCTTTTTATCTGTTTTTTTACGTACGCCATCAATAATTTCTTTGAATGTGGTCTCATTTTCATTTTGATCCATATGTCACTCGTAGTTCGCCAAACCACTATAACATACAAACGGGAAAAAACACAAACAGCTGAAACCATCATCCATAGGTAAAATATACCATATACCACAGAACTACGAAAATACACAGATATTGTAAAATTGCAAGTGTTAGTACCATAGTTCTAATCAAATTTTAGTTGGACATGTTAGTTTTGTTTGAAAACAATATGATATGAGACAAATTTCACAGTAATCCGTCCGGTTTTGTTTGAAAAGATAGCCAAGGACAAGCTAGTTTTTGCGTGAAACACACAGTTTTTAACAATTTGAAGCACTTAGAGCCGGTTCTGTTCGACAATATTTCGTCAGCAAAAAAAAGTGAGCTTGAAGAGCCCAAACAAAATGAAAAAAAATTGCAGAGGGTGGACAAACTCCGATTTTGTTCGCCAGCTCTTCAATTGTTTTTTGAAAGTACAAACAACACATAATAGTAAGACGACTAGTTACAAAACTATTTTATGCTGACTCTACGCATAAGCGCACGAAGCAACCAGAAACCTTACCTTGTAGATAAATCCGGACTTTCGTAGTACACGGACTAACGTGAAAGAGATCTTATCAGACTAGAATCCCTGTTTCTTTGCGCAGTTATTTAGTTTCCAATTATAAAAGCTTCCCGTTATCTTCTCGGTTGATTTCTTAAAGTAAAAATGGTAGAAAAAATATTTTGCTTTGATGTTGTTGCCTGTAATTGATATTTAATAATTATTTGCTTTCTTTATATTAAACCCACGACTTTCCTGTGATACTCAAACCGCTCCGCCATGGTCTCAATCCATTAGTTTAATAATACCACGCCCTCTTACATCTATTTTAGATGATTAATACCTACTGAAGCAGAAGCCAACATTTTCCGTCAAATAAATACGACATCTACGCAACATAAAAATAGTAAAACACGTTCATTATTTTGTTTTCCTAAGGTGTTTTGTTATCTGATCATGTTTCTTTCTTTCTTTACTTCTTTATTATTATTTGATGCTCACAAACTTACAGCTTAGAGCCAAAACGTTTTATGAGCTAGAGGATTTCAATAGAAGAGTAACTAACTAAACTAAATATATAAGGTATTATATAAATACTTCCATTTATAAATATGTAAGTACTTAAAATTTTAACTCAAAAAGCGAATACACGCATGAACAAAACGATGCGTTTCCATGTGGAACACAGTCATCTACGTCAGGCTAAGTTTATTGTCTAAAGTCAGGCCCAAGTCATGCTTCAAAGGGGAACCCGAAATGTTGTAAGGATGAACATAGAGCGAACTAGCTCGAGTAAAAGTAATGGCTTGACATTTCTCCTCCTAGCCATCTCAACAACATTCGGGAAATTGTTTATCATGATCGGCAAACAAGTTGGGCCAAGGGTATTCCTTGACTTACTCCAGATAGCGTTAAATAGTGGTTAGATTTAAAGCGAAAAAATTGTACATACTGAAAACAGTTAATTAGTTTAAATAGGTACCCCCTCACCATTAGCCCCCGTAACCTAGAACCTTTTGACCCACACATGCGATCAACCTAATAAAGATTAGTTAAAGATTAATTATAAGGTTACATTATTAAATAGGTGCTAGCTATCATCCGCAGCTTCACTCGCATGGTGCCCGATGGAAAATAGCCTATATGTTATTCCAGCACATGCACTACGTATATTCCAAGTTTCATTCAAATCCGTTCATTCGTTTAGGCGTGATTGAAGCACAAACATACAAACTTTCACATCCATAACCTCACTAATATTATTTATAAACGCGAAAGTTTGTATGGATGTATGGATGTTTGTAACTCTTTCACGCAAAAACGTATTTGAATTAAACTTGGAATATACATTTGTACAAGTGCAGGATTAACATTAAGGCTATTTTTCATCTGGGTACCACACGAGCGAAGCCGCGCGAGGCAACTAGTTTATAATATATTAGTAGGTCGAGTGTATGTTTTTCGTTCACTTCGCTTGCTTGATCAATGTGCTTGTACAATCGGACGTTTTGTTTATTCTGAACATCAGATGGGGTAAATCAACAGATGATTTTCTGTTTCGTTCGAAACTATGCGAGCTTTATGTAAATAGAATGAAGCCTTCATTAAAGTAAACATTGATGAGGGCTAAAAGCCGTTAGCTAATAGACATCCGAGGGCCTGTGTGCGGTACACGATTGCGGAGATTTTCAATTACTTAAATACAAAGCTGCCAATGATTGGTGTATAACGTTTGTGTATAAGTTGAGTAATAGGTTACCATGGGCATGTCATCAGGAGTGTTGGATTTGAATGTGGATACAAGAATAGAGGTAGAGTAGAGAATAGATAGATGGTGGCATGAGTAAGGAAAGAGTGAATACTGTGATGACGGCTGATAGAGGGGAGCGGAAGACAAACACATGTTAAGCCGACCCCACCTAAGTGAGATAAGGACAGGGAGATGATGAAATTTCTTCAAAAAACAGATCTTCAAATGAACTTCTTTTCATTTGGTAGTGTACACGGGTTACTGTAACACAGTAGAACAGCCAACAATGTAATTAACGAAATTGTTAGAGCAAGAGCTTTGAATTAATACAAAGCTAAAGCTAAAGCGCATTATCCGAAAGCACCGACCGTTTGATGCGGTGTATTATTCAGACATTTCAATTGAATAGAGCTTTGAAATTTAAACGGATTGCATTTCAAAGGTCAAGGCCAATGTGTGATTTCCATGTATTCTGGTTTGTGGCAAATATCAAAGACTAGCTGCCGCCCGCGGTTCGCTCGCGTGGTACCCGGGTAAAAAATAGCTTATGTTAGTCCAGCATAATGTACTATGTATATATACTAAGTTTCATTTAAATCTGTTCAGCCGTTTAGGCGTGATTAGTAGATAGTAGGATTAACAAATGAATTATTAAGAATATAATGTAAGCGAAGTTTTATTTTTATTTCATAAAACATTTCAATGGTTCCGTATTACTATTACAGTTCAGAAAACTGATAAACTCAAACACTTTGTTTTTTATTCCTAGTGAAATAAATGCACTGAAAATTACAAAACGAGGTATAAAATTCATCCGCAGATTTAATTACACAGGCAATGTGTCGTATTAAAGTTACCTCGAGGAAGAAGGCCGGGAAAAGGAATTAAATTACGTCGCAAACCGATACGAACGTATTTACATACGATGGTGAAGTAGGTAACATTTATATAACATAATTTCTAAATTATCAAACAAGGAATCATAGTTTTTGACGGATATCTAACTTACAACACAAAGTAAAAAAAGTAAGTAGAACACTATGTAAAGTTTATTTATAGACACAACTTATTTACAAAGACAAACTACAATAACATTAAAAACTTTATGGTAATCGGTATAATAATAAGAAATGAAAATGAGCTCAGTTTTCTATCTAAGTTCGCCTACAGTTAGAAAACAGAGCTCAGATCACCGACCGCAGGTAAGGTCCCCAAATGGCTGGTGACGTTACCTCGTTGAATAGCTATACTTATCCTTTGTCCGAGGGAAGCGCCAGCCCTTTGGTCATTGGTCACATCAACACTATGTTGCCACAAAAATGAAATGTACTTAAAATAACATTTAAAAGCTGACCCAATATTTTCTGTTTGCTGTCATACTCGCTGTTGATTTTCATACACTTAATTTTCGCGCTACGTCTTTCAGGAGTTGAATTTCGGGAATTCCTTTCTAAGAGGAATACACCCTCCAATTGGCTTGCTTCTTAGACTTAGATTTTATGTGTAATGGTTGCCAGTCAGTCATCAGAGACGCATTTTAAATCCTTCCCTCGCACTGGTTCCAAAGAACTAGTGATACAACCAGTAGTAGTAGTCAATAACTCAAAAGTTTTATATATGTAAGGTAATAAGTTATTGAAGTCTGCCTAACGACCTGTTTTCGTTTTTAAGAACAGTGTACGTCCAGCGCAATGCGACCTCTCAATTATCTGTGGCAAATAAAATATTATTATTTGCGAGGAAATGTTATTATCTATCTAGATCAGGGTTGGGCAAACTTTTTTCTTCAAGATTTTTAACTACTTTTTCTATTATCTGATATTAACACGGTTTTCACTATCACCTTGAGAATTTTCTCTGAAAGGTTTGCATTGTATAATAAAACCGATGAAGTGCGAGTCCAATTCGCACACAAAGGCTTCTCTACCATCGGTACATACACATACATGTTTCTTGTCTGGGTCTGGGTGTTGTGGTACCATGGTACTCGTAGTTTCTGATACCCACGACACAGGGAATCCTAGTGTGGGGTCAGGACTATGTATGTGACTGTTGGGTGTTATTTATTTATTATTATTATTATTTGTATGCCACCTATTATAGATGGCAGCACGTTCCCTATTAAAATCAAGCAAAAAATGCGAAATGAATCACGTCTCTTCTATGAAAACCCGCTTAATTTTTTATTTAATTGTTATTTTTGTACAAATCAGTAAATTGTAGATCGTTTGAAAAAGAAGTATACAAAAATACTACAACAAAAATGTGCAAAAAGTCACTCGACTCGAATTTTATTGTGTTGTTATAGCGGCAATAGAAATACATACTCTACTCGGTTCATGAGATACAGTTCGCTGACAGGCAGACAGACGGTCAACGGAGGCTTAGTAATAGGGTCCCGTTGGCACTCTTCGTGTATGGAACCATAAAATGGTACATCATGCATATTACGAGTACATGTACAGAATTAGATCGCTCGAATATTTATGACGCCACATTAGTAGCATGTATTACACCCGAGCGAAGCCGGGGAGGGTCACTGGTATGTTAATAAAAAAATATCTTAAGAAGATTTGAGTTTTCTATATGAACAACGTAAATAACAGAAGAAATTTATAACAACTATCTCTCGTAACGCGTACGAAGTTGCCCGCAACTTCGTCTGCGTTACAGGTAGGTATCGCATTACTTTTACAGGTATCGCATCGCCCGCCCTTTAAAAAGTTCCAATGCAAACTTTGATAGGTACCCTATTGGTGGTTTTGGCTTTAAAAGGAAGCTATACGTACCTTTCAAATTGCAGTTTTCTAGCTTCAGCAATTTCGGCTCGTCGATGATGAATCAGTCAGACCGTCAGTCAGTCAGGTTAAGCTCTTCTTTAAATATAGATTATTCTTAGTTTTTGAGACAACCTTGAGTTCGTCGGCGTCTGTGGAATATTCGTAGAAACAGTTTTTACCGAGAAAGTAACAATAAAACCCCTTCAAATTGAAATACCCTGAAGACATTGTTAAGACGATTACAAAGGCTTTGTATAATCATTGATATATATTCCTATTTTTAACAATACCTAGGGAGTTAGTAAGGAAGACCTAAAAAGTTCGAAAACATGTGTCAAGTGCACAAAAGGAGCCTTTGAGGCGCACTTTCAATCCTTTCACTACACTGGTTCGAAAGAACTAATGACATGACAAGTAGAAGTAGTAGTAAGAAAAAGAAAATAAATTAGAAATGTAGGTAGTGAAAATGTCTTTATGTAGCTAAAATGTGGATATGTATTATGTATGTACCCTACAAAATACTGGACGTATCTCTGAGGATATCAAACGCGTTACTACGGTAAAACGGTCAAAGGTACTTATTGATTAAACATTCATTTTATGACCAGACGGTAGTTTTAAAAATGAGAGCACAGGTAGTCTAGAGATGCGAATGCTGAAATGGATGTTGTTACCAAAACTAATAGAATACGGAATGAGCACATCAGAGAAAGTCTGAAAGTAACGCCAGTGACAAAGATAAGAAGTAATAGGTCAGCGTCAGAGGAAAGCCAAAGAAAAGATGGATGGATTGTGTGAAAGAGGACATGCGAGTGAAAAGAGTTAGTACTGAGATGACGAGAAGATGGAAGAGGGAATCTTGTTGTGCCGACCCCACCTAGTGGAACAAGGGCAGTGAAATGATGAACTAATTAATTCCGAAACGATTTATGAGTTATAGACCGATGATGTGGCCTTGAAATAGCCCCACTGTTTTTTTTGTATCTTGTAAATTATATTTTTATTAGTTGAAAGTTTAATTTATGGGTGCTTCATTAGTTCCTTCGAAATGAAATTAACGAAAATGACAACTACGAATGACTGAAAAGTGAACTTTGACCTTCTTTCACCAACAATTGATTGATACAACGGGGAAAAATCGAATAAAACAAGGGAACAGTTCTAAACAGGCTTACGTTTTGTTTGCTTATATGGTAGGTATTAGTTATATAGGTGAGTTATTATATATAGTTTTATTTTGTTTACTAGTGTGAACAAACAAATTTATAGGCACAATAATTGTTAAATTAAATATTGGGCACTCAAGTAAAATGTACGGGATTTAGTCGATTTATCCCGTAATTACAGGTTTCAGTATCAAAGGGAATGATTCGTTGGAGCTCCGGGGGTGGGAAACTTCTTCAAGATATTTGGATCTCTGTTCACCAACTTTATCCGACCATTTAGCGCATATTTAGAACAATCATTCCGTTTAAAATAACGACTTGATGTCACTAGACTTTATTCACAACAATTCTGTAGTCTTGTCATGGTATGTAATGCCCGGTGCCAATATTCTACTAACAGACGACGCATCTTTCATTACTATAGCAATGTTGATGTTTTGAATGTCAATAATGTATGGCGCTTTTCGACAAACGACGTTGCTATGGTAATTAACGATCGGTTTTGTTAGTAGAATTATGAAATTGGGCATTACGCCTTTAGATGTATTATTTATGAGAAAAAATGATACGAGCGTATTAGTAATTCAAAGTAATATTATATAACACTAGTTCTGAGAAGTTAAAAATAACTCAATAAAAGAGCGAGAAAGTATTATAACGCGTTTACTCGGTAGCGTGATTTTATTTATCGCTTGAATGCTTTCACAGAACTGTTAACTTACAGTACCGTTAAAGAGTAACAAACCTAAAGGGTTCCGTCATATCATAATGTGATTTTTCTGGTACTAAGGCCTTTAACCATCTATAGTAATGATTTATACAGCGTCAGGAGGCAACTTTTTACCTTCACAAACGGGATGCTGTAGTGCCTGGGACGAATTAAGATGGAGTAGGCTTGCCCAGCACCTATACCATCCTCTCAGCTTAGTCGACCTTGTCCACAGGAAAGACATGGTCAATACGCGCGGAGCTGACTAAGCCGCGGGTTTCCTCACGATGTTTTTCTTCACCGGGTGAATTAAGTCTACCGAGTTGGGGCTTCAACTTTATTGAAAGCTGTGTTAGTTCACCCAGGTGCCAGTCTACCGTGTGTAGCACTTAATGCACCCAGGTGATTTACTTCAGGTGAATTAAGTCTACCGAGTCCCGTTTGAGAGTACTGGTATAGCGCACATAAATTTTTCACACAGAAAAATCCATTGGTACACGACCGGATTTGAACCCACGTCCTTAGGATCGGAAGGCGGGGTCACTAACAACTAGACCACCAGTGCTTTCTGGTACGGAGTTCTAATATTTAAACTTCAGGATATCTTTATGACTTTACTAGTATAGAAGGAAAATATCGCGAGGAAACCCACGGCTTAGTCAGCTCCACACGTGTTGACCATGTCTTTCCTGAGGCAAATTCTGACTAAGCTGAGAGTGTCCTGTAGATGCTGGGCAAGCCATCTAACTATAGTCCCATAGTCACGTGGGCATTATCCTTTGTCCCGGCACTACAGCATCCCTTTAGTGTACGAAATAATTGCCTCCTGACGCTGTATAATTCATCTAATATAGATGTCAAAGGCATTAGTTTTTACCTGACTGCGAAGAAGAAGGGTAATGTGTTTGGGGTGTATGTATAAATAAATAAATAATAAATAATTGTGGACATTTCACACAGCACCATCTAGCTCCAAACTAAGCAAAGCTTGTACGATGGGAACCAGATGACTGATAGAATACTTACTTTTTTTGTAAACACATACTTTTAATACATAATAGTACAACACTCAGACGCGGAAGAAAAATTTGCAGAACATACAAACATTTCTCCCGTAGCGGGAATCGAACCCGCGCCTCTTGCGTCTCAGCCGAGCACTCACCCGCCTCGCCACCGAGGTCGAGGTATGTATGTGGGTATGTCTATGTATGTAGGTATGTGCATTTCTTTGGCTGAAGCTGTAGTTCAAACGGCTAGACGGATTTTGAGCCGGAGCCATTTCCAATTAACTTAAGATGGTACATAACAAAAACCGTAGACGATACAAATTCATCACCATCATCATCATGATTATCATGTGTCACAAAATCAAATATGTCAGACCTACTATGCTACCTAAATTCTACGCAGTCGCGTTGTTAGTTCTTTTAAATAAATACTTGTTTAGTATAGAATTATACTTCAGATATCAATATTACTTTTTATGAAACTTGTATTAGGAAGTTAAGGAAGTGAAGAGTCTTTATTATGAATGTTCTTGATACTGTACGCCATGTTTATTCTTGAAACACTACTCCAGCATTGACTCCAGCCTAGCTCTCGCGTAGCAATTTCGTAGAGCTTACGTAGCACTTGTGTAGCAAATAAATGATCTTACTTAACGCAAACAGTTACTCTTCGTAAATAATGAGGATTTGGTAGGGATTTGGCAATGAAATTACTTGTAATTCTTGTCAAACATCAAAGGTAATGTAGTTCTATAGTATATTCTAAACACAATTCCAATAATGTTATCGTACGAAATACTACTACTTTGAATACTGGGTTAGAGGAATTAGTTTGAGTAAAACAGTTTTGTATAGGCAAATAATGTCAAAAGACTTGGAATTATTACTTTTTTTCCTTAACGAAGAACGACGAAACGAAAGACTTGAACATATAATAATTACAAGCAAGCAACAGAATATAAATAATTATTTATATTTATAAAAACCCCAATTATCTGTGACTATTTTAGGTATTGCTAATGAAATAATCTCGCTTCTTCCCAAGCCATTATGTCTATCAGGTCTTCAAGCTTTGATAATGTGATATTCAGAGACATTTATTGCCAATTAATAAGGATTCAAAAAAGACAACCTTTTCCTTCTGAATTAATTTGTATCCTTTTTTCACAGCCATGCTCGGTGTTCTTCTTTGACAAGCGTGAAGGGGAGCGGCTCTTCAGACCGAAGCGGAAGGACGAGATTTTCATCAAAATGAGGGAGTCCATCACTCGGCTGCATTCCGGCGACTTCAAGCAGACCCTACAGGTCATACACAAGCTTGAGGAAGGTCCAAATACAATGGCATTCGCGACTGAGCCGGTATTGTCAAGCCTGCATCACATATTCGCTTGGTATGTAAGTATCTAAAAAAAATCTGACCAAAATATCTCATGAAGTTTTGTGATAAATTTCTCAGAAGCTCTCTTAACATTTTAGTATTCAGATCTCTAGGTATGCGTGTCCCTTAAACTTGCCTACAGGAGTAGTCGGAAAGAAAGTCTAAACATCACTCTCGGTACGAGCTCTCGCTTGTATTTTATCTCAAAAATTGTACCTGCCTACAAAAGATTTACTTCCAGATTTTCTTTGATGAAATTTCTCGTTCGTAAAAGTTAGACCTAATTAATATGAGATTATTTTTTAATTAAAAGAAATAAGAGGGTAGAAATAAAGTATTTTCTTTTGAGATGTTTAGACAATTTAATACAACTTACTGTTATCATTTTATTTATAAAACATTTTTGGAATGGTATATTCTCGAATTTCTAACAGCATGGTATATCAACAGCAGAGGTTTTATAAGCCTATTAGCGTGGACCTTTTCGAGGGTGACAAAAGTTGATGTTGAAGATCCCTAGATCAATGAAACCTGTTTCCTCATCTACATATGTTCACATTTTGTCATTCAAAGAGTTTTTGTTACTTGAGAAAGCTAGCTGAGAGAAAACTCCTCCAAGTCCTCTAATAGGAGTCAGGCTATAAAAGCTAATAGGTAGTGCAAACCTGCCTAAAGTCGTGACTTTTGCTCTTCAGAGTTTCTAAATGCAAAAACTGCCGTATAAGTACCCAAATAAATAAAGAAAAATTGCATAGTTGATTTATTAAAGTTGATGTGTGTAATTTTTATAACAAATAGACAAAATTTTACTAAATTATTTTAACATATTTTATAGGTTATGTTAATAATTTCTACTACTACACATAGGCCCGGTATAAGTCTTATTGCTTGTAGTGAAAAAACTAAACTTTCCACTCAAAATACATTTTGGAGTTTTTTTTTTTAGTTAGTGTCGTATAATATATCTTTGTCTGTTTATAATTGTGATGTGATGTTATCGAACGCAAATGTCAAGTAAGCTCTCTCATTTTCGCGCGAATTAGAAACAACTGAATGAAAATATTTCTTTACTTATCGATGATTGTAATGGGTATAAAATAAATCCACGTAAATTATGATTGTTTTTTCCAAAACGGTCAAGAGGTGTATTTAATTCACCACACATGAAACTTGTGTCCACGCGACATTCATGAATTTCATTGCTTTCAATTCATGAATGGAAGCTTTTCATGAATTGGATCGTCGTTAAGATTATTTAAGTTGCCATTTATATTATTGTATGTAACCATCACATATAATGTATGTTGTAAATAACCTCTGACTTTCACTGGTTTGTATTTACATATTTTATGTTACATTTTCTGGGGGCGTAGTTCATTTGCAATAAAGGTACTGTCTTCCGCTTCTATAACAAAGTCCCAAGCGAGATGACAAATTTATCAGTTAATAAAAATTTAAAACTCCGATACAATCAAAATTGTTTAAAAAAGCTTACTAGAAAATATCCGATTATTTAGAAGATAAAAATGCTTGGGACTGAATAATGCTCCAACTCCTTTTATAAACATGGTTGTAAAGGATCATTTTCCAAAAAAAATAGCCATCTTATCTGTATTATCCACGTTTGGTCGGTCGCGTTACGAAGCTGTAAATGCAACGTAGATTTAAGACGTATACAAATGATCCTCATGATGTTAAGGAATAAATAAATTTTGACTTTGACTTTGAATGTTAAATTTCTCTTGTTACGCTGTTTCCTCATGTTTCAAAAGAAATTCATCTTATACAAAATACTTATTGATAACGGAACACATATATATGTATTATACATGTAAAAAAATGCTATATTCATTAGTGGATCAAAACCTCAGTAGGGCGGTTAGCCACCTCAAATAGTGACTTACCTACTCCTAAGTTATCTTAACTGAGATGATGAGGCAGAGACGTTTTTATATATGACTAGCTGCCGCCCGCGGCTCCGCTCAGGTGGTATCTGGGTATAAAATAGCCTTTATGTTAATTCAGTACATGTAATATGTATATTCCAAGTTTCATTCAAATCCGTTCAGCCGTTTAGGCGTGATTGAGGCACAAACATTCAAACATCCTCACAAACTTTTGCATTTATAATTATAAAGGTAAGATGTTTAATACACTATTAGGTGTTTTCCCTCAAACACCATTCTGTAAGAACTAGTATAGGTATGTAGGTATTTTGTACAATTTCCGATGAAAAAAGTAAGCTCATGAGACAGTGATAAAAATTAATGTCACCATATTTTATGAGCCAGCAACAGACCGAGCGAGCTGAAGTGGACAGTCTGCCCAGACATTTATTATTTACCGTGTAAATCTTATTATGCCACGAGGAGCTTAGTTTAATAAGAGACCAAATCAGTGGGAAAATTACCTAAGTTGGTTATGTACATTATTGTTTTGGTCTCCCAGAAAGAGTACATCTCTCAACTGAGATGGCCAACCAATCAATTAAATTAACAATAATAACACATTTAAATCAGACAAGGTACAACTTCTTCTAAGTTCAAGTGTTTACTTACACAAAAATTTATATGTAAATGTGTGAGCATGCTGAACTTAATGTATCTCAGGCAACCTTAAGACATCGTCACAGATTCTGAAGACCCTAGAGATATGGAAGGTTAGCTATGCATGTGCTCCAGCTTTGAGATTGTTTATGTTGTCGTGCGAATGTCAAACGTCTAGCTCATAAAGTACCTTCTGTCATGGTACTACTTAGTCGTGTCACTAGTTCTTTCGAACCAATGTGGTGAAAGGATTTAAAGTGCACTTCAAGGACGCCTTGACACAACTTTTCGAACTTTTAAAATTCTGCTCTCATCAAGGTAAAAGTGGTTTTCTACCAGCATCCACTAGGGTAGTTTTATAAAATGTCTCCTATTTGTTCAATGTGTCCTGACTAACAAACGACTGCAGAGACATGTTTTGTCTAGCAGCGGCGACAACGTGAGAAATAGCCCGCGGATTGTTTTCTTTCAAGCTTACGTTATCGATATTACTTGGAAAAGTGAAATGTATTTTACACGTCAATTAGTTTTATAGATATCATTCTTGGAGTAAGCATGTTTCTCACCTCTTCGTATTTTTAAACGGTTTTATTTAGCTGTTTCCTGTTGACAAATTGATCCGATAGTCGGTACACACCTTTAGTTCTGATGACTGTACCATTGAATATATTCAGTATCATTGAATAACCAAGGTGGCCGCCGCCGCCACAAAATGGCGGATTACATATTTGATCACAACCCCCTCAATATGGGTATCAAATAAAAGGGCTTGACTAGTAGAATACAGTACGCCATGAAAAAATCCAAATCTAAGATGACTGCCGGTGCAAAGTAGTGGATTTCATATTTGTTTAATATGGGTAGTTAATGGGTATCAAATGAAAGGGGCTTTACAAAAAGTAGAACACAGTGCAAACCTAAAAACTTGAAAACTTGTACTAAAAGCTAAAAAATAATTAGGTAGGTACACCACTCACAGTCATCACACCACTCTCCTCATCAATCTGCCCTTGATTCAATAATGAAGAAAACCGTTTAAAATTAACATATAAAAACATATTTTATTTTTTTATTAGTTTATACTTACGTACATTAATTAATTAATAAAAGATAAAGTTCACTTTGCAGTTCAAACACAATTTACGAGAGTTTATTAATAAAGTTAATATCATTCAGATATTTTGACGACCTGCCAAGCTGAATCTAGGCTACCATATTGCTGCGTAACTCTGCTCCTCTTTCACATGTTTGTCCCGTCCTGGTACTCAATGAGGTACCTATTAAGTAACAACCCTTGATTTTAGCCGTCTCTTTTCAAGACGACCAATATAACAACGCTTTGATTATGTTTAGCTTAAATAATTCTCTTTCACAGGAATCTATGTTTGATAAAGAGCCAGTGCTGGCCTACCCACCGTCGCTCCACTACAGGGAAGGAACGAAGAAGACCAAGTACAAGAGACCACGTCTTCCACCCTACGCTAAGGAGTACTACTTCATGGAGGTGGAGATTCGATACGGGTTTTTACAGGTATGCATCATACGTGAAGTGAGGAACTCACTAACAATACACACTACTAATGTGCTAAAAGTATAGTGACCGTTGGTAAAATTACTGTACGTATTCGAAGTGTCAAAGTGACAAGTGCCCAAACTTAAGTACATATTATATTTATACGAGTCGCAAATCGCTTGGTCAAAGTGTCGGGTGAACTACTCTAGGATACCATCAGAATGCTATTTCAGAAACACCTTGCCTAAATCTACGAAAATACAAAATAGTTTATTTTGGAACAAATACACGGGTTCATAAATAACAATAATAAGTACTCGATGATAGTTGCTGCAGTAGTTAAAAACTGTGTCTCAACTATCAACGCCCACCTCAAGACCACGAAGCGTTAAGTTCCTTACATATAAAAATTCCTAAAATAAGTTCGCCCCGTCACTGACGGCCTCGGTGGCGTGGCGGGCGATTGCTCGGCGGAGACACAAGAGGCGCGGGTTCGATTCCCACTGCGGAAGAAATGTTTGCATGTTCTGCAAATATTTCTTCCGGGTCTGGGTGTTGTGGTGCCATGGTACTCGTAGTTTCTGATGATGAAAGAATGATGACTTCAAAATGAAGTTTAATTCTCGCTTACAGAACCAAAAGACTGTCGTAATTACAATTTATACTACGTATATTCACATTAATTTTTTGTAGAGGATCTGGGAATATATTTATCGCATTGTTCTGGAGAGCACAGGAAATAATCAGAGACGGAAATAATTTCAATATCGTTTGAGATCGTACACAAATCATCCATAGACAGATACCAAAAATGGACCATGAACTGGATTCTAATCAATATAATCATATAATCTGGATTAAGTACAGGGCTAATAATGAACCAAATTAAATAGAGAATCTCGCAAGGACAGTAGAGTCGGGTGTTAGAGTTAGTGTAGGTAACATGAAATTGTATGAATGTGTAGTATAAAATTGTTTAGTGTGTGTTGAGTGTGAGTTTGAATAGATTTTATTTGTATAGAGTTTGTATAGCGTACAAATATTAAAAAGATGTCGATACAAAAAAATACAATAAGAAGAGCACTGGTAAGACATTTCATAAGAAACAGCTAGTCATTCAAGGACTTTAGCCTTGTCCTAATCAGTCTCGTTGATTATTAGGATTAATGGCCAATTTTCTCTCTTATGGCAAATATATCTTTTCGGGCGATACCCAGCAAAACTTGTAGTCATTCTGTTTAGCAATCTCTCTCGCAAGAAAATAAAATATGGTCTATAAGCTTTGACCTTGAGTCACGACCCGTGGGTTACGTGATGCGCAGCACAAATCGGAGTTCAGCTAGAGACTTGGCTCTACTACTGGAGATCTTATAAGAATGGCCACTGCGATGCCCAGATCTGTCAGCTCCTGACTTCTTCTTGTGGGGCCTACCTCAAGGAGAAAGTCTACATCAACAATACGGGCTTTAGAGGAGCTTAAAAACAACATTCGAGCAGACATCGCAAAAATTACACCGACAGTCAAAAATTCATGCAAAACAAGATGAAAACAGCCAATGCGTACATAAATTAACGATGGCCACTTGACCGATATATTTTTTCACACCTAATGTAAAAAACCTCTATGAAATATACTCACGTTTAGAATGTTTTACTTGGCTTTTCTTTTCTTTTTGTTAAAAACATATTAAAGATTTACATAGGAAAGGTACTTTTTGACCACCCTGTAATAATATAATTCACAAAATACAATGGCTTTCACCGTCTGATGATTTGGATCAGATGAGCTATCTAGAGGCCGTTTCTAATGAACACAAAATGATTGGTTTTGTTTTATGGTACTACGTCCGAAGGGTGCCAACGGGACCCTATTACTAAGTCTCCGCTGTCCGTCCATTGGGCTGTATCCCGCTGACAGATGGCTCATGTCATGAACCGTTATATGTAGAGAGTTCTAATTTTCACAGAGTGTGTTTCTATTCCCCTATGACAACAAATAATAAAAATAAAAGTACCATACCTACAATAAACATTTATGTAGGTACATGTACGATGGTAGAACTCTTGGTGTGCGAAGTTGACCGGTTTTTTATTTAATTTACTTTTGGCAATCAGTAGCTCATTTTTGGCAAGTACGTAGTCATCATAATTTCATACGAATCAAAATTAATCGTCAGTCGCATAGAAGAACACTACCTTTTATGTTCTAAGGAAAATAAATAATAAAAGGCGTGTATACTTTTAGAAGTTAGCACGCCTTATTTTTTTCCCGACTTTTTCCTTTTATGTAATCTTTTACACAATCCATCAAACATACAGGAAAAAGTTGGGAAGTGAAGTAATTTTTCGTAATCTTCACACACATAGAAATGCGTCAATAGCCAATACAACTGTAATGAACACTTGATAAAAATAATATCCGGGGTTGTTGAGTATAAAGAAAATATCTTAAACACAATGATCAGAACTTGATAGATTTTTTTAATTTATTAGTCACCACTCTGCAAACTTCGATGTAAAAATATATTCTTAGTTTGTGAAAAAAATATACCTAAGTATACATAAATTAAATAATCTATTTTTTTATTTGGACGAAACTCACTCGTGTATTCAAAATGTCCAAACTGATTTTTATTCCAGACAGAAACCAATGACAGTGTGCACGAGTACCTTATCCATCTCCATCCCAAGTTATTCTTCCCAGAAATTGGGAAAATCGGTTCATGTTTATTAAATGAAACCGACGTTTTCGCTTACAATTTCATTTGTTACAGTACCTATGTATGTAGGTATTTGTTACGTTATTTGGATTTTCGGTAAAAATCTTGTTTTCTTCGAAACGTTATTGAAGGACGAAGCGAATGATGCGAAACGAATAAGATCTCAATGACAACTTGGACGATTATATGTTTGGATGTATGTTTGTTTGAGCATAACTTTCAAACCTAAAAGGTTAAAAAGGTCGATTGATTGTACTACGAAGGTAAAGTTTTAAAAAGGAGAAAAAGTAAAATAGGCCGGTCATTATCAACATCAAACATTGCAAACGCGCACGTATTTACGATTTTTTTATATGTTGTTAGGTCCCTTAAGACTAGTTTATACCTAAATTTGAACCACAGGAACCCCCGCGCTGGCTTATATTTGGCCCAAATAGTTTATTGGCCAAAACAGCAAACCTTTGCTGTGTGGACAGTTCCGGTAGAGATCGGAATTGATAGGGTCTTTAATCTCCGTACTCGGGAAATTAAAAATACATAAGGGTACACTATCCATACTAATATTATTAATGCGAAAGTAACTCTGTCTGTCTGTTACCTTTTCATGCCTAAACTGCTGAACAGATTTTAATTGAATTTGACAGGAAATAGATTCCATCCCGTGGAAGGACATAGGCTACTTTTTATCCTATAAAACAATCGCAAAATGGAAAAAGGATGTAAAAGGATAACCAGGATAACGCAAAAATAAGACAGTTAATTTGACATTTATATAATTTTGACAATTTACAATGTCATTCGTATCAATCGGGTCGTCAGCAGCTCTCTTTTTCTTGCAGGGCTGTGGGTAAGGGCTTCTAGCTGGACCGATTTCACGATTTTTGAGTTGTTGGATTTGTCTCTGCCTCAAATTGCAAAATAACTTACCTAATAAAAGATTTGAAAATTTGCATTATTACTTTTAAGGCGGTACGAAGTCGCGGGCTCAGCTAGTTTTTATATAAGTAGGCAAGTCATGGGGCCTACGGTGTCCGCGTGGGCGCACCAATCGTATTTTTGTATCCGTTCTGCGAAAATAGACCAAGTATAATAATATAAACTATCTACATATATCAGTCAATAGCATAGGCTGAACAATATTCAATTCACTAACGTGAACTCCCATGTATAGGTAACTATCGAAGCCTCGTACCGAGACCATCGATAAACAGTGCATCAAAGTCTAGCTAGATCAAAGTTTGGTTTTAGCCAGTAGGTACTCCCCCAGTGGCAAACACTGGCGAAGTGCTGTGAGCAGGGGCAAATGCTTGCATGGTATCTGCCTACCTTTAGTGTTGTGTTAGTATGAAACTTCTAGATTAAGTTAGCTCTAGTAATTCTGGAATGGAATCGATCGAACCAATTTTGAATATTTTTACTGGAGCTGAAAAAACTTTCGTAAATGTGTTTTTATAGTGTCGATAACTTAGTTCGAAACGTATCAAACGAGGAACCAGTCAAAGAAAGAACTATTCGCAGTGTATGGTTGAGGCATCGTTGGTAGAAAAAAATATATAAAGTAACAAAAAAGAGGACACAATCAACATTTCTGAAATAATATACCATACACGATACTGTTTTTGACATATCCTAAAGCACGACAAAACGAAAACAAAATAATTGTGTTCAAATTTACGAAACATTGAAAAATAGCGATTGCTCTCAAGAAGTATGTTAACAATGCAGTATGTGACTTGTATCACGAGTATAACGTACTGTTTTCTTTGAACATCATCGACGTAAAATAAATATATACATACATAAACATATATTGACACGCTCTTATCCCTAATGGGGTGGCCAGAGCCACAAGTAAACACAAGAAAACTTGCAGCCACTTCTGATTTAAAGTCCTAAGATGGATATGGTAACCCATGGTGACAGGTGATCAGCCCATCGCCCATATAGATGGTCCATCATGTTGGAGAGGATTCTATCCCTTAGTCGACTTTTACGACATGCTCGGGGAGAGAAGTATCTGGAAACTTTTTCTTTACTTCCAGTCCATAAAGAAGTAAATATAAAACAACATAAATATGAATTCTATCGAACTTCTATCTATCTAGTCGTGTCACTAGTTTTTTCGACCAGTGTAGTGAAAGAATTTAAAGTGTGCTTCAAAGGCTCCTTATGAGCACTTGACAAATCTTTTCGAACTTTTTAGGTTCTATGTCATACCGGTTTCCTAAAAATGTTTTCATTTACCGTTTGAGAATAGTGGTACAGCGCACATATATTTTTCGAAAAAAAAACTCCATTGATCCACAACCTTAGAATCGGAAGGCGAGGTCATTACCACTAGACCACCCAGTGCTCTCATCAAACATCTACTCTAGTCACTATTGCAGAAATAAAAACGCAAAACTAAAAAAAAAATTGTGTTATTTTCGAAACGTTGAAATGTAACGATTGCCTTCCAGAAGTACATTATGTAAGGTTTGTGACTTACCTATGACCAGTGTAACGTATTGTTTTCGTTGAACAGATCATCGACGCGCTGAGCTGCCTGCACTACGAGCGGCAGATGGTGCACACCAACGTCTGTCCACAGAACATCATCATCACCAAAAAGGGTGTCTGGAAACTGTTCGGACTTGAGTTCCTCAGTAAGTTACACACACACACACACACACACACACACACACACACACACACACACACACACACACACACACACACACACACACTCAACTCACATACACTCACACTCTCTCTCACACACACACACACACATACACACACATTCACGCTCACACTCACACACACACACACACACACACACACACGCACACACCATAGAACATACTATAGAACCGTACCTACAAAAAACTTCATAAATAACATAAAATAGGCATGTTTGTAGCTGTATTCGTTTTCAAATTATTAGCCTTCTAAGATGCTGTGTTGCTTAAATTTATCATTATTTATTTTAATGTTATCTAGATATATCGGTTTTGTTATTTATTATATAAATTATAAGATTTGACTTTAATTTTTATTAAGTTAAATATTTGAATTAAAAAATTTGATTTCTGTTTATTTTCTGAAATTTTGTTGTTGTTCATACAAGCAAGCCTTTGAGTCGAGAAACCTGTTGATTGCTGAGTTTAATAACAACCAGAGCTACAAGTATCCCTTAGTTCCACATTGCTTCAAAGACGATTCGAAGGACAAATAAAACTTAAAAATCATCTCACCATATTCAAAAACACCGATCATGTCGTACCTACCTACCTATCCAAAACTATACCAGTCTTTTTTTTTACTCTTAAAACTAGAAATATTACGGTAATGAACATTATACTATGCCATGATTTAAAGGTTCTTGAGTTTCTCAATATTTCGACGCAATGGACACTCAAAAACCGTAAGATGATAAAATTCGTTTACGTAACTGCTAAGAAAACTTTTTTTTGTCAGTGAGTGTAAATCAACTCTGTAAGAACTTAGTGTCGCAACACATCCGCTAAAGGTACGGTGTCAAAAGTTCAGGTTAAAACGCTCGCAATGTTTTTAAAAAAATTATAATAAATAAGCCGAAATGACGCGGCACATAAAAACGTTGCGAGTGTATTTATTCGAACTTTCAGCACCGTACTTTCAGCAAATGTGTCGCGACAGTAAGGCTGAGATCGATAAAGCGTACTTAGACTTTACTCAGACTTATCTAGCAAGTTGAGGCCGGTATTTACCCTATAATCATTGCTTTGAGTGCGATCTCAGCTTAGTGCACCATGACGACGACTTACGAAAAACTTGACTATAAGCCAAACAAAAAAGAGATCTACAATATTTTACATAAGTAAATTCTGAGCTAAGTGTAAGTACGCTCTATACGTCTCAGCCCTAAGAGCTCTAAAACGTTGGTCAAAGCAAATGGTCAAAGCAAATATGTGGGGCTTGTTGAACGTGCCACGAGCGAGTTTAGTTCGCTTACCAGTTCTATACGATGACAGCGGTCGATTTAGTTTTCACCTGGTAAAATGAAAGTAAATGCCTTTTTGTGCAGTGAAGTGCATTAACTTATCACAGATACATGTGATGGAATACCACGCAAATAATATAAATATTTATTTTAATTTTATAAAAATGTAATAATATCATGTCGTGATGTGGTACGGTGATAGTTGCCAATCTAACAATGTGCTTTGATTCCTTTAGTAGAAGTAATGAGTAGATAGCTTCTGTCCTTCTTAGGATCTTTCAAACCGCCTAACCCAGGACCGACTGGCTTAGGTATGTACATCATTTTAAAACACCTGAGTGGTCCTGATTTTCTTGGCGTAATTTCTGCGAAGTTTATTTACGCCCAACTTATCTTCGTGACTTATGAAGTACTTACCGAGAAATTTTCCGGTGTTTGAAGTTTGAATCAAAACCAGTGAAATAAAATACAGCGTGGCATAAAGGTTCAAAATAATGTTTTAAAACACAATTAGCTAATAAATTACCTCAGTAATTAAAATAAAATAGACTAAAAATATCCAGTATTACTCCTCCCCAACATGATGGACTATCTATATGGGCGATGGGCTGATCACCTGTCACCATGGTTCACCATATCCATCTAGGGACTTTGAATCAGGAGTGGCTGCAAGTTTTCTTATGACTACTTGTGGCTCTGCCCACCCTATTAGGGATAGGGGGGCCGTGATAATATACATACATACATACTATTACTCGTGTCACTATTAGTTTTTTCGAAACAGGGTGGTGAAAGGATTTAATGAAATGAAATTAAATGAAATGGAATTTATAGCATAAAATGTGGTCCAATGTAGATGTCATAGTCTTAAAAGTACTTAAATAATAATGTCCAACACATTTCGCTTATATAGTCAGCATGCAATAATTATATAATGTTTGTCAAAATTTGTTCTACTTAATATTAATAAATCAGTCAAATAAGGATTAAATAAATGTCATACACTAATACAATAATAATAATAATAATAATAATAATAATAATAATAATAATAATTTAAATTTGAAAAAATTCATTAAGATTGTAAAAACAACTGTCAACTAACCATTAAAATGCTCAAACTTTCACATAACTTCGACTTCCCTTGCGATGTTCTCCTTTCCGTTTAAAAGTAAATACATTTTTAGAACCAAAAACTTTGAGATTCGAAGGGCCACTGCGACTAGATCACCAAATGCTCTTAAATCTAGGAAAATATTGCTAATGTTACAAATCCGAAAATTACATGCTTGTTTTTCAATCACGCGTAACCGATTTCGAATCCGGAGCTTCAGATATAGTCTCGGAATAAACTTGAATGACCTGAGATAGTTATTTTTTTATTTAACTGGATACTACCCTAAAAAACTATGAAATTAATTTGGTACATCTGAGATTTTTCGAACCGCCAGAGTAGGTACCAAATTACAATTCTTATATAGTTTTTATTTTTTTGGATTGTATATACATTTTCTGAGCAAAACTTTATGACTCCATTTTAAAATACGGTATTGTTTTCAAACGATACCTACGTGATTTTTGACATATCATTGTGTTATAGATATTCCATAGATTTTCCTCGTATTTTCTCTCTCTTAGACAGTTCAGAAACGATTTCCTCTCAGCAGAACAAAGTACTTAATACACCTGTAACAAAACTAAAGTTGATTGAGAAGAGAATGTCCCCACCGATCAATCTCTCCTAGAATCCCCATTGAATTTACATACATTCCACCTGAGCAGTGTTCACTCAGAGTCAAAACACTTTAAACAGATTTATCTGGCATAGACAAGTCAGTTTTTATTTTAACATCAAACAGATTTTTATAACTCGAAGCGGCACGTAGCTTTTTTAAACTTAATTGTGTACGAGACTTTTTGTTGTGTACGTACGTACCTATATATTAAATGGCGATATGTAGTTTCACTTTTATTTTGTTTAGTCATAAAGCTATCCAATATCGGTTTAAAAATTCTACGAAGAGTTCTGTTCATTACCATAACATCGTTTTTCTGTAATAAAATGTTCGGCGCTTTTCGACATATAACGACGTTGCGATGGTAATTAACGATCCCTCGTTCGTTAGTAGAATGTTAGAACCAAGCATCAGCTTTTCTGTTTTCTCTTTACCTTACGTTCATTTTCATCGCATTCGCTCGAATACAGCCGGAATTCAACTGGACTCTAACTAACTGAAATTAGATTTTGCCAAACCTACGACTTTACAAAACCAGACAGCTCTTTCGTGAGAGCGGAATAAATCCTTGGTTATTTTGCTTGCCGTCAGCTTGATTAGCAAATTCCCATTTAGGTACTGTAACGAGTTCTCTCAAGAAGTTAATTAAAAACCCGACCCAATACGAGCATGATCATATACATACCTACAATAATAATATATAGACCGTTTGCAACGGCCTTTAGATAGCCCGACAGTTTCTTTTGTATTTTGTAAATTATATTTGTATTAGTTGTAAGTTTCTTTCTGATAATAAATATAGTATTAAAATAAAAATAAAATGAAAAAAATATAAATATGTAATAGGCATCAAAACGTCAAATTGTGTGTTAGTTCAATATGTTTTCCATCAAATAAAATATTATTTTGTCTTCGTTCGTAACGGCGTACTAAAATAATAATATAAGTATCAATAGCATACTGGAGCGAGTTTTCATTTTAAAAAAACCTAAAGTACTTATGTTGAGATCCTAACTTCCTTGGAATCTTTCGAAATTATAATATTAGTTAGATATACCAATGAATTTCAAAAAACAATTCACAATGCAAAATATAAGGAATTTATTAATTGAAAAACGGTTTGCGAACTCAGTAAACAATACTTTTTATATGAATTTCATGTTTTCATATATGTACGTGAAATAAAAAGAGCGACTAATTTTATGAGATAGGAACACGATGTGATCTTCGGAATTTCTATTGAAATTCTAAAATGCTGCACACATGTCGTTTGCTTTTTTGTTTATTTTAGACGAAGACAAGTGTAAAATGAAACCCATATACGTAAAGTAACATTTTTACACATAATTTTACTTAGAAAACTAACACAGGTTTTAATCAAAAGTAACAATTAGCTGTTAAAATTGATTAATTGACCTGTAATAATTGCTGTCGTACCATTTAAATGTTCATCATGATAATATAATATTCAAAATTGTAAACTCCCGAAATATATAAGCAGAGTGTATAGTTCCTAAAATTCATATTGAAATTCTATCAATGGGAATTTCATTTCAATACGTTATCCCGAGCAATCCTCTTATGCAAGTTCAATATTCAATATATTCTATAATTAAATAGAAATAAAAAATGGTCAGGTTTGACTTTTAGAGCTTCGCCATTGTGGGCCATTATGTAACAACAGTGGCAACATGGCACTCTGATCTACAAGGATAACATCATCATCATCATCAGAAGTTTTTCGAGTTGCAACTAATACTATAAAGTATTCTGTGACTATCATAAACGAGTAACCAGGCAGATTCCTCAACAGAGCTGGGTTATGCAAATCATAAATTTATGTAAATTGATGATGAATATGATCCCTCTGATCAAATAAATTTAAGTGATAGAAATGATTTTCGTTTTTATTCAGTAACCTAAATGTACCTACGACTTGTATTTTTTTATTACGAACTACTTTTAACTTATTTATGTTATGAATATTCAATGCCTAGCAAGGCGAAATGAAATACTCGATAAGAAAATTGGAACTCGAACTCGGAACATGAAATATTTATTTTCCGAAACAAATGCCTATTATAAGGCTGCCGCTTTCTGACTGACAATGAAATATGTCTAGAAACACTTCCTTTTATACAAATAGTAAAAATAAAAGATTAAATGTTATCAAATATAATTATGTAATATTTGATGATATTTCAACTTTTATTTAGCAGACAGAAATCATTAAAATCGGTCTTGCCGTTACAAAGTAATTGAACTACAAACAAACATGTTAAATTTCGCATTTATTTTCGTAAAATTAAAACTTTTATGTATTTTTCTTGGACAGAACCAATAACAACGGACGACCCTAGTGCCCTGATGTCTCATGACCCATTCAACGTTAAGTTCAGCAACGCCTCCCAGTCCAATCTTGATTACTCGGGTAAGTGATTTCTTTACTGAAATTCCTGAGCTTAGATCCAAGCTCTGTTCCAACAGGAAACTACTCTCAAGAAAAGCACCATGAGGGAACAAGCTCACCTTTGCCATGCAAAAGAGCTTTGACAAGATAAGTATTTAAGTACTTCTATAACTATAGCAAAATTTTTCACGTCTCTACTTTTATAGAACACTGGCTGTAGCGCTTTACACAGGAGTGGGCTTCCTCTTTGTATTATACTATTCTTTAAGCCGACTTATTCCAAAATGTGCCATGTGTTATTGATCGAGCGAGCGCAGCGAGCGAAGATCTCCGTGGCAACATGGGGGATTTGGCGTTGTATGTTTGTGGATATGATTATTAGAGCACAACTTTCAAACCGTTAATCCAATCTGTATCATACTTGGTAGGTCAGTAGATTGTGCTATGAAGATTTGCTGGGAAGCATATTAGCTTAATCGGTAAAGAGGTTGTAAAGACATTTGTTTCCTAAGATGGTAAAAATATAAAAGTTTTAGCAATGTGTCGAGTGAGGTGCCATTTGAAAGGGCTACGTTTGTACATTCCAAAATGTTTTTGAAATAAAACAAAAAAGCAATAATTAGAAAACCGTTAACCTGAGCTCCGTTTTGTCAGTTTCGATGACTTCGTAGTTCAGGTTAGACGACATAACTGGATAGCCTTGTGATTTATGCGTTATCGCAGTATTTGTATTTGCGACGTCTCCAGTTAGAGATGAAATAATGTCTTGATTTTGTACTACTGTAATTAAGACATTATAATCTAATTTAGCTTTGTATAGAATAGACCATTAGACCTAACTAGGTGCCTACTTATCTATATCACACAGGTAACAAGCAGCGACATCTCAGTTCGGGGCGAACTACTAATATTTATGAAATAAAATGAAAAAACTTTATTACAGGCAAACAAAAATGAAAGATATATAAAGAGTATATGCGCCCCCTTTATTCTGTCGTTTGATGGAAAGAGCAGCAAATGATTGACTCCTTGTGCCAAAACATGTACTTTTATATTTTAATAAACAAATTACATGACAGGAAGTTGCGAGCGCTGAGAAACGACCAACTGACGAGTGGTGACGCGTAATCGCTTCATACAAAACCTTCACATCAGCTCAATTGCTACTTGCGGCCAGCAACCGCAGTGGTCATTCAGGATATATAAGGAATATATATTTTATACTTTTTTTAAATTTTCTAGCTCCAGAAGTGCAGGCTAGTTCGCAAATCAACGTGCTCTCAGACATGTTCTCATTCGGGATGATCATATTCGCATTCTACAACAATGGCAAGTCGCTGTTCGAAGCCAACGACAACCCTCTGCTGTATCTGAAGCAGCTGGAGACTGTAAGTACTAACCTATAACATTAGTATACAAACAATTAAGATGCGTAGGGTCCCTCCCCGCACACCACAGAATTTCATGACCGGACCGAAAAAAGACCGTCATTTCTAGTCACAGGCGGCTTCGTTGGCGCAGCGAGCGATCGGCTAAGACGCAAGAGGCTCGGGTTCGATTCCCTAAACATGTCGGCAAATATTTATTTCAGGTCTGGGTGTTGTTATACCACGGCACCTGTAGTTTCTGATACCCACGACACAGGGAATCCTAATGTGGGGTCAGAACTATGTATGTGACTGTTGGGCATGTTATATATTTATTTAAACTATGCAGTCCAAGTTTCATCCCAATGCGTACAATCATTTGGACGTGAGTTAAATGTAAACATCTAAACTTTTGCATTTATAATATTAAATAAATTAACATCCATCATTCCTGAAAAACAGTTTTTACTAGTTCAGGAGTCTAAGGATTCATTTATTTTATAACATACTTATTGTGTCAATAAGTTGATTTGTATTTGTAAAAACAAAATTGTATTTGTAACATGATAAGTGAAAAATAAAACTATAGCTCAGTTAATGAGCCATCTGAGTGCTAAGGTCTGCGAGACCTTGAATAACGTGGGGCAGATCGATTGGCCTGGGCCAATATCCGGGAGGACGGGCGTAATCCTGTCCGCGTGTACTTGCCATGATTGAGTGGAGATTATGAGTAGGTTTTTGAATATTACCTGCCGATCGAACTCGCCAATAAATAACTTTCTTTATTTATACACCTTACGCGATGACTTTACGGAAATTTTAACACTCAACAGTTAATTTTGACCCCTTCTTAATAATGGCGATGAGAACGTTATAAGGAAAATATTTCCGGTACGCTCCAAAATACATTGGGTTTGAATAAAATGTTGGCAACCCTACCGAAAGTCGTCAGCCTGGTTTATTTTAATTTCCCTCGTCCCCCTTAAGAAAACCTTGGCTGCGCCTTGTTGGACGGTATTTTTCTTTAATCTCCTCTTCTCCCGCTAAACACGTAGTTCAAAGCAAGCATCGCATGTTTCGGTCGTAACTAAGTCGGTATAACATCGTGTAGGACTCCAACAACTTTGCATTGTTTTATGATATTAAAAAGAAACGGTGAATAGAGAAAAACAAATGACGATTCCAGCCCGCTATACAACGAAGTTTATTCACTGTCTGAGGACTATATTACTATACTGTAGTATGCGGCTGAACTATAGATAAAACCAAGTTGTACAATTTATGTAAACAAACCGGCGCGTATTTTTCGTTATTCTATGAAATCATTTCAGTTTTAGGTAAATAAACCTCGCAACATAAGTTTTTACACCTTAATTTAACTGTTAGTAATTAAAATTTCCATAAACATGTAATGAACAAATAAGTTTTAAGTTAAATATGGGCGGTTTGTTTACTAACCATTATTAACGCAAAGCGTCACCCACCTCACAATTCTACAAGATATATTCATATAACCAACGGCCTCAGGTCACCAGTCCAAGAGCCGTGGAATCAACGGATAAACCGAACACGGATGCAGCGGCTATTGTAAGAAGCCGCTGACCGAGCGTTTACATAAATTGTATCTGCAGTTTGGCTGGAAGTATATCTTGAGGTCTGCCTAAGAAACCATGGCTTGGCACATAAATGGAATCGAGCCAGGAAACAAGTTCCTTTACAGCGTAAGATAAGTAGTATATCTAAGTAAAACTTACTTAGGTCCGGTTTTACCGTTCAATTTAAATGGCGTTTAGCTTATAACAGAGTTTACAAATTGGCAACTCTTGAACTCAGTTTAGAGCTAAACGCCGTTCAGTTTGAATTCGGCTCTTAGAATTTGATATACGTGAGTTCTTCGATCCCAAGTTTTAATTTAATCTCTGAAATATGAATAAAACATTTTTATTATGACGTTTTCAAAATCGAAACAAAAATAGGGTCTCCGCCCACTATTTTTTTACATTACCGCTCCGTCACAGCACAGTTCTACGTCGTTTTTAGTGAGCAAATTCCGCTATTGCACACTCTTAAACAATTAAATTATATGTTCGGAATAACAGTTTTCGGGCACTCTCAGATAACACCTCTTTACTTCGGCAGAATTGTGACGTAACGTCACAGAAGCCACTATTAAGAACTGAACTGAACATACTACGGAAACAATCAAAAGCGAGATCAAAAGCCTCAACTTATTTAATGAAAATTATCATAAAGTACTATTCACCTCCGTGGCGTAAAGGCGGTTGTAGTTACCTACTTACTACGAGTATGCTGGCAATGACCTGAGGCCCTGCCGTTTGACCTTGCCCTTGAGTAGGTACAGTCTATGCTCCCTTCTTTTTCGTTAAGGGTGGTTTCGAGAAAGTTACAAGGAACACTTCTTACATCTGTCTGTCGAGTCTACTTCGTCGAGATTATTCGTTCAGAACTAAAGGTACCATCAAATGTCACTTTTATTAGAAGATTTAGTACTGCTAATAGCGCGAACTTTGTAGAATAATCAATGAAGGCTATGTAGAGTTGCTTGTTGTATTCATTATATCGCTCAATTACTTGTGTGAGAGTAAATATGTGATCCATTATTGAATATTTTGGTCTAAAGCCAGCTTGCTCTTTTGGCTGGTGGTTTTCTAAGGTATTTCTTACTCTTCTTAATAGGACACCCGTAAATAATTTGTAGATAGTTTGTAACAAACTAATTGGTCTATAGTTGCCTATATCCAAATGACTGCCTTTTTTGTAGAGCAAGGTAATGATAGAATTTTCCCATTCTTCAGGTATAGAACATTGATCTAAAATTGTGTTGAAAAGATCTGTAAGAATGATGAATAATTATTATAACATTTTAATTAACAGGTTGTAAGCGTAACTATTACGCAAATGTATTACGTTGCAAAAATTTCGACATCGTAAGTGGAAATTGGATAGGCCACACCCTGCATCGTCCCGAAAAGTATATTATTCCCAAACAAGTGTTTGATTGGAATCCACAAGGGAAACGCAAGTGAGGCCGCCCGAAGCAAACTTGGCGACGCACAGTTGTTACCGAAGCACTTGATCAGCAGGCGAAGTTGCATAGGTCTCTAGTTTAAAGTGTCTTTGGTTTAAAGATTCTAATATTACGGTGCGATGGAGGATGATCCGCGCTGATCACGTGATCATGGTTTCCAAGAACGTGTCTTGGTTTGCAAAGTAATTCGTCTACATCGCTATTAATTACAGGGTGTATTTTTACCCGATTGTGAAGGGTAATGTGTTTGGGGTGTATGTATGGATGTGGGTATGTGCATGCCTTTGGCTGAAGCTGTAGTCCAAACAGCTGGACTAATTTAGACAAATGAGAGAAAAATGAGGTGTCGTTGGATTCTTCTGGATGAGAAGAATGGCTTTGTGGAACCATTATCAAATACCTAATAGGGTATAAAACTAAAAACGTAGACAAATTCATCATCATCATCATAAGTAACAAAATCAAATATATCAGACCTACCTAAATTCTACGCAGTTTCTTGTTATTCATGAAAGGTTTTCATTTGCACATTCTTTCACTAAAATGTTTTATTTCTTAATTGAGAGAGGGTTGTTTTTTTCCATGTTATGTAATTAAGTCTAACCGAAACTCGTCCTATTCACTCACAGAGACCCAATGCGTCAGGTCAGTGAGTGTGACAGCACATTCCTATTACCTACTGTATTTTTTTTTACACATATTATTTAAAGCTTTTTAAATTTATAGTATTTAATTAAAAATATACTGTTATACGCTTCAAACATTACAATTAATCATTTAGTTATAACTCGACATGGTTTTATAATTAGTGTCAACATCCCTATTCAACCTCTAAGAGGGTGAAAACGTTTGTATGGAACTTCTTAACACGTAGTGCGGATTCTATGGTCAACTTAACCCACACCTCAATCAGCCCATGGGCTGAAACGATTTGGTTGAAACCCGGTCAGGATTGTAAATGCAAAATAATTGGACATATGTTTTGGGTTTTTTCAAACAACCCTTAAAAAAGGGGAAAATATGCTGTAAAAAATATTTTTCTTAAATATAGGGCGTTTAATAAATAAAATTATAAAAAGTAAGCTAAAATGTGGTGTTTAGCTGGTGCACCGAGTGATGCGCGTTCTGCCGAAGATGCCGATTGCGCTGCAGGAGGCCGCCGAGCGCATGTTGCAGCGCGACCCTGAGCCGCGACCCCCCACTGCCTTGCTTCCCCTCACCAAGTACTTTAGGTAACTGCCGCTAAACCTAGACTTTCGAAGCAAACCTCAGTGGTACCCCGTTAGTGACGCCACCACAGAGCTACTGCTACGAAACTGTATGAAACGTCATTCGCTGCGTCATTGACACTACGCTCGAATCACCTTCTATTTTGGACGAATATTCTATACATTTGCGTATTAACTGTCGCGGAGTCACTGACGCTTGCTCCAAAAGTCTACCTTAACGCCTAATGACGCTCAAGGTCTCACAACCACCAAGCTTCATTTTGCCCAGCTAAGGTCAACCAGACCTCATCTAGTTATCGTACATATAATGATCATACCTACCTTAGGTATATATTTATTTTCTTTGTAATCTAGTAGACTAGTAAGGGACCACCTATCAAATACTTCAATTAGATTTTCCTATTGCCTCTAAGAAACCGACCTGTAAATAGATACTTTAGGTGAAACTAGAATTGCGTCGAGGGAGAAGAACCCGACCTCCCCGATTATAAATGTGACTACATTTAATCTCCTATTAGACTGTAGTAACATGAGCAACTTTTTTTTTAATAAAATGCTTGTGCTTTAGCTCGGCAGCTGGCGACCCGGTGATCCGAGCTCTTCAGGGCTTCAATTCGCTGGGCGACATGAAGCAGCCGGAAAAGATAGAGTTCCTGAAATCGGTCACCCCACCGACTATTGACCAGCTACCGAAGGTAACAAAAACTTGTAAGAGCATGAAACTGAGGAACAAGATTGTAATCATTTAAACACTTGTGATACTCACAGGTGCTAGTGTTCCTAATGAGACGCAATTACCTATTAGATAACACTAGGAGTGTAATAATTGCATTAGCTATATTAAGCACCTAACTAGATAAAACTGTAACTTCCAAAAAACCTTTTCGCGTAAAAATACCCACTACTTATTGAAGTTCGTTAAAATTTTGGTAAGTATAAAATATATTTTTATGGCAAAGACAAAATAGAAAAAAATACGTACTAGTAGTACGTAATAAGTATTGTTCATATTTCAGAAATTGCGCTTCCCATTCGTATTTGACTGCATGAAACCTGAGTTGAGAACCGCCGACGGGTTAGGCCACGGCTTGGCGATGATCGTTTACATGATCAAAGATGAACCGGATGAACTATATACAGATGTTGTGTATCCAGCAATAAAGTAAGTTTCTGTTTTATTTTTTAAGTACCAATTACTGCACTGTTTTCAGAAACTCAATAAATTTAACATCGTATCAAAAATTTTATACTTAAGAGTACTGGACCAACATTAAAGTGTTGGTTCAGTATCTTTAACAAATAATAGGAAGACCAACAATAATAGAGAGGTTTGGATTCTAATAAATTGTTCTGCTCCTTCTCAAATGAAAGTAATTTCTTGTTTCAGAAACGTATACACCAGGCCGTTTATATCCAGGAACGCTCTCGCAGTCAACGCATATCTCGACGCGATGCATTTATTCTTGAGCAAATGCGACAAGAAACAACAATTGCGCGAGGAAATTATTCCGATATTGCTTGTAGCATTTGAAAACAATGACAAAACTGTTCTGGTTGGTCTCAGCTCAAAAATCCATTTGCTTTTCTTTTTTTAAATTGAACAGTTGACCGTTGAACGTACCTATTTCAGGCAAGTGCTGTTGACTGCCTCATGAGGTGCATGGATTGGCTTGATGATGATATAATCTTGAAGCAGGCTCTCCCGCACATTAGATCTGTGCTGGAGAGGCATTACAATGATTTGAAAATGAGTATGACGGTGTTGACTCTTTTTGAGAAAATAATGGAGAAATTCGATAAGAATCACCTTATAACACACGTGGTCCCGTCGCTGCTCATCATGAAGCTTAGTGAGCCGACAGTCATGGAACGGATCGTCAGTGAGTATATACTCTTTCACCACACTGTTTCACGAGTGATACGAGTAGTAGTATAATATTAGCCAGTAGGTAAGTCAATTGAGCTTATTAGATTCCACATCACCTACATATTTTCACATGAATAGTAATTAATCACCAATTTTTGATATATAAAAGTATAATTGTACTTTATTATATTGCGAGTTCTGCGAAGCGATTCATTTTTTTGCCTAGCAGTCCATTAACAAAGCGATAGTATTCACAGATTTTGCGTTGTTTATTTTCTGAACAGGTTGCTAACAGATTTACAAAATGATAATTTGCAGGCCTCTATAAAATCATGGTTACGGACGAGAGGCTAGGGCTGCCCCATGAGCTGATGGCTACAAAAATGCTGCCATCGGTAGCCCCGCATGCTGTCAACAAGCATATGGATCAAGCTCAGTTAACAGGACTTATGGAGGTAACATTAAATTTTACAGTCTAGTTACCTATACCTTGATAGTAAAATTTACCGATGTTTTATAGAAATCTCTTGTTATACACGTTATACACCGTTTTGTACGTTTACCCTCTAGATGCTTTACCACATGCTGGATTACATCGAACACGAGCAGCGCATCGTGATCGAAGAGTACAAAAACAGGCCGCCATCGCCTCCGAGGAATCTCGCGTGCCGTCAGAGCAGCATCGACGAGCCAGCTCCGGCCTTCTGCATACCCAATCTTAAGGTCCAACGCAAGGTGTCCAGCGCTGAGGAGATGGCTCGCAAGAACTCTGCCATAGCCCCGCCGCCCAGCGTCAGCACTACCAGCGTGACTGGCAACATTAGAAGTACGTGTAGCCATTTTCACAACATCAGACTACTTTTCTCAGCTTGTAATTATGACAACTACCAAAAACCTTCTTATACAAGTGCTTGTAAGAGCAATATTTTAATTTTTTTCTTATTTTTCATGTGTAAGTCACCATAACACTTATTCATTATTTTTTCTTCCTATTTTTCCATTTTTCAAGCATTTAGGTTTGCGAGGATCCTTCTTAAGGTAAAGTACAGAAGCGCTGTATTGTCGGGTAGAAACTAGTGAGTATGGTAGAGCTGTGTAGGAAGTGGCTAAGGCATTGGCAGACAATAGGTAATACTCATTCGCAAATGCTACTCTTTTCTTACTAGCAAGAAAAGTAATAGCAATAACAACTGCACATCCTTAGGAGATCCAAAGACATGTCCTGTATGTATGTACCTAGCTTCTTACCTACTCGTACCAGTATTGTTTGGATTATATTCATGGTAAGTATAACCGAGCAGTAAAATAGAAGCTTGTTGCTCCGACCTCAATGTAACAGAACTTTATCAAAATTTCGCCCCTTAGCCGCAACTAGGCAGGTAGGGAACAAGTTACATAGAACTAGTTTCTTATAGAAGTATAGTATTTTTGACAACCCACAAAACAGGGATAAGCCAATGGTTCTTCGGGTCGAACAATTCGACCAATTCGAACAATATGAACATGGGGGCCGGACCAAGCGGCGTTGCGGCTGCCACCAGCGGCAACTTCCTGCGCGTGGCCAACCTGCTGCCGGGGCGCCGCCTGTCTGACAACACGCTGATGGCTCCGAAGATCAAGATCGCGCCATCGTGCGCTTCCTCGCCCGGCGGCACGCCTGGTGGCTCACAGGCCGGCCTGCCCACGCGCCGCCACTCCAGCATCGGCCCGCAGGAGCGCCGTGGCTCGCACGTCAACCTCTCGCCTCCTACAGTAAGTCTCGTCACTTACCCTACCAGACCATCTAGCCCAATAAATACACTGATACACTTGCTACACTTTTCTCAGTGCAAGTTCCTGACGCCGTTGTTACAGTACAGAACACTACATTAATTACCTATTTTGACAGGCTCAACATGGCCGCGGACGCGGCGCCGGCTCAGGCTCGAGCCTGTCCGTGCCGGCGCATTCCCACCCAGCCGTAAGTGACGGAGTCACGCGTTCGCGTGCTTGGCCTCGTCCCCGACCCTATGTGTTATCGGCTTCGACATTGTCTTCTTCCGCGGTCGAGCCCTTTCCCATGCTGACTGGGTCGATAGTGTCACCTTTCTCATAATCACCGCCTTACATGTCTGTTTGCACGAATCCGGTTGCCGATCATATCACCTCGTCGCAACTATTTCTATCCGCCATTAGTCCCGTCCGTCATCGCGCTGCGCCGCGCTCGTGTCGCTCGCTAGAGACGTACCGGCGCGCGGCGCGGAGTGACGACCGCGCACGTTGTATGTGAGTCGCCGCCAGCATGCGCGGCGGAGGCAGAACGAGCGCGAGTGGCTGCGCACGCGCCGTTCTACCGCTCCCTACTACAGCGGCTCTGTTACCTAAACTGTCGTAATACAATACCAAATTCGTCGAAACCTGATTGGCTTTAGATTATAAGTTTGGAATTTTATTAGTTTTTCAAAATTTTAACCGATTGGCCTAACGACATTAAATTATGTAACACCACTGCGATAGTACCTACTTATAAATGTTTTATTTGTGTTTATTCTGTTAACAAGCAAATACGCATATAGGGCCAACATTTACTTCATTCATGGTCTTGGACCGTAGAAAAATTGTAAAATATGACGCTACTTCATTCACTGTTGCTATTGTTCTTCTACGCAGCTTGCACGGAGCATGATCGTGAGTACTCATAATGGTTCCTTTCTAATCGTCGCCGCAAAACGCGAGACTACTTCTGATCTTACAGCGCCATTATTCTTTGTACTTACTAATTTAATTACACTCGGATGTTGCCTCTTCTTTTGCATTCTTAATCTAGGGGAAAGTAGGGAATGACGAGCTTTCAAGGTAGAATTAATTGTGCAATCCTAGCTGAGGAAATAATCTATTTGACCAGCCTGAAATTAATGAAACGCGATTGTAAGAACAAAATGACGGAACAAGTTATCGCCTTGCATCGTGGGAAAAAAAGCTTTGCAAATAAGTTGTATTTTAAATCTGTCACTCATTCTTCTTTTTACGTGTTAAATAATACCTAACCAGTTCAAATCATAAGCTAGAGCTGGATCTAAGTTATTGGGGTTGGGGGCATCTTACCCTAGTTTCCCCTACCTCTCGAGGACCCGTTCGTGTACATAATTATAATTTCTCGAATGTGCTCTGGCAACATCTCCGTGAGATTCACTTGTACTTAGCGTAGTTAATAAATATGCGTTTACCAATCACAACGTTTCAATAAGCCCAACACGCTTCAGCTAAATTAGATCTTAGTTTTATTTAAGGAAGCGCATGCATTTATTCAAGGCTTTTTTTACAATACCTAAGGTAACCATTTAACAATGAGTTTAGAGAACTCAGTTTCTTCTTTTGGTAGTATACTTAAGTTACTAAATATAGGTAAGTTACTCAATTAAGGAGGGGTATTAAACGGTTTCCCGTTTAATACTCCTCCTTCATTGAGTATGAGGAAAATGTCGAAAAATCGTTTATTTAGTCGTGGTCACTATTGGTCGTCGTGATTTTTAACCGTCGCTATAGTGTCTGGTCACATAGTAATTAGAGTGTCATATGTAGGGTGGTTCGCTGCCGGGCTCTTGCACGACATATCTGGATCCGACGAAGGGGTCTGCGCAGTCAGTTCACTCTGCGCAGTCTGCACTGGCGGCGCGCGTGGCCATGTCTGCGCGCACCACGCCGACGCGCCTGCGCCGGCCCTCGGGCTGCCCGCCGAGCGCCTCGTCCGGCGCCGCCGCCGCCAGCCTGCAGGGCGCTGACTTCGCACAGTGCGGCCCCAACGCGGTAAGACGCCTTCTGCCCCGCGTCCAAATCCGCATCCGGGCCCCTACCCCGCCGCCGCCGCCGCCGCCCCCGCCGCCGCGCTACCGCGCCAGGATGCCCCCACGCGCAGCGCTAGAACACGCCAGAGACAACTTATCCGCGGTGATGGCGGCTTTGAGAAACTTGCCCTCTGATATTTTCCGATCTGTGCGCGCTTATAGCTAAACTCTCACTCTCACGCTGGAGCCCTACTTCGCTATTCTTTAAGATTATTTCTCTTCTTGTCTACCAATAGTCACCTTAGTTACCTTATGAAAGTCTGTACTGTACTCTATGTTGTTATGTGATCTATATAGTAGTTTAAACAGTGTTGCTGTGTATTAGTTTTGTACCTATTAGATGCGTAGTTCCGTGGTTTCATTGTAAAATTATCATCACACAAAAATCAGTGTGATAGAAACAAGGCGTCACAAAATGCTAATATAAGTATTACATAATAGTATAATCTCAAATTGTATTTTTTTATGTAGGTACCTAGGCATTGTATACTGAAACAAAATACAATTTTACATACATATATATTATCACGCCCATATCCCTAATGAGGTGGGCAGAGCAACAAGTAAACATAAGAGAACTTGCAGCCACTTCTGATTTTAAAATTTTTAGTTTGAGGGTTTATGGTTTTAGACGTTTATATTCTCCAAAAGAATGAGTAACACAGATAATTATTATTACGTTAGATTAACAAAACATACATAAACATATTATAAATGTGAAAGTTTGTGAGAATGTGAGGATGATTGTGCCTCAATCACGCCGTAACTGCTGAACAGATTAGTAGGTACCGCGCGAGCGAAGCCGCAGCCAGAAACTAGAATTATCTAAAATGATGGAACTTATTTAAATTTACTGACGAAGCTATCAGTGAAACTAATTACTTATACTTATTACTAATTGACTTTCCTTTTACTTTCCTGTTTTTCCATGTAGGTAGGTAATTCTATTATTGCTTAGTAATATGTGTTCCTTTTACTCTTTCCTGTGATTTAAAATACACTTCGTATTATCGTAGTTCTCCTCAAGCGTTACATCGTTAAAAGTAAGTAATTCTTCGTAGTTGCAGTAGCTCAAAAATAAGAGGCCCTCGTCTGAATTCATCACTGCTGTTGCTCTCAAAGCTTTAAACGAGTAATGTAAATATTTATGAACAAAAAAGTCTCAATCATGCAAAGTCATAGAGGACAGAGGTCCAAGCAAACGTTTACTGACTGTTACTGTGCTACGCCAATCTACGCGCTACGCACTAAGTTGCTAAATAAAGTAACTAGGTACTACGATAAACAACTACCGTCTGGCAGCTTGCTGGAGAGTCCCTGTATATTCTGTTATTTTTCATTTTGTATTCATTTTTTATTGGTTATTTCCAGTCTCAGCTGTTGGGAGGGCGTACATAAATGCTGAATTGACGTTAGAACCGCGGTGTATGCGTTCAGGCTCTGTGTTAGCGCAGGCTCTGAACTCATACCTCACGATCTCAAGGAACTTATTCGAGGACTGTCCGCCACCGAGAGTCGCTCGCTACGCCGCTCTCCTCTACAAAACAATTACAAATTGTAATATTTAAATAATATCGGCATTTAAAATTGTTGAGGTATCGGCACAAATAGTATTATTTAGTAAAAAATATAATATGAAAACTACTACCAAAAGTACTATAGACATTACATACACTTTATGAAATAAGAACTAATTGTATAAAAACTTGTTTCTCAATCCCCGTAACAAAAATATATTATTGTGGTTTATTAGAATGTGTAATGTACACAAATATCTAATGGTTAAATTATTTAAAAAAATGGAATAGCTACATTTCAATATAAATAAGTTGGCAGTTGGCTTAGAAACGGAGGCAATCAGTAGGGCAAGCGAGGTCGGTCGCTCGTGAAGGTCGTGAACTCAGGAGGGAAGTAGGTATGAATGAAAGTACTACGGTAGAAAGTAAAAGTATCATGAATGGAGCGATCTGTGTAACTTACGCTGGGGAATATCGTGAGAATTTACTTGAATTTTAAACATTACCATAAGAAATGTGATAATGGGACATTGGTCTACCGGTAGACGGAAAATTTGATTGGTGCCAAAGTATATATATATATATAATATATATCAATATTTCTTTCACAAAACGTAAATTATATTGTTTGCATTAAAAATAATGGTTTGTAGGTACTTCTTAAAATCTAATAATCTAATCTAATAAAATGCGTAGGTATCAAAAGTTTCAAAGTTAGCTGCTAAGTGAATTGAATCATAAATAAAACAATTTAATAGAATATGAGAGTAGGTATTCATATTCTGAATTATGTAGATATACACTTAGACTCAACTTTTGCCTCTTAAAATACAAAGCTAACCAATTACTAGGTCGCATTGTAGTATTTTGCCATTGAAATTAATTATTTTCGGGAGTGATAATATTAATAATACGGATTTTCACCTAAGGGTACATATAGGAAATTACAGAAAGTGAGAACTAATTTTACAAAATGATTAGCTTCAATAAATAAGTATAAAATATTTATAGCTATTAGGAAGATTATGTATTAAATTATGTATTTACTATCCTATGTATAAGATTCTATCTCTGACCTTAATCTGCCTTTTTAGTGAGATAATTATTGTATTATATACCTACTTATATAAAAAACTTTTTTGATAACTCCTTCCCAATTTTTTGGAAAATTATGACAATGATTTAGTAAAATTGGGCTGTATTTATACTACACCTGTACAGAACAGGAACTATTTGTACGAACTAATTATCTATATTTACCTACTTGTACCTACATAAGTAAAAATATATAAAATCAAATCTAGGAAAGGCGAAATTTCAAATTATGAAATACTTTTAACAGTCTATTCATATTAACTAATTAGTTCTTTGAAAAACTATAGTGTTATATCTTTATATCGTTGTCTAATAAGACTGGTCAAGTGCGAGTCGAATTCGCACACGAAGGGTTCCGTGCCATCGTACCCCCTTTTATTTTGTTTTTATTATATGTTGTTATAGCAGCAATTGAAATAAACACTCTGTAAAAATTTCAACTCTTCAGGTACGGGTCATGAGACGCTGACAGACGAACAAACGGACGGACAGACGGACGGACGGACAGCGGAGGGTCCCCTTAGTAATAGGGCACCTTTTGGTTACGGAACCCTAAAATGACAGAACGAATAAAAAAATCGGGTAGTTGGGTATTATTATTGAAATCCCTGCCAACCCATGAACTTACATAATCATTTATTTTTGTACGCTTATATTGTGATCTACACTTACCTACTTACCCACTTATCTAAAAAAATGACCTACTTATGTACATTGTCCCTAATTAATACTAACGTACCCTCCTAAATTGTATTAAAGTACCTACTAAACTTATAGACCTACCTGTATTAGGTACCTATTTATTATTGCGGTTGTGGCGTTTGCTCATCTTTTAAAAGTAGAATCTGTGTATGTATTTTATTTATAGGTCGTGCCACGTAAGATAAAACACAGGAAAAGTATGTACTTACGTGTTTTTTTTTGCGCTGCAGAATATTCATGTTTTTTTTCAGGTTTTGTGTTATTTTACGTAAATGAATAAATACATGCCTAAAACATAACCACATTCAAACTTTTTCTCGCAGTTCACTTAACGTGACGCGACCTAACTTAAGGTACTAAGGTACTAGATACGTTGGTAGTAAATTATTATGTGATTTTTAGCGAATCCTTATTTTTTTAACAATTACTCTGTAAATAGATCTATCTTAGTCGTCCGAACGGAATCTAAGTTCATCTAATGCCTACGACTATTAGGATAAATTATTCGTTTTCTTTCACCGACAAATAAAAAAATAAATAAAAAAAAATATGTGTTACAATATTAATTGATGTTAGATTCTATTGAAGTTAAAAGCATGATAGACATTGTTACCCAAACCTTTTATCTTATGGTATAAATTAGGTACTAATTACTACCATGAAATGACTACTATGAAATGAAGCCAATTGCAACAGATTTTTTGCGTAGGCAACTACGTAAGGACTTATTTACGTACCTATGCAAGAACTTCCCACATATCTACATAATATCTACTTTAGATATAAAAAATACATATAAAATTGATGAATACAGCTAGTATTCATCAACTTACAGTTTAACTGAATGTTACAACTGATATTAAATTATATTTGATGTTATTAGTAGTTACAAACAATTTTATCGATGTTACTTAATTATGTACTTAGGTATATAAATTGAGATGATTATTTATTTATCAATGATTATTTGATTTGCCAAATTGTTATTAACCTAATAGATACCTAATAAATGTTTCTAGTTACATTTTTATCATAGTTAACTGAATGTTTTAGTCGAATGGGATCTTTAGAAAGAATTATTTGATTGAATAACGGAAAGATATTTAATGTGAGTCGATAGTTATTTGAATATTAAATTGTTATTAACCTAATAGATGTTTCTAAGTACATTTTTATCATAGTTATATGAATGTCTTTAGCCGAATGGGATTTTAAGAAAGAATTATTTGATTGAACAACGGAAAGATATTTATTGTGAGTCGATAGTTATTTAAATGCCAAATTGTTAGTAACCTAATAGATGTTTCTAGGTACATTTTTATTATAGTTATCTGAATGTCTTTAGTCGAATGGGATTTTTAGAAAGAATTATTTGATTGAACAATGGAAAGATATTTATTGTGAGTCGATAGTTATTTGAATGCCAAATTGTTATTAACCTAATAGATACTTAAGTAATAAATGTTTCTAAGTACATTTTATCATAGTTATCTGAATGTCTTTAGTCGAATGGGATTTTTAGAAAGAATTATTTGATTGAACAACGGAAAGATATTTATTGTGAGTCGGGCTTAATATCTAAGTTAGATTTTAATTCAGAAATTGCTACAATATATCGATAACAGACCTAATAGTACCTCTGTATAGGTACCTATAGACCTTACCAGAAATCAACACACATTCGTTTGTCATCATCATCAGTGGTCACTTCTAGGCACACTTAGGCCTCTGCAACATACTTCCAGGACCATTTAAATTTAATTTCCTTTGAACTACAGACGGAAAAATAACAGACTAAAATAAGACATACCTACACTTATGAGGTAATAAAAGATACCAACTTAATAACCCGTAGGTAAATAAATATCAAGGTATATTGCACAACACACATTAGTTTATAATTTATAGCTAATCATTCTCAAAGTAAAAACTGTACTTACCTAATTATTATATTACCTGAGTGTGTCAGTAGAATGTTAATTAAATAAAGATGACCATACAAATATTTATGTGTTTTATTTTAACCTTCATTACCTAACACGTTGGTCTTATAAACTTAAACCTATTTTTACCTTTTACTTTTATTAAGTCTCTCCTGGATTGGAAGTGCTGAAAAAACAGAAGTTAAAATAAATAAACGCCAACGTTAGGTAGGTGTATGAGTTGATACCAATTCTCACTATGAATACCTACTAAAAATACTGCCATATAAGCGTCCAGCTGCTTCTCCCCCCCCCCCCCCCCCGGAGCTTATCGTAAAAGTTGACTAAGGGATAGCCTCTCTAACATGATGGACCATCTAAGTATATGGGCGATGCGCCGATCACCTATCACCATGGTTCACCATATCCATCTTGGTACTTGAATCAGGAGTAGCTGCAAGTTTTCTTATGATTATTTATGGTTCTGCCCACAAAATTAGGGATACGGGCGTGATAATAATGTCCCTATGTATGTATGCACAAATATTATAAGTAATAGAGTTTTCTTTAACTGGGACAGTATGGGAAGATCCGAAACCAGAACAGATACAGGAAAATTGTCTTAGGAACTATTTGCTTTTTTTTGTGAGCATTGTGGCATACCTACCTAGCAAATTTTTGCCCGAGCTGTAGTAGATCATCCGGTGACACTCAGATACACTGTTAGGCAAATAGGTCTGATAACTACCTACCGTCTTGCATAAAATTTACTTTAATTTACGCAAACTGAATAACTAATCAGGTGTTCGTATGAAGCGGTAACTAATGGAAGGACACTTATCTTTAGTCTGACGCTGTCGTATGCAGCGGTGCCTACTGCTCGAGCCAGAATCAATACAATACAATACAATATAACTTTATTGTAAACACAAATTATAGAAATAAACAAAAAAAAAAAAAATTAAAATAAGTATGAATATGCGTCATACAATGGGCGGCCTTATCGCTGACAGCGATCTCTTCCAGGCAACCTTTGGATGGACAGGACAAAACTTTAAAAAGAGAAGGACGGCAGATACATATTGGAAAAATATTTTGAGAAATACCTACAATAAATATTATACATACAAATGATAAATCTACATATAAATATTATATTATATATATATATATATAATGTATAGTAAATAAAATAATATACTAAATATACTAATGAATAAAAACATGATAAATGAAAGAATAAAGTTACGATGATGTTGACAATGAAAGGAAATGTTGGACAACTAAGTTTTTAAAGATGGGAAGGGATTTCGCATGTCGGATTGATGCGGGCAGTGCATTCCACAGCTTAACAGCTTGCAGCGTGAACGACTTTCCGTAAAAATCCGACGTGTGTATGGGAGTTTTTAACTGGAGGGATTCAGAAGAGCGGAGGGTACGGGGATTGGATAGGTGAAGGAACTCAAAGCGTTCCTTGAGATAGGAAGGAGTGGAGCGAAGAAAGAGGATATTGTATAGGAGAGAAAGGATATGCAAATTACGGCGAGAACGGATAGGTAACCATTTAAGTCTGGTACGAAACTCAGATACGTGATCGTACTTGCGCAAGCCAAATATAAATCTAATAGAAAAGTTCTGAAGACGTTCCAACTTATTAAGTTGGTCTTCAGTAAGGTCAGGGTAGCAAGAGTCAGCATAGTCGAGAATAGGAAGCAACAAAGATTGTGCAAGCGCAATTTTGGTGGAAGTAGGAAGGAAATTACGCAGACGTCTGAGGGAGGCACCTGCAGCAAAAGTCTTTCTACTCACTGCGGCAAGCTGAGACCCCCAAGATAAACGCCTATCCATCAACACGCCTAAGTTTTTAACCACCTCGCTGATTTGAAGTATTGATCCATCAAAAACTACTTGCGGGAGGTTGGGCCAGTCAATCAGAGATAACATTCTTGAACTGCCTATTACTATGACTTGGGTTTTATCAGGATTAACTTTAAGTCCGTAAGATGTGCTCCATTTAAGAATCTTCCTTCGGTCTTCAAGTTTTCCACTTCGTAACCCCGTGGCGAGTCCACCACAGCAAGGGTTTTTTCCAATGCGACGACTGTAAGATGCTAGGTACTTGGCTTGCTCTTCACAGCGAATTTGAAATGTCCACCGAATCTTCAGCAGTTTTATTTTTTCTTCTGTAGTAGGTACCTATGTTAGGGTACCTAATGCAGGTTCGACTTGACTTTTAAGTTCCTCTCATGGGCCACCATGTTATGTCCTTTGAGGACACAAGCAGAATTATAGCAATATAAATTTATTTGAATAAAAACGTGACATAAGTTATTTCAAAAAATGTAGAAGAGACGCGTAGACGCCATGTTTAGGTACTACACAATGACAAGTTAAAATTATTAAAACTCCTGCCGAAACAACGCCAGCAATCACCGACGATTGTGATGTTGATATATATATATATATGTGTTGAAGAGCGACAAGTGTTAGCTCGAACACTGATCGTACTCAAAATATGGAAAAATAGTTACCTAATTAATTAGAGCCCTAAAAAAAGGAATTAACAAATTACTAACATCAGACTACCGTCTAATGGTATACCTATGTCATTGCTACCACCGCGCAATTTACCACAATAAGTTTTCCCCAAGGATAAAATCCTAGGCTCTTTCAAGAAATTTAACAAAGAGCACCAAACAAAGCTTAGCACGGAAAGCCTAGGTTTCGGCAGCCAATCCAAATTGAAAAAAAATTGAATAAATCTAAACAATGGGGTTATTGTTTATTTCCGCGATGATCTTTGTGATGTTTCCGTGTACAACATTTTATGTGTGATGCTGTTGTGTCTGGTGGTGAAAATTGGAAAGGATTACGCATTCGTTTGTGTGTAGGTACAGATCTCCATCGTTTAACCCACTCAATTACAAATTTCCTGGAATCTCTTGATGAACTCCTAACAAACCTAAAACATATACTTACCCAATATCTACATACTCAGCGACTTGAATGTGGATAAGTATAGGTACCTAAGTCATGCCCCGACAGACAATCGGTCTGATGACTCTGTTGACTACTATGTCTGATGCATTTAGGTACCGTGTACCTAAATGCAATAGGTACACGGGTTTCTGCCAAGCCATACTTTCCCCACAAATCTGGAAAAGTGCTTTACCTACTGTTTTGTTAAATCCAAATCTAAATGCTGTTTGCAGATCGTGCGTTACCGATCACAGATATGTTTTTCTTGTCATTCCACTACCTCTGTCCCTTGTTAAAGCTCAAAAATGTAATAACAAAATCAACTAGAATAAAGCCCTAGATCTATTGACAAAAGTTGATAGGAGTGCGTTTCCGCTCCGTCCGTCAGCTTATTTTCTGTTACATATTAAGCTGATGGAAAACTTTGTAAACTCCCGAGATCATAGCGGAATACTCAGTATGTTTTCCAATTTTATTGTGGCCCAACTAGGATCAGGCACACAGCAGAAGTTGGTTTTTAATAAAATCTTTTGCCAAAAGATGGGAGCCCACCAAATGTCGAAATTGTGAATCAATTAGTCAAACGGGTACGTATACCCACCACTGAGCAAGTAAACACTACGCAACTCGCTCGGTACTCGTATGTTTCAGACAAGTTTACCCCCCCCCCCCCCCCCATAACACTAACTAGATACCTACCTCAGCTTTGAGTGATCGTAATATAATCCTAAATGTGTTGTCGAATAAAACTAAATTAGATTTTTTTAGTTTTTATTACAATTGCAAAAAACATCTACATGAACTCATTTGTTTAATAGTTTCAGTGTGTACGCTTAATCTAAAAGAACATATTCAAGTGATTCGTTTTTGGCTTCGATATGATAATGTAAAATCAGTTCAATAATTTCCAGTATCTACCACATTTTAGTTAAGGGAAAGTAGAATAATGTGCAGGGGCATGTACTACGATAAAGCTACGATAAGTAAGGTAGACCGGGGGCAACAGTAACACTTTGGTTTTCGGACGATTGTACTCAATCTGCTTGGGTATATTGCAATCTGATGTTCATGTTTTTAAAAACTTAATTCAATAGCTATAGTTCTAGTACAATTGACCCTGTTAAACATGAGTTAACATTACGCAAATTCAATATCTATTTTGGTAACATTGATTGCAAATATTGCGAAATCAACTACTGAATTTACAAAAAAAATTAAAATATATTAAACTATTTTATAAATATTACTATTTAAACCAAACTGCTAAATAGCATTTTAATAATAATATACTTCAATCATGTATAGGTGATTTGTACCACGGGGTTAAATGTACCGTTACAACTGACCCCAGTGATGACGGTACAATTGACCCCAAATAGACATTTTGGAGAAATGAAGAAATATTTAAGAACACTGTTGAGCTATAGGCACAAATTATTGGGAATTGTAAAGCTGTTACTATTGGCCCGTGTTAATACCACCCCCGGTCTACCCTACTTATCACAAATGTTATTCAAAACTAAAACTGTTTTATCCACTGTATCCTATGAATTAATACACTATTATATAATCATTACTACACACTTAATATATTTAATTATTATATTTAACGTCAAAGCAATGGCAACATTTTAAAGACCAAGATATAAAAAAAATATAATGTTTATATAATTGTCAATGTTGTGGCGTCAGTACAGCTAATCGCTGCGTGGTGTTCATGCTATCTTAACAAGAATGTACCAACCTAGTAACTGTGTTCACAAAAGACCAACCAGACCGATGTTTTTTTTTTTAATTCTATAAATTGTCTTATATTGATTTGGCTTTTTCGAGTTGAAATATCTGCTTCAGATATACAGCACAGCACATAGCCCTACTTACGCCACCACGAATCACGTGACCAAGCAAGAGAATGAGCAAATTATATTAGGAAAGTCGACTTAAAAAATACCAGAATACGGAAAAAACATGAAAATAAAACACTTTCAGACTGTTTTTCAACAAAAAAAATGGTGGATAAATAAGGAATTCTCGCAAATAAATACGTTACCTATTAAGGGCCAAACTACATAACCATCAAATACCTAAACCCCACCACAACCATCCCACCAAGTTCTAATAGGGACATCAATACAAAACACGCTTCTTAACGTTTCCAGCTAATACAACGTAGTTCAACCCTTAGTACCTTATTATTATTAAATGCAGGTGCCTATTGTATACACTTTAACTACAAGATTACACAGATATTTTAATGAAGTTGATAGACAAAAAATTTACCATTGATTATTATTATATAAAGTTTTAAATAGATAACTACGATTAGGATTTATAAAAGAGAACATGTTTTTTTGCAGAGTAAGTGTGTTTCCGATGCAAAACATTAAAAGTTGCTCACTTACTGTTTGTGTACGCTGCCATGATAATTGACTTCAGAGCGTTAGGATTATCGTAAGTTACCTAATAGATTCACTTTGTCCAAGACACCATCGCGGAATCGAATTCCGATCGGAAATATGTCGGTGTCTTTCGAACATAAGACATGGTAGAGTGACAAAGCTAAGCTTTGTAATCAGATGGAATTCGTGAATGCTAGTTCTTTTTTATAAATACTAATATTACAAATTCACCACAAACATTACATTGTCAATTTATATTAAAATTACCCCACAACTTTGAATTAGCTCATATCTTATCACCGCGTGTTAGCGCTTGGCATCTTGGATTTCAAACAAATCTCGCGCAAATTATCAGAATCCTACTATTGCACTGTAACCATTCCATGGGTACTGACATTACACCAAGACATCGAGCATTTAACTAATAGAGTAGTAAAATGAGCCATCCAATTGCACAACTGATATGATGATATGCACCTGTATAATAACAATTCACGCTCGCACTGAATCAGTACCAAACCAACAAGTGATCTGTGTGTGTGTCCGTCTCCCGATACTCGAAAATATTCAAAGTTTGGTTTTATAACCCATAATGCCGTATTGTTCTATTCGGTGGTGTGGAAAAAACAGCAGGACCTCGAATTTTAAAACAGACGGAATCACGTTTCATCGGTAAGCATCAATAAACTATAATTTTATTTCAATTTACAACCATTTATCACGGCTCAAGTTAAACTGGTCAAATAAAACGAAACAATGGACGCTTGTCTATGCGTCCTGCTCTTACCTAGGTGTAACCTATATTATGCCATCCTTTTTATTCATTACACGTGTTACTAGTGATGCTGCACTGTCATAATCAAAATTAGTATCGATATTTATCAGAAAAGGTTATTTATGACAAACAAATAAGTACCCAGATATAATAAATTGAATAAGTACATTTGAAGAACGGGGTGTCCTCTAGTTTATATCTATACTAATATTATAAATAGGAATTAAGATTTTTTGTTTTTTTGTTTGTAACGAAATCCGGGATCCGTAAGAAAATTGCAATATTGTAACCCAAGGTAGAAAATCCAAAACAGTTTTTGGCGTGTGGCTCCGAAGTTACTGGACCGATTTCAAAAATTATTTCAACAATAGAAAGCCCCTTTATCAAGGTCTAGTATAGACTATAATAAATATCTTCAAAAAATTAGGGATCCGTAAGAAAATTGCAATATTGTAACCCAAGGTAGAAAACCAAAAATAGTTTTTGGCGTGTGGCTCCGAAACTGCTGGACCGATTTCAAAAATTCTTTCACCAATAGAAAGCTATATTATCAGGGTCCAGTATAGGCTATAAAATATTTTCAAAAAATTAGGGATCCGTAAGAAAATTGCAATATTGTAACCCAAGGTAGAAAATCCAAAATAGTCTTTGGCGTGCGGCTCAGAAACTACTGGACCGATTTCAAAAATTCTTCCACCAATAGAAAGCTACATTATCAGGGTCCAGTATAGGCTATAATAAATTTTCAAAAAGTTAGGGATCCGTAAGAAAATTGCAATATTGTAACCCAAGGTAGAAAACCAAAAATAGTTTTTGGCGTGTGGCTCCGAAACTGCTGGACCGATTTCAAAAATTCTTTCACCAATAGAAAGCTATATTATCAGGGTCCAGTATAGGCTATAAAATATTTTCAAAAAATTAGGGATCCGTAAGAAAATTGCAATATTGTAACCCAAGGTAGAAAATCCAAAATAGTCTTTGGCGTGCGGCTCAGAAACTACTGGACCGATTTCAAAAATTCTTCCACCAATAGAAAGCTACATTATCAGGGTCCAGTATAGGCTATAAAATATTTTCAAAAAATTAGGGATCCGTAAGAAAATTGCAATATTGTAACCCAAGGTAGAAAATCCAAAATAGTTTTTGGCGTGTGGCTCCGAAACTACTGGACCGATTTCAAAAATTCTTTCACCAGTGGAAAGCTACATTATCAGGGTCCAGTATAGGTTATAATAAATTTTCAAAAAGTTAGGGATCCGTAAGAAAATTGCAATATTGTAACCCAAGGTAGAAAACCAAAAATAGTTTTTGGCGTGTGGCTCCGAAACTGCTGGACCGATTTCAAAAATTCTTTCACCAATAGAAAGCTATATTATCAGGGTCCAGTATAGGCTATAAAATATTTTCAAAAAATTAGGGATCCGTAAGAAAATTGCAATATTGTAACCCAAGGTAGAAAATCCAAAATAGTCTTTGGCGTGCGGCTCAGAAACTACTGGACCGATTTCAAAAATTCTTCCACCAATAGAAAGCTACATTATCAGGGTCCAGTATAGGCTATAATAAATTTTCAAAAAGTTAGGGATCCGTAAGAAAATTGCAATATTGTAACCCAAGGTAGAAAACCAAAAATAGTTTTTGGCGTGTGGCTCCGAAACTGCTGGACCGATTTCAAAAATTCTTTCACCAATAGAAAGCTATATTATCAGGGTCCAGTATAGGCTATAAAATATTTTCAAAAAATTAGGGATCCGTAAGAAAATTGCAATATTGTAACCCAAGGTAGAAAATCCAAAATAGTTTTTGGCGTGTGGCTCCGAAACTACTGGACCGATTTCAAAAATTCTTCCACCAATAGAAAGCTACATTATCAGGGTCCAGTATAGGCTATAATAAATTTTCAAAAAGTTAGGGATCCGTAAGAAAATTGCAATATTGTAACCCAAGGTAGAAAACCAAAAATAGTTTTTGGCGTGTGGCTCCGAAACTGCTGGACCGATTTCAAAAATTCTTTCACCAATAGAAAGCTATATTATCAGGGTCCAGTATAGGCTATAAAATATTTTCAAAAAATTAGGGATCCGTAAGAAAATTGCAATATTGTAACCCAAGGTAGAAAATCCAAAATAGTTTTTGGCGTGTGGCTCCGAAACTACTGGACCGATTTCAAAAATTCTTCCACCAATAGAAAGCTACATTATCAGGGTCCAGTATAGGCTATAATAAATTTTCAAAAAGTTAGGGATCCGTAAGAAAATTGCAATATTGTAACCCAAGGTAGAAAACCAAAAATAGTTTTTGGCGTGTGGCTCCGAAACTACTGGACCGATTTCAAAAATTCTTTCACCAATAGAAAGCTATATTATCAGGGTCCAGTATAGGCTATAACATATTTTCAAAAAATTAGGGATCTGTAAGAAAATTGCAATATTGTAACCCAAGGTAGAAAATCCAAAATAATTTTTGGCGTGCGCTGTGAAAACTATTGATTATAGAACAAAATAATGTACCTACTACACGCGTACGAAGTCGCGGGCAACAGCTAGTATTAATATAATTTCAGTCAGCTACTTGAATTAAAATTTATAATGGTTGTTCTATTAATGACTGTAATTAAATAAATAAATAATAAATATTTGAGGATATATCACACAGAACCATCTAGCCCCAAACTAAGCAAAACTTGTACTATGGGAATCAGGTGGCTGATAGAATGCTTATATACTAGGTAGGTACTAGGTAGGTACTTATACTTATACACCATATTATAACACCCAGACCCGGAAGACATATTTGTAATAAAGAAACCTGAATTATTTTTCACCTTTTATTGAATATGACGAGAAACAAGCAGTGAGAAGAATTTATACGAAATTAATTCACTTTAAAAACCAGTAACAGTAACACAGTAAGATATTATGGGGAATTACTGAACTGTTTTACAATAAACTTCCAGAAAATTTTTGCAAGTTTTTCCTTTATTTTCCTTAATATAAAAAAAGCTTTATTTCATTAATTATAACACACTAGCCTTTGCCTTTGAAATCGGTCCAGTAGTTTCGGAGCCACACGTCAAAAACTACTTTTGGTTTTCTACCTTGGGTTACAATATTGCAATTTTCTTACGGATCCCTAATTTTTTGAAAATTTATTATAACCTATTCTGGACCCTGATAATGTAGCTTTCTACTGGTGAAAGAATTTTTGAAATCGGTCCAGTAGTTTCGGAGCCACACGCCAAAAACTATTTTTGGTTTTCTACCTTGGGTTACAATATTGCAATTTTCTTACGGATCCCTAATTTTTTTGAAAATTTATTATAACCTATTCTGGACCCTGATAATGTAGCTTTCTGTTGGTGAAAGAATTTTTGAAATCGGTCCAGTAGTTTCGGAGCCACACGTCAAAAACTACTTTTGGTTTTCTACCTTGGGTTACAATATTGCAATTTTCTTACGGATCCCTAAGTTTTTTGAAAATTTATTATAACCTATACTGGACCCTGATAATGTAGCTTTCTATTGGTGAAAGAATTTTTGAAATCGGTCCAGTAGTTTCGGAGCCACACGCCAAAAACTATTTTTGGTTTTCTACCTTGGGTTACAATATTGCAATTTTCTTACGGATCCCTAATTTTTTTGAAAATTTATTATAGCCTATACTGGACCCTGATAATGTAGCTTTCTACTGGTGAAAGAATTTTTGAAATCGGTCTAGTAGTTTCGGAGCCACACGCCACAAACTATTTTTGGTTTTCTACCTTGGGTTACAATATTGCAATTTTCTTACGGATCCCTAATTTTTTTGAAAATTTATTATAACCTATACTGGACCCTGATAATGTAGCTTTCTATTGGTGAAAGAATTTTTGAAATCGGTCCAGTAGTTTCGGAGCCACACGCCAAAAACTATTTTTGGTTTTCTACCTTGGGTTACAATATTGCAATTTTCTTACGGATCCCTAATTTTTTGAAAATTTATTATAACCTATTCTAGACCCTGATAATGTAGCTTTCTATTGGTGAAAGAATTTTTGAAATCGGTCCAGTAGTTTCGGAGCCACACGCCAAAAACTATTTTTGGTTTTCTACCTTGGGTTACAATATTGCAATTTTCTTACGGATCCCTAATTTTTTTGAAAATTTATTATAACCTATTCTGGACCCTGATAATGTAGCTTTCTATTGGTGAAAGAATTTTTGAAATCGGTCCAGTAGTTTCGGAGCCACACGTCAAAAACTACTTTTGGTTTTCTACCTTGGGTTACAATATTGCAATTTCCTTACGGATCCCTAATTTTTTTGAAAATTTATTATAACCTATACTGGACCCTGATAATGTAGCTTTCTATTGGTGAAAGAATTTTTGAAATCGGTCCAGTAGTTTCGGAGCCACACGCCAAAAACTATTTTTGGTTTTCTACCTTGGGTTACAATATTGCAATTTTCTTACGGATCCCTAATTTTTTTGAAAATTTATTATAGCCTATACTGGACCCTGATAATGTAGCTTTCTACTGGTGAAAGAATTTTTGAAATCGGTCTAGTAGTTTCGGAGCCACACGCCACAAACTATTTTTGGTTTTCTACCTTGGGTTACAATATTGCAATTTTCTTACGGATCCCTAATTTTTTTGAAAATTTATTATAACCTATTCTGGACCCTGATAATGTAGCTTTCTACTGGTGAAAGAATTTTTGAAATCGGTCCAGTAGTTTCGGAGCCACACGCCAAAAACTATTTTTGGTTTTCTATCTTGGGTTACAATATTGCAATTTTCTTACGGATCCCTAATTTTTTTTTAAATTTATTATAGTCTATACTGGACCCTGATAATGTAGCTTTCTACTGATGAAAGAGTTTTTGAAATCGGTCCAGTAGTTTCGGAGCCACACGCTAAAAACTATTTTTGGTTTTCTACCTTGGGTTACAATATTGCAATTTTCTTACGGATCCCTAATTTTTTTTGAAAATTTATTATAACCTATACTGGACCCTGATAATGTAGCTTTCTATTGGTGAAAGAATGTTTGAAATCGGTCCAGTAGTTTCGGAGCCACACGCCAAAAACTATTTTTGGTTTTCTACCTTGGGTTACAATATTGCAATTTTCTTACGGATCCCTAATTTTTTTGAAAATTTATTATAGTCTATACTGGACCCTGATAATGTAGCTTTGTACTGGTGAAAGAATTTTTGAAATCGGTCCAGTAGTTTCGGAGCCTATTCGTTACAAACAAAAAAACAAAAAATCGTTCCTCTATAATATTAGTATAGAAAGTATAGATAGGCTATACCTTATATTTCCTTAATAAATAAAGTTAGTATTATTTAGGGGGCTAGATGGCGCTGTGTGAATTGTCCACAAATATTTATATATATTTAAGATTCCTTTGATTATCGAATTTATTTCATTTATTACTATATTTTTTTTAAGTATGGAAGTTCCATTTTATAAAGTTTCTAGTTATTATTTCGTACACACACGCACAAACACACACATAAACATAATACATTTAAACTTATTTGTATTCCACTAAACAAACATTGCTATCGATATTTTTTTATTTTTTATTTTTAGAATCGATTAGAATAGATATCGATATGAATATTTTATTGCACAGCTCTAGTTCAATACTTGACATTGAGTCGGCCAATCAGAGCGCAGGGGCGGGCCCACTGTTCTGATCTGTTTTGGCGGAATTATTTTTCGAACAAAACGAATAACATTACCCCTCTATTCAGTTAAATGCTCGATGCACCAAGACAATAAATAAGACTATAATAGTGATTACAAGATAGCTTTTCTAATGACGACAGAGCGGACTAGGCTGCGCGATTCATACAATCATGATTGCAGGCTCTTTGATAGTCACTGTCGAATACCCAGCCAACGGCACCATATCGACGTCCTATGCCAATTAGTGGAATCAGCAAATGGTTTGGCTGAATCGCGCCGCTAAACAATCAATCTAAAAGCGTTCTAACGTGATTAATTATTCTAACATAGAACATAGTAAGTATATAAAAACGAAAATATAGGGACGACTCACCGGAAAGTGAAATATGAAATGGTAACCATCTCTGAGTTGTGTCCTTAAAACAGACTACAATAGAACTCACGCCAACAATTCAGTTATTTCAATAATTTCACTGGTATTTGATCGGTTTCACTTAAATTTTTCTTCAAATTTCAGTTTCTGGCAGGCCCTCAGAATGCGAGTTATCGAGCGAGTATTTGGTCGTACGAGCCATCAAAAACACGAATGTACTACACGTGTGCGACTGTATCTCGAAAGACAGTTCCATGAACCTGAGCTTGCGCGACTAAACTTTCGCATCGATACATTTAAACTTAATTCTTACATAAAACCAAAACGAAATAGCAAAATGAATATGTAATAATAATAACATAGTAACATATTTTACATAGCCCAGAGGAACACAATTTCAATAGCAAACTAATAAAAAATGAGCAAAACAATAATAAATTTAAGCCGTATCGTAGTGCTTATGCGTGAATCCGTTGTGCGCGCTGGTCGTGTCTATTCCTCTACAACATCTGGATCTGGTGGAGTGTCGTCCTTGGTCGGGCTTTCCCCTTCTTCCTCCTCGGTCTTCTCTCTGAAACGAACAATAAATCATTTAACATATACTAATCAAGACTACATCATGTTTTAATTAGACTGTCCGGACAATAAGGACAAGCGTAAGTGCAGTACGTAAGCAGTTTAATTTACTACAACTAACTTTTTTCGGTTCCAAAAATTTATATACGCTATACCCGATCAAACGATGGAGGAAAACATCGTGAGGATGTCGTAGAATCTTAATATTTCGAAAACATGAGTCAAGTCAAACATGAAACAATTGCACGAAAGGGGCTTTTGAGACGCACTTTAAATCCACTACACTGGTTCAAAAGAACTAGTGACATTGAGTAGTAGTTAAACTTACTTAGGTTCGGAGGCCAGGAATGTGGCCGTGGTTTGGTACTCCTCCGGGTCGAAGTTCTCGGGCTCCCGTTCAGTGCGCTGTAACAGAAGCGAGCGCACCGACTCGCGCAGCAACTGATGCAACTGCGCTGTATCCTCGTCGCCAGCTGTAGTCGCCCTATCCGTAGCTGTATGGAAACCAAAACTATTAGCTCCACATGAATGTCACTCCAAATAAATAGAGGTTTAAATATAGATAGCACGATTCACGCTCTATATTCCATTTGTTGAGGCCTCCAGGGATTGTGGCACCAAGCGGAGTTGTGTTGGCGTATACGTACCGGTCAGAAGGCCGTCAAGCGTGGGGACAGGGCGTGCGACGCGCACGCAGCGTCGCTTGCAAGACGGCATGCCGGAAAGGTAAGCATCGCTGAAGGGCTCTTGAGAGCGGCCGGCGCGCGCCTCCTGCGCCTCCGCGTCCTGCCTGAACACCGGCTCCCAGCCACTCTCAAAGTGCTCGCGCACAGTCTCCATCGGTGTTTGCTAGAAACACGACACTTCTAAACATGTCGATTAGGTGAGCTCCGCGAAGCAACTAGAGCATGCGATGCTTCGTAGTGCACGAAAAACTATATGCAACCCAGATGCAAACTTTCTAATTTACTAAATTATGAGTGAACATTTATACGACAAACCATGCATACAGGAACAATGTGAGTCTTTTGTCAAAAAAACTTCCATTAGTATTAATAGGGATGAACAGCACCATGATTAATAGTATTTTTAACATTAAAACGTTACCCAATCAGTGAAATAATTGTCCCGTAAAACGTAAATTTATAGGATAGGAAAGGGAGTAAGTTACTTCTATTGGAAATAACTCGAGAGCTGAGCCAGTTACTGGTGTTATTTATATTACAGCAAGATGAATCCAACAATAATCCAACAATGGTTAATGCGTCTCTACTAAGTAGAGCTTGGCAGTATAATCTACATCAATAGCATTCAAATTAAACTTAAAAAAAAAATAGCGATGGAAAAAAAATAGCTATGTAAAAAAATACAAATTCGTTCTTTAAGTAAAAATTATAAATCTTCCAAAATGAGCTCGGGAGGACTACATAAAAAATCAATAGAAATGAAAAACAAATTAAAATCGCCTAGAAATATATGAAACAAAGTTTTTATATTGTCTGAAAAGTCAATAGCAATAGTTAAAATAGGATAAATTACATTGTTTCATATCTTCTTACTAGCCAAACTAAAAATAATTACAGTTATGAAACAAAATAATTTATTTTTATAACAATAATGATTTGGTTTGTCTCAGAAGTATCCAACTATATAATGAGATGCGTAGAAAGAAAGAAAGAGTTAATACGTGTAGCGAGCAGCATCCGTAGATAGTGGTAATGTTTACTTGCTTCCGACAATGATTGTCAGTATATTAATCAAACTTAGTTCATGTTCACATTACGCTTAAAGTTTGTAGTTTACTGTAAACCATCAAAGAGAGCGCAATCCTACCAATCCTTCCTACTAATATTATAAATGCAAAAGTTTTTGAATGAAACTTGGGACATACATAGTATGTGTGCTGGAATAACATATAGGCTACTTTTTATGCACGCGAGCGAAGCCGCGGGTGGAAGCTAGTACTATTTAAAACGGAGCTTTCACACTGCGCGTGCAGTAGGCAGGTAACGGACATAAATAACAATAGCCCTTAGCAGCATAAGAAACTTGAATAAGCCTTTCGAATAAGAAACTTTAGGATCACTTAACGCGTCCCCTGCCCATGCATGACGCGTTAGACTGTCTACGGAAGAGTAGAAAATATCATTTGGGAGAAGAAATTGCAGACGCAGTCGGTTACGAAAGGAGAATCTTCACTTTCATTAACTATAATAATAGGGTATAAATAATCTGGGAAAAAGTTTTTATGATAATTTTCACACACTTTTTTTATTATGGAAATGTTACATTGTCATGTAACATAGATGAATATTTCTGAGATGCTTATATTAATTATTAAGTACATTAATAACCTCGTCTTTAGATTGAAAATGGAAAGTAACGTTTTCATTGGTTTTTTAGAAAAAGATATCATTTTCAGAGTCCGCAATGAATAGTAGAGTAAAGTAAAAGAAATAAAAACAAAAAATTATAAATATGTAATAATATAAATGATAAAATGATAGTAGCGCTTATATAATCTCATCTATACACATACACAGTAATTTTGTTTCGACACAAAATGTCACCAAGGACACCTGGCCGTGCCCAAGTGTTATTTCCAGATTATAAACACCGAACTTTTACTACATTTCAATGACTCATATTCTTCCTTCAGTCTTTTGGGCAAGTCTTTTATTTATTTATTTAATTATATACTTTTAGCAATAAGATATGGGAGATACTCGAGGTCAAGGCTTATGCGTTCGCTATGAATGTTAACGGAAATTTTGATATCACGCTTACGAATTCTCGAGTACATCCCAGTTTCGTAAAGCTTCTGTTTGTCGCTCTGGAACACGCGACTTTGTATAATAATAAGTAAAACACAGAACTCCTATTCAAAAAAAGAGTTGTGGTCAAGATGTTTTAACGTATTTTTCCATAAACCTAACCTGCGAAATCTTGTTGAGAACTTTAAATACTTTTCACAAAGTATTCTAGCATTGAACCTAGTTTCGTACAAAAACATTGCCGCAAAATCGCAGGTTCCAGAGTTTTTCTCGAATCCAAGTATACTTACAGATGCACTGGTCGTATTTTCATTGGCATTTTTAGCAGCTATTTGTTCTTTTTCAGAGTCCGATACTGGCTCAGCAGGTGGGTTGGCTGCTGCCTCATCGTTAGGCTCAGAGGCGGGCATCAAATCACTTGAGATGAAGCGACTCTGGTCGGCTTCGAGAAGGCTCTCTATTTCTGGCGACAACTGCTGCGGTGCGCTTGCGTCGATAGGACGACGTGATGTTGACACGTCATCTTCTCTCATACGTGCAATATGGCGCTTAGTCATTTCCATCTCCATTTCATGGTCTTTTACACAATCATCGTCGAACGTTCCCGACGGGACATCACGGACCGACTCGGTGCTCTCACCGCTTTGCGTGGGCTTTGGCGATGAATTATCCTGTTCACCACGGTTTCTAGAAAATGACGTCAAGTCATCGCTGCTTCCAGAAGGGCGGTGGTATTCCGGAAAAGTAAATATTTCACTTTCATCATTGTTGATAACAGGCTGAACGGCAGCCAATGAACGATCATTTTCCGTTCCACTTTCTCCAATCGTATCGGTTCCTCTATTATCCGAACGTGGTACGACAACTGGCGTCAAAAATTCCGGCTCACTCATATCAATATTTAGCCTTTCATGAGCATCGCATCCTCCAGCGTGTGGGAGGGGCGGGGCATTCGACTCCAAGAACTCTGGTACAACTGTTGGAGCTCGGGTATTGGTCAGCGATGCAGAATTTTCCGAGTCGTTAGGTTCAGGAAGGATGGTGTCGTCTGTGGCGCCTTCCCTCGACGGCATAATAGGTCCGCTTTGGTCTTGGGGGGGAGAACGGGTGGCGTGCGAGTGTATCGCGGAGCGTCCTCTCTGTCGGGGAGCTGGTGCGGCGGGCACGCTGCCTTTGGTTGATGGTCTTTTATCGTCACCATCACCGTCGTTGCCGTGCAGATTGTCCAGAGACACCAGCAAGCTGGTGAAGCTGCGCATATGTGGGCGAGGAGGAGGGCAGAAGCTCAGCGAGTTCCCGTGGCGGCTCAAGTCCATGCGCATGGCCGCCTCGCTCAGGGCCACGTACGGGTCGGGCCCGTCCCGGCTGCGGCCAGGCAGGAGCACCGGCACTCCGTCGTCGAGCTCCACTTCAACATCTTCATTCTCCTCCTCGTCTTCCAAGAGAGTGAGTTCTCTATCCACTATAGTTCTTTGCATCTCAGTGAGCTCATAGTCATCGGGACCTTCTCTTAAAGCTTCATTATTTTCGTCCGGATCATACTGGAACAGAGACACCATCTGCTCTAATAACTGGATTATTGGTTTTTAATATGACCAGTGATCGGATATTGTAATTTTAGTCGACGATGTTCTATGCTTATGGGATATGCTGGATGGTTTTTATATTTTTATATAAATATGGTATAATAACATAACTTGTGTGTGACTATGACTATAAAATAAAAAGGATAACTTTTTACTTTTCCTCTTTTTTATTAAGCTGAGTCTAATCGTCCTGAAACAAAACTAGGACTAATTAGTTTATACAACTTGACATTAGCAACAATCTCAGAACAACAAATCAACTTCGTTTATAATAAATATTTGAGGACATATCACACAGCACCATCTAGCCCCAAACTAATCAAAGCTTGTATTATAATAGAATTATAATGTTGACTTTGTACTATGAGAACCGGTGTAGGCAAACTCACACATTTTTAAAACTAACACATATACAAATTGTCATTGGCTAAAAATATGTAAAAAAGAGACACAATAAAAAGATACAAATTCAATTCAATTTTAAAGATACAGAAATACTGTTTCGAACTCAATGAAATGTAGCCTCTCATGTCTTGCTTCATTACTGTCATCTTATTGATAATAGTAGCAATGACTGATAAATATACTCCAAAAGAACTTGGTTTTAATTCGAATGTCAAGAAATAGGGATGATAATGCAGTAATCGATATCGATATGGATAACGATGTACGTCTCGTTAGTCTAGTATGTAGGAGTCAGAGGTTTTGCTGAAAGATCAAAGCAATATATTGTGTATATAGGTATTTAATTTTACACACTAATTGACTTAACAAAATAAATAAAAGCAAATTTAAACATTTATTTACAAATATTATTTTACAAAATACAAAGAAACCGTCGGACTATCTAAAGACTGTTTCAAGCGGTCCATAGACAGCTGACATAATTCAGATCAAATGGAAGCATGCCCAAGGTGCTGGCCACATTGCCACACTGAATGGCAGTACTGATCTGTTCCTTGGAATATTCTGAGCATTTTAAATGGAAACCAATTTTGCCTCCCAGTTGCATCAAGTCATCTTGTCTTGATATCCTGGTCCTACGGGGAACCTGAAACCATAATTATTTCGTTTGGACAAAACCTAGGTATGATGAACCATGATCATCTTCCTGCCCTGTTCACATAAAAAGACTTAATGGTTCCTTGGAAAGTTTTCCTCTTTTCTCTATGGCCTCGGATTTACACCCATTATCAAGGCTAGCGCTTAGCCAAAAATAAACGTATGCCAATATTTTTTTCACAAAAAACATGTAAGAAATTAAAATTGTGTACAGACAGGCCCCATTTACGGGTGGCGGGCCACGCACGTGCCCCCGCGACGGATCTCGTCGCAAGGAGGCGGGCCGCGTTACGTGGGCGCGGGGCACACCTCGCGGCGGACGCATGCGCGGGTCCCCGCCATGGAGCACTTGTATGAAAACGCGAGGACGCCCGCTTAACGCAGTTTCAGGCCTAACTGTCCCATAATTTGAAAGATTGGCAGCGTACTATAAAGGTTATGTCCTAAAATAAGGTTAGTTATTTGGATATTTTGATCGCAATTATAAATATTTCATATTAATAATCATCATGTAAAGAAACAATAATAAACACAACAGTAAAATCATAAAACTTACCAGCTGTTTCCATTGTTGCAGCTAATAATAAATAAATCACCAAAACACACAGTCACAGAACATACCCAAGGACACGCGAATAAATCCGGCAATTAATAACAAAATATGAGTCTCACCTTGCTCATTTGATTCAGATTGCAGCTATCTCTACATAACGAACATACTTGCTTGTTGAAGACATAACCGTCAGACGTGGTATTAAACACTAAATAAAATGCCGTGTGCTGGATAAGTAATGAATTATTAAAAATATAATGGTTCAAACACATTCACATGAACGCGGGTCATGTCACATTACCATTTATAAATAATTATGTAAATTAGTATACCTACACTAGCCTTAGTATTATGAGACAGTGAGAACTTACCAATGAGACGTCGGATGATGATCCGATTCCGATAGTGATGATTCCGCCGGGCATGGCACCATCTAGGTCGAAGGGGATGCTGCGGGGCTCTGGAGGAGAGGTGTTGGTCCAGCCGAGAAACTGCATCGTGGGGCCTTCCGAGCGAGTGTCGCTCTGTCCTCCAGGCGACCTGTCAACCGATTATACCCTCTTCACCACACTGTTTGTTTTACCGACACTCTACACTTCTATGTAACAAAGCTAACAAAGGTATTCAAACCTTACTCAGGCACCAGTCTCTCACAAAACCAGTTTAGAATGTAATTCTGTAATAATTGACCTAGACATTAAGAAATCTTTGTGAGTGAAATTAACTAGAGGTAGACACCACTGGCCTACGGAGCGAGAGTTATTATGCTCTGTAGACGACTTGTCAACCATTTATACATTCTTCACCACTGGCCGTTCACACAAAAAAGTAAATCACACGTCAGGCATACTTCGAATATTGTTTATTCTTCATTAACTACAGCGGTGGCTGCTCTCGTGTGGGCTATATTTAATTCCAGGTTCCAATTAGTTATTTTTATTATTAAAGATAAGAAAATGTAAATTTAAAGTAACATGAAGATTGTAAACAGTTATATTACTTCAACTGTTTCGACGGATGAAGCAAGGGTCAGCTGAGTTTGTGCCATAATAATGTCGCTTGAAGGGGCATGATAGAGCCTGGCGGGCGGCACATCTCTATCTTCAGGAATGAGTAAGATGCACTTGCCTCGGCTCGCTGGGAGACACGGGGCTGGAGGAGTTGCGTCTCTCGCCGTGCGTCGGGCACTGCCGCTCGTTGTCTGAAGGAGCATTATCGGAGCCCTGAGTTTCTTCGTCCGAGGTGTCGACTCGGAGCGGCTCGCGAGCCGCCGTCCCAGAAGTCGATGCTTCCTACAACACAAAATCGACTTTTATTTGTCTCTTACCCTAAGACTCTATAAAACAACATGAATATAAGTGTCACTCCACGTCTGCTGAAAGTACGGCGCCGAAAGTTTACTGAATACGCTCGCAATGTTTCTTAAGTAACGTATCAGACATCAGCTTAAATGACGACCTCGGTAGTGTGGCAGGCGAGTGCTCGACTGAGACACAAGAGGCGCGGGTTCGATTCCCGCTAAGGGTATGTTCTGCAAATATTTCATCCGGGTCTGGGTGTTGTAGTATTATATAAGTAAGTATTTACAAAAAAAAGTACATAAGTATTCTATTAGCCATTTGGTGCCTATAGTAGGTACAAGCTTTGCTTAGTTTGGGGCTAGATGGTGCCGTGTAAAATGTTCACAAATATTTATTTAAGGACGAGGCATGTAAAAAACATTGCAAGCGTATTTAATCGAACTTTCTGCTTTCGACAGATGTGTCGAAAAACAAAGCCTTCCATGTGTGCGTGGAACTCTTTCCCCTTTCTACCCCGCAGGCACTGCCATGTCGTTTCGCGTCTTCCAATTAAGAATCGGCCATTATCGTGATAACGTAGCAGGTGCATATCTCATAGGACAGACAAGGCCACAAAACGCGAAAAGGATAGGACGAAGTACTTATAAAGTATTATAACACTAGCTTCTTAGCTAGTGTTTAATACCCTTTTTTCATTACACTTAATACCCTTTTTTGGGTCCATTTGTATAGATCAATTAACTACAAAGCCTGTGGTATGAGTTAGAAGAAAGAAACGAATAGTGCTTCTGTGATGTATTTTCATTGCTGGTCACGCACTCCTGTTATACCCGCGACCAGTGAGTTGACACTCAAGTATCATTTACTATAGCTTAGAAACCATAAGATTTATGCAAGGAACAGCGGGGAGCACTGCGCGGTTAGTATCAACTATTCAATTTTGTTGAGACTAGAAATGACGCAACCGTCAGAGCGGCTCCCGCCCTGTTATACAGTTAGCGGCTGAGAGTTGACACTAAATATGGGAGAGGTAAGGACGTACCCCATAATAGCCGCTGGTCGACGGCAGCGGAGGCGTCTGTAGGGGCATGACGAGAGCCTGGTGTAGATCGCAAATGTGCGGCACATCTCTGCCATCACGAATCGCACTAAGTTGCTCGTTGTCTCGTAGCGCCTGATAGAGGCAGCACTACGACAAGCGTATCGTATTTATAGAACGTCTGCTCATAAAATGATTAATCTACTTAATTTATATTTATTTATTCACCAACTGCCTTCTTTTTAATCAAACCTTTGATAGCAAAATGTCTGATAAATCTGTTGTCATGTCTTCCATAGAGTAAAAATAGACCCAACATTTTACAGTGCCCTTTGTAAATAGTTAGTATTTTTAAGAATAGCAAAAGAATTTCTAAATAAAGCAAAATTTATAAAAAAAAGCAAATTTAAGTTGTGCAAAAAAAACCCTAAGAAACTTCGCCTAAGGTCACTAACCGATGCAAAACAAATAATAACACTTTGTGATAACTGGCAAAATATATGGAGAAGTAAACACTTCACATATACATATATTTTTATAAGTCGTGTCACTAGTTCTTTCGAACTAGTGTTGTTTAAAGTGCGCCTCAAAGGCTCTTTTTGTGAATTTGACACATGTTTTTTTAACTTTTTATGTTCTACGACTTACAACACTTTACAAATAGCTATGCATATCTTGATCTAAATTATTGTTAATTCGCGCATTTTATAAGCGACGACGGGGGATAATTCAAAATTGACAAAGCGCGTTACGCGGTTTAAAGCACAAAAATGTGGATGCGCGTGCAATGCTCCGTGTTTGGATAAAACTGTCAAAACAACTGCCAACGCATTAGGTACCTACAAATGTGATATACATCCATTTCCCAAGAACTTGCGCTGTACCCTTAATTAAAGGAACAAAACAAAGCAAAAGCATGTTGAATGTTTTGTGTCTTACAGGAGGCGGGATCATGGATCCATCGGCGCGGCGGAAGTACTGGCGAACCGTCGGGATGTTGGCCTGGAGAGCGTGGCGGATCCCAGATAGATTCTCGCGGCACACCACCAACAGCCATTCACAAGATATCCTCTCGAAGTTTATCGCGATACTGGCCTGGGATAAACACGCAATATTATAATACCCTGCAATAATTTTCATTTTCATGAAATAGTTCGTATAGACTTAATACGGCAAACCGAACGAAAGCATGGTATCTAGCTCCTATTGCTAACAAGTCAGTGGGCCCCGATTTTTGCTCACCATCACTGACGTGTAAAGCGATGAATTTATAAGGAAGAGGTAATTGTTATGAAAAATTATCAAAACATACCAGACCAATTTTTTTTTTTTCAAACAATTTTTGGAACAATCGCACTTAAATATTCTTGTTTTGTTATCAAGATCCATTTAAATAAAACTAACAAAAACCGGTTCCGTATCATCGTACATGTACATAAATATTTCTCCCTTTCTTTTTAACTCGGTATTTCAACTACCTATTATGGTTCATGAGATTACAGCCCGCTGACAGACAGACAGACGGACGGACAGCGGAGACTTAAAAAACCTTTAAAGCGAATATAGTATTTTCTACATTTGATGAATTCATCCAATTTAATTGAATAAAGGACGAGTGGCATTGGTATGACACTATTATACCCTAACATAAATATCCATACTAATATTATAAAAGTAACTCTGTCCGTATGTTACTTTTTCACGCCTAAAATGCTACACAGATTTTGATGAAATTTGGCAAGCAAATAAATTGCATTCTGGAAAAGGACATAGGCTACTTTAATTTTCAAAAATACTCACAAAGGGGGGTGATACAAAAAATTAATGTTTATATGGGGAAGCGAGATACGAATGTTAAGCATCGCCAGAAGGTGCGGTCAGTAATTGAATGGGTATTTTTGGCAATCCGTCGATTTTTTTTATCAAGTTATAATTTTGAAAATCATTATTCAATGCGTACAAAGTTGCGGGCAACAGCCAGTACCAAAAAAATATGAACTTGACCAGCCATATACACTCTGAATGGTAGACAGAGTACTTACAATGAAGGCGTTATACACCGTCTGCATATCTCCAAATCCATTTATGCAGAAACTTAGAAACAGTGTGCACATATCGATGTAGAATCTAGCGAAGACGCCGTAGAAACGCGACGAGAACACGTCAGTTGCAGCCTCTGACATCGCGCAGGCGATGATATCCGGCAAGCGGGCGAGCAGCATCGCGCGGACAGACTCCGTCGGGTCTATCTCTGGGGTAGGTGGAGCAATGGTGCGCTGGAATGATAACAACAATTGGTAACAACAATTAGGAGCACTGGTGGTCTAGTTGTAGCGGCTCCACCTTCCCATACAAACATCGTTTCAAATCCAGTCGTGCACCGGGGTTTTAAGGTTCAAAAAAAATTTTGCTCTATACCAGTACTCTCAAACGGTGAAGGAAAACATCTTGAGGAAACCAGCATGACGTAGAACCGTACAAAATCAAAATACCGTTTACAGTTTACACGATTTCGACTCTTTCATCCATTCTGATTTAAGTACTCTAACAGTCTCAAAAGCTATTGGGATCCAAAACAGAAACGAGATCGAAACGACAAATGAGGTCGAAAATGATTGTTTGAAAAGAGCTACCACTCTATTGATTCCTTTAAATTGAAACATGTAAAATAAACTTGCACAATCGTATAAATAATCCAGAGCTTCAGAATAAAGCTAATTTTATAATCAACCGTGCGATTTAATGTAAAATAAGCTTTATCTCTCCCACTTTAGATTCATTGTGGTATGAAACGAGTCACTACTATTCTTTCTCTAGGCAAGGACACTCACAAACTCGCGCAGGAATTCCGAGTGCTGAGCGATAAGACAATTAGTGACTGCCTCGAAAGTGTTAGTGCGACGGCTCAGTTGGTTCCCCATGGCTCGCCGCAGCAAGATCTGTACGTATTCATTCAGTTGCATGCGAATGAACGGAAAGTCGCTCGGCATTGGGGTCGGGTTATCAGGATTTTCGTTCATCGGCCCCAAAAATATGTGACGGGCCTGAAAGCAAATAAATGTATGTTTTATAATAATACAAGCAGTCAATACAAACTAGTCTTGCCTGTTCAATATATGTAGGTTGCATGTGATAGAATGCGAAACAAAGAAATCCGTATAACTAATCCCAAAATCAATCATACATACATAATATCACGCCCGTATCCCTAATGGTGTGGGCAGAGCCACAAGTAATCATAAGAAAACCTGCAGCAACTACTGATTCAAAGTCCAAAATAGTTATAGTGAACCATGGTAACAGGTGATCAGCCCATCGCCCATATAGATGGTTCATCATGTTGCAGACAACACAATCCCTTGCTACTATCGACTTTTACGACACGCTCGGGGGAGAAATTGATCATCCTAATACCCGGCAGTTTGTTTTAAATAAGCGAACAACTTCATTTTCGTGTCAAGCGTTGGTTTTCGACAAAGAACGCGACAACTGTATTTACCCAGAGAACTACGACAGGTGTACAGAAAAGCTGAAAAACTTACAACAGCAACCATGAACGCGTTCAATTGTCCCTCTCCACACACCGGTCCAGTGAGCAGACCCAACATGATACCCATGTGGCGCTGAAATTATACAAAATCATGTAATATACAATACTCTTGCGCTACTGACTGACTGAAAACCAATGCACTGCCGAAACCTTAACTCCTAGAAGCATAAAACTTGGGAGGGTATTGTCCTCTTATGGTGTAGGGGTGCACCAAGAAAGGAATTGGCTTCCGCACGCGTATTTATTCGCGTGGTGCCCGGATAACAAATATTATTCTTGATCACAGATCACAAAGATTTTTCTTTTTTATCTGGTTTGTGTTTGACCATACTATTCCCCAAATTCAACTCTTAGAGGACACAGCGAGAAGATGAAGTTTGTATGAAAAAGAAACTCGATTGAGACAAAGTCGTGAGACGTTCATCATCATCATCCACAGCAAAACTTTACCCACAGCTGGGCATAGGCCTCCATCTGTTAATGCCATCCACTAGTTATGTCTATAAAATATTTTTCCTTAACTATACTAGTTTTGATATAACGCTTACCCTTGTGAATCGAGGATTCCTGTTCACCATTGAATCAATTTCAGGCGCTTTGTTAGGTCTGTGGCGCCGCTCCCTAGAATATTACAAAACAAATGAAACACTTATCAATCACATTAATCACAAATATTATAAATGCGAAAGTTTGTATGCGTTAGTGTTTGGATGCGTTTATCTCCATAATGGCTGAAACTTGAAATAGATATGTGGTTATAATTAAATTAATAAATACATGTTTGTGGATATTTCACACGGCGCCATCTAGCCCCAAACTAAACAAAGTTTGTACTATGAGAACCAGATGGCTGATAGAATACTTATATACCTACATTTATACATTATACATACTTATACTAAATATTTTTTTTTTGTAAATACATACATATTTGCATAATACTACAACACCCAGACCAAGAACATATAAACGTTTCTCCCGCAGCGGCAATCGAACCCGCCCCTCTTGCGTCTTAGCCGAGCACTCGCCCGCCGCGCCACCGAGGTCGTCAATATTTATTATCTCTAGTGGACTGGGAGTAATAAGAAAAACATAGAATGCGTTCAGCTGCTTCACACCCCGAGCATGTCGTAAAAGTCGACTAACGGAGGGTTCTCCCAGACATGATAGAACATCTATATGGGCGATGGACTGATCACTTGTCACCATGATTTACCATGTCCATCTTGGACTCGTGGATCAGGATTAGCTGCAAGTTTTCATATAATTACTTGTGGCTCTGCCCACCCCATTACGGATACAAGCGTGACAATAAGTATGTATGTATATTTATTTATACTGAATACAACACAGACAAAAAAAACCAAAGAGTAAAATAAATTATAAAAAATATACAAAAAAATAAAAAAAGGAAATTAATATTAAACTACCAAACTCAAAAAGTCCTGAGATGTTCCCTGAAAAGGATTTACAAATATCACGGTAGCTCCCGCCGCCACGTGATTAGCCACCGACCAAAACAATTCTACATCTACATCTTTTAGAAATTTGCTGAATGTTGATTCACCTGCGTAGCTGCTCTTCTGCTTCATGTGAGCTGTCATATCTGTCAAAGACGAACGTATCCGGTTGAACGTTCGGGCGACGACCCGCCGGGCCTGAGGAAATTATAAAAAGACAAATCAATACAAATGTATGAACATGAAAATACAGGGCCACGTTAGGGAGCGTCCATTTATCACTTGGGGCTCGAAAGGAGGGGGGGGGGAATATTTTTTTTTCCACATAAATTATTAGGTTATACCTTTATCTAAAGATGATATTCTGATTTTAAGATACTTTGCACCAAAACATACAAACTATATACGTGGGTATGAGGGAGGTAGAGGGGTTAGTCTAAAACCTTACCAAACATCCTGAATCTCATCATGAAATTTACGTACCCTACTACTCTAGTCGTATCAACAGTTCTTTCAAAATATCATACACATACATAAAATCACGTTCCATAGGGGTAGGCAGATATCACGGATCGCCATTTGCTACGATCCTGACATACTTCTTTCGCTTCATTCACTCTCATTACATTCCTCAAGCATGCTCGTCGGTTTAGGGTACTCTTGACCTGGCCCTTTTCCAAAACGTCGCCGAATTGGTCCAGGTACGCGCGCGAGGTCTTCCCCTTCCAACGGTACCATTTACACTCGTCTTATACACCTGTTTCGTTAATCTTCTTTCATACATCCTCTCTATCTCTACATGACCAAACCATCTTAACATACCTTTCTCAATCCTCATCACTACATCTTCCACTCCACATCGCTCTCTCATCACGCTATTTCTCACTCTAACTCTCAAAGTTACCCCACACATACTTCGCGATATTACATTATAATTTGAAATGGTCATTGACATACCTCGCCATGGATACTGATGTGGAATATTCCGGACCGGTCCACGCCCATCAATCCATGCCCTGCTTTGATTCTGTCTCTGCCGTTGGTTGGGGGTTTGCCCTTGAGCCGACTCAAGGTTAGGCCCCACGGCTTGTCTTTCATTTTGATTTTGGGCTTGCCCTTGATTTTGAGCTTGCCCTTGATTTTGGGCTTGCCCTTGATTTTGGGCTTGTCCTTGATTTTGAGCTTGCCCTTGATTTTGGGCTTGCCCTTGATTTTGGGCTTGCCCTTGATTTTGGGCTTGCCCTTGATTTTGGGCTTGTCCTTGATTTTGAGCTTGCCCTTGATTTTGGGCTTGCCCTTGATTTCGGGCTTGCTCTTGATTTTGGGCTTGCCCTTCATTTCGGGCTTGCCCTTCATTTTGGGCTTGCCCTTCATTTCGGGCTTGCCCTTGATTTTGGGCTTGCCCTTGATTTTGGGCTTGGCCTTGATTTTGGGCTTGCCCTTGATTTGGGGCTTGCCCTTGATTTTGGGCTTGCCCTTGATTTCGGGCTTGCCCTTGATTTTGGGCTTGCCCATGATTTTGGGCTTGCCCTTGATTCTGGTTTTGCCTTTCATTTTGTCGTTGACTTGTGCGTCGATTCGGCCTCGGAATGGCTCGACCAGGGGCTCGACCAGGGTAGTGACTTTCGAATAGCATTTGACCGAGACCGCTCTCATGCAGAATAGTTTCAATCATGTTATGCATCATTATGGCACCTTCAGGTGTTGACGGTGCCGTAATCACTGGACTGATGAACACTGTTTTAGGGAAAGAAAATGTGTTATTAGGGCATTTTTATATGAAGATGATAAACGTGATATTAATTTGACCATCTATGGATTTTTCATGTTGTTATCACATATTTTTAACAAGGTTTAAACAATAAGTAGGTAAGCTTGGATAACCGTTAAGTGACGTTAGCTCCCATACCTCCGTTATTGTCATCGTCGACGAGGCCGGGAACGAACCCGCTAGGTAACGGGGCCGGGCCCATGGCAAATTCCACTCCGTCGCCTTGAGGCATGCCTCGCATCAGGTTCTCAAGCTCTGTAACAATCGAAAACATAAATTTTCGACCATTTGTCAAAATCATGTAACTTGGAATAAGCATAGTTTGTGCCTAAGACCAGTAAATTGCGGGCGAAAGCTGATAAGACAACAATATCAGCCTACTGAGTACGAGCTTTGCGTAGTTTGATTTTAGATGGCGATATGTTAATGTTTATTTTATTTTATTAGTTTATTGTGTTCCACAGCTGGGCAGTATGTTAAATTTATAACAATATTTATTATGTAAACTACTTTCTAAGAACAAATAACATCTTACCTGAAAGAATACGGGGGCGATCTTCCGGTTGGCCCCTGGCGAGCTCTTGCAGGGCCGCCATGAACCTGGCGCTATTAGACGGCTCCGTGGGCTGCGAGGGCTGCCTGGGCTGCCTGGGCTGCGAGGGCTGTGAGGGCTGTGAGGGCTGCGTGGGCTGCGTGGGCTGCGTGGGCTGCGTGGGCTGCCTAGGCTGCGTGCGCTGCGTGGGCTGCGTGGGCTGCGTGGGCTGCGTGGGCTGCGTGCGCTGTGTGCGCTGCGTGCGCTGCGTGGGGGGCTGCGTCGGCTGCGTGGGCTGCGTGGCCTGAGTGGTCTGCATGTGCCGAGTAGGCTGCGTCGGTTGTGCGGGTTGCACAGGTTGTGCGCCGCTCCCGTGGCCCCGCCGGCTGGGCGGTGGGCTTGTATGTTGCACCGTCACGTTCATCTCCTCCACTTCTTCTTCAAAGGGAATGTACGGCGACCGACGTATTATCGGCAGATCGAGTCTCCTACGACGCTGCTCCTCCGACTCTCTCGTGGTCCTCGATAAGTCGATGAACTCGGACAAGGGCTCAGGCGTGGGGCGCGGTCGGCGCCGCTGCCGCCGCGGGCTACGGCCGCCTGACTCGCCGGGCAGGTTGGAGGCGACCGAAGCCAGATCGTTAAACAGGCTGTTGTCGATAGGAATGGCGAGGTGTCCCCTGGTCTCGATCTCCACCTCGTAGTGCAGCGGCATGGAGCCGTCGGAGGCGGCCGCTCCGGTCGGCGCGTCCAAGCCCATGTTTGCAGCAGCAAAGCGATTGACGCCCGCGCCGCTGTTGCCTGGCATTGAGTGTAGGCCGGAAGTGGTCACCACATTGATGTGAGCCTAAAATAAAACCTACAATAAGTGCTAACAAAAGGTGTGTCTAATCCAATGACTTCATGATTTCATCTTTATTTGATACATCAATGTATTCAATTTGGCTGTTTCTTATTCAAAGTAGCTTTATTTTGTTTTCTGAGAGCGGGAGAATGAGATATGTTACCTGCATCGGTATCGAATGGCGCGAGGTGGACTGCATCTCGGAGTAGCGGTGTCCCTCTTGGAAAGATGTATGAAGTATGTCGCTGACGAAATGATATGAATTCGCGAAACTATCCATTATGTCGCAAATCAGCATCACCGTGCGCTGACGCTGCGCTCTCTCTGCCTCCGGATACTAGAAATAGAATAAGTCCATCAATTAGCCGAATTATAATATATAAACTAACGCTATAAACGAGAATTTTCACATAAACTGCCCTGTTATGTCTATTCGATGGTCTAGCTAGTTGGTAGTGACCCCGCCTTACGATTCTAAGGTGGTGGGTTCAAATGGATTTTTCTATGCGAAAAATTTGTGTGCGCTATACCAGTACTCTCAAACGGTGAAGGAAAACATCGTGAGGAAACCCGCGGCTTAGCCAGCTCCGCACGTATTGAACATGTCTTTCCTGTGGACAAGGCTGACTAAGCTGAGAAAATGGAATAGGGGTTGGGCAAGCCTACTCCATCTTAATTCGTCCCGAGCACTACAGCGTCCCGTTTGTGAAGGTAAAAGTTGCCTTCTGACGCTGTATAAATCATCTACTATAGATAGTAAAAGGCCTTTATTATTATGTCTATGGTACTCGTAGTTTCTGATACCCACGACACAGGGAATCCTAGTGTGGGGTAAGGACTTTGTATGTAACTGTCGGGTGTTATTTATTTATTTATTATTCTATTATATCCGATATATTTCTATGTCGCAGTTTAGTCTACAAACCTGGACAACAGTAAGGTCGCGAAGCGTGGAAATGTGTTGAGCGCGATACGGCGCGAATTCATCTTGTAGCAAGTGCAACTCCTCCATCATCTGGGAGAGTTCACTTGGTCTGGATTGCCACGAGCGATTGGCTCTAGCAGCGCGGGGCCTGTTATCACACAACACGCACGACATTGCGTTAGAGATTCATGTTGTAAATATTAAGTTTACGTTTTGGATGTGGAAGTAGACCCTCAGAAATCTTTAAGAAACCAACATATGATAGATCTGAGTTGTCTCAAAGCTCGAGCTTGTGAAATGTTAAGGTACCTACAACTATTTATTTTCGTAGAGTTGCTGCCTCTTTTTTAAGACAACTCTTGAGTTATGTTAAAGCTACCTATACACTATCCGAATTCGACGTAGAAAATATATTGTTGTTAGTAGATTATATACATATATATTTATTTATTTTTTCATAAATTAGACTTATTTTTTTCTTCGAATTTACGAAGACAATTAAAATTAATGACCTATTGGTTTTATTGATGGATATTTTCCTCGAGCACATCTATGTCTTGAGTATGATGCATGATACTTTACCTGTGACTGCCAAGGCCTAATGGCGGATCTTCGTTGTTGCCGCCGGCGTTAGCCTATAATAAAAAAACATTTTATGGATTAAAAATTTAAAATCATTTTTTTTATCTTTATTTATTTGAAAGGAGTTTAGTCACGCAGTGACTACGTCACTCCCGTACAGACTAGATACAAACTTATCTACACTAAACAAAATAACGAAGAGTTATAACAAAACTTTAAAATAAAATCAATTTTCATTATCGAATCGTGACAGCTTTTAAAATCTTCGACAAGGAACCCTTAATCTGGGATCAGGACTATGCACCTATATCACTATAGGCCTATTAGGGTGTTATTTATTCAATCTTCGTCTTTCGTGTCTATGTTACAACCAGTTGATTTTTTCAATGCCGTGTCGTACATACGTACATATTGTTACGCCCATATCCCTAACGGGGTGGGCAGAGCCACAAGTAATCACAAGAAAACTTGCAGCCACTAAACAATGAAACCATAAAAAAGTACCTATATGCGTAAAAGTTATGCATTAAATATCTGCCTACATCTAGATACACCTTGAAATCATCAAAGGTTTTTCAGCTTATGCCTCTGACGTAGTTAGGTAACATAAAACGACACGCCCACGTCAATGACCTAAATTACTCATCGGATGAGAATACACCGTATCGGACGCATTGCGCATGTACCTCGGTATTGATTCCTTTCAGGCGATGTCGGGAGTTCGATGAACTCGCGGTGAAAATGAAACATGATTTACGATACTGTTTTCCGAGACCTTTCTATCATAAAACTAGAAATTATAAAAATATAGTAACAGTCTGTGTATATTAAAAAACGTAACAGTCTCCGTATTATGTTACATTAAAAAGCTCTAAATATTTTTTTCATTTTTTCCTCTAATAATAAACAATAAAGTATATTTTTGTATAAATATTTGGTAAGCACAATCCTTCGGCGGTTTTGTAATAAGAAAACCCACTCAAGCTAGGTAATGATGATGAAAAGTTTAATAATTTCAATAAAAATGCAAAAGCAAATAATAAAAGCACGTACCTAATGTTCGTCGACTAAATAATGGAATACTGCAGTAGAGCATTTATAAAAAAACGACTGCAAAGAATTTAGGTAACCTAGTAGGTACAGCCGCCATTTGTGATTTTATGACACTTAGACCAAATAAAAAGAAAAGACGGCGCGCCGCGAACAACAAAAGTGAAGTGAACCCTCCTTCTTCGCAGTCGGGTAAAAAATATAATTTAAAAAGAAAAATATAATATATAAAATATAACATACTAGCTGCCGCCCGCAGCTTCGCTCGCATGGTACCCGGATAAAAAATCTTACTTATATTATAAATGCGAAAGTTTGTGAGTTTGGATGTTTGGATGTTTGTGCCTCAATCACGCCTAAACGGCTGAACGGATTTGAATGAAACTTGGAATATACATAGTACATGTACTGGATTAACATATAGGCTATTTTTTATCCGGGTACCACGCGAGCGCAGCCGCGGGCGGCAGCTAGTAGCCTATATGTTAATACAGCGCACGTACTATGTATATTCCAAGTTTCATTCAAATCCGTTCAGCCGTTTTTGCGTGAAAGAGTAACAAACATCCATACATCCATACATACCAACTTTCGCGTTTATAATATTAGTAAGGATTTATTACATATCCTACGCATACATACCTACATACATACACATACACTTTGGATTTAAACTGAAATATGGCTGATTTGATTTAAAAATGTTCCAGTTTTTTAATACACTTCTTATAAACTTTTGTTAGTAGCTTTAAAAGCTTTTTAAATTGAATTTTCTTTCTAAGTAGAAGCCCTACATTATGTATTGTTCCATCAAACCATGAATTTCTAATGGAACCCTTTAACCTAATACACTCCGAACAAAGAAATTTTTTTGTACTTTACCTTACTGTTCTTCAAAATGAACTCCTGATGAAATAAAAGCTTTCAGACCACTTTTCTCATTAACGGTTGAAAGGCTTTTCAATAACAACAATATTCGTCAACATTCTGTTGGTTAAAGTAACCGTTCTCTTCAATAATATACGCTGGGGTGCAGTGACAAAGCCTTCGGCATCCCGAAGTTTCGCACAATGGTTTTGTTATGCAGATTTGACAACCATCGTCCGAAGTCATTTGACTCTGTAAAAACTCCTATGTGGCCATATATCTATTAACTAGCTACCTCCCGCGGCTTAGCTCGCGTGGTATCCCGTAATAAGTAGCCTATGTTATTCTAGAATACTACTGTATTATAAGTTTTATTATAATCCATTCAGATGTTAGTGTGATTAAGACCATTTAAACATTTTTACATCGTCAAATCCTCACAAACATACGCATTTATAATATCAATATGATCGATACCTACCTTATGTATTTACGAAAGAAGTGTGGGTTGGTTGCCTGCATTTTTTTCTTCGCTTGCAACGCACCTAAATATCGTAATTCAATGTGGGGACAGAAAACAGATCAGGATATCATTCTTGAAAATCACTGAGTGGTAAAGAGTCACCAAAATGGACCAATTTCAAAAAAAAAAATTCCTCTTTATAATTTTGGACGATGAGACAAAACAAATGTACATTAGAGGTGATTGACTGTATAAATGTTCGTTAGATTTAGCTGTAAATAGATTTATATTAAATTGAATACTTTATACCATCTACAATCTATATGATAATCAAAATAAGCTAGATAAAAGTAGATGAACTCGAAGGGTTTCAAATAGTTGGATGTGACATGAAAGACATACCTCTGGTTCGTTCGACTCCATAGCAGCAGGTGGCGGATCGGTGTCCATCGGTTCAACTTGAGGTTCCGCTGCTGTTTCCCCAGAACCGGCCTACAGTGATCAACATCAAATAACATCAATACGCAAACCACATGCAATAAAAATCTACATGCAATAAAAAATATAAAACACAATATACATGCAATCAAATATAATAAAAAGCCAAAATAACAGCTAAAGGAAAAGAGAAAAAAATTATGCTTTACTAATAGTACAGACGATATAAACAAACAAAAACATTAAACTAGAATATATATGAAATTACTATCTGACCCCGCGAACTTCGTACCGCCTTAGAATTAATAATAATGCAAATTTTCAAATGGGTTATTAATAACCCATTTGAATATTCCGCCCAGATTTGAAGATTCCGTCTATGCGCGGCAGAGACAAATCCAACAAATCAAAAATCATAAAATTGGCCCAGCTAGAGGCCCTTACCCACAGCTCTGCAAGAAAAAAAGAGCTGCTGACGACCGAATGACACTGTCAATTATCAAAATTCTCTAAATGTCAAAGTAACTGTCTTGTCATAAATTAATACCTAAGAAGTATTTATGCGTCTTCCTGGTTATCCTTTTGCATCCTTTTTCCATTTTGAGATCGTTTTACAGGATAAAAGTAGCCTATGTCCTTCTCCAGGATGTAATCTATCTCCTTGCCAAATTTCATTAAAATCTGTTCAGCAGTTTAGGTGTGAAAATGTGACAGACTGTGAGTTACTTTCCCATTTATAATATTGGTACGGATATAGTTCTGCATCTTTTAGTGTTTTCTTTTGTGTAATGTAAGGCGGTTTGCATCATCATGGATCAGATAAGCCATGCCAAATATTAAGACATCCATGCGATTATCTCATTGAACATAGAAAAGACACAATGCTTGTTAATAACTTAGCTTGGGTGGTATTTCCATTATTAGCACCGGTTGCAGTCTGGTTACTTTTGAAAACTTTTATCATTATATGTTTTGAAAGAACAATAAAACCTGTGTAAATTACAAACAACTTATTAATGTTTTTGAGATTGACCATTTAAAAAAAATGGCTTCAAACCTTCCACATCAGGCAAAAATAAAACAGTAGAATATAGAATTGAGTCAAACTGAATAAACATTTTCAGGGTATCTATTTCATAAAACAGTTTAGATACAGCTACAATGTTTATTATTTATTTATATTTTTAATTAAGAGGGAATGCCCCAACAGAAGCACTTCAAACTTACCAAATCGCCCATGTGAGCCCTCAGTGCTCTCATTGACTCTCTGATTCCTGGGATCGCACGGCGAATGTATTCCATTCTGTGGTTGATTCTGCGAATAGCTGTCGGTGACATAGACATTGGGTGCTGCGGCCCCCTCACTGGATCAGTTGAAGCAGACTGAAAATTACCTAATACTTAGACAACCATTTTGATCTATAGGAAAGAAAAAACCATAACCTGTTTGTTTAAGCAATACAAAAATAACCTGATCAATAGCTAAACTAGATTGTACCAAGAGATGCCTTACGTGATGTCGCTGAGGACTACCAGAGCGTCTGTTCCTAGAGTCGCCCCTAGTGTTGTCTCTCTCACGCTCCCCTCTATCTCTGTGCCTATATGGTGGGCTAGGCGGTGGACGCTGGACAAGATGCACGCATTTGCCATTGTCGACACCTAAAATTGTATCAATTGAAATTAAATGTTCTCATTTTTGCAACCATTCTACTAGCAACAAATTATTATAATATTTATAGGATTATAATCTTGAATCATCAAGAAAGTTCCAACTGCAAATAGAGCAAAGAGAATACATACCGTAATCTCTAAGATTCTGGTCATCTTGCAAGACCCTGCCGCCAAAGATTAGTCGCTGTCGATCAATGTCAAGGCCCAACGTAGCCCTGATTTTCTCCTTGAGTTGTTTGACAGTGGACTGAAAGATTTTGAAATTTTTAATTCGTCCTATTTACGGCAAATGTGCTACTTGTATAGCAGAGAGATTGATGGACTAAGTTGCAACTCTCTGTGTTATGTCGTATCAATAGAATTTTATATATGAAATCAGATTGCTATTATATTGTTAAGAATAGAGATACAAGTTCCATCCAAAAAATAATTCTGTTTTATGTGCCCAATACTTCATACATAGTTACACTACACATACATAGTTCTGACCCCACACTAGGATTCCCTGTGTCGTGGATATCAGAAACTATGAGTACCATGGTACCACAACACCCAGACCCGGAAGAAATACTTGCAGAACATGCAAACATTTCTTCCGCAGCGGGAATTGAACCTGCGCCTCTTGCGTCTTAGTCAAGCAATAATCGCCCGCCACGCCACTGAGGCCGTCGGAGTTACATACCATAGTTCAGTTATCTTTATCTTTATCTTCATTTTCATTTGATGAATATAATCTTGAATTTCACAATAACCCTTGTTGATTAATCTTGAATTTCACCTTATGATCAAAATTTTGACTAACATGTTTGAAGATTTGCTTTGAACCGTGGAGAGTGGAGCATACAAAGGGAGGCCTATACCCAGCGGTGGATAAAGTCAGGTTGTGGATGATGATAAAGTCTAAATAATCGAATTACTCAAACTGATAATCATTTTTCATTGCTGACTTTGGTACAATGGAATTTGGTACATTGATACAACGGATACAAAATAAGTTTAGTGATGAAATGAGAAAACATTGTTTTAATTCAATACAAAAAGCAAAATAAAATTGAAAATATACAATAAAATCTTTAAACTGGCTTTGGCATAATGTGACATTATGGCAAGTGTGAGGGCTGAACTGCAGGCAAATCAAGTAGGTAGACTGGTAGGAACATGCATAGCACAGAAATCAAGACAAATTAACTAGACAAAGAAACCAATATGAACATCTATGAATAAGTCAGCAAAATCAATAAATCAGGTGTGTCCAGCCAGAATCTTACATGTAGGTGAACAAACATCTAAAGATAAGTTTCAAAGAGCCTCTCACAATCTCATAGCTAGTTCATAAATGTATCTTGGAAAAATCAATACCGGCGCCATGATCACCCACGGTATCAAAAACGATTTCGATCACAAAAAGAAAATCGCGCAAACGACACACGAGCTAAAAACATAAAATGGGCATCTGCTTACCTCTGGATCTATCTTAACGGTGCGGTCGAAGGAATCCAAAGTCTTAACAGTTAGCTCAATCATGTTTCACATGGGAGTATCCCGAACCACGATAAAATAGGTGTGCCACTAGAACAAAACGAGAAATCAATAATTGCAACAGGAACCGATCCGATTCAGTCTGAAAAACTCGAGACAAACTCAAACCAGTGAAATTTTTAAACGCACCTGAAGCACACCGAACACCGGGAATTTAAAATCAGTAATCAATGCGAAAAATCAAAAACGAGATCACAAAATTCATGAAATTAGAAATCACTGCTAGACCGAAACGAAAGGTGGACGTCCGATCTAATCAATGTTGCCAACTGCTACCTTTAGTTAGGGATGTAAATAAAATCGATTATTTTAAAAATCGATTATTTTTCATAAAAGTCGATTTTTATGAACGATTGCCAAATTGCCAAGCGTGGCTTACATTTACCTTACCTGTATCTGTCATTGTGATAATCAGATAATTAAAATATTATCTTCCACGCTTGGTCACGTTACGAACAGGTGTAAATGCAACGTAGATTTTAGACGTGTCCATGTGATCCAAGTGATTTTAATGAACAAAAAAAATTTGACTTTGACTTTGACTTTTCAAATTCTCGTTCAACGTGTTCCGCGTTCATAGCTTCGTACTACCTACATTGTGTTTTGTTCAAAAATTTTTGTGTTTGGAAGATTGAGTGTTTGTTTCTTTTCGGTGCCAAAGAAATAATAACCTACTCACTGTAAATAAAGTTGATTTAATCGGCTATGGTTTTTTTAATAATCTATTCTACTGAGTAAATTTAAAAAAAAATTCTTTCTTTTAGGAAAATCGATTATTATTTTATTTAAAATCGATTTTTCTTTAATCGATTTTGTTATACAAAAAAAAAGATTTTTAATTAATCGATTTTTTTACCGTGAAGTCACATCCCTCCTTTAGTCAGTCATAGCATAGACTACTATCAGTAGCTGGTCATTTTGCAGAATGTTGCTACATTGCCTGATTTTTTACCCCAAAAGTTCGTAACTCTCTTCATATGAATAACTAGCGGCCGCCCGCGGCTTCGCTCACGCGGTACCCAGATAAAAAGTACCCTATGTCCCATTCCAGCACACGTAGGTACCTACTATGCTCATTATTCATTATAATATAGTGTACGCTAAACGATGACTAAAGTATTGCCATCTCTTACCATTTCATAATGATAAACAGTGACAGGGCTAACTTTAAGCAATGGCTAACTTGAGCGAACGAATATGAATAATAGGGTATGTAAGTATATTCCGTAGTTTTTGCGTGAAAGAGTAACAAACATACCTAAATCTAAAAATTAAGGAATTTCGGTGAATTTAGTAAAAAACTTGAGAGTTAAGGTACTTAAACATTTCAAAACACAACGATAGCGCGTCAAAATTTGATGAGAATTAGCAGAGACATCTAGTTTTCAGACGTAGAATTACGTCAAAACTCCGTGAATAATCAAGATTGGAAACTTATTAGACCAGTAATAATTTATGCTTCCTTTCACAGGTACTCTGACATTGACAGTTCCTTTTCCATATGTTTTGTATCATCTATTACTAATCTGTGGTATCATCGCTGTCATATGTCAAAATAAAAGTATTCTATTTTTCATGAAAAACATGCCAAAAATAAAAAAAATTACAGGTAATTATGACATCAACTAAATGAAATAAATCGGCTCTTTAATTTGATATAGGTTATGTGCAGTTTTAGACCAAAAATTGATTCCAGGTTTTCATCCCTTTTCACCCCTTTAGAGGTTGAATTTTGAAAAATCCCTTCTTAGTACACCCCTACGTATCAAGGTTTACCTACACTGAAAATTTCAAGTCTCTACGTCCAGCGGTTTAGGCTGTGCGTTGTCTGTCAGTCAGTCAGTCAGTCAGTCAGTCAGTCAGGACAAAGATTCTTATAATATAAGATTATACGAAAAGCCTCATCCATGGAAATCGTCACGTACAATATAATTATAATATATTTGTATATTATCTTTGATATTATTCACATTATACGCGCCAGTTTTAGGTACGTTCAATTTGGATGCGTTTGTAACCGATCTGCAATAAAAATCTTGTACCGTCGAACATGGTGACAATGTGCCACTTTTCAAGGTTTTTTTATCATAAAAAATAATATATGAACCCTACGCCAAAATAAAAAAAAATGTTCTAGCTCTTTAACAATTTAGGTATAAGATTATTTTGTTAAATATCGATTAAATGCCTAATGGCATTTTGCATGAATGAAAACGCATTGGAATAATGATACCAAATGATGTCTGCGGGTTTGGGCCATTTCCACGTACTATACCGATACCCCGATTTTGCCATAGCAGAGATGAGTGTCGAGTCATTTAATATTCTAATTACTTTTCCAGGGTATAAGTTACTCTCGTATTCGACTTGAACATAATCTCCTTCCTTTAATTTCGTAAGATCCATTTTATTTTCTTCGAATTATATCTCTGTACTTGTGTTATTATCATTTTCTTTTTCTGAATCTTCTAAAACATACCAATTGAAACGGGCGTCGCTTTCCTGAAGGGACAATAATGAATCACAGCTATCTTCTGAATCTTGATTGTATTTTTCGTTCTTTAAGCTAGATTTGGGTACTTTTTTTATTGATTTCTTTCGCTTATTGAGATGGCACAATTTCACCTGCGTACCTACTTTACTTTTTTTTGCCTACTATTTGTGCCACCATACTTAGACTTTTTCTTTTGATATTTAGTGCATATAGATAACAATTAACTGTACTATTACTCAAACATACCTTGATGACGCCACCTGCGATAGTTTTTATTATACAACCAAAAATTTAGAATGCTGTAAGTATCTACACACAACTAAACTCGACTTGTCACTTCAAAACTTCTGTCAAACTAGTTCATGTTTGGTGTTACCAGTTACTAATAACAAATGTCCCAAAATATCGTTAAAAACATTAAAAAACATATTTAGGCCATAAAAATGTGAAGATAACCACAAATAAAACGGTAATTCGTCAAAATTCAAAATAACTGCTTCATTGCATATTGTCACCTGCGAGGCACATAGTCACCACGTTCGACAAATGCCGTTTTACTCAAAAGTTTCGAAAATTACTTACATGTTACGCGAGGGGGTCAAAAGTTGCGAAAAATGTAAGAAATGTAACCTTCTGGCAACACTGCCTATATAGCTACAAAGTTACTAAGTTGGCAACAGTGTATCTAATTAGGGTTGCCATCCGTCCAGGTTTTCCCGGTTTCGTCCTAGTTTAGAGGGCGTCCGGGTAGAGCGTCCGGGTGGGGTTTCATATGTAGAGCGGGTTTAAAAATTTAGTCTTGAGCCACCCGCGACACACGCACTGTGCTCGTGCGCCGCGATTTACGTAAAATAAATAATATCAAATAAATCCGGGTTCTGGGCTCTAAAATCCGGGGTTTTTATGCGTCTTGTCCTTTTTGCCAAATTTTAGAGATGGCAACCCTATATTCTAGTCCATTATGTCAGGACTTCCGGTTTGGCAGTAATCGAAGTAGCGCGCTATTCGAAAATATAAAATACTAGCTGTAACCCGCAACCTTTGATTATACACCTATAATCAAAGCCCGCAACATTGTCTGCGCAACAAAAATGTATCACAGCTCGTTGAAACTGAACACAGCCAGTACGTCATAACATACTGATTCTCAAGATTTTCAATACTTACAGCTATAATCTCTTTGATTATTTTAATCTATTGGATTAAAACACAAGAAAATATTTAGCATGGTAGCCATTTACATTTAACAGCAAATCTCTAGGCTTGCTCAATTACTCCTGAACACGCACTTCCCAGACTGCATCACCGATGTTAATACGGCTATGGACACATACCATAACGGACGCATCCCGGTGAGCGAGGACTGGGAACTTTCCAATACAATTAATTGTAAAGGAAGAAACACTCGAGTGAGCGATAAGAACGTTTGAACCGTACGAAGCAGCAGGCTCTGTCAAAATCTTTCCCACTGTACTACAATGGAATTTAAGCAAAACCAAGGCAACGTTTACTGCCCTATTCAGCAGTTTGGGTGTGATTGAGGCACAAACATCACATAATGACATTCAAGTATGAATAAAAACATATTTCTCACTTTAAACTTCAAGACGTCATTCCAAAAAATATTCTATTACACAGACAACGTCGCGGGTTAAAGCTAGAGGTGTAATAAAATCGAGATTTCGATGTCTTTTAAAAGACAGGTATGTAATTGATTGGTGGCTTTAATACCTTATTTACATTTATAGATGTGGCCTTGATAGTACATATTGCTTATTAACCTTTCTTTTTTAGGGTTTTACACTATTAACTGAACAAGGTATCACAAATAATTAATGCATCATAGTATTGCAATAAGTGCATTGAAGATTCGGAGATGATTTCAGATCAAAACCAATTGGGCTTGATGCCACAGGTTGCTTATACTATGAATGATGAAGACCGACTGCAAAGCGCAAGACAAAAACAAGCAATGATTATTCGCAATTAGTTTGAGTAGTATTATTTGTCCAAGCATCAAACAAATGAGTATGTATTTGTTATGATTAAATTTCACAGTTTTAAGGTACTTTATGTAAATCAGCGAAGTAGGGCTCTGGTGACCTGTAGCACAGGTTTTTTACTACCTATTTCAGGCACCAGTCTCTCACAAAACAGGTTAACTATTTACCTAAAATTTATGCTATTATTTTTACTGCTTAATTTTTTTTTAATAATATTATGTTATGTTAATTATAATAGCATTAAGTCTGTAAACATTTAAAAATCATCATCATCATCTTCCTGCCCTTATCCCAATCTATGTAGGGTAGGCACAGCATGATCCTTGGAAAAAAAACTATAATTATAAGTATAATTTTTATTTAATAAACATTTAAAAATATTAGGCCTCAAAAATCACATTCCTTACTCACAGGATATTTATAAGTTATTATAACGGTCTTAACTAATAGTTTAAAATATAATAGGGCGAGTGCTCGGCTGAGACGCAAGAGGCGCGGGTTCGATTCCCGCTGCGGGAGAATTATAAAGCATGCTAACATTTCTTCCGGGTCTGGGTGTTGTAGTATTATGTATTATAAGTATGTATTTACAATAAAGTTTAAAAGTATTCTATCAGCCATCTGGTTGTATTTAATACAAGCTTTGCTTAGTTTGGGGCTAGATGGTGCTGTGTGCAGTGTGATATATATAAATAAACTAGCTGCCGCCCGCGGCTTCGTTCGCGTGGTATCCGAATAAAAAATAGCCTATATGTTAATCCAGTACATGTACTATGTTATATTCTAAGTTTCATTCAAATCCGTACAGCCGTTTAGGCGTGATTGTGGCACAAACATCCAAACATCCAAACTCACAAACTTTCGCATTTATAATATAAGTAAGATATTTAAATTTATTTTATTATTATATATTTTAATAGGCAGACACTTTATATTACTTTCACTACTTAGGTACATTACAATAGCATTAAGTCTGGAGACATTTAGAAATGTGTCCACATGCTATATGGAATGCACTCTCCAAATTTTGGACGAAGTCTTTAGGACCAGCGGTTTAGGCTTTGCATTGTTTGTCAATAGATCAGTCACAATAAACTCTTTCATATATTATGTAGTACATATTATAACAGTCTTAAGTATTTATTTAAAAATAGTAAGCAGGTCTCTTAACAAAACACATTCACAACTTCTTCACAACAGCATCAGCAATTAGTGCCATTGCATTTGCCTGTCTAGATAAGGCATCGGCCTGCCTAGACAAAGCATCTGTCTGCCGGATCATGGCTTCTGATAATTCGGGCATTTCATTAACGCAATTATTGTAAAAACCTTTTTTTTATGCAGTTTTTTTCTCTTAATGTTTTCTCCAGTGCCACTTCGGCATTAACACTGGTTTATAGCTGCTGTGGAGCCATTTTTTTCTTCTATGAATGTTTGTTACTACCTCTCGTAATGGACCCTGGCTAAGGGTAGCTGGTTGTGGCACTGAAAAATAAAAGGCAAAGTCAAAAAAAAATATTCCTTAAAATCACGAGGATCACTTAGACACGTCTTAAATCTACGTTGCATTTACACCTGTTCGTAACGCGACCAAGCAGCGTGGAAGATAATATTTTAATTATCTGATTATCATAATGAAAACTTAAAATTAATTTAAAATTTTCAATTTAACCACAAAGTTGGTTTGTAATATTTTAAACAAACTCAAATAAAAGCAAAATTTATTGAACTCTTTGTTACTAAGTATATATAGTAAATTAGTTTTGGGACAGTGAATCAGGAGTGACTGCAAGTTTTCATATAATTACTTGTGGCTCTGCCTACCCCATTAGGAATTCAGGCGTAACAATATGTGTAAATGAATTCTTACCTATTTCAATGGTTGTATTTGGTGATGGTGCTGGACAAGGGGTATAGGACTGGGTGTCTATATCTGGGTGATCTGAAATAAGAAGTATACAAGTAAGATATTAAATTTCTTTAATTATGTGGCTCATTATAATTCACTGTCATAAAAACATGATTTAAATTTGCATGATTTTAAAATTGCAATTCAATCAGATTAAAAGATCTGTGATAAAGTTCCAAGATTTAAAATGAACAAGCAGATATGCACACTATCACGCCTATATCCCTAATGGAGTGGGCAGAGCCACAAGTTAACTTGAGGAAACTTACAGCTACTTCTGATTTAAAGTCCTAAGATGGATTTGGTGAACCATGGTGACAGGTGATGAGCCTATTGCCCATATAGGTGATCCATCATTTTGGAGAGGATGTAAATATGTATGTATATTAATTTTATAATGAATTAGTACATACTTATTTCGATAGTTGTTGTCAATGGGTCTGGGCAAGGGGTGCCTGTATGGTGATCTGAAATAAGAAATATTTTTAAGATACAATTTTTTTTATTAATGTAGCTACTAATTACAAGTTTTAAATGAATAGGTATATAAAATTTTCACTTGCTTACCAGAAAAATATACTTTCGACTCTTGGCAGTCGCTGTGACCCACAATAGAAGCCTTACTGATTGTGCTGAGCACTTGCTCCTTCTAATTATGGTTAGGGGAACAAATTGTGGAGAAGATCCACCACCTGTCATGTTGGCAGATCTCCTAACCACAGCCTGTTTTTTTTTTCACTTTTAACTTCATATCTTGCCATGTCTGAAAGATAAATTAAGTGGTAAAACGGAAATCTTAATTTTGTACAACCATGCCTTTGTGGTTTTGTTTTAAAAATCTTCCTTATAAGTGTGCTATTTCTTTGCTACATTTAACAGATAATACTTTATGTTGTTAAATAAATATGCCTACTGAAGCAACAACTAACTTACTTTGCTCCACTTCTGCCAGGTTTTTGTACCACCGGGGATGGAATTTAATTCCTACGCTATGTGGTACTAGCGTGCGATGGCTTCCTTATTTGTATAGGAAGCAGAAAACTAGCCATTTCTGAGTTCGGCGTCTGCTTCCAACAAATTTATGAGGCGAGCCTTTTGAAGTCCACTTGGTTAGCATTTTCTTTTTTTGGCTCGCTCATTGTATGCTTAGAACCAGGAGCGGTTGCAGCCTGAAATTTTGGAAGGGGTTACTCATAATAGAATATGTTGCGTAAATCAGATTTTATTGTACAATACACAGTTTATTGCACACATTATAAAACAAATGGAAGCCTTTTATTTTTACTGGCATCGTGGCTAGGGCCAGGAATTTTTTTTTTATATTTTGTGTACGATTTTGAGGGGGTCATGTCCCATGTGACCCCCCATGATTTATACAGCGTCAGAAAGCAACCTTTACCTTCACAAACGGGACGCTGTAGTGCCCGGGATGAATTAAGATGGAGTAGGCTTGCCCAGCACCTATTCATCCTCTCAGCTTAATCAGCCTTGTCCACAGGAAAGACATGGTCAATACGTGCAGAGCTGACTAAGCCGCAGGTTTCCTCACGATGTTTTCCTTCGCCGTTTGAGAGTACCTACTGGTATAGCGCACATAAATTTTTCGCATAGAAAAATCCTTTGACACACGACCGGGTTTGAACCCACGACCTTAGGATCGGAAGGCGGGGTCACTACCAACTAGACCACCACTGCTCTTGCGCACCACACCACTCAAAATCAAAGTATTGATTTGAACTATTTCTCCGCTGGACTGAGAGTAAAGAAAAAACAGAATGCGTCTAGCTGCTTCTTTCTCCGAGCACGTCGTATAAGTCGCCTAAGGAGTACCTAGTATCCTCTCCAACATAATGGACCTATATGGGCGATGGGCTAATCACCTGTCACCATGGTTCACCATAATCTATCTTGAGAGTCTTAGATCACAAGTGGCTGCAAGTTTTCTAAGAAATTACATTGCATTACATTACAAAGTAATTTTATGATTACTTGTGGTTCTGCCCACCCCGTTATGGATACGGACGTGATAATACAAGTATATAATTATGTTGAACTTTACTACCTACGGTATATGAAATTATGAACTTTTGTAACCAGTGTTGCCAACGACGTCGGGACTGATATGGTCATTTTTCACAGTTTAGGAAGCTTAATGTAGCTGAATTTCAGATTCTGTAGCCTAAAAAGGAGCCCAAATATAAAATAAAAATTTTATACGATCATTACTATACGATGCAACATGTGATTGGCGAACGCCCCTTAAACTTAAGGGGAAAATCTACAAAACGATCATAAGACCTGTCGTACTGTATAGATCTGAGTGTTGGGCAACCAAAGCGGCGGATAAAAGAAAAGTGCATGCTACTACGGAGATGTGTGTGAATGCTGAGATGGATATGTGGAGTTACTAGAATGGATAGGATACGGAATGAGTACATTTGAAAGTAGCGCCAGTGACAGAGAAGATGTGGAGTAATAGGCTAGTGTGGTATGGGCATGTTATGCGGAGAGAAGTTAGTCATGTTACAAGGCGAGTGATGAATATGAATGTGGATGGATATACTGCTAGAGGAAGGCCAAGGAAAAGATGGATGGATTGTGTGAAAGAGGATATGCGTGTGAAAAGATTGCATTGTTTGGTTCATAATAGCTAAAACAAATTCTGAGTACTCCCCGCCCCGAAACTAACCAACCAAACACGAATCGTGTGGCTGTCATTCTTTAACAGTACGTACAAACCATAGGGCGACTATGATTTTTTTTAAAAGCAGTTCATTTGCGATTTGACTAATTTAAATGGCCGCTCTCCGAAGTAGCCTAATAGCAACCAGTCGCCTTTCTGATTTTTTTGATCGCCGATTCTAGTCCTAAGTAGCCTAAGTAGCGATAAATCGTCTACGTTGGCAACATTGTTTGTAACAAATTCAAAAAAAATTGATCGAATGTCAATGTCATGTCAATAACGTTCCGTTCCACACAGATAAAAGTGAACATACCTAAGGAAAGGAACATACCGTAAAATGGGGTGAATAGGGTACCTAACTTTTGAAGTTGATCTTACTAAACTTAGTAGGCTCCGAAACTACTGAACCGATTTAAAAATCTTTCACCGTTGGGAAGCTACACTATCTCCGGCTGACATGGCATGGGCTATTATTATATTTATAAAAAATTAGAGATCCTTACTAAAACTCCAATAATGTAACCCGAAGTGTAAAAAAAATACCTATAAAATTCCTCACATCGCGTGCGTTGCGAAAACTATTTAGAACAAAAATAATGTAGACTACGACTTTGCCTCAGACCAAATGGTTTTAGTGTAGGTGTGTGCGTGTGCGTGTATGTTTACTTGCAGGAGCACGGTTTTGTGTGGCTTCACTTTTGTTGTTCGCGGCGCGCCCGCCGTCTTTTCTTTTTTATTTGGTCCCGGGGGCGGCGGTCCCGTGTGTTCTGTGACAGACAGAACACTAAATATTACTCCTCGGTCGGGATTGAGGTGGGGGCGCACACGGAGCGGCCGGCAGGCCGCCGCCCGCCCCGGGCGATCGGCGAATAATGGTTAGTATGGCTATGGAGCGCGGCTCGCGCGCTGACAATAATAATTACTACCTACCTGACTACGGCGAAGCAAGGAGGTTTATGATTTTGTGCTATGAAATGAAATGAGATATTGGAGTAATTAGGTTAAGAAATGGAGTTTATATTAATGAATTTAATAGTTAGGATAGTTAGATATATAAATATTAAATAGGTAGGTAGGTACCTAAGTACCTAGGTAACTGTCTGTATAATGGTATCCTTATGAGGCAAAGTAATAAACCAGCTCAGTACCTACCACATCTTTTCTCGGATTTCAGTTAGATGAGGGTCGGAAATGGGATCTACACTTAAATAAACTTTGTGAAGGTGGTAGAATAGGGACGCGCATGTTTCGCTGTGTCTGTCTGTGGCGCAGGTCGGCAACACTCTGCAACAAGTGCAATACTAGAAACTTGGACGAATAAGACTAGCAACGTAGCAACAAACATGACTAACTGTACCTACCTACCTACGTAGGTTAGTTACCTACTTTGCATCTGTCCACTAGCGGCCCGCGCGGCCTCGAGCTGTGGGGTGCGGCTGCGGACTGGAGTGTGCGAGTGTTCAAAATGCAAAAGAAGGCAGTTCGAGTCGCGCCACTTCGCGTTATAGGGTTTGAACTTGGACGAATTTATTCGTCGGTTTAGTTTTATTGGAAAGTTCGGTTTGAAAGTTAGGTAAATATGCTCTAACAAACATACTAGGTACAATCATACAACGTCGAATCGCCCAAGTTGCCAATGAGATCTTCACTCGCTCAATCAAAAACTGTAGGTAAACTACTGCAGTACCTAGAGTATCTGACCTACTCACCTAGGTAGGGTACGGTACCGAATTACTTAGGTACCTACCTAGGTAGGTACATCTATTCCATTTGTTTAGAGTTTAGGTAGGTAAGTACTATATTATTTCCATGGCTGATACATTTTAATATGCAGCATGCGTCCCACAAGTTGTTTAGTTGGTAAGTAGGTAGACAGGTAGGAAATCTAGGCAGGTAAGATTTATTATACCTCGGTGGCTGGCGCATGACGATAGCGTAGTTAGCTGGTCCCTGTACCTACCTACTACTTATCTATTCCTCTGGCTAAGATTCTAAAGTCAAATAATACCTACCTACCTACCCACTAACTTTTTTGGTTCTGTTCCCGGGGCCGCGGGACTAAGTGTTGGTATTGAATTGACAGACATTTTTGTGATGTTCGATTTCTATTTCTTTAATGAATATTCAAACATGACTCAAACGCATCTCAGAGTTGAGCACGTCTCAAGTGACGAGTTTTTGACAGATTTTCATCCAAAACTGTCAAAAAACCGTGACTTGAGACGTGCTCAACTCTGAGTCGCGTTTAAGTATTCGGGGGCAAGACATTGATAATTTCATTTTTGCAAAAAAATGTTAAGTACATAAGTACTGTAAAGATCTTAATATTCATTTGAAAAATTTTGTTATTAGGAGATTGTAGAGTCGCCCGGTGTAACTCTAGTTGAAAACTGAAACCCATCGAAGCTTTTGTTGAATTCTTTAATTTGTTCTGAAAATGTTTTTGCGGACAAGTATTTTCTGATTAAAACATCGTAATCGTGCCTGAAGTGGATTGCGTAATGTACCTAACCTACCTACCTACTCAGATCACTTACCTAAATGTTTCTGAGCTTAACTTTGTAAACGCCATTATCGTCGTAACCATAGTGAAAATTAAAATTGCTACTCGATAATATTTAGATAATATTACTAGTTAGTGTGAGTGAACTAAATATTTGATCGCGATGAACTAAAATTTTATTGTGACTGCGTTTGAGAGTATCGAGAGTACCCAACCTTCGTAAATAATTTTGTGATACCTACATTTTAAAGTTACAGCCTTGCCAGTTACACCGCTTGTCGAAGACATAAATATAGGTGTTGAACATGACGTGTACAGTGCTGAGTCAGGGGCGAGAGTTGAATTAGTGCGGTTTCAGGCGGCCGGTCTTAAAACACCTTAGCCAAAACTCTTACAGCATGATCCTTGATCATGTGCCGACCCCACATAGAGTGGGATAAGGGCAGGGAGATGATGATACTGCCAAGGAGGTTTTCAACGCTATCGAATCTATGAAGCGTGGGAAATCGCCTGATCATGATGGGCTCAGTATTGAGCATTATGTCCTTCGCTGGACCACATCTGCCTCGTGTTATTTGTCAATGTTTTATACCTTTTGTGTTATTAGGATGTAGCTGACACAGCTACTTACATTATTATCTTCCAACGAAGCTGCTGAGAACCACTGTCGTTCCAATCATTAAGAACAAGTCTGGTAATGTGTCAGATAGAGATAATTATAGACCCATCTCACTAGCTGTAGCTAGCTACTATAGCATCTAAAATACGTGACAGTCTGCTTGATTATTACTTAGGAAAGGTGTTACACCTGCATGATGCCCAGTTCGGATTTCAGGCAGGTGTGTCGATTGAAAGTTCTATTTTAAGCCTAAAACATACTGACAGAAAAACTCCTATACAATGCTTGTTTTTTAGATTTATCGAAAGCGTTCGACAGAGTTTCTTTAAGCTTCTGTGGGAAAAGCTTGATAAAATTCTGCCAAAGGAACTCAGTTATACTGTATTTAAATATTGGTACCAGAATCAACTTAATAGTATCAAATGGTCTGATGCAAATTCGGACCAGTAAGCTGAAATGCAGGGTTCGGCAAGATGGACTTACATAGCTGAAGCTTTTCAACTTATACCATGAACGAGCTGATTATTGAACTCAGCAACAGACATGCAGGCTGTTCAATAGACGGTGTTATGATAAATAATATTAGCTATGCAGATGATAATGGTGTTGGTGAGTCCGTCAATCAGTGGGCTGAGGGACCTTCTGAATATGTATGAAAAGTACGCTTAGACATATGGATTAGTGTATAATGCTAAAAAAAGTGATTGTGACATAGAAGTAAAAGATGATTGTGACATAGAAAGGGAACGTAGGGCGTTAGCGGTTAGAGGCAATATGGTAGCCCGTAGGTTTGGTCGGTGCTTTGTGCACGTCAAAATAACATTGTTTAAAGCCTTTTGTCAATGCTTTTACACCAGCAGCCTATGGATTAAGTAGGTCTAGGTAAGGTACACGAAGAAGTCTCTTAGCGACCTACGTGTCCAATACAATAATATCTTTAGAATGCTGTTGGGTCCGCCTCGATTTTGCAGTGCCTCCGGCATGTTCGCGGACGCTCGAGTAGGTTGGGTTCGCGGCGATTGTACGGAAACGAATAACATCATTTTATACTATATAAAGCTCGATTACCACTGACTCACTCACTGACTGACTCATTGACATCATTGTTCTCCCGGAAGGAGACGAGATGGACGATGATGATGTATGGGGGAAATGTTCGGGGAGTCCCGGTGAGTGGGGGAAAAATCCGAAAACCCCCATTTTCCTCCCCCCTCGCCCCCCCCACGTTCGGTGTCCCGATTCTTCCCGACGAGGGCATGTTTTTTTTGTAGATTCGGATAGAGGGTGCTCGATGGAATACATTTTTTTTACTCCCCCCCCCTTTGGACCCCCCTTTGATCCCCCCTTCAACTGGTTCTCCGAAATGACTCGTGAAATGGGATTTTTTCAAGTGGATTCGTATAGATAATAGGATGGCGAGTAAAGTTAAATAAAAATTTGACCCCCCTCCCCCCCAATTTTCACTTCCTCTTGCTTGTATCTCCGAAATTACCCACGATTCGATTTCGCAGTTGGTCGATTCGTATAGAGAATGGGATGGCGAGTAAAACTCCGTAAAAATTTTGCCCCCTCCCCCCCAATTTTCACCCCCTCTTGCTTGTATCTCCGAAACGGTAAGTCCGATTGGGCTGAAATTTTGGTTCCAACTCGCGGGCTGCTTGCAGCCCGCGCCCGCAAGCGAAAATACTAGTTGTTATTATATAGTCAGAGGCAGTCCCAACCAAAGATTTGTGTCCCATACTTCACCACTGGATGAAAATAATTATACCTTTTAGTTCATAAAGTACCTAGTAATGCTGTTACCTAATTTTCTTTTTTTGTATTTTTTTTAAATGTGTAAGTAATTTGTTTTTGAATGTGTTTGTTTTTTATTGTGCTAGGAGTAAATCTGAGGAGTAAATTGTCTGAAATTGTAATTGTTTACGTCAGAATGTCAGTATTACAATGTTTAGGTCAGAGTTGACCGAGCGGTGAATTGAGCCTTAGATTAAAGCGAATGTGATCCTGTTGTATTTATTCTTCCAAGAATGTAAACTACACGAGGTCGTGTGCTTAGAAGATGGCAGTGTCATGTCTAAGTTTGTGTAAAGAAAAGAGGTTAGGTATAATTATATCCCGTTGGTAGAATGAGAAAGAAAACATTGGTTTGACACCATTGCTTTCACAAAACAAGCTATGAACAGAGCTGAGTACTGGCTCAAAAATATCTTACCGGCCAGTGTGTTTGGATGGAATCTTAGAAGAATATGGAATCTAATTAAAAAAGAAAGAAAAGATGATCTGTGGCAAGCTTCGATCAAATAAACAAGGTAGGTAGTATGCAAACTCTTTTGAGTGAATAGGTACTTGAAATACCTTTGAGAGCTTTGTTAGCTAAGATAATTTTGAACATCCTGACTGCTCATATAAATATGAAACAATGAGTACCTAACCTAGTAAGCTCAGACCAAATAAAAAGAAAAGACGCCGCGCCACGGACAACAAGAGTGAAGCCACCTTTTTATCTATGTGTGTGTGTGTGTATGTGTGTGTAGGTTTTGAGATTTTGTGTTCCAAGTAACCTAAAATTCGTAGTATATTATTAAAGAAACGATGTTATTTGAAGTACCTACAAGTGAAAAGTAATTCCGTGAGACTTTATGTGATTTGCTGCTGTTTTTACAAGTTTTCACTACACAGGAAGGCATAATTCTATTTTTAAGACTCGTGACGTACTTAGAGCGATGAGCATGGTTTTAGCGTAGGTGTGTGCGTGAGCGTGTATGTTTACTTGCAGGAGCACGGTTTTGTGTGGCTTCACTTTTGATGTTCGCGGCGCGGCGTCTTTTCATTTTATTTGGTCTGAGGTAGTAAGTAAGATGTTTTTGACACCTTGGGTGCTTACAACAATATGATAATACGAACTGCGTAGGTAATTAGGTACATCAAATTGCTTTTATGTTTTTCAGATAAGATAAGATAAGATCATCATCATTTTCCTGCCCTTATCCCACTAGGTGGGATCGGCACACCATACTTCCCTCTTCCATTTTCTCCTATCACTCGTCATCTTCGCACTCACTCCTTTCACACGCATATCCTCTTTCACACAATCCATCCATCTTTAACTTGGCCTTCCTCTAGCAGTATATCCATCCACATTCATATTCATCACTCGCCTTGTAACATGACTTACTTCTCTCCGCATACCATGCCCATACCACGCTAGCCTATTACTCTAAGATAAGATAATACTTTATTATATATACCAAGAAAAAAAACATGGAAGTTACAAAAGTTAAAAATAATAATAATGGTATCCACAATTTGCGGCCTTATTGCTAGAAGCGATCTTTGACAGGCAACCTAGAATAAAAAAGAAAAACGAAGTAAAATTAACTAAACTTAACATTATATAAGTACACGCGTGGACCTTTCCATTGACGACAAATTTGGGCGGTGAGGATTTCAGCTGACCCTCGAACTAGTGTAGAACTGTATCTCGAGGGTCAGATTCCATCCTCACCACGCAGTCCTTATCTTGATAAATAATTTTGACTACTCTAGACGCTCATATCAAATTGACGCTGACTGTACCCACCTCTAAAGGTCTACAATGTCCAGGTAGGTACTTCCCTAATCATAGAATCAAGATGACGTAGGTGTACGTGAACTACTTCGAGTAACTGTACTAGATAGATCAACGTATACCTAGTGTTTTGCCCGAGTAATCTAGATCCTGATGCTGATAGAGACTGATGTATCCGCTCGTTGGGATCGTAGATAATACCTACCAATCTAGTTAGAGAGGTCGCGGGCTTCCCCCTGTAGGTAGGTAGGTAGGTAAGGTATCTAAGTACCTCAATTATTTAATGCACTGGTTCCCAACCCAATCGAGCTCCCTCCCTGCTATGACGTCATATGCTAGATAAATAGGTAGGTACTGGCACAGAATAACTAATAGGTACTTAGGTAGTACTAATAGGTAAAAACTATCGAAATTCAGAATGGATGCGGCACGAACCTAAAGCCTAGAGTTCTAAAACTGGAAACAGGGAACTAGAAGCAACTGGAAAAAGAAAAGTGAAGTGAAAGTCCAGTGAAATGAAATGAGTGCCGTGAGAGGATTACGTCAGCTAAAATCTTAGAATAAAGGCTAAAATTGACTTCATGTCAGCGTTTTTTATAGTTTGATAGCTTACATCCCTAAAGAACTATGAGGCTTCGTAACCAACATTGCGGTCATTTTACGACCGTCAGCAGTAGGTAAGTACCTAAGTAATATGTAGGTATGTAATGATCATGTCTCGTCCTCCATGCCGCTCTGCCACGCTGCCACTGCCAGTGATGCGGTAACATGTCCATTTGTCCAAGTCTCAGACCAAATAAAAAGAGAAGACGCCGCGCCGGGAACAACAAAAGCGAAGGCACCTTTTTATCTATGTGTGTGTCGAAGGTTTTAAGGTTGTGTGTTCCAAGTAAATAAGCCAAATATGGCTTGTAAGATGTGTGTTTTTTTTAATATGTAACTTTATTAAATGTAACTTTATTATGAAAATAAATAAAAAAAAGTAGCCTAAATTCATAGTAAGTATAATAATTAAGAAACGATGATATTTGAAGTACTTACAAGTGAAAAGTGATTACGTAAGACTTTTTATGTGATTTGCTGCTGTTTTTACAAGTTTTCACTACACAGGAAGGCATAATTCTATTTTTAAGACTCGTGACGTACTTAGAGCGATGAGCATGGTTTTAGCGTAGGTGTGTGCGTGAGCGTGTATGTTTACTTGCAGGAGCACGGTTTTGTGTGGCTTCACTTTTGTTGTTCGCGGCGCGGCGTCTTCTCTTTTTATTTGGTCTGAGATTTGTCCAAGTATACAACTCTGCGTGGTGCCAACAGCACGTTGCCGAGAACAAGCTTCCAAAAGCTTCCAACATTCCCACGCCTCTAATATTTTTTTCTCAGCTTAAATGACGTCTTCTCTCCATTAAAAGTTCTTTTGGATTGATTCCACTCAATAGTATGGCAGAAATTGTACTGATTTAGCCTCAACCTCAAAACTGTTTTGTTTTGACCGAAATTAAAAAACTAGGTATTCCTTTTTCAGGTGATTAAATTTACTAAAAAGCATCAATTGGAGTTGCAAAAAATATGATAAAAAAAACTTGATATTTAGTAACTAGCAAAAACGTAATTACTTACATAGTAAGTACCTACCTAGACGCTTGATGTGTGTTTTGTACCTATATTATGTAGCTACAACTGTGCCAAAGTGATAGCCGGCCACTATACCCCGTCAATATTTATTTTTTTACTGATAGTTTGCGTCATTACAATTTACAATCTTGTAGCCAAGTGAAGTGAGTGTCATCATCACCTATCACTATCTTGCTGTCGTTAGTGGCAGGATCTTTGTCACGACGGGCACGCGTGGCAGAATCTTATCTACAAAGTGATTGATTTTCATAATTCCGCAAACAAAACAGGCCGCGGTCCATTCAACTCAAGTCATTAAAATAAGTATCTACTTACCTAGGTACATTACTTAAATAAGTAGGTACCTAGTACCAACCTACCTAACCTACACGGGTAAGGCTGCGGATTTTTTCACTTTTCGTCTATATTTTTCTCCGCCAGTTTTTTATAGAAAAGTATCAATACTTTTGGATATATTTACTAGTGCATTGTAATCTCAGACCAAATAAAAAGAGAAAACGCCGCGCCGCAAACAACAAAAGTGAAGCCACACAAAACCGTGCTCCTACAAGTAAACATACACGCTCACGCACACACCTACACTAAAACCATGCTCATCGCTCTTAGTACGTCACGAGTCTTAAAAATAGAATTATGCCTTCCTGTGTAGTGAAAACTTGTAAAACCAGCAGCAAATCACATAAAAAGTCTCACGGAATCACTTTTCACTTGTAAGTACTTCAAATAACATCGTTTCTTAATTATACTAGATATGAATTTAGGTTACTTGGAACACACAACCTTAAAACCTTCGACACACACATAGATAAAAAGGTGGCTTCACTTTTGTTGTTTGCGGCGCGGGATCTTTTCTTTCTATTTGGTCTGAGTTTCGAAATACATAATTCTACTGCATTCTTCAACAAAATATGATTTACCGCAAATAAGGACCAACAGTTATGTAAGTGTAGATAAGTTTATACTCTATTCGCCCATAAATGAAAAAAAATATTAGTATGGAAATCGAACCACCTAAAAGAAAAATAATGACTAAATATCTAACCTAATAAGCAAACTCTTCTGTGAGCAAAAATTATGTCCACGTTCAAACATTTCCCCGCAGTTTTTCATTAACTTACGTAAGTCTTGGCGCGAACTATACCTATATACCTACTAAGTACATACATATTACATACGTCGATTCGAGGCGAAATCACGCTTTCGTTTCACCATTTTGGTTCGGATTCAGAACGCTAAAAATCTACTTAGGTACCTAGGTAGGTACTCACTCACTACGTCATTAAAGTACTGTTTTATTTAGGTAGGTAGGTACTTTAATTATATTATTGTAATGAATCGAGTAAGAAGTTTATCGTTTATCGGGGTAGGTACTTGATGAAATAACAATAACTGTTGAAAACAACAGATTTCATCATTCTTTTTACATAGGTAGGTGTATGTACCTACTTACAGTTTTCTATTTTCCCTACATTGAAATGAACGCGACTCCTGACCTCCATTAAAATTATGTAGGTCGTAGGTGTACGCTAGGCTGGATTCGACGTAACACATTTTTACGTGTAGGTACTAGGTACCTACCTACGTAACACAAAGTTTAGTTTTAAGACCACAGAATTCGTATAGGTAGGTAGAGGTAGGTTGGTGGTACTAATAGAAAATCAAATCTGCGTTTAGCTCATCTACACACTACATTCGGTTTATTCTGCTGGGTAGGTAGGCTCATACAAAAATAAAATAAAAGACGGCGTGAACAACAAAAGTGAAGCCACACAAAACCGTGCTCCCGCAAGTAAACATACACTCTCACTCTCACGCACATACCGACACTAAAACCATGCTCATCGCTCTTAGAACGTCACGAGTCGTCGTAAAAATTAAAATTTAAGAATATAATTATGCCTTCCTATGTAGTGTAAAACTTGTAAAAACAAGTCACATAAAAAGTCTCACGGAATCACTTTTCACTTGTAAGTACATCAAATAACATTCACTATGTTTTAAAATAAAATACAAATACTGCCACCCGCGACTTCGCTTGCGTGGTACCTACCAGAATAAAAAATAGCCTAGGTATAATGTTAATCTGGCACATGTACTATGTACACTACTCAACAAAGTCTAGGGAACAAGCAATATACTTCAACTTATTTTGCGAAAACTCGTAAAAAAAGTACTAGAGACTAAAATTTATAAATGTAGGCTGGAAGAGAATTAAATAATGTGTTTGAAATTCAAAAAATTATAACAAAAATGTAAATTCTTTTCAAAATAAGAAGGGAAAACCTAACTTGGTCGCAGAGTAAGGGGTTTGCTAGAATAAAGTGTTAAGTGATTTTTGTCATGTATCGTTTTTTTTCTTGTGAAAGACCATTACCGCCAAGTTTTTCGAGATTTTTGGGACTCTAAGCGTTATGTCACGTCGTCATTTAACGCGGGAAGAGATGCTTAGGGCTGTGGGAATGTTGGAAGCTGGACGCAGTCAACGCGATATTGCGGACGCTGTTTACACACAGCCAAGCATAATTTGCCGATTATGGGCACGCTACAGGGCTACAGGAGATGTAGCCGAACGTCACCGAGGAAGATACAGGGTCACTACCCAGAGACATGATCGATTTCTGCAAAAAGCTGCAAGAAGGCAGCCCCAGATTACAGCTCCCCAGTTGGTAGGAAGACTCCAGTCCCAGCACCAAGTGGTTATCAGTGACCAAACTGCCAGGAGAAGATTACATAAAGTCAATCTCTGCGCTCGCAGACCATTAAGAGTTCTAGCTTTGCGACGTGCAAATCGAGGGTGTCGTTTATTGTGGGCTAATGCACATTTGCGATGGACCGACAATCAGTGGGCACGTGTTCTCTTTTCTGATGAGTCTCGCTTCGGATTTCATCCTGATTCAAGGAGAGTGTGTGTTTGGTGTGTCTCTGATCGCCAAAGTCGACTCCGAAATCGTCAGGAAGTTCATCCTTATCAAGGCGGAACGATCATGGTATGGGCTGAAATTCGCCTGGGTGGGAGAACTGATCTCGTTTGCATACGAGGCAGTTTGAATGCAGAGCAATTCATTGAGCAGGTAGTGCATTCTATGGTCATCCCTCACCACCAGCAGTTCGGCCAAGATTTCGTGTTCATGCAAGATAATGCACGCGCACACACCGCAAGGCAGATGATGAATGTGTTCAGCGAGCACAATATCACGGTATTAGAGTGGCCTGCTCAGTCCGCCGATCTCAATCCAATTGAGCATGCATGGGATTTACTAGGGAGAAGAGCTTTCAGTGATCTTCTTCAAAATTTGAACACGGGAGAAGAACCTTTTTCACATCTTTTCAGAATATGGAGCCTTATTCCACGGGCGACAATTGATAACTTGATACTCAGCATGCCACGCCGATGTAGGGCCGTGGCTAATGCCTTGGAAGGTCCGACGGATTATTTAACAGCTATAAAGAATGTTTTTTCATTTAATTTTCACTTAAGCGTCAAATGTTTTTGTAATTTACAGAAAAGTGATTTTTTCGGTGTAGGCACTATTTTAGTTTTTCTAATTAAACTTATTTTTTTTACTTGCACGCTTTTTATTTAATTGCATAACTGAAATCAGGAATAAATTAGGCTTCAATTGACATATAACATCTAGAACAAAAAAAAGTTGAATCAAAAATATACACTAAAATACCTTTGTTCCCTAGACTTTGTTGAGGAGTGTATATTACAAGTTTCATTAAAATCCGTTCAATCGTTTAGGCGTGATTTAGGCACAAACATACAAACATCCTCAGAAACTTTGACATTTATAATATAGTAGAATAGGATAAGTAGGTACGATAGATTATTCTACCTACTTCATTCTATAATGTAGTCTTACATTTTTTCGGACATCAAAGGTCCTCAAAAATATATAGTTGAAGACTGTCCTCTAATCGAGAGATACGAGATCACGCGCTATTTTTAGTCTATTGTCGTTAAAAGTGGTAAGTTCCAGTTAATTTTGGGACTTCAATTTGCTCCCTAACTCTATATCAATATCACGTAGTCTCTAATTGCACTAAAAGATACTTACATAAAAAGAAATTGAGTCGTGACTCGGCTGTTGATAAGTACCTTAGGTGTACGTACCTCCCTTGCGTTTCAGTTCGACTATCACGCATGGTCTTCGTGAATTTTCGTCTAAAAATTGTTTTATCTACCTAGCTTCGGTACATAGGTAGGTACATACATAATAATAGACTAAGAAGCGATGACATACCAGCCTACCTCAAGGAGTACCAGCGTAAGATTTCTTAATTTAATACACTATGTATATTCTATATCTATAGGATTTTTCTAAAGAAGCCACAAAAATACTTCCATTACACATTTCTGTTGCAATTTTCAAATGTAGAGCTTAGATTTAAAGTAGCTAATTTTTCCCATTTCTCCTCTTTGCATTTTAAATAAAATTGAACTGTACTGTACTATATTTATCTAGAAAAGATAAAGATCTCTATGCCACTTTAGTTTTTGAGCGTAACTTCCACTGGTCTTTCATCTGGATTCGAGCTAGTAATTATTGATGAGGTGTTGGCTGGTGTTGGTTTATACTCGATTTTAGCCTTCCTACAAGCGACCACAGTTTTTCTAGCGTAATTGACTTCTCTTTAACATGCCATGGTATTATAGGTCTCGTGATGGTACTCCGACGGGTAGCGTGGATTGTCTTTGTATCTTGGCCTAAAGTATAATTATAAAATTATCGTGGTCTGATAATATCCGTTATCACTTATCAGTCAGCTGATATTGCAGTGTAAATCTGATGTTGCCTCAGTTGTATTTATAGCCTTGATACCTGAATAATGCGGCTTGATAACAGAAGCTATTTTGTTTTGGGTTTGTTACTTTATCTATCAATGTTTCGTGAAAGGATAACAAAGAGTCGATCCAACTTATTAGATCTTTTTACGACACCTAGACTTTCAGATCAGCGTTTTTATAGACAAAATAGTTTTTAAACAACCACTCCTGATCTAGAGCCCCAAGATGGATATGGTGAACCATGGTGATAGGTGAACAGCCTATCGTCCTTTTAGATGGTCCATCATGTTAAGGAGGATACCTTTACAGAGTGATGAAAATGGGTGATGTTGACACCATTTTTTATGCTAATCGACTCAGTTACTTCTAAGGAGCATTTTATTGTATAATAATAATATCTAATAAATATTTGCCGACATTTTACTTTTACACAGCACCATCTAACCCCAAACTAAGCAAAGCTTGTACTATGGGAACCAGATGGCTGATAGAATACTTATATACATATTTTTTTGTAAATACATACATATAATACATAATACAACACCCAGACCCGGAAGAAATATTTGCAGAACATACAAACATTTCTCCCCTAGCGGGAATCGAACCCGCGCCTCTTGTGTCTCGCCACAGAGGTCGTCAATATAATATATTATGGGAAGAAAAAATCAGGACAGCAGAAGTTGGTCAAATTAAATAAAATGTTTTTGTACTAAGTATATTGTCCGTGTAGGGAAATCCAAGGCCATAGGGAATGAAGCAAAACTTTCTAAGAAACCCTTAGGTCTTTAGATGTAAACATAATTTTGACATAGTAATTTTTTAGTCAAACGTGAGTTAAAAAATAAACATAAAAAATGGACTCTACTTCGTAGTATTTTTTTTTAATGCTGATCGACACAGTTAGGTACTTGTAAGGATCAATCAGTGTACAAGTTTTCAGGAATCAATTTAAAGGAATCAAAGTTAAATCTCTTCCACCAGCTTCGCCGTACCAAGGTTTCTCCTTTCCACCTTCGCTGCCATTGGATTTCACCCGTACCCCTGGGTAAGGGATCTACGTTATACACCGTAGAACTGGGTCCCTATACTGAGCTTACCCACCTTACTCTCCGGCCTACTAAAGAGCAGATGTTACCAGTACCACCCTCGCGACACGGACGCGCCAGCCAGGAATTACCCAAGAGAGAGAAGGAGTCTCTACTCCCCAGGGGCCGGGTTAGGGATATTCCCGGTCCTCCGATCGAAACTTCGATTGGTAGGAGTTGAATGGTTTTTGTTTTTATCACATAGTTTATTCCGCCAAAAGTACAGTCCAGGCCTTAGCGTACTGTATTTTTGACTGATTGTCCGTGTCGATATTAAATAATGGTCGTGATGAAGCCGCGACCAACAAAAAAAGAGCAAATTGTTCCTAAGACACAAGAAATTTCCTGTATCTCTTCTGGATTCGGGTTTCCCCATACAGTCCAAGTTAATAAAATCAGTATAGTATTCTTGAATATTTTTAAATGAGGAACATCACTGACAACATTATAAGTAGGCCATGCATGTATGCATGACGATTCATGGTGCACCATGGAACCATGAATCCATGGTGCATGTGCCACTCCAATTACATTATATTGTTTTAATTCGAAGTGGCAAGGCGTATGGTGTGTGTATGTGTAGTGATAGTGAAGAACTTTTTACGGTTCGTGGTAGCATTGAACCTTAAGGTACATTAAAATACACACCTCCCAAACATCCAGTCAAACTTTCTCTTTATTATAACTGGCACTAAATAAAGGGCAAGGTACTGTGGTACCTTGTACTAAGTCGCTCATTAAAACGTGGTCATGACATCCGTGTAAGTATCTGGCTTCAGATTTTTTTATCTTCACAAACATGACATAACTTTCAATTTGAACTGGTTTTAAGCAGAGCGTAATGAGCCCCTTCGTAAAGATTGTCTTAGTACATTTTATGCACAAAACCACGAAATTCGAAATCACTCTTTCACACTTTTGTACTAAAGTTTTGTGAAGAGAAGAACCAGTGTGGTGATAGAACTAAAAAATATCACTAGTACCAGTGAGAAGACATTGAAAGTTATGCAATTATAGTCCATGCAGGTAAGGTTCAACCTACGTTTGTGGAGTAATCATTTATTAGAGTCGTAAAAATAAAACTGAGAAATTTGTTAGTTATAATGCCAAGATGCCAATATTTTTGCCTATTGACAGTTTTGTTCGTGCTGATTCATAATATTTGACACAAAACTGTTCTAAATTTTGTGGAAATGTTTGCAAGCTGAAACTTTTGCAGGTAAATAGTAAGTTATTATTAATAACATTCAGTTTGAATGTATGAAACGGTGTTCGACCTCGACTGATAATATCCTTATAATGTATCTCAGACCAAATAAAAAGTAATGACGGCGCGCCGCGAACAACAAAAGTGAAACCACCTTTTTATATACGTGTATGTCGAAGGTTTTGAGGTTGTGTGTTTCAAGTAACCTAAAACTCATAGTATAATAATTAAGAAATTAAATTTAATTGAAGTACCTACTTACAAGTGAAAAGTGATTCCGTGAGACTTTTTATGTGATTTGCTCCTGTTTTTACAAGTTTTCATTATATGTACAGGAAGGCATAATTTTATTTTGAACATACTAAGAGCGATGAGCATAGTTTTAGTATAGGTGTGTGCGTGAGCGTATGTTTACTTGTAGGAGCACGGTTTTGTGTGGCTTCACTTGTGTTATTCGCGGCGCGCCGTCTTTTCTTTTTATTTGGTCTAAGTAATGTAACGTATCTTTTTAAGTGTTTACTATTACTTGCTTTTTTGTTATAACAGAGAACCTAGTGATAAGTCAAACTCCTAAGTTTGATGTCACTACGTAACTAATTGTTTATATACCTATATTTTTGTAAAATAAATAAATTAATAATAATAATAATAATGTATATTTTATTATCACGCCTGTATCCCTAATGGGGTGGGCAGAGCCACAGGCAGTCATAGAAAAACTTGCAGCCTCTCCTGATTCAAAGTCCCAGGACTAATTCACATCCTTATAACCTACTACTATAAACTAGCTATAGGTGCTTTTACTCACCTAGTGTACCCACAAACTTATCAGAATAAAATGGAAGAATTATTTTATCGGCCTCTCTGTAACGTCTTTGTTCTGTGGACCATTTGTCACTGTTCGAGCATAATCACCTCCGCGAGTGGAAGCGGGACTCGGGACTAATCCTTCCCCCACCTACCTAGTGTTATTATCTGTTCTGCAAGTACATAGAATAAGGACTGCGGTTCTGTCTCTTGTTAAGGCTGTTTTAAGTGAATGAATTGGATGGATGGGATGGATGAATGGTTGACATGACAGGCTGAATGTGCACCGTGTGACGGAGCTCTCCCCCCACGGCGCAGGCGCGGTAAGATGCGCACGCATATAAAGGTACCAACGCTTCGCCCGATCACCAGTCAATCCGCAGGCCGCTCCGCGTGCAGATCGAACACGTTTGCCAGTGTAACACTTTGCACACGAACTACACATCGTACTATTTCGCGCGTCCACACGCACGCATCGAAGAACTGCGTCAAGGTAGGTACCACATTTTAACTACAATGTAATTCAGGAAAGTTAAGTAAGCTTTAAGGTGTAGTAGGACTGGTTTAAGAGAGCGTTCGGTATGCGCATTTTTAAGTGGCGGGTGGTGGTCTGCTGATGTGGAAACTCCCCGGTGACCTTCTCTAGCACGTGCAGAGTGTGTGCCTCTCGTCCGTGAGGTGCCTTCCAACTGCACCGCGAATTATCCACTTAGGTGCCTACTTCAGCACCGGCAAAAATAAAAATACAAATAAACATTATTCAATGCGCTTGCGGTCCAAGAGGTAGAACTTTGCTTTGCGAACTGTGTAGTAGGTACCCGATAACATTAGCGAAATGTAAACCTAAAAAGAAAGATATACGGAATCTCAACTTTATAGATTGTACACTGTAACGTCCTTCTGCATTTTACTCATCCTCAGTCATGTACCTAACTAACTAAAAGATTGAGTTAAAAAAATGAGATTCCTTGAAAGTAAGTTACCTACCCTTCCTAGATAGAAGGTACTGTGTGACTGTAATTGTAACAGAATAACTGCATTATGATATACTTAAGTAAATATTTGCATCTTTTCTCCCATGTGGGAACAAATATTTTGTGCTAAAGATAGGTCCGTAGGTAGGCAGTAATAGAAAGTAATAACAAAATTAGAAAACTTTTATTATAAAAGAAGGTGCCAATATTTCTAGGTTTTTAGATTCATAACCTTTCGGGGAAGATGGAAATAAGTAGGTAGGTAGATACCAGTCTAAGTAGGTATTAGAAAAAAGGGACAGTATGTACCTACGCAAACTCAATGTCAGCATTCCTTTGTGCGTGAATAAACTTATTAATCCCAGTTGCGTTCTTAGTTCGGGCTATTTTTTATAAAAAAAAAACTGTGGCCAGACCAGAAATGCGCGCCGCAAAAAACGCTTCCCAAAATTTCGGTTAGGTCTAACTTTGTTAGATCAAAAATTATGCTTGTTTGGCATTAGTTGCTCGAATTGGTTACCATTACCAGAAGTATGTAGGTAAGTACATACTAGTAAACCTTGCAACAATTCCACATTCAATTCAGTGCAGACGTCATTTCCAAGATTCTTTTGTTTGTGTGAATTATATTGTTGTGTATGTATATAGGGATGTATACTCGTAATACCTACCTATTACGAATTGAATGTTTACCTCATCCAACCATTTAATTTACTTTTGACAGTGAGTTCATTTTTGTAAGAGAGTTACCGATTTCGATTTTACTTATGAATACGTTTTATTTTAATCGATTTAATACATTGATATTTTATTTTTGTTCAACAATGTATTGTTTTATAAATTCCCAGAACGAAACAAGATGAAACACGCAGTCTATTTATGCTTAAAGTTTAAAATCAAATCTTAAAATCAGTTTTATGCTGTTTACTTCTGAACTATAAGTCCGATCTTAAAATACAATACAATAATATCTACTTAGTTTTGATATCTTAGATATCGAATGAAATACTCTTTATAAAATGTTAGAATTTTCGACTCCTGAAACTGAAACCGCGGTGTTTAGTTTGCTATTATTGTGACAACTTTTCAACTTTTTTAAATCCTAAAGTATTATGAAGGTTTTTACCAAAACAAAGGTTTCGGTCCCACCACTAGGTTAGGTACTTAGGTACCTAGTACCTACTTAATTTTTTTAAGTTTTTTTTTATATATTTGGCAGATAAACATTATGTAATTATGCAGTTTACGTGTATATTTCTGTTACCTACCATGCATTTTAAAGTTTACTTTTACAAGTCATAGAACAGTTACATTCTCAAGCTCTCAGCTAACAGCTGTATAAGTAAAGTAGGTATGGTACCTAGGTCGTATTTAAAGGGTATTCCAAAAAGAACTTCCGAACTTTGACAGTTGATAGCGGCCATATTGTTGAAGCTACATCTGTCAAATCGACTGTCATTTATTCAGTATGTTTTGCCAAATCACTATGGACGGATATAGCGTTCAACAACACGTGCAAATGATAAAATTGTTTTATCAAAATGGGTGTTCTGTTCGGCAACATTCACCCATTACGGTCGCCATAATCGTCCTACCGAGAGGACTATTCGCAGCGTGGTGGATAAATTTGAGTCCACTGGTTCAGTAAACAATCAACTAACACCCGTAAGTACGTCGACGAAACGCAAGATCCGTGAGAGTGTACAGGAGAATCCGAGGCAGTCGATTTCGCGTCGCTCACAAGAACACTGGCTTTCGCAGACCACAACTTGACGAATTTTACGTCGTGACTTGGGCCTGCACTACACCCGTACAAAATTCAACTGACCCAGGAGCTGAAGGTAAACGACTATAGACAACGACGTGTGTTCGCGTTCGCTGAATGGGCTCTGGAGCAGTTGGACTGACCCTAATTTTTACCGAAAGATCATCTTCAGCGATGAGGCCCGTTTCTGAATGAATGGGTACGTCAACAAACAAAATTGTCGAATTTGGGACGATACCAATCCACATGAGATCCAAGAGCGTCCAATGCATCCCGAAAAAGTCACTGTTTGGTGTGGATTTAGGGCTGGCGGCGTCATCGGTCCATATTTCTTTGAGAACGACGTTGGCCAGGCCATCATCGTCAACGGCGAGTGCTATAGGTCGATGATTACCAACTTATTTTGGCCTGAATTGGATGATATGGACACCAACGACATGTGGTTTCAACAGGACGGCGCTACGTGCCACACAGCTCATGCCACATTTGACATTCTGCATGAGCGATTTGAGGACATGGTCATCTCACGTGGAGGTGATGTGAACTGGCCGCAGAGATCGTGCGATTTGACCCCGTTAAACTTTTCCTTGTGGGGTTTTCTTAAGTCGCAGGTCTATGCGATTAAGCCACTAAATCACAGCGACTCTCAAAACCAACATAACCCATGCCATAGGTCGAATTCAGTCTGATTTATGCGCCATGGATTAAGTCATTGAAAATTGGACATTTCGGATGCGCGCCACCCAGAAAGCCGCGGCGGATATTTGAAGGATATTATTCCATACATAATGGCATCGATAGACCTTTCAAAGAATAAAAAAATTCAACGATATCTCACTAAGTTTTATTTTTCAAACATTAAAGTTTTAAAAATTCTTGCGAGTTGGTCTACTTATAAATTTTTTTCTAAGTGAGGTACTACATAAAGTAATCATGAGCCATTCATAATTGAAAGTGGGGTAATCAGAGTGGCTAACTACCTACCTGATAACCACAAATTAGCTAATTTGAATACTCACTTACTATATTGCAGTGATAAGTTGATATTATAGTATTAGATTTGTTACTAAGTGAGGTAGGTACTACTTAAAGTAATCATGAGCCTTTCATAATTCAAAATGGGGTAACCAGGGTGGCTAACTACCTATCCTGATAAGCACAAATTAGCTCATTTGAATACCCACTTACTATATACTCTTACTATTACAGTGATAAGTATAATGAACTGATAAGGAACCTAATTAACTTGGGAGACACGAGTTGAACTATGAAAATTCATTACTTAGGTCATATGGGTTTTCAATGGTATAAGACTAAAAGGTAGGTAAGGTATCTAGGTACCTAATAAATATTTCTCATAAATGAATTCATTTTTCCATCAAGATATTGCAGAATTCTAATACTGGATTATTGTAGAAGCAGCTGATGTAATTTGCGTTGTGGTCAAGGATACATCTTCTCTCTTGAACTTGACAAAAACTTGCCAACAAAACTCGACCTCGTTGGCGAGCGTGTTGTCCGCCTGAGACGTGAGTGCGGATTCGATTCGATTAGATAAAACGATTGCATGTGTGTTCTTCAGATACTTCTACGGGTCCGGGTATTGTGGTACCATGGAACCCAGTTACTCAGTTTGCGATAACAATTCTATATAATAGTTCTAATCACGTTCTGAACACTAGGAGTACTTACCATGGGTCACCTTAGCTTGTAGAGTAACAAATGCCTACGGTGACAGTTACCCCCAAGTGTTAACAAAAAACAAAGAAGCTAAATAATTAAACGCTGTATAACAATAAATAATGCAGGTAAGGAGCCTTTGATGCGCTCTTTAATCCTTCCACCAAACTGGTTTAAAATAACTAGTGACACTAGAAACTAGTGGTAGTATTAAAAGCTGAACACTCGAAATCATAATTATTTAAATATGTAATCCAGAAACACAAAAATAAAATTAGTCGAGTCATTCTCCAACCAAACCAAACTTCTATTAGTTTCGTTGCCAACAAACAAAACACTTCAGTAAGAGCTTAATGGCCGAATTATCTACACTATCATTTAACACGTGGACTCGTTTCTGTGATAATTTTAATGCGATAAAACAGGATAAAACTAAAACAAAACCAACAGTTCAGACGCAGTTTGTTAATCCAAACAAAGATCAAGTCAGTTTCACTATATAATAGGTAATAATAACTGCCACAGGCAAAGTATTTTCAGGGTGACAATCAACAATCATAAAGTTTCGAAAATACTTGCTCCAGGGAGGTTAATAAGAAAAATAAAAACCAACTAGGTAGGTAGACAAAGAACACAAAGAAGAGCAAACACAATGCTTTACGGCTTTGGTGGCGTGGTGGGCGAGTGCTCGACTGAGACTCAAGAAGCGCGGGTTCGGTTTATGTTTGTATGTTCTGCAAACATTTCTTCCAGGTCTAGGTGTTGTGGTAGGTACTTGCAGTTTCTGATACGACAGGGAATCTTTTTTTTTTCTTTCTTGTTAAGTGCTCATCATCATAATTTTTATTTATTAAAATCTACAGTGTACTAGTGTACTACTAATTACGTTTAACGCATTAAAACCAAAGATTATGATTTAAATCTTTGACTAAAAAAAACCCTTAGAAAACAATATAGGTAGGTACCTACTTACTGGTATTTTTTTTTTAGTTACACAATGATTCTTAGTTGCCATAATGCACAAACAGTTGATACCTACAAAGATTAGTGTGAGCTAAAGGTTAAGTAAAATACTAACCCCAAAAGCATTATGCAATGACACGATAACATCGGACTGTCAAATGCAGTCGTATCGTCGCGTCGTATCGAATCGTGACTCAAATGCATGACTTTATTGTGACTATTATACCTACCTGTATTTAATATTTATACTGTGAGCGATGATATTATGAACCGCCTCCTGTTCCAAAGGTCATTGAGCCCAGTTGATTGCACTAATGACTGTTTTGTTGACTTAAAGTAGGTATCTATCAGAATTTACACTAGATAAAAAAACTTTGCCTTTACCAATCATTGTGTAGAATATTATAGAGATTATTCTTTCTGGCCATCGAATTTGATCGAAGTTTCTGGCAGATAGGAGGTTGTAACAGCATTCTAGCTTATCCTTAATCTGAGGAATCTAGAAAACTGTACCGGCTTTATTACCAAGCCACCATTGCCTGATTTATTCAATTAATACCTATTATTTTTCATTGTTAAGTTTTTTAAGTTATTTGTTGTTTTCATTGGATAACTATACTTGTGTACCTTGAATGCCTACCATGTTCTATTAAGAACAAACCCTTGAAAAAAAAAGAAAACAAAAAATCATTAAAAATATAAAAAAAAACAACTTTTATAGGTTTAACACCATTGAGCAAATTTCTGTAAGCCACCCTAAACCTTAAAGCTCGCTGAAATACGCTTTAAGGGAGTTTATTAGAATCGTTTTATTTTAGAACTCATCTTTGGAGTCGTTATTTTAGCCAATCTTGAAATAGGTACGGTACGTAGGTCTCAAGTGACGGAGATTTTAGGCCGCCTAAAGGCCTCCGTCATGGCTTAACGACTTAAAAGCGGGACCGACTGTTTAACGTGCCCTCCGAAGCACGGAAGCGCTCAGCTCGTAATACCACTTGCGGTCACCCATCCCAATTTGTGACCGCGCATATCGTTGCTTAACTTTAACGATCAATCAAGAACGCCTAAGCAAGCTACGCCATGAGCGCTTCTAGGCTTCAAGGGCCCATAGTTTTTTACTTACCCTACGTGACTGTGTAAATTATTTTGGTGAATTTCAACAAGGTGTGCTATTCTTTCATAATTTTTGTGGCGATATTTATTTTTGTTTGACTTCTGAGATTTTTATGGTATTAAGGTATACGGGCATGGGCACACATTAAGTAGGTACTTACCTACCTAACTTGTTAACATTCGTTCATAAATTACTTACTAACGTTTTGATGATATAGGTACCTATTGATGAAAATTTAAATTTAGTTAAGTATGTTATTTATAGTATGTGGTACAGATAGCTACGAGTATCTAGGTACTATACTATTTAAATACAAACAGGATTTGATTATAAAAGCATTCATGTTTTGTTTTTGTTGTGAGTCACTGAATCCGTAGTGGGTAGGTACCTAACATCGTACCTAATAACTAGTAGGTACCTACAGTTTCTTTATTACAGTCGGGTCGTCTCGGTTCGCAAATTTTCTGTTAAACAAATGCAACTTTATTAATTTCTGTAAAGTTAGGTAGGTACTTATCATCATTAATAAAGTACGGTGGCTTTCGCCGAGCCCTGTCACAACTCAAGTCATGACGGAGGCCTAAAATCTCCGTCACTAGAGTTGGCCTCATACGAACTTACCTACTTATTAGTTTTATCGACATTATGCGACTGAGTTGAATATTTACGGCCCTTTCTATATTAGGGTTTTACGCAAATTTGATTCGGACGGTTAAAACAGTAAACACATCAAGATGGCAGATTGAGAAAGAAATATTTTGTTTACATTTTGTGTTTACTATGTAGTACTTTATTTAGAACACAGTTACAAAGACAAACTATAATAACATTAAAAACTTTAAAGTAATCGGTATAATAATAAGAAATAAAAATGAGCTCAGTTTTCTATCTAAGTTCGCCTACAGATAGAAAACAGAGCTCAGATCACCGACCGCAGGTGTGTTTACTTATATTTTGACGAAATAAACTTGCAGCGTTAACGCAGATAAGTGGTAAAATCCCAAGACATGCTCCTTAGTCCTTGCACACATTGTGCGTCCAGTATTTGATATCCTCTTTGCGTACATAATACCAATCACATGACTATCGATACGAAAACTAATGTAAGACCAAGCGCTAGTACTACGTAGGTATTTGACTGACTGTTAGATGTTATTTATTATACATACTAATATAACCTAGGTACTCAGACCAAATAAAAAGATTTATATTTGGTCTGAGCCTAGGTACTACCTAATACTATTGAGGTGGGCCACCTAACCTACCTTCCTAGTGTTTTTTTTAACACTTAGCTTCATTTCACAATCATCAAAGAGGTTTTCAACGCAATATTGACAATAATGATATCGTATAAATAGTATCCTTATCTCGCCACGATGAGTGTTGTACCTACCTACTTGCATTGCATTGCTCCCTGACCCAAAAACGAACATTGATCAGTTTCGTCTGTTTCGTAAACGTAGTAGGGTACATAACATCGTATGATAATTATCCTTGGACGAATTCGTCCAAGTAATTATCTAATGAAACTAGTGCAAATAAACTATGTCCTTTTACCATCTATAGTAGATGATTTATATAGCGTCAGGAGGCAACTTTTACCTTCACAAACGCGACGTTGTAGTGCCTGGGACGAATTAAGATGGAGTAGGCTTGCCCAGCACCTATTCCATCCTCTCAGCTTAGTCAGCCTTGTCCATGTTGTCAATACGTGCGAAGCTGACTAAGCCGCGTGTTTCCTCGCCATGTTTTCCTTCACCTCCTTCACCACCTTCAACTCCTTCAAGTTCTGCCGGGCGTGCGTACTCGTCGCAATATAACCAGGGCTGATGTAGAGGTGTCGGGAACTCCACGGCCTATTTATATCAAAGAAAGGCTGGTAAAGGAGAACAAGCTACTCTTTACCAAGGCACGCTCATTATGTAAACTGCATGATTGGAAATTCGCTTGAATGCGTGGTTTTGGTTAGGTTCAAAAATAGATACCGCGGTTTTAAAGGACGGTGTAGGGTTCTTTATACGGAAAGGCTTGCGTAAAAGTACGCTCTCATAGAGATTCACAGCCAGAACAGTTATGGTTAGAACCTTAGAACTTACTCTGCCTGGTGCGCGTATGGCGATAGGTACTGTACTGCCTATAGGACTGAAAAAGTTAATATTATTATAACCTCGGCCTTAAACGCTCTTGAGTCACTAGATATTTTTGATGGTTGTGAATTACTTATGCCTAGTGACCGACTTCAACGTTAACTTAAACACGCCTGATGAAGCTTGAACAACAAGGAATGTTGAGCAACTAGTAAAAGAACCCAGAAAGCTCAGAACTGCAAATCAACTTCTTATGGAAAAACGTACGAAACAAAATTGGAAACGAGTCTCCATTATCTCTATAGGTCAAGACCGCTCTGTTCTCTGCTTATAAACAATGTAGTATAAACACCTTATTTCCAGTTTGCTTCGATGACGCAAAAATTTGTTCAAACCGGTCACTTTAGGTAGGTATAGTATCTAATCTACGTAGCAGAAACAATCTTACTAATATTATAAATGCCAAAGTTTGTGAGAATGTGTAGATGTAAGAATGTATGTTTGTGCCTCAATCACGCCGTAACGGCTGAACGGATTTGAATAAAACTTGGAATATACATAGTATATGTGCTGGAATAACATTAGGCTACTTTTTATCCGGGTACCATGCCAGCGAAGCTGCGGGCGGCAGCTAGTACAGATATAAAGTATAGTAACGTCGTAACATAATATTTATCTACTATTATTTTACGCACTATTGACCCATTTAAAATTTGTGATTGTAATTATCTAGATCTAAACCTTTACTGCGTATTAATAAAATGTTGAATAACTACCTACTATCAGTGGAGTCGGTACATTAGTCGTTGGAAAAGGAATGTACCTACTTACTTTACTTAAAACCCTTGGGTGGAGTCGATATTTATTAATTTTATTTATTTATTTAAACTTACATCTATCTTTACAGGCTAATCTAATACAATAGTGTAGCGTAATATATTATACTATATACATTATTATATATGACTGATCCAGCAGGATCCAGCTATTCAAGCAGGATCAACAACAACTGAATAGAAAAATCACAGACATAATGAAACAGTATAATAGGTATAATTATGGTTTATAACAACGTCAAGGAAACTCAGTCTCGTAAAACCGAAAAACTTAGATAGATCTAGGTAGGTAGATACCTTTGTCAAAATCATATTTTAGAAGTAATTATTTAGTAATAAATAGAATTTAAGTGTAAAGTGGCTAGGTATTCTATACAATACCGAATACGCAGCCGGTAGGTATGTGTGTAAAAAACGAAAACAGGGAAAGAGGAAACGTGCGGGCAGGCAGTAAACGCTACGACTTGTTTACTTGCCTTTTTTGTTATTTTCAATTAAGATGATATTGAGCAAACATTAGGTCTTACCGAAGAATTTGCCGTTTTGTTAGTCATTTTTTTAAAGTCTATTTTATTTCTATTAGTATATCAATGTATTGGCAATTTATCGCCCTTCTTGAAGAAGTTAGCTGGACGGGAGACAACAAACTCTTCACAAGCATTTTGAACTGTCTCTCACGTCTTGAATTTTCTTCTTGCCAAGAAGTTGTTTAAATTTTAGAAAAAATAGATGTCTGTGGGCGCAAGGTCTATTAAGTAACATAAACATAATTTATTTGATAAAAATAATAAAACATTACAAAAAAACAATTGGAACACGTTGAAAATTGCCTTAGTTAAGTTAAAAACTGTATCGCAGTTTCCAGCGCCCCCTCCCAACGGTTAGTAGTACAGTGGATGACGGAGAGGAGATTGTCTGTTGTGCAGTGTAGAGTCGTGAAAGAGCAGCGGGGACGAGCGATTGACCAACGCTGGTTTGGGATTTTAGCTTCTCCATCATTGTGCTAATTATTCACAGTACCTAACACATCCGTAGCAAAGCAATGCTCATGTCGTTTGGTAAGAAGCTGTGGTGAAGTGGTGAATCACACCAGCACTAGACCACTAAACAGTCACTATCACTTTTTTAGGGGTAAGTTTTGTTTTTTGTTTAGGGCATTGCCAACATGGTGAGCGGTTACGATTGTAAAAAAGAATCCATTTTACACAACGACTTAAGCTTTTTACCTTGCCAATTAGACGCAAATGGACAAATATTGTTTTGATGTTTACATCTAAAGATGCTGGTAGCTCAGCCGATGATTGAGCTTCCACAATTGACTTTAATTAATTAATTAAAGTCAATGTCGATATTCCATGGGTAAAACGATTTTTATTTGACCTATGTTTTTTATTAGTAGTTCTTTACATTATATTAGGTACTTAACCTACCTACATGTAATAATGCATCAGTAGGTACCATATCCTGTTTATTGTGTAATTCATATAGATAACTTTGTCAATTTATTTTGTGCAGTTTGTCTTTCATTAAAATGCTTTGACGTAATTAAAATGCTTTGTTTCTTCTGGCAGTCGTTTCTTATGGTATCGAATTCTAAGCGTCTCGGTCGATGTAGCCAAAGTGTCTGCTTCCTCACAGCCAATAATGATGTCTATTAGATCTATGTATAGCCAAATTTATTGAGCTGAGTTGCATCTAAGAAACAGGCTTCACTAGTAATTTTGTTATCATAGAACCTGTACCTGTCACTGGTTTTCGGATGGCAAGTCATGCTCGTTGTAAAAAAAGCTCTAACGCTAACTTCTTTTGAGAATAAAATCAATTCGGGCCGATTTCACCGTTCAAACAGTTTCAAACTGAACTAAACTAGCGTTCAAGAGCTGTAAAATTGTTTGAAACTAATTGAACTAATTTTAGAAGCTAAGCGCCCCGTTCATATTTTGATTTTGATACCATAAATGGGTGTTCAATCAAGCATCATCAGTCTCAACAGGCTCAAAGTCATGTGACTATTTTATAGAATTTTTATTCTATAATTCTACAAATGCTTTCATGCTCTTTGGTTGTTCATAAAAATCTCAGAATAAAAATTCTGTCTTTGTAAGCTGGATCGCAAGATGCCTTATGCTTCTGATCGTCTACTGAGTGACTTAGGTAGATTACCTGTAGGTGGTCATTTTTAACCACCGAAACAAAAAGATTATCTCAGTTTAGTCCACCTTGTCCACAGGAAATACATGGTCAATACGTGCAAAGCTAACTATAAGCCGCGGGTTTCCTCACGTTGTTTTCCTTCATCGTTTGAGAGTACTGGTATAGCGCACATAATTTTTTCGCACAGGAATATCCATTGGTACACGACCGAATTTGAACCCATAGGATCCTTAGGATTGGAAGTCGGGGTCAATACTTACCTACAGAGGAATAACTGCCTCATCTTAGATAAGCCAAATATGGCTTGTAAGATGTGTTTTCTCAAAATAAAATGTAACTTTATTATGAAAATTAACTAAAAAAAACCTACTAGACCACCAGTCCTCTCTTAGCGCTAAGACGACCAAACGCTTAGGACTACGTAGGTATTTGACTGAATGTTGTGTGTTGTTTAATTTATTATACTAATATAACCTACCACCTAATACTATTGAGGTGGTCCACCTAACCTACCTTCCTAGTGTTTTTTTCTTCTTCTTTTTGTTCTATTCATAAAACACAAGATGAATTTACTATTGTGTTGAACGTATGGAATGCTCATGGCTCACCCTGCAATGGATGGCTCTCAATCAACTGTCAATCAGGTATCCTTAGTAGTGGATTCTTTATATAATCAAAGAGTGGATTGTTGTCGGGAGGAAAATACAGATGTGTCGTTTTTAGCTCGATGTTTTTAGCACATCTTCAGCTTAATTTGGTCATCACTCAAGTACCCACCTACATACTTATGGGCCGGCGAGGTCGCAGTTTGAAATTTTGGAGGGGATCACTAATGATAGAATATGTCGAGTAAATCAGATTTTATTGCACAATACGCAATTTTATTGCACACAAACATTATAAAACAAATGGAAGCCTACAATTTTTATTGGCATCGTGGCTAGGGGCAGCAAATTGCTTTTTTATATTTTGTAAATTTTTAGATTTTTCAATTTGACGTGTACGATTTTGGGAGGGGCAGGCGCGGTCCGAAGGGGGGGGGGGTCACGGGGTCATGACCCCGTGACCCCAGCGCCTGCTTATAGGATTAGTCATTGCATATAAGAAAAAATACAGTAGGCTACCTATTTATAGCCAGTTTTAGTCATGAGTATAGTCAGTCAATTTGCCACACAAACAGTTTGTTTAACTTTCTATGAAGAAGACTAACATTGTGAGTGATTTTTCCACCACGTAGATAGGTAGGTACATGTATACCTACTCGTAGTATATTACTGATGTAGGTACATTATGTACTAGGAAGGTACTACCTACTCGTTTTTCGTTTTCAATTAATAATTGTTTTAGGCCAAATTCATTACCTAAGAGTATATTATCATTCTAGTACATATCATTCTAGTAAGTACAGTGAAGTGTTTTCCATAAAGATTGTGTCCCCACTTCCCCACCGAATCGGAGGGTAATGCCCCTTTCGCGAAATGTCCCGCGTGCGTACTCAAAACAGCCCATTCTCAAATAAAATAAGGGCGGTTTTAAAACTACAACCATATTATGTAGCCATAGTATCTACTAAACAATACACTGTAGGTAGGTGACTTTTCTCAAGGGCCCTATGAAGCTGTCTAATAACAGTTATGATAAAATACTCTTACGGAATAAATTTCGATTATCATCATCATCATTTCAGCGTATCACCCATTGCTGGGTGTAAGCTTTAGATTCCTTTCGATTCTGCCAGCTTCCTCGGTCCTGTACGTCTATTATCCTGCGGTTTTGCCCGCGACTTTTTAGATGTTATCGACCCAATAAGAATTACATCCATCTACGTTATACCCTCAACCCACATGCATGGATTTCCAAATAAATCAGGGTAAAAATATATATATTTTATTCAAATAATATCAAACATAGGCCAATGTCAAGGTTTGTTGACCGCAAATCCGTTTGCTACTCGGTGCCACGTAGTACATTGTACTGCAGGCGTGTCGTGTCGTACGTTAGCCGGGAAAATTTTGGGCACAATGCCAATAGATTTTAAAAATTATTGCCACTGGCTCCAAGCGTGATGTAGGTACTTTATATAGGAAAACAAAGAGAATGCGACAAACTGAAACGGACAAAAGGTACTCAACATTATCTTCCTGCCCTTGTCCCACTCTATGTGGGGTCGGCACAGCATGATCTTTGGATCATCTGTAATCATCTTGGATCCTTGGATCATGCTTTAAGAGTTTTGGCTAAGGTGTTTTATGACCGGTCGCCTGCCTGACGTTAACCCTCCTTGGGAATACTTGCTTATCTCATCATGTTGGAGAGGATACTATGCCTTAGTCGACTTTTACGACATGCTCGAGGAGAGAAGCAGCTGGACGCATTCTATGTTTTTTCTTTACTCCCAGTCCAGCGAAGAAGTAAAAGGTACTCAACAAAAGTAACTCATAATAAATTTTGTATGTCGCAGCTACGCCGTAGCATAAGGTCTACAGGACAATTAATAGACTGGAGTCCGTTTCACGATAGAAGTCCCGCGGAGTGGGGCGCTGCAGTCTTCGCGTCACGGGAAATTGCCGTACAATTTGTTTAGTACCAACCATTTCTGCGGGACGTTTTTCGTGAATAAGGACTACAAACTTACCTATGTACCTAATGTACCCAATATTTAGGTTCGTTTCAATTCAACTAATAATAATAAGGATTTTTGGAGGGCATTTTTTGCATCATACTTTAAACCGGTCTGAAGACTCATTACCTACTTTATTTTGCAATGGTCCAGTGGATGCATCGTTAGTCTGCAGATGCTGGTGGAGTTTTGAGTTTATTTTTTACCTAACAAATTTATTTTGTTCTGTTGCAGGTCTAAAGCACAAAAACGAACATGGCGGACCCTGCACACGGGAAGATAGAAGGTAATAAATAATAATACCAATTTGCACATTATTTGACCCATTAGACATTATGTATACCTACTTACTAGAGAATATAAATTATACAACCGAATTAAAAAAACCTCCTCCTTTTTATGAAGTCGAATAAAAATAACGACACGTTACATGGTGTACCTGCTACACTTTATAAACGTTCGAATTTGGAAGTGACTAATTGAGGGAAACGTCATTCTGTCATTATTTTGGATAAAGTATTTTTACAAAACAGTCAGTGGAGCTAATTAAACAAATTGATCGACTTTTAAATTTTTATTGTTATTAAAACTGTGACCAAATATTTTATCCAACTACCTTTTGTAAAACTACTTTAAAGTAACTTCAATAACTTACCAAATAAACAAATAAACTATCTTTAGTTATAATTGTTACTTTCCTTCAAATTGACAAATGATTGACCTGCGCGCCTGAAATGTCGGATACAATTATTGATCGACGAACAAGTTTGTAACTTTAGACAAAAAAGTTTTTATGTACCTATCTAGGTACCTACTAACCTACCCACTAATGTTGAGTTGATTCCATTTCTGTCGTTGTTCACACAAGTCCTGGTGTTACAGGACTTGTGACATAACAGGTTATTACCTAACGCGTATTATTAACAAGTAGGTATTTTTTTTCTTTCAGATAACCCGAAGATCCTGTCAGGTCCGGTACTGACGAACTCACCGAATGCAGTCCTTTCAAAGACGCTGCTCAGTCGGTATTTTGATCTTCCGTTGCCGGTGGATAAAATCATTGCGACATACGTCTGGATCGACGGATCCGGAGAGCATATGCGGTGTAAAGACCGTACCTTGAACTTCATCCCTAAACAGCCCAAAGGTATAACATAACCTACAAAAATCTAAATATATTTTTAACAGTTTCAACAATTTACCTCACCTTGAACAAAGCGGCCTTCCGCACCCTAAGTTTTTACCTGTTGGTTCTCGTGCGCTTCCTATGACACACTTTACAAATATTAACATTGCTCCGTAACCTTGTACACGAACCTAAAGATGTGTTGTGTAGTGTAGGAATTACGTAAACAAAATTCATAAACATATTACAAAGTTTGAAAATGCGACGATGAAAATCATGTCTAAACTCAGTGTCTAAAGAACGATTTCCGTAAGTCTTGCATGGCATGCATAGTAAGTAGTAGGTACCTATTAAAATAAACGATGGAAGTTATGAAAATTACAGAGCGGTGGTTCATAGAATTGTCAGAAGCAATTATCAAACGTGCAATAGGAACGAGCCCACTCATTCTTAAAGTGATAAGTATTGTACCCTTTGTTGTATCGCGTTTAGCATCACCCTGAGACACTAATTTATTGTCAATTTTCATGTCACGCGATGCAATTTTCCACTAAGCGACGAACTCCATATGGATTGTTATTGCATGGTAAAAACCATTTCCATAAAGAATCTTTAGAGGAGAAGATGCACAATGTAGATAAGTAGGTAATATATGCTAATAGGTCCATTGAATGCAAGCAGGCAACATTGTCAGTCAATGCCGCAGGCAATCAGTTTCAGCTAATTAAAACAGTCTTTCCGATAATGCAAGATTGTTTCTCATTATCACTAATCGTGGAAATGCAAAGTCGTGAAACGAATTAAAAAATGATCTAGAAAAGAACGGTAATGAAACACGACACGTCCATTGAAGTTAGAGCGGTTTTATTACATCCTCATTAACAATTCTAATTAGCATACATTCGGTAAATTGTTTGGCCTTCAGGCGTGTTGTGATCTGAATGAGTAAACAAGTTCTATATTTTATAAATTAAAAGGTATTCAGATAGTTAGGTACTGCGTAAATATTCTACTGCTCTAGGTACTATTAGCTAAATAAACCATTAGTGGCAATTGCGTTGTTTACCTACTCGACTCCACGCACTATGTTATATAATATCTATATCGACTTAGATTGAAGTAAGCTATACATATACATTGTCAAGGACTTCTATAACTGTTAATTGTACCTTTCGTAGATAAGCTAGTTCGATTACTGGAAGATTTGAATGATAACTACATATCAAAGATAAATAATAATATCAAATGGGAGCATTTAAACGAGTACTTGCCACCTTATTTCGTTCCACGGGATCTGGAGAGTGTGTTCGAGGCGCGTTGTAAATTGGCGCTGGCGGAACGAGAAAACACTGATAGCTTTGATGAGAACTTAAAAGGTTTCACAGCAATATTACCCTCAGCAGTCGTAGAAATGTTCTAGTTTCCATCGTACATAATAATAGCTTATTAGACAAGAGTTTTCTTTAGTCGTAGGCATTTATATAAAAGTGTTTACCGTACGTACGACGTACCTACAAAATTGTGTAGAGTTAGGTTTCGTTTGCAATATGCTGGTAATTTAGTAGTAAAAATGATCTTTTATCGTTGTTAGACCATTCAGCAAAATCCGCTCTTCATTACAAATTCATCAGAGTTCTTTCATAGTCACTTTTAATTTGGTAAGCAAACATATTCAACAAATTAGGTCGTCTTTATGAGGGTCTGTAGATTCATGACCATATTTAATTAATTTCAGAATTGCCGATATGGAATTTCGACGGTAGTTCGACGGGCCAGGCTGACGGCCACAACTCGGATACGTTTTTGATAGCCCGAGCCATCTACAAAGACCCCTTCAGACGCGGAAACCACATCCTTGTCATGTGTGATACCTACAAGTACAACATGGAGCCAACAGGTCAGATATGAAAGTTATTTTCCAGACTGAATAAGATTTATATAATAGTGAAGTTTTAGCAGTTATTCTCTAGGTTGGCGTTACGCCAATGGAATGGTGATGTATCGAGGTCGTGACCTCTTTTTTGAGGACTGGAATATACCATGCACGCATGGTTAAATAAGTAATTATAACTGCTGCAACAAAAACTGAAAAAAGTGTAATTGAAAGATTGTTGAACCGCAACATTTCAGAGACCGTTGTGGGCAGGTACTTGTATTACCTAGTAAAGGTTGTGTAGATTAGATACAGATACCAAAGATGTTTAGTATCCAAGAAAAAGGTCAACTTAGAACAAGACAAGAAAAGTTATAAGTATTTCTACATTAGGTAGGTCTAGGTATTACAGTAATCACAAAGCTTCTTGTCCTTACCCAAGTTAGCTATACTTGCCTAGCAGCACGAACGAGTCATAAAAAATCATAAGGCTCTTTTTCAGAGACGAACCATCGTGTGAAATGCCAGGAGGCGTTTGATAAGTGCAAAGACGAGGAGCCATGGTTTGGGATCGAGCAGGAGTACATTCTACTGGATGCTGATCTCAGGCCCTTCGGCTGGCCCCCGGGCGGCTTCCCCCCGCCACAGGGACCTTACTACTGCGGCGTGGGCGCCAACAAGGTGTTCGCCAGGGATCTCGTTGAGGCACATTACAGGTGAGCAGGCAGCCGACACGTTCTCATCTTGGCTTCCCCACCCATTCCAACGTGCTTCGGAAGGCACGTTAAACAGTCGGTCCCGGCTTTTAAGTCGTTAGGCCATGACGGAGGCCTTTAGACGGCCTAAAAGCTCATACGAACACACACACCCATTCCAAAGACGTGGATCCGAAGCCAGTCGTGCACCAATGTATTCTCATTTCGAAAAAAGTATGTGCATTAGGTATATCTCTTCTCTCAAACGCTGAAGGAAAACGTCGTGAGGAAATCGGCATGTCGTTGTAGCCCGAAAGCCCAAAAATAAGGCAAATTATTCCTGGCTAGTCGTGTCACTTTCAGCCACCTTGTGGTGTCAGTTGAGCGATGTTTTTGTGTTATAGAGAAATTAGATGCAACCCCATAATCGTGTAAAAATAGCGATCCACTAACGTAGTTACATAGTAGTAGTCTTCTATTCTAGCCAGCCTACAATATAATCTATTTGATTTCCAGATGTTGCCTGTTCGCCGGCGTTCCAATCTCTGGAACGAACGCCGAGGTAATGCCCTCCCAGTGGGAGTTCCAAGTGGGTCCTTCCATAGGGGTGAACGCGGCTGACGACCTCTGGATGTCCCGCTACATCCTTCATCGCCTCGCCGAGGAGTACGGAGTGATCGTCACCTTTGACCCCAAACCGGTCCAGGACTGGAACGGATCTGGAGCACACACCAACTTCTCGACGAAGAAGATGCGTGAAGAAAACGGTATTATGTAAGTACCGAAGTTAAATTCACTAAATTACTGGTCATTTTAGATAGTTGGACTCGAAAAGTGAATCTGTGCCTAATGTTATGATACAGTCAACCTACAAAGAGGTAATTGCGCTACGAGGAGATATCTTTTACTGCCCTCTTTGGACTAAACATCTAGACTGAAAGTTAAGAGATCGGAAGGGATGTCTTAGTGCTAAGCTTAAGAATTGCAGTGATGTGCGGATTTTATTTATTTTTCTTTTGCTGAAACCCTCGGTGAAGAGAAAAATATTTCTTGAATACTTGCTTTTGTTTCTCGTTGTTCTTTTTTGGCATTGGTCCAACGCACTACGTTGTAGTTCGTATGAGCCAACTCTGGTGACGAGGCTTTGTGATGGACCAATTCTGACAATGTGGCATGATGTCACTGTCATCTCGATTACAACAATAAAGCTCATACAGCTTCTGAAATATCGCTTATTATCACAGAATAAATAATAATAGTACCTATTATGACTAGCGTAGTATAATGACTTAAGCCTTATCTATGTTATCGGCGACCGTACTGACTTCGGTAACCTCATCACCTTCACTGTGCGTGGTTCGATGGCAGTTTTCTCTTTTTTCTGAGCTAAGTGTTTATTATGTTTATTTCAGTGAGATTGAGAAGGCGATCGACAAGCTGTCCAAGGTGCACATGAAGCATATCAAGGTGTACGACCCCCGCGGGGGAAAGGACAACGAGAGAAGACTAACCGGCCTCCACGAAACAGCCAGTATTAATGACTTCAGCGCAGGTAAACTGACATGTTCACATTATACAACCAAAATCTTGTGACGGGGATTTTAAGATTTGGGTAAAACTTGGAATTTACATAGGTACCTTCTTCATGAATTCGAATTCGTCTAGATAGCGAGTGTCATAGATAAGGTCTATGACACTTAAGTGTAAAAAAAAAAACAAAATAGCAGCTTTAAGAATCCATTTTCTATACTGAACTAAGATTTAAATGATCTGATGACTAAATTGTGTCAAAAAATCTAATATGGCAGATGTAAGTACTATGCTACCTAAATTCTACGCTGTCGGGATTTTTGTTCTAAATACTTTAAATACTTGTTGCTCAAAAGATGTGTCCCAAAAGTGGAATTTAATATTTTTACTTTAGTTAAATGGTATAATGATCTCAATGGTAGGTACGTAAAAGTTTAATAATTATGCAGAAAATTTGTATTAATCGTACATACTTACATAATATGTACATATTTAACACACCCGTATCCCTAATGGGGTGAGCAGAGCCACAAGTAATGATAAGAAAACTTGCAGCCACTCCCGACTTGTCTTGACTTAAGTCCCGAGATTGAAATGAATAATGTTTCGTGTAATAACCGTGATTTTCCAACGTAGGAGTCGCGAATCGTGGCAGTAGTATCAGGATCCCGCGCGCTTGCGCCGAGGAAAAGAAGGGCTACCTGGAGGACCGCCGACCCGCCTCCAACTGCGACCCCTATTCAGTGTGCGATGCGCTCATGCGCACCTGCATCCTCAACGAATAACGGAGAAGTGCATCATCACGTGTCACCGAGCACCCACACGCACCGGCCCAACGCTTTACTTACTACTTTGGCGAGGAAAAACATTTGCACTAGCTTGTTCTCCAATGAAATTACTTTTATTTCTACATGGAACAAGCAGTGTTTCTCGCCAAGGTATTTTTATCGAGGTCAATTTTAGTTAGGGCGCTGATTGACAGTTACATTAGCACTCGTATTTTATGTTGCTGAATGCACCGTGACGTCTCGTCGCTATTGTCAAGAGTCGACTATCTTCAACGGTCAATTTGTTCGTGCCTGTCCACCGCAGTGCCCACCGCTAGCCAAGCGCAAAAGATATCTATAAGTCCCTAACTTCTTCCTGGCACACTTTTTGTGCTTGTGATCAATAAGTAAATTTACACAATATTTACACTTTTATAGAGCGTCAATTTTTTACAGCTGTAGGTACTAACGTTGCCTTCAATTTTCGTCATATTCGAAACAGCCTTAACATAATCACAAATGTAGGGTTAAATATCTAGATAATAGTAAACCTAGGTACAAACAGACACGTGATTAGTTAGAGCGTAAAAAGGACCATTATAAGATTATTATAATAATATAATTACTACGAATATTATGTGATATTTAAAATTGTTATTTTGATGAGAAATTAATTAAATCGTATACCTAATATAACAATAACCACATATCATTATTTCTAACATCTTCATCGAAATCTTGGAAATTTATGGCCATGCACACCACCTACACCAGTTTAACCGGCAGGAGTGAAAATTGGACTACACAACAATTCACTGGGGAGTTGTAAGGAAGGAAATTAACATTTTATTGTGTAACTGAACTGGCCAAGTGGCGTAGGAGTGCAAGTACATAAGGTTGTAGGAATCACCGATCGCGATGGATGGTCGCCATCGGCAGCTCAGCTCCACAGCAGTATATATTTATATACCAACCAGAAGAAGGATATCATTTGGAAGTGTCATGTGGAATCAATCATTATATTTTAAGGATTCAATAGGTATTTCAGAGGTAGTAGGATAATTATAGATTTAAAAATGCTATCAGTGAAATTATTAAAAATATATTGCAACTAAGCGCCTTTGAAACTACAGCACTTATGAATATGAGGTCTAAACACGGAGTAGGTAGTAGTGTTAGCACAGATAACATAAATTATCTATTCATAAAGAATATGTTAGCGTTTTGAATCATTTATTTGCATGTATCAAAAGTTTGCATGAACTGACAATTTTTTAGTTATTGTTATGTATAAAACTATTTATGTACCTACGTTAAAGATGTTATTGAAATTAAATATTACTATGTTTACATCCAATCTTTGGTTTTATTATAGGTATGATTATTAAATTAACAAAGTAAATATTTCCGTTTTAATGGTCGTCACATCCGCACATCCTTACAAACTTTCGCATTTTCAAAACCCCGCTAGATAGAACTGTTAAAAATTTAGTTCTAATTTTTCGCGGCAGATGCCGCTGTTATAGATATAATTTTACAATTCCCCGCCAGACGGCACTGTTTTAATTTAGTTCCAATTTTCCTCTCTAGATGGAGCTGTTATGATTGTAGTTCCAATTTTCCTAGCAAGATGGCAATGTTATGAATTTAGTTCCTCAATTCTCCGCTAGATGGCGCTGTTATAAATTTAGTTCCAATTTTCCTAGCGAGCGAAGCGAGCTTCAAGCCAGTGTGAGCGAAGCGAGCTGAATTTTTACTTAATAAAATTTTAAAGAATCTCTAGAAGTTAGCGAGCGAAGCGAGCTTCAAGCCAAAGCGAGCGAAGCGAGCCGAATTTTTAATTCAATGTACTCGTAGCTTTAAAACCATCTGTAAAGTCTCAAGAAGTCAGCGAGCGAAGAGAGCTTTAAGCGGATGCGAGCGAAGCGAGCCGAATTTTTAACTCAATGTAGCTTTAAAACCATCTCTAAAAGTCTCTAGAAGTTAGAGAGCGAAGCGAGTTCCAAGATAGTGCGAGCGGAGCGAGCCGAATTTTTTACTCAATGTAGTTTTAAAGAATCTCAAGAAGTTAGCGAGCGAAGCGAGCCTAATTTTTAACTCAATGTAGATTTAAACACAATAGTCCATTTATCGAGTAAGGCTATAGCCTTTGATTTTGTATAGCTTTGGTTTTGTATTTAAAACCATCTCTAAGTCTCTAGAAGATAGCGAGCGGAGCGAGCCGAATTTTTTAATCAATGTAGATTTAAACACAATAGTCCATTTATCGAGTAAGGCTATAGCCTTTGATTTTGTATAGCCTTTGGTTTTGTATTTAAAACCATATCTAAGTCTCTAGAAGATAGCTAGCGAAGCGAGCCGAATTTTTTAATCAATGTAGATTTAAACATAATAGTCCATTTATCGAGTAAGGCTATATAGCCTTTGATTTTGTATAGCCTTTGGTTTTGTATTTAAAACCATCTCTAAGTCTCTAGAAGATAGCTAGCGAAGCGAGCCGAATTTTTTAATCAATGTAGATTTAAACACAGTAGTCCATTTATCGAGTAAGGCTATAGCCTTTGATTTTGTATAGCCTTTGGTTTTGTATTTAAAACCATCTCTAAGTCTCTAGAAGATAGCTAGCGAAGCGAGCCGAATTTTTTAATCAATGTAGATTTAAACACAATAGTCCATTTATCGAGTAAGGCTATAGCCTTTGATTTTGTATAGCCTTTGGTTTTGTATTTAAAACCATATCTAAGTCTCTAGAAGATAGCTAGCGAAGCGAGCCGAATTTTTTAATCAATGTAGATTTAAACACAATAGTCCATTTATCGAGTAAGGCTATAGCCTTTGATTTTGTATAGCCTTTGGTTTTGTATTTAAAACCATATCTAAGTCTCTAGAAGATAGCTAGCGAAGCGAGCCGAATTTTTTAATCAATGTAGATTTAAACACAATAGTCCATTTATCGAGTAAGGCTATATAGCCTTTGATTTTGTATAGCCTTTGGTTTTGTATTTAAAACCATCTCTAAGTCTCTAGAAGATAGCGAGCGAAGCGAGCCGAATTTTTTAATCAATGTAGATTTAAACACAATAGTCCATTTATCGAGTAAGGCTATAGCCTTTGATTTTGTATAGCCTTTGGTTTTGTATTTAAAACCATATCTAAGTCTCTAGAAGATAGCTAGCGAAGCGAGCCGAATTTTTTAATCAATGTAGATTTAAACACAATAGTCCATTTATCGAGTAAGGCTATAGCCTTTGATTTTGTATAGCCTTTGGTTTTGTATTTAAAACCATATCTAAGTCTCTAGAAGATAGCTAGCGAAGCGAGCCGAATTTTTTAATCAATGTAGATTTAAACACAATAGTCCATTTATTAGCCTTTGATTTTGTATAGCCTTTGGTTTTGTATTTAAAACATATCTAAGTCTCTAGAAGATAGCTAGCGAAGCGAGCCGAATTTTTTAATCAATGTAGATTTAAACACAATAGTCCATTTATCGAGTAAGGCTATAGCCTTTGATTTTTTTTCAAAATTAGGGATCCGTAATAAAATAGCTATTTTTAACAGCGATAGCAGCGCCATCTAGCGGTGGAATGTGGAACTAAATTTTTAACAGCACCATCTAGCGGTGAAATGTGGAACTAAATTTTTAACAGCGCCATCTAGCGGTGAAATGGGGAACTAAATGTTTAACAGCGCCATCTAGCGGTGAAATGTGGAACTAAATGTTTAACAGCGCCATCTATCGGTGGAAAGTGGAACTAAATTTTTAACAGCGATAGCAGCGCCATCTAGCGGTGGAAAGTGGAACTAAATGTTTAACAGCGCCATCTATCGGTGGAAAGTGGAACTAAATATTTAACAGCGATAGCAGCGCCATCTAGCGGTGGAAAGTGGAACTAAATATTTAACAGCGATAGCAGCGCCATCTAGCGGTGGAAAGTGGAACTAAATGTTTAACAGCGCCATCTAGCGGTGAAATGTGGAACTAAATGTTTAACAGCGCCATCTATCGGTGGAAAGTGGAACTAAATATTTAACAGCGATAGCAGCGCCATCTAGCGGTGGAATGTGGAACTAAATGTTTAACAGCGCCATCTATCGGTGGAAAGTGGAACTAAATTTTTAACAGCGATAGCAGCGCCATCTAGCGGTGGAAAGTGGAACTAAATGTTTAACAGCGATAGCAGCGCCATCTATCGGTGGAAAGTGGAACTAAATGTTTAACAGCGCCATCTATCGGTGGAAAGTGGAACTAAATATTTAACAGCGATAGCAGCGCCATCTAGCGGTGGAAAGTGGAACTAAATATTTAACAGCGATAACAGCGCCATCTATCGGTGGAAAGTGGAACTAAATTTTTAACAGCGATAGCAGCGCCATCTAGCGGTGGAATGTGGAACTAAATGTTTAACAGCGCCATCTATCGGTGGAAAGTGGAACTAAATTTTTTAACAGCGATAGCAGCGCCATCTAGCGGTGGAAAGTGGAACTAAATGTTTAACAGCGCCATCTATCGGTGGAAAGTGGAACTAAATTTTTAACAGCGATAGCAGCGCCATCTAGCGGTGGAAAGTGGAACTAAATGTTTAACAGCGCCATCTAGCGGTGAAATGTGGAACTAAATGTTTAACAGCGCCATCTATCGGTGGAAAGTGGAACTAAATATTTAACAGCGATAACAGCGCCATCTATCGGTGGAAAGTGGAACTAAATTTTTAACAGCGATAGCAGCGCCACCTGGCGGTGGAATGTGGAACTAAATTTTAAAAGCGATAGCAGCGCCTCCTGGCGCTAGCTTAGTCCATTTATCGAGGAAGGCTATAGCCTTTGATATTTTTTTTCAAAATTAGGGGTCCGTAATAAAATTTCTATTATGGGCCATAGTCCATTTATTGAGGGAGGCTATAATATAGGCAATATTTTATCTCGGTATTTCCACGGAAACGAGAAAAACGCGGGTGAAACCGCGGGGCACAGCTAGTAATTGAATAAGGTCGCAGCAACACAAAATTTTATTTTATTGTAACACATTTATGTTTAAAAATACGTAATATTTAATGATAAAAATATAAATTGCTATGAATAAAAAAAATCACAGTATGAATGAAAAATAAATTGGAGATGTCGGCAAAAACACATGAACGACTAGTTATTTTAATATTCATTGTCTACTCTTACTCACTATGGTTACAGCGATACATCTTATTATAAAGCCTGCTTGCACCAACCCATTTTTAACCTGGGGATTACACAGGGAAGATTAATAACGTGATTATTGCACAAAATAACAGCTAGATACCTAATTTAATAGGACTGTATTAACTACTTCGACGTCTATTCCACCGATATTAATCCTAAATGAAATTGAGAATTTAATGTATGAGCCAACAATTTGATTGATTTTACTTATACCTTACCATTACCATCTCCTTTCAACAACTATATTTATAATTTTCCTTTACATTTACGAAAGAGTGTACGAAAGAGGCCTTTGAGGAGCACTTTAAATCCTTTCACCCCACTGGTTCTCAAGAAGTTAGGGACACGAATAGAAGTACCTATACTTCAGCTAAACTGGAGATACAATTTATGTAAACAAACCGACAGTACTTAAACTAAAACTTACTATTTTATTACCTACATCTTTATGGAACTTTTAAGTAGTACTACTAGTTAAATTTAGGTGTAAAACCTAATGTTGTGATGTTTATTTCCCTAAAACTAAAGTGATTTTATTGTAATAACGGAAAATACGCGACGGTTTGTAGACATAAATTGTATCTCCACTTTGGCTGAAGGTAATTTACATTGTTTTTGTAACTTGTTCAAGAAGTTATAATTTTTAAAGTTAAAATTGTTTATTTGATGCATATTTTTGGCGTTTACTTTCCAGCTTAAACTATGGTTGGTACAAATGGGCTTAGAGTTTTTACATACGTAATATCATATTTTAAACTAAACAAATAGACATAAATAAAAGCAAAGCTTGAACTATGGGAACCAGATGGCTGGTAGAATATTTTTTATTGTGAATACATACTTATAATACATAATTATAACACCCAGACCCGGAAGAAATATTTGCAGAACATACATACATTTCTCCCGCTGCGGGAATCGAAATTAACTTTTTGTTATAAATTAGAAGTCTTAGAAGGTATTTATGCGTTTATCTTTGTTATTTTTTATATCCTTTTTCCATTTTAGGATCGTTTAACAGTATAAAAAGTGGCTTATGTCCTTCCTTGGGATGATATCTATCTCCTTGCCAAATTTCCTTAAAATCTGTTCAGCAGTTTAGGCGTGAAAAGGTAACAGACAGACAGAGTTACTTTCGCATTTATAATATTAGTATGGATGTAATAAGTTTCTGTAAAAATGTTCTGAATTAAAAAAGTTAACAAATAATTTATACTTAGAGATAGCTACTGATTGAACTAAAATTGTATGAAATAGTTACTTATTAGAAGTAGAGTAGAACAGTAATTTTATTTAAAACCGTACCTAAGTATTACTATTTTAAAACACCAAGTCCGGTCACAGATCTAACGACTTTTATACTACGACAAAACATTGTTTTTTTTTTTTAGATTAAATTTTTTTTGAATGTTTCACATCCAGTGCAATCTACTGTTTATACGGAAGTTCACATATTTAAACAACCAATATTCTACCAAATTTTAGAAAACTAGAACATTAAACACCATTGATTTCAAAATGTTTTACACCCTGACGTTACATTCTAGTTCTAGTGATTAATATGAACTATTATATATTTAGACGACACAACCTATTCAGCTGAATTCATTGAGAGTGTGCTCAATGAATTCCGTTTTTAATATTCAGATAATTGAGATACAACTTATTGACATAATTAATTTGACACAAATATTTTTACATAATTTTAACATAGAGTAAACGGCCCGGTAGACTTAATTCACCTGAAGTAAATCACCTGGGTGCATTAAGTGCTACGCACGGTAGACTTAATGCACCTGGGTGAACTAACACAGCTTTCAATACAGTTGAAGCCCCAATCCGGTATACATAATTCACCTGGCTTTCCCATTTATATTATAGTAGGATTCAACTTAAATTATCTTCGTCATAAATAATGGGAGAAGCTATTGGAAATTCCCGAAACAGTTTTTTTACTAGTTCAGGAGACTAAGGATTCATTTCAGGAATCATCTGTAACATACTTATTATGTCAATAAGTTGATTTGTATTTGTAATAGTAAAATACATCGTTAACACCTTAAACTGTGTGAATACTACTAGAAATGTAAACATCTACGAATACGTTAGAAAAAACATCGGACAGTCGTGCCAAGTGGCATGCGTCCACACCAAGATCGCTGTTACGTCGCGACGTCCACCTCTAATACTATAAGAAGCTGCCATCATTCTCCCTAAAAGTATCCAATCAGTTGAAATCCCAAAACTTCTCAATTTGTAGGCCCATTCGATGCAAACTAAAATGTACAAACAACTTAAACGCTTTATATACATGCTACGCGAGACGCACAGCGAGATGAGTCCATATCTCTGATTCACAGCTTAGAGTCGTGCGCTCTGCCGAAAATGAGCCAGCCGATGAAGCATCCGATGGTGAGCATGGAGGCAAAGGCGGCGGCGAGCTTGAGGCACTCGATTGCTGCGTTCAGTTCGTATCGCGCTTCGGGGATGATCTCCTCCATGCGGAAACGAACTGAGGCCTCGCGTTAATTGTGCAGGGCGCAGACGCGGGGCACAGGGCCGACGTTGCGCTGCTCGTGCGCGATGCAGTTGTTTATGACGAGCTGCGCGAGCTCCTTCACGGTGGCGTACGGCGCCGGGTGGTCCAGCAGCTGCCGCAGCATCCTGATGCCGCCCTCGTTTGCCACAAGGTTGCAGTACTTATCCGCTGAAACAGATAACACGCCACTCTTAGCTATACAGTCATTACGTCATCAAAAATCTTGAAAACAAACTATTCAATGACGTGTTATCACTACATATTGTGTGTAACGCAACAAAGTTTTATTACATATGTGTGTATATTGTAACATAGTTTAGAACAAAATATTTTTAATACTGATGAGTTCCTTCAAAAGGCTTTCTTAAGCTTGTCTTGTCAAAAAAATACACATCCCTATTTCTTCTGTGTATTTTTTTGACATTTTCTTTAGAATGTCAATCATAAATCAAAGTTATGTTATTAATTTCACATTGAAGTAGGATTTTTTATTGAAACTAATAAAAATGCCTGCTCGCTTGACCATCTCAGACATGATAATCGTGGATCTAAAGGAAATAGGGTTTTTTCTCGTTACAGGGTCTCCCGCAGTAAGGCTTTGCGAAATGATGGCGTAGCTTCTTTCTCATTCACAGAAGTTTGTAATAAACAGCCTAGACCAAATAATGCTATTGACAATAGGTATTACATTACACTTCAAACTGAACAGGGCAGGGCACGTATGGTGGGTTCACACAAATACACAGTTCATCTTCTGCAATTAGGCACAAATCTTGAGTAAGGAAACGTGACATACAAAAAAAGTTGAATGTCAGTACCTACTCGAAATACCTAGGCTTTACAAAATAAATGGATATTGTGTTTTCAAGTTTTTCCCTCCCTCACCCTCAAGGAACCAAAAAGAAACTAACGCGTACGAAGTCGCGGGCTACAGCTAGTGTGAGAATAAAATGATACTCAAGCTATTAAACGAATGTAGCTCGATACAGCGCGTGGCAACAACGATCGGCTGGATTTTACGTTTCATTAAATGGTTGCGCGGTAGAAGAAGCACATGTAAGCGAAATTACCAATCAGGTAATGAAATGAGTCATTCGGACAATTTAAATATTAGAACTGTACAAAGGATTGAAATTTCTGAAGAAATAGCGCAACTAAACTGAAGAACAATAGCCAACTCTTGTGCCCGAATCCGATCTTTGAGGAGCATACAGGACTACTGAAAGTTAGAGGACAACTAAATAACCCTTATCTTTATTTTCAACAATTTACCAAGCACCCTGTAATTTTGCCAAGTCATAGCCGACTTACTGAAACTATTATAGATCAAGCGCACAAAATTACGCTTCACGGTGGGCCTAGCCTTACTTATCTAAGAGAAAAATATTGGATACTAGTTGCCGCCCGCGGCTTCGCTCGCGCGGTACCCGGATAAAAAATAGCCTATATGTTAATCCAGCATAATGTACTATGTATATTCCAAGTTTTATTCAAATCCAGGTTTGATTGAGGCACAAACATCCAAACATCCTCACAAACTTTCACATTCATAATATAAGTTATCTGGGATATAATATGCACAGTAAAACGTCAACTACGTAAGTGTGTCGAAGATACCAAACAAAATCAAATATTATAGATTTTCCTGAACCCAGAGTTACCCCTTCAAGGCCGTTTACTCGTGAATACCGGTATCGATTTCACAGGCCATTTCGATATATTGAATAATATAACGTCTCTTGACCAAAGCCAGAGCATTTATTTTGACAAATTGTACGGCTTGAATGTCATAAGAGACGAATGGAAGCTTATTGTGTATTACAATATGTATTCATACTGGACAGGATTACATAACATCAACAACTACGTTCAATATTTAAATCACTATCGAATTTCTACGACGACTCCACTACCAACTTTCGCAACACCTTATATTGCTTTTAACTTACAAAAGGATCTTCTTTTATTAATTACAGAAAATGATATACAAGCATACTCACGAGTTACCGATTACACATTCAATCTGTGACATAAATATCAACAAAATAGTAATAAATTATGTAATACCGCTGAGTTACCTTGTAAAGAACCGTCAGTGGATCAAGTTACAATACAATAAATAACAGGTGTTTGCTCACATGCTGCGCTAAATGCACCATATGCATATTTTGCGCAGACGACGTGCAAATAGAAACGCTGACCAAGAATGGAATTCTTGACCTAGGACAAGGTTGCCTTGTAAAAAGTAATGGAATGACTATACGATCACAACAACTATTTAACCAAAATAAAAAAAAGATGGAGAATTGCCAATGATACCAGAGTACTATATTCTCAATTCTATAGTAAACTCTTCAACGATTCCAGTTTATGTTCCTGAAAATAACACGCACGAATGGTCTCAACTGAAAACACAAATGGAAAACTTAAAAGCCCAATTCAAAGTATTTTTAAGTGTACACGACGTCCATCAGTACACAGTGATGTACATCACACTAGCTATGTTTATCTTGGCGGTTCCGGTGATCATCATCATCATGCGGTGGCTAGTGGCGAGGTTAGCGGTTGGTCCCCTGACAGCAGCGTTCAAGGCGGCCCCGAAGGAGGGCCCCAAGGGTCCAAGGCAGCTACAAACGTCTAGTGCCGAAATGTGTACATTAAGTGTTTTTAGTTTAGATAAAGCTACCTCTATTAGCCCAAAGGCGACGACGCCACAAGTTTGTACAGTAAAGTTAAATATCCCCGTCGCAATCAATTTAGACCGCGATCGTGAGTGAAAAGTGTGAAAATGAAAAATACCTATAGTAAATTAATGTCAATTAACTTGAACATTATTACAATTTCATCATCCAAATTGAGTACCTGTATTGTATGCATGTATTATGTAGATATTTTTGTATGTATGTTGTGTAATGCTAATTTCTTTTGCATTTCTCCTACAAAGCACTTCCTCTATTGCTCCAAATTTCACATAGGTTCGCCTATGTACTTGTTTTTAATATTGTGCAATAAAGAATTTTCTAAGTATATATCAAAACGGATGATATGTTTTGTGTGTTTGAGTCTCTGCCGCTTGTAATACAATAACTTTTTGTTACTTACGGTACACGGAGGTCAAGTTAGCGAGGGCCCAGGCGGCCCAGTGCTGGCAGGCGGGAGTGTGGTGCGCCAGGAGTAAGTTGAGAATGGGCTCGAAAGAGCGGTAGTTGATGTTCCGCTCGGCTTTGAGGTCCCAACGGCTTACAGCCTCTGAAACGCGCTGCAAGACCTGATCGCGCGCTGGCTGTTCCACAGTCCATGCTTGGGGGCCGTCGGACGCCATGTGAGCCAATACACCCGCAGCATTGTAGCTCACCTACAAACCACAATATAATAAGTCACTTTGCAAATCCTCTGTCCGTCTATAAATTGGCTTTAAATCCCCGAATGCAACCCAGTCAGACGCCATGTGTGCCAAAACAGCGGAGGAGTTCACCTGTATCACTACACCTAAATAGGTCACCTGAATTACAATATGTGTGTATGTGTAAGGTACTTTGTAATTGGCAATAATTAGCTTTATTATCAGAATGCAACTTTAAAACTGCCCTTTAAAACTTACTTCCTGTAACATAGTGAAAACTAACACAGGAAGAAGTGCATCACTAAGTTTGTAGGCATAGGTTTTTGTGAAATAAAATATTTGTATTGTATTGTATTTGTTATAGTAGATTCATAAGTTTTTGATATAACCTTTTTGTGTTTAAATAACTCATCCACAGAAATTCATTTCGTAGCAATGTACCTGTGTATTGTAATGTAAGTAGCGGGTTACCTTTGGCGGGGTTATGTAGGACGTGCTCGCGGCCGCGAGTGCTATGCGCGTGCGTCCCGTCTAGGTCACAGTTCCGGACTGTTCGTTGGCGGCCGGCGGGGCGCGGTCGTCGCTAAAGTATCGGCCCTCTATCGGCCTTTATGTCAAGCTCGCGTCGACATACTCCGGGGCGTTGGAAGCTTGCTTCCAAGTTGTAGGTTTGTGTTGTAGGCTTCTTGAAGCAGAAGTAAATCTCTACCCCTTTGACACTAGGTCGAGACATTGAAGACACTTTATTTGTCACAATTGCTCGTCCGAATCAGGTTCGGACAGCGGTATCAGACACATTCGGTTGACAGCTCTCTTCACCGTTCCTCTATTAGTGTAGACGTCAGCGACTCTGCATATATTGTCTTTGCCCTTGTATAGCTTGCTGACGCGTCCCATTCTCCATTGTAGGGGCGGAACGTTGTCCTCCTTTAGTAATATAAGGTCTCCTATTTGAAGTGGGTTCTGATCCTTCCTCCATTTGGTGCGGTTTTGTAGTTCCGCCATGAACTCGCGACGCCATATCTCCCAAAACAGCTACCGGACTTGCTCGATGCGCTGGTACCGGTTGGGTCTTGTTGTGTTGACAGGCAGCGAAGGTACGGACTTCAGTGGGCGGCCGATTAAGAAGTGCCCGGGAGTCAAGGGATTGAGATCATTAGGGTCAGATGATAAGGGAGAAATAGGACGGGAATCGAGGATAGCTTCTATTTGAGTGAAAAGCGTAGCCAACTCCTCAAAAGTAAGGGAGGCATTGCCAGCTACGCGTTTTAAATGATACTTGGCAGATTTGACGCCTGCCTCCCATATTTCACCGAAGTGTGGTGAGTAGGCGGGGGAAAACATGAATTTAATTTCCTCGTTAGCGGCGTAATCTGAGACTGGTTGACGACTGGACCGTATAACTTTACCCAACTCATTGTTTGCACCTACAAAGTTCTTGCCGTTATCGCAATAGTTTGTGAATTTGGATGTTTGTGCCTCAATCACGCCTAAACGGCTGAACGGATTCTAATGAAATTTGCTACAGAGGTAGATCATACACCAGAATAACACATAGGCTACTTTTTATCCTGAAAAAGGATCCCAAAATGGAAGAAGGATTCAAAGAAATCTCAGAACAATAAATACATAGAAGGCAGGTTAAAATTGCTGCTAATGTACCAAGCGATGGTGATGATGTATTACCTACACCTAGCTTTAGGAGAGTTCGAATTGATGCCTGGATATCACTGAATAAATGCTATTTGATTTTGACTTTTATTTGGAAATAATGAATCCTTATAGTTTCGGCATGGCCGCCCTTGTCACGGCCGTTTTTTTAGTAAACTGGTAAAGTAGCTATGATTGATTATACTGATCAGCATCATAGTTAATTTTTTCGATAAAGAATAGTTACGATGAGGCTATGTTCCCTTCCCTATGAAAATCTTCAATTGTCTATGATAAATATTTATCGGTACGGGACGGGAAGACGCCTGTCTTACAGCAATATATTTGTCTCTCTTTAACTAATTGTCTCCTAGCATAGGAGTAAGAAACAACATACTATAAATATTAGCAGCAATTTTAACCTGCCTTCTATGTATTTATTGTTCTGAGGGTAACCATGACGTCATGGTTACCCTCAGAACAATAAATACATAGAATAGTATATAGCTATACAGGTATAGCTGACACAGTTTCAGTCTGGCTTCTATGTCTATTTATTGTTCTGAGAAAGAAATAGTCAGGATAACACATAAAACCTTCATTGATTTGAAGTTTATGACATGACATTTAATCCGACTTATGAAAAATATTGACAATTCATATCAATCAAAATTTTTCAAAGAAGGAAGAAAGTCATCGTATTTCTGTATAAATTACACATTACTTTCTTAAAATAACATGTAAATGGTTTGTTGCTGAAAGGGCCTTCCCACAAATAGAATACAAGTAATAATTTCCCAGAATTAAGACAGTTTTTTTTCAGATCTATTGTATCAGAGTACCTATGTTGTAACTTGGTTATAACGACTTTCTTTGGAAGTCTTGAAAGACTGGAAGCCTGTGAACCCTGGAAGCATTCAGTGCAGTGCTAATCTACTAAGACTATAGAATACTACGTCATCGCCTGGCTAGACAAATCATCGGGCCAATGATCCAATGATTAGGGGATGTCAGTCAACCTGCGTTTTAAAATCGAGCTTTATTTTATTACATTCAAATTGTTGATAAGTTTATTAAAGGCCTTTTAATTATTCCAAATATTTTTTATTGTATTTACATGTAGGTAATCTATTGTATCTAGGTCCCCCAACCCACAAAGAGGACCTCTGAGACCCTTTTGACGGGTAAAACAAGCTGGATCGCCTTTGTGTCAGAAGTACCATTGATTTGTACCATTAATGGTACAAGTGACACAGCTTTGTATCCTTAGTACCATTAATGGTACTAGTGACAACTATTTAGGATCAGTAGTACCATCATAAAAATTGATGTGTCGCTAGTACCATGAATGGTACAACTAATCATTGAAGTACTGTGGAGTGGGCCCAGGAAGTGAATTGTCGCAATTAATAAATACTACACTTACGATACGCCAAGTACTGGCCACTTATAATTTGAAGTACATTTCGGTTTACGTCAGTCTGACACTATTATGTATTCATTATTTTTCATGTGTCGAACCAATTGTTACCCAACCCAATTTTGATTTTCATAATTATAAATAAAAAAAATAATGTCCGAAGCGGCATCGTCGAATCATGCTTCGGAAATGAAGATAGTGCGACGTGGCCGAGGAAATGTTTTATTATTTGAAGGTTTCCAGTATTATTTTCATACCAAATATGAAAATGGTAACTGTATCTGGCGATGTAAAAATTTTAAAAAACCTGAAAAATGTACCGGAACTGTTACAGTAATGCAGGTATGTTTGTTTAATTTTATATGGAATAGTTTTGCGTTTGATCACGATCTCGATCGTTTGTGGTGTGTCTAACCCACAAGCTTCTATATATCTATAACTCAATAAATATAAGTCACAGTATGGAAAATATCGATCCCAAGTTCGTACTGAACTCTAGACCTGAGGAAGGTTTCTTAAATACGGTGGCCGTCAGATTTGTTATCTACCAATTACTATTTCAACTTTTTTATATATTTTAGGGTCCCGTTAACATGACGAAGGTGAAATCAACCATACATTTGAAAACATGCCTGCCAAATGAAAATGAAAACACTGTCTGTTCAATTATAAGTTCCAGCATAGAAACAGCTGCTTCTTCTGTAGAGGAAACAATTCCGGATATGTACAAAAAAACATTAGCATCTATGAGAAATAAGGGTCTCGATCTAATCCATAAATTGCCAAACTATAACCAATACCGATGTGTAGCGTATAGAAGAAAGAGGAAATTAGCACAAGTGGAAAAAATGGCTTACTCTGATTGGAAAGAAGTTGAGGTACCACGAGATTACGACGATTTTTTACTCGCTGACTATCAACAAGATAATGATCGTATAATAGTTTTCGCATTAGAAGAAGCACGAGTAGTGCTTAAAAATGGAAAAGTGTTTTTCGGCGATGGTACGTTTAAACGTTGTCCTAAACCATTTACTCAATTATTTGTGTTGTTTTGTGATTTAGGCAGCAGCGAAGACAAAAACAATGTAGTACCTGTGATTTACGCACTTATGCCAAATAAACTTCAAAAGTCGTACGTTATTTTGCTAGAACTTATAAAGTCAGCAGTCCCAGAAGGGGAGCCGACTAAATTTATTACTGATTTTGAACAGGCTACTATCAGAGCTATAAAATTGGTCTTTCCCAACGTGGAACACCACGGATGTTATTTTCATTTCAAGGATACATTGATCAGAAAAGCAAAGAAGCTAAACATACAAACAAAAAACAAAAAAAACAACGACACAAATTTGAACAAAATAATTGGGTTGTGCATTGTGCTACCACTTCTGCCTGAACCAGATATTGAGGAAGGCTGGAATTATGTGCTTGCAGAAAGTCAAGTTATTGGTACGCATCGAAACCTCGGACCATTCTTGTTTTATATTCAAAACTATTGGATGCCGAAGAAAGCAATGTGGTGTTGTTTTGGCAAAAGACAGGACAAATAACGTATGCGAAGGGTGGAATGGGCAATTTAATAAAAGTTTTAAGAGAAGACCCACAACAATAAGCCATCTTTTGAAAACGCTTAAGGAAGATGCAGCATTCACCGCTGTAAGAGCGAAAACAACGATGCCGTTTAAAAAACGGTCAAAATCCGTCATCGAGCGAAGTGCATATATACAGCATGTTCAAATGCAGCTCATTAATGGTGAAATTAATGTGCCACTAGTTCTAGAAAAATTACGCCGTTAGTTGTGTAACAAAGGCTTTAAAATGTTATTTTTGTTAAGAAGTTTCGGTTATATTTTTAATTTTATATCTTTGTGACAATACAAAATAAATGCATGTCAAAAATGAATTTACGTGGAATATCTTTACTTTTCTTTAATGGTACTTAAGATACAAAGTTGTATCACTAGTTCCATAGTTATCGGTTAACATTACGGAGGAATATCCTCATTTTTCTTTACTGGTACTAAGGATACAAAGTTGTGTCACTTGTACAATCAATGGTACAAATCAATGGTACTTCTGACACAAAGGCGCTGGATCTTCATATAGTATGCCTTACTACGAAATAAATAGGCTAACGAAACAAACTTGTAAAGGTAGCAATAAATCTTGTATTTACTTGAATAACTTCTCTGCTGAATGCGTCCAGCTGCTTTTCTCCCCAAACATGTCGTAAAAGTCGATATAAGGATAGTATCCTCTCCAACATAATGGACCACCTAACCTATATAGGCGATGGGCTGATCACCTGTCACCATGGTTCGTCATATCCATCTTAGGGCTTTAAATCAGTGGCTCCCAAGTTTTCATTTGTTTACTTGTGGCTCTGCCCAACCCCTCTAGACATACGGGCGTGATAATATGTAAGTAATAACTTACTAGAATTAAATTAAATGGAATTGAACCGACGACGAGTTTACAGTTCGAAGCAATAAAATAGTAAGTAAAATAAGAATAGATATAACAATACCTCGAAAAAGCGAGCGAAGCGAGCTCTGTCTTTTATTTTAAGCTACTGCCGTTTTTTAACTCAATGTAGCTTTTAAACCACCTGTAGTTTAACTCAACGTAGCTTTAAAACCATCTCTAAGTCTCTAGAAGTTAGCGAGCGAAGCGAGCTTTAAGACAATGCGAGCGAAGCGTGCCGAATTTTTTAACTTGCTTCTCTCGCTTACTTCTAGAGACTTCTAGAGGTGGTTTAAAGCTACATTGAGTAAAAAAAATTCGGCTCGCTTCGCTCGCTAACTTCTAGAGACCTCTAGAGATGGTTTAAAGCTACATTGAGTTAAAAAATTCGGCTCGCTTCGCCCGCATTGGCTTGAAGCTCGCTTCGCTCGCTAACTTCTAGAGACTTCTAGAGGTGGTTTAAAGCTACATTGAGCAAAAAAATTCGGCTTAGTAATTCGTAGCAAAAGAATTATTATTGCTACTTTGTGTTTTATTTTCATAATTATTATTATTACGGCTACAATAAACCGTTTCTAAAACATTGGCTCGATTGTCAAGAAATTCTTTGAATTCTGCAAGTGTAGGTAACTGCGATAAGCGCCCTTTGTAATCTTCCCACTTGCTACTAGTTTTGGTATCTAACTTTGCTGAGATCAAAAATATAACCAAGGGATCCCAACCAGTTGTAGGAACATCCAGGGTATTGAGCGCGTTAAGATTTTTAGAAACTTGATCACTCAAATAGCTCAAGGCCCTAAATGATTCCCTCTGAATAGAGTTGAGGCTGACCAATGCGTTTAAATGATTATTTATTAAGATGTTTTTGTTATTATATCTATCACATAAAGCATTCCACGCAAACTCATAATTCCTCGCAGCAAACTCTATGATCTGATTACAATTCCAGCACTACCTACTAAAGAATTTCTCAAATAATGAAATTTATTGATTGGTGCGATCGAGGCGTTATTATTGATAAGAGAATCAAAAGTGTCTCTGAATTCTAGCCATATAATATAGTTGCCATCAAAAGTGGGCAAATTAATTGTTGGCAGTTATACTGAGCTATTCGTTACATGACAACAACTTGACTTTGCAGATCCATGTTCAGAGTTTTTATTTTTGGCTGAACATGATTCAATGATTTCTTGTGCTAAAGCAATTTGAGAATAAAACTCGCTTTCGGTTTGTTCACGTTCTAAAATTTGCTCCTCAAAGTTTTGAGAAAGTTTCTCGATTTCTGTTTAAATACTATCAAAACTAGAAAACAATTCCTGTAATTGTGTCAATCGCAAAGTTAATTCTCTTATCTCCAGACTTGGTAGATCAGTAGATTTACTGACCTGGTATTTTTGAATAAATGTTTTGAATAACGCCAATCTACTTCTAATACCACCGCGTTTTCTTGATAAACTCTTTAAATATTCCTTTGGATCAGCCCTACTCGTTGATTCTACATTTAAAAATGGAATAGGGCTCTTTGATCTAGCTTTAGACTCACTTTCAGCCATTGTTCAAATTTTATAAAGATTAATCAATCAATAAATTAACAATCACTTATCTAGCTACCTATAATGAGTTGGATAATGTTATTTTAAATAAAATGTGCACTCTGACCGTTACACAATCCAGTCGCCACTCAAACTCCAACCACACCCGCTGCCGCCGAGCCTGCCAACAGCGCGAGACGCACCCGCACAGCACGGATCGCCACGCGCCGCCACCAAGACCGCTAAGCACGCTGTCTGCGCCCGCGCACACGGAACACAGGACAACGCAGCAAGGCGCGAGGACTCGACCCCAATGGGTTCTGGAATATTCGGCGGAAGCGATGAAAGAACAGTTATGTTGAGCGCTAAATGGGAATGAATTTAAGGTTATATTTTAAACAAGAGTAAGTTTGGTAGGTTATAGGTAGGTTTGGTAGGTTTTATTTTCTCCCAGTCCAGCAGAGGAGGAAAAGAATAAAGAATTTTTAGATTAGGTTAGATTAGGCAACAAATTACTTAATGCAATAAGGATGCAAAGCACAGACCACTATTGCTCCTAGCGGAGATGAAAAGGCTCACAAGCAAAATAAATATACTTAGCGGTCAACGTGACCCGAAGTGTTCACGTTAACAAAATGGCGGAATGGAATTTTCCTTAAATAATTGTTAATAAATAACGGCGAAAAAAGGCGAGGATGGTACGCATATAGCAAGATACCTCCCTAAACAGCTTTGAAGTAGCTAAGGCTTTCACACAGCAAATAGAAGTTGGATATTGGGAAGAATAAGGGAAAGCAAAGGAATGCTTACTTTCTTTTTGACCGGCACTTTTTCGCCCTGTAAACTTTTACACTGTTACACTGCGATTTTCGTAGGCACGGCTTCTTTCCACTGTCCAGGTTAGGGTTTGTATTCACAGTCGCCAAAATTTGTATTGTAATGTAAGTAGCGGGTTACCTTTGGCAGGGTTATGTAGGACGCGCTCGCGGCCGCGAGTGCTATGCGCGTGCGTCCCGTCTAGGTCACGTTCGGACTAGGACTGTTCGTTGGCGGCCGGCGGGGCGCAGGCGTCGCTAAAGTATCGGCCCTCTATCGGCCTTTATGTCAAACTCGCGTCGACAACCTGCTATGTCTATAGTCTGACAAATAATAAAATTAACGGTTTTGACATTTGGTGTGTTGTCATCTTTTGAGGAAAATTAAATAGTCATGTAAAAGCTAAAACTTATCAGCTCTCGACGACGCCCTCAAACTAACTAGGGGATGTCTGCCTCTTAAAAAAAATGTACGTAAGTCTAAGAGAGATGATAAAAATGGCTGTGAATATAAACCCGGCGAGTGCACAGTTGGGTCAATTTGACCCGTGACTTTTTGAATCGCGTGTATTTTGTAGAATTTTAGAGCAACATTGCCAAACTTCTCAGTAGCTGGAGCTAACAGTCCCCCCTCTTCGTTTCTTATCGCCATTCAGTTGTGTTGCACCTGTGCCGGTGGATAGACCCAGCCAAACCGCGAAAAGGTAAATATGACCCAACCATACTCTCGACGTAGTCATTTCGTAGGTACCATGTTTTTACAGTACATTTTGTTGATTTATTTCTTTTTGTTTTAGCATTATTTACAAAATTAACCACAAACGGCAGCGAATTGGTCAAGGACCTCAATTAAACTACCTCAATTAATTATTAATTAGTAATTAATTAATTAAAGAATTGCCAACTGCTCAATTGCCTCAATTGCCAAGACTGACGCGCAAAAGAATTTTAAGATTTCTTAGGAGAGCCTGGTGAAGAACCTCCTGCAAAGATCCCTAATGTAAGAAGAAGATGTCAAGCAGTTCTTACAAATAAAGATCGAAAAACTAATCACATATGTCGGAGCTGTAAAAAATATTGTATGTTCTGAGCATGCAATCCTATATTGCAACGAATGTACAGATCAGCAACGCGAAAATGATGATTTGTAAGACTGATATCGTATGTTTTTACTACTTATACTAAGGATCTCATTTAGATGTATGGTTTTGTATGAGATTTTTCTAAAAAGACTTATGTTTTGTTATAATTTTGTTTCCATAAGACAGAAGTTGTCTATTTTGTTGATTTTTGATACACTCTCATTAAATTTACCATAAAAAATGACCTATACTTACTTTTGTTTTTATTTGCTAGAAATCCCTATAATAATAATAACTAAATCCAATCATAATCATAGTTTCTTAATAAGCCTTAAAATATTGGAATACTAGGAATTTTTCATACGGGTCATCTAGACCCAACCTGACTATCGTGTATCATTTTCCTACCATACTGACGCCGGGTTAATACGCTTACCTCAATTCCATCACTAGAAGAGTTGAGAAGATCATAAAAGACTTCGAGGAAAGCTGGCTCCATGAGTTGAGGACGCAGTTCGACCACCTCCGCGACGTTGCCGAGAAGACCCATCATATTGCGAAGGAGCTCGTCCTTGTTCGGGAACAGCTGAAATTACAACGCTTTGATGACGACACACTTCGGGTCATCCTGTGATAACCCGACTCCTATGAGACTGGGATAATCAGGTTAACCCACACACACACTTATAGACACGTACACAAACCCACACCCACACCCTCACTCACAGCCCCTCACTCACGCTCAAGCTAACCATGCAATGTGTTACGAAAAGTCAATTTTACATGATACTCCTTACTTTGATTATTTAATTTATAATGTTTGTAAATATATATTTTATTAAATTATATTTTTTCACATTCTTCATTTAAACCTAGCATCTTTGTATCAGTTTCTAAAATTATTAACTACCTATTTGTGTAAAAATCATTTGGCCTTATTTAAATACATTCATTATGTTTCATATGTTCTGTAACGCTGTTGCGTTGGAACATAGTTTTTATTTTATTTAATAAAAAATAATAAAAGAGTGCTCCTGACCACTTGATGCATGTCGAACGATTTATCGATAGTGACTTCTCGGGAATACGGAAATTCCAATTCATTCGATAATTTGACAGCTTTGGCGATATTTATCGAATGTGATAATAAATCTATTTCCCGGGAATTGGGTTCCTGGTACTTAAACTTCTGTATATATTTTGTTAAAATTTGTCGAAGTTTAAGCAACTGCCGCAGATGCCAAATAATAGAAGACGATTGAGAAGTAGCCCACAGTGAGGGTGAAATAAAAAGATAGTGTGTGGGAAAACGTATATTTCGTACCTTGAGGCAGCCAATGAAGAACTCCATGCCGCGGTTCTCAAGGAAGCGTCGGCAGTTGTCCGGCGTCTCATCCGTCACGTTCCACATGGTGGACCAAGCCACCTCCAGCACGTCGTCGCACACGCAGCGCTCTAACCTGTCTGCTATCAGGTTCAGCATTTTCTAAAACAATTCGTCAAAAAGTAAAAAAAAACCGCCCTGAACATTCTATGATGCTAGCGTACCTTGACACAATATAAGGTTTATAAAGTAGGTATATTGAGTTCAGATATTTACCAAAAACGACATGCCTATTGAATCTATTTTGTATAATAAGGTCCGAATCCTAAACATATTTTTTTAAAGTGTGTACCTTTAGTCGAGGCCTGAGGCCCGAGGCCAGAGCTGTGGGGTAAAAAATCTATAAAACCCTACACTTACCGCCAAAACGTAAAAATAAGACATTCCTATCCAAACCCACACCACTAGTTCAATCCATTCCATAATTTCCATTTAGTTGATAAAGTTCAATAGAGTGCGATAAACTGTATAGGAGCAGCACGCGATAAAGCCGAGATACAATATCGTTTTGATGTAAAACACAAACAAGGGAGCGCATATGGAAGTGATCATTAGCGCGCACGCCATCAGGAAGAAAACGACTGCATACGCGAAAACGCTCATCATGAAACGAAATATAGCATTAAAAGAGGACATTGTCTTCCGAAAAAGACAGTAAACGATAAAACAGTCACTTGACACTAAGCAACGGTAGGTCTAATCGCACACTGAATTAATGAATACAAGAAATTCGCAGCATGTTGCTTTAAAAAAGACTATGGGGCGCGTTTCCAAGCCCTAAGCTAGATATCTAGGTACCCCGAAGGCCGTCGCCCGGGAAACGGGAATCGTCGATCAATAACAAAAGACGCAGTTGCATCCGAGCAGCGCATTCAATTTCTATATCCGCCATCGCTGTCAACCCACCCCTATCCGGGCCGTGGCCGTCATCATATAGCTTCCGCCCGCAGGTTCGTTCCCGTTATAGGTACACAACACACCAACCTACAGTAGCAGTACTAAAACATTCGTGAGATAGGATACGACGAAATGTTAATTCACATTATGAAGAAGATTATGTGAATTGGAAAGATAAAATTATGAAATTTTCAAGAAAATAAAGATGAACACACCTTTAGGTGCCAGGGCCAATTCGCCAGTTGTACAAAGTTGACCGTTGACCGTATTTAGCTGTGCTAGGAATCGAATTGCATTCAATGCGAGACGACTGGCGAGACAATCAATACGCAAACAGACAAACTGAAGCGATGTTTCAGATTTTTTTGCAGAAAATAATAAAAAGGGTGTAAAATCAACATAAGATACGTATATTTTTGGCGAAATACATGAAAGGCCAAATAAAAAGTTACTATATGTAGTATTTTTAAAACCCCGCGATCAAAACTCATAAATTCAGATTTAGGAATCAAATCATTATTAATAATATTAAAAGGGCGAGGCGAAGCAGAGTTCTTCCTAAGTGATTTTAAAATGACGAGGCTGTTAATTGCTATTTCGGCCGAAATTTGTATAGTACTTTTCTCTAATTTGCGAGGAAATAGTAAAGAAATTAATTCAAGTAACAGAAGTTTCATTTCTACCAATTTGACAGCGCACGGTCTTTTATCTTTTGGTTTTGTTCGCATTGGTATGTAAACTAGCACTACGAAAATATACAAAAAAATTGTCCAGCAATCTCCATTATTGTCGTGTTATTAATTGCTGGCGTGTTAATATTTCATGTACAGAAAATAGCCGATTGACGTCAGGCGCGGTCCGAAAGGGGGAGTCACAGGGGCATGACCCCCCCCCCCCCCCCTAATCGTACACGTCTGTAGCTGGCAAGGTAATGTTGTGAGGTAAACAGATAATTAGCTGTGTCAGCTACACGTAAAGAAAAATCTTTTAAAAATTTACAAAATATGAAAAAGGAATTTTCTGCCCTAGCCGCGATGCCAATAAAAATAGATGCTTCCATTTGTTTTATAATGTGTGCAATTAAATCTGCTTTACTCGACATATTCTATTATTAGTGACCCCTCCAAACAGGCTGCGACCGCGCCTGATTGACGTACTGTTTTTTTTTAATTATGAAGCTATTTCCGAGCAGTAGAGAAAATAATGTTCTAGTAGTCAAGGTTGAAAACTTTTTGTTCAAAACGCATTAGATTTTTCAACTACCTACTAGTACTGCTTGATACTAGAATAAGATAAACAAGTACTTCGCCCTAAAGTGAAATATCGCGCGCAATGTCAACATCCGAAAGTTTTGTATTTGCGCCCTGAGATTTATTGTATTATATACTTTATTTATGTACAAGTCCTCATTAGACCATTGTCTATTCTATAAAAAGTAAATGTGTCTTGATTACAGTACAAAATCAAGACTTTTAGTCGACTCTAACTTGTTATAGGAGACCTAACAAACACAACTACTGCAAATCACAACGATTCAGATTAGACTTGATATTAACTAGATAGAGCTAATATCAAGTCTAATCTGAACTTCAAATACATCCAAACTTTAACAAAAGAGAGTTCAGGTTACAGCGGTTTTATAAAAAAAGATTTTTTTCGTTGTATTTAAAATTATAAATCTTTGGGTAAAAATTAAAACCATTTTGGAATGTACAAATACAACCCTTTCATATGGCATTTTACTCGACAAATTAATAACATTTTATACCACTTTGGGTTCCCAAAGTGGTAAAAAATGATAAGTCAAAAAACTGATTATTGATCGAGCGAGCGAAAATCTCAGTGGGAACTTGGGCAATTTGGCTTTGGAATACTTGGATTGTACTATCTAGTTGCATACTGATTGGATTAACGGTTCGAAAGTTGTGCTCTAAAAATATACAAAGCCAAATCACCCAAGTTCCCACTGAGATTTTCGCTCGCTCGATCAATAATCAGTTTTTTGACTTATAATAATTAAAGGGTGATGACTAGTGTTTACTAGGGTGCTTAGGGAGGTGTCTAGTTGTCTACTAGGTAGGGTTTAGAAATTAGAATTGTTATCCCTATTTTTTCATATTAATTAGGTACCTACTTATATTTGAAAGAAACAAAAAAAAATAGCATAGGGTTTAGCAATAGGTATGGCCTTTTACCATCTATAGTAGATGATTATACAGCAACTTTTACCTTCACAGACGGGACGCTGTAGTGCCCGGGACGAATTAAGATGGAGTAGGCTTGCCCAGCAGCTATTTCATCCTCTCAGCTTAGTCGGCCTCGTCCACAGGAAAGACATGGTCAATACGTGCGGAGCTGACCAAGCCGCGGGTTTCCTCACGATGTTTTCCTGAGTGAGAGTACTAATATAGCACACATAAATTTTTCGCACAGAAAAATCCATTGGTACACGACCGGATTTGAACCCACGACCTTAGGATCGGAAGGCGGGGTCATTATCAACTAGACCACCGGTGCTCTCGTGCATACAACAATATTATAGCAAAAGCGGTTTCTAGTAATAGTTTAGATTCGCAGTTTAGTTTTTAATCTAGTTTCATGCATGTTTAAAACATGCATACATACAACATTAGTACAACATACATACAACTATATCTGTTGGTGAACTTAAAAAAATTACAAGTTAAGGTGACAATTCTGCCCTCGTAATAGCAAATGCAGTACTAGCAAAATGGCGGTTTCAAAAAAAAAACGCGGTAATCATATTTTTAGATATCTCTGCAGCATGTCCATGTTATATACTGATAGTAAAAAACTAGTAGTATAATGAAAATTATTTTTTTATGTATGTATAAATTTAGGCCCTTGGAATACCATTTTTGCAAAAAAGTTAAAAACCCAAAAATGACGATTAATGCAAGTGCGATTAGCAGGGCAGAATTCTTTTGTATTTAGGTACCTACATAAGTTTTATAGATATTTTATTATTATAAAACTAGATTTGAATAATATTAAAACCCGTATTCTTTTACTTTATTTCCCAAATAAAAAAAATAATCATTTAGGTTTGGGGTGTACATAAAAACCCTTTAATGCTCGGATTTAAAAAAATTGTTTTAATTATGATTGTGTACATAATTTTTTAGAAGAATTTCAGAGATATCTTGCTCGCAGCAATCTCAAAATGTTACTCTATAGGATTCCTCTAGGATTCAATTGAAAAATGAACTATATCCTGTGATGATATTGGTAGCCAATTTTATCATTATGATATGCACCAGCAACTTAAATTGAGCAGGATTGGCACTGGCGGGAGAATTAGATATTGAGCCGAAAAATTGGCTATATCCTTTTGGCGATGATTGGATGATTTGGTGATAACAGGTAGCCAATTTTTCTTTATAATATACACCAAACCTTAATATTTGAAATATCGTCGCTGGCGAGGTTATTATTAAACCTTATAATTTGAAGGCCGGGCGGCGATTGAAATTCAATTTGAAAGTCATTGTATTTTCAATTGCAATAGCGAGTTTTTGTACGCGCTTTAATTAAATCATATTTTATGTACTTATATTTTATATGATCGTTATTAAGTTATCACTTGAAAGTTTACTGCAGGACTTAGCCTGCCTTTGCTAGGCTTTGACACACAATATTTTTTGTTGTAGGAATACTAATCTTCAGAATGTAGACAATATAGCAAAACAAAAAACGTAAGTTAGGTTAAAGCATTGATCAGCACACACAAAAGCTTTTTCTACAACTAAAAAAATAATAAATAAAATGGGTAAGTAAGTATATATCAAAACTGTTTAAATTTATAAATAACTAGCTGCCGCCAGCGGCTTCGCTCGCGTGGTACCCGGATAAAAAATAGCCTATATGTTAATCTAGTACATGTACTATGTATATTCCAAGTTTCGTTCAGATCCGTTCAGCAGTTTAGGCGTAAGTAAGTTCGTATGAGCTAGTGGCCAGCTCTTGTGACGGAGTTTTTAGGGCGCCTAAAGGCCACCGTCATGGCTTAACGACTTAAAAGCCGGGACCGACAATTTAACGTGCCCTCCGAAGCACGGAAGCGCTCAGCTCGTAATGCCACTTGCGGCAACCCATCCCAATTGTGACCGCGCACAGGGTTGCTTAACTTCAACAATCAATCAAGATCGTCTAAGCAAGCTTTAGGCGTGATTGAGGCACAAACATCCAAACATCCTCACAAACTTTCGCACTAGATGGCAGCGCAGGTTATGTTAGCACGCGCCATCGTTGCGTTTTGAGCTTTACGCCGGTAATTTCAAGCAAACTAAAGCTTTTCAATTTTTTAATATAAGTAAGATAAGAAGTAAGATACCTATTATAACATTTTTTTATCGTATTCATACTTACCGAAATAGCCCCTTGATTTCCTAAGAACTGCTTCTGTAAACCATCGACTTGGCAAGCCAGAGAGTTGAGGAGGTAAATTGCAATGCGCTGCACAAAGCCTTCCTGATTCACGTCACTTACTCCAGTTAGGAGTATCAGAACGACGCGATCGTATTCAAACAGCTGCAAAAGATGTCTTTATTTATATTTTATAATTTTTTGGTTCAAATAATTTTGTAGATTTATTTATGAAGAATGATTGAATTGAAGAAATCAAATCGAACTGATTCTTAAAATGAGTACTTGTAAGGACTATTTACAACACCACCTACAGCCTCAACATCATCGAGGATACTGGAACGCTGCTGCCAACATCCCAAGGTCCTCCACCGGTACTTCAAGGAGTTGGGCTGGCTGGGGGAGGGTTAGCAGGGGGGATAATGCACAATACACCCCACCGCGGGACGTCAGTGCAGATCTTTGTTCCCCTAACCACAATTAGAATTAGAATTAGAAGGACTATTTAAATAGTGAAATGTAATATTGAAACAGATACTTACCACATCTTGCGGTATCTTAAATTGGCACAGAGTGAGACATCCATTCCTCATCATAGTATCATCACCGAGGTGAGCTTCCATGGCATCCAGCAATGCTGAGATTATTTTCTTCTTGAGTTTAATACTTATATGGTCCTTCTTCTTGCCTTTTACAATGTAGAAGAGTGTTGCACTAAACAAAATTTGCATGAATATTTAATGATGTCTCTGAAGTAGAATTACAATCAATTAAGTTTGGACTCAATCTTACCTTCCAGATATTTGAATATGTTTCTCAGTGGGATGTTTCTCCATAGCTTCGAGCACAGTAGTCAAGGCATGTCCTACATACGCATTGTTCTCATAGCGAAACAGATAGTAGAGATCATTGAGAACACGAGTCAGCATTGCAGGCCTATCCATGTAAGCTATTGAGGCAAGTATGATTTGCCTTTCATTGGCATCACCAGTTATCTAAAAAGTTGAACTATATTAAGTTTACATGTAAAATTATAAATTCTTACACAATAAAGGACAGTGTTTATAAATTATTAGAAACATAAAATATGGTTCAATGATAATAACTCTAACCTGTATAGCTGGTATGTCATGACGTTTGCATGCTCCATGGTGAGTACCATACAATCCAAGAAATTGCAGGGGGTTGCCAACGCGGCTCACCAGGCCAGGTATATCACACAGTACTTGCTCACCAAGAGGCATGTCATCATCCTGTCCATCAGGCTGCGGTACCATTACTGAAGCTCCTGTACCGGCCAGATTAGTTCCTGATATGTCCAAAGACTCCAATAGAGGCAAGCTTGTCACTATCTTAGCCAGAACTTCATTTGGATTGTAGAATTTTCCATGCCTTTCATTGGCTTGAGAAACATCCAGATGTGTCAAAGTGGAGATGCACACAATCCATTCCACAACATCCTTTGACCAGTGAACGCTGTGCAGCACCAGTGAGCGCAGGTGCTTCAACTCGCTCAATGCCCAGATGGAACCGGCAGATGTGCACTCGGAGAGGTCCAAGTGGACAAGGTTAGGCAGAGGCTTCAACAGCAGTGTCGGGAATATGGCCAGACCACGGCGCTGGATGGTGAGACTCTTTAAATTAGGAGCATTGATCACATAGCCCCTCGAGCGGTAAAGGTTTTCGTCTTGCGATAGAACATATGTCACTGGCCCGAACTTCAAGGAGCGCAGGTTCTCACTATTATTGTTAATAGTCTCCAAAGAAGCCTGGGATAGATACTCGCACTGAACCAGTTCAAGCTCTTCCGGCTTGTGCTCCATAAAGAATCGAAGACCTTCATCGGTCACACGAGAGTTACGCAGATGTATTATTTTCAGCCGTGTAACATCCCTATCACGGAACAAATTTGCGATATTATCGTTTACACGCTGGCTCTTTTGATACCTATGGAGAAACGTCTCGCACAATTCTCTCGGCAATGCGACGTCATCCTTGAGTTTTCTCCAGCGGCTGCTTGGATCGAGTGTCGTCATTGCATGGAGGTTCTTCACAATGTAGTTCAAGCTTTGATCGTACAAAGTATCTGGAGTGTTGTCAAACATGCTGAACATATCTGTTGTGTCTGCCATCCTGATCACGGAAATATGGGAGTTCTCGTAGCTTAGTTCACATCAGGTAAGTGCGTCTTCAATTCGATGTGGATGTGTTCATTTACGAAACCAAATCAAAACGTTGTCACTGAAAGCATTTTAACTAATTCACAAACACTCTGATCTCATATTAATGATAAAGGACAGTGTCGCCTTATTTTCACTAAGACTCTAATAGCGTTATATAAATTGAAACAAATTACTAATAAATCGACCACAGCCCACAATAGGTACCCAAAACCGTCCCACAATATCTACCTACATAGATACACTGCCTTTGAAAAGAACTGTGTGTGGAAACTAGCGCCATCATCATTCAGCAATAGAAAGCGATGGAAACTTTTGACAGAACGTGGATAGAACTGTCAAAAGTGGTATAAATGTCAAGAAAATATTCACTCTTCTCACTCTTCTGGTTTGATAATCTGTGGTCTGTGTCGATTGCTGTCGATTGCCTTCGCTCACTCCTCGGAACAATCACTCACTCAAGTTGAATGAGTGAGTGAGCCGAAAGCCGTTGAGTGACTCACTGACTGGTTTTCGCAAGTTTCTAAGGTAGCGTATAATTATGTAGTACGAAGTTCCTTTTAGATTGTGATATTATTTTTTAAGATAATGGCTTTGATTATAATAGTATTATAATCAAAGGTAATGGTTCATTTTGTGTTACTTTTATCTTTTAGGAACCATTCGTTGCAAAGCCTAATATTTCTGTAATTTAATGTAAAAGTAAATATAAAATAAACATAAACAAATTACTGTATTTATTACTAGCTGCCGTCCGCGTCTTCGCTCCGTGGTACCCGGATAAAAAATAGCCTATAATCCAGCACATGTACCTACTATGTATTCCAAGTTTCATTCAAATCCGCTCAGCCGTTTAGACATGATTGAGGCACAAACTTTCATCATCCTCATAAACTTTCACAATTATAATTTATAATATAGTAGGATTCAGACCTAGGTACCCATTTCCTAGCAGCTGCATTTCTTATGTTAGGAACTGTGCATTTTGGGCTTCCAACGATTGCCCAAAACACAGTACCAAACTGGGAAGATGAGCTATTTTCAAATTAAAATATGTACGTCATGCCTACCTATAGGTACCTAGTACCTACGTACGGTACCTAGGTATAGGTAGGTATGACGTAGGTACCTACATTATGCTTACGCATACATAATGTATATAGTAAAAATGTTTTATCCGCAACATTTGTAGAGGCCGCTACTTTTCATACAACATGAAATTGCCGCGAGTGCGTACTTCATTCTCGTATGGTACGTAGGACCTAGTACTCTCTGCTACCTACTTTTTGTATTTATTGTTCTGAGTTTTCTAGACTTTTCTTTTTCACCTTTTACACGCGCAGACAAAAGTAAAGGAGAAGAAATTCAAAACTTGACAGGAGCACAGATTATCAATGTAAATTTTACGAAAACAATATCGTCGTAGTCGTAGAACAGTGACGGATCTGCAATTTAGCTACTGTGTCGAAATATTATGTGTATTACCTAACCGATTTGTTGTGTAAACTGTTAAATAATAACATTTTTTTAAATATAGCAACATGTCCTTTTAAGTTGATAGAGCTAGCCGTTAAAAATATGCCATTAAGTGATTTACTGTAAAGTAGCTAAATTGCAGATCCGTCATTGTTCTACGACTACGATGATAATAATCTTGTATCCATAGACAAGTCACCGACAGCGGCACACAACCTTGTAAAATGTTGTAAAACTATTCTATTTATGCTAAAGGGGACCTGAAATGTCCCCATTTACGTAGAAAAAAAATAATTTCTCTATGGTACCTAATATATCTACATTATAAGACCTCGAAATAAATTTATTCTTCCAAGTATAAGACACTGAACAGTATAGAACCTACAAAGACGGCAAAGAACACACGCAGGCTCAAATTGGCTCAACACACTTGCGAATTTGCGACCTATTTTAAGCCCCATAGTTTTTCATAGGTATCAAAAATATCACGATCATTTTGGATCTGAAAGTGCTTTTACAAGTTCTGATGTATAAGTGAAATTATAGATTTATATATATCTATAGCTATCTATAGATCGTTTGCAACGGTCTTTAGATAGCCCGACTGCATTCAACCCATCCTAGCGCTTTTTACGTCATCTTCAAGGACAACGATAAACTTTAAATAGCGGTAAATTTCGCCCAAGCTGGGCGAAATGGTGTCCCCTTGTCTCACCCCCGCTTTAGGTACCGGTACCTACGGGGTTCGTTAAATCATAAACTCGCACTTGCAGAGTGGTTGAAATGTAGAGCTCCCGGAGCATATCTCCACGTATCGTAAATCGATGTGGCAGGCTGGCAGCGATGGAGAGCGTGGAACACGGCCTCAGAACAATTCTTCCAAGAACACGGCCCAATGTTCGACGTTGTCAAAGGCCTTCTTTGACTTTTGTCAATTTGACATTTATAAAATTTTGATAATTGACAATGTTATTCATAAATCATCCACATACTTCTCTGCTGGACTGGAAGTAAAGAAAAAGCATAGAATGCTTCCAGCTGCTTCTCTCCCCGAGCATGTCGTAAAAGGCGACTAAGGTGTATCTTCTCCAAAATGATGGACCACTTATATGGGCGATGGGCTGATCACCTGTCACCATGGTTCACCATATCCACCTTAGGAGTTTAAATCAGAAGCGGCTGCAAGTTTCCTTATGTTTGCTTGTGGCTCTGCCCACCCCATTGAGGATACAGGCGTAATATTATGTATGTCATTCATATCAATCGGGTCGTCAGCAGCTCTCTTTTTCAGGGTTGTGGGTAAGGGCCTCTAGCTGAACCGATTTCATGATTTTTGATTTGTTGGATTTTGTCTCGGCCCCGAACAGCAGAATATCTACCCACTTAATAAAATATTGAAAATTTGCATTATTAATTCTGAGGCAGTACGAAGTTCATGGGGTCAGCTAGTTTATTACTCTGAAAATCATTTCCTCACCATGTCCCACGCTCACGATTTTGTTTTCGCTTCGATTTTTTTATCTACAATTTCTCAAATAAAACTCTTTTCCTATTTGACTAAATGATGACTAAAAAAATTACGAATTTTCGGAAAATCTACTGGATTTGTAATAAAAAATTAAGTAGGTAGGTACGATTTCGTTAAATATTTTTATCACGTGTCCCTTATAAAATAATCAATACCTCACACTTTTACTGACTTATGTTGATTTGATTGAAACTTTGAATAAACATAGTACGTGTGCTGGATTACCATATAGGCTATTTTTTATCCACCACGTAGTACCACGTAAGCGAAGCCGCGGGCGGCAGCTAGTATTGTAAATATTTTCGAATGGCGAATTCATCTGGTGCTTGTTAGAGTTTATTTGTAAAAAAAAATCCGTAACTTTGTTTCTGTAAACATTTGCGTGATGTTTCAGAAATTTTGCATCCAAAACACTGTTTTTCAGTGAATAGGTTTACGATCAACAAAAATGTTTCAGAAACATTTGAATATAGGTATTACGTAGCCACGTAGGTAAATTTCGTTTCTGAGAGGAGACGATATTTTTCTCATTGAATACATGGATTAAACCTTGAATGCTCGATTGGTCAAATAACGGCAACAAAGAAAAAATTGACTGAAGCAGAAGAGATTTCCATGAAAGAATCCTTGGAAATCTTCATGGTTCTCAAAAAATAGTTCTAAGAAATGATGTAAACAATATTGAAAATCGATAAAAGGATTTTCCATGAAATAGATAATCTTTTATTCATTGTGTAGTCAAGGTCATTCCCTCACCTTGGCCGTCTCCCCCTCATTCTCAGGTTTTTTAATTCCACATTCGTTGAAAACGCGATAAGTCTGGGGACCACTACATTACTTAAATCTTGCTAGGCACTTTCATAGTTCACACATTGACAGAAAAAAATACGAATTTACTTCAATCATCACTCATCATTTCAAGTAAATTCGTATTTTTTTTCTGTTAATGTGTGAACGATGAAAGTACCTAACAAGATTTAAGTAATACAGTGGTCCCCAGAATTAACGCGTTTTTAGCGAATTGTGAGTGGAAATAAAAAAAAATACAATTTAACTTCAATATTTTTACTAATTTATTTCGACTGAATTTCGGGATTTCGTGTAAATAAGTTTGTATGAGCTAGTGGCCAACTCTTGTGACGGAGTTTTTAGGCCGCCTATAGGCCTCCGTCATGGCTTAACGACTTAAAGCCGGGACCGACAATTTAACGTGCCCTCCGAAGCACGGAAGTGCCTAGCTCGTAATGCTACTTAATGCAATGCAGATTTTAAGACATGTCCAAGTGATCCCAGTTATTTAAGGAATAAAAATAATTGACTTTGACTTTGACTAGCGGTCACCCATCCAAATTGTGACCGCGCACAACGTTGCTTAACTTCAACGATCAAAGCAAGCTATTATCGTGATAGCACTCGCAAAAATTTACAAAGGAACAAACTTTTACTTGATACCTATTTATTTCTTTGTTTTAACACCAAATGGTAAAATGGTAAAAACAAAATGGTATTTTATCTTTTATTAGTATTTTGTTAATCGACAATGTAAATTACACTATTAACATAACTAAACTTAAACCATAAAACTATTTCATTACATACTTACCTACCTACATAAATTATTTTAGGGACCTAACTAAGTTATTAACATACCTAATAGTACTTAGACTGATAGTTAGTGTTTTGGTTTTCATTATGTAATCTTTGGTAACCTATATTGTATACAATCCGAAAATAAGGGCCCGATTTAATAACTAGGTTTTTTATTTAACTTTTATGAGGATACATGATATAAGTATAGATATACATAGATCAGTTGTACAGTAACAAAATCGACAAACCTAAATTAAAAAGAAACTTTTACTATTGCAGGTAAATCTCAATTTAATTTAAGTAAATTTAAAGACCTATAAATACCTAGATATATTTATGTATACTGGTAATTCATTTATTTTAATTTGCCTACAATAAATGAAGGATTTCAAAATAAGTTATACATAAAATAAAATTTACCTTCCCTACGTCTCTGAATTCGAATTAGAAGGGCCCTGTTTTGAGTTTATTTCTACCTAGTAGTTATGTACACGATAATATAAAGGAACTCCCCTTTGCGATGTTGTTTTATCAGAAACTGGATATTTTCTAGTTATCATTTTACAACGCCTAACAGCCACTCTTTATTAATATATTTTTAAGAGCCTAGTACCTATCCTTTTAAAATATTTCTTGAAAATTTACGGACAGGTACCGAAGTTACAAAAATTAGCCATTAACTCGTAAAAAATACCTACACGGCAATCGCTTTCTAACTTTGTAATGATACAAGGGCACCTACAATCTAGCAAGGTAAACAAAGGTAACTGCTTGGGTACAATCTTTGGGAAAAAGCTCTGGTAAATTATCTAAAAGGTAAGCACAATTTAGAATGAGACACACCTACTCTGAGAAATAGTTAAACTTTTGGAATAGTTTGTTAACTTTTTTCTGTCTGCTTTTGTGACATGTGATGATCATATAGAAATTTTAGAAAGTAGGTAAGTTTGTAGTTTAAAGATACTTACAATATAGAGTTCTACGGCGTCACGTATATTTTCAATCACAAAAGTTCAAACACTAGATACAGACAGAATTTAAAAGGAACGGCCGGTCCGTAGAGAGAGTAGTTCCTGCGAAAGCAACCTTCTCTTTGGAAATAGCGGCACTTTGTGGCGGGCTCAGCGAGGGGACGCGTTTTTATCCCTGACGCGAACGTGGTCCGCCAGCGGGTGAGCGGCGTGCGCATGCTCGCTGCTTCTCCTCTCGTCGGGCCACTTGACGACAACGTTGGAAGTGGCGGAGGGCAGGGTGACGGGGGGGTCGACGAGTACGGGCAGCACGTGGCCGATGAGCGCGCCTACGCGCCTGTACACGAGCTGCGAGGGTTGCGAAGGCTCGCCGGCGCGCAGCACTACCACGGGTGCGCCCCCCTCAGGCAGCACGTCGTTGAGCGCGCGCATCAGCACGGGCGAAGCGGTCTGCGCTACTGCGCATGCCGACACGCCACTCACGCGCGCGTTCAGGCTCTCCAGCACCGTCATCAGCTCGAACAGCCGCTCGTCGCACAGCACCGGGTTGTCTGTAAAACCACCACCATATCTTTATGCGGTCCTCATCTCTTATTCTGATTGGAATAAAGTCATATTTTCTTACTAAGTAAATTTATTCCGAAATTACAAGTTAACATAAAATGTAGCGTAGCACGGCTCGTAGACATTCGTAGAGCCGTCGTAGAAGCTAATTTATAACTAGAAGTTTTAATTTATCATCGCGTAAGCACATATTCTTTGAACAATTCGCTCTGCCAATTTTCGCTAAATAAAAAGATCAAACACTAATAATTCATTAGGCAATTAGTAGCGTAACTTTGTAAAGAGCTATGAGTTTCACGCACCTTGAAGATAAAGCTTCAGTATCCCGGGTACTCCGTTGATCGTGCATCGAGACTTGGAGACTAGATCGTAGTTCACGCTCTGAATATGATTGAAGGAGAGGTCGGCCATACACAGGGATGGCAGGCCATGGAAATCTTTATCCAGGATGGAAATATTGTTGTGATGGGCGATGAGCTCCTCTAGAGATGGTAAAAATGTCTGAAAACACGAATATACTTTAAGTATTTCCCAAAGAAACATAGGGGAATGAAAAAATCGCAAGAGCAGAAAAAAATCGCGAGTTGCATAGAGTTAGCTTTGATTAACCTTTGATGTTTCCTCTAGTGTTGTGATGTGGTTGTGTGATACGTCCAAAAGCCTCAAGTCCTCCAAGCCGATGAGGTCGTCTGGGGCTATTTGTTGCAGAAGATTGTTGCTCAGGTTTAGCCGCAGCAGGCCGTGGAGGCCCATTAAAGCTCCACCTAGACTCAAAATGTAATTGTGGTCCAGTCGTAACTCCAACACTCGCGTTTCAACATCCACCAAGTTCTGAAATTTTGCACAATCATTGGAATTGTATCTAAAATTTTCATTTAATATAATATCTTCCACATCCATCAAATTAGTAACCGAAACCGAGTACCACGCCAAGATGCCACAGGCGGTAGCTAGTAATATATTCTATCCTACTATATTACCCTACTTTATAATAAATGAGAAAGTTTGTGAGGAAGTTTGTATGTTTGTGCCTTAATCACGCCGTAACAGCTGAACGGATTTGAATGAAACTTGGAATATACATAGTATGTGTGCTGAATAACATATAGGGTACTTTTATACGGGTATAACGTGAGCGAAGCTGCGGATAGCAGCAAGTCTGTATATATATATAGTATATATAGTAAGCATTTTTTTACAATCAACGCACATGCCAAACAACTGAAGCTAAAAAGCTGAAATTTGAAAGGTAGCTTCCTTTTATAACAAAACTTGCGACTAAGGCGGGATTTACCGAATTTAAACCAATTAGGGGGTGAAAACGTGTATATAGATCTTTATATGGCTTTGAATAGGTACTTTAAATAAAAAAACATGGGTACGTGTTTCAGGGTTTTTCAAAATATTAAGGATTATTTTGAAAAAACCTGAAACACTTACCTGGGTATGCCTGGGTAAATGGGTAAAATTAATGTCAAAAGTTTGTATGGGAACGTTTTAACGGGTGGTGTGATTGACTCGAAACTTAGTCTAGATACTATAGGAAAATAAATGTTCACGTTTTAGGATTTTTCAAAACAACCCTGGAAAAGGGGTAAAATGGGGTGTCAAAATTTTTTACCCGCGAGAGAAGCCCCGCATGTTAGCTAGTATTATGTATATAAAACAGTAAGCATTTTTTTGCAATCAACGCACAGGACAAACTACTGAAACTAGAAATCTGAAATTGGGAAGGTAGCTTTCTTTTCTAGCAAAATCACGATTTTACGAAATTCAACTCCTAAAGAGGTGAAAACGTTTGTATAGAACTTTTTAACTTTAAGATTTGCTTGAAACTTGGTCCGAATAAGTACCTGCTATCAATGCAAAATAAATGGACACGTGTTTCAGGGTATTTCAAAATAGCCCTCAAAAAGAGGTAAAATGGCGTGTCAAAAATTACACACGCAAGCAAAGTGGCACGCCTAAGCTAGTTATAATATAACTTACAACCATATTTCCTGTGACACGATTGATTTTGTTATGCGATAGATCTATAACGGACAGTCTTTTTAATCCTTTGATTTCTTGAAGGGAAAATTCGGTCATCAGATTATGGGTCAGATTCAAATATCTCAAAGATTTTAAACTTCTCAGCGATCCGTTTAAAGATTTTACGTTATTGTAGGCTATATCAAGCTCTGCTAATTTTTCTGCTTCTGTGAATTCATCTTCAGCCAGCTGAAAAATAAGATAACTTTAATTAAGTGACCATTCACATATTTTCTGTTACGAACTTATGATATCCTCCTACAACAATGTTTATTTTAGGCCATTTGAAAATCCTTAATGGGCAAAGAGCATCTCATTTACCTACGATTACTTTACGGGAACATGGTTATTCTGTATCTTCAGTAATAAGATGAACTACTCATCTTTCACTTCCGGCCGATCATTCATTACCACAAAATTATTAAAAAAAAAACTGGTCAAGTGCGAGTCGAATTCGCACATGAAGGTTCCGTAATATCGTGCATGTACATATATGTTTCTTGTATGGAGCCTCCTTTTATTTTATTTATTTTTACTATTTGTTGTTACAGCGGCAACGTACATACTCTGTAAAAATGTAAACTCTACCTATTACGCTTTATGAGTCCGCTGACAGACGGACGGATGCACGGACGCGGAGGCCTAGTAATAGGGTCCCGTTGGCACCCTTCGGGTACAGAACCCTAAAAGCCGCTAAAATATTCATACGTACATATTCTATTTTATTGAAGGAAAGTCCAATTCTCATGAGTCTTCGCGACTTCTGCAGAGCACCGTCCAGTGACTTCAAGCTGTTTCCATAGAAGTAGAGCGAGTCCAGCGACGGCATTTGTTTCAAATCTTTGGGCAGAGTCTGGAGTTCGTTGCGTGCCGCGTGAATAAGAGATATCTTCTTCGCTTTCTGATAAAATATTATTAATAGGTAAGTACATTTAAGGTACCTAATAGTTTACTTTGGTAACCTACCTATAATATAATTATAATAGATACTTACTATACTTACTTTTGGGGACCTTACCTGCGGTCGGTGATCTGAGCTCTGTTTTCTATCTTACTATACAAATTTTCCCTTGTTTGACACTATTACGATTAGAATTTGTTATGTTGTTTTTATTAATGTTTTATTTCATAAATCATTATATAACAATATTAATGTATTCAGCACTCAGCATGTTCCTACACCTATCCAATTTTGTTAATTTCTAGGAAATAAATCTAAAAAAATTAATTTTGCAAATATACTTACAATTGGCAGCTCGTTGTCAATAGATTTCAGGTTGTTTGCATTAATAAATATCCATTCTAGATTTTCCAGCTCCCTTAGGGCTCCGTTAAGGGTGCTGAGTTTGTTGAGGCCGAGGTGCACGTGCTTCAGAGCCCGCGGCATGGCGTCTCTCTCGATCTTTGATATTGAATTGTCGGCTACCAGGAGATGTTCCAGCTCTTGGATATCCTACAATTTTCCAAAACTCTAAAAAACACATCATACATGTTAGGATATCTATGATCCTATATGCACCTTTATCATAATTATTACGATTGGAATCTGTAGTCGTATTTTCTGTTTTGCTATTTTTAGTCTTCGCTCTATTAAAATCACCTTCATCATCACTCTATATAAAAAGATCACTATATAGGCATCTGTTCTACCCATTCTTCCCGTTCATGATTATCGATTTTCGAGTGCATGGGCGTCGCCGTTTGGCTATCGCAGAACGCTTTGAAATACTTGTATATACAACAGAAACTGACCCGGAAATCCTCAACGGTGAGTTTGGTGATCTTATTCCTGCAGAGGTCCAGAGTCTTGACATGCGGCAGGTGCTGTAGTACGTGGCGGGGCATCTCCACGAGCGCGTTGTCAGCCAGGCTGAAGTAGTCCACAAGATCCAGCTTCGTGAACGCACTCTCCTTCAGCTCACTGGAATTCAGACAACGCAGCTCATTTAGGCTCATGTTTAACTATACTTTAAATCAAAAATGTGTGGTCTACATTCCCAATTACATAGATACCAAAGCTAATTTGTTTTGTAAGTTGTTGGCGAACATAGGCTAGAGGCAGAGATATGAAAACGTCCTTTAAAAGCAGCATTCATTTGTTTAACCACATTAGAATCAAGCAATTTACAGAAAGTGATGAATACCTTAGATATCATAATCACAACTACGAGGTACATAAACCAACTAATCAGTTGACTCTCCAAAGTAAAAATAAATACCTACCTACGCGGTTACAAAAATAACATTATTATCTCAAGAGTCCATATTGTATTATTAAATACTATTTTATAAATAAAATAGTGGTTTTTCGTTGTAAAAGCTGATAAAATGTGCTACACCTACGCTTTTTAGCATGCATGGGTGGGTAGCAAAGGATTACCCAACCTGTCCTTCATAGAATTCAGTACCTAGTAGTTATGTAAATCCTATCCTACTATAATATTAATGTGAAAGTTTGTGAGTTTTGATGTTTGTGCCTCAATCACGCCTAAACGGCTGAATGGATTTGAATGAAACTTGGAATATACATAGTACATGTGCTGGATTAACATACCTATAGGCTATTTTTTGTTCGGGTACCACGCGAGCGAAGCCGCGAGCGGCAGCTAGTATAAATATACAAAAAAGATTTCGTCCGGTTATAAAAAAGTCAGCTTTCACTATATTTTAACGTTCATCGCCATCATTTCCCACTTTATGTGGGATCGGCACATTCTTCCATTTCTCTTTGTCAGAAGTCATCTCAACACTCAAATCCATTTTAGGGTTCCGTACCCAAAGAGTGCCAACTGGACCCTATTACTAAGCCACCGCTGTCCGTCCGTCCGTCCGTCCGCCCATCTCTCAGCGGGCTGTATCTCATAGGCAGAGAGTTGAAATTTTTACAGATCATGTATTTCTATTGCCGCTATGACAACAGATCTTTCCACATTCAGATTATAAATATAAATAATAATAAATATTTGAGGACATATCACACAGCACCATCTAGCCCCAAACTAAGCAAAGCTTGTATTATGGGAACCAGATGGCTGATAGAATATATAATATACTTTTTTGTAAATTCATACTTATAAATACATAATACTACAACACCCAGACCCGGAAGAAATATTTGCAGAGCATGCAAACATTTCTCCCGCAGCGGAAATCGAACCCGCGCCTCTTGCGTCTCAGCCGAGCAACTGCCCGCCTCGCCACAAGAGGTCGTCGAGATTCACATTCTTCCCCTGCCACATTCAATATACCCTACTCATAACATGTCCATACCACGCTAACCTATTACTCGTCAACTTATCCGTCACTGGCGCTACCTTTAGACTTCCTCATACATACTTATTCCTCGCCTTATTAATTTTTGTTACTCCACACATCCATCTCAACATTCGCGTCTCTTTTTATTTAATTATTTATTTCTTTCTTTCTTTCTTTCTTTCTTTCTTTCTCTGCTGCATTCACTCGCCTTTTGTTCGTCTCTTTGGTCTTGTGACTGTTTTTTTATTCTTCCCCTTTATTTTATGTAACCTGCGAGGTGGTCAAATGTAGGAGCACCAAAATACAACATCACCTGGCATTCTCAGGCGGTCTGGTCTCCCACACAAATTGTGGCCGCGCACAACATTGCTTAACCTCGGTATTATAACGATGAGCTTCCCATACAAACTTCACTATTTATTTCACCCCCTTCAGGACTATTTTTGTAACATAAAGTAGCCTATGTCTTTCCTCGGGATGGAATCTATCTCCTAGGCAAATTTTATTAAAATCTGTTCAGCAGTTCAGGCATGAAAAGGTACAGACAGACAGACAGAGTTACTTTCGCATTTATAATATTAGTATGGATTTATGACAGACCCTTTTTAAGGCTCGCGACTTCATACGCGTTAGATTTCAAATCGAGTTTCAAACCATTCGCATCGCCCGTTAAAAAGTTTCGATACAAACTTTGACACCCCATTACACCCCTTTTTAAGGGTTGTTTTGAAAAATCCTGAAACACGTGTCCATTTATTTTGTATAATTATACCTAACCCCGCACCCACTCTCACTCTACAGAGTCAACTAACTGTTATCTATTCTGTGGCCGTTCGAGACATCCCGAGGTATTACAGAGAACGCTCGAACTATAGGTACTCGTGATAACTTCTAAACTAAATATCGGATTCGAATGAATTAAAATGGAATTTGTTTAGAAATAAATAGTCCTGGTGATAAAATAATTTATTTTGATAAGGGTTCATTGGATGAGATTCACGAGGGATCGGAAAGAATGGCGTAATAAAAAGGAGGCCTATGCCCAAAGTGGGCGGAGACGGGCTGAAATGATGATGATGATGAAGGGTTCATACCATCACGCGAATGGAATCAACATTATTTTGTTCCTAGGTAGGAACAAAATATTTTTATAATTAAAATGCAGGTGCATTGTAATTTTTTAGAACACAAAAGCTGTTATTGTGACTAACTATAATAGATGGATATGTTTTCACGCGGACTTTTTTGTAGACATTAATAAGACCTTTATGACATTATTTTGTTTTTTAATCAATAGTTTTTGCAGCTACGTACGCCAAAAACAATTTTGGGTTTTCTACCTTGGGTTACAATATTGCAATTTTCTTACGGATCCCTAATTGTTTTGAAAATATATTATAGGCTATACTGTTCCCTGATAATGTAGCTTTCTATTAATAAAATAATTTTTGAAATCGGTCGAGTAGTTTCGGAGTCTATTCGTTACAAACAAAAAATCTTTCCTCTTTATACTTACTAGTGTAGATAATATAAATCCTCTTTAGTAATTTATTTTTGATTGAATGTTTGATTCAACATCTTAATTTCTATTTCCTAATCTGTGGCTTCAATCGTGGTTTAAGAACCCAAGACAGGAAGTTAGGCAAATATGCGGAAAACATCACCAACTCCATCCCAGCAAGTCATAACAGTAAACACCTATGTAGTAATATTTTGTAAAGTATTCTTTTCCCCATTGATTTGAGCGAAGGCTTAACCCTAGTCTAGTTTGACTAAGAAGAAAGTGCCTTGAACAAACGTTCAATAGAAAAATGAATACTCGCTGAAACTATAGTTTAGGAAGCGTAGCTGGTCAAAGCCCATAAGGCTATAATCAAATGAATATATATAAAACCCGCATAATCAGCAAACCCAGCTTCTTTTGTTGGAATCTTTTATTGGAATTTTAATCTAAGAAAGGCTAAGAAAGCCGAGAACAAGCAAAAATTCCTGGCTTATTTAAAAGTTAAATTAGCCTGCCGGCAACTAAATTAATAGTTTTGAGACTTTTCTCTGAATTCATTAAAAGTTCATAAACCATTTTTGATTGGCTCAAAAGGCTCAGAATGGCTGGACTTGGAGTGAAATTCAATAGATACTTATTAAAACTCAATTATAAGGTCTAGGTTTGAATGGCATTTACTTTTCCCATCTCAAACTTAAACTTGGCTCTAAAACGATGGTACATACTTTAACGCAACCGATATTCTAGCCAGTGTATTTTTGTACTTTCAGTTGAGATTCCATGATGTTCGAGTTAACAGCCTGATGCCGAATTAAGGGGCTTATCCGATAGATAACTATATTCGAACTTAATGGTTCAAAAGGGAGTGAGTGCAGATGACGGATGAATAGAGGGAAGTGGAAGAAGATAAAATGCTGTGCCAACCCCACATACAATGGGATAAGGGCAGAAAGATGATGATGATCCGATAGATAAAAAACAATTCTATAATACGCAACATTTCAATGCCCTTCAGGACACGTGAAGAGGAGATGCTCACGCGCATCTAGAGGGTACATGCAACTTAGCAATTGTAGTGCAGTGAGTAGTGTCAGTTTAGTAAACACAAATGTGAGGGGTCAACGTTCTGAGGTTATCGCTACAGGGGCGGCGCCAAACGGTCGCATGGTCGCATGGCCTGCCCGCCGGGCGCCTTCCCGCCACTACGTTGCATAGACAGCACACACAAATCAATATACGAAATTATCAAAACAACATTAGAAAAGACTGTGATCTGATTGCCAGGAAGCAGGTAAGTAAGTAACCCTTTGGAAAAATGCTTAGGAAACCTTTCATATTAAACTTAGGTGTACATAATCATTATGATGTCAATGCACCCCATAAAAGTTATCTATATCTATACTTATAATAAAACTGTAACTGATCGATGTCTGTGCATTGAAGATATTTTATATTGAAAAACTATTTTCAGGGGCATCTATCACGCAATAGTACCCATATCAATGATAATGTGTGTCTGTTTGTCTGTGCGTTTCTGCACGCTAATCTCAGATACGGCTTAACCGATTTGAATGCAGTTTTCACTGATGTTTTGTGGTATGCCTGGATTAACATGTAGAGTTTGTTTTATCAAAATCCATTCACAAATAAAAAGGATTTGTCCATTTAAAGAGTCCCGACCATACGTTAAGTTGCTTTGGCCGAAACTTTCTCGAGAAAGAACATAGGTATCTAAAAATACTAGCCAGCGAGCAAAGAAAGCTCTGTCAACCCAGATCACTACGGGATAATGAATGTAGAGGTGCAGAATATAACGTTCAGTGTAATAAGAGTAGAGGATAAAATAGAGAGCCAAGCGATCTGTATTCACCCCCACAAATTCTAGGTAAGTAATATTACGCCCACAGATGTGGCACACTGTGAGTTAGACCTTCAGTTAGAGCCAAACATAATGTTTTGGATACAACTAATGACAAAAAGCCATTGACTACGAGCGAATAACCTAGCACGTGCTCAAATTGGTAAAGAAAAATTTCGAAGATGGGTTTCGACCATCGAAGTCAAACTCTAATTTCAAAATGAAGTCGTTGCCTAGGTACATGAAAAAAGAGGGCATTAAGCAAACATAAAATTGTGACGTACCTATACGACGACGTATCTCTGATTAGTCCTTTACACATCATCCTTATAAGCGGGGTTTGTGTTTATGGCTAAACTAAAATAAAGACGTGAATGCGTTTTTTTAAATAGAAGGCTTCCATTTGTTTTATAATGTGTGCAATAAAATTGTGTAACTAAGGCCTTTTACCATCTATAGTAGATGATTTATACAGCGTCAGGAGGTAACTTTTACCTTCACAGACGGGACGCTGTAGTGCCTGGGACGAATTAAGATGGAGTAGGCTTCCTCTCATTACTATAACAACAATTTTATTATAATAAAATAAAATTTAAAAATAAGAGGGCGCCATATAAGTACCTTGTATGATGTATGTACATGTACGATGATACGGAACCCTTCGTGTGCGAATTCGACTCTTACTTGACCGGATTTTTTTAACGCACTGATGAAGTGTGTTTAATTTTACAGTAAATATGTGTCCATTAAACTGATCATTACTGATTTTCTACTAGACATCTCTTTCGTGTAAAATAATGACACGAATCCATTGAACTAAATCCATTAAATCAGATTTTTAATGATACGCCACCCTAGAAAGTTTCCATGACTTGTGTCATTACTATTAAACGTAACATTAGAAATTGAATAGGTTGACCTTTTCACGTATTTTACGTTTTAGGTAGTACTTGAAAAATATCAATTCCTCAGTTATAAATGTTTTAAATTTTATATGGAATCAATCTCTATTAACCAGTGAAAGAATTATCAAAATCGGTTTTCTATTGGCAAAAATATATCGTCATACATAAAAAAAATAGCGTAGCGGAACTGAGAGAGTACATCCTTTTCTGAACTCTGTTTAAAACCTATCAGCATGAAACATCTAATTAATTCAGCATCGAGTCTAGGCGGAGATGTGACGGATGGCGGGTGGCGGAATCCGAAACCAACGACCAACAAGAAACGACCTAGCTTCTAACCTACTGAATACCTTGAATTTACATTGAACCCAACTTGCACCTTAAAACTGAATTTACAGCAATCTAGTAAAAAATGCAGGTAATGTAATGCGAAGTATTGCAATTAATTTTGAAATAATCGTAGGTAAACAAAATGGGACTGAACGTATATCTGAATAGAGAATTTCTCAAAGAGAATGATTTTAAGCACTTTTGAAAGGCGGGCGTAAAAGTTTGCAATACAATGTGTCTATTTAGGAGAAGAAGACAATAGACAAGAAAGTACAAAAAATATTAAACAACCTTGCTTTCATCCTCGTATACTTATAAAACAATTTGTAGGTTTTTCAATTTGCTATGAAGAAATAAGAACCCATGTAGCAATCACAATTTACTTGTGCGAAAAAATCGCAAACATAGAACTTCGCATTTGAAAAAGCTTTTTAAAGCTTTAACTTGTGAAAATAAAAATACGATGTCGGCCCTCAGATCAAATAAATGAACAGATGGAGCACCGCGAAAAAAAAGTGAAGCCACAAAACCATGCTCCTGCAAGTAAACATACACGCTCACGCACACACCTACACTAAAACCATGCTCATCGCTCTTAGTATGTCACGAGTCGTCGTCTAGTGAACGAAAGTTTACAATTTAAAAATAGAATTATGCCTTCCTGTGTTGTGAAAACTTGTAAAAATAGCAGCAAATCATATAAAAAGTCTCACGGAATCACTTTTCACTTCTAAGTACTACAAATAGCATCGTTTTTTAATTTTATTATTATACTATGAATTTTAGGTTACTTGGAACACAAAAACTCAATGAACAGTGTGAACAGGTTTAAATCGAACATTATGCCAGATGCTCGCTTAAATTCTGCTAAAGTCTGCTAACTTTTTTTTAATAAATGCCAAAATTCTGCTATTGAATGAAGACACAATAAAATTAAACGAATGTTACGTACAAAAACCAAATTATTATTTAAAAATATTGATTAGTGATTAATACGAATTAACAATTCTAATTGGTACCTACTTAAGTAAGTACTTCCAATTTTCTGTGGTGTCCATAGTATGTATTATACAGAACCGTCCTTTATCATTTTCCTGTTTTGCATCTTGATAACCAAGATGAAAACATTGGAACCTTCTCCCACTCGGAACGATAGTTCTAGTCATAGCCATTGTTACTAATCATAACGTGCATGAAAAAACTGACTGACGAGTTGACGACGACTAAGCAGAAAATGTAATAGAATGTAAATGTAGTAATGTAATAGATGTAAAAAGATAATTAGACTCTACAGACCTACAACACGATAGAAAATATACATTTATTGGGATTTCCCCTAAATTGTACTTAGGGCTGCGAGAAAAGTAAGAAGAAATCATAAATTATTCATGAATGGTATAAATTTTTTTAACATTTCTAGCGACACTACCCAAGTGAAACATAGTTAATTTGCCACTTCTTCTTCACCTTGCTAATTATCTGAGGAGATTTTAGAAAATTCTGCCAAAATCTGCTATTTTTTCAGATCTGCGACACAATCTACTAGACCCTAATTTGGAGATCTAATTCTGCTAAAATCGCAGAATTCTGCTAAATCTGGTCACACTGTCAACGAACTAAAGTAGTGACATAAAGTGCGAGGGTTGCCATAATATGAATCAAAATTTTCCCATTCGATTAATCAAATTTAAATATTATGATTTCTTACTTCGAGTTATATGCCTGTTTTTTTAATGTATTTAATATTCTAGATTTCCAACTAATAATGAAACAAAAACTAAATGGATGGTAGCTTTAAGAAATAGTCGGAATGATCCAGAATGGCTGCCATCGAAATCCAGCGTGGTTTGTTCTGATCATTTTTAAAATAACGACCTCTACACAACTAATCGTGTTCAGCGTCTACATTAAAATTTGTTCAAGTATGTACTAATTATTCACTGTATTCTTCCTAAAAGGGTTCTATGGTGAAGTGAGTCCCGCGCGTAGTCTCGCAGTGGTTGCGTAATATTGCGAGCGATCGCCGCTCGGTCACTGCCCCTCCACGTATCTACTCCCGGCTCGCTACCAAATAAATATTAGTAGTATATAATTAAAATTAAACCATGTATTATTAGGATGTTTATTTTGACATTGAACTGAAAATCAATGAATAATGCTAAGTGGAAGAGTGGAGTCTCCTAGCACAAGCAAGTCTTTTTTAAAAAGTAATGTCCAAATCACATTTAGGTAAGTTTGTAAATTCACTTTTAAATTGTTTTTTTTATTATTTTTTCGGAATAAAAGTGTTTCTAAGCAATTGAGGCACACCATACTAAACAGTATCTTCCTCGTACAATATTATCCTACCCACACTATTCCCCAAATTATAGGGGAAAAAATTAACAAATGGCAACCCTTCGACACACACATATTTAGATAAAAAAGTGGCTTCACTTTTGTTTTTCGCGGTGTTTCATTAGAATGTCAGCCGATAAGGGGAGACTGGAGCAACAACAAAAGTATGTTAGGAAACTCCACTCTTGCCCACTTCTTTAGACTGACGTATTTTATTAGGAGAATTAAGATAAAAGGATATATTGAATTTAAAACCAGGTCCCCAATTGCGCTATTTTAAACATAGTTTCGAAAGCCATTCATACCGTTTCTGGCATCTGCCGAAAGGAAAACAAAAGAACGCAACGTGCTCTCCGTCGAGTAAGTTAACGCGATTGGGCCATAGCTTTTACCTGAGCGCCGCATGAACGAAGTCAGGAAGCTATTATGGAATAAAGTACGAAAATACAAACGTTCGCTGGACCAGTCCAACGATTCATAATTGACGTGCTCGCTTGGGCCAAAGGGTAATTAAATTACAAAACGGGACCAGATACAATTAAACGAACAGCGCCGGCCAAGATGGAGCGATGCGTGATGATAACACAGCACATTCTATCACTCGCACCTAGGAGTTAAGAGCGTGCCATATGCAATTTTATAGTTCGAAATCGTTATTTATCTCAAAATCTGTGAAAGTTACCAACCTAATATTTAGGGAAAAGATGCTTCGAACGCTTATTTTGGATTTTGTCTTTTCAATACACAATTGGTGAAAATTTTCTCGACAATAGGTATATTTTTTTGAAAAACACACGTTTTGCACACATTTTGCTATTTATTTCAAGAACGGCACGTCTTTTTTGTTAGGTTTTTGTTTTGTTAAGATATCCATCATTAATTCTTTAGTTCCATCTTTTAATTTTTTGATTGATTGTTTAATTCACTTGTAATTAAGTAAAACAGTTTTGGCGCTTACGTTGTTATAAAATACGTTGCGCGTCTATGTCTCTATCCTTCTCACTCACTAGAAAACCATAAATAGTCATCCCACTCATGCCGCTCGTTCGGCATGGCATCCGGGACGGACCTGCGCTTGACTGCCTCACATTTTCGGCGGCGTTATGGCACGCTCTTAAAGCCGGTCTGCACTAGTAATAGTGAAGCGCTCGTGGCGTAGCTTGCTTAGGCGTTCTTGACTTGATTGATCGTTAAAGTTAAGCAACGTCGTGCGAGGTCACAATTGAGATGGGTGACCGCAAGGCATTACGAGTTGAGCGCTTTCGTGCTTCGGATGGCACTTTAAATAGTCGGTCCCGGCTTTTAACACATAGGGTTGCCATCCGTCCGGGTTTCCCCGGATTTATCCTACTTAGTTTACAGGGCGTCTGGGGAGCGTCCGGGCGGGGTTTCATCTGTAGTCCGGGTTGAAAAATTTAAGTCTTGGGCCGTCTTGTTACATTTAGGTCCATTTAAAATAATGATAACAGATGATTAAATTTAATTATAAGGTCTGAAAATAAATAAAAAGATGATTTATGACATTTTCAACTCTTTTTTATCACACTGACTATGTTTTAAAAAAACCTGTTGACATGTCCGAGTTCTGGGCTCCAAAATCCGCGGTTTTCACGCGTTTTGTCCTGGTTGTAAAATTTTAGAGATGGCAACCCTAATACACAACACTACTTGTAAAAAGTATACGGAACTCCCAGCGCGTGCTTTGTCCTTTTTCTGGAAGTACTAGTATCTATGGTGGGTTCTACCTTCTTTTTAACCGTAAGTTTCCTTGGTAAAAGTTTAATAATAAAATCCTTTGCCATAGAAGAACTTGTGATTTCACGTTACAAACATCTCTGAAAAATGTGACCATTTACAAAAGGAAGCTTTATATTTCAATGTTTTATGTTTTTAATTTGTTTTTGCATTTTTTGAATTGAGAAAACCCTTTGCGAAAATATTCTACCTTTAGTAGGTAGTAGACGTGTGCGCCGATCGGCGTGCGCACGCCGCCGATCATTTTAGCCACGCCGCCCCCGCCGAATTTTTCGTCGGCGTCATCGGCGTCAAAACACAAATAATATTCTAGATTAACTAAATCGCTATAGTTAAAAAAATTTATAAGTATAGTTTATTTGCAAAAAGTAGTATTTTTTTTATTGTAGCACAGAGTAGCACGCCAAGCGAGCGAGTTTTATCAGTCACGTGACTAACCATTACTATCTTTGGCTTGACGCATCCAGTTTCTGCCAGCAGCCTTTCGCAGATCGTCACTCCACCTAGCGTCCTACATTACGTTTGCCGAATCGCGGTCTCCACTAAAGAACTCGTTTATCCTAACGGTTATCGGTTCTTCGGCAGATATGACCAGCCCATTGCCACTTCAGTTTGCTAATTCTCTGAGCTATGTCGGTGACTTTGGTTCTCTGTCGGATAACATCATTATGAATCCTATCCTTCAGATAAACTCCGAGCATAGCTCTTTCCATAACTCGCTGAGCGACTTTGAACTGGTAGTCCACCAACAGCCGCACTGTGAGTGTCCACGTTTCGGCTCCGTATGTCATGACAGGTAGGTTTGGTTTTCAGGCATTGTGGTATAGGTGACGTGAAAACTTGACGTAATTTTCCAAATGTTGCCCAACCGAGCTGGATTCTCCTCTTAGCCTCCTTCTCAAACCTGTTTCTACCCAACTGCACAATCTGCCCGAGGTATGTGTATTCCGAAACAGCTTCAAGAAGGTGGCCATTTACGACGACAGGTCCCGGATCGATGGACGGACAGATTTGAAAAACTGATTCTAAAGCAACTTCAAGACCATTTTAACATAAATAACCTACTCGACAACAAACAATTCGGATTTATGAAGGGCCGTTCAACAACAGAGGCTGGTGTCGAGTTAATATCGCATATTTTCCATGCATGGGAAGAGTCTCGTGATGCTTTAGGGATTTTTTGTGATCTGTCAAAAGCATTCGATTGTGTCCATCATGAAACATTAATCAGGAAACTCCGACACTATGGGGTTAGGGGTTTTGCTCTTGACCTTCTCAGTTCCTATTTAAGTAACAGAATACAAAGAGTCGACGTTAATGGAAAACGTTCTCCAGGGTCAATAGTAACAATGGGTGTACCACAGGGATCAATATTAGGACCATTTCTATTTTTAGTTTATATTAATGATTTACCTAAACTTGTTAGGGATGATCATGAAATTGTATTGTTTGCAGATGACACCTCATTTTTATTTAAAATGAAACGACGCCAGGTTAATTTTGGCGAAGTAAACAATGCAATCTCCAAAGTCGTAAACTTCTGTTCCATGCCTTAGGAGTTCCCCCAGGGTGAATGACGCAGTCGAAGAAGATCTGCAGTTGTTTCACAACTGTAGTTCCTCCTGCCTTCAGAAGCCAATCCGAACTCCCACTTTGCCATTAAAGTACTGCTTCAGTAAGCAAGTGCCTACAAACGCTAAAATAATTTGCATCTTGCTAATATAATTTTATGTATTTCCTCTCTTTTTTTGTAATAGGTAGGTAGGTTTTTTACTTATTTTCACATCCACACCGATTGCACCGATGACGCCGCCGCCGATCAAGTAAGCATCGGGCACAGGTCTAGGGTAGGTAGAAGCCTTAAAATCTACACAACAAAGCGTAGACAGAGCTACGCAACGAAGGTTAAGTAGGAGTTAGGTAGATACATTATTTTGATTATACTTTTACCCTCACATCACGAGGTTCTAAATAAGTTCTAATACGACTAAATAACGTATTTGGTATGCCTTTCCAAACAAAAACAAATTATTTTGTGTGACAATCGAAAGAGACAACTTATTTTTATTATTTTAAGTATTTATTTTTCTAGGTCTGATCACTCTATCAACATCGTTAATTCGTTGGTTTGGTCTTTATCTACATAATCAAGACAAATCGTACGAATATAATAAACCAGCGTCCGCTATGTGTGACTGTGACCAGGTCAGAAACTGTGTAATCCAAGTTCCAGCCAAATCCGTTCAAACATCATGATTATCATATGAATGGGAACTAACACATTCACACACTACGCGAGCGGAGCTACGGGCGAATGCTGGTATAATTATTTAAATAAACCTATAATTGAATGGAGGTTTCGTACAAAACAATTTCTATTTTACCAGAAGAAATTATTTTCATTTTATATTAGCTATTTATGTTTATGCCAAACAATGCATTTATAAAATGCTTCCGCCCGCGGCTTCGCACGATTTGTACCCACATAACAAGTATCTTATATGATATTTATGTTATTTCAGCACACGCAGGTACTATGTATATTTTAAGTTTCAGCCAAAACCGTTCTGGCGTTACGGTGTGATTGAGGCACAAACATCGTCACATCCTCACAAACTCTCACATTTATAATATTGAGGATTAGTATGGGACCTAATCCATAAACACACTCTACATTAAATGGTATGGTGATTTGACATCAGAAAATTTAGATAGAAAAAAATCTTCAGATAGATACAGTACCTACATAAAGATTTATTAGATTTTTTAGTATGGTCCGACTTTGTCGGTATGAGCCTCCTCCAAGGATCGTTAATCGCCACCGTCTTCTTGTCCATAGTCTTTTAGCCATTTAAATGATGTCATTGTTCCATAATTTAAAAAGTCTTCCTATATTTTTATATTCAGTATGCAGTTTTGAACGATATAGTATAATAATACGTATGTGTATGTATTAAATTACATATAAGAAAAATTTCTTTGGTCAGGCAAAAAGTTTCTTCGTATTTTATACAAAAGTTCAAAGCATTTTTTCAAGGTTTGTTTACAATTAATTACAATACATATTTATATGCCATTTTGTTTCATAACTTATTGCTTTATGGTAGTGGCATGATCCCCTTCTTGTAGAAATCTTGGGACTTCTGATCGAAAAAGTGGGACAAGTAGATTTGGCAATCCACTCTTGGTATCAATCTTACACTACCTGAAAAATGCTGAAGAGACCAAAACAGGTGGAAATCTGAGGCTGAAAGGTCAGGACTATAAGGTGAATCTAATGAAACTTCCCAGACAAACTATATATTTTTGTTGAGTAGTTATTTATAGATATACCCTTTCTGTTGATCAATTCGGGCCGTTTTTTCTCAATTGCATGCTTAGGTCTCATCTGCTGTTGGCAGTAGAAAATCGAATCAAACTTTTCGTCACCAGAGATCAATCTCTTCAAAAATTATTTGGCTTGATTATGTTTCAACAGAGAATCGCAAACGAGTTCACGGTTCATAAGTTTTCTTTCAGTGCCGCACGAGGCACCCATATATCGAGCGTTTTTGTAAAACTAGGCTTTCTCAAATGGTTCAAAACTATTTTTTGGTTAATCCCCAGTTCATTAGTTATATCGTAGCTACTCCTATGCCAGCCTTGCTCCACATTTTCAAACATGGCTTTGACTTTGTCTGTGATAGGGTGACTAGAACGGGGTGCATCTTTGACTTCAAAATTTTCGGACTGGAAACGCTAGAATGACTTTGTGCCACTCTAACACTACCTATGGTCCATAAACATCACAATCTTTCAAAACTTCAAAATCCACTAATTTTGTTGTACAAGAAACTGAATAATGGTGGAATTAAATTTCTTCTTTAAAACCATATCAAAACCAATCAAATACAAACAGTACCTACAAACAAAGTTGAATACAGAATACAAAAACTCTTATTGTTATTATTTAATCTTAGATTTAAGACGTTGCAGTTTTGGGTTTTGTCTCTTGCAATTTAATTCACATAAAAATCGTCGTACTTTTACTTTTGTAAATAATGCACCTGATAAATAGGTAAATGACTTTCACATGTAGGAATAAGAATTAGAGATTCAAGTAGGTAACTACAAAAACAGTTTTTAAGTAGGAAAGATAAATAACGAACTCAGTAATTTGTTAGTACACCATTAATGGGTAGGTAAATAGAGTGAATCGACACGACCAATAACGATATCATTCAATTTTACTGCTTTAGAAACGACCCTAGATAACCCGCGCAAACTATCAAGCGTCGTCTCCTAGATGCCATACGGGGATGTTCTGAACTTCGCTTCAGCTACCTATAACAAGGAGCTACATCTTCGGCAAACATATACCTTGTTTAAAGACTCAACCTTTTTGGACATTACATAAAAAACTTATCAAGAGATGTGCCGGAAACAACGCAAGTGACATTTTTATCGCCAACAAGAGTCAGTAGGTACAATTCAATAATATAAAGAACTATTCAGAGCAAGACGTTAAATGGTCCTTCATTCTTTTAAGTGAGTCATTTTAAGGCGTAATGAGACAACATGCAGATAAAAATATTTCGTTTATTAATTATATCTGCTTGGAAATCTCCGAAGATCAATTGAATGGTCAATAAGAGTAGAGCGCAAGGGTCACGGGCATCCCAATTGTTTCTGTGTAAGTAAAGAATCACTAAGAACAAAATAGCCGAGATCGCAGAACAACTATCTGTTATTGGACTCATGTCCACGATTCTGGTGAGCATTTACATTATTATTCGTTGTAATGAAGCTGATAAGAAGCATTTCAATAATAAGCCCATTCGGAAGGGAAATTTACTGAGAGTCAATCATGTCGCTCGCATGAAATGAGGACAAACGATCAAGCTGTCTCTTGCGGCTCTGAGGGTGAAAGTAGTTGTTCCGGCACGGCGTCACCAGCTGCAGCTGGCAGCAGGCCTCGGCAGCCGGCAGCTGGGTCCGCCCACTCGCACGATAACGAATCGATCCTCATCTGTGCACTCTCCTTATCACCGACTGTTGTTTTCTCATTTAGCTTACACATTGTTTTATTATGATGTAGGACCTACGAGTACTATACACGATGTGAATACTAGGTATTGACTAGTTTATTTTACACAGCGCTGACACGTTTCATTCGGATGATCAGTAGATTCACGTAATCGCACGTAAGAAACAGAAAAACAGCAGAAGCAGCTTTTGCAGAAGAACAACATAATGAACGACCTAGTTATTCGAAGACCATAGAATACTTCAATCGACTTGCCTTAGGTTGTCGAAGTTGAGCTTAAGCCTCGTGATGGAGAGGCCGAGCTCGCGGAAACTGCGGTCAGAAAAGTCTGGGAGCTGCGAGTAGGATATGTCGAGGCCGATCTTGGTCTCAGGGCTGAACTTATCGGTGAGGGCGGTCGCGATCTCGTCGAAGGCATTGATTCTCTGGCAAACGACGAGGATAGTGCCAGTGCCGGTCTCCTCGCGGCGGCAGGTGCAGGGCGAGATTTCGCGGCGCATGGCGCAGTGAAGGCTGGCTCCGGCGCCGAGCTGGCCGGCCAGCGCGCACAGCAGTGCGGCGGCGAGCGCGTGCGCGTGCGCAATCATCGTGTGTGCCGTGCGGGGCTGGGCGCGCTACTGTACCGCGAGCGCGCCGCCGCCGCCGCCGCCGCCGCCACCGCGCTGCCACCCGCACACTCGCCCCTCGCGCCTGCAGCGCCACCCGGCTCCACTCTGCAATCTCCACTCCATCAGCTCCTCCCTGGGTGCCTCGCCTCCTATATTACGTCTACCACCGAGCAGCTTCCTACGATTTTTTATCGTTCTTTGTTTAGAATTAGTTTACAGCAAGTAAATTATCTATTAAGATACTTGAAATCCCATGAATACCAGCACAGTTGAAAATTATGTTATCGGTGGTTTCACTTACAAAATGACGACTATCAATGTTGACATTTCAGTTGCAGGCCTTTTCATTCAGAAAGAACAATATTACACAACATTATTCAATTAAAGCTAAATGTATGTACAAAATTAAAATTTTATAAAACGAAGCGCAAGCACAATTTGCCAAAATTATTTAAACAAATAATTTTAATATAATAATGTCCTTCTAGATTGATAAATGAGGAGCATTAATAATAAATACACATACCCAACTACGAGTAACTAATAATGCATACGCCACTCGGAATGTATTTCATAAGTACCTAGGTAGGTATACCTTATCATCAGGCCAAGTTTGTGGAGATAAAGATGAACCCCTTATCGGAGATATTCCAAGTTCGCATTAGACTTTCATCCCATATTCATAACTGTCAATAGCGTCTAAAATAAAGATAAAGTTATTATCAATGCATTTTACTTTGACAAAACCATGCCACGTTAGAGCTATATGGTAGAGCTCCATACCCCAAAAAAAAAACCTTATAAGATCACTTTATTGTTCATCTGTTCATATGTTTGTCTCTGTCTGTCCGACTATATTTAAGACACTTTTCTCAGGAACAGTATCAAGTTACCAAAATTCTACGATTTTACATCGATATAATAATGTACTACATAGTAATAATAACTCGTTGCGATTTTACAATAATTCCTCGAGGTAATTTCAAACAAATGATACAGCCATTTTATTTGGCTCATCAGAATCTATAGGGTACAACGATGTATGCAAGAGCATTTTATTTAAATTGCACAATTAATGTGTGTTATTCAGTCCAACTTAAATTTTCAATTCGATTTTGTTAGAGTAATTGTCGTATATCTACAGACATACACCTTGTAGTTTGTAGTTTGTACGGAGACCTAAGGGCACGAGTCCTGCTTGCACTTTTCGGGATTTTTCAATGCGTCAGAGTGATTCATAAAAATAATGATGATCTAAATGGGAATTCCGACTTGATAAATTCGAACGACCGATAGGAACTGAAAGAATTTGAACTCATTCCTGAAGTGCAATCGCCCTATTAATGTTTCTGTTTCGTGTCTAACGTAATATCTATACCAAGCAAGTATGACATAAACCGTGACATGACCAGTATATTAGATATAAAAATAGACAAATTCTGGTATTTTTTTGTCTTTAATTACTTCTAGTATTAATCATGTCACTGATTTAAGGTGCGCCCCAAAGGCTCCTTCGTGCACTTGACATATGTTTTCGAAATTAGGTATTAGGTTCTACGACATGCCTGGTTCATTTCGATGTTTTCTATCACCGTTTGAGAGTACTGAAATAGGTACAATGGTACATATATACATACATAGGTACATACATATTATCGCACCCGTATCCCTAATGGAGTGGGCAGAGCCGTAAGTAAACATAAGAATACTTGCAGCCACTTCTGATTTAAACTCCTAAGATGGATATGGTGAACCATGGTGACAGGTGATCAGCCCGTCGCCTATTAATAGGTGGTCCATCATTTTGGAGAAGATTTTTTTTCTTTAAATCTGTATATTTCTTTGTTTTTATTACTTTTATTGATGATTTGTTATGTGTGTCAAGCAGCGAAAAACTGTCGAATTTGGTTTTTTTGAGCGGGCAGTTGCGAATTTGACGGTAGCCGCAAAACAACAGCAAGTTTCAAAACGTTAGGTAAATAGCACGGTGTACATTTTAGGACTGCTTGTTTTCATTTTGGCAGACGTCACACACCTTCATAACTTCACACGCACGTTCTTCATAACGTCACACATGTTATCCAGAAATAAAAAATGTGTAGGATCCGTGTGCAAAATCAACTGCAGAGCGCAACTGACTCTTAAGTGACTGAAGGTACCTTTGACAATAAGGGTACCCAAACTGTTGCTGTTATATAAAAGACAAAAATACTTAGTATCTACTGTACTTATAATACTAATTGCCGATAACTTTAGGAATAGAAGCCATAATGCTCTCAAGATTTCCATTATCCTACCGGTCCCCTAAAGGGCCACACACACGCCTCCAAACTTCGCTCAGGAACCACAACTATAAGCAATCAAATCTATCACAAGCAACGCCTTGAACAGAATTATTAGTTAAAGAACAACGTGGGTATTTCGTTCCTCTCTCGAGTGCTGATTAGCTTGCATTTGGAATACTGAGGACAAATACTACGAAATTATCATTTTAATTTAGGTAGGTATTAATTTTTTTTATAAAAATACATCGAGTAATCGGCAACTCAAATTCGATTCCGCGATGCTTGCCGACACTTAAACGTGTGAATAATTGTTCGTTGTCTCAAAGCCACAATTAAGTGACAGACGCACTTTAGAGCTTGCGGCAGTCAGTAAGTCTTCAGACAAGGCTAGTAATTTAGTCGAGTGACGAGTAATTTAGTAGCTAAAAATATGTCTTATTACCAGATTTTATTTAAAGTAGTTTAGTAGATGATTTATACAGCGTCAGGAGGTAACTTTTGCCTACACCAACGAGACGCTGTATTGCCCAGGACGAATTTAGATGGAATAGGCTTGCCCAGCACCCATAGCATCTCCCAGCTTAGTGGGCCTTGTCCACAGGAAAGACATGGCCACGAAATTCACATTCGACGGATTTGAAAGAAAAAAAGAAAACCTTACCTTACCCTTCCATACCCTTCCTTCATGTCTACATAATATCGGTAACAGAAAAGCAAATCAAATCATGGTTATCTGGTACCCATACGAATAAAGTTTTGATAAAGTGCCCCAAAAAATCTAACGAAATGGTAGGAAAAGAAGTGGTGAAGTTTGAACGGGGGGTTACACGGTTAAATGGAATATCTTCACTTTTTTACATTAGTTTTGGTTATTTTTCTGTAGATGAAAACGACGCCAATTCCCAGTGATGTTTTATGAGGCTCAATCATCTAATAAATTACAGCTGGAACGCAACTGCAGTGATCGAAGTCAAATTATTTGACACATTCGCGATTAATTGACAGTAAAGATTGACAGTCTTCCAGTTTCGAATGTCAAAACATGACAAATTAAAATCTGTATCGAAAACAAAAATAATAATTAATTCGCTATACGATTTAGAGTTGATGGACGAATTATTAACGCTCTATTATGTCGACTTCTTATATGAAAATCTAAGGTTACAAAACAAATACCTATTCTAAGAGCTGCCGGACCAAACTGAACAAGGGCATTGGAAAACGACAATAATTTTCGTAGCACTTGCTACGAAATTCGAGTTGGTACAGAAAGTAGAGAGATCACTTTTCACATCACATTTCCAGCATATTTTAAGCCCTACAAATAACAAATGCGAAAAGTGAGAAGTTAAAGTAAGGATGTTTGAATATTTTTATGATTTTACCACAATCACTCCGTTAAGTTGAAGGGAGTTGAATTAAACTTGGAATATACATATACTTAGTACGAACAGCGAACTCTTTAGCAATTGGAAAACGATTATCCTGATGCTAACTTGGCGATCGAAATGCCACAACATTATTTACAGTATTGGGAACAATATTGGGTATGTTCAATGTTACACGTGTAGCGTTTGACTAAAGCACATATAATGACTATCTCTGATTTTATTTTGCCGCATTTTTCCGTAACCGGTATGAATATGTAGGTAAATTATATTTTAACAAAAGTTGTTTTAGTAAAAAAAAAATTATGATCATAGCTAACAGCTAGTTGTTTCATTTTCTGAGTTGCCAAATACGTAGTTTAATATTAATAAATACCTACTTTATTAACAGAAAGAAACAACTAATAGAAATATAATTTACAAAATACAAAAAAACTGTCGGGCTATCTAAAGGTCGTTTCAAACGGTCTATAGATAGCTCACCTGATCCAGCTCATCAGACGGTGGAAGCGTGCCTAAGACGCTGGCTACATTACCACGCTGAATGACAATACTGATCCGTTGAGCCAAATAAGAACTAGCTCTTGGATCAGCTCGTAGTTTAATGTTATTTATTGAGAGTTCCGTTGAAAAGCTCCTGACAGAAGAATCGCTCCCTGTCTGTTACCATAAAATATTGTTAAACTGTCGCCGAAGTTAATTATGTTCTTGTTCAAGCAAACGGTTCGTTGCAACTCAATAGAAATATTTGCTGAGGAGTTCCGTTAAATAGTTCCTGATTCCGTCATCAAATCTGCTCGCTGTATTATCAGCGGCCTCATACAAAAGTTCAAAAAGAACTAAAGGCCTTTACCATCTAAATTAGACGATTTATACAGCGTCAGGAGGCAACTTATGGCAACACTAACGGGACGCTGTAGTGCCCGGAACAAAAACTCAGGTACTATGGAAAGGGAGCTGAACTCGAAGTTCGTCACCGTCGTAGCTTTTAACCAAATGGACCGATGACATTGTAGTCGCGGGTCGGAGGACAGAAGAAGCACAAAGTTGATCGTCCTGGAAGTATAATGGGGAGGCTTGGAAGCTTCGGTCAGCATGAATGAATATTCATGATGAATAAAATAATAAGCTGATATTAACATAAAATAACAAACTTTAAGACCATCAAAGAGCAGCCTACACGATGACTATACCCGGATTCAAAACGAGTTTTCCAATCAAAAGTATTAAGATTTTCTATTTCTTGTAGATACCTATTGTCAAATAACATGGAATAATACAATCAAGTACGGGCATGGTGAGGATTGCGCATACCGGTTTTCGATAATAACGAAATACCGGAATACTGGACCAAATCTCCGATATTGGAACACCGGTATGAGATTTGACTGATACCGGTTTTTCAATATTTGATGAAAAACGTATAAGGTACAATTGAATAATTTTTCCAATGGAACAGTTTTAGTTTTAGTTCGACTCACTCATTACTAATCCATACTCTAGATGACTTAGAGACCTGTTTGACATGAAGGTAGATTATTAGTCGTATGAAAAATGATCATCACTCAAAGCCTATGCAGTGGATAGGCCTCTCTTAGTTTATGCCATCCACCGTGATCCTGTGCTAGTCTAACCCATTTACTACACTTAACTTCGACAATATTGTCTGCTCATTTCGCTAACGTGGTCGTCCATTAGGTACCACGCCTCGCAATATGTTCTGCCCAGCTCTATAACTTCCATAAAGCGGTTCCAGACGATTTCGACTTTTACGTCTTCGAGTTCCCACATTAGGAACTCAATCTACATTACTCTCTGTGCTACTCTCATCCTCATGTGTGTGCGACCATATCTTGGAACCATAAGTCGTGGTGGGTAAAATACTTTGGTTTTCAGACGCTGTGAAGGTAAATAGAAGTTTGTGACTAACTCCTTAACTACAAATTCCTATTGGATTGTTTAAAAAGCCTTAATAAGGTAATTAAAATAAGATAAACCAAATATCATAATTTAAGCATCCTAATTATAATATTTTTATGCTCCAGACCCTCGTACAAAAGCAATATTTAACTATATTCCATTGATTAAAATATCCATTATATTCTAATTTAAATAACTTAATAGGTTTTAATAATAAAAGACTGTTTCGCATTTAGTGTCATTAAAATTTTGTTAATCCCAACATGGTCTGTTAAAAAATCAAAATGAACACGTTAGGTTTTAGATAGGAGATAGTGTATAAACATAAACATGTAGGTAATTAGTTATAATTACAGTCCTGAGAAAAAGCACTTCATGGCTTCGAGAGATTTACTGGTCCGGAGGAGGCTTTCGAACGTAGTCTTAAAAACTTCGGAAAGTCAAAGGTCGCAAAGTTATTTCACAAAAGTGGGCGTCATTTAGGTACGTCTTATAAAATAATAATAAAATAATAAATAACATCCAGCAGTCACATACATAGTCCTGATAAGAGACTACGAGTACCATGGTACCACAACACCCAGACCCGGAAGAAATATTTGCAGAACATGCAAACATTTCTTCCGCAGCGTTAATCAAACCCCCGCCATGTCACCGTGGCCATCTATTTATATAGTCGTAGCCTAATATTATTTAATTTTTAGGCACAAATTTACGAAAACCTTGCAATATCTGCTCTTTTAAGTTCCTCTTTGACCAAATTTGTGACCTCTGCCCGATTAAAAATGAATTAATGAACCGTGAACCGGTCGGCCAAATTGAAATAGTTTAGCATGCCGAGTCATGTCCGTAAATAATGAACAATTTTTTTAACACATCGCTTACAAGTATTCAAATAACAAGGCTAGAAGCAAAACTACTCGTAATAAACGAAGATTCCTTAAAAAAATAATGAGATGTAAGAATAAGTGTTCAGATCCCGTAGTTTTTAGGGGGAGGTTATTTTTGATGTTTCAAAGTCTTTCACTTTGAAGCATCGAAAATAAGTTTGGAAAGCCAAGAGCAAGTTATCATCATAATTCAGCTTGTGCTGATCATTTTTATAAGTTGAAAATGGCTCCTGACTTTTTAATATAGCAATGACGAAGGCAAGTTAATTGTGAATTAGCATCTATGAGACGACTTGATAGTTTTATCCGCCTGCTTATTACCTTGATTGACAGGCACATGATAAATCAGTAGAAGTTATTAATACTCAAAAAAGTAGGCCTTTTAACCATCTATAGTAGATGATTTATACAGCGCCAGGAGGCAACTTTTTACCTTCACAAACGGGACGCTGTAGTGCCCGGGACGAATTAAGATGGAGTAGGCTTGCCCATATAAATGATACTCATATGTGTATAATATAATGTGTTTTTATTAGCTTTACCTAATTAAAATTACTGAGATATCATGCTTTTTGTTTTAAATTTTTATCAACTAGTTTTCATTATTAATTTCACTTTCGAAGAACATAAATCCACCTTAAAGGGCAAAGTGAAAATGTTACAAAGCGGTACAAGTAATTTCATCTCGAAAATATTTCGCATTGCAGCTATAACATTGCTTAAGGTTTGGTTTCCTAGGCAGTCTCTGTCGCGGCAGTTGTTGGCGGAACTCTGTGAATATCACTGAAAACCGATTTGCCCAACGCTAAGCATACGGTGCCAGTGGCCCATCCTTGACGCCTGTTCGCTGACGGCCGTTACCAATAGTCTAAGGATGTTGAATGTTTACAGGCAATATGAAGTTTTCTCCCATCGAATGACGAAATTTGCAATTTCCCGACGTGGTGCAAAATATGCAAGATTTTCAATTTGAGCCATTTTATAAGAAAATAAAACAAACAGGTTTTGGTGTTTCAGGTTGCGCAATACGTATTCGTATACGTACTTACATGCATTTTAAGGATTTGGTTTTGGAAATCTTTCCCAAAGCTATAAAATGCATGTAGGAGCAAAACAGGTGTTGATAAACTTAGTACTAGGTACGTCGTAAAAAGATAAGATAGTAAAAGCTAGAAGTAGATAATAGTAGATTGTTAGACAAGAGGCTAAAATTACCCATTATAATGTACCAGGTAGTTTTACTCCCGAGCTTTAGCGAAGGATTAAATAAACCGGGTTATAATGGGGTTTTAACGCCGTGTGTTACACTACTTTTCACTATGATTGCGAGAAAATAAAATAATACAATACAATAATAAATACGGTCGCCAATTCTTTTAGTAATTAGAGAAAAACTCTAAAGATTTCGCGCCAATGCTTTTTTTTTAATTTCTTCTGTCTGCCGCAACGCAATGCACGCATTCTACCAAAGAGATCGCCGCTTTTAGTTTCATAAAAAAAATGTTCTTTTTTTATGAAACAGCAATAAGTCGAGTCTTATTTCATGATTATTTTACTAATGAATAAATACTTTTTCTGTAGGCTCATTGGTAATATACAGAAAAAAATCCTTCTTCCCCTCGGAACAAGTTTTTTCTTCCTCAAGAGGCAAATTTGATATTTATCCCCGCTCTGGTACGCTACAATGACGAACTTTTTGAACAAGAGGAGATAAAATAATCTGTGAAACTTAAAAAAACTCAAATTCCCGATTCCAATTCAAAATTAAAAAAAAGTAGGTAGGTACTTATTCCTTGAAATTTCAGGGGATCACTTGGACTCAAATCTACGTTGGATATTCTACTAATGGATGACGGAACATTTTTACCGTACATTTAATGACAGAGAAACAACGTTGCTATACTAACTTGGTATTGGACTTGGCTGTTACACAAGGTTTGCCTAAAAATAAGAATCAGTTCAATGACACGCTGAAACTAGATAAGAATCAGTTCAATGACACGCTGAAACTAGTAGGTATACCTATCGAAAGTAAATCCTCTTTTGTTGTAGGTACGTTTTGTCTCCATAGATATCAATGTAATGATTACCACTAAAATTTCCTACGCCAATGTAGATTGATTTACCTATAGAAGCCAAGATCTTCCACGCTTGGTCGCGTTACGTTTTAGCTTAAGTTTTTCAATATTTTTGATTTTTCCATTTAATTTTGTGTCAATGGTCGGTAATCACCATGGGGGTAATCAGGGGCACGTTCGACCGTTATGTTTTCCACATTTTGCGTGGGTAGGAAACAGGATGCAAGCCCGTCTCAGCTTATTGGAACACATACTAAGGGGCTAATCAGAGGCAGGTCCAAGCTTTACAATCCTAAGTATCCACATTTTGCAAGTCATTAGCACTGTGTTGATATGGACCAGATTGGAGACCAATTGTCGTTAATATTCTGATGGGGTAGTCAGAGGCATGTCCGAAAAATACGTTTGGTTTACCTACTTACGCTTATATTTTCTGACTTATGTTCGGTCGTCCACCTTATACTACCACCTAACAATTATAAAGATCAATTTTTAATTAAGAAGTTGAAAACTCAAAATCAAGGTTAATTGTCAAAGATGTCGTGTCGGCCATGTTTGTTTACGATGCAGATACGATTGAGGATTTCCCCATCCATAATTAAACACCAAAATCAACCCCTTAATATGCATAATTATTTAAAAAAATCGTTTCTTAGTGCATGCCTACACCCCACAGAGAGTACCTATGCCAAATTTTAGATCTCTGGGTCCAGCAGTTTCGGAGATTTCGTGATAAGTGTGTCAGTGAACTTCTCATTTATAAATTACTAGCAGACGCCCGCGTTTACACTCGCGTAGAGTACCTGCTTGGATACTTTTGGGTGCATTTCGTGTTTGAATAGCATCGTTAGCACATTTACACATCGGTACACTTTTTTTGTGTGTTAAACCTCTAAATTAGTTACATTTTTTATTTAAAGCATACAAACAAAGTTTAAAGCAAATTGTACCACCACCCGTTAAAAAGTTTCCATACCAACATACACCCTCTTCCCTGTCAGTCACGACAAAAGATTTTATTATAGTATACTAGCTGACATGTACTGTCTTTGAATGAATAATGCAAATTTTCAAATGTTTTATTAGGTAGTTTTATTCTGCTATTCGGGGCGGAGACAAATCCAACAAATCCAAAATCATAAAATCGGTCCAGCTAGAGGGTCTTACCCACCGCCCTGCTAGAAAAGCTGACGACCCGATTGATAATAAACAACACTGCCGATTATCGATATTTTATAAATGTCAAATTAACCGTCTTGTCATAAATTAATGTCTAAGAAGTGCGTTATCCTTTTACATGGAACTTCACCTTTATTCCTGGAATAAAATCGAGCTTTAAGTAAGTGGGTTGGGTTTTTTCTATTGAAGTATTTTCTCGCACCGTGATTAATCATAATTTGCAATAAACAAATCACTAACTTAATTTGAAAAATGCAATAATGAGATGCTTCAAACGTTATTTTATGGAAAACGGTAATGTAATCGAGTTTATTGAATTTAATTCCAAAAAAATTATAAAAGTCAAGATAAATAAAAAGAATATTGGATGTAGAGACCGTCGTCGGAAGTACAGTAAATTTAGGAAAATAGTGTAGTTGAAACTGTGTTTCCTAGCTGTGAACGAAAAAATTTAAATTCGAGCAAGTTTTTTATATACCTAGTATTTATAGATTTAGGTTTTTGTTTTTGTAACAAGAACTTTGCATAAAAAATGTTAATTCATATTCATGCCAAGATCTATAAGCCCGTGTCGAGCTATAGATTTAATTTATCCCACATTTTTCGTAGGCATAATAAAAGAGAAGAAGTGTGCTAAGTGCGAAAAGAGTGCTTTTGCTGCGAAAAAAACTCTCAGTAAAAGCGCTTTTTCCTACGAGCGTGAGTAAAAGTGATTCAAATTTAGAACACCACTTTTTTTAGAATTACATAATCTGCGCTGAAAAACGAAATGGGCGATCGATTTTTCGTTTACAAACTCATTTTGGCCTAGCGATTTAACTCATAGGCACAAAATGTTGTAAATATGATATTTATTGAAATTTTAGTTTAAAATTGTGCTATTGCCTTTTTAAAGTCGTTCTTATTAAACTTATGTTTAAATAGTGTCTCAATTATTTTTCTTAGATTTTTTTTCTCGTTGGTAGAGGTGATATGTTGTACATTGTACTCGTACCTTTAAATCACTCATTGTGCTCATTAAGACCACTTCGCTAGTTCGTGATTTAAAGTCAGCACTCGCAGCAAATAAATTACTTGTTTAACATGCAACTACCTACAAGATTCTATATTTTTTTTAAGTTCAGGGTTGGTGTAGAAGTACCAAGTGGCGTTAAAATTGTATTAGAAAAAACTATTTGTGTTATAAAATTTTATTTGTAAAAGAAAAATTATCACTTTCAGTAGGACCATGCATGTAAGCATGTGTCCTGCATGTAAGCATGTGTACTACCATTGTCCTACCGATTACGCTGTGGAAATATGCATGGATTTCACCATTAGTTTTCGGAACTCTAATTTATTATCGTTAGGGTTATCGACCTCAACTTTTTTTTACCGTTTACAACGGCCTTACGATATAGCCCGACTGTTTCTTTTGTATTTTGTATTAGTTGTTCGTGTATTAGTGTTAAATTATAATTATTTGTATTAGTTGTAAATTTTTTTATCTATGATGTAATTTTACCTAATTTTACCTACGGAATCCTTTTTATTACTTGCTAACCTGATATCAGAATTATGTTAATCAATTTATTTGCCTCGCTAGTATTTTTAACAATTTCTCTATTTCAGTTCCTGTTTCACTGCTTGCTACCTCAGTGGTGTGAAGGTCATGTTGAATAAATAAATCATCGTCATTTTATGACGTCACGTCGTTATTCGAATTTGCACCATCTGAAGATGAATAATCAGGTGAATAATGGACCGTTTGCAACGGCCTTTAGATAGCCCGACTGTTACTTTTGTATTTTGTAAATTATATGTTTGTAACTATTTGTATGACTTGTAAGTTTCTTTCTGTTAATAAATGATCCTTAATAATAAATATGAAAGTAACTCTGTCTGTCTGTTACCTTTTTACGCCTAAACTGCTGAACAGATTTTAATGAAATTTGGCTACTTTTTATCCTGTAAAATGATCTCAAAATAGAAAAAGGATGTAAAAGGATAACCATGATAACACATAAATACTTCTTAGACATTAATTGACTGGACAGTTAATTTAATGTTTATAAAATTTGGACAATTGACAATAATGTCATTCATAATTATCAATAGGGTCGTCAGCAGCTCTCTTTTTCTTGCAAGGCTGTGGGTAAGGGCCTCTAGCTGGTGCTATATAATTTTTCGTTGCGTATACAACGTTGCAGGTTACAGCTAGTATGAAAATAAAATGGTAGAAGATTTTGGGAATCGCAATTTTGCTAGTGAGTATGAAGCGCGTTGATTTCTTTTGTACTTCGAACAAACTGCTGGTACTATACGTATATGTGAAATAGGTAGGTAAACTATACGGTTTCATGGAACTCCTTTTCGGATTCTCAGTAAACTGTGCAAGTTCTATGAGAACAGTGTGTACCTAAATAGTAAAGTTGTAGAGAAGGAAAAATTACATGATTGCACCCAAAAATCTCTGTACGTAGATATAACAAGGTTTTCTTTCAATGTCAATAAATACATTGTATCAACTAGGTTGCAACTGCATAACTGTTTAGTTAGAATGTCATCATAATGTTCGTGTTGTATTACCTACTTAGCTTCTTTTTATGCATGGTATTTTTACTACCTGAATGACATAATAAACCATAGAAAATTAAACGAAGTTGATTTGCTGTTCTGTCTGAGTAATGAACTACATATACAGATATATGTATACACTCACTGACTGTTATTGAAACAGTCGAGTTTAAACCTATACTTCAGCCAAACTGTAGATACATTTTATGTAACCAAACCGTCAGTATTTAACCTAAAACTTGCCTTTTTATTTACATGTTTATGGAACTTTTTAGTAGTAGTAATAGTTAAATTAAGGTGTAAAAACTAATGTTTGAGGTTTATTTACCTAAAACTAATAATAACAACACCCAACAGTCACATACATATTCCTGACCTCACACTAGGATTCCCATGGGTCGTCGTGGGTATCAGAAACTACGAGTACCATGGTACCACAACACCCAGACCCGGAAGAAATAATTACAGAACATGCAAACATTTCTTCCGCAGCGGGAATCGAACCCGCGCCTCTTGCGTCTCTGCCGAGCAATCGCCCGCCACGCCACTTAGGCAGTCACTAAAGTGATTTCATCGTAATAACGAAAAATACGCGACGGGTTGTTTACCATAAATTGTATCTCCAGATTGGCTGAAATACAGTTCAGAAATGCAAAAGGCAGAAGAGGCATACAAAAGGGAAAAGGGGCCCGCAGCGTCTAAATAATCCAACATCCTACTAAGATTATGAATGCGAAAGTTTGTGTGTGTGTGAATGTTTATTACCACGTATCTCCGTAACTACTGAACCAGTTTTGATAAAATTTAGAAGGTGGTTAGTTCTATGAGTTTCTGGTAGAAAGGTTCTGAAATAACATATAGGCTAATCAAATTTTCGAAAATTGACCCCTAAGGGGGAAGCTAAGCAATGGCCCATAAGCAAGCTGGTAAAGTTTCTGTGGAAAATTTTATGCTTGGTTCGATTTGCTCAAAACTCGGTACAAACAAACTTTAAAATAAATAATAAAAAAAAACTATTTTTTTATTTTTTCAAAATAACCCTTAGGGCTCAAGGTAGTTCTAAAGTTAGCACGGGAACTTTTAAACGGGCATTGCGATTCACTTGGAACATTGTCTGGGAATTAAAATAATTGGACACGTTTCTAGATTTTTCAATGCAACCCTTAAAAAGGGGTAAAATGGGGTGTCAATGTTTGTAAAGGAACTTTTTAATGAGCGGTACGATTGGCTTGAAACTTGATTTGTATAGGTACTCTAAATAAAAAATAAATAGACACGTGTTTCAGGGTTATTAAAATGACCCTCAAATAGAGCTAAAATCAGTTACCAAAGTTTACACCACGCCAGCGAAGCCGCGCCTGTAAGCTAGTCGAATTACCCCACTTAATAGTACACACACAAAATATGATGTACCTATGTCAAATATTGAATGCAATATAATTTAAACTAAAAGAAATAATTGCTATTTGCTGTATCACCGTTTAACATATCGATTGATGATGATGACTTCTAGATACATAAATGGATGGAAAAAAGTGCCGTGAATTGAACCAATAATAAACAACTCCTTTATTTATGGAGTACTACGCACAACTAGTATTATGACGTAGGATACGAGCACAAAGAGAGTGAAGCTCACATTGTGCTTTTATGAATAGCCGTCAAAATGAAGGGTTGAATGAAACCTATACACGGCCATGTTTTCCGAGTTAAAACCAAATAGCGCTTGATTAGATAATGACATCCTTTCATTGAATGTCCCTCTCTTGGGTTCGAAGTGAAATACCAAATTCAGTGGTATTTATAAAGCTTTTGCAAGACCGTGAGCAAGAACACAAAGGGATGCCAACCTAACATGGGTGCGATCTTGCTGCAGATGATGATGATGATGATGTTGAATAAAGCTTTTTGTTTAACTTAGGTATATTTGCAGTGTTACAAGCTACAAGCTTACGCATTTTGAAACGTCCATCCCGCTGTAATAATAATTAATAATGTTCCTATCGGGTTGAAACTTGCACACAATTCTGGAAATAGCACATAATTCATATTTACACCCCAAAAGAGTAATAATAAGTTGACTGTGCTTATAAACTCTATGTAATTTATGTATAGGGTAAAAATTAGGCTAAAATCAAAATCACTTCTACTATAATAGGCGCTCATGGCGTAGTTGCATACAGTTCTTTGATTAATCGTTGAAGTAAATCAAGTGGCATTACGAGCTAAGCGCTTCCGTGCTTCGAAGGACACGTTAAATTGTCGGTCTCGGCTTATAAGTCGTTAAGCCATGACGGAGGCTTTTAGACGGCCTAAAAACTCCGTCACAAAAGTTAGCCACTAGCTCATAAGAACTTGCTTACTCTTATAGGGGGCGGGTTTCAAAGTATGTATAGGTATTTCTTAACAGGTGGCGTTCAAGGGATGAGCAACAAAACTACTCCTCTGAGAGGTATCATCAAGTGCCTACCCTACGCGACTGAAATCGATTTATTCTGTGGCTCTGGTAATTAAATAAACAGGAACTAAATCCTACTAAATTAATTAACTTATATCCTGTTTACTTAGGAAGGAGTATCATACTCTTTTCAAATCTGATTATTATATCCGATATGCAATACCGTTTTAACATAAAGATTATTATGTAAATTAGCATCGTCTGTTTTTGTATTTGATTCGACATTGACCTATAGTAATCGCAATCTTGAGGGTCAGAGTCACCGTAAGTGACTTTGTCTACCCGAAAAGTAAACTTTGGAGGCATGGCATAATTGGAGCCGCGTCAGTGATGCTGCGGCAGAGCTACTAAGAAAATGTATGGGAAGTCATTCGAGCTCAGTGCCACTGACGCGGTGATTGACGTTCCATACATTTTCGTATCTGTCTCTTCTATTGCTTCGAAAGTCTACTTTAAGGGTCGATTTTTGACACTTCAGAGCCCGTCATCCAGACGAATCCAACGACGCCGCATTTGTCTTAATCCCTTTAGCCGTTCGGACTACAGCTTCAGCCAAAGGAATTCACATATACAGGGTGTCCCGTAATGAATGGATAATCCGGTAGGTACTCGTTGGGGGCGCCACAGCGGGTCCGAAAAAAAAATAGTTTCCAACTTTTCAGGAAATGTATCACTTTGAAAAAAAAAAAACTTGCGATAGCTACGTATGACTTAAGTAGCACGTCGGCAAGGCCCAACATTTAGAAACATTTTACAAAAAAACTCACGATTAATTCCTTAATTTGCCGTTGCAGTGGCCAATAATGTTATGATAGGCAGCAATTTTTTTGTTTTCAAAGTGTCGCATTTTCCGGAACAGGTGGAAAATATTTTTTTTATTTTTTTTTTGGCCCGCCGTGGCACACCCTACGAGTACCTACCGGATTATCCATTCATTACGGGACACCCTGTATACATACATACCTACATACCCACATACATACATACCACCAAACAGATTACCCTCCTTCGCTTTCTTCTTAGTCGGGTAAACATAACAGGGGGCCCCATACAGGACACATTTATGTAGATAAGTACACGTACGATGGTACGGAACGAAACGTTAGAGAGAGTACATACATACATACATATTATCACGCCCGTATCCCTAATGGGGTGGGCAGAGCCACAAGTAAACATAAGAAAACTTGCAGCCACTTCTGATTTAAAGTCCTAAGATGGATATAGTGAACCGTGGTGACAGGTGATCAGCCCATCGCCCATATACTCGTAGAAAGTAGCTAGTAAAATATTATCAGAAAATGAGATTATAATATTTCCGCCCCATTATCCTATTAGATATCATTTCAGCATAGAACAAAAGCAGCACTTTTACATCGTGTACCGAGGGTTTATTACTCAGGTATTATTTTCATGCAGAAGAAAAACATAATGGGGATGTTGAAGGTTCTTGACATTGGTATTAGAGAATTAAAAATAAATTGCCTTTCAAAATCAAGTATGAACGTGCTTTTAAAGTATTTTGATACATTTAGGAGATCTTGGAATTTCACTTTAGATGTAAACAACACCCACCATTATACCCACCGTATATTTGTTAGAGCATTTTTCAATCTGTATGAAGCTTGGTAGGAAGATTTGGTGGGAAGCATTAAGAGCTTAATTAGTCAAAGGGTTGTAAGATATTGGGTTCCCAAGAAGGTAAAAAGAAAGTTTTACAAATGTGTCGAGTGGGGTGCCCTATGAAAGGGCTTTATTTGTAGGTAGGTACATTCCAAAATATTGTTTTTTATTCTAGGATGAATAGTTTTTGAAATAAAATGCAAGAAGTAAAATTTAGAAAACTGTTGTAACCTGAGCCCCCTTTTGTTAGTTTCGACATCTTCGTAGTTCTGGTTAGACTGGGCATCAGCTAGATAGCGCTATGGTTGTGATTTATGCAGTAACGCAGTAGTTGTGTTTGCTACGTCTCCTATAACAAGTTAGAGTCCACATTAAGTCTTGATTTTATACTGTAATCAAGACATTATAATCTACTCTACTTATAACTTTTTATAGAATAGACCATTAGATTTAGTTACTTAGGTACCTACCTCTGTATATCACGCAGGTAACAAGCGCGCGAGATCTCAGTTCGGGGCAAACTATTAGTAACTAGAATTTAGCTAGAACTATTATCCGAGTTGAATTAGATGTGGCTGCAAGTTTTGTTATGATTACTTGTAGCTCTACCCACCCCATTAGGAATGTAGGCGTGATAATAATGTATGTATTCTATCAATTCAGCATGTTATATATTTGGTCTGAGGTTTATCAACCTATAGCCTCAGACCAAATAAAAAGAAAAGACGCCATGCCGCGAACAACAAAAGTGAAGCCATACAAAACCGTGCTCCTGCAAGTAAACATACACGCTCACGCACACACCTACACTAAAACCATGCCCATCGCTCTTGGTACATACGTCACGAGTCTTTCAAATAGAATTATGCCTTCCTGTGTAGTGAAAACTTGTAAAAACAGCAGCAAATCACATAAAAAGTCTCACGGAATCACTTTTCACTTATAAGTACTTCAAATAACATCGTTTCTTAATTATTATACTATAAATTTTAGGTTACTTGGAACACAAAACCACAAACCTTGACACACATAGTTAAAAAGGCTTCACTTTTGTTGTTTGCGGCGCGGCGTCTTTTCTTTTTATTTGGTCTGAGCCTACAGCGTTTCTGATTATCCGGAGCTTCTTCAAAATTCTATTTTAATTAACGTTATTTTAACTGACGGACTCGGTGGCATGGGGTGCGAGTGCTTGGCTGAGATGCAAGAGGCGTGGGTTCGATTACCGCTGTAGGAGAAATGGTCGCGTCTTCTGCAAGTATTTCTTCTTGTTCTTGGAGTTGTGGTACCATGATACTCGTAGTTTTTAATATCCACTACACAGGGAATCCGCACCGTGTGGTCAGCACTATGTATTCTACCATATAAAATTAAAAAAAAATTACAACCACGCACAGTGAATTAATGGATGGGTGACCGTTTGTGAAGTATCAGAAAATAATATACAACTTTTTGGTAAATAATTCTTGGCGATCAGAAACTACAGACAGGGTTATTTACAAAAAATATGGCTTATATATCCTATTTTGTCCCACACCAGGGCAAGGGCCTCCTGATAGATGTGACGTGAAAAGCGTAGGTATGTAAACGAATTTTTCGTGAACCCGACGACATAACCTTGTGGGTTCAAAGACGGACCAGCCGGACTCACGAGACTGGTATTTAAGCACCGAAACAGGTGCTCGCTTGACACTTCTTGCCGTACCACAAGTTGCCGAGTACGTCGAAAAGTGACCATCATGCAAGAAATTTGGGTACGTAAAAAAACTTTTAACAATTAACTGTTGTTAGGAAGTGACACTGTGACAGTGTGTGTTTTTTAAATATACCTTTCGTATTTTTTTTATTATAACTTAAAGTAAAGACGTGTGTTACAATGAAATAACTTCTCTGAATTCGTTTATTTTTGCTACAATACATTTTAACATGTGCCGCAAAATAAAAAAAGAGAACAATTAAATCAAAATGTATAGATATACTTAGCCAGAAACATCTAATAGTAAAGTTATTCCGATATAAACATTTCAGCTTCATTAATAAAAAAAATAACTGTGGAAATTGTTACAGCTGTTATAACTTGATGATCATTTTACCTTTAATTTTGCCATTTTTGGTAGTTTCATGATTTTATTTAAATTCAAGTGAATAGTGATTTAACGGGATTGTTAAATTTTCTACAAGTATTTTTAGCTGGCTTTTACATTGATAACAACGTTGTTATAGCAATGAACAATCCGTCGTCCGTTAGTGGAATATCGGAACCGGGTATGTATCTACTTTAGTTTTAAGCGAGTTTCAATGCAAAGCGAACTTAGATTTTAATTGAAATTTCTATTAAGAACACTTAGTTAAAAGGAACACGAGAGATGGACGGTGATGTCTGGTGCCCCTGGCACGCGCAATGGTCTAGAGACAGACCACCTACCTGATTGTCGAACTATGTCGTAAAAATATGCCCGATTCATTCATTGCCATAGCAACGATGTTTCCACCCGACTACGGCGAAGCAAAATTCTGTCATAAAATGTAAGGTGCTCCTGGACACACAATTTATGACAAATAACCAAACGTTAGTGGATAATCAGGGGATGAGATTCGCTAGGTAATATTGAGAAAGGCATAATAAAAAGGAGTGGGCGTCTCGATCGTCCGCGATAATAGGCTATGTGACGTCACATTAAATTAAATATGACGTCCTAAAGAGGACATAAAACTCAGAACAGCAAATCAACTTCGAGGGCCTGTTTCACCACCTTCAAGTAGAGGTGGCGAGTAAACTATTCGCCAGTTAAAGTAACCGGTATAAATTATTAATTTCACGACTTTCGAGTAGCGCTAATCATCCGTTGAAATTGACAGAAGTTACTCGTAACTTTTACCTGCCAAGTAACGTTACTCAGGAATTAACTACTTAATCAAACTTTACTTGGAGATGGTGAACGAGGCGGTAAGACATAAAGTCATGATCTAAAAAACACATTTTTTAATGATGTGTTGTTTGTTTATCAGATGAAAAGTCATAATAAGCAAATTTCAAATATATATATATTGTTAGGTATTGCGCGCGGTTTTGCTTGCATGCACCCAAATAAGTATGTGTAAGTTTGGTATATTACTTAGGTAAAATGTAAAATAATAAAAACTAAAAAAAATAAAAGACTGCGAATACTTGTCTTATCACGAAATTATAAACCCCAAAATAATTAAATAAAAAGTAAGTTCAAAAATAGAGACCCGTGAAAAATAGCTGAATAGTGGTCGTATGCCACCTACCCTAACAAAACAATACCTACATTTTAACAATAGTATCTAAACGATCATATTTTAAGCTCTAGAGCAATTCAGATGAGAATATTTTCTTGTTTCATACCTTTGAGAGTGTGACTTTTCAGTAGTCGGATTTTAGTTTTTGAACTTACTTTTAGAATCTGAACATGCCTATACAGACTCACACATTTCAGTAAAAATAACTATTTTTCATTAAAAGAATTGAATCCGGTGATAAAAGAAGGAAACTATATTTTTAACTAGCTGACCCCACGAACATCGTATTGCCTTAGAATTAATATTGCAAATTTTCAAATGTTTTATTAGGTAGTTATTCTGCTATTCGGGGCGGAGACAAATCAAAAATCATGAAATCGGTCCAGCTAGAGACCCTTACCCACAGCCCTGCAGCAAAAAGAGAGCTGCTGACGACCCGATTGATATGAATGACAGTGTCAATTATCAAAATGTTATTGTCGTATCCTCCTTTTTCCATTTTGGGATCGTTTTACAAGATAAAAAGTAGCCTATGTCCTTCCCCGGGATGGAAATTCCCCTTGCCAAATTATATTAAAATCTATTCAGCAGTTTAGGCGTGAAAACGTAACAGACAGACAGACAGACAGAGTTACTTTCGCATTTACAATATTATAGTAAGTATCCATAATGGATAAGTTTTTAATTTGGGTCCTTTGTCCAGAAGTAGGACTTTTTACAGGCCACCTTAAAAGGTCTAAAAAGACAAGAAGTAAATAAAAGTGTTGTGTACTTGCTGTGACTAAGTAAAAGTGTCAGTAATGATGTTGAACATGTCAATATTATCTAGTATCCATAGCACAAACACAGTCGGAATTCATATCAATCGAAATCATCAAATCGAAAATAATAAATGATCTTAAATTTTGAACTTGAGGCTGATTTTTAAATCATGATCTTTCCAAAAACTGTACGCACTGTTAGTATCTGAGAATGAGCTTATAGAAGCTCTGTTCATTGCAGAGAATTTATGTGATCATTAAGCTCCTTTGTTTGCAGAAACCAATATTTACAACTTTTAAACAAGCGTCCTTTTGCGACAGCGTTAGGTTTTTTCATGCCAACATCATCTTTCCGCTGCATCCTCTAGGAGTTTAATTTCGGGAATTCCTTTCCTAGTGCACCCCCACACCGTAAGAAGAATATACTTTCCAAATTTCATGCTTCTACGATTACATTTAGTTTCGAAACCTATTCTTTGCAAATACAACGATCAGAGAGCACTCTAGGTTATTTTGACCAGCGATCTCCAGAGTACCTACTCCCACACCACGCAAAAGCACCACTTGCTTACAAAATGACGAGGTAGGTAGATACACTTTATTACATTTTGGTTAAATCCGCCTCAACCAGCTGTCCTTGATATATTAATTTCTCCATGCCAACGGAATACCTACCTTCAGTCCTATAAAAATGTATTATAAAATTCCTTTAGCCATTTATATGCAAAAGGATTTATTCAAATAGTTGTGAGTCAAGTTTAAAATAATTTTACCAACATGATGATTATATCTCTGAGGTAGGTATGTATTTCAATAATATCAAAAATACGTAGGTAAAGATTGTTTCTATAATTACCTAGCTGAAAAGGTAGGTAATAATATTTTTCACAGAAAAGCCTATCACTAGGTACGGTTCATTCCAAAACCACAAATAAATTCTACAGTTACATATATCCTTGACATTTAAAACCCTGTGGTCAGGTATCTACTAAATTCTAAATTATTATGTTAACGATAGCTAATAAATTTAGCAATGAAAATATGTACATTGGTATAAGTGACCCGTAACCGATATTTGGTCAAAATATTACGTTAAAACATTATGTTAAAATAGTGTTAATACAACCGCGTAATTAAGAAACGTGTGAATTTAGGAATGTGTTTTCGAGGTCTATGTAAAATGAATATATAAATAAAATTGAAAAAATACCTACACAACAAAATAGGTAGATAGATACCTACCGTAAACTGCTCCTACTTTGCATGGATTTCGGGGTTTATTGAAATAAGTTTATAATTTTTGGAATATCTCAAATTCTTTTGATTGGCAATGTTTTTAAAATGGCTATTTCCTTACGGCAAAAATTCGCTTAAAAAATATTGTATCAGTTATTAAGTTATTGCAAATAGTCTTTGCAATAGGAAATAACAATTTAGAAACCCCGATAAAGAGAGCAACCCAACAATGATAACAGTTTAGGCATAAAATGAAAAAACCACAAGTCAAGTAGGCGAAGTACTTACTTATTTAAAACATTTACCTATTATTGATTATTAAGTATTTTCCTTGATTGCGAACAATAAAATGCGGATATGTTTTACAAAGATGGAAATATCAAAGCCATCATCATCATAATCTTAAAATAGCCGGATGCATCCTTATACTGCCTACGTAATCATTGATATTAGGTATATTCTCAGACCAATATTTGATTTATTATTAAAAATATAGCCAACTCACTGGGTTTTGCGCATCGCTTTGGCACGCATGAAATAATTCTATGTAAAACGAATTTCCATACAAAGAACCTATCTGCTCTACATAGAAATAATGTTGTCGTCTTGACCTCAATACCATGAATGATGATAGAAAATAGGTAGGAATTAAATAATATAAAAAAAACTATGCGGAAGTCTTTTATACAATAATTCTCACTAATGTAACCCAAAAAATTCTCCAAAACCAGTTTTCTATTGTGTTTTTCTTCGTGAGTAGGTGATACATAGACCTGTTACATGATTTTGTGGATGACCTATACTGACCTTGTAGTTATACCTACTACTACTCGTTAGGTAGGTAAGACCCACTAAAGGATATTTAGACAGGAGTTTTTACCTAGGTTTGTAGGATTGTCTGAAGACAATTTATTTTTGCGAGCTTTTCGGGACTGCTGTAGTGGCGAGGAAAATTTTAATGCAGTTGGTTTTACAGCACCTTTTTAGTTTTTTTTAGAGCAATACCATGTCCGAAAGAGGAATCATCAAATCCTACAAATCGTCTGCAATTCCTATAAATCAAATAATGGACATTGATTTTTGTAGCATCCGTTAGGTATGTAGCTAAGTAAGTATAATAATTATCATATCTGTCCAATAGAATAAAGCCACAATAGCGACGTAACTATGTTAGATCAGTAGTCAGCCGAATCGTAATTTATGACAAGAATGTTTGATCATAAAACTGGTTCTCGTTTGGAGTAGGTAAATAATGAGCTAACTGGGAACCCCCGGTTTAGAAAATTATTTATATGCTTACCTCGAAACAATAAAACTATGTATATTTAACAACCCTTAAAACAATGTGACTTTGATGATGATGACTTGATGACCTAGAGAGGCGACCTGGCTTAGATTTATTAATACTGATCATGGCTTAAATTATTACCAAATAGACCTGCATCGTAAATTCACCTTACTTCACTGCTCAGACGCGGTCGCAGCCTGAAATTTTGGAGGGGGTCACTAATAATAGAGTAAATCAGATTTTATTGCACAATACACAGTTTTATTGCACACAGTATAAAACAAATGGAAGCCTTCTATTTTTATTGGCATTACGACTAGGGGCACAAAATTGCTATTTTATATATTGTAAATTTTTAGAAGATTTTTCAAATTGACGTGAAAGATTTTGGGGGGTCATGTCCCCTGTGACACAGGCCCCCCTTCGGTCCGCGTCTGTCACTGCTGGACTGAGAGTAAAGAATAAAATACAATGCGTCCAGCTGCTTCTCTCATGTAAAAGTTGACTAATCTAATAGATGGTATCATCTTCAAAATAATGGAACATCTAAGTATATGGCATGTATATGGGCGATGCGCTACCATTAGGGATACGGGCGTGATAATATTATGTTATGTATTGTATTAAAAAAACAAGCAAGTTCATTCGTTCTGGACATCACTTCCTAATACCGCCTACGACAGTATGTAGGTACTTCTTGCACGGAAGCATCGTACTCTTAAGTTCAAGTTCATCGCACTCGACTCGCTGACCTAAAGTGGCAAGCCCGTCTGGACCACGTTGCGCAATAAGATTACCTGCAGCTTACACCATGTGGGAGATACAACAACGACCTTGTGCACTTTCTCTTTAATAAACGCACAAAATATATAATCCCTTGCGTGTTTTATGAACACACAGGTGTTCACAGCTTTAGTAGGTACTAATTAAAATTGAGCGTCATTCTGAAAAAAAGCTAAGAGGTACATGCACACACAACATTTCTTACAAGAAATACTTTTAGCAGTATAATATGTACCTTACCTACGTACGGTACATAATTACATTGTACATACATAATATCATGCCGGCTTCCCACAGAGGTAGGATAATACCACGGATCTCTAAATTCCATGCAAAAAGGCGAAAAATAAATGAATTTGAGGAGTGAGGCGCCCCATTTGAATTTGGAAGATCTGTTTCCAAGAATCATTACTACCTACCTGTTTATGAAAGTAATTACCTCCCTACTTTGTAGAGTAAAATTAAAGTCCATTGAAAATAATTATACCTAACAAACGGAGCCAGTCATGATGATGAAGGCGATAACGATGTCGTTTGTGATGATTCTCACAAAACGGGAACTTGTAACTGTATAAGCACCTAAAGTTATGGACATACCACGTTGTGTGTTCATTACAAATAATACCCATTACATGTTGCGTAGTAAATAAAATGGATCCCATATCTGTGGAACGCACTGTTGCAACATTTCTTGGTAAAAGTATGGGACCGGTCCCGTTTGTTCGGCAACGGAAGCGGTACCCACCTCACGATTAACCAATTATGAAATCCAATACGTATCTCTCGTATCCGATACCTACTGATGCTATAGAAATAATATGCCTCCACTTGAGCTTGAAAAAACTGTAACTGATAACATACTCTATTATAAATTTCATCTTACGAGCTAGTAATATATTTACAGATTGATCTAGCAGGACACAACTAACTTAAATTATAGACGAAGCTACTCTATAATTATATTTAACCAGCTTTCGCCCGCGGCTTCGTTCGCGTGGTATCAGGACAAAACGTAGCCTATATGTTATTCCAATACACATAGTATGCATATTCCAAGTTTCATTAAAATCCTATCAGCCGTTACGGCGTGATTGAGGCACAAACATACATCGTCACATCCACACATCTTCACATCCTCACAAACTTTCACATTTATAATACTAGCTTCCGCCCGCGTGGTACCAGATTAAAGAGCAGCCTATATGTTATTCCAGCACACATAGGTACATTCTCTCGTGTATTACTTACTGGCTGCAACCCGCGGCTTCGCTAGAGCTTATTAGCCGGAAAAAAAAGCCTATATGTTAATCCAGTACATGTGCCTAGTACCTACTATGTATATTCCAAGTTTCATTCAAATCCGTTCAGCCGTTTAGGCGTGAAAGAGTAGCAAACATCCATACAGACAAACTTTCGCGTTTATAATATTATTAGGATTATTTTTTCATTAGATTTCTGTTTACTTAATCTTGTTTTCTTGTTTCAGGTTTTTACAGTCCTCGCTCTAGCGTCAGCCGATGTCAGCCACCTTGGTTACCATTACAAGGTGCCACACACATCTTACGGTGTTCCGTCATACCAAGTTGGCGGCAGCAGTAGCCATTACAGTTCTGGATTAGGAAGCTCTGGACCTGGAATTTACAAGGGTGCTGAAGGTCAATACTTGGGCTCTTCCTTCAGCCATGGTGACCAAGGCGTTCCAAGCCACCTCACTGGAGACGCGCAGCTGGCCGCCAGCACCCTTAACGGAGGCTTTGCTACTGGTCTCGGCAACGGATTCGGTAGCGGATTGATTGGCGGTTCTGAATATAGCAGCGGACCTTACTTCCAGACTGTCGGTGGACCTAGCACCGTGCAGCCCATCTACCTCGGTGCATCCAACCAATACTCTGCTTCCAATACTCATTATCAAGCGGCAGAGAAATACCAACAGTACTACCAAGTGCAGTCAAATGAGCCTGCTCAGGTTTATAAGCACTTTTACGTTCACTCTGCGCCAGAAGAGCTGGAGCTACCGAAACCCCGTACCCCCATCGTCTTACCCCCTCCCCAAAAACACTACAAAATCATTTTCGTCAAAACCCCAAGCCCAGTTTCTCACTCCTCTCAGATTTTGCCAGTGCAGCCCCAAAACGAAGAGAAGACTATCGTCTATGTTTTGGTTAAGAAACCAGAAGAACACCGTGAGGTCATCGTTCCTAAAGTAGAACAGAAGCCCCCGACTAAACCCGAGGTATACTTCATCAAGTACAACAACAAAGAGGATTCCCAAGCCGTGATCAACAACATCGTCAACGACTATAACAAGCCCGGTCAGTCCGTATCCTTTGCCACCGGTGGCTCTGAGGGCTCCCCCATCTATTCTGGGCTCCCTTTCAGCGGATCTGGATACATTACAGCTAACTCTGGCCTTTCTGACGTCCCCAGTTTTGCGGGTATCCCCAGTGGAGGATTTTCAAGTGGCTTTTCGGACGGTCTCTCTAGCAACTTTGACTCTACCTTTTCAGCTGTCCCCTCCAGCGTTGGCTCCAGCTTTTCTGGTGTTCCTTCCGGTCTCTCAACTGGCTCTAGCTTCTCGGGTGTCCCCTCCAGTTTCTCAACTGGCTCCAGCTACTCTGGAGTCCCCTCCAGTCTCTCAACTGGCTCCAGCTTCTCTGGTGTACCCTCCAGCCTCTCCACCGGTTCCAGTTTCTCTAATGCTCCTTCCAGCCTCTCAACTGGCTCCACTTTGACCAAGTTTCCCAGTACCAGCCTGTTCAGTAGCTCCACTGGCTCCAACTCTGGTCTATCTAATGTCCCCTCCAGTCTCTCTACTGGCTCCAGCTTCTCTGGTGTACCCTCCAGCCTCTCCACAGGTTCCAGCTTCTCTGGTGCCCCTTCTAGCCTCTCAACTGGCTCCACTTTCTCCAAGTTTCCTAGTACCAGCCAGTTCGGCAGCTCCACTGGCTCCAACTCTGGTCTATCCAGTGACTCCGGCTCTAGCAGCTCCAGCGGATCTAGCCTGACTAGCATATTCGGCAATCCTCAGACTAACTCTTCAGCATCTAAAGTATCTTCTTCAAGCAGCTCTCAGTTATTTGGAACAATCACCTCTGACTCCAATGACAGCGGTACCGAGGTCAGTTCTGTGTTCGGCAGTGTATCTTCTCCTTTAGTGAGCTCCAGCACCTCAGGACAAAATGACCTTAACAAAGTTTCTGGCACTCAGGGCCTGCCTCACGAAACTTACGGAGTACCTAAATTCAGGACTGTCTAAAACCTTAGCTTTAATTGTTTTCTAGGGGATTTTAATAAAGATTATAACATAAAATGTTGTTTATTATTATTTTCAACGTTGATTCCATAGCGCTGGTTCTAGTTCTATACTAAACCAACAGCGTGAATCCATGGTAATCATATTTTAGAAAATAGAATAGAATAGAACTCGTCCTCCATCATCAGATCAGCTCTTTGTCATCATTATGTTTCATTATCATTATGCAGCATAGGTATTACAGACGCAAATTTAAATCAAGAAAAATACAAACAAAATTCTTTACCATAAATTAGGTACTTAGCAACTATAGCTAAATGGTCAGCCATATTTTTTTAACTATAAACAACCTTTTTTATATCACCACATGATAATATAGGCTGGACACTTTCACCCTGTCTTGGAAACCAAAATCATAACAAATACAAATACAAAATTTTAGTTACATAAAACAAATGAAACGTTGACAACTGCAAAAGTAAATGCCTACTGTGTACCAGAGTCAACGCCCGCTTGTAGAACAGAACAAGAACTGTGTTCCAAAGAATTTAACTAAAATACTTTAAAAAAAACTTAGAGAAAAAAGAGCAAAAAAGGAAGAGCTTAATACTGTGAAAATTCTGTGAATGTGGGTGTATGTGTAGTGAGCGCGCGCGCGCGCGCGTGTGTGTGTGTGTGTGTGCGTGTGTGTGTGTGTGTGTGTGTGTGTGTGTGTGTGTGTGTGTGTGTGTGTTGTATTCAAAGAATGGGGAGTACTTAGGTAAGCCTAGTTTATGTTGGCGTACTAAGCAAATTTTCTGTTTCTTCGTATGAAAGAGTTTGGAGCCAGGTTGTGCATTTAAGTTTACACTTATACAGGGAAAGTGGGTAAATTTCAATGAACTGGTTGACTTTATTATTTAACGAGGGACTTTTAGGTAGTTGAAGTGTCTGTCTACTAGCAAACACAGTTCCCCGTGGCTCCATTTTACAGACCCTATCAGAGCGTCGCTTTTCAAAGATCTTGTTAGGGTCATAGGAGAGTTCAAGTTGTCGCTTGTAAGAAGTACAACACCGATTTAACTCAAGCAAATCTGCATAGCAGAACCTATTTTCCAGACCGCCTTTTATGTTCACCTAAGTTACTAGTTAGCTCACGGAGGATCGGTCGATTAAAAAATATATCTACCTACATAAAAGACAAACGAACGATCTTGTAGAACGACGTCGTTTCTCGAGAGCCTGCGCATACGCCGGCCGCCAGAAATATTTAATTCGAAACTAGCCTGCAATCAGAGTTGGCACATTAGGCTTGGCATTTTAATAGCAAGTCCGTCCGCATAACTCTGTTATCTTGATTTATGCAGCGAAGCTTTCAGAAGAGTGATAGTATTTCATTCATGATGTGCACTGTTTATGAATGGGGGTTCTATTTCGAGGCAACGGCGCGTAATAGCTTGGTATTGAACATCGCGGGAGCTCGTTGAGAGGCTATTCGCGGATGCACTCTGCCGAGGTATGATGGAATGGCGTGGCGCCCGCAACTCCGGCGCCGTGGCGCTCGCGACCATTCCTTATCCTTTCCAACGAACCATCAGGGCACTTTAAGACCATTAGCTGAGACCGGACCTGTTTGGCCCACACCACACAGAGGGGACTAATTAGCACCAATCTAAACCAATTTTATTATTTTATGTTTTCCATCTTTGTTCTTCTGTCTTACCATATTGTTATATATTTTTTTGGGTGTCTAGTGTTCTGTGTTCTCTGTGTATTGTGTGTCAAATAAACAATTTTCTATTTCTATTCTATTTCGTTAGGATTTTTATTATTATCAATAATAATAAATATTATTTAGAGAAAGTTTGTGAGGATGTGACGATGTTTGTGTTTCAATCACGGCTGAACGGATCTAATTGAAACTTGGAATACCTATAGGTACGTACTTGCATAATAGTACCTACGTGTGCTGGAGGAATAACACATAGACTACTTTTTATCCGGGTACTACGCTAGCAAAACCGCGAGCGGAAGCTAGTATCAATCGATATTATATCTATTGTAAGTAGCTATTTCTATTTATGTATTCCATCAGTGAACTTATAACAAAACTGTAACTTATATCAAAGTCTGTGCATTGAAGATATTTGAGAAAAACTTCTAAGGGGCATTTATTAACACAATAGATCCCATATCAAAGACTATCTGTGTGTCTGTATGTCTGTGCGTTTGAGCAAGCTAATCTCAGAAGCTAAACCGATTTGGATGCAGTTTTCACTGTTGTATTGTGAGCATGAAACAAAAGTAATATTGTGACGTGCATAATTATCTGGTTACTATCTTACACATCTTATAATAAATCATGCGGGGTTGAACCTAAGATTTTGTCTGTATGGCTAAACTAACTTAGTAGAGACGTGAATACGTTTTTTCTCCCTTTTGAATCAATAGATGGCGATAGCTGTATTTTAAATTCTGAAAATCAATTATAAATTCCATACTAACTTTGTATTAATCTGTGTTCAACTGATCTCCAGTAAATATTTTTTGTTGCGAAAGTAAAGTTTTACAAAATGGTACATAGGTACTCTTATTTATTTTATTCTTTGACGTATGACTTTGCGAGCGAGAAATACCGCTCGCAACCGCCAAGTCGCTACCATCAACAGCTGCATATTAAGTATTAACACGTTTTACCACGCGACGGAGACATTATAGAGTAGGTATCCATCTATCGACCGCAATAAGGATCAAAACGAGGCCACCACCTGTCCCATTAAATTTTTGAATGGTTATTTCTAACTTAAAGTTCTATATAACTAAAATTCTCTTAAAAAAACCTAAATCCTAATCAAGACTAGTGGAACCGGAACGTCTTAGAAGCGGAAGTGGTAACAGAGGCGGAACCGAGGAACACTTCTTCCTCCCTCGGATTCCGCTCATACCCTCCAATTTTCTGTTCCGCCCAGATCATCAACAAAGCACAGGAACGAGGTGCTCCAGCCACAACCTGTATGTAGCTCATTCACGAGTGAGAGGTCCAGAAAAACTTTGTTCATGCTCCAGACAGTCTAACTACGTCTAGGTACTACATTGTAAGTATACACGGAAGCGTTATAAATGGGGTCGCTTTTAAGTTTTGGGAGCCTTTGAGGCGCACTTTAAATCCTTTCTCCACACTGGTTCAAAAGAATACGAAAAGAAGAAGAATGGGGTCGCGATCGAAGTCGCGGGTACAGCTAGTCTATAATATATTTGATTGCATTCTGTAGCTGATTTATTCTGGCGCCAGTTTCCACGTTTTGCTATGGTATACCTACATATTTGCAATAGGAAAATCCTGGAATGTTAATTTGTTTTCTTGGAAGTAGTAGGTAGGTAGGTACTTTTAGCTATGCTTGCAATATGCCTGAGAGTTAAAAATACTTGTTCGTTTATTTCTCTTATCAAACTAGGACTTTGCCTATAAAACGCGTGTGATTTTATCAGTGCCAAAATATTATAATGCGCATAAATATTTTATGTTTGTACGGATTGCTGCAAAATGCAAGTTTCTTATATAGCATATCAGTGGACAATATTGTACGCTTCACATGCAACAGTTGTAAGAAAGCGAAAACCTGTTGCATGGGCACTCTCATCCAGCCAAACATTGTGATAACAACTTCTTTTTGTGCCAGCCATTGTCAAGTTATCAAAAATGGCCAAATAATATCAGTAATTAAAGTATACACCTACCCTCACTACAGAAAATACCTTGCTATACAAAATTTCAATATTGGAAAATTGTCTAATGTTGCTCTGGCTTTGTTGGAACCAAAGATGTTTAACCAAAAATATGTTTTATTCAGTGCAGTGGAACCCAGAGCCACGATTGGGCTTAAAATTTTCATTCCAGTATCTGACGAACAGAAATTACTCCTGCAATCAACTGTGGTACAAAGTTGTGAGAATGCGTACACACGCTCAAGTGGTTTCCACGTGTGCACTGGAAAAACAATTTCAGATTTGAAGTCTTGCCAGGAAGTCCAGGGGGCACCTCTGCTTCTTGCCGACCGTATCTTAGGAATGTCTATCTTACAGGATTGTAGATTAATGCAAAAAGTTTTTGTAGCCATGGGACCACTTCTAATCTGGATACGCTCTACAATTGAACAGATAGTCCAAAAACCGAAACATTTTTTACTAAGAAACGCGGTTCCAGATTCGATTGAGCATTCATCAACGGTGTCAACAAAATGCACGAGAAGCAAAAACAGCACTGACGTGGTCGCTGAAACAACCCTCGCAATGAATTTTGAAGAAATAAATAAAACAACAACGGTGGCTACAAACATAACTACGACAGTTAGTTCTGAAGTTACCAAAAAACTAAAAGGTAACATTACAAGACTTAGTGAAGAAAGAAACAATAAAACTACAATAACATTTTTAAAGTCAGCGGAAACTCTCGATCATACTGATGTACCAATAATTTCGGAGGAAACCACACCATCTTCGAATTCCACGACGATTACATCTGAAAATTCAGAACAAAGGCCAAATTCTCAATCCAAAAACCCAGTTCCAGTAAATGTTATGGAATGGTTCAAGATACAAAAAAATAACATGATTGGGAAACCCCAGGCATTTTTGGTGTTGACTTCTGAAAAAACATTTTTTGGAAAATTTACGACTGATTTTGTAGACCTCACATAAAATACCTACTCAAATCATCATGCAATGTTCAATACCTACTCAAATCATATTGTATATAATTATGTACCTATACATAATAAAAAAGGTGTTAAGCAAGGTGATCCGTTATCTCCAAAACTCTTTACCAGCTCCCTTGAAGTTTTCAGAAGTTTTCAGGAAGCTAGCAACAGGCTGGGAGACGAGAGACATAAACGTCGACGGTAGTAGGTAGTAGATAATAATATTTAAGTAAATACATAATATTCTTTAGAAAGTTTATTTTTTCGGTTACCGACAAAAGTCTGACAATGTGAGGGGAAAATATCGAGATTACATTATAATAATCTCAGAACAGCAAATCAGCATTAGTATAAGTAGGTACCTACCTATCTATGACGTAGAAGACTGCCGAGTGACGTCAAACTGTCAGACGCACACCACATCTTGCCATAGAGAAAAGAACTAAAAAACGCAATGTTTATTTTTGCTAAACATGTTTATAGCGCCTTGGGCGTACGCAGGAGGGAGCAGGGGAGGGGGGGGGCAGCCCAGGAATTCGTATGCCGAGGTACTTACTGCTGTCGATAAAAGTAATAGCTGATTTTGCTTATAAAATCGATGTTGAACTCTTTTGTTAACCACTCAGGTGTCCCGTACCAATAATTTGGCCCTACATGAAAATTATGAATTGTACGAATACTTACCAAAAAAGTGGTACTCGGTTGTAGACGTCAAAACCATGCTCATCGCGCTAAGTACGTCACGAGTCTTAAAAATAGAATTATGCCTTCCTGTGTAGTGAAAACTTGTAAAAACAGCAGCAAATCACATAAAATGTCTCACGGAATCACTTTTCCCTTGTAAGTACTTCAAATAGCATCGTTTCTATATTATTATACTATGAATTTAGGTTACTTGGAACACACAACCTTAAAACCTTCGACACATACATAGATAAAAAGGTGGCTTCACTTTTGTTGTTCGCGGCGCGGCGTCTTCTCTTTTTATTTGGTCTGAGGAAATAACATATTTTCTTTGGTTCCTCATAGTGAAAATACGATAAGAGAGAAAAAAACAATTATGCTGCGACTCCACCTGTGTCAGCGTAAATGTTAATGGCCAACTACTCGTTAATTAATACCTACATTAAAATGTGAAACTACTTCGCTGAGATAATGCGTTAGCTCACAACAAAATTGAACTCAGGACATAGAACACGAGTAGGTAGGTACAATGGTAGTTGAAGCAGCAGAGCTATTATATATAATACATATAATGCATTTCTGCAATAAACAAAACAAAAAATCATAAGAAATCTCAAAGAAAAAGTCTAAAGAAGTAGCTTAGCGTACTAAACAACGCGCTAAAAAAACCCTTTGTTGTATCGAGAAAACCGACACCCGAGCTATCCATTTTAGTACCTAATGCCGTTAGTAAATTAACGCATAAAAACGCATAAGACGCAGGTGGAGTCAACGCATTAAAAAAAGTCTTGAAAAATCTGTGTTTCGCGTATGTTTTGCTGTAAATCACCTGTGATAGGTATTTTCAGATGATTTTTAGTTTCATAGGTAGGTAATGACTACTCTAGAACAAAAATTCCGGGTCATTTAAAAAACCTTAATATCTCGAAAACTATGACTGGTAGATAACTTGTATAACTTTAAACAACCGTGAAATTTTTCAACTTTTATTTAAGATATATTAAATTGCCTACCTATAAAACACAATTTATTTCACTTTGCTAGCATTTTTGGTTTCCAAGGCATTCAAGTTTTTATAGAAAACCCGGTATTTTAAATCTCGTGTAAGGTACTTTTTTAAATTAAATACACTTATTTAGTTGCTTAAACAATTTTTTTAATTCATTTTGTAGTTTTCCTGTATTGTACCAATTATTTGATTTGGAGGATTATTTTGATTTCTATATTTTACGCGGTCTCACTGTGTCTTTCTTGTAAACATCCGAAATCTTTAAATCTCTTTGACTTTCTTTGATGCGATCGTTCACATCAATTTTAGTGAGCAGATCCGCTATTGCACACTGTTAAACAATTTAAATTAAATAAATCAATTAATGCATGAGAGAGCACTCGCAGTAGCCGCCTCCGCCTCCCGATCCTAAGGCCGTGGGTTCAAATCCAGCCGTGCACCAACGGATATTTCTGTTCGAAAAAATTACGCGAGCCGTACCTGTACTCTCAAACGGTGAAGGAAACCGGCATGTCGTAAAAACTAAAAAAATCGAAGATCTGTCAAGTGCACGAAAGGAGCCTTTGAGACACACTTAATCTGCTATCCTTTCAGCACACTGGTTTGAAAGAACTAGTGACACGACGTGCTTATATTCCTTATGTTTATATATATTTTACTAGATACCTATAAAAGAGGATACATCACCTAAACCCAGCATAAAAATATTCTGATTTGCCCCCCTCGGGCCAAAAGCTGCGGACGCCCATGCAAATCACGAGACTTCTTTCATGAAACGGACTAGATCTACACGCTATAATAATTTAAAAAAATGTTGGTCTGAATGGGGAATCATAAAACGATTGAATAAAAAAAAACTTAGCGACTGATGATGAGATACTGTTCTATCATCTTGAGCGGTATGAATTTGAGAAAGCGAAAATTTAACTAAACTAACGACGAATATTAATTAATAATAAAATCCAAAACGAGCTTATAAAAATGAATTGTGAATAATCCATTTTGGATATTTAAATTATAGGCTAAATTACTAAGTTAGCGACTAGAAATACAGAGAAAGCAACTTTATTATTAAGATAGGGACGATTTTTCCAATTGAGGTTTTACATAACGATCTACTAAAAAGTTTAGGTACTTTATGCAACTAGCTGTCGCCCGCGGTTTCCCTCGCATGACACCCGAACAAAAAATAGCCTATATGTTAATCCAGCACATGTACCTACTATGTATATTCCAAGTTTCATTAAAATCCGTTCAGCCATTTAGGCGTGATTGAGGCACAAACATCCAAACTCACAAACTTTCTCATTTATATTATAGTAGGATAGGATTATTGGTTACTGTTATTCTATTTGAGGTCTTTTGTTTTTATTTTGATATATTTTTTTAATGAAAACTGCGGATTGTTTTATGCACGCGAATTCGCAAAAAAACTGTCAGTGACTTTCCAGAAAACCGCACTGCCAAATTCGGACTGGCAAAAAGGCTCGTGTGACTGTGTCGAATTTTTCAATAAATATGTACCTACCTATATAAACACATTTTTGACCTAGCAATTCGGCTCAAACTTACAACACCATCACAAGAAAACCTGGCCGTCCCGTCAAGTCCAAGTCAGCACTTATTTACCAGTGACGATGAGTAGTAGGGTTCCTCATACTTATCAATGTTCCTTAATATTAATAAGAAGATTACTTGTTTTTAGTTAACTGAAGTGACTTATTTTTGATCATTTGATTTAAATATGTAAATGCATATTGGAATTGGATATCATTTCTTTGGAATACATTGTTTCATTTAATTGCCTGTCCTTAAATAATTAAATCTTGGCTGTAATAGTATTTCCCCAAATAGTTATTTCGTACGGTAACTAAAGTTTTCAAAAAAATGTGATTCCATAGTAACTACCTAGTCTGCTCATTATAGTATTTTTCAAAATGGGGTTTCTATTAGAAACGTTTTGCTGAAGAAAATAGCTTTCATAGTTTAACCACCTTTCAAACTAATCATCTTACCTCGAGAGATCATCTTGTACCTACACGTTTCAATCTCTATAAATAAAAATAACAAACAGTGACAGTCACATACACATGTCTGGCCCACACCAGAATTCCAAAATTCCAAAAAAACCACATCAAAAAAAAAGAAACAAAAAAATTCAGTTTAATTAAACATTTCTCCCGCTGCGGGAATCGAACCCGCACCTGTCTCGTCTCAGCAGCACAATCGCCTGTTACGTAGTACACTGTCGCGACACACCGATTTTATAAACAAATAAGTAGAAATTATTCTGTTCTCTAAAGAGGTTCCTAAAGGAACCAAATTATTTTTAAAGCAAAAGTTATTATTTTTAGCTGGTAATGCCAGTAATAGTATTCTATTGTATTTTAGAATCTACTGTAAGATCGTTTTATGCGTAGAAAATTGGTTTATTTAACGGAGTAAACCTTATGTTATCGGCTGGTCAAACTTCGCACACAGCACTAGATTCTTCAATAAATACATTTTTTTTTCTTACAAAATACTTTATTTTTATGCTACAAACTCATAGGGTACCTACCTATGAATTAACTAGACTATGAATTAATTGATAAGATAAAAAAAATATTAAGCAAAACAGGAATTGAAACTTGCAGGAAACTATATAGAAGAATTTACTGACCACCTCCTGCTGTGTGCAGAGTGTGCCTAGCTAGTAACGCCAGTTTAGCCCTCACCATTTGTACTTTTGAATCAGACGTAAGATTCGTATTGTACGTAGGAAATTGGTTTATTTTCGGAGTAAACCTCATGTTAACGGCTAGTCAAACTCCGCACACAGCAGAAAATCTTCAACAAACACACCCCTACATTTCCCTCGACTTTTAACCCCTGTTCTACTAAACTTTTTTATCAACATGGCTACATGTTACGTGGCCAAAAAACATCGTTTGTGCGTTCTAGGATTTGAATATAGAATGGACACGTAGGTCAAATGTTCATTGATTTTTGTCTACAACACAAACTAAAAATCACTACCACAATATTTAAAAAGCCAGATGAACTAAGATGGAGGTCCATCTTAGTTCATCTGGCTTTTTAAATATTGTGGTAGATAACCAGGTGGTTATCTCCAAATGGGAGAACACTTAATGAAATAGATTTTATTGCTACAAATCAGGCGAAGTATGTTGATAATCTTAGCGAGCTTAGCAGATTTATTCACTCAAGCAATCACTGGATGGTAAGATTAACTCTTGCAGTTCATCACCAAAAACAATCACGAGCAAGCTACGGAAAACGTCAACAAAATCGAATCAACTTTGAAGCACTTGAAAAAGAGTTTTCCAGCTGCACTCTACCAAAAATAGAGACCGATAACGTACAAGCTCTATCTATATGATCAAAATTGAATGTAGCCTCATAAAGTGCTCTACTAAATCAAAAACTATGTCAAACCGAAGAAAAGAAATAATGTTAATCAATACTGAAGAAATCGTTTAGCTAAAAGAAATAAGACATGAACTGAAATTGAAGGTAAACAAAACCAAAATAGAAAAACTCCAACTAAGCAAATTATATATAAAAATGAATAATTGAAGTTGAATAAATTTGAATTTAGAAAAAACTGGAGGAGTTAAAAAAGCTTTTAAAAGATTGGACAACACCAAGCAACTTATGACACACTTATGCAACGAAAAAGGATCAAAAATTACAAACAGGGAAGGGCTTTCAAAATAGCCACTCAGTTTTACCAAAACTTATATAGCTAGCTACCACCCATCCACCACTCGAATATTATTAAAAAAATCGTGCAAACTGTACTCAAAATGAAGACCCAGCGCTACCATTCCTGGAAAATGAAGTGGGACTCTCAATCACAAAACTAAAGTTTATTAAATGCCCCGGTCCAGATGGAGTTACAAACGAAATGATAATAGCAGGTAGTAAGGCTTTTTAACATCTATAGTAGATGATTTATGCAGCGTCAAGAGGCAACTTTTACCTTCACAAACGGGACGCTGTAGTGCCCGGGACGAATTAAGCTGGAGTAGGCTTGCCCAGCACCTATTCCATCCTCTCTCAGCTTAGTTGACCTTGTCCACAGGAAAGACATGGTCAATACGTGTGGAGCTGACTGAGCCGCGGGTTTCCTCACGTTGTTTTCCTTCACCGTTTGACAGTACTGGTATAGTGCACATAAATTTTTGGCACAGAAAAATCCATTGGTACACGACCGGATTTGAACCCACGTCCTTAGGACCGGAAGGCGGGGTCACTACCAACTAGACCACCAATGCTCTCAATAATAGCAGGTAAAGACAAACTAACCGGACCTCTTACAAAGCTATATAAAATTTTACAAGATAAAAAAATACCAAATCAATAGATGGGATCAGAAATAATGTTATTGTATAAAAAAGGAGACCCTAAGCTAATTAAGAAATTTTTGGGTCTATCAGTTTGATGTTATGTTTTTATAAATTGTTTAGGTACATCGTCGCCTCTACGTACAATATCAAAACTGACAGAAGATAGCCAGCCAGTTGAACAGGCGTGATTCTGTTGAACCCAGAATACTCAAACACTATTCAGAGTTGAGCACGTCTCAAGACACGGTTTTTTTGACAGTTTTTGATGAAAATCTGTCAAAAACTCGTCACGTTTGAGTATTCGGGGAAGAGTCCCTCAATGTGCAGAGTAAACTACCAATCTCACTCAACTATACTACATTGGAATTACATAATTTTCATTCTTATAAACAACTAGCTGTGCCCCGCGGTTTCACCCTTATTTTTCTCGTTTCCGTGGAAATACCGAGATAAAATATTGCCTATATTATATATAGCCTCCCTCAATAAATGGACTATGGCCCATAACTCATTAATAGGTACCAACTCTTAACATCTTACACACGTGATAACTTTTAAACGAAATATCCGATTGAGATGAAACAAAAAGTATTTTACTTCTACATAAATACTCTTGATAACATAATGCTTAATTTCGATAAAGATTAATATTACGATACATATTTAACGTAGTTTTTTTTTCTTCAGACGATTTAATAATTATTTTGAACACTAAATCGGTTATTGTGATTAAACCATGATAGCTAGATATATGTTCTCGCGGACTTTTTTGTAGGTCTTAATGGGATCTACAAACCCGTAGTACATCATTTTGTTCTATTGTCAATAGTTTTTGCAGCGCACGCAAAAATAGGTTTTCGATTTTACACCTTGTGTTACAAAATAGCAATTTTATTACGGATCCCTAATTTTGAAAAAAAACATAGCCTATAGCCTTCCTCGATAAATGGACTACCCAACACTGAAAGAATCATTCAAATCGGACCAGTAGTTCCAGATATTAGCGCGTTCAAACAAACAAACAAACAAACAAACACTGCAGCTTTATAATATTATATATATATAGTATAGATAAATACGTTGAACTCAAGAATCAGCGCCATCTATTGACGTTGCGCTGCAGCTAAACATTTTGTTACAATCGCTATTAATTCTTAGTTTCCTAACAGATGGCGTTAGTAGTACTATAACATTCTAAAGTACCTAATAGAAATTGTATATCTAATTCTCATAATTTTCAAATTGTTTATATAATAATATTTTAATGTTTAATAATATAACAGCATAGGCCTCCTCTAGACTCTTCCAAAGTTCGCGGTCGTGGGAATTTTTCTCCATATTGAACCTGCTGTTGTCTTAAAATAATCCTCCCATCTCCCGATTGGCCTACCTCTGGATCTCTTCCGTTCTTTATGGTGCCATTATCTAAATACGATAAATAAAATAAGAAACTTAATATACCCGTATATACAAATGTTTACAGAATACATACCTATACTTATAGATATTTTTAGATGAATATAACTACTAACTAAGGCCTTTTGTCATCTATAGTAAATGATTATACAGCGTCAGGAGGCAACTTTTACCTTCACAAACGGGACGCTGTAGTGCCCTCGACAAATTAAGATGGAGTAGGCTTGCCCAGCACCTATTCCATCCTTTCAGCTTAGTTGGCTTTGTCCACAGGAAAAACATGGTCAATACGTGCGGAGCTGACTAAGCCGCGGGTTTCCTTTCCTCACGATGTTCTCCTTCACCATTTGAGAGTACTGGTATAGCGCACATAAATTTTTCATACAGAAAAATCCATTTGTAGGTTACACGACAGGGTTTGAACCCACGACCTTAGGATCGGAAGGCGAGGTCACTACCAACTAGACCACCATATACTTTAATAGGATAAAAATCAGGTACAGGCTCGCTTCGCTCGCTCTAATTATTGTCCGGAAGCACACATTATTACATAATAGTTACTGGTACATTCATCTCAGTCATCATTCAATGTGTGTCAATGCCAATGATTCGTGACCCTATTGGTGAGTTTTTAGCTTAGAACTCACCAATAAAGGATCACGAATTAAACGAATCTAGTACCATCTCACAATTCAGAGGGCGCGTCGTGATTTGCATGGAGCTCGGCATGGAGAAAACTTTTAAATCAACTACCTAGCTGAAACATTGACTCGATAGAAGAAGAATTGAGAAAACTGACATCAGTTTTCTTGCTCTGTCAAATTGGTCAAACTTGCCACTGATATTGACATCAATAAAAAATAGGGCAGTTGACATTAACACACGTGTTGTGAATGATTGATGACTGTGATGAATGTGCCAGTAAAATGTCAATGTCAGTGGCAAGTTTGACAAATTTGACAGATCAAGAAAACGAATGTCAGTTTTCTCCATGCAAAGCACGAGGCGCCCTCTGAATTGTGAGATGGTACTAAAATCAATGGATTCGTGACCCTATTGGTGTAAAACTAACCAATAGGGTCACGAATTCAACAAATCTAGTACCATCTTACAATTCAGAGGGCGCTTTGTGCTTTGCATGGAACGTAAAAACTGACATTCGTTTTCTAATCTGTCAAATTGGTCAAACTTGCCACTGAGAACTTCTAAGTGTGAAATACCCTGCCTGATGTAAATAAGACTATCTGCTCCGTAGTTCCATGTTCATTGAGTTTTCAAATTTTTCAATTCAAAGAAAAACACGTCGTTAGTTCGCCGTAATACTTTGTTTTGTTTTCTATATTGTCTGCGAATAGTCTTTAAATTCTGTGCTGCATATTGACCTAACTCCCTAAGAAACAACTCGAAATAATTTTCAATGAAACGTACCTACTACGTAAGTCTAGCTGATTTGTTGAAGGGCAACCACTTATTTAATTTGCAAGTTGGAGGCCTATTAGGCTAATCCTCCAAGGCTCGATCGATATTTCCGGTAAAATGGCTGCAGCTGGTGGTACACAAAATTTCAAAGTGGTTTTACTGGGAGAAGGATGCGTAGGGAAGACGTCTTTACTTTTGCGATATATCGAAGACAAGTTCAACGATAAGCATCTCACGACGCTTCAGGTAAATAGTACATTTGTATATCCAATGACCAAGTTTACATTGTCTTAAGGTTGTGTAATAATTTACTCAATTACACAATCTAGAAAATTCAAAACTTATCAATGCTTTGTTTCAGGCAACTTTTTTAAACAAAAGACTTAACATCAATGGGAAACGTGTCAACTTGTCCATTTGGGATACAGCAGGGCAGGAGAGGTTCCATGCACTAGGGCCCATCTACTACCGGAACTCAAATGGAGCTATACTTGTCTATGATATCACTGATGAAGATTCATTTGGAAAGGTAAATTTAAATAACAAATATATATTTGTGGACATTTCATTTACAGTGCCATCTACCCCCAAACTAAGCAAAGCTTCTACAATGGGCACCACACCTGGTAGCTGATAGTATACTTTACATACTATTCTTTGTAAATACATATGTAATACTATACGATTAATATGAAAATTTGTGAGGATGTTTGTGCCTCAATCATGCCGTAATTGCTGAATGGATTTGAATGAAACTTGGAATAACATATAAGCTACTTTTTATCTGAGTACCACGTAAGAGAAACCGCGGGCGGCAGCTAGTACTACAATAATACTTAATACTATAATATTCAGACTCGGAAAAAGTATTTGCATAACATACAAACATTTCTCCCATAGCGGGAATCGAAACCGCGCCTCTTGAAAAAAAATGTACTTAAAAAGTTCTTTCAAACGTTTTCAGGTAAAAAGTTGGGTAAAAGAGTTGAAGAAAATGCTTGGGTCTGACATAGTTCTAGTCATTGCAGGCAACAAAATTGATTTGGAACATGAGAGAACTGTGCCTCTTGAAGAAGCAGAGAGGTAAATACATAAAAATACTTTATTGTCCTGCATAACTTCAAATGTGTTGTATTGTTTTATTATCTGGACCTTAATAAAATTCAAACTTTGATGCCTTTCTCCAGATAGCTAAAAGTTTGCGGTTACTTGTAATGCCCTAATTCTTATTTCAGTTATGCCACTTTGGTAGGAGCCAAACATTTCTACACATCGGCCAAGATGAATCAGGGTGTTGAAGACCTATTCCTGGAGCTGACAAAAGAGATGTCAGACAGGTGTGAGCGGAATGTACAGACTAATGTCACAAGAACATCACAGGTCCTTGTCGTAGATGATGAAGTTCCAGCACAGTCATCGTGTTGTTTTGGAACCAGGAGTACTTGACTGGTAGGATACTATGTGATTACTGGCATGTCCATTGTGGGTTGGTGACACAAAACAATAAGTCAAGTAACATAAATACAATAAGTCAAATAAAGATTCATAAGACACAATTTTTTTCACATTCTATCTATTATTAAAAGACAGACATGTTAAAATAATACTGTCTCTGTGTTTCTATGATTATTATTGGTAAATAAATAATTAATAAAACTGGTCAAGTGCAAGTCGAATTTGCACATGAAGGGTTCCGTACATGTACATAAATGTTCCTTGTATGCCACCAATTATAGGTGGCAGTACATTCCCTATTAAAGTCAAGTAAAAAAATGCAATATAAAACGTGTCTCTTCGATGAGGACTACCTTAATTTTTAATTTTGTTATTATTTTTGTACAAATGAATTTTGAAAAAACAATACACAAAACAAAATTGTGCAAAAAGTCACTAAACCCATTCAATTACTGACCGCGCCTAGTGTTGCTTAACTTCAATGATCGATTACGAACGTAATTTTTTTTTCTTGTATGTTATAGCGGCAATAGAAATACATAGGTACTCTGTTAACAAAATTTCCAACTCTACCTATTACAGTTCTTATGATACAGCCCGCTGACAGAAGGATGGACGAATGGACAGTGGAAGCTTAGTAATAGGGTCCCGTTGGCACCCTTCGGGTACGGAACCCTAAAAACGATTATAGTTTACAGTTGTAATTTTTATATACTTACTAAATTATCTATCTTTTAAATAAATTTTAACTTTGCTAATTTTATTTAAATATCACTTAAACTTAGTAAACTTTCACTTTATATAATATACATCACACCATGTAATGCCTTATTATCTTACACTTTTTAGTGTTATCAATCACAAAAAGATTAAGCTATTTATTTGAGTGTAACATATTTCATATGGGCTATGATACCATGCAAGCAATAATATTATGTTGATTGATTGTTCTTTAAGTAGGTGCAAACTGATTAGGAGCTTGTTTGACTTGTTACATTGTTATCAACCAATGATTTTTATTCCATAATAATATGATATTAAATAATGATTTTTGAAAATAAAGATTTTTAATCCATAAAATGACGAAAATAATCCATAATATTATGGATTTAAAATCATTGGTTGAATTATATAATTAAAAGCCAACATTTATGTTTTTGTTAGATCTCAGGGTGTAGTGTTATTTTCTACTTTTACTTCTTGTAACACATACTTTATGCTCGAAAGTAGTCAGAGTACATTGTGAAATTTTAAAAGTTGACCGTTCTGTAAGTAATTTAAAATTTATAGGGACACGATATCGAATAGAAAGTATTGATACTGTACTCATGAGTAATATCGAAAAAAGTATCGGAACAAAAGTACCGAGTACTTTTAATGATGCTATGACTCCACCTGCGCGTTTAGTATGGCATTACTTAGTAACTGTGGCCAAGGTTTTTACGCGTTAATTTACTACTGGCATTAGTCATAAAACGATAGCTCGGGTGTCGGTATTTTCGAAACATCAAAGGGTTTTAGCGCGTTACTTAGTGCGCTAAGCTATGTTGGCTACATTAACGCCCTCATTCTTTAGCCTTTTTCTTTTAGATTTCTTATGATTTTTTGTTTATTGCATAAATGCATTATAATACATTATTATTCACGTATTCTTTAGCTTCAATCTCCATTGTGCTCGTACTCTCTGTACCGAGTTCAATTTTGTTGTGAGTTAACGCGTTATCTCAACGAAATAGCTTTTGACGACGCAGACCTTAATGTAGCTAAAGGTTTATTTTAATGCATTAATTAATGAGTAGTTTGCCAATAAAATTGACATTAACGCTAACGCAGGTGGAGTTAGCGTCAAAATGGCGGCGCCCTCGTATTTCATTTCATTTATGATAGTACTATTTGTTACTTAGAGTGAACAAGTACCGTAGCGAATATTCAAATATCAAGTTTTGATAGAATTCCCACGGGATCCATGCGTGAAGATGGCTGGACCATAGGTTTTTTTTTCAGAATAACAAAGTCGCAGCCATACACATATCAGACAATAGATGGAGAATGAGTACTACTATAGTTCATTTCGGCTATGTCTCGTTAAGCCTGTTGTCACTGTCACCGAACCGATGCTAACTGAAGTGGAATAGAAGATAGATCAACTTTTTCAGAAAATCGATTAGGTACCTACTTACCTACATAAAAAACTGCTTGGTTGTTGTCATTGGCAAGATGACAGCAACGTGGCTTTACTCAATACCACAAAGTATCGATACTTTTTTCGTGTCCCTAATCATTTACACAAAAAAAACATGATTTCCTTATTTTATGAGAATGAAGGCATTACCAAAATTAAAACTTTTAGGCTTGGCTCATAGAAATAATTAAGTCATGACTTGATTATTGTGATATATTTCTTTAGGTAGGTTATCTATGTATAAATGGTAGGTACCTATGCCTTATATCTTACGCAATAATTTTACTACAAGGATCGTGTTTTGTAAGTGGTATGGTATCGCCAAAGGGCGCGCGTTTTATACATTCTATAGCTAAATAAAATTAGTAAAATTGCACAGTTACTGCATTCAAGATTTAGTTTCGTATATATAATACCTATAGTTACTGATGATTGTAAATCAAAATAAATACGGTTCAGTCAACTCCAAAAAGTTTATAGTACAATAAATTATATTTTTACCCAGATGCGAATTTGCAAACCCATGGGCACAGAATACGAATTCTTTGCTTATTATGGTGGCACTAATAGAACTCTGTGAGGGAGTAATATATTATTATACTGTTCAGATTAAGTATATATTTACATAAAGCAAATATTTTTATTAGGTTTTTTGGACCTAAAGTAAAAAAAAACTTAAAGCAGATTCTAAATAATATGACTGAGCAGTTCTTTACAGTCTGCATCGCGTCGCATGTTATTATATCGTGATAATTTTAAGTGTGAACTATCTAATATAAAGCTTTACAATAAAAAATATTATAAAAATGGTGCAGTTCAATTGTCCTTTGACCCCACCTTCTACCCTGATGCATAACCGGACCGTAGTTAGTACCGGTGACACGTTTATCTATCTATCTAGTCGTGTCACTAGTGCCTTCGAACCAGTGTGGTGAAATAATAAATAAATAAAATATTTGTGGACATTTCACACAGCGCCATCTAGCCCCAAACTAAGCAAAGCTTGTACTATGGGAACTAGAATAGAATACCTAAATACTTTTTTTGCAAATACATACAATACATGATATAATGGTGAAATGATTTAAAGTGCGCCTCAAAGATTCCTTTCGTGGGCAGATATCTTCTAACTTTTTAGGTTATACGGCATTGTGCTTGCTTGTGGCTCTGCTCACCTCGTTAGGGATGCGGGCGTGGTGGTACGACATGCCGGTTTCCTCACGGTTTTCCTTCACCGTTTGAGAGTACTGGTATAGCGTACATAATTTTTTCGAGCAGAAAAATCCATTGGTGCCCGGATTTTAACCCACGACCTCAGAACGTCTTGCCGCCAGCTATTGATAGAAGATATTTAATTCGTTTAGAATGACTCAGTGATTCCTTTAGTGATATAAGAGTTAGTTACATATCACTAAGCCTGCCTGTCGGTATTATTTTTGTAGTTACAATAATAAAACTTTTCTTAGATCCTGTTGTATATATTTCCTTGGCTTCTTTCATAAGCACTAATAATATTAACCTGTAATATCATTATATCATAATCCTTTTAATATCCATACATACGCCCGTATCCCTAATGGGGTGGGCAGAGCCACAAGTAAACATAAGAAATCTTGCAGCCACTTCTGATTTATTCCTAAGATGGATATGGTGAACCATGTGACAGGTCATCAGCCCATCGCCTATATAGATGGTCCATCATGCTGGAGAAGATACTCTACCTTAGTCGATTTTTACATGCTCGGAGAGAGCTGGACGCATTCTATGCTTTTTCTTAACTTCCAGTCCAGCAGAGAAGTAATTTTAAATTTCATATCGTGGGTGTGGCGACGCCAGAAGAAAAAATAATACTTTAACAATGTCATTACAATATTTATTATTACAGCAAAGTCACTCATTTTAATACAATAAATGTTTAACTTTATTTAACAAAGGCTCTCTACTAGGTCATAAAAAACAGCCTATTGCTATTTTACTACCTATATTGCTAAACTAGTCCCGTAGGTACGATCAAACAACCTGAATAAATCATAATTCAATTATCCTGGCAATCTTTCGCATCCATAATATTAGTGAAATATGCATCGCAAAACAACTTATATTCAAGGAAATAAATGCACCCTTTACATGGCAGTGTACCTACTATGAGCGCGATAATATTCAAGATAAGTTACTTACTATCACAAGCATAATTTACTTATACAAAATAGAAATGGTTACACCAATACCAGTAACAACCCGAAAGGATATGAAGTGATTGCGAGGCGCATAGAATCCCATCGCCATACCTTGGATGCTACTGTTCAGTAACCAATATTGCTTGAGTTTCTTACAACATAACAGTACATAACATCATAGTACGTAAGTACATAACATTATAGTACGTAAGTACATAATTCAATTTTATTAATAATCTTTAATTCAATGACATGACATGAAATAATCGTAGATCATAAGGAATAAAAATAAGTAATAAAATCATTACACAAAATGTAAAATAAAGGACTACAATGCTAATATAAAACAGGTGATCATTTTACTTGTAATATATATTAATAGAAACAAAAATTGTGATATGTGTAGCATACAACTTGTTCAATTGCATTATTTTAAGTTTTTTTTTAACTTGAACAGTATTTTCAATTGAACAAGGTAATCATTGAAATAATTGATGCACCAGATTATTTATTATGTAGTGATCAAACAATATTTCATGCTTCTGAAAAGTTATCTCGTAAATTTTGATCACTACAAACTGATTAACAATTTCAACATCAATTATTTAGCTTTTAACGTAATTATTGCAACATACATAAGACTGATCATATCACATTACATTTAAATACAGCGATAATTCTACAATTTATCTTGCAATCAAGCAAATTATTTATATTATTAAAATGTATCTTTTTCGTCGCTATGAGGTATTTGTATTTTGTTTGTGCCTTGTCAAAGTTCGTTTGTATCGCCTAGGCGCCTTTCTTTTTGTCTTTATTATATTTTATTTTATTCCTTAGAATTAGCTGACGTAAGATTTCCATGTCTGAATCAGTGAACGCAAGAAACTTTTTGGGCTTTGACGCTTTCAAATCATACAAGAATTTGTGGTTTGTATCACAGTTCATTTTGTATGTGTTAGTGTTGGAACTTGATAAGTTTTGTTCTGTCTGTTTCAGTACTTGGTTGTCAGCTGGCAGGTGGGGTCACTTTTCCGTTTCGATTTCTTTTTCTTCCACCTTCTTGGAGTTCTTAGATTTGATACTCTTGCCTTTTGTGATGGCTGTTAAGGTGCCTTGTGTACTGTCCATAGGCGGTAGATCCAATAAATATGGCATCATGCTGCGAGACTTCTCTTCTTCAGACAGCCATTCCATCTGCGATAAAAAGTTTCGTTTATTGTAAATATTGTACAGTAAAGCTACAAACAGAGTGCCAAGAGCGACCGACAACGCCCATCCATGGATTGTTGAGTAACTGACCTTCTGTCGGTGGTCGTTGACGGCGTCGTCACAGATTTCAATGCACATTTGTTCTGTGAGGCGGCCATCGTCGGAGGCATAGGCGGCGGCCTGCCATGCCACGCCCAGCTTAGACAGCGCTCGTCCAGACATGCCGGCAGTTCGCGCCGCCAGAGTGCTGCACAGCGCGCCGTAGTCGAACTGGTCTACGCTGAGACGCCTGTAAAAGCAAATACATATCTACTATGTATAACTAATATTCTGTTCACCTCAAGAGTCATGTTACAAGAGTGATGAATACACACAGTGAATATACAAACATGTGGATGGATACGCAGGTAAGAGGAAGGCCAAAGAAAAGTTGGGAGGATTGTGTGCAAGAGTAAGTACCGAGATGACGCAAGTGACAGGAAAAATAGGGGTATGCAATCGAACAAACCTCTTCCCTTCAGATGCGGGCTGTAGAACGAACTTGTCAAAGTACAAGCGGATTAGACGTTCCCTTTCTTCCAGTCCCGGCAAACCAAACTCAATCATCTTATCTAGACGGTCGTTTATCGCAGAATCAAACTGCTGCGGCGTGTTGGAGGCGAGCACTAGCATGATGCGGTTGCTTTGGTCGGAGGTCCGGTACAAGAATGCGTTGAGAGCGGCTCTGAGGTCTTCGCTGATTTTCTCTGAGGAACGCTTGCGGAGGAAAGCATCAGCCTCGTCGATAAAGAGTAGGACCCCTAATAAAATAGATAAAAAAATAGGTTAATCCAGGTAAAGTAAGTTTAGTATCATATACGAGTAAGTAGCTGTCATTTCGTATAAAGAAGTAAAAGAAGGAAACTATATTATTACACCAACAAGTATTTACTTCAAAAATATAAAGAAAACCCGACTGTAAAATTACGGTAATATAGGTAGAGCAGCCATATTGTTTATTTTTTTGTATATAAAATTTGTCAAAATCCATCCAGCCGTTTTGGCTACAGCGACAGCCATAGGAAAAAATAGATCCAATATGGCTACTTACAGCCGCCATATTGGATTTTTTGAGACTTTAATAGCCAATGACACTCATCGTTTAGACGAATACAACCACACCTCACTTATCAAAATCTATCCAGCCGTTTGGATTCAGCCAAAGGAATGCACATACATTACATACACCCCAAAAACATTACCTTCCTTCGCAGTCAGGTAAAAAGAGCTAGATCTTAAATTGTGTCAACAAATTAACAACAAATAACTCATCACAGAAGTTATATTTAGACGCAAGACCGTTCGAAGGTTTCCATATAAAATGGGCCAGTAACATACCCTTTCTGCTGGTATTAGCCCAGTCGAATACTTTGTGGATAGCCGCAACGGCGTCTTTGCCCATGGGAGCCACATCGCCGCCCGTCAGGATAGCGTAATCCATGCCGGAATGTTTCGCCAATTTCTTTAAAAATAATATCATACTTCATCTATACATAATTTAAATCATCTTTTATAGATGGAACAGGCCATGACTGACTGATCTATACATAATTATATAATCCAATATTATAAAATGGGAATGTTTACAAAATATTATTTTATTTCAAGCACGCCCTAACAGCTAAACATTCATTGTGGCATCGCCAGTTTTGGACTCCAACTTCTTTGTCCCACGACGAAACGCAGAAGGCGTTTGGCATAATAGTTTTGTATGTTTATTTATTTGTGTGTTTTTCTGTTACCATTTTTCTCAATAATTACAGTGGTTTTTTGCATTTTATTGGTATCATTTCAGGGAGAGATATGTTTTACAGCCATAGCCCACCAGGGGGTACAGCGCAGCAGCTGGCATAGTTTTTTGCAACTCTGAAACTCAATAACTGGACTGATTCCGATGCAGCTTTTTGCATTATGTTAGTTTCAGTTTAGATAAGGTTCTAAGTTATGTTGTAAATAACAATTTACAGTAGACGGTTTAAAAAAATTGTTACTTGTTTAGATTATGTAAACAATGTTAGTCTTACCTTTGAGAACAGAGTTTTACCCGTACCAGGAGGACCATACATAAGTAGATTTCTATAGAACCCTTTGTTGAGTCTTGTGTTTTTAGTGGCTATAGCAATGTCACGCAGTCTTGTCTCAAGTGTCGGCGCCAAAACTACCCCTCCTAGGGCGTCTGTGGGCTTCCTAAATGTTGCGAAAGCCTTTGACACTGTCAGTATAGGATGTTTCACTGCTTCCAGAATGGAGAATCTTGATGTTTCGTTGACCAGAGTTGGCTTGCCTGTAATTAGAGAAAACTTTATTTCACAAGAAAAATTGTTCTCAGATGTGTAAGCCGATGAGTAAGCCATACACATCTTTTTCTATCTTGAAAGAACCAGTCACACAAGTAGTAGCTATTAGTAGCTTCAGCCAAGCTGGAGATACTATTTATATACTTCACCTTATACTTTTTTTTTCATTACAATGTTTATGGAACTTTTAACTACTGAAAATGGGACGTGAAGACCTTCGGAAAATGGTGGGCATCATCACAGGACACTGTGAGTTGAATAACCACCTTCTGAAAATAGGAGCAACGGACAGCGGCCTCTGTCGGGGATGCTTCCAAGAGGATGAAACTGTGGAACATGTGACACTTCACTGCTCCACAACAAACGAAATAAGACAAAGCTCGGGACTGCGGACGGTCATTGAGCGGTGTCAGGCACTATCATCATCGACAGTACCAACAGTGGCCTCAACAACACCATCGAGGATACTGGAACACTGCTGCCAACATCCCAAGGTCCTTCTCCGGTACTTCAAGGAGCTGGGCTGGCTGGGGGAGGGTTAGCAGAGGGGATAATGTACAATACACCCCATCGCGGGACGTCATTGCAGATCTTTGTTCCCCTAACATTAGAATTAGAATAGCTAAATTAAGGTTTCTTTACCTAAAACTAAAGTGATTTTATGCGAAGGTTTGTTTACATAAACTGTATCTCCAGTTAGGTTGAAGTAGTACATTTACAGCTGTGAACATGTTGTATTATGGTCCTCATAGTTGATACCCATGCACAGTGAATCCAGGTGTGGGGTAAGGATGAATGTGTTCTCTAATCAATATGTGTATCTATGTATGTGTTGGGTGTTATTTTACATACCGATACGCGCCTCGATGAATCTGGCAGTGACAGAGGTGGCGCCTTTAGCTGTGTAAACGCCAAGCGCCAGTAGCGACAGGCCTCCGGCCGCCGCCAGCGTCTTATCCCAGTCAGTCACGAGCGCGTTCATACCCGTACCGACCACGCTGCCAACAGTCCTGCAAGATAATAATAAAATGATACCATATCAATTAATTCTACATTAGGTTGTTCGCTCAACTCATGGCGCTGCCTGGAAGATTTTCATCTGTCAATAGAAGATTTCACACCAACAAACCATCTACATATAAAAGTAGAGAGCCAGACATGCTTATGTACAGTTATGTACACCCTAAATCAGATGTGGCTGCAAATTTACTTATGTTTACTTGTGGCTTTGCCCACCCCATTAGGGATACGGGCGTGATAATATGTATGTATGTATGTACACCCTCATTGTTGGGAAAAGTAATCCATCAATCCTTCACGCCGATGCTATCAGTGTACAAGTTAGAGGCTACAATAGAAAAATGAACAATCAACAAAACCGTAGGTCTATAGGCCATAGACCTCCCCGATAACTATCATGGTGGAGGGTTTGCCATGGCCACCTTGCCATACTTGACAGGTGGATTAGTGACCACAGTGATGATGGTAGTGATAGTTGAGTACTGAGGTGGATGCTGCTGCCCATCCCCTGATGTATCCTCTTATTTACATTATACTCGCCTAATACTCTCAAGGATGGTGGTCCTGTTCTCAGCTGCCTTAAGTCTTATCTGCTCAAGGGTTATGTCGCGATTTTCGCGGTCAGCCTTTGCACGGGCCCTTGCCTCCGCCTCGATGGCCTTCAGCTTATTCTTCTCTCGGAGCTCCATTTCATGCTCTATAGTAGCACGTCGCAGGGCCTCTTGCTTAGCAACACTTTCCTCTTGTCTGTACAAAAAATAAATTATATGAATTTGTACGAATGTAATAACAATTTTATTCAATACTTTGTAAGCCATACAAATCTTCTGAGCAAGGCCCTATGGATTATTCCAGAAGTGCTGAATAGGTCAGACAGAATAGCGACGACATATTTAACTAACAAAAAGTAAACCAATACAAAGGTTTTGCACATCTACACGGATGGGGCTAAAGCAAAGGAGGGTTCAAAGAAAGTACCAATGGCGGAGGACATCAATCTATGCAAACCCACGTCGACTGAGTTAAAAAAACACCAGAACCAGAAATTGAACACCAGAAACAATGGGACTGTCGTCCTGTCGTCACACCAGAAAACTGATCCCCAAACGCAACAACTACCTCACATCTGAAATCACTATCAAAAATGGTACTTTCGGACAATGGTGGGCTGATGCCCACCTCAGTATCTCGTGATCTTCGACTCAGTGTCTTGTGATGATTCACAAGACCTTAAGCTGAAACACCATCAACTCAAAATAGGAGTAACGGACCTTGGTATCTACCTAGATAGACACCTCACATGGAAGAAACACATCCTTACAAAGAGAAAGGCACTCGGCCTGCAATGGATTCTGGCTTTTAGCTAGAAAATCGAAACTGTCACTTCAAAACTAACTCCTCTACAAGTGTATCCTGAAACCCATTTGGTCGTATGAAGCTGAACTGTGGGGAACAGCGGCCAACTCCAACCTAGAGATAATCCAACGCTTTCAATCTTAAATGCTACGAATGATAGCAGATGCCCCATGGTACATCACAAACAGCCAACTACACATAGATCTGGAGATACCAATGGTTAAAGAGGCCATAACCCACAAGTTAGGATCCTACGCCAAATGCATAGAACAACATCCAAACTTGTGCAAACTTAATGGACAAGTCCACATCCTTCCAGCGATTAAAGAGGAAAACCCCTCAAGACCTCATATAGCCCGCGACGAGAAGGGAGTACGCGACCATATGGATATGCTACTGAGCCTATTCCATGCATGCCAATGACGGAGTAAACTCAAAACTCTATCTCAATGCCCAGAAAGGCACATAGCAAGAAAAGAGATGGGATACAAAAATAATAATATTATTAGGATAGATAGATGTGTTTTTAAAGGTAGTAATGTGAAATAATCATACTTCTTTAAAATTTCCTCTTGTGATCTCTGCTGCTGGACTAGTTGCTCCTCATATCTCTTTTTGGAGAGCTGATCCTGGTATTGAGCCCTCATCTGATGTTGCTTTGTTTCTTCCTATACAAAAATATCAAATTCTAAAGTTCAAACACACAAAACACACCTGGAGTTTATAACATTACTTCTACTGTCTATTACTACTACTAATATTAGTCTTGTCACTGGTTATTTTGAACCAGTCTGGTCTCCGTTGTTTGAGAATACAGCACAAACACATTTTTAGACATTATAACAGCCTCAACATCATCGAGGATACTGAAACACTGCTGCCAACATCCCAGTCCTTCTCCGGTACTTCAAGGAGTTGGGCAGGTTGGGGGAGGGTTTGCAAGGGGATAGTGCACAATACATCCCACCGCAGGATGTCAGTGCAGATCTTTGTTCCCCTAACATCAATTACAATTAGAATTATAATAGAAAAATCTATTAGTGCACAACCTGATTGGAACCCCTTTAGGATCAGAAGGTGGGGCCCTACTACTAGATCACCAGTACTATCAGGGAGTTAACAATACATAAAGATCAATTAATTGAATTCAATAAACAAAACCTTTCTCCTTACCCAATGCTCTCATCATTCATCTCCCTGCCCTTATCCCACATTATGTGGGGTCGGCACAACATTGTTTTTCCTCCGCTCTCCTCTAATAGCCAATAAACTCTGTTACTATAACAAACCTGTAATGTTTTTCGTCTCTCCTCATGATCAATTCTCCTCTGTTCAACTTTGGATTGTTCAATGGAAGCTTCATATTCTTTAATCTTCGCCATCTGCTCATGCTGCTTGGTAGCTTCCTGCTGCTTACTGAGTTCCAAAGCCTCTTTTGCATGTCCTAAGAAAGGAATTTAACAATTTTATTTTTCAACTTTGGAAATCTTACTTATATTATAAATGCAAAAGTTTATGAGGATGTTTGGATGTTTGTTTGTGCCTCAATTACACCTAAAAGGCTGAATGGATTTGAATGAAACTTGGAATATATATAGTGCATGTGCTGGATTAACATATAGGCTATTTTTTATCCAGGTACCACACGAGCGAAGCCGCGGGCGGCAGCTAATTTCTTATATTTTAAGTTGTTTCCAACAGTACCTAATGGTTTTTCAGTGTAAAATTTTTAAAGATCTCAGTCAAGACAGGTTCTTTGACTGTGATGAAAATCAAAACAACTAGATAGAATACATTACATGGATTTTACATAGTTTGGTTTGCAGTAAGAATTTTTAACAAATTCCACCTAATTATTATTCTTATAATATTCACTTATAAAATATTCTTTCTTCTAATTTGTTTAATTTTATTCTTTACTCAATACTATTTTTTTGTCACAGTCCTACCATATCAGATCCATGGAGTTAGAGCACTGGTGACCTGTAACACAGGTCTTTGAACTTTTCTCAGGCACCAGTCTTTTCTGACAGAAATTAAATACCTATATAAAATAAAAACCTTAGAACCTTGCCGATTTTTTATGTTTACACAAGTTTATTTCTTCATGTTATTAATTTGTTGTATATAATTCAAATTCAATATTCAAATAATGTTTTAGTATGAGATAGTCAGATGGGGTAAGGTTATGTGTTCGCTTATGCAATACCGCGCAATGTGACTTATTATCTCTCGATGTACTACTTACTTGAACTTTCCAGCTCTTTAGCGGCCTGAGCGGCTCTCTCGAGGGCACTAGAATCAAAGCGGTATGCTTCCATAGCCTTCTTTTCAGACCTGGAGAGGTTCACAGCGGGTGCGGCTGATCCTACACCAGCTTCATCACCAACACCAATAGGATCCCCAGTAGGCGGCTGGGGAGGCTTCGAACTGTACCCGAATAACCAAGACATAGCTACGTTCCTTCAAGTCAATTGTCTCAATATAAAGCAGTGCTTTTGTATTAAGCGGTCACGAATTCTAGGTCGTTTAGTTGAAATGATCATTGGATTGGATCATTGACGATCGGAACAGACAGACAGAAAACAGATTAAAAAGATAAAGTTGCACTGCACGTGCACGCCTTTGATTGAATGCGCCGCGCGCGCCTTGTTGGTAGGGATGTATGGGTATGTTAAAAAAATCGATTATTTTTCAATAAAATTAGATTTTTTAGGAACGATTATTATAAAAAAAAATCGATTATTGATAAATCGATTTTCTTACTGACATAAAAATCGATTTATAAATAATCGTTTTATTTTAATTGTTGCCAAAAAAATCGATTTTTATTAATGTATCGCGTCGGTCGCCTGCTTTTGATTTTTTCGACTGGTATTAAAAGTTTGACGGCAACGCCGGTACCCAGTTCGTTCGCGGGGATTGAAATTTCTGTTAATATGTCATGTTTATTATAATTTTGTCACTGACATAAATGAATGACTGATCTGTAGTTTATTTTTACTCTAAAATATCCAATAGGATAGAAGACAAAAACGCTTGAGACTAAATAATGCTTCAACTCCTTTTATAAACATGATTGTAAAGGGATTATTTTCCAAAAAATAGCCAAGCGTGGTTTATTACCTATATCGTCCACGCTTCGTGCTTCGTCGTATCGTTCTCGTCGAACAGGTGTAAATGCAACGTAGATTTAAGACGTGTCCAAGTGATCCCAGTCATTTTAAAGAATAAAAAAAAATGATTTTGCCTTTAACTTTTCAAATTCTCGTTCAACGTATTCTGCATTCGTAATTTCGTACCTACCTACCTACATTGTGTTTTGTTCAAAGATTATTTTATGTTCGGAAGATTGAGTGTTTGTTTCTTTTCGGCACTAAAGAAATAATTACTCACTATAAATAAAGTTGATTTAATCTGCTATTGTTTTTTTTAATCTATGCAACTGATTACATTTACAAAAAAATCTATTTATTTAGAAAAATCGATTATTATTTCATATAAAATTGATTTTTGTATAATCGGTTTTTTGTGTTAAAAAAATCTTATTATTGTTAATTAATCGATTTTTTTACCGTGAAGTCACATCCCAACTTGTTGGAAGCACACGGAAACCAAAGAGAAGAGACGGGAGTACCACACGTACCACATTGTCAAAGTCAAAGTCATCGCTGCGCCTATTTATTCGAGATTTATTCGCTAACTTTACGTAGGTACATATGCCTAGATCCACCGATCGTAACCGTATTGTATTTCATCATTTTCATCAACGTATCACGCGAGCGGAAGCTAATATTAAAAATAGTACCAAGTACTACTAATTTTAATGCAAACATTAGGTTGCTAAGTAAGCTACCTACCTTGTGTTTAGCATTTTCTGGGTCCCAAATTACGGGCTCAAATTCATATAATTGGGCAATAGACAGAAGAGAATCCTAGTACCTACGACGAATAAACACCACAACCACAGAACACTATTACTCCTAGCGCACAACTATGTATGCGACTTCTGTATCCGTACACGATACCTGTACATATCTACCCACAAGTCCATCATCTTCCTGCCCTTATCCCACTCTATATGGGGTCGGCACTGTAAGAGTTTTGGCTAAGGTGTTTTATGACCGTCCGCCTGCCTGACGTCAACCCTCCTTGGGAATACTTGCTTATTATCTCATCATGTTGGAGAGGATACTATCCCTTGATCGACTTTTACGACATGCTCGGGGAGAGAAGCAGCTGGACGCATTTTATGTTTTTTCTTTACTCCCAGTCCAGCGAAGAAGTAGGTAGGTATATCTACATATTATCTACCCTAGTTACCTATTTTAGATTATGTCAAGGCTGGAGCGCATGGCGGAAAGAAAAAGGGGCCTACACCCAAATGTGGGATATGGATCGTAGGTTGTGGATGATAATGATGATTTCTAGGTAGCGCAGACACCTGAAGGCAAGAGTTATAATAACTTTTTCCTGCTGGTGTGTTAAAAACATAAAAAAAACATTTTATTATTTAATAATAAAATGTTGACTACCTACGACTTTTAAAACGGTCCAGATCAAGATAGACATCTATTTTCAACAAAAACGCGTTTTAAGTAAAATCGTGTTTTCATGGACTGCAGCAACAAAGCGCTAAATGGTAAAAACCTTATGTAATGTCGTAGGTAGGTAGGTATCTACCTAACAAGTAGGGTAGGTTAGGTACTATAAGGATGTATAATTGTTTTAAATGTGATTAAAGACTTACGAATATCGCGTCCCACTAGAATGTATAAATCCACAATAAGCAATCGATGTGTTCGCTCTGCATTGGATCTTCAGTTCTTCGCCTTCGATTGCTAGCATAGTCTCCGTATCATCTGCTATTATAATTATTCTAAGGCTTCCCTGCTATTATAAATTATATTGTATAGAAGTGTCCTGGGAAGAGGGAGAGGGAGAGGAGGTCGTTAGGACTGGATGATAGTGGACACAAGAGACCACAATTCAAAATTGCCATATGCTAGGGCATAAACAGGTTTATTAAAACAGAAAAAATATTGAAACATTCAGGTTTAAAAAGCTTTTGGAAACAAAAATAATCGTATAAGGCCATCGTTTGCACTCCTAGGATGACAAAATCTACCACATTGGTAGGTAGTCAAGTTTTCAACTAGATTTAATTATTCTCACTGTCTCGTTCTTTTGTATTTTTTTTCTAACTACTTTTAACGAATCATTCCGTTGCTGGCATCACCGCACAAATAGGTGGAGGGTAGTTGTTAAAACGTAGTGATTATTTGCTCAGTAGGTACCTAGTTGTCTCAAAAGCTTCAAACGAATCAGTTGTTTCTATACCTACTTATAAACTCAGGATGATCAGATATAATATCTTGATATCAGTTACAATAGCACTGTGTTATAATTACTGCAATGGTTGGTGTTTATTCAGTTAAATTTGTCAAATAGACCCAATAAGCAATTAAGTTTTTATTTGATAAGAGATTTTTTTTGTAGCTTCTAGAATTTTTCAAGTAAATGATACGGAGACTATGTTAGCAATCGAAGGCGAAGAACTGAAGATTCAATGCAGAGCGAACACATCGATTGCTTATTGTGGATTTATACATCCTAGTGGGACGCGATATTCGTAAGTTTTTAATCACATTTAAAACAATTGTACATGCGTATAGTACCTACCCTACTTGTTAGGTACATACCTACCTAAGACATTACATACTATTTTTACCATTTAGCGCTTTGTTGCTGCAGTCCATGAAAACACGATTTTACTTAAAGCGCGTTTTTGTTGAAAATAGATGTCTATCTTGATCTGGACCGTTTTAAAAGCCTAGTAGATAGTCAAGCTAACCACCAAAGACAGTTTTTCAGGGTCATCACTCGACGCAGGTCAATGCAGCTACAAAACAAAAGCCGCCGCAGTTGACAGTGGGCAATGGCGATGCCACATCGGCAGAAAAGGCTACATCGGCTTTGAAATAATGCAAGTCATCAACGTCAAGGTCGTCAAGCAGCTGGCTGCTGTTCAGCTGAACATAACCATCTTTCATGGAAGGGAAGTTACGTTGGCCTGTGCGACGATGAAAGTGCTTACTCCACTGAGATATTGCAGATTCGAGCCGCCAACTGGGAAGTCTTTCAGTATCAATTCTGATGCCAAGCGAGAATCGTAAGTACCTACCTAATTATGCCACATTTTCAGTGTTACCTATGAGAATAAATTCCTAGTAGGTACTATGCTTAGGTACCTACTCGATCTTTACACATATTTGGTAGGTAGGTATAAGTAAGTAGGGTACAGACAGTTGTATGAAACGACGCTTATAGGGTCATAAAATCTATCTATCTAACGTAGTGGCACCAATGACCGACAAGAACCAATAACCGACACTTTATTTTTTGATTCAATAAAATAAGAGTAGGAAACCGATTTCTTAATATGGCACCACTGTACCATAGATAGCACACTTTTGACTGGCTCCTATTTAGATTTGAGCGAAATCCGTCATTTTTTGTTAAAATGGCGGTGTAACAACTGTTTGCGGCTGGAGTACCGGTGAAAATAACAACATTTCTTAGTGAAATCCTTAAGGAAGTGAGTACATTTTTTTGTTAATTATACTAATGTATTGTAACTTATTTGATTTTTATGTTTTTCACGGGTTATGATAAGAACTATAGGATCGATTTTTCTTATAACGAAAGTTTAAAGTTATTTTAATAATAGTAAAATGTTGGTGTCGATCACTGGTTTTCACAAACGTGACTTTTCCAATAATCGACACGTGTCGATAATAATTTTTTGAAACATTTTTCATTTGACAAGCGAATATAGTTCGTCTTACTTTGCATATTTGGTAGATATTTGAAGTAAACTAATCAAAGTCAAGCTACCAGTAATCGACAAGTGACGATTATTGGGGAATAATGTGTCGATGGTTGGTTCTTACAGATGGCTCCGAGAAAAAATTATACTCCTGACCAGTTAGAAAAAGCCGTAGAAGCTGTAAAAAATGGCGAAAAGATTGTAGTTGCTGCGAAACGTTTCGGAGTACCTAGGATTACGCTCCATGATAAAATTTTGGGAAAAACAACAATAGGTTGCGCTATGGGGCCGAGCACAGTTTTAACTAAAGGGGAAGAAAACAACAACAAGAATAATTCATAATGATTACGAAACTGATTAGGAAACATTGTTTCCAAATAGATATTTGATTACGAACTAAAAGAGTGATTTGATTACTAATAAAAATTTAATAATTAGTTAAGTAAGAATAACTTTAGGTACAGTAAATATTGTTGATTTTTGCAATTTAAACTTTTTGACAATTGTTTTTTACTTATATTGACATTTTTTATTATAGTTACAAAAGTGTGTATGTGTATGTGTCTGTGGACAATAAATGAATACTTAATAAACAGTTAATTTTATTTTAATGACCCATTAAGGGGGTGGTGATTTGGCAGATACACATTATAGCTAATAGTCGATAACTGGGTGTCGGTAACTGGTAACTGTCGATGACTGGGTGTTGATTACTGGAGATTCAGTGTCGATGATTGGAGATTTATATACTTTTTCCTTTTTTGGGATTTTTTTCTAGTCCGTGTGTAGTTAATAAAAATAATACATCCTATTTTCATCTCAAGAATATACCTTACCATAATCAATCGTTACTTTTGGTTTAAAGATGACTAAATGACCTTAAATTTTATAAAGAAGCCCACTATCTCCTTAAAGTGTCGATCATTGGTGCCACTACGTTAAAAGCTAGGTGTTTGGTGAAATTTCTTTGTTACCATAGAATGCCAAACAACAGATGCGAATTCTAGATGACTGCCTCAGATCAAATAAAAATTGATCTGAGATGACTGCGCATAAGCGCATGATAATAGGTAGGTAGGTACTTACAACTATTTTTGATACCATGTGAAAAACCTTTTGTGTTTCTTTTAATAAATCCATTCATATTTTTAACCACATGATCAAAATGTGCATGATCAATGTCGTCAGTTTGACTTAGGAATCACTCTTCACGACACGAATTTGGTGCCCTGTTTGCAAGGTAGGTAGGTAGTGTTGTTTAATTATGTGTAGGTATACCTAAGACGCTGTCAGGACTGCGTTTTTTATTTTATATACCTACTTTGTTCATGCTTCAGGCAGTCTAACTAGGTACATAGGTATACTATACATTGTATAGGTACACCTAAGCGTTATAAAATGGCGTAGGTACAGTTAGTTTAATTTAATAAACAATCTATACCTACCTACAAACCAACAAACTATCGAAATAGTTTGTAGCGCGCCCTCCGAAGCACAAAAACTGTTATCACTATAATATTCAGAACGAATTAATTTATTTCAGACCAATCCTGAACCGTTACTATTTCCCCAAACACAAAAGCTTGGACCGAGGCGACTGCGCCGTTACCATCCGCAAGGTACAATACGAAGACGACGGCCAGTGGATCTGCGGCGCCGGTTTCGACGATGGCAAAGAACATCTCGATACTATTAATCTTGAAGTTGAAGGTAACTTACCTCTGTATTAGCTAATTTAAATGAACTAAAAGTGGTTAAACAAATATTTATTGAAATAATAGAAAACCCGACTGCGTAGAATTAAAGTGCATATACCTACATCCTGTCAATTAGAATTTCTGACACAAGATGATATTAACTGTTGAATGATGAAGAACTAATACAACTTTAGTCTAAGCCCTTCATTGAACAAGGCGACTTTCTAATAATGGCGACTAAGAAAAACCCGCGTGTGCAAAAAAAATGTAAATGCCATATTTTTTCGCACTTTAGTGTCAAAGGCTGTATCTGTGACACTCGTTTTCTAGAGTGTATCCCATTATTTTCATGGAAATACAAAATAGAAAAAGTGGGACTAACGTTTTTTTCCAAATTATATCCCAATAGGTGTTTCTATTGCAGCAAAAAAAGAACGCAGTTGTGTTATTTGAGAATCTGTTTCCACTTTAATATTATATGACGGCCTGATAAATAAGAATTACAATGATAATGGCATGTCTATCTTTTCTCTTTCTACAAGTCAATTACTACTATGTTTCAAGAGGTTTTGTCTAAAGAGGAAATAAATAAATAGTTTCTATGGGCACGCCGTCTTATGAGGTCATCGAGCATTTATAAATGCTCGATGTATGAGGTGATGCAGTGTTTTTTGCCGCCTCCGCCAGCATTGGACACAGTGGGAGAATCAGTCCCAGTATTTCTATCAATAGAAATACCTAATGGAAATTGTGGGATACACCCGTGTTCTAGAATCTAACACCTAATTCGTCAAAATCCGTTTGGTTGGACTACAGCTCGGAACAATAAATTATTCCAAGGACTACAGCTTCAGCCAAAGGAATACACATACGCACATACATACCTACATACACCCCAAACATCCTCCTTCTTCGCAGTCGGGTAAAAACTAATGTCTATTTTGTTTGTATGGTTTGAAGAGACTCCACGAGTTGTAAATTTTATTTCTGAACGAGGTACCTAATGAGGTGCCCATTTATCTAGTACCTACCTAGGTACTTGGATCTCATCAACCAATCCACCCCTGCTATGAGTTCAGTTTAGTTTAAGTACAGAATAGTCAAATTACTATGCTGTGATAGCTTCATTCATACTGAATTTGAATTCCTTTTACTTAGGTTTGTATAGCACGAGATCAGCATCAGCTATTGGTTTCATATTCGGGGCTATAGGAATCTTGGCGTTTCTATAGATAGCCCCGTAATAGTTGCCATACTCGGTTTCATTGGATGGAAGAGACGGTTTCCAGGAAGCATGCCCGATGAAGGAAACGAAAGAGATGCACTCTTTGCCTACTACGCCACGGCCTCGTCAAGGCTCGCACGAACCCAGTTTACGTCAAGGATCCCCGCATGAGCTACTTCAAGCATGTCAGGGGTCGACAAACGAACTGCCTCAGTCAAGACTGGGATTAACACACGAACTTCCTTGGTCAAGGCAGGTGCAATACCAAAATAAAAGATAATAGCATTGAAAATGATAAACAAATAATATATTTAGCTTTAGTAAGTAATGTAACGTAAAACAGCTTTTATTATTATGAATTTTTTGTTATGATAAGTTGTTGTTAAAACTTGCATGAATTTTTTGCGTTATATTTTACCTCCGATAATTATTACTTCTATTATTATTTTTATTGATATATTTGTGTTCCTATTAGAGCTTTATTAATGTTAATGCAATTTTAAATGTGTATGTATATACCTATATCATCACGCCCGTATCCCTAATGGGGTGGGCAGAGCCACAAGTACCTAGTCATAAGGAAACTTGCAGCCACTTCTGATTAAACGTTTATTTTATACATTTAACAAAGAGTTTTTTTCTTGTCTTTATTTCAATAAACCCTCATCCTGCTAATATTATAAATGCAAAAGTTTTTGAGGATGTGTGGATGTGACGATGTATATTTGTGTCTCAATCACGCCGTAACGGCTTGAACGGATTTTAATGAAACTTGGAATATACATAGTATGTGTGCTGGAATAACATACAAGCTACTTTTTGTCCGGCAAGCTAGTCTTACTTTTATTATAACATTAGTACTTACCTATTTCAAAAATCTATCAAAGACGCAGACGCGTCGCGGGTTACAGCTAGTAATCATATAGTAGTTAGGTACTTATTTCTACTTAAAGTTAGAGTATTAGCGTCTCATAATTTTATTAGTTATTTCTATTAGTGTTTATTGGGATAAATAATCAAATATTATCGTGTTTGGAGGCTTTGCCAGTACCTGCACGCGAAATAGCATACGTCGATTGGTAAAAAATGAAAAAAGGTAATTAGGAGGTATTGGTAGTTTATCGTCGAAATGCTTTTTTTTACAAAATAATAACATTTAAATACAGTGCTATATTATGTAAATGTGGTTAGTGTATTTAACTATACCGGCTACTAAATTATTGCGTTCATTAACTGCCATATTTTTATGAAGCCATCATACATTCATATAATTCATTTTCAATAACTTTATAGTATCTTTCTAATAATAAGTTCTAGGATCTTAGGATCATTCCTAATCTTACATTTTTTTAATGAAGTTCAGTGAAAGATTGTGCCCTCTACAATGACCATCACAAATTCATCATTATGACAACCAAATGAATAGGGCTGGTTATTTATACAAAATGTTATTGATGAACAATTACGATATTGGACAACAAAAACCAACCGAAATGAGACTGACTACAAATTACCTAAGAAACTCAATAACAATCTCGCCCTATTGTTGTTGGTTGTCTATGGCTATCAAGAAAAAACATTCGCACTAGGCAGTGGGTTCCCAACTAGTCACACCGGATCCGGTCACAGTATGACTCGTTGTGATTTTTTTCCCATCGAGTTACACTGTTACACTAGTGTAACACGTTGGGAACTCTTCTATAAAAAAAAGTTGCAACAAGTAACAGTGTGACTCGATGGGAGAAAAAATGCCAACGAGTCATACCAATTTATTTTCACATATAGATAATATTTACTTAACTAGTTAGGTTTATTTTTATAATACGGCAATAAATATATTGTAATGCTGGAAATATGTGATATAATGTGGAATATGTTATAAGTGAAAATAAATTGGTATGACTCGTTGGCATATTTTCTCCCATCGAGTCACACTGTTACTCGTTGCAACTTTTTTTATAGAAGAGTTCCCAACGTGTTACACTAGTGTAACACTAGTGTGACTCGATAGGAAAAAATTCCCAACGAGTCACACTGTGACCGGTCTGGTGCGACTCGTTGGGAACCCATCCACTGGGCAAATTATTGACACAATAGGCGTAAGTGTGTAAGCTAAGATCAAAGCAGGAACCCAAAATAGGCTTGATTATTTACATCACAATAGTAAAATTATAATAATACCATTCAAATAAAGCTACAAACACACAACACAAAGAAATATATTATTATGTTACCTAAGCTTAAAGTAATATCGCGAGTGTTAATAATTATAAAACTTCAAAAATTATAGTACAAAAATTATCTTCTTACATTATGCACGGCGTAGGTACGCTTCAACAATAATGACTATTGCTTACACCCTTTAGTGGTCATTGGGCATCATTAGAGGTATAGCTATGCATTATTTTACTTAAATAAAATGAACACCTTATTTAAATCAAAGAAAAAATAAATGGACAATTATTAGTACATGCCGAACAACGCCTTGTGAAGACTTTCAAAGCCTGTGTTAAAAATATAGATCTTTCGGCTCGTAACTTTCAAATTACGTAAAGGCATAGATGAGATAAATGAATATCACGCTTAACTTGGTCGTACGATGTGGAAGTGTATTAATTACCCCGTTTGTATGGAATAAATATCAACAATTATGGCAGACAACGTGTTTTGGCAGTTTTAGCTACATTCATTTGACGTTTTCAGACTTTTGTAAGGATGCGTCGAAAGATCACACTCATGTAAATTAGTTGCATTGTCTAAATCTATTAAACTCTTACGTTACTGACTGACTGGAATTAACACAGTAACTCCTAGAAGCATGTTTGGAGGGTATATTCCTCTAATGGCTTTGGGGTTCCCTAAGAAAGGAATTCACGAAATTCAACTTATAAAGGATGCAGAAAGATAAAATTTGTATGAAAAAGAAACTCAACGCCTTCATCTCGCGGGCTGTTCCTATAATCGTATAATTACTTGGTCTAAGCAGATTGCCTCCATTTTATTCCTAAAGTATGTAAGTGATATAAATGTAAAATATTTTGTATTTATAAGAAATGGCTACCTTCATACAGATATCCTGCATTCGTAATTATGTACCTAGATACAAAAATTGTACAAGATTATTTGTAAACTGAAGGCACATTCAGACTTGTAAAAAAAAAGTGAACATATAAGTTGAAATTCGTGGCAGATCTACTCGTTTATGAGATTCAGATCACTGTCTTCCGGCATTTTTTGAAGTATTCGATGATGGTCAAATGTTTGTTGGTTTATCGTCGGAAGCGTCCCAAGTATGCGTTGCAGTGCGGGCACTTGTGATGAACATCCATGCAGCTATCAATGCAGCATGGGATCAGGCAGCATCCACAAAAGCATCTGTAGAAAGAAGCAACATGTAAATTTTATTGCAAAAGCCATTTTTAACTCTTTTTATACCAGTGTGGTGGTACTCCAGGCTTTGTTTAAGTTTTAATGCATAACACATTCAAAAAAATAAATGGACAGAAATGAATTTCTTTACTGAACAGTCATCATCATCTTCCTGCAAAGGCAGGAAGAGTGGGATAAGGATCCCAATCTATGTGGAGTCGGCACAACATGTTTTCTTCTTCCATTCCCTTCTATCAGCCGTCATCTCTGTACTTACTTCTTTCTTAACCATGACCTTTTCTTTGGCCTACCTCTAGCGCTAAATCCATTTACATTCATATTCATAACTTTACTGTACACAGTATCCTACTAATATTATAATGCGAAAGTTTGTGAGGATGTGACGATGTTTGTGCCTCAATCACGCCTAACGGCGGAACGGATTCGAATTAAACTTGGAACATACATAGTATGTGTGCTGGAATAACATAAGACTACATTTTATCCTGGTACCACGCGGGCGAAGCCGCGGGCGAAAGCTAGTCATTCACAAAGAGTTTTTTATCAGCAAATCTTTGAGGTTAGGGAGTCATTAACATAGGTGAATATTATTATACACAGATGGGGAAGAGAATAAAGACGACAGATATTAGTAATCTTCATATCATCATCATCTCCCTGCCCTTATCCCACTTACGTAGGGTCGGCACAACATTGTGTTTTTCTTCCACATTCATATCTAAAACTCTTCTCGTCACAAGCATATTAAACTTATAGAATGTATAATTACCCGAGCAAAAATATGATGGCGCCTGAGATATAAGCAATGAGGCCGGGCTTGGTCTTTGTTGCAGTGTCAATCTCGGCATGGCAGCTTGGGCATATCATGTGTGTTGGGTGTGGACCCACAGGGACCACTGTTGTTACTATCTGAGGGCCCGCTGTTGGAAAAAACATGGAGTTGTATATTAACTGCACAAATTGTAGTAAAACATTGTCATACATACATATGGTGAACCATGGTGACAGGTGATCAGCCCATCACCCATATAGGTGGTCCATCATTTTAGAGAAGATACTATCCCTTGGTCGCCTTTTACGACATGTTCGGGGAGAGAAGCAGCTGGATGCATTCTATGCTTTTTCTTTACTTCCAGTCCAGCAGAGAAGTATAACCTTATTACATTGTCATATAACCTAAAAAGTTCAAAAACATGTTTCAAATTCATAAATGAGCCTTTGAGGCGCACTTAAAATCCTTTCACTGCCATAGCCGCCGCCCCGCTGCCCACAAGATTCGAGGCAGAGGCCTTAGATCTGTTACAAACTACATTGGAACTGACCTTCAAGCTTTAGTAGTAGCATTGAGTGTCTAATACAATTTAATATTTTAAATGGAGGTCATAATACATAAGGTTCTGTTATATCTATTTATACATAATATAAGTAAATACTGTTAATGGTTTTTTCGAAAGTATATTAAAAATGAAAACATATGTACATATGAAATGTTTGAGAAAATGTGTATACAATCTCGATGAACTTCTTATTTTTAACAGTACTGAGCCTGTGCTCTTAATTTTTTTTATTTCCAAACTATGTGATTCATAATTTATAAAGAATAATAACTAATTCAGGTCATTATTTGACAGAACAAAGACAGGCATATCTGCATTGTTATGTATCACAAGGATACTAAATGCCCAAATAACGAATACTTCTATTGATAGGTAACTGTTTATGCCGAGACCATGCTGGGATTACAAAATTTGTCACATTGCCAATGAGGTCACAATTTGCATATTCTAAAACTAATACTTACTCGCCGGATACTGAGGTGTGTAGGGGCTTGAAGGGCCTACACCTCCAACTGCTTGGGAGTAGCTGGGCGGCGCAGCTGGCGGTGGCTGCAATGCTGAATTACCCCAGCCATATGGAGGAGGATTACCGCCGCCTTTCTCCATTTTTATCTACAAAGTAATAACCAAAAACTCAATGAAACTACACACTCAACCGTAAAACCTGTCAGTGTGATGCAATGCAATCTTCAAGCTATTTTTAGGTATGACTCCAACAACACCCTACCCTATCGACCAAATGGCCCTCATTGATGATACACACAGACCTATGGAAAGTTTGTGACTATTTACATACCACAGAATATGTGCTCCTCGGATAACAATGTAGGCCTGCTACAAATCCTAGTAATAAGATTTCGCGTAAATTTATATTAAACACACCAACAATATCATCTCATATCATTCACAATGACCAAAGAGCATAAACATATAAAAACTAACTACAACAATGACCTCATCAGCAAAGCCAACCAAAGACTACTTAGAAAAATAGTTTTTTAATGAATTAAAAATGAGGAACATTCATACATTATAAATTGTCAGCGTTTCTTTTTTTTAACTTTCATCTTTCCTTATTGAAGGTAATGGAAGTTTGTTCCATTAAGTTATTAATTGATCAGTATGGCCGTTCTGCGTGGCAATGCGGCCAGCACAGAGTACTATTCGTGGCCAGCGTCTTGGGCACGCTTCCACCGTCTGATGAGCTGGAACAGGTGAGCTATCTATAGACCGTTTGCAACGGCCTGATAGCCCAACTGTTTATTTTGTATTTTGTAAACTATATTTGTATTAGTTGTAAGTTTCTTTTTGTTATTAAAGCTAGATTAGATATTTCTAATCTTATAGTTAATAATGTCATTGAATTTTTTTGTAGAATAAAACTATTACATTGGCTGTTATAAGGAATATCGTAATAAGGAAATATTTTATGCAAAATTAATCAAACTCAAAGTACCTGTATAGTCCTGTTCTGTTGAAATAGGAATAGAAAAAGTTGAAAAAGAAACACAAAACAACTAACCTATGAATTTCGATTATGGTCCGTTCATGGGATACCTACATTCTAGAGCCACCTAGGATACCCTAGAACTAAAACATTTATTTCTAAGAATGTTACTCAAGACTAGTTATTTAACTCTGTGGTTAGACGAGGGTTAGACCAGAAAGGACCAGGAGTAATAGTGTTCTGTGGGTTAGACCCTCAGTTAGACCCATTTGTTCCGAGCTGTTCCGAGATTAGGTAGGTAGGTAAGTATGTATGTATGTAGCTTGGAAGAATAAAATACAGTAGGTATGTAGGTAGGGTAGCTCTCGGAACAATAAATACAAGGTAGTGCTTCTTATATTCTCTTTGACCATGTGAAGTGAAGTAGGTACAGTACACCCAACGTAACTTGGCATGCGTGAAGTTAGCCGTTTCGATGCGCAGTAAACAATTTAGTATGAAAAAGCTACACTGCGCATGTCCAACAGCTAACTTCACGCATGCCAAGTTACGTTGGACGCACTGTAGGTACTTTATGTGACCAACCAATCAAGTCTGTGGCTGTCAGTTCTGCCTGCCTGTGTGCGTCTGCGTCTGTGTCAGCCCAGTCGGACGGATCAGACCGTGTCGTCAGACGAAGTCTAATTTTATTTAGGATCCAAAACAAGCAGGTAACTTTATGATTATTTACTTGCCTAGATTTAGGTGATCTTGTATTGGCCATCAATAATTGTAAGCAACATTGGTGACTCATTTTTACACTTTGTTTTCGTAGGTTTGATTTGGTCAGGAAAATGTCGTCACCACGCCCAAAATCCCCTCGTACTCCTGTTCTGCCCAAAAAAGATGATAAGGAGGAATCGTTTTGGGATAAGATCGGGACAATTGGACGCAAGAAGCGCATAAAAGAAGGTAAGTTTCGATATTATTGCGCACAGATGTTATTTTGTGTGGGATGTCAAAACGCTCTTACCTCACACCCATAAATGAATGACCTAATAACTGATTACCTACTAACTATACAAATTACATATATTAGTTACAATAACATAGTTTTATATTTTTAGTACAAGATGTTCAAGCAGAGGGCAAGTTTGCAATTGACTCTCCAGGGAGTCCAACTGCCCCTGAAATACCACCAGAAGAATACAGTCTGCGTGAGTAATATTACTGGATTTACCTATGATGTTTAATTTTAGGGATATACTTCTTGTGTACTACCACAATAACTAACTTCAATTTCTGTCATCAGTTGATAATGAAGAAAGAGCTATAATTGAACCGAGGTCGTTAGAAGATCCTAGGGTGAAGGATCTTATTCAAGTTCTCATTGAATGGATCAATGATGAGCTTGCCTCTCAGAGAATCATTGTCAAGGACATAAGCGAGGATCTTTATGATGGCCAAGTTCTTCAGAAGCTCTTGGAGGTGCTTACTGAGAAGAAATTGGACGTTCCTGAAGTCACTCAGTCTGAGGAGGGACAGCGTCAAAAACTTGCCATTGTATTACGTGCCGTGAATAAAGTAAGATAACCTTGCTTTTAATACAGTACCTTTGACGGCTTGATTATCTCTCACATGTTGAAGTAACTTGGAATTGTAATTTCAGGTTCTATACGGAACAGCAAAACCAGTACCAAAATGGAGTGTGGACTCTGTTCATTCAAAGAATATAGTGTCTATTTTGCATCTATTGGTAGCACTTGCCCGTCATTTCAGGGCTCCTGTCCGCCTTCCCGAAAATGTGACAGTCAATGTTGTTGTTGTGAAAAAGGACACTCCCAATCAACTTTCACACAGGTAAATTTAATTTTTTCATGCTTAAAAAGAACCTTTCAGTATTAGGTATGTATTATTGTTTGTACTTTTGATTTGATTTAATAAAATTGTATTTTCAGAACTTTTATTGAAACTATCACTACAACCTATGATGACTTGGGCATGAAATGTGAACGAGATGCATTTGATGCCCTGTTCGACCATGCCCCTGAGAAATTACAAGTTGTGAAGAAATCCCTTATTACTTTTGTAAACAAACACTTGAGTAAAGTAAACCTTGAAGTAATGGATTTGGATTCTCAGTTCCATGATGGAGTTTATTTGGTTCTGTTGATGGGACTTTTGGAGGGATTTTTTGTGCCATTATATGACTTCCATCTTACCCCTGAGGATTTTGATCAAAAGGTCCACAATGTATCATTTGCCTTTGAGCTGATGCAAGATGTTGGTCTTGCCAAGCCCAAAGCTAGACCAGAAGGTAAGTTTATCTATGACTTTGATACCGGTTTTATTTTCTTTAATGATTTAATTTGATATATAGCAAATTATCTCTTGAGTTAAATCATAGTATTGAACTAAAAATAAATTTACTTCAACTCCAAGGTTTTAAACAATGTATTCCTAGCTCAAAAAAAGTTAAGCTCACATTTTTTTTTCAGATATTGTGAATCTTGACCTCAAATCAACATTACGAGTGTTGTACAACCTTTTCACCAAGTACAAGAGCATGCCATGAAGAGTAATAAAAATAAAATCTCAAGTTTGTTTAGATTAATGGACTAATTAATTATGTTACAAATGATAATCTAATTAAAATGTATTTTTACTAACTTTACTAATAAGTAATCTACCTATGGTGCCTATTTATAATTTATAAGTAAATATTTTCTTACTAACTGAAATATTTCGTTTTATTTATCCAATCTAGTATTTGCAAGTGTAGGTACTAATTTTGTGAATTTAATTTAATATTTAAAAATCTCTAGTGATCTCTAAAGTTAGTCTTGTAGGTAGGTAAGTACAAATTTTCCTTCCTGTTGTTATTCCCCAGTTTAGCTAAAGTTTATATTAGTAAAGTACCTATGGGGATAAAAAATAGCTCCGTATAGTTGGATAAGCCTCAGTCCAGCCCTTTCGGCTACAGTGGCCAAAGGAATAAATGGAAAATGGCTTCATTATAGCCGTCATATTGGACTTTTTGACACTAGTCATCCAGTACAAACAATATCCAAACAATACCTCATGATGTAGTATGAATGAGGAAAAAGTAAGCATCATAAATTATTGATTAGGTTCGTGGTATGTAGGTACTTAGGTAAGTACTTATTTCCGAAAACATTTCAAATAATTCAAAGGAAATTTCACAATTTCATGGTAAACCTAAGTAGGTACCCTACCTGTTTTGGTTTAGGTAATTATGTAGGTATATAAGTAGTTGGTCGCCATTGTGGATATTATTAAGCCTGCAGAAGAACTACACCCTGGTCAGGAACTGCCCTGGCCAGATTGAAAGATATTGGTACACATTGCCCGTGTGGTGCCCACTTGCAGTCTACGTCACACGTGCTTGTATGTCCATCATGCCCAACACCTGCATAATGAAAGACCTTAAGGCATGCTCAAATAATGCCTGGTTGCAGTCACATATTGGTCTATATGGCTCTAAATTTTGTTGATACACCGACTCGAAAAAAGATTGGGTAAGAATGCTGAAGCACTGCTGCGCATATTAGGTAACTACAATGCGCGGCAGCAGAGTTTCTGGCAAAATTGTTCCCACCTACGACTGGTTGTGAGGCTTAGAAAATTGTTTGGAAAGGTGGACTAAAATGAAAAACTTTTCTTTATTAATACATGTATTTCGCTATGTAACCTAATATCGAAGACAATTAAGCGGCATTCAGTTGAATACATAGATGGATGTTTTATTCGGCAATCGAATTGATGATCCGATACGAACTTATAGGAAATAAACTACATGGAAAAATTCTAAAATAGCGTGCCATAATAATTATTTTGTCATAACCTGTAATAAATTAAAATAGCGGTATGTAATTTAGTCACGCTTCTAAAACAATATTAATATGTAGGTACAGCATCAGTCATCAAAAAATCCTTCAACAAAAATCACAATTTAGCTGCCAAATATAGGTGATATTGTTTTAGCTAAAAAAAAACAATATTACAATACACTTTTACAAATACGCTGTTTTAGGCATTGATACTTTAATAGATAAATTATTATAAATAAAATGTTGAGATGGTGTTATTATAGTAGGTACAGAGTCCTAGTAATATTGATCACTCTGATTAGTTAATACTACTCAATACTGAAAGTTAAATTAAAAAATAATTAACAAAGTATAAAAATAGTTCTGTTTATTTCAACATTAAAATTGAAATAATTTGATTTTTGGTTTCTATTGCACGTTATTGGTCTTTGTAAACTTTACATAGGTACTTTATTAAATTATTAGGTATGTTCTATGTATTCTAGACCTGACGTAGAATTATTGCAACTTGCAAAACGTAGCCTCAGTTGAATAGAATTACATGTTTTAATTCAGAATGCAATATAGGTTCATAATATAAAATATATATGTTATTAAGTATTTAATTGATCAAACCACATTTAATTGTATCGCCATTAATTTAGTTTAAAAAGTGAGTATTTTATGATTAAAACATATACTTTGCCTAAGAACTAATGAAACTATAAGCATAAGTACGCTTAATATCGCCAATGATACTCTCCCCCAAAGTTCCTTATTTGTGAAAACGTTTAATTGGCCTTCTTACATTATGCAACTTTTTCATAGTTACATAATATCTATTTTCTTACTACAGTGATTAGTGATAAAGATAAAGCTGCAAGTTTTCCTAAGATAACAAAATAAATAAATAAAATAAAAGTGTTTTGTCCAGACTATCGGGCGAATTCATCGTCAGTAGTGAGCTATTAGGAATGCTATTTTTCCATCTAGTACGCGAATCTTTCTGTCTCATAAATCTCGCACGTTGTTCGTTCTCTCTGGACGCAACGTATGCATATTCGCGCCAAACGATTCGCGGTGAATTCGCCCCTTTCTAAATAAGGTCTTCGATAGCGCAATGCCTGCAGTTGCGCTATCAACAAATCAACCTCATTTCATTTAACAATATCTAATTTTATTATAAAACACTTAATGTATTATCAATAAATATAATAAAAATTGGAATGTTCATTATGTAATAATTTAGGGGTATCTTGTCAGTTTTAAATAAAATTTGTTACAATTAAAATATAATAAAATATAACCATACAATCTATATTAAAATAATTTAATTCACAATTTTCGTGCTTTCAATATTTCTCGTTTCAATGTTTTATACTTTTACTGGAATTTCCTAGTTTAAAATAAGATTGCAAATATAATCATTAATTATCATTTCAAATAAATAATCACTATAAAATTGATGTATTACGAAACTACAATAATAATTGTATAACTAAAACTAAATAAGTAAGTATTCAAAATAAAACCAGAACTTTTTCTAGGGATATGCAGCGTTATGGTCGAATGAGCTGCGAAAAAAGTCTAACCTACCCACTTTGATAAGCGGCCAAAATTCGAACTTACACTACATACCTGTTATCATAATTTATATTAAACTACAAACATACAAAACGTGTATAATTCTATGATTAGAATAGGTAGTTTAATTTAGGCCTAAAACATCAATGAGATCAAGAATGAAAATAGTTCTTAAAGTCTTGGGAAAAATGTAATATTTGTTTATACAGGCTATGTATTAACATCGATGTCCCAAAGTAATTTAGATTAATTTTGGTTGATGTAAAAATCCTAAATATCCGGGAATGTTGGATATAATGTTTTATCCGTTGATAACCTCATGAATCTAGGAAAAGTTCACTACCTATTCAGATCATGGACAATTATTCTAAATGTGCATTAATGTTCTCTGTTGGCAACATGAGTTAGGTCTCTACATCTAACTTGAAGGTAATTGGAGCACGGATTATATCGAACTGATTTCTAATCATTGTTAATGTTATACTGTTATACTTATTATTATAGTTTTCTAGCCAAACTACTTATTAAATGTGAATAAAAAACCTACACGGTCAGTGAGCTGATGTTTTCTGAAGAGAACCTTTGCGCATCCCTGAATGATACAATTGACTAATGCTCAGTTCCTATATTCAACTAATGACGGACAGAAAACAACTAAAGACATGTTGTTATTTTAATAAGGGCAGGAAAATGAATGAATGTTAGTATGGTAATACCATCCGTTATCCATTGGTTGAATATTGGAACCTGGAATCAATGGAAATAAGTTATAATCTACATTCGTTATATGAAAATACATAGATTTGCCTTTGTACAATCATGTAATATAAAAAACTAATATTGACCTGAAAACCTTGAGGCCAGCCCAAAAAACTACTAGAACCCAATTATGTAGGTAATAAAGTTGCGTCCATTTCTAAAATCACAAAATGTCATGAAGTCAAATATAAAATGAATGGATAGAGATTATGATTCCCACGAGGTTAACTACAGCTATAGCGTTTTAATTGAGTAGGCTCCTTAGGTAGTAGAGGGGTGCGCGGGGATGTCGTGTTCTGTGATGAAAGACGTAACGAAAACACCCCCCCTACTGCCTCAGGAGCCTACACGACTATAGTGAGAATTACTGGAAAGTCTGAATAGGTGAGTGGTGTGTTAGGATGTGTTGCGCGATGTGGCGGGTAGCTCTAAAGAGGTGGATGACTCACGCCGCAGGATCAGTTTGAGTTTGTCATCCTCTTCTAGGTCCTCTTCGACAGATATAGCGCGGCTTAGCTCTGTGTGGCCGAGCGCGCGCGCCCTCCACGCTTCAAGCCTCATGACCTGCACAATCACTCATTATACTCTTACTCTCATGCTATCACATAATTTTATTAAGTATTCAGCAATCACAGAAGTTCATCAACAAATCAATTTTTCAAATCATTACTTTTGCTCTTTATAAAGGAAAATTGTTACTTTTCTTTAACTAATAGTTATTAACTAAAAAAATAATTAACTAAATAGATTAGTTGGTTAAATAGTTACCTAATAGCTTAACTATTTGTAAAGAAAAGTAATAATTTTCTGAAAGAGCAGCAATATTGTTTGCCTACTTTTTGACTCCAAAGGCCTCTGCACACATCCCGTTTAAAAATCACAAAGTCATACGACTCCATCCCATCACAAAAACAAATTCAACTATACTTTGATCTTATTAGCTACTTTTTAAATGTAAATTTTAAGTTAAATAAATCTTTATATTCTGACAACTAAGTAGTAACAAAATATTATAAAAAACCAACAATATTCTTAAAAAAAATCAAAAAATATGGCAACAGAATGATTATAATTAAAAGTTATAATAGTTTTCAACCAGTGGTCAAGTATAGGACAAACATACTTACCAGCTGTGACTATTTTGTTCATTAATTTATTTTTTTAGTTTGGATAGTGGGCAGAGATCCAAAGTCTTCAGTTTTCGAATCAAATGTTTATGAACTTCTTGCCTTTATAAGTAAAACTTACCCATATAATAAGGATTAGATATATAAAAAGTAATAAAAAAAAACTAGCCAACAATCACTTGACAAACATATAACCAAATAAGATTTAAGTGTACTTCCCCTTCGAACTACCTACTAAATATAGCTTGTATTACTTATAAACACTTGTATGTGGACAAAAAATTACATGTATAGATTCGAATGAAACATTTGTAAAGGATTTTTTTTAAATGAAAGGTCATGTATGTTTAAGTAATGAATGAAAGCAGAGTAACAAACATCAAGTAAAACGTATTAAATTAGGTAAAAATATAGAACACAGGAAAAGACATTGCACATAGATGATACAAAACAAGTAGCAGCAGTATCAAATTGTTAGTCCGTGTATTTCGAAAGGCAGGTACGATATAAATGACTTACCCGTGTTATTTGAATGTTTGTGAAAAGGAACGAACACTGCGAACACAATACCATGCAACGTTAGGATAGCATAAGCAAATAATTAAACCATAAAGCTAGCATTTATGTATAGGTAAGTAGCATGATCACTCATACATAACACAGGCGCAAACGATATTTAAAATATTAATATTCAAAGTTAGCTGCACGCACAACAAGATTATAGTACGCTTTTGTACGTTAACATGAGCTAAAGAATTAAAGTTAGTAAGTAGGTACCTATAGGTCGCGCCACGTAATATGAACCAGCAGGAAAATTTTGAAGATACTATTACGTACAGCGCGACAAGGATCATAATGAACGTGAGCGAGGGCGTTAGTTTAACTTTAATAGTGAGTGACGTTTCCCAAATTTCCAACATGGCGGAACGTTAGTTCCTTTTTTAGCCACGTGAATCATGTTCCTTGTCCCACTGTACAAAGGATTTTCCTATAGCCACCATACGATTTCGATTTCGAATCGAATTTATGATTTAAAAATAATCTGAAAATATGGTAGGGTTCCCGAGATCTAGTTCAAAACATACGCGAAACATGGATTTTTGAAGTTATTTTTAATCGCGTTTTTTTTGTTATCGTTTTTGTACTAAACTAAACCAAAAAAATGTTCAAACGTATTTTTTTTTAATAAAATCATTTAATAAGTAATAACAGAGTTTTCCATCGATTTTGGTGAGCAAAATCCGCTATTGTACACTCTTAATAAAGAGATGCGAATGTTGAGATGGATGTGTGGGGTAACAAGAATTGATAAGTTAAGAAATGAGTATGTAAGAGGAAGTCTGAAAGTAGTGCCGGTGACGGATAAGTTGAAGAGCAATAAGTTAGCGTGGTATGGACATGTTATGAGAAGGGAAGAATGTCATGTGCGAAAAGAGTGGTAGATATAAATGTGGAAGGTTATGTAGGTAGGGGTAAGCCAAAGAAAAGATGGACGGACTGTGTGAAAGATGACATGAGTAAGAAAGGAGTGAGCGTTGAGATGATTTCTGACAGAGCGAAATGGAAGAAGAATACTGTTGTGCCGACTCCCCATGAAGTGGGCATAGGGCGGGAAAATGAATGATGACGTTTATTTAAAGAAGAATTATAAAAAAATATGTACATACCTAAAACAATAGGCAAACACTTTTCTGAGCCAAAATATCCACAAACTTTCTCCCGCGGTTTAAATTCGTGGCGCGAACTATTATACTTTAACAATGCAAAATTTTATTGCAGTATATTTTTATTAAAATTATCTATCAATATTATTTGCATGCCTTTTATATAAACTTCTTAGTTTGATGCTATTTTTAATACTTATTCCGAATTATATAGGAGTATTTTTTAGCGGTTCAATTACTACGCATGTTAACGCACGAAATGGACGATTCCAATTGATATATAAATTCACTTACTCGAGCCATTTCCAGGGCTCAGTGTCCGGAGTGGTGATAGGTGTTGGAAACTGTGCAGTGCCAAACAACACGGATCAGAATTTATTAGTCTGCTAGCTTCTGCCCACGGCACCACTTGCGTAGTATAAAAAGTAGACTGGTTATTTCAATTGTTGTTGTTTAACAATACGTTTAACTTGTGATTCACCCACGAACACCCAAACATTCCACACAAACTTTCGGATTTATAATATTTAGTAGGATTTAACTTAACCACAGTGGGCGAAAATTAACTCACTAAGAGCTCACAGACGAATTGACCACTGAGAAAAAGAAACAAATAATTAGCAGTTCTGAGGAATTGACATTGATATTATGCGGTACAATTTTAAAAGAAAGAAATTATTGGAAAATAAATTGATTAATTTTAGGGCTATTCAAGGTGTATATAAAAAAAGAAATGTTTTGAGACGAAGAAAGTATTACCCCATAGCCATTTCAGAATACAATCGCAAACTTTTATATTTATATGGTTCAACATGTGATTTTGTAAATAAATTATAATTCCCAGTTACTTGATTATATTTATTTTACTCGACAGCGTAATGGGTAATGTTTTATAGTGACACATAGCGTGTTTTGTTGTATATACAACGTGATCCCCAAAGCAAAGTAACAATGAGACAAGCATCCTTTCAGCAGTGAATCACACTGTGCGCACTCGCCCATATGAAAATGATTAGTAAAGTTGTTATTAAATTTTCTGTAAGCTATTATATCTGGTTAGAAGCAAGAGTTATATGAAAATTATTTGTGTTTGTATTTACAAATTATTGTAATAAGTATCAGTTTATTTTTAGAACCTAGTTAAGAATTATTGTCAGATGGCTTCTAACAGATTATTTAATTATAAGTGTTCTGTGCCAAGTTTCATGGAACACTTAATAAACTTAGAAGAATAATAAAACGATACATAAGAAATAAGAATAGTAAGAAAAATAAAGAAAAAATTGTACTAAATAAGAGAGATTTATTTACCCCGTATTTTGCTTTGAAAATAACGGGTTCTTGGATTTTTATACCCTAAAAACGGGGCATCTGGCAACACAGACTGACTGATATCAATTGGACTGAAAAGTGCCAATTTGAGTAGGGGCCAGTATTTATGCGCGCTGCGGCTTCTGGTTTTATTATTCTTTCAAGTTACCTAATAGCTTCTTTCAACTACGAAAGTCTTATAGTGCTTTACCAAGTCGCAGAGGTTAATCGAAGTTTTATCGAAACTTCGAAAACGTGTGTTCGAAAGGAGAATCCTTTCACGACTGGTTCGAAGGAACAAGTGATACTAGTAAAAGTAGTAGTATTCTTTCTCATAAATAAGAGTATGAAGTGGGATGTGTTTGCTTGTTACCTCGGCCTTGAGTTCGGCGACTTGTTCCTGCAATTCACGTACGCGTTCTGTGTCGTCGTTATTGTTACGAAGTTCACCTTCCGTTACCATCACCTCATTCTGAAAAAGTCGACAAATTCATTAGCTGTGTACGGTACAGCCCGAGCAGCTTCGCGAGCCTGCTCTGCGAGTCAAGTGTCCCGACTAAGCGAGCATTTGCCTCGCGAGGTTGCTCGATCAGTCAGTATGCAGCTAAACATTGTCACTTACTGACTAGGGCTAGAGACAGTTACTTACACTGCGTTAGGACAATGGGAGCTATTATTTGTAAACACATACAAAGTCATTATCATTATCCATAGCCCGACTTTACCTACCGCTGGGCATAGGCTCCTTGTTTCTGAAATCAATCACGGTGTGCTAATCTCGTCCACGGTCCACGGTTTTGACTTCTTATTACTAAGTCTTATCTATACCATGTTATTTAGTAGTGATGGGCCGAATGTGATTTGAACCGAATACGAACTTCGGCCGAACTTCAGTTTAATTTCGCCGCGCTTTTTCGAGAGTATACAAGACTTTTCAAACAAAGAAGAACTAATTTAATTTAATTTTTATCACACCGCGAGTTAAGATTTACATGTTCCTAACTAAAATAAATGACTATTAGTATACAAGTCTAATATTATTTTACGGTTAATGATGATATGATTTCAATTAATATCAGTTATAATAGTGCATGCAGGTATTTTACTTTTTTCTTGTACCGAATGTTCGGCATTTAAACCGAATTTCGGCCGAATGCCGAAGTTCGGTTCAAGCTACCGAAATTCGGTCAAACCGAATGTAAAACGAATTTCGGCCAATCACTATTATTTAGCTTTCTTTGTTCAATGAATCTTAAGTTTTATTACTATCCTAAAGTGTACATTTGAGGCGCACTTTAAATTCTTTCACCACACTAGTTCGAAAGAACTAGTGAAACGACTAGTTGTAGTAGTACTATCGTAAAAACAAAATGTAACTTACTTTGAGTTTGTATTCGGACACTTCCGTCTCCAGCTCCGCTATTCTTTGTGCGTCCTCCATGTTTCTAATGTTTGCCTGCATGGACTCGTATTTCGCCTGAAAATGCAATGTTTTACCTATTTTAAGGCAATTATCAAGATTTGTAGGTAAAAGTAAACTTCTCTGCTGGACTGGGAGTAAAGAAAAAACATAGAATGCGACCAGCTGCTTCTCTCCCCGAGCATGTCGTAAAAGTCGACTAAAGGATAGTATCCTCCAACATGATGAGATACAATAAGCAAGTATTCCCAAGGAGGGTTGACGTCAGGCAAGCGGCCGGTCATAAAACACCTTAGCCAAAACTCTTACAGCATGATCAAGGGTCATACTGTGCCGACTCCACATAGAGTGGGATGAGGGCAGGAAGATGATGATGATATCAAGAAATGTAGGTAAAGGGCGCTCCAAAGCTGTGAAACTCGTTTAATGGTATTGCGGTTTGGCATTAGCTCTTGCCAGTGGGAACAGTTTTATATTAAAAATCTAAAATGAAAAGGTATCTTATATGAAAAGGTATATTGGTGTCTTGTGAATAAAAAATCTGAATCATCATCATCATCCACAGCCCGACTTCACTCTCTACTGAGCATAGGCTCCCTCTGTGTGTATCATCTATCACGGTCCTGTGCTAGTCTCATCCATCCTCGGTCCACGGTTCTGTTCATATCGTCTGCCCATCTCGCTGCAGGACAAGAACCTGAATCAATTTGTTTCTAATTCTAATTCTAATTAATGGCAGGGGAACAAAGATCTGCACTGACGTCCCGCGGTGGGGTGTATTGTGCATTATCCCCCCTGCTAACCCTCTACCAGCCAGCCCAACTCCTTGAAGTACCGGAGAAGGACCTTGGGATGTTGGCAGCAATGTTCCAGTATCCTCGATGATGTTGAGGCTGTAGGTGGTGTTGATGAGGTCGATGGTGATGCCGTACAATTCTCGATGACCGTCTGCAGTCCTGAGTTATTTGTTGTGAGTTGCGGGGCAATGTAGTGTCACATGTTCCACAGTCTCTTCCTCCCAGAGGCATCCGCGACAGAGGCTACTGTCCGTTACTCCTATTTGAGTAGATGGTGATTCAGCTCACAGTGTCCTGTGATGATGCCCACCATTGTATGAAGGTCTTCATGTCTCATTTTTGCGTTTATTACGTTCAGGGATCAGTCTTCTTTGATAAATTCGTTTATTACCTACTCCTTTTTTCAAAGACGGTTGGAATGGTAACAATAAATAGGTAATTAAGGTACCTTGCTCTCGAGATCTGTGTATTTGTGTTGGAATTCGCGCTGACGCGATTGCAGCGCCCTTTCGCGTTGTAAAGTCTCGTCTAAAGTCTCGCGAAGCTGCCGCGTCTCTTCATCTTGTCTGCGGAGCTGGTTCGTAGACACCTGCACTTGTGTTTCCAGCTCCATAACCTGGAACATTACGTGTAGAGAGTGAGTGTGTATACTAGTCAGATTTTGACAAAAAGATGTCTTGGTGGTCCGGGTCACAAAGGCTATTATCATAATTTATACGTCTATATAGACACGATGTAGAGCTATATGACGTAAGCCATCATTAAGGTAGTTAGACAGTCTATAAATGTTTGTTCTTTCTTACACATCTCCATAACTGTGGCTGAACGGTTTGGCTGAAACTTGGAATATACTTAAATAGTTCGTATGTTATTTTTACTATAGAGCACTGGTGGTCTAGTGGTAATAATCCTGCCTTCCGATCCTAAGGTCGTGGTTTCAAATCCGGTCATGCACCAATAGATTTTTCGGTTAGAAAAATTTACGTGGTCTACACCAGTGAGTTGCACTCTCAAACGTGAGGAAACCGGGTTGTAAAAAGTTCGAAAATATGTAACAAGTGCACAAAAGGAGCCTTCGACGCGCAGTCTATGTCCTGGTTGTATCCCACACTGGTTCGAAAGAACTAGTGACACGACTAGACGGAGAGATGATATTTTTAATGTTTTTTTGACGGCTGTGGGAAGCCATTTTCAATACGTATACCATGGATGAAGTTAGAATTAGTTTCTGCTATATATACCTTCAGTCTTAATTCCTTAAGCTCTGTGAGAGCCTCAACCTCTTTAATGCGTGTGGACATGAGTTCCTCCTCTATTTTCTGCACGTCGCCCGAGCGGCCCTCCCACGCGCGTAGTAGTTTTTTAGGCGTCGCCATTATATCCGACACCACGTTCGATTGCACCGGCACCGGCGGAGCTTCTTGTTTATGCTCCTGAGAAAAAAGTATTATCATAAAACATTTGATCTTTATAAATTGGTGACAATTTGGATTTTGACCTTCTGTCAGGTCAATAGTACCCTTCACCGATGAGCATGCATGAATAATGTGAAGAAGGTAGTGAGAGCAGCTTGTCAGGATCGTAGCAAATGGTGATCCGTGATGGAGAGCATAATAAAGGACAAGCATGATAATATGACATGTATGTCAATCTTAAATACCTACAAAACCCATACAATTTGAACAAAAATGTTGGCTTCAATGGTCTTAGCCATTTGTAAATAGAAAACTTTGTCTTCATATTACTAAAAACCAGGTGTCAACCCTGAGACATTTGTATTTGAGCCTTTTATGTTCCTTATTAGAATTGGGGCAATGCTGACTTACTGACTTCTAACGTGTATGTGTGTCTGTCTAGATTGTATATTTCGTCAATCAAGCAAATGTTCATCTTAGGTCATGGATGCAAGTTCACTATGTAGGTTGTCTATCAATTACCTAGGTCTACATAACAGTAGGATTATTGGGAGTTTTGTTTTACTGGTAAGTCTACTGGGTACAAAGTTCCCAGTGGTCTTACTAGTAAGTCTGTTGGGAAGAAAATTCCCAGTAGTTCAACTGGTAGGTCATCATCAGCCCACGTCAGTCCACTGCTGGACATAGGCCTCTCCCATGGCACGCCACTGAGCTCGATCTTCAGCACTCCTCCTCCAATCCTTGCCCAGGGCAGGGCAGGGAACTGGTAACACTACTCGGTAAAACTACTCGGAATAGGTCAAGTAAATTAGTAACTGTATCATTAAATGTCTAAATGGGGACATAATTATTGTTATTTTTTGATAAAAAAGCAGAAGTAATTTCTGGGACATTGAAGTTGCGGGTAACTTACTTGAAGATGCCGTTGCCAGCTTTCAGAGAGCTCCGTGACGCGTTGTCTAAGCTCCTTCAGCGAGAGATTAGCTTCAGCCTCGCGCAATTTCACCGCGATCAACTCGTCCTATTAATAAACAACCATATTATATCTAGCAGCCAATGTGGAGCAAGGTTTTATAAAATAACCACACTGTAAGTGTAACCATTTTATAATAGTACTATTATATAATAAAATAAGTAACTTATAACATTATCATCTCCCTGCCCTTATCCAGCCGTTATTTCAGCATACACTCCTTTCTTACTCATACACCTCTACCCTTGTACCTACCCATCCATCTTTCATATCTAACACTAGCTGACCCCGCGAACTTCGTACCGTCTTAGAATTAATAATGCAAAATTTCAAATGTTTTATTAAGTAGTTATTCTGTTATTCAGGGCGAAGACAAATCCAACATATCAAAAATCATGAAATCAGTCCAGCTAGAGGCTCTTACCCACATGCTTGCAAGAAAAAGATGCTGATGACCCGATTGATATGAATGACATTGTCAATTATCAACATTTTATAAATGTCTTATTTACTGTCTTGTCATAAATTAATGTGTAAGAAGTATTTATGCGTTACCCTGGTTAGCCTTTAACATCCTTTTTCCATTTTGGGATCGTTTTACAGGATAAAAAATGGCCTATGTCCTTCCCCGGGATGGAATCTAATTTGCCAAATTCTAATTTCTAATTTTCTTGCCAAATTTAATTAAAATCCATTCAGTAATAGACTTGAAAAGGTAACAGACAGACAGAGTTACTGTCGCATTTATAATATTAGTATGGATTCTTCTCATCACATTACATTCATCCCTCCTATAGTATATCAAGTAACCTATGACATATCAACCTAAATGACGTGGCATGTAAAAAACATTGCGAGAGTATGTGGTCGAACTTTTGGCGCCGTACTTTTAGCAGATGTGTCGCGACACTAAAACTGACCTGCAGATGAGCAACGTTATTGTCGACGCGTTGCCTTCGCAGACTTTTGTTTTCATTCTCCAGCTCGTCTATTCTTGCGGTGAGTTCTCTCTCGGCCGCTTCTCTTTCCGCCGCGTGCAGTCTCGCGCGGACCAACTCTCGCTGCAGACAGCGCGCCAACTCCTCGCCCTTGGGAGACGAGCCTTCCATGCCCTCAAGGGATGATTGTCGCGAGTTGTTCTGGGGAAATCCTTGTATTAGTAGCTTGGCTTATATAAATTAGTAAAATTACTTATACTGCCTACTTCAAAGTTAACTAAGCGATGGTTTATCGTGGCTGCGGACCTCCTGGATCCTGGGCTAGCGCGAGTCGTTGCTGCCTCCGGTCATAAACCTGTAGCTACATTGTCGGGATTCTGTGAGCTTCGGGTTTTGCACCTGACACTCTACGCGTCGAAGCCCGATAATGTTGGCTCAGGTTACGCGATGTAGTCACTGCATAGTTTAAAGTTACTTCAGTGATGGTCATCTCTTGGCTGCGGACTACGTCCTGCGCGAGCGCTGTCGTTGCGGCGCAGGGCTTGCACCTCCCTTGCCAGCGCGAAAGTCTTATTTACCTGTCCCTTTACGAGCCGTTTGGCCAGCGCGCAGCTCTCCTTCTCTAGCCCTAGTCACTGCAAAATTTAAAGTTACCTCAGCGATGGTCATCTCTAGGCTGCGGACTTCGTCCTGCGCGAGCGCTAGTCGTTGCTGAGCATCGAGGTTAGCGCGGCGCAGGGCTTGCACCTCCCTTGCCAGCGCGAAGGTCTCTTCCTCGCCCTCTGCGCGGTCCACTTGTCCTCTCACCAGCCGCTCGGCCAGCGCGGAGCTCTCCTTCTCTAGGAGCTCAACTCGTTGCTTCAGTAGACGGTTTTCTTGCCGCAGGCACTGGAACCAACGCTCTTATAAGAATGACCGTTTCTTTACCAGATTCTATCAGATTTACCAGAGACATCCCTCAAATGCGAGTAAGTAATAAGCATAATTAAGCACTAGCTGCCGCCCGCGGCTTCGCTCGCGTGGTACCCGGATAAAAAATAGCCTATATGTTAATCCAGTACATGTACTATCTTTATTGCAAGTTTTATTCAAATCCGTTCAGCCGTTTAGGCGTGATTGAGGCACAAAAATCCAAACATTCAAACATCCTCACAAACTTTCGCATTTATAATATAAGTAAGATGCTTGAGATTGAGAATACGCTTTTTGGCACGGGATCGATATAATAATAGTAGATATAAGTTGCGATATAATATAATATCACACACGTAAGTAAGTATCAAATGAAGCGAGAATTAGGCTCATAAGAACTAATAATAATGATACGACTACACAGCACAAAAAGTTCCTTTTGTGGAACTATTCAAAAATTATATATCTCACGGTACGGAACCCTTCTATCGTGATCGAATCACACCGTGAAACGTCACTTAAGTCCGCCCGTCCGTCTGTAACGTATGTTGTCACAAGAAAAACTACAACCAAATCCTTAAAACGCTTCGATAGCGCGTTCTAGGATCAGTCACGTTTTAGCAGCGCCATCTAGTTGTGAATTTGACAACACGCAACGGACTCGACGTAAAAATATATTACGGTGGAAGTTACCTCAGAATAGCAAATCAACTTCGTTTATTATATTTATTATGTTTTATACGGATGATGATACTGGGCGCTTACTATGAATTCTTAAGAGTAGAGCAGTATTTGAACTGCCCGACTTTTTTGTGCTATTTTGAACCTTATGCAGAACAAATAAGCACAAAAAAGTCGAGCAGTTCAACTACTGCCCTGCTCTAAGACCACATAGTAACCCACCTGCAGTGTTAACAGTCCAAAATATTATCGCAACAATTTTTTTTAGACGCTAATGAATGTAGTGTAATTTGACATTGACAGTTCCTTTTCCATATGTTTTGTATCATCTATTATTAATTTGTGGTATCATCGCTGTCATAAAAAAATAAAAGGAGTCTCACTAAACGCTGGTTTGAATCAGTGCCTCAGCTGTTTGGTTAAATTTACTTAATTATTATGTTCTCCTCTTAACTGTTATTGTCTTACTTGTTTTTTATGTCAACAAACTCTTATAGTTTTTTATATGCGAAAACATCTAATTGGTATTTAGTCTTTTAAGTTGTTTCCTAATTTAGTTTATAATACTGTTTGTTTTCCGAATAAAATAAATAAAATATGTCAAAATAAAAGTATTCTATTTTTCATGAGAAACATGCTAAAAATAAAGAATTTACAGGTAATTATGCCATTAACTAAATGAGAAAAATCGGCTGTTTAATTTGATATAGGTTATGTGCAGTTTTAGACCAAAAATTGATTCCAGGTTTTCATCCCTTTTTACCCCTTTAGAGGATGAATTTTGAAAAATCCCTTCTTAGTACACCCCTACGTACCAAGGTTTACCTACACTGAAAATTTCAAGTCTCTACGTCCAGCGGTTTAGTCTGTGCTTTGTCTGTCAGTCAGTCAGTCAGTCAGTCAGGACAAAGATTCTTATAATATAAGATTATAACACTTAATTGAAGCAGACACCAAGTTTATAGACATACCCTCAAGACAGCGATGTCTCCTTGCTCCTTGGTCTTTATCACAGTGTATTCTTTTTCCAGCTTCTTCATTTTCTTGGGGTTCACTTTGATAGAGTACGACAAGCTCATAAAACCGTCTGGGTCGCCTTCGACTTTCGAGGGCAGCTCCTTTTGGATGTACTGAGAACAATAAATAAAATACTTTTATACTATGACTCTTTAGTATAATTGGGAGATAGCAAAAAAAAAACGGAAAAACGGGTCAAATGCGAGTCGAATTAGCACATTTCTTGTATGGTGTAGCGCCACTCTTAGTACTGCTCCTCGCCCCCCGCCAACCCCGTTACCTCCTGAGGTCCGTTCGCCTGGCAGAGCGCCCGGCCCACGACGCCGGCGCCGGCACTAGCCAGTCGTAACCTCCTTACCGAGCCGGTAGGCCGCGCGCTCCATCACGGGATCGATCGCTCGCGTTTTAATCTTCTAATTGTAACTTGACCCTTATTTTGTTTCTGTGTATCGTGTGTGTTTTTTTATAAATTATATTATTAATTATTAAGTCCGTATTTTATTGCCACACGGTATAATGGGGCATTAATTTTTTTATTTTATTTATATTATTTGTTGTTATAGCGGCCACAATTTGTGAAAATTTCAACTCTCTACCTATTACGGTTCATGAGCTTATAGCCCGCTGACAGACGGACGGACAGCACACGGAGGCTTAAGCCGTAATGATTGAGAAATGGCTAAGCGGAACGGACCTTATTAAAAGGAATGAAATAAATCCTCCTTTAATAGAATAGACTTACAGTTCCACCAACAAAGTTTTGTCTGTTGATATCCACTGCAAAAGGAAAATAAGAGTGAGGAATGAGCGGAGCGAGCTGAACGGAAAATGAGAAGTAGAAAGTTCTCTGTAGAAACGCTACTATGCAATTTGTCATTGCAAGTCGAACGGACTCCGTAATGACTCCACTCAGCTCCCTAGAACAGAAAAGTTTATTTCAACTCTTTCTGCTCGCTCAGTCCATTCCGCTTGACTATTTGTTGGTGGAAATACAAGTATGCAGTTAACTCTTGCGAGTTGAACGGAGTCTTAAAGAGGGTCAAGACCGGCGTGGGTAGTAGTGGTAGCTCAGAGGCTGAACTGCCAATTAAATTTCAAGATTCCTGACTTTCTTGGTAAGTACCTTAAGAATGCTTTCCATATCAAGTGAGAGCAGATCATTCTTCCCCCGTGTAAGCATCGCGATTGCTACTTTGAACACAATCTCGATGCCTTCAGATAGAAACACGTCCATAATGCGGCAAGCGAGCGGCAGAGACAGCGTCGTAGTAAATAGAGTCAGGAACCAGCTGCTAGCGTATAGGGATGTGCTGAAACTCTGCAACAAATTACACTTATGAAACGGCAGTAAACGATGTTTGCAATAAGGCTGGCCTAATTTAGCATAGAGAATTTCCATAGATCAAAAATGTACTAAAACACATTTCATAGTAATACTACTAAAGTATTGAGTATGCCCCGAGAAAACATTGCCCATTTTGTCATTAAAATCACACATTTAAAATAACTACTTGTTCTTTTAGAATAGAACGAAGATCACCCGATCAATTTCAAGAGTTCAATAATCTTAAAATTGAGTTAGTGTGGTGAAGCTGGTTAAACTTAAAATTGTTCCTTGTGTTTTTTAACTAGCTTTGCGGAAAGCAGAATTATAAATTTAAAAATGTAGTAGTTTATGTAAAGTTCAACATAATACGTCGCACGCGGTGCTATTGCACCAGGTTCTCTAGTTGGAACATGCAGAGCCCCAGCTCAGCCATGCTCGGCTTGAACATGTCTCGCATGCGGTGCTGTTGCATTATCTAGCACACTGCATCTGTTAGCGCACCCACCTGCGACTGGAAGTGTACGTGTAGCTCCGGTAGAAGCTCTTGCACCAGGTTCTCTAGTTGGAACATGCAGAGCCCCAGCTCAGCCATGCTCGGCTTGAACATGTCTCGCATGCGGTGCTGTTGCATTATCTTCACTAGAACTGCGAACGCTTCTTCCTCCGGCATCTGTCACAAAATAATAATTTTTTAACATTAATTCTTCTGAAAGTCCTTGTAACGTTCTGTCGCTTGCATTGTACCAGGATGAAAGTAGCCTACATGTTATTCTAGGTCACGAACGCTGTATATTTCAAGTTTCATTAAATTTCCTTCAGCCGTTACTCTTCATAAACCTCCGCGAATCCTCCAAAACTTTCTAATTAATCATATTAGTAAAAAATTCAGTTGTGTCAAGCCTACTATGACCCTGCACCCTCACACATCTAAACTTGCCATCATGCCATGTTTGGTTTTACCAGTGCATGAATAGGAAAAAAACTGGTCAAGCGCGAGTCGAATTCGAACACGAAGGGTTCCATACCATCTTACATTTACATAAATGTTTCTTGCATGGGGCCCCCTTTTATTTTTATTTTTTGTTATAGCGGCAATTTACAGTCCGCAAACAGATGGACGGACGGAGCGACGAACAGCGGAGGCTTAGTAATAGGGTCCCGTTGGCACCCTTTGGGTACGGAACCCTAAAGATGAAACAATTTGGACCCAGCTTGAAATAGTACGCGCGAATAACTGTGCTATAAGCTGTACATCATCAAATTAAAGCGAGTACATTTAGTATTCTGAGTCTGACCATAAATGGTTTACTATGCGTTAGCCAAATACATACATACATACATATTATTACGCCCGTATCCTTAATGGGGTGGGCAGAACCACAAGTAATCATAAGAAAACTTGCAGCCACTCCTGATTCAGAGTCCCAAGATGGATATGGTGAACCATGGTATTAGGTGATTGGCCCATCGCCCATATAGGTCCATCATGTTGGACGACATGTTCGGGGAGAGAAGCAGCTGGACGTATTTTATATTTTTTCTTTTCTCTCAGTCCAGCAGAGCTGAATGTAGAATACATTTATATAGTCCCCAACGTTTTTGGTACTGCAGACGATACATTAATGAAGCTCAGAATGTTAACAGTTTAATCAAAATGCAGAACAAATGAAGAAACGTACCTGCATTAGTAAAAGTCCCACTATGAAGCCAGAGCCCTGGCAGTACCCGACCTCACGATCATGGAGAGAATATGCCTTCATCACGTTGAAAAGAGACTCCTGGCCAAGTCCATCTTTCTCTTTAAAAAAATCATGTTCCGGGTACGTTCGGGCTATGTCGCGACGAATCACCTTTTCGCATGCTGATTTCGCCTGGAAATTACATAAATTTGTTATTTATTGTAACTTAAATTGTATTTAGGTTTGTTTTGTCTCATAAGAGACTTGTGCATTTTATAACACTGTAATCACATTAATGATAGATGAATGGTGGGGCGCTCTAGTTTGGAAATAGGTACGTTCTGTACATACATATTGTTATAATGATTTACAGTGATACGTAGGAACATAGAATGCGTCCAGCTGCTTCTCTCCCCGAGCATGTCGTAAAAGTCGACTAAGGGATAGTATCCTCTTCAACATGATGAGATACAATAAGCAAGTATTCCCAAGGAGGGTTGACGTCAGGCAGGCGGCCGGTCATAAAACACCTTAGCCAAGACTCACATAGAGTGGGATAAGGGCAGGAAGATGATGATGATGATGATGAGTAATACGTAGGAAAATGTACCTTAATGTAAGAGGCGTAAAGTTTCTTTTCTGGTGAACCATCGACTCCTGCTAATAGCTGCCACACAATGCCTCTAAAGTGGTGGGGCACCCCCTGACGGACCAAATCTCGTACAAACTGGTTCCGTCGCTTCCATTCAGTCTCCCAGTTTGTCACTATCCGGCCCCAGAGACTCCACAAATCCTCTTCGCCATTGCTGCTGCCACTGACCCTCGCTTCAGTCTCATGGCTTGAACTCGTCACTAAAACAATGCAAATTACAATAGAAAATTACATATAAATACATTCATGAAATGCAAAAATCGATCCAAAAGTTCTTTTGTATAAAAACAAGTAAGTTTATATTGAAGACTAGTAAGTACTCGCGCGGCTTCGCTTGCGTGGTGTAAATTTTGACCCCCATTTTACCCCTTTTTAAGATTTATTTTGGAAAACCCTGAAACGCGTGTTCATTTATTTTTTATTTTGTTTGAGCATCTAAACCCGTTAAAAAGTTCCCATACTCCCAACTTTGACACCCCATTTTACGCCTATTTCAGGGTAGTTTTGAAAAATCTTGAAAACATATCCATTTTATTATTATTTTATGTATGCCAACCGAGATTCAAGTCAATCGCACTGCCCTTTAAAAAGATCCCATACAAACGTTGACACCTCTTTTTGACCCTTTTTGAGGGTTATATTGAAAAACACGTGTTTAATTATTTTTTATTTTAAAATTTCCAGGCGAAGTTTCATGTAAATCGCACCGTCCGTTTAAAAGTTCCTATACAAACTTTAGAACTCCCTTAAAACCCCTTAGGGGCAATTGAAAAAAAAAATGGGAATATGGAATTCACAGGGATTCGTCTGTGAGTCACAGTGAAGGGGCCTCATAAAAACTGTGAGAACATTACGTACGTAATGAAACGTTTTCCAAAACGATTGAACGATAGAACTCTATAACACTTTTTGTACTGAATAATTCGTTAAAATCGTCCATCGTGCAATAAAATTACATTATAACATAGCGAATAGGTGTTTTAAAATTGAAGTACTTGCAGTATCACGTTTCGTGACCGACTGATAAGAGATAAAAGCGTATCTAGCCTGCGTTAGAACAGCGTAAGGAACTATTTATAAACACAGCAGTGTAAGCCGTTAACGAAGAAAACGGTAAGATATTTATTTTAACTTGACGTAATTTATGTCGTAAAGTATGATTGTGTAACGAGTTGCAGTAGTTACTCGAAGATTTCACGTTGCGCTCGAGGTATGTTTGACGATGCGTTTAAAATAGTGCGATCTCTATTTGGACACGATTTCAGTTTTTAATAATATAAGTAAGCTAGCATTTTATTACCATGAAACAATTCTTAAACTTCAAGAATTATTAAAGAAATCAACGCAGCAAAAAGATTATTCACGTTGGCTCATCTAGAAAAATAGACTCGTACAATTATACGAAACCTTATGTTTTTTATTTAAACAATTTGGGAACATTGCTTTATCATCTTAACAACGGGTTTTATTGTCAGTGTAGACGCACTATGTTGAGTATGAATTTGTTTAGTGTTACTACTAGGTCAAGCGGGCTACCATTTCAAAGAGCCTGTTTGCCCATTTTATAACAGTCTTCAATTTATAAATAGAGAGCATATTTTTAACTTATGATAAAAAAACTTTTTGCTAAACAAACAAGTGAAAAAACTTATTGTTTGAGTGTGAGCGTAGAATCGTACTTGTTTTCACTAGTGTATCGGTTGTTTCTGAGGTCGCAGGTACTCACCAGAGGCTAAGGATATCTGCGACGTGTCCGAGCTCTTTCGGCTGTGCACAGTGGTGAGCGAGGGACACTTGGCATCGGCCTCGATCCTTCGGTTCTCTTCCTCCAGCTTGGCGAGCAGCACCCGTTCGGGCGTCAGGATCACTTTACAATCTGACGCACGCAAATCTGAACAGAATTATCCACCTCAGCAAACATATTTCAAAATTAATTCCGAAACCTATATACCTGTCTATATACCTAAATAAATAAAAGAAATCTAGCCACCGAATAAAATAAATCTACCATCTAGATAAGTAATATTGCATAAAATATATAAATTGTATAGTCCACTACTTATTGCATTGTATGATTGGATAATAAAAGTATAAAGTGACGGCAGTTAGTCAATCAGCCTGAAGCAGAGGGCAGTCAATAATACCAGTGTTGTCAATTTGTACAAAGGAATTTAAATTGCATAATGGCGTGAGTAACGATGCAAGCGGGATATTTACAAGTGCTGAGAGTGTGATGTTAGTGTTAATCCAACAAACCGTCTAAGGATGATACTGGCGATTCTGTATTACTAGCGTTGGGTGTCCTGGGCGTTGCGGCCGGCGCGGCTGGCGCGGCTGGCGCGTCTTTCACTTCCGCATCCACCTTCATGGCGAGTCGGGATCTGCCATATAGAGCCCTCTCTTCGCCCTTCTCCCTGCCACTGGGCGCGCTCCTCTCTGCACCAGACACGCGCGTCACACCATCAGCACCACTTTATCAAAGGTGCAACGTCCCCTACGTGCCATTTAACCGTACACATACTTTCCTAACCTGTTTATCGTATTCCAAGCTCTATATATACATTTTATGAAATATATGTAGAGTTTTTTTGGAATAAGTATTTTTTTACAAAAAAGATATCAATCTCTATTTGTATCTACGTGAAAATAAATATTGAATTTTGTTGACATGTCTAATTTAATTCTAGAGGAAATAGATTTTCTTATTGACCCATTAAAAACATTACACGAATTATTTAGTTACGATTAGCGAAAACCATTTTCTGACATGCTAAAAACTATTCCTAAAGTATTTATTTGCTTTAGTTTAAATGTGGTTATTATTATGAGAACAGTCTATGAATATATGTAACCCTTATTTACTGATAGGTATGTATAACTGAAGCTAGCGTCATTCCACCAATCATGCACAAACAGACGAGATGTATGATGTGGTCGTGAAATCATGAAAGATCTTGCGATATTACTGTCCCAGACACACAATGCACTACAAAAAACAATTACTATTATTCACGGTTAAGAGTGTGCGATGTATACAATTATGGGCGTAAGACCGTTTCAATTGCGTAGTTATAAAGTTTTGTTTTGATGAAACACCGCCCGTAGGTGAAAGTCAGTGCGGTGGGATCCGCGGCCAGCCGCCCACTAAGCATGAAGGCCGCTTGGTGCTTCATTACCTACACAGTTTTTTCGTATTAGCCAGACGCAAACCAACACTTGCGCACAGAGAGACTAGAGAAATTGTTTTTTTAAGGGTGCTCAATAATACCAGAAGCTTCAGCAAAAAGATACTCAGTCAATGACCTAATGATGACTCATTCCTTGTTTTTTTTGATGAGGTAATATTTACTAATGATGACCTATGACTAACTGATTAATATCTAATGTATTCAATTTTGCGTAAAATAATCTGCCTGGCACAAGACCAAGTAGGTACAAGTGTTTCCTGCTGATTGAGGTTTTAGCTGATAAAAAGAGAATTGCCCCCAGTATTCATATGTATTATAACTTTCTTTACACCTTATTACATACTTTTATTTAAGTACAGAATATTTGAAATCAATCCTAATATTTGTTTTGTAAGTAAGCATAACATAATAAGTCTTTTTTTCCTAAAAATATATTTGCGAAAGGGAAAAGGCTATAAGAAAAAAGAAGAAATAATTGCGAATTATACAGACTATGCTCATTGAGGACATAACTACTCGTATTAGGGTGTGACAGTTCACGAGACAGGGCGTAACGTCCGCATTGAGTTACTAAGAATAGAATATAGGACACCGCTAGTAATGAATAGAATACAAATTAGTTGAGTGCCCTTCATATTTCCATGTAATTTACTAATTATTATTAAAAAGAGGAATGTAGTGGTATATTAAACAATTTACGGATGCGTACGAAGTCGCGGGTCATCACTATCCCTACTCACTACATAGTATAAAACACAGTCGCTTCCCGCTGTCTGTCCCTATGTATGCTTAGATCTTTAAAACTACGCAACGGATTTTGATGCGGTTGTGTTTCTCTACTATATTATGATATAGTAGACAAACACTGATAGTTTTAGAGGTTTCTAATGTGATGTCGTAAATAAACACATTTTTTTTGCGCTTACATTGCAAACGCTGGCTGAACCCTACCTGACTACAGTATTGTACACCTTAAAAAGGTCTACAAAAAAGTCTACGATGGTATATGTCTATCCCCGTGCGAAGCTGGGGCGGGTCGCTAGTACTATATAAAATCCATTGTCGTGACTGATTGACCTATGATAGACAACGCAGAGCCTACACCGCTGGTCCTACAGTGTTGAAATTTGGAGGATGCATTCCTTTTAGCACGTAGACGTATACACTAAGAAATGATTTTTGGAAATTCTATCCTAAAGTGATGAAAATGGGTAAAAAACGTTTGTATCAAAAAGCTTATTCCTTGAATATTCAACTTAAAACTTAGCATAAACACTCTGCAATACATTTTATAAAAGTCAATGGTAAAATATTTTCAAAAGTACCCCCGAAATGGAGTGTAGGGGTAGTTAAAGACTGGGAACTTTTTAGTGATGTGGTACGGTTTGCTTAAAATTCTGTATTAAATAACCCAAATTAATTATTTTCTAAAAACTCCTCTCAAAGGGGGTGGAAAGTGTGCATTGTCGGTTGGAAACTTTTGGTACGATTTGCTTAAAATTGGTTTGTATTCTTTAAATAACAAATTTAGCGAATTTAAGAGTTTACCACACTAAAAAAGTGCAACGGTGTTGCAAAAACTATTCAAAAACGAGATGCCACCCAAAAGTATTGGTTTCACTCGCGTAGAGTACCGAGCTCTACGCGAGTGAAACCGCGGGCGTCTGCTAGTAGTATAATGAAATATTGATGCTGGTTTAAAACGGCTACATGATTAATTCTCAAGAGAAGGCTGCTCTCATCTCATAAATAAAACGCAGTTTCAATGCAGGCTCTCCATAGCCGGCTACGTATAAAATATGCAAAAGCACGTCTATGTTCAGAACATCCCAGACAAACTGGAAATACAATTTAACCAGCGTATTTATTTTTATCCGGCATCCCCGGTTCAAATATTTTAAAACATAATATTGACGTACTTGTATTTAACTCACAAAACAATACACAGCGAATAGTGGCAATCTTCTTTTTGTATGACTTGTCCTGGTGTATAATTTGTACAGAAGCGCAATAGGATAAAACAAAAGAAGATGAAAGACAGGATTTTAATAGGTAGGTAATTTTTATATTAATTTACGTCTAAGAGAAACTGTTTTTATTAAATAAGTAATTAATTGCTTTTTGCATTAATTGTAGTGTAAAATATTCTTAAAATACTGTTTGCCTCCCGGCCTCGGTACCGAACGGACGGGACTGCGCCTCGGGCCTTTGGTGTTGTTCTTTCAGCTTGGTGCTGCGCCTAGGGTGACCCTTGGTTTCGCGAATGACTTGTGTGGGGTCAGCGTCAACTTTTTGTTTCTCGTCGGGCATCAGGCGATCGTCTGCGTCGCGGCCGAGCGCCAGTAAGTACATGTGCCCGCCTTGAAATTACCCAAGACAACATTATGTACTTGACTGCTACGAGTGTCTACATCCCTGCTACGGCGTTTACATAGTGCTACGCAACCGCTAGATCAAATCAAAGTGGTATGCAGAATAGCTACTAGCTCATATCCTGTATCTTTGAATTATTACGTTTGTTTTTGCTTTTGCTGTACATTGCATTTCCACCCTGAGTTTGTGTATAGAAGCGCTAATACTGCTAGTAATGCCGATTAATCGCACACCGCCTCAAGCTAAATCTGACTCACCGACATTTTTAAAACGCCCTTACAACAGTTGTGGATGCTGCGCTATCTTTTACGAACATTGCCACTCGCTACTCCAAACGTAAGCGCGACGAATTTTGCAGAGCAGAAATTTTGGATCTATTCAAATCCATGAAGAAAGATCAGGATGCTAAATTTACTGCTATCCTACGAGAGAATCCTAGAGATTGAACGAAACCGTCAAGCCGATTATAGCGGAATTTACCACCGTTTTCCCCAGGGATAAAATATTAGACTCCTTCAAGAAGAACAGGGAGCACCAATCGAAGCTTAGCACTGAAATTCTAGGATTCGGGGGCAACTCTTAACTGGTAGATATACATTTCTAAAAATCTCACGCCGTGGGACAGAAAACTATACTATCTTGCCCGTATGTTCGTCAAAGCTAGTGGATACTCATTCTGCTGGCTTTCATTCGGAGGAATACAAATCCGCCAGTCAGAAGGCTCTCCGTCATTTCGCATCACTTGCGAAAATGATCTGGACTAACTCAAAAACAATTAGATCTTAGTTAACTAATGCTTACTTTGTCTAATGTGTGTGATAATAAGAAAAGTTGACATTTAACTTTACTGAAGTTCATTATTTATCAATACATTGTCTCTTTAGGTACCTATCTAATTCTACTCTAATATTATATTCTCTTATTATACAGTATCTTTATTCTACTATTGTACTTCTGTTGTTCTTGTATTTGCTTGGACTTTTTTCCCCTACTTTTTCAAAAGTTGTTTAATATCTATGAAGCGATTACACAGAACCTAACTATAAATTTTAATGCAGGTGAGTCATTATTAATACAAGATTTTAGTGGCTTAAACGCTCTTAATCCAACAAATGTCTCCATTTAAATAATCTCACAAAACATTCGTTGTGTAAAGAAAATTGATAAACGTATATCAAGATGTAAATACCATTTTGATATAATCATTCTAACATAGTGTTGGCTCCAGGACGGTGGCTTTATTCACCGAAAAAGTGGGTGTTATAATGGTCCTGAGTCCATTATAACGCCCACTTTCTCGGTGAATAGAGCCACCGTCCCGAATCCATCATAATGGACTCTGGACCATTATAACACCCACCATACTTGTAAACACATAAATCAAAAAAAGGGGTGTTATTGCGAATATAAGAAATAATCTTTGAAACAATATTGCTGAAGTTACATCATACGAACCAGGTTTGGACGAAGCCGACTGTCTTGTTGTAAAAGTTGGTAAAATTATGCTTTTATCTACATGTATTGATCCCCTTTGTTCAAGTTTATCACAAAATTCCTTAACTCTTTGGATATTTTGCTAACTAATATTAAAAGCATACCAAATATTTAGCTACTTGGTGACCTGATCATAGATATCTGTAAAAATAATACCAATAACAGATCAGATGATTACTTGGATCTACTTGCAACGTATGGTCTTTTACCTAGCCACTTGTTCCCCACCCGACAAGATAAATGTTATGATCACTGCATCGTTAAAACTGAAATTAATCTTATTAGTACCATCTATGACTAAATGTCAAAATCAGACACAGAACAAAATAACGGAACCAGTTATTGATAGTGAGTGCGGTCATAAAACAATGTTCTCAATCTTCTGCTGTACCTAATAGAGAATTATCGCTCCAATCCTGGATTATACCAGGCTTATTAAGGTGCATTATATTTAGTAAACCTAGTCTAGCCTATTATATCATTAAACACTATGTACTAGTACTTTTACGTTGTGAAATAAATAAAAAAATCTTATTCTTATAAAAGCGACTTGGTTTGTGGTAGAATTTGATACTCATTTTTATTTTGTTGATTTAGCAGTAAAAGCACTCCGCGCAGGGAGCTCCGCTGAGACAAGCCTGCGTCAAACAATGTTTACCTATAGCTAGGTACATATTAAGACAAGAGCAAATAAATCAATTCCTATAGACCTATAGGTCTTTCTTACAGGATAGCGCTAAGGCGCCACTGACGATGTTGCTGGAGTGAATAAGTAGTTCCCTAAGAAACTTCATGATAAAGAAAGTTTATATTTTTTGTTATAAGTAACAATATATTCGAATTTTAATTTAGTGCTACGCCCTACATTTACTACTACTATTGATTGCATTGATCTGAAAACGGGAGCGGAAGCGACAACAAAATGTTACAAAATGTTAGAGACAACAACACTATATTGAATGGAGCCCATTTGGTATTAACGTCAGTATGTTTGAAACAAGTAACATAGTCACTTGTATGAACTAAGCTATATTTAACGTCTAAAGCCGACGCTGCATTGTAATAATGATAACTATACTCAGTTTACGCTAAGCCTAAGTCGTCACATAAAATGGCATAAGGCGCGGATGTGGCGAAGACTCAATTCTCATTACATACAAAATTAAACCAATTTAAAACCCACTGAAGTGGTGTTCTGAAATAGACACCATAAGTCCTCCTTTAAAAAGGTAGGTATTAGGTAAATATTGAGATTATTAAACTGCAATCAACCACATTTTACTTACAACAGAGAAACACGCACTGTGTCTACTTGTAACTTTTAAAACTCACTGATGGGCACTTGAAGAGTTATTTTCATTTGAATACAAGTACCGATACGATTAAAGTTAACGATTAAGCTTATTTATGGCATCTGCATTCTAGTGCACACTAAAAGCATAAGTGCACACCAAATTCAAGCATTTTGAGTATGTTTTGCATGTTGTATTCATCAGAAACGAATCAGTAGTTCATAAATTTTTATTGCAATAAACAATGGCTTGACAAGGCTTCGCAATTTTTCATCATACAAAGTGTTTGCATTAATTTAGCTTGATAGTATAGCTATAATGTGTATGAAATAAATATTACTTTTTGATTTTGGGAACAAACAATAGGCGCACTATGGCAATAAAGTAAAAATAATAGAATATAATGTTACGTGCATTTATACCTTGAAATTCAGTAAAGTTTGGTGAACACGACGCAACAGGAACTGGCTCAAACATAACTGCAAAAGAAGAAACCTTATTCAATGATTTCATAATATTTCCAGTTTCCACGACTTGGAAGTCATCGGTATGCTTTTATTGTATGCAATTTGTCAAACAACGACACCTAATGGTAGGATACGATACAAAACGGCCGCTTCTTAGGTAAGGTCTATTATTTGATCAAAATCAACTTAATTAAATCAACAATTAGGGTATTACGGTAATGAAATGCAAGCAAGTAAACAAGTCGCAGCGTTTATTGACTGCCCGCACGTTACCTCTATCCCTATTTTCGTCTTTTACTCACATTACCGGCTGCGTATTCGGTATTGTATAGAATACCTAAGCAAAGTATAAAATAAATAATATTTCATACATTACCAAAATATTTTAGGTATTCTATACAAGCGCTCGTGGCGTAGCTTGCTTAGACGTTCTTGATTGATCGTTGAAGTTAGCAACGTTGTGCGCGGTCTCAATTTGGATGGGTAACCGCAAGTGGCATTACGAGCTGAGCTCTTCCGTGCTTAGGCACGTTAAATTGTCGGTCTCGGCTTTTAAGTCGTTAAGCCATGACGGAGGCCTTCAGGCGGCCTAAAAACTCCGTTACAAGAGTTGGCCACTAGCTCATACGAACTTTCCTATTGCCTAGGTTAATACCTAGGAATACCTATCGAATACCTATACCTATAGAATGCCGGATTATACAGTATGCTCTTACCTACCTATAATATACATATGTATAAATCATACTAATAAGCAAATATTAATGCAAATTTCATCTTCAAACAATGTACCTAGGCATGTTTCCAATTTGACTTTTTTATTTACTCAATTTCAGTTCACCTGATTTCTTTTGAGCGATTTGTAAACGCAGAGATTGTAAAAATGATTTTATGAACTGGAGGCCTGCAAAAAATTGTACAGGTTCAACCTACAGTATGCTCGTATAGTTATGTTTTTGTTATGACTAAAAAGTGGTAGTACCAGTCATCGCACCACGTCACACGTGGGCAGTGGACTGTGACTCATCGTGCACCTCAGCGAGAAGATACACCACATCGTACATTCGCCCGTAAAACACCTGTTAAGAGTACAAATGCGTATCCTCATTTCACATACAATCGCATGGTAAGAACTATTCGTGATGAGCTATGAAACGTGAGATTATGACGTGTTGACAGTTTTTTGACAATTCTCTAAGAATGGATGTCGCCTGTTGAGACGAGACGAGGAATAAGTCAGATGTTCAAGGGCCGTTAATGCTATAAAGGCAAACGTACTAAGTAGTGTTAAATTATATAATAATTTCGGGTCTTGTCCATGCTCTTGCTCTCTAAGAATAGTTTACACACCAAAGCCGCCGGGCTGTGCCGTCGTTATCAGGCGGCTCTTGTTATGCTCCCGGGTTTCATTTCAAATAACGGACAGACGGTTATTTTAAATACGGACAGCCCTATGAAATCTAAGTGGTCTTAAGCTGTGCGCAAGCGAGACATTGCATCGGAAATTGGTTAGTCATCGACCACCTTAAACTAGGTATTCAGTTTCTCTTATATCATTTTGCGTTAAGGCAAACCAGTGTCTACGTAAGCAAGTGTTTATGTACATACACACATACATATTATCACGCCTGTATCCCTAATGGGGTGGGCATAGCCACAGTAAGTCATAAGAAAACTTGCAGCCATTCCTTTTTCAGTCCCAAGATGGACATGGTGAGACGTGATCAGCCCATCGCCCATATACATAGGTGGTTCATAATTTTGAAGAGAATACTAAGTGTACATGTGTAATAATATAGACTTTAACACTTTAACTACTACAACGAAAACATATTTATAGAATGTGCCACCTAGCACGTACATAATATATATTTTAGGCACATGCCTCAGGTACCCAGAAAATAATTACCTATAATAACTTGCATGATTATGAGGTTTTATCGTGTTAGTATGCTACCTACAGATTGCAGAAATCATCAATGTATTAGGTAAGTAATGGAGATGATAATACTAAGGTACCTATTTCAGCAAATAGTACAAGACCTCGCTATAGCACCAACATGATTTTTTGTTATTATTTGAATAACCTCGGTGAATAATTGTATACGTTGCTTGTGAAAATCACTCTGGTGCCCCGTTACTTCCTACACGAGTACAATTAAATAGGCAGGTAGTGTTGAAACTGTAACAAACTCAGTACCTATCATGAGTCATACTAATTGAGCTGATAGATATAGGTAGATTGTGGTTTTAGATTTATTAGATTGATTTGCTAGTTTATCGAGTTTTCAGCACCCATGTATAAAACCTAGAAAACCTTTTTATAACATGAGTTTACCTAAAGTACCTAACATATTCTTTATGAAACGATGGAAACTCACAAATCATCATCTCCCTGCCCTTATCCCACTTAAGTGAGGTCGGCACAACATGTTTTCCTCTTTCATCCCTCTCTATCAGACGTCATTTCAGAATTCACTCCTTTCTTACTCATATCATCATTCACGCAATCCATCCATCTCTTCTTTGGTCTACCTCTACCCTTGTATCCATCCACTTTCATATCTAACATTCTTCTCGTCACACGACATTCATCCCTCCGCATGACATGTCCATACCATGATAATCTATTGCTCCTCAACTTTTCCGTCACAGGCGCTACTTTCAAACTTCCTCTAATATATTCATTCCGTATCTTATCCATTCTCGTCACTCCACACATCCATCTTAACATTCTCATCTCCGTTGCATGTAGTCTTCTTTCATCCGTCCCTTTGGTTGCCCAACATTCTGATCCATACATTACGACAGGTCTTACGATTGATTTGTAATTTTTCCCCTTAATTTTAAGGGGCATTCTTGGATCGCAAGTTGTCCCAGTGACCTGCCGCCATTTCATCCATCCCGCATTTATTCTATTTTTCACATCCCGGTCTATATTGCCGTCATTCTGGATCAATGAGCCGAGGTACCGAAAGTCGGAGCAGACTGGAAGGGATACTCCGTCTAAGGCAATAGGTGAGAAACTGGATGGACCACCGAAGTCGCAGAACAGGTGCTCGGTTTTTGTTCTGCTGATCTTCAGTCCGACACTCTCCAGTTTCTCTTGCCATTTTTCCAGTCTACCCTGGACCTCAAGCGCATTATCTCCGACAAGAACAATGTCGTCGGCGAACAGCATGCACCAGGGTGCCTCCTCCTGTATGTCTGATGTCAACGCATCCATTACCAGGAGGAACAAATAAGGGCTCAAAGCCGATCCCTGGTGCAAGCCTACAGCCACATTGAACTTATCGGTAACACCGGCCTCGGACCGGACATGTGTATTCGCTCTGTCATACATAGCACGTACAAGTTGCACGTACTTCCCAGGCACTCTCTTCTTTTTCATTGCCCACCACAGAACCTCACGGGGCACCCTGTCGTATGCCTTCTCCAGGTCAACGAACACCATATTCAAGTTTTTGAGTACTCGTCTATATTTCTCGCAGTTGGCGAAGAGCGAATATGGCGTCCGTTGTCCCGCGTTCAAGCATAAACCCGAATTGGCTCTGTGATACCTCACTCTCTTCTCTCATCCTTCTCGCTATTATCCTCTCCCAAACTTTCATACTGTGTGACATAAGCTTTATTCCTCTATAGTTGTTACAGTTCTGTACATCACCCTTGTTTTTGAAAATGGGCACCAGGAAACTGTTGCACCATTTGGAATGGAATGGAATTTGGATGGAAACTCACAAATAATAATAATAATAATACGTGGCTTTTTGAATGCCAAGAACCTTCATAACCGCCAAAATATGCAGTCTCAGGGATTATTTTCGTAACAACGAGTCTGAGATGCATCGCGATGTTGACAAGGGGCTCACGCCCGCCGCTCTCCTTGGCTAATGAGAATTGGCGTAAACCATCGGTTTTAAGTTTTTTATAATATTTATATATTTTTTTATCATATTTGATGTAAAAACTGAAAAATTAAGAAAAGAAATAAATATGTGGAAAATAATAATAATAAATGTATTTGATTTTTCTTCACAAAAAGTTTCTTAGTATAAAAGTGACAGAGAATAAGGTAAAACATATTGGCGGAAAATAAAAAAAAAGAACATGATATTCGCGGAAAAACTTAAAAGCAGTTACAGCTACATAAAACAATCGCTATGGTAAATATAATTATACTAGATAGGTACTCATTCAACCAGTAGATCAAGGTGAGCTAATACGTAAGTGTCGGGTACATGGACCACATGGTTCCGTTTTCACGAGCGCGAGGCATTCTATCCCCACCTCTAAGAATAATGGTAACCCAAGAGGTAAACGCTTAGCTTCGCAAGCAAGCAACTGTAAATCGCTTACTAATGTTGCGTTTGTTGCTCAGGCATCAAAGTATTATTATCGATTGTACATTCACCCTGCTGTTGTATACGTTTTGCGTCTTTGTATATCCTGTGATATAATGGCCACATAACGGGAATAGTTCTCTGAAGCCCTAATGTAGCCAAGGCCCTGTGGGATACACACCCATGCCATACACAGGATCCACAAAACAAAACAGATGCCGAAATGTTAAGATAAAGAACCCTGCATTCCGAGCGAATGATACGACAGTAGTCACTGAATGTATAAATAGTTTAAAAGCAACCAACTGGTCAGTTCTTCGTACAATTATTAAAAAAAAATTGTGGATAAGCGCTATAAAAGCCTTCATCCATCTTTACTGTGTACAGATTGTACAGTAATATAACTGTAACACAAAGTGAAATGGTTACAGGTCCCTATTGAAATACCTTCATTCTTTTAAGTAGAAAATGGGTTGGCTTGTAGATATGACCCAATTTTACGTTAACAAATACGGAATGCTTTATCTTCGTTGGTTCCTATATTCGCTTACTTGCAGCAACTATACCAGAATAAGATATATCATTTGACACAGCTTTATGGCTAGCTGGAGAGCACTGGTGGTCTAGTTGGTAGTGACCCCGACTTCCGATCCTAAGGACGTGGGTTCAAATCTAGTTGTGTACCAATGGATTTCTTTGTGTAAAAATTTATGTGCGTTATACCAGTACTCTCAAACGGTGAAGGAAAACATCGTGAGGAAACCCGTGGCTTAGTGAGCACCGCACGTATTGACCATGTCTTTCCTGTGGACAAGGCCGACTAAGCTGAGAGGATGGCATAGGTGCTGGGCAAGCCTACTCCATCTTAATTCATCCCGGGCACTACAGCGTCCCGTTTGTGAAGGTAAAAAGTTGCCTCCTGATGCTGTATAAATCATCTACTATAGATGATTAAAGGCCTTAGTAGTACGGCTAGCTGCTAACGGTTTTGTGACAAGTAACACTTTTTTCTCAATAACTATAATTGTTCAGTTATGTTGTCCCATAATATAATAATATTATGAAATTATTTAGTTATCTAGAAAAATGTTTAAAGTTAAATATAATATACTAGCTTCAGTCCGTAGCTTCGCTCGCGGGCTCGCGGGATAAAAAGTAGCATTAGGTGAAGAACGGTGCTCCAGCACACATACTACATAATTATGTATGTTCCAAGTATCATTCATTTCTGGTTACAGCGTGATCGAGGCACAATCATCGTCACACAAACTTTTGCATTTATAATTTTAGTAGGATTTATGTTATATTATGTTATGCATATATGATATTTATTAAGCTTCTTATTACAGTTGCTATTTCTTCTTACTACAAATATTTTAAAAATAAACTGTAAAAATATTTTTTTTTGTAGTAGCTTTCTTAGGTATCTCCTAGAATTGGGGTTCTAAAGGGGGAATTAATTAGTCTCCTGGGGGTTACCTAAGAAAGCTTTTATTCAGTAAATTACTGTTGTTAGTGTTTATTTAAATCGTCTAGTCTAGAGCCTAAATGATGAAATGAACATTACAACCGGCATTTTACTAATTCATTATTAGATCGGTTGGATGTTACTAAAACTATATTCTCATTAAAAATACAATTAGCTCAATAGGTTGGAGGAACTATAGTTTTAAATTCATTCAATATTTGACCTAAATCCCAGTTATTATTTCGTCGTAGTCGTAGAACAATGACGGATCTGCAATTTAGCTACTTTACAGTAAATCACTTTATGGTTATGGCATATTTTGCACGGCTACCTCTATCAACTTAAAAGGACATGTTGCTATATTAAAAAAAATGTTATTATTTAACAGTTTACGATATTATAAGTCCGTTAGGTAATGCACATAATATTTCATCACAGTAGCTAAATTGCAGATCTGTCATTGTTCTACGACTATGACGATTTAATACTTAATACTACTAGTTGTGTCACCAATTCTTTCAAACCAGTGTAGTGAAAGTGATTCAAGTGCGCCTCTAAAGGCTCTATTTGTGCATTTGACATATGTTATTCATTCAATGTAGATTTAATGTGTCTAATGATTCCCCAAAACCTTATAGAACAATGTATTTTAATTATAAATATGAATAATTTTCAGTATGTGTGTTTAGCACATAAAAGTTTTTATTTCTTAGTTTGTTTTTGGTACACTGACATGACATGTTTTGAGGTACTACTATACTTCAGCCGAAAGTGGAGATACAATTTATCTAAACAAACCGCCTATACTTAACCCCAAACCTACTTTTTCACTACATGTTACCTAAAACCTAAAACTAACTATCTAATTACCTAAAACTAAAGTGATTGTATCATAATAACGAAAAATACGCGGCTGTTTGTTTACATAAGTTTGGTTGAAATATAGTTATAGTTTTCCCGAGAATTTTTTTTATGTTTTGAGGTGAAATTATGGAATATTTATGTGGCGTTTTGTACAAATAATATTTATCCCAGCGGCAAAAGCAAAATCTTATGTTGACCTACTTTCTATACTTGTTTTAGAAATAAGCAGTATTTAGCCATACTGCTGTAACACTCCCTCCCCCTACTACCAATTTCAGCACCAACAATGATGAGATGATGAAACTGTAGAGGTGTTAAACCTTTACTTACACAATACTTGCAGTTACCTATTTAATTATTAATTAAAAATGTTTGATATAATATAAACTTGCCTACCTTAGTAGGTAGGTACCTACCATGAAAAATAGAAATCAAGCCTGGGCACTAAAATCTTGATGTAACGCTTTATGAGTGGGTAGACAGATCTAGACACACACGTTTGTTCATTCAAGCTGATCGACGCATCAACCAAAGTAGGTACCACTCATAATGTGTGGTATTTAGGTTGGCGAGCCGCCGTAAACGGAAGGATTTTCTTGTATTTACGCACAGCTTGCGTGTTGAAAAGCAGTAATCATTTTCTGTACAAGGACATTATCTACTGTATTCGCTCACATTATTATTGATTCTATTCGACAGTTACAATTTTACTGTCACGAACATAGCAAAACTTTGGTATGAGAACAAGAACCATATTACTTACATTTTGCTGTTTGTTGTGGGAAAGAAGACACTGTCCGGAGGCTCTTGACCTAACTTTTACTGAATAATGTTTTAAATCATTAACTTTACAGCCAAAAGAGTATATTCATTTACAAAAATACAAAATTCGGAACCGCCCAGCTGGCAAAAATTATTCCATACTCTACCATAGATAATAAATTAAAAAGTAAATAAGACGACTTCTGCTTTCAGTTTAGTGACAGCTAATGACAGACACTCATACATGACAGTAGAATGGACTCCACACCACAGATTATATATTTACCACAGATTATAGCACTTGATGAAATGAGAGCGTGTGGTCTGAGGAACGTGACGATGCCATTCTCGGCCAATTTTGTTTGCATTTAATTTTAAGGCTTTAGGAAAATAGGAAGGATTTTTACAAAAGACTTAGTAATAGGGTCTTATAATGCTTTCACAGACAATGCCGGGTAAGCAACTTTTATTTTTCAGTAATTTCATTTTTAATACAACGAATCAATAGTGAAATTAACTACCCCCCTATCTACAACTAGCTTTGTCCCAACCCTTTGAACCCAAGTGGGTTGCTGTAAGCTCAAATAATAGACTAATAATAATACCTAACTAATAACATTAAACATAAGGATTGTGCCGCGACTGTGCATGTGGTGATGATCCACAATCCATGTTGCATCTGCTGTCCTGCTTGTGAATGGTACCGTTGGAAAGGAAAGACCTAGGCGTACGTACCTGGATCAAATTGGTGACGTTTTGGAAAAGAGCCAGGTCAAGAGTACTCCAAACTGAAACATAATGATCGTAGCAAATGGAAATCCGTGATCTTTGCCTACCCCTAAGGGAAACCGGCGTCTTTGATGTATGTATTATTGACATGAAGAAGAAGAAGACTTAGTCTGAGCTGTGAGTTGTTTATACTCGAAACACTAAACGCTATCCAGAGAGTGACTTAGATTATTTTTTATGAATGTTCCTCTTAAGTAAAACTATCGAGAATTTTATTTGGTTTATCAAAACATTTATTGAATGCATGAATCTGAACGCATCTGAACGCATCTTTCTTTACAACCGCGCGCGCGGGAAATTTAATACACAGTGCGCGGGAAAGGCAAATTTATGAAACGTAGGTGATTTTGCCTTTGCAGTTATACAGTAGAAACAGCAAAATCATCCTTCTTTCTTTATTTGGTAGTAACCAACTAAAGAAAGAAGGAAGCCTTCTAATTTTATTTTATTTTCTATGACTCTATTATGATATTAGAAAGGTACCTCAGTATTCTTATCATTTCATAGCATCATTTCGAAAAGAAATATAGGTAATAGGTAAGTATCTAATTTAGATTATTATGGTGTTTGTTCGTAGCATAAAGATAGTAACAAAGGTAAGAATTAATTATCTAATAGGTAAGTACCTATAAGATGGGATTGGTAGGATATTCAGCTATATAGATAGGTACTTACCACATAGAATATTGAATATTGTTACTGGTTAGTTGATCGGTCCTAGCTTCAAATTAATTAGGTAAGTGGATAGGGTTACTTCCATTAATCGAAGTAGCTGTATCTACCTACCTGCCTATTTAGTTACACGACATAACATACATGTGACTTAGATTAATTAGTCATCGATAGGCTGGAATAGAAAGGAGAGAGAATAGTATATATAATTGTAGTAGGTAGGTATAGTTAGGTATGAATCAATATAGGTACCTAGGTACTTAATGGAGATTGGAGGTCTTGGTATTGCATTGGTCAAACAATCGAACCCGTACACATCTCTGGTGCGTCCCTGGTGCGCAGACTGCGGGCTAGCACCAACACCGTCCTGACCATGATTGCGAGTAGGGTAGATTGTTTCTATATTCGTCACTGTTGTGATAGACACGTCCCCAGTGGCGTCGGTTAGGCTAATTTTAATTTTCAATAGTTTTTTAAGTAGGTTATAGATAAGTACCTACATAAGAGTTTTGTTTTTTGTTTGTAAATTTTTATTCTTTTTTTTTATTGTCTGTGTTCTTCTGAAAACTTTCCGTAGTTTTTGCTCAATTCATGGCAGTGGCATAAACCGGTGCAAAAATGCAATTTTAGTAGGTACCTAAAGCAACTTCGTGAATTATTAGTACCTAAAAACACTAGGAAATCTTTGATAGATAGGTTGGTAGGTAGAGAACACTGGTGGTCTAGTTTGTAGTGACCCCGCCTTCCGATCCTAAGGTCGTGTGTTCAAATCCGGTCGTGTACCAATGGATTTTTCTGTGCGAAAAATTTCTGTGCGCTATACCAGTACTCTCAAACGGTGAAGAAAAACATCGTGAGGAAACCCGCGGCTTAGCTCCGCACGAATTGACCATGTCTTTCCTGTGGACAAGGCCGACTAAGCTGAGAGGATGGAATAGGTGGTGGGCAAGTCTACTCAATCTTAATTCGTCCCGGGCACTACAGCGTCTGTGAAGGTAAAGTTGCCTCCTGACGCTTTATAAATCATCTACTATAGATGGTAAAAGGCCTTAGTTTAGTTTAGGTAGGTACCGAGGTCATATCAATCATAATGACCAGCGTTTGTCGGGAAAACCAGGAGGCACTTTTGAACAAGTTTTACTTTCGTGATTGTAAAATGTAGTAAATGTTTTTTTTTGCTGTTGTAGTTAGATTTATTATTTGGCTATCTAAATAATGATCATATAATATCTATCTATACTTACCTATAAAAGAGCTTAACCTGACTGACTGACTGATTCATCATCGCCGAGCCGAAACCGCTGATGCTAGAAAACTAAAACTTAGAAGGTAGGCGGAAGGTACACTAAGGCGGGATTTTTTCTACATTCCTAGGTATTTTACTCTGGTATATTTTTTATTACATTAAGTATTCTGAAATGAGTGATACTAGGAATAGGAATAATAAAATGGAACCATGGTAATTATTAAAGAATTAAACTATCTAATAAAAACTGTTTACGAACCAATAATTTTTTAATAGATAATCATTGCGTTTTACTTTAAAAATCTAGAATCACATTAGATAATTACATTGGAACATAATTATCTCAAAGTACAATTTTAAAATAATTATATAGGTGGGTAGTTAGGCACTTACATTATTTTAGGAGTAAACATTTTTAAATTTTCAATTATTTCACCTGAATCAATGTTATGTAAATGATAAATTAAACGAAAACGTGAAACATGATTCCACACTCAAGTTCCAAATAATGTTCAATAAAGTGCCCCACTTGTTTTGTTCAATAATGTTTCACGAATATTATGGAACCTAGGCCTGGTCAGTGTACACTTGTATATAAGTGTAAACATATATAATAATACAATCATTTATTCAATAAGGTTTGTTAGAATCTAACAGACAAGAAAAATTACAACTACAGATTCTTAAATGTACCTAGGTACTTAGATAAGAGAGCAATACACGAGAGCCTGAACTAGGTAATCCTGTGTTTCAGGCGGTTAGAGCACAAAGTTAAGTATCAAAATAACAAATAATCACATTATAAAACAAAATAAATTATATACAAAGAATCTACATAATTGGTTTAATTTATTATAGCTTAATTAATAATTTCTAAGATCTAAGCTAAAGAATAAAAGCTAAGTAAAATTTTATCATAACACAATCAATAATTTATCTGTTAGATAAGTATGTACCTAAACAAAACATTTTCCCATTGTCCTTGGCCATTGTCATTTTTTTATTATGTCAAATGCATGTTCTTACAATACTTTTCTTAAGAAGGACAACACCTGGCAACACGTAACAAAACAATGTGGCGGGCGGGGCGGTATTGACTAGATGTTCTGCAGTTGATTTTGACAAGTAGGTAAAATGGCTGCATTTCTCTTGCGTAGAATTTTAATGAAAATATGTTCATGATGAAGCTGTCAAAATACTTAAGTGATAGTGACAGTTATGAACTTAACTACCTATTTCATTGTCATAACCTTCTAAGAAAATAATTATGTTACCATTGTAAAAAACCTTCGCATTTTAAACATTTTTTTCTGCAAATAACTAAGCTTTGAATTGAATTATTGGAGTATGTTTTCGAAATGCACTGATTTTTTTGACCATTTTTCTGTCTGGTGTACCTACATAGACCAGGCCTGCTATGAAATATCTATTTTACCCCAATGTGTAGGTAGGTACCTACTAATAAAAATAACGGCTATTTTACTTACGCAAAATCACTCAATGATACTACAATTTCTGGTTTAATAATTATAACAATGATAATAATTCATACGATACGTATCTACCTACTATTTAATATAAATGAGAAGTTCACTGAACCACTTAACACGAAATTTCCGAAACTACCAGAGGACCTTATGATGTCTCTCTCTCCCAATGATATTATAAAACACATGGTCTCTCCTCATTATTTTAATAATACTTTTAATGTTAATTTTGATTCGAACTCTAGGACAGACGGCAATTTATTTTTTCACAGATTTTGCTTGTATTTCTTAGATTGTCATTATTGTGGTTGGGTGTGTCGATTTCTAAAGGTCGCAACTCGTGCTAATGCCTCTATAGCCTCTAGTAACGCGTGCCAACATCACAGGCCGCCCCGCGGAAGGGGCGGCCTGTTCGTGGTTTTTCATTTTCTCGACAACTTCCCCCTGTCCCCTGTGGAACTTTGTGTAATCCGGGCAAAGTTGTCGTATAATACTTACCATTGTTTCCTTGTATTTTTTGCTTCATGTCAGTGATGAACATTGGAAAAACAATGATTTTTTAGGGTTCCATACCCGAAAGGTTTCAACGGGACTCTATTACTAAGCCGCTGGTGTCTGTCCGTCTGTCTGTTTAAAAAAAAATTCTATCTGGTTATTTTCCTGGTATCACATGAACTTGTGATTGGTAGAGAGTTGAAATTTTAACAGAGTGTGTATAATATCGCCGCTATATCAACATAAAACAAAATAACAAAAATAAAAGGGGGCCCCCTTCAAAAAAATTTTTTTTAATGTTTGTAATCGATCATCGAAGCTGCCTATTTAAAAAGTTTATAGAGTAAAAGTTACATTATAGAGTACACACGATGCGTACTGAATGAACCCTTCGTTTGTGAATTCGACTCACATTTTACCAGTTTTTTTATAATGTCCTAAACCTATGTCCGATGGAAGCGTGCCGTTTTGTGCACGCTTCTATTTTCTATTCCTATGCTATTTGTGCAATAGGTACCTACTGAACCATTGAGCCAAATATGTAGTAATTCTTGAATCAACAATATCTAGGTACCTACCTCAGGACAGCAAAAAATTAACTTCGTTTATCTACCTACCTATGACGGATAGAGTGTATCTATGTAGGTGGCTAAAGGTAGGTAGGTATTTCTTGTTGTTGAAATGAGAGGAATTTTACTGAGTCAGTTCCACATTGAAACTACCTAAGTACCTACTTGTACAATGAAAGTTACGTTCCATTCCTCCAAGTACTTTCCATGTGAACGAAGCTATGGGACTTTCTATAAATAGTGCTTTCTTTCCAGGGCATTTAAGCGTGTAACAACACCCACACACTGCTTTATCAAATTTTCTAGTTGCCGCCCATGGCTTCGCTCGTGTGGTACCCGGATAAAAAATAGCCTATTATGTGTTAATCCATTACATGTAGGTACTATGCAATATTCCATGTCTCCTTCGATCAAAAGCAAGTATCATTCAAATCCGGTCAGCCGTTTATGCGTGATTGAGGCACAAACATACAATGTGCATTGATGTATTCGGCACTTACTTACTCGTATGTGCCGCATAGGTACGTTCAGGTCAGTGCACATGTATGAGGTCCAGGTTGTTGGTATGTCGCATTGCATCAATGTAAGGCAGGATCAGGAACAGACGTTGTGAATAATGGCTCGCTCAGTTATGATGTAAGAACCTACTTACAAGGCGTTTCTAACATAACCCAAAACAAAACATTAGGATTACGAGCATTAGGACGTTAGAGGCGCGGTGGCCGCCTCCTCGTCTAGTTGCACGTAAGATGTAAGTACTTAACTGAAAAGCCTGTCGAGGAATGCAACACTGAGCCTGTCCAGAAAGCGCGATTTACGCGCGTATATCGACGAAATATACGACATATATTGACGAAATTGAGAAAAGGGTAGCTATATGGGATATGGAATCATCAGATTATTCTAATAGAACCATTAGGCGTAGGAACTGGGAAGAAATAGTAGATATTTTTTGTGAAGCTGGTGATTCCAAGGAGAAAAAATATCCGATATATAAGTATTATCTATACTAATATTATAAAGCTGCAGAGTTTGTTTGTTTGTTTGTTTGTTTGTTTGAACGCGCTAATCTCTGGAACTACTGGTCCGATTTGAATGATTGTTTCAGTGTTGGGTAGTCCATTTATCGAGGAAGGCTATAGGCTATGTTTTTTTTTTTCAAAATTAGGGATCCGTAATAAAATTGCTATTTTGTAACACAAGGTGTAAAATCGAAAACCTATTTTTGCGTGCGCTGCAAAAACTATTGACAATAGAACAAAATGATGTACTACGGGTTTGTAGATCCCATTAAGACCTACAAAAAAATCCGCGAGAACATATATCTAGCTATCATGGTTTAATCACAATAACCGATTTTGTGTTCAAAATAATTATTAAATCGTCTGAAGAAAAAAAACTACGTTAAATATGTATCGTAATATTAATCTTTATCGAAATTAAGCATTATGTTATCAAGAGTATTTATGTAGAAGTAAAATACTTTTTGTTTCATCTCAATCGGATATTTCGTTTAAAAGTTATCACGTGTGTAAGATGTTAAGAGTTGGTACCTATTAATGAGTTATGGGCCATAGAGTTTTTTATCAACATAAAATCCTGTAATAATCTTTTTGAAATATATTTGTTGATGATTGTAAGTATAAGATCTTTGAAGAGTATAATAAATACATTTCTAAAATAACTCTGCTAAGGAAATCCACGCGCGCTTGATGCAAGCAAGACGAGACGCTGGCGGCGCGGCGGCGGGCGAGACGAGGAAGCCGCGCTTGCTGGCCGCCTGTGAGAAAAACGCGGGTGAAACCGCGGAGCACAGCTAGTAGTAATATAAGTATCCGAGTTCATGTTTATAACTGACCAAATCCGTCTCATCACATGCGCGCGTGAAAACGCCGCATCTGGACGCAATTCAAATCAAAACGCGCGAGTGGACTCGCGCGTAAATCGCGCTTTCTGGACAGGCTCTTAGAGCCTGTCCAGAAAGCGCAGTCGAGATACTCCGGCGCCATTGCAGCGTCCAGAACTACGCGCGTGTCCGTGGCGAGTGGACGTATTTGGTTAAAAATGGAGCGTGAAATGGATATGGAATCATCAGATTATTCTAATAGAACCATTAAGCGTAGGAACTGGGAAGAAATAGTAGATATTTTTTGTGAAGCTGGTGATTCCAAGGAGAAAAAAAAAACTTTAGGTTTAGGTTTAAAAAAAAACTTTAACCGAGTTCATGTTTATAACTGACCAAATCCGTCTCATCACATGCGCGCGTGAAAACGCCGCATCTGGACGCAATACAAATCAAAACGCGCGAGTGGACTCGCGCGTAAATCGCGCGTAGGCACTCGCGCGTTCTCGAGATACTAGAGCTACATACATTCCATCCAGATGCTCTCGCGCGTTACCTTACACGCGCGTAAAACGCTTGCAATGAGCGGGACTCTCGACTCGCTCGTTTTACGCGCGTACGCCGCGCGAGTCGAGATACTCCGGCGCCATTGCAGCGTCCAGAACTACGCGCGTGTCCGTGGCGAGTGGACGTATTTGGTTAAAAATGGAGCGTGAAAACTTTGACACGGAACTTTTTATTGACGAAATTGAGAAAAGGGTAGCTATATGGGATATGGAATCATCAGATTATTCTAATAGAACCATTAAGCGTAGGAACTGGGAAGAAATAGTAGATATTTTTTGTGAAGCTGGTGATTCCGAGGAGAAAAAAAAAACTTTAGGTAAGTAAATAATACTTTATTAAATAATATTATTCCTTGCAGAGATTTTACGTTAATAAACTATATCATTTTATCTTGCCAAGGGAGTTTGTCTTCGTTAACAAAATAATCAGCAAATCTATCTCTTGTATTCAATGATCTCGCATTAGGCCTCACTGCCTCAGTGTTCAAATTAATCAGAGATGATTCGTAGAGAGTGTGATCATACCTGTAGCCATCCCTTAACCTTACGTAGTTATGGAGAACACAACAAGCCTTAATGATGTTTTCTGCAAATTCTATGTCCACATTCAACGGTCTATGAAATATTCTCCATTTATTTACCAAGATGCCAAAGCAACATTCAATGTAACGCCGGGCCCTGGATAAGCGATAGTTGAAAATTCTTTTTTTGGTTGTTAGAGATTTACCGCAATAAGGGCGCATTATATTTTCAGACAGACTAAACGCCTCATCTCCTACTATGACATGAGGTAAGGGGGTTGTATCTATTTGTGATATTGGCTTTGGATCTGGGATATCTAAAGTTTTCTCGACAAGTTTTTTATATAAAATAGAGTCTTTAAAAATTGTGGAGTCATTACTTTTTCCATATGCGCCTATGTCCACTGCAATAAAACAATAATTTGCATCGCATACGGCCAACAAAACAGTTGAAAAATAATTCTTATAGTTATAAAAAAGAGATCCAGAATCGTTAGGTTTTATAATACGGATATGCTTGCCGTCAATGGCGCCGATGCAATTTGGAAAATTTGTGTATTTTTGAAATTGTTTCGAAATTTCTTTCCATTCGGCTTTCGTTGGTTCTCTCATTACTATATTTTGCAGTTTGTTCCATAGGACGTAACAGGTTTTCTGTACTATTTCTATAATTGTAGACTTTCCCAATCTGTAGGCATAATGCAGGTCTGCAAAATAACACCCTGTAGCCAAATATCTGAAAAGAAAGTAACATAAGAATTATTATTTTATTCCAATCTTTTTATTGTTTACAGGTACTTTATTGCAGAAGAAGTGGAAAGGGTTGCGTGATGGCTTTGTAAGAGAAATGAAGAAGAAGAAAACCACACCGTCTGGATCAGGAGCCTCCGGCAAATCCAAATATATTTATTTTGAACGTTTGATGTTTCTCGAAAGATCGACACTGAATAAAATAACTGAGAGCAACATCAACACCGCGTCTGTTGCAGCTGAAGAACAGGAGTTTTCGGGCGATGGGGAAGATGTTATGAGACCTCCACGTAGTCAGACGAAAAAGAAGAAAAAACTAAATGCGGCCGACGAAGAATTTCTCTCCATCATAAAAACAAATTTAGCATCTGGAAATCAGTCACAGACATCAAACCAAATGGAATCAGATGATGACAAACTATTTTGTTTGTCCTTACACAAAGAGCTTCTTAAAGTACCAGAGGAAAACAGACTTCAAACAAAAATTGAATTAATGAAAGTACTTCAAGCTCAACAAGCTCTGTGTCTTAAATCTGCAGCTGTTCGTTCCGACTACCAACCTTCGACACAATATCATTACCAAACAGGAATGACACAACGTGGACAGAGAGATTATTTTGGAGAAACAGGATATACCGCCACAGACCCTTCAACATCTTCGTTTCCACCTGCAACCTTTTCGACTTACAATCGAGGTTATTGCACTGCGTCACGACCACCAACGACGTCTAGCTACAAAAACCCATCACCGGCATCTACACAAGATTCCAATGAATCTGAACTAATGGAACTATACAATAATTAAAATAAATGTTAAGTACCTACCTATACTCGTATTATATAAGAATGATTCCTAGTTTTTGTTAATTTTGTTCAAATTCTTTATTTTTGTTAATTGGGTCTTAGTTTATAATTATTAAAGCAATAAAAAATATTACCTCAAAGTAATCACGAGTTTTTCTTCTGCAGAAACAGTATCCCGTACCACATAATTTTGATATGGAGTCAAATCTTCTTTGATCATTTCTAGTAAATCATCAAACGATGCTACTGACATCCGAAAGTAGTTAAAAAACTTTTCACTATATTCTCTGAGTTTTGGGTATAAAGTTATAAACATACTATGCGTCATTCTGTCACGTAGAATGGGATGCACGTTAAATCGTCGACTTTCTCTTCGTTTACGACGTCTCCATCGACGGTATGCAAGCCACAACACAACCGCTGTATCCGAGTTCATGTTTATAACTGACCAAATCCGTCTCATCACATGCGCGCGTGAAAACGCCGCATCTGGACGCAATACAAATCAAAACGCGCGAGTGGACTCGCGCGTAAATCGCGCTTTCTGGACAGGCTCTTAGGTTTGCTCAGGAAGAAAACTGTTTGTATTGTAACGTGCTAGCCTTTATTATACACATAGGTACTTTGTGTATACTAATAGGTATCATGTAGATACAATAAAGATCCCAGATTATCATTGTTAGAAGTTGAGGACTTAAGTATAGGCAAATTATATAGCTTTTTGTTGAACACATTTTTTTATGTTGGGATTGTAATTGGGCATTATCGAAACAAGCTCAGGTACCTGGCCTACTCATACCGTATCAGGTGTTACGAAATTGCTAGGTACTAAGCTAACAAAATTATATTTTCCGTGCCTTAGACAATCTTGATGATTAGTTAATGTATGTCTACCTATTTAAAATTTAAACAGCTAAACACATTCCTGCCACTCCGCCAGGCAGGTAATTATATATTAATCGTATAGCGGCACGTGAAGTTAGAATCTAGTGATGGGACTCTAACCGAAAATGAATATTCGAATCAACTCGAATCATTTGGAAAAAAATCGAATCATGCCTTGATTCGAATTGATTGATGATTCGAATCGATTTAATGATTCGAATCAATACGAATCGATACGATGATTAGAACAATATTTACTTATAAATAAATAAATAAAAAAACACTTAGATACATTTTAGACCAAGACTGAGATGGCGGGATGACTTGGACTCATTTATGAAGGATTGGTCCTCCAAAGCACAGGACAAAGAAAGGTGGAAGGGGGATAGGGAGGCCTTTGCCCTGCAGTGGGACGATATGGGCTAATAATAATAATAATAATGATAATAATAGATACATTTTTGAATCATGATCAGCCTATAACAGTCCACTGCATGACGTAGGTCTCTCCAATTACAACCATTTCTAGGCGTACTAAGTACTCGCGTAACAAATAAAGAAAAGAAATCGGATTCGAATCAACTCGACCATTCGAATCAAGCGATGATTCGAATCGACATAAAATCTCATTCGAATTGAGTTTTAACTGTCATCATTCGAATCATTCGAATCAAATGTGATTCGAGTGTTAGAATTAGAATCTAGTCTATCTAAAACAGGAGCTGGCAATTCGACATTTAAATGGCAAATTTCGCAGCACTATTCTTCAGAATAATTCATTCTTCAAAAGATTATAGCAAATCAAGGGAACGTGGTGAAAGTGGAAAATTGCCAAAGTAGGATGTCATTTATCAACGCCGTTTGGTGACATTTCACGCCTTCGGTGAATCTTAAATGGAATAGATAGACAGACACCGACTTCGCTGGCAAAACCGTCTCCAGAGTACACTCGGATTGGCAAGGACTTCACCGCCTCGGTAACTTTACTACTAACTTTGTTTTCTAACATTAGGTGTCCGTACGACGATGATAATGAAGTCCATGGACAGGTTAGCTAGGTGAAAAATATGTTTTCGGTGTTCGCGCTCTTACGATCGTTATTATTATTATGTATCTACCTATTGAAATATTAAATATTTGCTGGCAAGTATTTAAAACAACAGCATCAATTAGGCAGACAACCCTTTTATCATTCTCATAAAAAATGTTGTCATAATTTGGTTTGGATGTTTGTTTGTAGTATCGAAGTTGTAGTAGGTACGATCGCGCCGTAACAGAACCAGACTAAAATTTTACTAATTTCTAACGTCTATCGTTCTATAGGTACTATTCTATCCAATCCAATTATCATCTGGCAGAGACCCAGTTAAATTACTATAAGTAGTTAAAACAAATTGATCTAGGGTCAGGAATAAAAAAAACCCGTTTGTCACATAGGTAAGTAAGTAGATACATAGTTCTGACCACACACTAAGATTCCCTGTATCGTGCATATTAAAATCTAAGAGTACAGCACATGCAAACATTTTTCTTACAGCAGGAATCGAACCTCTCACATCTCAGCCGAGCAATAAGCCGCCACACCACCGAGGTCGTCAAAGCAATAGAGATGTTCTTCGATAATAAAGCAATGGCAAGGCAGAATCTAGTTTATTATGACGAAAAGTACCTAATGTAGGTAAGTCACGTTGGCACACAGAGTGCATTGCATACCCTTATTCACCTGACAGTGTATAACGGAAGTTTTATCTAGGTACTTTGAATACATGATTTGATTAGGCTGGGAAGGGACCACTCACGTACCTACCTCTGTGCCCGCTTTTGTCAAAATAGAGTCGAATAAAGTTTTGTCACGTTATCGGCGTAGGTAGATCACAAATATGGTTATAGTTCCCATAGTACAAGCTTTGCATGGTTTGGGGCTAGATGGCGCTGTGTGAAAAATTGTGACAAAAAATGTTAATACCGATACTGAGCCCATAGCAAGTAATAATGTTCTGTGGCCCATAGTCATTTAGGAATGGTCCTTTAGAATGTAGATAATTTTAGAATAACATGTAAGCTAATCAAATTAACGTTTATAATCCCTAAGGGGTACCCCCCTTTACGTACTTTACCCCTTTACGGATCATTTACGTTTATAGTTTATAGAGTGATAAAGTTTCTAAGGAAAATTTTATTCCTTGGTTCTATTCGCTCAAAACTTGGTAACTTTAAAATAAATAATGAAATATTTGTATCTAAGTACATTTTTTTTGATTACCTATCCCAAGCGGTTTTATGGGAGTTATAAAGTTTTTATGGAAATTTTAAAGGGCAGTGCGATTGACTTAAAAAAATCTCGGTTTGGATAAGTACTTAAAATAAAAATGAAATGGACAACGTGTTTCAAGATGTTTCAAAACTACCTTTAAACAAAGAGGTAAAATGGGTTGTCATTGATTTGAAACTCAGTTTGTTTGGATCATCGAGCATTTAACGAACAATGGGTTGGATGCTCAAAATAAAAATAAATGGGCACATGTGTCAGGGTTTTCCGAGGGTTTTCCAAAATAACTCTTAAAAAGGGGTAAAGTGGGGTGTCAAAATTTACACTACGCGAGTGAAGCTAGTTTACATATTAGTAGGATAAATATACCTAGATTCACCATTTAGGTACCAACTTCTATCAAAATAATCTACAAAGCATTAGGTAGGTACTCAAACAAAACTTTTTCGTCCAAGGGTAGGTAGGCAGGGTATGTTTACTTAAGTACTAGATCCTGTCTATACAAAGTCTTAGGTCCTAGGTTGGTACATAATCCATAATGCATGTTGTAAGTAGGTAGTTGTTTATCATCATTATTATGGTGCTCGTAATTTAAATACGCTCATTGACGGAAGTGAGATTTCTAAAGCCACGTTCACACTTAGAGCCTGTCCAGAAAGCGCGATTTACGCGCGAGTCCACTCGCGCGTTTTGATTTGAATTGCGTCCAGATGCGGCGTTTTCACGCGCGCATGTGATGAGACGGATTTGGTCAGTTATAAACATGAACTCGGATACTTATATTACTACTAGCTGTGCTCCGCGGTTTCACCCGCGTTTTTCTCACAAGCGGCCAGCAAGCGCGGCTTCCTCGTCTCGCCCGCCGCCGCGCCGCCAGCGTCTCGTCTTGCTTGCATCAAGCGCGCGTGGATTTCCTTAGCAGAGTTATTTTAGAAATGTATTTATTATACTCTTCAAAGATCTTATACTTACAATCATCAACAAATATATTTCAAAAAGATTATTACAGGATTTTATGTTGATAAAAAACTCTATGGCCCATAACTCATTAATAGGTACCAACTCTTAACATCTTACACACGTGATAACTTTTAAACGAAATATCCGATTGAGATGAAACAAAAAGTATTTTACTTCTACATAAATACTCTTGATAACATAATGCTTAATTTCGATAAAGATTAATATTACGATACATATTTAACGTAGTTTTTTTTCTTCAGACGATTTAATAATTATTTTGAACACAAAATCGGTTATTGTGATTAAACCATGATAGCTAGATATATGTTCTCGCGGATTTTTTTGTAGGTCTTAATGGGATCTACAAACCCGTAGTACATCATTTTGTTCTATTGTCAATAGTTTTTGCAGCGCACGCAAAAATAGGTTTTCGATTTTACACCTTGTGTTACAAAATAGCAATTTTATTACGGATCCCTAATTTTGAAAAAAAAAAAAACATAGCCTATAGCCTTCCTCGATAAATGGACTACCCAACACTGAAACAATCATTCAAATCGGACCAGTAGTTCCAGAGATTAGCGCGTTCAAACAAACAAACTCTGCAGCTTTATAATATTAGTATAGATAATACTTATATATCGGATATTTTTTCTCCTTGGAATCACCAGCTTCACAAAAAATATCTACTATTTCTTCCCAGTTCCTACGCCTAATGGTTCTATTAGAATAATCTGATGATTCCATATCCCATATAGCTACCCTTTTCTCAATTTCGTCAATAAAAAGTTCCTTGTCAAAGTTTTCACGCTCCATTTTTAACCAAATACGTCCACTCGCCACGGACACGCGCGTAGTACTGGACGCTGCAATGGCGCCGGAGTATCTCGACTCGCGCGGCGTACGCGCGTAAAACGAGCGAGTCGAGAGTCCCGCTCATTGCAAGCGTTTTACGCGCGTGTAAGGTAACGCGCGAGAGCATCTGGACGGAATGTATGTAGCTCTAGTAACTCGAGAACGCGCGAGTGCCTACGCGCGAATGGACACGCGCGTAATTCGCGCTTTCTGGACAGGCTCTTAGGCTTGAAACACTACAAGCCTTTCATTCAAGCCAACCAAATAAAGCAGTTCCTACTGGTGTCATATCAATAAATAGCATGGTGATTTGTTGTGTTGTTCGTATGGAGTATGCATGGTACTATTATAAAGGTGTTTCGTCCCTGTGAAATAGCCATATCACAGCGACCAGGTTCGAAGTGAGTAGGAACTCCTCTGGTCGTGCGTGATAAAAAGTAAGTAAGTTCGTATGAGCTAGTGGCCAGCTCTTGTGACGGAGTTTTTAGGCCGTGATGGAAGACATTGGGTGTTATTTATTTATTTTTATTTTAAAGGTCTCTTGTATCTGAGCGGTCGACGTATACTTACACACTGTGACAATCTTGAAGTCTAGTCACAGCTGTTGTGCATTAAAATATCGAAGGTAGGTAGGTACCCTACCATCTTTCTTACGGGCGATTTCAAAGTTCAAGAGCTGTCAAGTAGTGAGTAAACCTTAGGGAGCTAAACAACTTTCAGTTTGAATGGTGAAAGAAATCGGCTCGTAAAAAGTCATTGTATTTTTAGTAGGTAATAACTAGCTGTAGCACGCGACGTTGTCTGCGTGTTAAAATTCTTAGGTACATAACTGATTAGGTATTGGAATTATATTATCAGGGAGCACAAAAAGTCAACATCACGCAGCATTCTCATTCGCAGTATTGTCACCCATTCAGGTTGAGGCCGTGCACAACATTGCTTGACCTCGCTAGTATAATATTATATAATAGTCTACTTTAGGTACCTAGGTATGTCCAGGCAGAACGCGAGCAAACGGCGTCGGCGGCGCGGGCGGAAGTTAGCAAAACTTTTTGATTCTGGGGCAAGGTTCCAAGAGCTCTGGCTGCATTTCCGTGTTGTGAATTTCATGGCCAAAGAAATTCTTTGCGCGAGGAATGAGCCAGCCCTTTACTGACAAGCGCATGTTTTTTAAATAAAAGCTTTTGTAGTTTGTACAAAGTCCACGTGAACCTAGTGTTTCAGCACCTAGTACCTAACGCAAAAATATAGTCCGTCGAGTTCGAGAGGACTCTTTTCTTTGGCTCTTGTGAAGGAACCGCAGGTACAAAAAAGGTTCAGTAGGTAGGTAGTCCTTTCAAAGGACTTGCTAAAGAAAATACTGACAACAATCCTTTTTTGCCACAGCTCCAGCCTTATATATTGTCCCACTGAGATGAGGAATTTATCTTGTTTTTAAATTTTTTACCTATTTAACACCTACCTAGGTACTATCGAAACTATGGGGTTGGGGTTGGGTAACAATAAATGACTTCTCCTTTTCTAGGCACCTACAACTACACAGAAATACTTTTTTCAGTTTGCATATCACTAGTTGAGAAAAGGGACACAAGAATTGTAAATACCATACATTAACTTATAAGAATCTATGTACCTACTCTGCGAGTAATGCCTCTGACTAAGGACATAGCAAAAATATTAGGGTTCTTGGAATTAGGAACTCTAAAAACAAAAATGCGATATGTTATTAGGACATTATTCAGAATATTTTCTGCCCTCTGGTATTCTTCAACGTAGATATTTCTGACTAAACCAGTATTTAGGTATTTAAAAGAACAAAAAACCCAACTAGCGTAGATAGTAGATTTGGGTAGCAGTAGATCTGCCATATTGATACATGATGATGATGATGATGATGATGGTGGTGAGTTTGTACCATTTTAGTCTACGTCTTTAGTTATTTAGTTAGTTGAAAATGGCTTCTTTAAAATGCCATATTGGATTTTTTACACTTTAGTGTCAAGAAAATGTCGTAGGCTGTACTTATGACACTCTCGTTATCTAGACGAAACTAATTTGTCAAAATCCGTCCAGCCGTTGCGGCTACCTACAGAGGCATCCAAAATAATAAATTGAAAATGTTTTCTTCAAATTAATAAATTTGTATTTGTCAGTCACATAATACTTACATACACCCCAAACACATTACCCTCCTTCTTCGTAGTCGGGTAAAAACATTATCACGCTCTGTATTTTGCTTTTGCTGAAAACACACTTCAGAACAAACGTGGGTTCCTACTTAACATTTCAGCCTTAAAAAGTGGGAAAACAACGCGGTTCTTTCCTTTTAACTTGGCTTCTTTCCACCAGATTAGTTACTACTTTTTAAATATTAGACTTTTTTAATCACAAACAAACATTTTGTCTATAAAGTATTATGCTACATTAATAAAAAAACTATTATACAATGTGGCAATGTTCCCATCGCATCTTTAGGTACTGCACTGATCTGATATTGGCTGTCTCGTGCAATTTTATTACTGACTGAGCTTACTGATATGAGTAGCTTGATGCATGACTGTCGTTATGGTTATCCTGCTTCACGGAAGCCTTAGCCTACCTAGGCTAACACTCTAGGTATGTCGAAAATGTACCATCATCGCCAAAGCAAAACCGCTGCAGCTAGAAAGCTGAGAAAGGTTTCCTTTTATAACAAATCCACACTATGGCGGTATTTTCGAAAGGGGGTAAAAGAGTCGAAAATGTTTGCAAGGAAACTAACGTATAAAGCGTACTGCGATATGCTTGAAATGTTTAGAATACAAAATAATGTTATAAAACAGATGTTTTGGCATTTTTTACGCTGAAAAAGGGGTAATTTTATTTTATTTTATTTATTATGGTTTATCAACGATTGTTACAGTATTAGACACATTAAATAAAGACATACAAAATATTTTAACTATTAAAGTTAAAGATAAACATAGCATGCAAAAGTACAAAAGGATGAAACAACAGATAAATACAGAGTGAGATAAGAATATCAATGAACTCCAAGATTAATTTAGAATATCAATTAATTATGTACAAATAAAAGAATCAAAGTTAAATCTACAATCAAAGTGAAATACAGTTATGTTATCCATGCAACATAACATGACTAAATAATTGTGTTCGGCAAGTTTTCAGACAAGAACTGGCGGAACTTGTTAATATTTGAAGAGAATATTTCTATTTGAGTACAATAACTATGGAGAGAAACAACAAAACTATTGGATTCATGTTTTATTATAAAATCCGTTTGCTATGATGTACCTACCTATGTGGTCTAGAGTCAAAAATACTTACCTAGGTACTTAATTACATTCGCCACCGCTAGACCACCGTGCACCGGTTGCAACCCGTGTGCTACACCACGAGCTCACGAAACCTTAATTAAATGAATAACATCCAACATTCATAGTTCTGACCCCACACTAGAATTACCTGTGCCTGTGTCATGTATCAGAAACTACCATGGTACCACAACCCGGAAGAAATATTTTGCAGAACATGCTAACATTTCTTCTGTTCTGCAGCGGAAATCGAACTAAGGTCAATTATGGTCCTACCAACTATATAATTATCTGAAGCGCTCGTGGCGTAGCTTGCTTAGGCGTTCTTGATTGATTGTTAAAGTTAAGCAACGATATGCGCGGCCACAAATTGAGATGGGTGACCGCAAGTAGCATTACGAGCTGAGCGTTTTAGTGCTTCGGAGGGCACGTTAAACAGTCCCGGCTTTTAAGTTGTTAAGCCATGACGGAGGCCTTTAGGCGGCCTAAAAACTCCGTCACTAGAGTTGGCCACTAGCTCGTACGAACATACATACATTATCTGTAGCCAAAAAGAGCGTTGAGGAAGCACATTTATTAAGGTTACTTATTGTGCCGTGCTTACAGCAAAAGGACCTAAGCAAAGCACACAACGAGCACTTAGAAAAAGTCCATTGCGCTTCTCATCCTCGCTGAATGAATATTACAATCAACGTTTAACTCAATTTACGTCAGCGGCTGTGTGGAACAAGCCTAAGTGGACGTGCGTGTGGTTGAAAATGTTTAACACTAATGCCCGGTTCTTGGACGAAGTGTGTTTAATCGTCCAAGGCCCGGTTCCAATATTCTACTAACGGACGATGGATTGTTCATTACCGTAGCAACCGTTGTTTTTGTCAAAAAATGTATGGCGATTTTCTATAGATACCAACGTTGATATGGTAATCAATAAGCCGACTTCCATTAGTAGAATATTGGAATCCGGCATAAGTTGAATAAGTAGGTATGCAGTACGGTGAGTAAGTTTCTAGTCACCTCTGCGTAATACAAGTGGGTAGGGTAAACTTGCCTTATTCGTACTAGTTCCTAAATCGTACTACGGCCATTGCATAGTATTATTGTAGTTTGAAAATCAGAGTTTTAAAAGCCCTTACCTAGTAGCAAAATATGTTAATCGTTGGAAAACAAATGGAACGTCGTCGAATTAAAGGTTTTTGATAAGTAATTACTTTTTGTTTTAGGTCTGGTTTATAAAGGACTTCCCTTCCTGCATTTCATGTTTATTGGGGAATACATCAGGGAATCACAATTTTAAGTACTTATAACTGTTATGCCACCGTAAAATTGTAAATACCATTAGATTATAATCTATACCGCGAGATGGTAAACTGTCGAAAGATTGTGAACCGTAACATACTGTTTACAATTTAATTGCTATAAATAACTGGCGCCTCAGCGGCTGCTGTCGCGGCACGCTCACTCTGCTCGCTCGCCTCACGAGTCGTTTTTCATTAACTAACTAAGCTACTAATTTCGATCTAAGCATATGTTCGACAGTTTATAATCTCGCGAGATTATAATCTAACAATATTTACAATTTTACGGCGACATATACATTGCAAAAGTTAGATCATTTAAAGGATGTGAGAGTCTGTGGATTTGTGGATGTAGGTACGTTTGTGCCTCAATCACGCCCCTTAACGGCTGAATAGATTTGAATGAAACTTAGAATATACATAGTACATGGTGCTGGATTAACATATAGGCTATTTTTTATCCGGGTACCACGCGAGCGAAGCCCCGGGTGGCAGCTAGTACCTATGCTATAAATGCAAAAAAAAAATATGATACTGTCATACGGTCACTTAGAACAGGAATATAAAGATTAAAAATGGTAATTTATTCAGAGTACGAATTAGGTAAGCATGGTACGATTTGGGACAACTAATCCTAAATCGTATACATTTTTCGAGAAACTTTTTTAGCTAATTGTTGTTCAGTTAAATGGAGATTTAATTTTCGTATACACACTGTTACACTTTAGATTCATCACAATGGACGAAACTTTTGAACTGGTACGATTAAGGCAAGCTACTGTTTTTCGCAGAATATCGCTGGCAGCCTTTTATTTATTTATTTGGAAGACCAACAGCTTACATTAGTAGTGGTATGATAAACTAGACTGAGAAAAAGAGAAGCCAGTTATAGGTCCTCACAGATAGCCTTACCGGGCTTTGGTGAGAGATAAAAGATTTTGTGGCAACTGGCACAAGGGCACCACATAAGTACGAAGGCACCACTTAGGTACGAAAGCACCACTTAGGTACGAAAGTTAATGTGCATTTTCGCAAGGGACTTAAGTGTATTTTACTTTGGAGACTGGCAATACGTCTTTTAACCGACTCCAAAAAAGGAGGAGGTTCTATGTTCGCCAGTTTTTTTAATGTATGTTCACCGACATCTTCGCCATTAGTAAGCCTATTTTGATGATTCTTTCAATAATGCGTAGAACACCAATGGATTTTTTACTTTGAATTATTTATGTGCCTACGCTGTACCTAAAACGATACTCTCTCTAAATTCTAAAAGGGAAAACATCGTAAAGAAATCCGCGGCCTAGTTAGCTCCGTACGTATTAACTATGTATGTCTTTCCTGTGGATAACGCTGACTAAGCTGAGAGGATGGTACACCTATTTAGGTGCTGGGCAAACTTACTTACTCCAATTAAATTCGTTCCGTTGGTGAAGGTAAAAGTTCCCTCCTGATGCTGTATAAATCATTTAGTATAAATGGTAAATGATCGTTTCATTGGTGTAAAGAAAATATTAATTTTATATCTGAGGGATTTATAATTTCAAGTAGGCAATACTTACTTAAAAAACATGAAAATAAAAACAGGTCGATTCTGTTGTGTATTTTCCTGAGCTTAACTTAATTTGACAGCTCTAAAATTATAGCGATCCTTGTTATCTCAATCTTTCTTCATACTTTTATTATAAATGCGAAAGTTCATGAGAATGTTTGGATGTTTGTGCCTCAATCACGCCTAAACGGCTGAACGGATGTGAATGACACTTGGAATGTACATAGTACCTACATGTACTGGATTAACATACAGGCCATTTTTTATCCGAGTATCACGCGAGCGAAGCCGCGGGCGGCAGCTAGTAATAATATAATATAGTAGGAAAGTAGGATAGGAAGACATATTAAGTCATGGACACGTATTGCGTAGGTATCATCTAAATATAATCAAATCTTACGTGATCGATTGACTGATTTTCAACGCACAGCTTAAGTCATAAGTCCTCAAAGCTTAAAACTTGGAGGGTATATACCTACCTTATATGGTATAGTGATGCACTAAGAAAGAAATTCCCTATATAAAAGAAAGAAACTCCTGGGGAAAGCAGCGGGAAGATGAAGTTTGTATAAAAAAAAAACAACTCGTACACAGCCACGAGGCGTTCCTCTAGAAATATGAGGCCACTGACGTCCTGACATATCAATATGACGTGACCTCAGAACACCAAATCAACTTTAGACGTGACCTCGTGTAATGTGAACTTCAGTGAACGTAGACTTGAAACGTGAAAATAGAAACGCCAATTAATTAATATCTATAGGATGGCATTAAGGAGTTTTAACTTATTTTTCATTGAAGTCGGTTTTCTTTTTAACCCCTGACGAAAAAGAGGGGTGGTATAAGTTTGTAGTGTGTAGGTAGGTATAATGTGTATCTGTTTGTGGCGGCATAGCTCCTAAACAAATAGACCTATGTACATATTTTGATGCGGTTGTTTTTTGTTTGAAAGCTAATGTGATCGAAATGGTTCTTAGCTATAGTTTAAGAAGATCTGAAGATCATCAGCAGATTTCCTACTTGATAAAATAATCTTTTCAACTTTGACAGGTCCGATTGATTTGTGGTTGTTAGTTTTTAAAACGTGTAAGTAGTGAAATAATAAGAAATATTATTTTTATTGAATTATTTTTTATACTACATTACTTCTTACTCTATTTATTTCCTCTTACCGCCCACTTCAAATACGCCTACGATATCTGTTGGACAATACCCACCACTTATATGGGATATTCCGATATTCCGATACAGTAAATACTAATACTCGTAATATATGGAAATTCCGAAATAATTTATTTGACAGAAATAATAATAAAATTGCCGTTAGATAGCCCGACTGTTTCTTTTGTATTTCGTAAATCATATTTGTATTAATTGTAAGTTTCTTTCTGTTAAGGGTGTTGTAGTATTATGTATTATAAGTATGTATTTACAAAAAAAAAGTATTATTATGTATTCTATCAGCCATCTGGTTCCCATAATACAAGATTTGCTTAGTTTGGGGCTAGATGGTGCTGTATGATATGTCCTCAAATATTTATTTATAAATTTATACAATTTCTCGATACTGATAACAAAAAAAAAGTAAGAACGGATGAGCTAGTAGGCCTCAACTCTTCTGACGGAGTTTTTAGGCCACCTAAAGGCCTCTGTCATGGCTTACGCTTTCCATATTAGCCAAAATCACAACTTCAGGAAAATAATTTTAATTTTTCAGGATTACAAACAGTACCTAAGTAGGTAACGATTTAAAAACGATTTAAAAAGTAAATACAAATATAACTATCAGAACAGCAAAACAACTTCGTTGTTTTGTTAAACCTCATGTAGGTTTTGATTTACTTAATTTTTTGTTTTTGATAGTGACCAAATAAGGGATCATATAATATGATCCCTATATCCCTGTTGTCAGAAAATACAAAGATCTGTTAGGGCAATCGCACTTATTTCAAAACTTCCTAAACCAGAAAACACCGTAAGGAAACCGGCATGTCGTAGGTTCTACGACATGTCAGTTCCTCAGTTCCTATGGTTTAATCGTGGTTTGAAAACATGTGTCAAGTATACGAAAGGAGTCTTTGAGGCAAGCTTTAAATCCTTTCACCACACTGGTTCGAAAGAACTTTACTTCGTCGTATGCTTTATTTTACTTTGGACAGCTAACAGCTAAGAGCTTAAGAACGTCAGTTACGTTCTCAAGCTCTCAGCTCTTAGCTTCATGTTTCCATGATTTGTAAAAGTAAACTTTAAAATGCGTGGTAATAGAAATATGTATTAAAACCCATTAAATCTTTAAAAGTAAAAAATGGATGAAATGAGATTTTATCTACATTTCTGTTGATTCCTAAGGGATTATTAGATCCAGTTTGATGTAAAAATAATAAGTGAATTATAGTTATTAACAAAATGTTAAATGGTAATAATGTAAACTGCCTAGTCATATTTATCTACCCAATTATTTGCAACGGCATGTAGATAGCCCGACTGTCTTTTGTATTTTGTATAAATTATATTTGTATTACCTAGTTGTAAGTTCCTTTCTGTTAATAAATATAATTAGAATGAGAAAAAAAATGCCTAAAATGTCTCAGTTTTCAAAACATAAAATAATAATTGAGTAGTTTGTGGAATTAAATCACGCTACATGTCTATTTTATCTTTATACTAGCTGCCGCCCGCAGCTTCGCTCGCGTGGTATCCAGATAAAAGCCTATATGTTAATCCAGTACATGTACTATGTATATTCCAAGTTTCATTCAAATCCGTTCAGCCGTTTAGGCGTGATTGAGGCACAAACATCCAAACTCACAAACTTTCGCATTTATAATATAAGTAAGGGACTCAATGTATTCGCTGCAAATTAATGAATCGAATGTAATGGTTTAGAATTACTGTATTTGCATGATCTAAAAATCCTTTAGGAATTTAAAAAGTTGTTGCCATACCTAATTAATATATATCAAACTAGTTGACCCTCAATGGCCGGATATAGGAATCAAAAATATTCGAAGTTTCTTATTTCATACATTCGTTTGCTATATCGAAATCTCGCCTCTTGAGCCGAGATAGTTTTTAATTTTGGTATTATACTTAAAAAAATATATAGACCGCGGTTATTTTTATTCAGTTTCGTAGGTGAATAATCGAAAATTCAATTCGTTGGTTATTACCTGATGCAAGCAAGAAACCACGCTTGGCTATTTAATAGGAAACGCCCTTTTTATAATGAAAAGTGCGAAAGCACAAAGAGTTAGCACTTGATCTAATTAAACTTAATTATACCTAATGCCCGGTTCTATTAACTCTACTAACAGACGAAAGATCGTTTTTAATAGAATAATACGATAATACGACGTTACCTTGTCAAAAAGTTAAATATTTTTAGAAAAAAAATAACGTTTTATGTTTTTTTCTGTTATTAAAGATTCCTCGCCCGTTAGCAGAATATTGGAATCGAGTATATTTCAATTTTTATAACATCTTTAATATATTTTAAACTAGCACAATTAAATGTACTTAGCCTATAAACACTCAAGTATAAGTAGGTAAAGTATTTTTCTACCAAAATAAATAATTTTCAGAATCGTTTACTAAGTATATTTTCCCTTTGCTGGGCATCTTTGCCCAGCCCTCCGGTCAGAGCTTCCTCTCATGCCGGTTTTTTGCGATTTCCCACCACATTAACTTTCAAGAGGTCACTGATACTTGCAATATACAAAGAATATGGAATAGACTTTGTACTGCCTCTGTTAGTCAATTACCATAAACGCTGTCCGATGCATCGAAAGTAATCATCCAATTTATTGGCCTGCTTGGTGCAGGCCACTTGTTTGTTAACAAGACTACCATCTAAAACAGGATTGAACGTTGTAAGGGTCTACGAACTTCTCAAATCAAAAGTTATAATGTTGTTAACGACATTGTAAACAATTTTTATTTTAACATTATCATTTTAATGTTGTTTTATCCTAAGGCTGACAAGGACGCCCCGCGACTTGGTTAGCGTTAAATTTATTTCATACAAAATGATCTTTCCGCTGCGTCCTCTAGGAGCTGAATTTCGGGAATTCCTTTCTTAATGCACCCCAAAATGAAGGCCTTTTACCATCTATAGTATATAGATAATTTATACAGCGTCAGGAGGCAACTTTCACCTTCACAAACGGGACGCTGTAGTGCCCGGGACGAATTAAGATGGAGTAGGCTTGCCCAGCACCTATTCCATTCTCTCGGCTTAGTCGGCCTTATCCACAGGAAAGACATGGTCAATACGTGCGGAGCTGACTAAGCCGCGGGTTACCTTACGATGTTTTCCTTCACCGTTGTGGTGAGAGTACTGGTATAGCGCGCATAAATTTTTCGCACAGATAAATCAATTGGTACACGACCGGGTTTGAACCCACGACCTTAGGATCGGAAGGCGGGGTCACTACCAACTAGACCACCAGTGCTCTCAGTGCACCTCAAACCCTAAGAGGAAATATATCTACCCTCGCAAGATTCATGCTTCTAGTTTTATGTTGTGCTATTGTTCAGTCAGATGGTGTAGCAGTCCTTTTTATGAGCACGCTTGACCAAAAAATGTACTTATGCTGAAATTGATTTGACCAAATAATACTAATAGTTCCGAAAAGTTTACCTGTATCGACTATGGTTTCAGATTTAACCAGTTTGGTGATGATTTCATATATCTGTTATGGATAAAATACATAATGTTCAAGTAGAGCTGATAAAAGAACAAATAACTATCGGTAGGTAGGTAATCTTTTTGAAAAAAAAAGTCACAAATTTCTTATTTGATCTGCTTGTAAATAGTGTTAAAACACAGTTTACATGTATACATTGAATTATTATGAATAAATAATAATTGACTTGCAAATAAAACCGAAGGGTATTTACGGGATTTTTCCATCAAAATCCATTTTATACTGATTTCGACTGCAAAGTGGAAAATTTATTTGAAAGTTTCAAATAACTTCTAAGATAAAAGTGAGTGGGCTCTAAACGAGAACCTGTGAGCATTTAGATCTAGATTAGCATCTAGTACATACCTACATAACATTATTATTAGCATATCCTACCAAGTCTGTTCTGCTGTCGATCTTATCCGGTTTAAACGTCCAAACTCCATAGGATAGGAACAAATCCGCAAAACAAATTTTAATCAGTGGACTTTTATTCAATTTTAGCAGCAAGTCCTTTGTAAGTTTAAAGCTTGGGCTAAGCGTTTATCTTACAACTCTTGCGAACTTGGGTAATTGGAGTGGTTTTCAATTCTCCTCAAGAGTTGAAGCTTGTTACGAGCCAGTCGTAGATTCAACTTGTAAACGAAATAAATTTCTACTTGTGCACTTTTTTCGTGTATCAGGGGCAAGGTAAATCATTGTTGACCATAAAGTTATAATAGCGGGTACTATTTATCCGTTTTTTTGATGCTTCATTGTCCGGCAAAGAGTAATGTGAGGGGTCGGCTCGGCAGGGCTCGAGAGCCTCAGAGGGGAAGCAGCAGGTGCGGGGAGCCAGTACCCACCCTATCCGACGAGGCTTGCCGTTCGTCGAGCCCCTGTCGTCGTATCGTTCAGTCTCTCCTGCTATGCCCGGCGCGGTAGACGCGCCTCGTTGCGAGCTCGCCTTGCGCTGAGCTTGCCATGCGTGCGGTTAAAGTTTATTAAGACTTTTGAATAAAAAATGGGAGGGCTGAAAATTAAGAGCGGTGGCGCCTGGCGTTTGAAAAGGTTAGTAAAATTTAATTTATGAAGTTTTATTGTTTTTTTTGATTGGTTTTATTTATGTCCGATGAAAATGTTAAAAAAAAATCGCGAATCCTCGCAACATTAACAACTAAATTATTTATGATGTTGCCCGTGCAAGAAAAAGTTGTCGGTAGCGATTTTTATATAGGTATTTTTTTAGCTAATGCAGCTAACTCGCGACTAAAAAATTATGAAATAGTAAATTCATTTTTTTAAAATTTAATTTAAATTATGATAAAAATTTTATTGCTAAATTATGATTTTAACTACGTAGATTGCTACTACGTTTTTATGACCGACCGCTTATTCCGCTTGATTTGGTGCGGGATATTGCGCATTGGGACTGGACATTGATATCCTCTTCCTCCGGAAACAAATATTGATGATAGGACTCACGATGTTTAAACCGGTAAAAAAATATTTCCCAGCTTCCGTCATAGTACCTACTTTTAATTTTGTTTATGTGACACTGAAATAAAATACCATTGCCAACTCATTACTATTTCAATAATTATTTTAAAAAGATTTTTTTATATTTTTGCATCAAACATAAAGCATTTTCTTGTTTTTCTTACGTATTTTCCTAGGTACTTTAGAAGCAGCGCATGCTTAGGTATTTTAGTACATACCTAAGGATTTTATTCTACGTGTGCAGCCGACGTGAATCTACTCATTTTCTTTATACCATCATCGTTAAATGTATTTTATTAAATATTTAGGGATTGAAAACGATACTTTAGAGGTACCTTCTAAATAGATCTAGAACTTCAAGCCCACTCCATCCAGGCGCGGTCGCAGCCTGTAATTTTCGAGGGGGTCACTAATAATAGAATATGTCGAGAAGGTAAATCAGATTTGTTTCAGATCAGAATCAGACAATGTGCACACATTATAAAACACCCAGACCCGGAAGAAATATTTGCAAAACATGAAAACATTTCTTTCGCAGCGGGAATCGAACCCACGCCTCATGCGTCTAAGCCGAGCAATCGCCCGAGACGCCACCGAGACCGTCAAAAAAATGTCCTTTTAATATTTATAATGTTATAACTCTTTACCGGGTGCTAGCAACGTGGCTCAGTCTGTCGTTTGCATTATAATTAGGTTCTACCTATAGTTTAATAACTATAGTGGTGGTCACTCCCACCACCAGGGATTTAGATTCAGGACCCCGGGCACGTACGAAGAGTGCATTCTTGAATATGTAAATTTAAAACTTTGAACCGACTTTCGTTATAAAAATTCAACAATCAAAATAGTCCTGAATACAACGATTTAAACGTTCATACCGTACCTACCGTACCGTATGGTCTCATAAAACATGACATTATTTGTCACTTATCTGGGAAATGGAAATACCGATGTTCTTTTCGATAGGTACCTATGTTCGAAGATATAAAATCATAACGATAACCTTCTTGACAAAGTTGTTTAAAGAAAATAGTTTACTGGGACAAATTTATACGAACCTACGTTCCACACAAGTTCAGGACGTAACGGGCAACTTGTTATATCGAATGGAGCAATAACAAGTCGTTATTTTTAGATATTTGCTTCAAGTTTTACAACAAGATAGTTGTATCTCAAATCATGATTGGGTAAAACTTCGTAAGGGTAAAAAGCTTACCAGTTCAAATTTTTAGTCCATTGTGATGAATGATCAAATTTAGTCCATTGTGTTCAATCTAATATATGCATTAAAACAAAAAATACGAAAATAAAATCTCTATTTATCTGAGCAACGATATAAAACAATTGACAGCTGCTCCAAAACAATAAAAAAAAATCGATGTAGGATTTATTGTCCCAAATCGTACCATGCTTATACTAATTCGTACTCTGAATAAATGACCACTTTTAATCATCACTTATCTAAGCAACGGTGTTACGATTGGCTGACGAGCAAAGTTCACGCGGTTTGAAGTCAGTGCATATTTTGGGGTATTTTCCTTCTTGGGCTCCAATTAATTTTCAAATATTTAACGCTAAATCCATTGATCGACGATCAGCGTTCCATTTCTTTTCGAACGATTAAACGGACTAATATTTTTATTTTTTGCCACAACCTAGGGGTTTTTGAAATCCTCTCAGTGGCAGTACAATACTTACCAGTAGTACGATTTGGAAAGAGTAAGTTTACCCTACATCTGTTGTTTATAATACATCTTCGAGTCGATCGCTTACCAATATCCAATACAACCTATCAATGGCTCATCTAGTTTTACCAGCGTAAAAACATTCAGCGCCAGACCTCAGAACAGCAAATTAACTTCGTAGGATTACTTTAGGCCTTCAGAAATAACTAAAAAAACGGCCTGTAGATTTCCGATTCTACCGTGAATGCAAAAGGTGTTATCCAACAAATACCAACCATACCCGAGTAGACCTAGATGTTTTTTAACAATACTTACATGGGTAAAAACCAAGATACATAAAATTAAAATATTCTGAACAAGGCTAAGCTGAAATCAGTTACGGGTATTTTGGCCATTCTCTTTTATACCGAATGAAAAGGCCGTGGAAGTAAAACGTTGAAGAAATTCGTTCAGATTCGAAAGATTACAATGATTGGAAAATGCTGAAGCCGGATTGATCATCTTCTGAGTTGTTCCAATAATAAACGATGTGTCAATGAAATTACACGTATTGTTACTTGTATCGAAATTAAAATTAAATGGACTTGTTTGTAATCTCAATAGAGTTTCGAACCAATAATGTGAAACGGATCCGTTATGGTACCATTTATATATTAGTTATAGAGAGGTAAGTACTACAATGATAAAAAGTTTAAAGATTTATAATCTTATATAAATCTGCACTTAAAAGGTACTTTCTCATCTCTGCCTTTTTCGGCCCCAGGAACTCTACAAATTATGTTTTTGTTAACAAATACAACCCGATAATAAGTTTACAAACAACTTTAACTTTATAACAATAGCAACAAGGTTATTATAATTTAATTAACTTGGGCTTTATTCCACGTCCTATCTTCACAATAGCAATTAAATTGTCTTTTGCGGTCGTATTTCAAACTAATCGCCTGTTGAAACGTTGAAATCTAGTTTCGCTTATTCCTCTGTCTAATATACATATGTAATTTGTGTACCTACTAAAGGTTTTTGGTGATTCTCGAGACCACTTACGTGGGGTCGGCATCATCACAACATGTTTAGGGATGTTCCGATACGACCATAATATCGATACCCACTCATATGAGTAGAACTCAAAGCAGTTCGCGATACTATACTCATTTGAGTACTCCAATACTTACTCATAATGATACTTTTTTACAAGTCCTAGATAAAAAAAAGTGTGATAGTTCAGGTAGTCTAATGAAATGCATAACATGTGACTCATAGGATAATGAAAATATGGTTAAAAGTGAACATAGGTTTCATTTTCTTAGACAAAAAATCATTTCGTTTCAAAAACAGTCATTGTTCAAAATATTTAGAAGACAGTCTGTTTCTATTTTGTGCTGGTTTTCGAAAATAAACATTCACTAGGCACAGATGTGGCTACGACTATGAGGTATTGTTGAGGATACTTGTATAAACAAGGAAAAATGACTATATTTGTGAAAAAAGGACAACAATTAGAACAATAAAAGCGTTGATGGACAATGACATATTATGGACAAATACAAAATGTTTAGTTTGGAAATCTGCTGGACAGATTTTTGTATTGTAACATGGGCGGCGCTTGAATCGCCGACATGGCGTAATGGCGGCGCTAGGATGCGTTCATAAATAAGTGCGTGATTCGATTCGATACAAGTACTTTTATCAAGTATTTTAGTAATTTATATCGAGTAGGTATAAGTAAGTATAAGTATCGAGTACTTAGTTGTATCGAATCGTCCCTAAACATGTTTTTTTCTTCCACTCCCCTTCTATCAGCCGTCATCTCAGTATTCACTCCTTTCTTACTCATGTCATCTTTCACACAATTAATGGTAATTTTTATGACCAAAGCGATCAAATGTGTTTTCCAGATAAGTCGTGAGCCATATCCTTCTTAAAACGAAATGACGAAAACTTTGCTAAACAAAACTCTAATCGAGTTTTTGAATTAAAACTGCATTAGGACTTGCACGTCTCAAACTAATAAAAAGATTTTAATCATTAAGAGCACGCGTTGGACACGCTTAAAACTTCCACATATTAGGTTTAATTTTAATCTCATCACGCTTACGAAAATGGATAAAACTCTGGTTCCTGACTTAGCCGAAGGCAACGTCCTTTTTCATTTGCACGCTTCAGCTACGATTTTGCATCAGAAAGGGGTGGATGCAAAAATAAAAGTGTTTTTTAGACTGTCATTGGAAACTCTCATTTTGTAGGGTTCCAAAATCAAAAACTGAGAGGCGGTTTACAGGCACACTAGTAGGTAGTACCTACTCTCATGTTGAGCCGTGTAAAGTAAGACTATAGATAATGCGGCTAATTGTAATAATAATTTGACAAAGAACAAGGACAAAGATGTACGAAAAGTTATTTAACAATACATATAAGCTTAGTGGGGTTGAGCATAAGCGTAGTATAATCGAGTTTGTAATTGGCTTAATATGTTATGCTCTAAACTAATCTAAAGCGTACCTTGGTTTGGATGAAATCACTGTGCGTGATATGTGTTTGACCATTCATTTCGACAGTATAATGTTGCTGTCATCAACAGATATGATCAGATGCGATCATCATCATGATCTCAAATCATTATGATTATCTGGTGGTCTAGTGGTAGTGACCCCGCCTTCCGATCCTGAGGTCGTGGGTTCAAATCTAGTCGTGCAGTGCACCATTGGATTTTTCTGTTCGAATTAAAATGCGCTATACCATTACTTCAAACGGTGAAGGAAATCGTCGTGAGGATACCGGCATGTCGCAGGTTTGAAAACATGTGTTAAGTGAATGAAAGGAGCCTTTGAGGCACACTTTAAATACACAGTGTTTCGAAAGAACTAGGTAGTGATAAACCTATAGGTAGATAGAAAGATCATCGTCATCATCTTCTTATCAGCCTACATCTGCCAACTGGGTAGGCCTCCTCTTTAGCATGCCATTCTTTCCGATCCTGTATTTGTTTACTCTTTCCGATCGGCAGTAGTTTTCCATTTATTAATTTTCCTATTCCATATCGTTATACCCAGGTACCATTAAGCGTCACTTTAATATTGCTGCTATAGGCGTGGGATACGGACCCTATTTGAATATAAATATGATGTTGCGTAAGCACTTTTTAGTTAACGGAATAAAGTCGGCTTGTGAAAGATAATTTTATTAAATATACCTAGTATTCTGCCAATGTAATAGTTAAATATTTGGTTTATTCCAATCTATCCTATTAACAGTTCAATAAATTAATTAAAAAAAAATTAAAAAGTATTTAATATTGAATAAATACTTTTTTTTACTTTTTTTAACAGTTCGATGACTTGTATAGAATATAACTTTTATTGTATCACACTAACACTGTAAGTCTAATTCGTGATTTATCGTTTTTCTTTATCTTTTTATTAACATGAAAACGTGGCAAGAGTTTTTTTTTTACATTTGGACCAACATATAATAGGAACATTCTATATTGAGCCAATTCAGTTAAACTTCAAGCAATCATTCAGTTTTTCAGATATAGAATGCACTGAATGACTTCGTAAACGAACATTACTAAGGCCTTTTACAATCTATAGTAGATGATTTATACAGCGTCAGGAGGCAACTTTTACCTTCACAGACGGGACGCTGTAGTGCCTGGGAGGAATTAAGATGGAGTAGGCTTGGCCCAGCACCTATTTCATCCTCTCAGCTTAGTCGGCCTTGTCCACAGGAAAGACATGGTCAATACGTGCGGAGCTGACTAAGCCACGGGTTTCCTCACGATGTTTTCCTTCACCGTTTGAGAGTACTGGTATAGCGTACCTACATAAATTTTTCACACAGAAAAATCTATTGGTACACAACCGGATTTGGACCCACGACCTTAGGATCGGAAGCCGGGTCACTACCAACTAGACCACCAGTGCTCTCGAACAAACATTAAAGCCTCCACTAATCCAAACATTTAAAAGTTTATGCATTACTACTGGCCAAACATTATGCATATACTTAGTGGGAAATAAAGCTATCATATGGGAAGAGTTAAGATTGGTGACTCTCCAACATGGTGGACTCATCAGTTCTTTTGGGTGCTGTCACACTTTGATAAATAACTTTGCCACGGTATTGACATTGCTCTTTAAATTTTTCGCGGGCGGAATAACCACTATGTTGTTTTGAACTCATAATAAAGTCTCACGACGAACGGTGCGTCACAAATAAAACTATGAACTTTAAACAGTGTCATGATAATGCTCAAAACTGAACCATCATCTCGTCTCAAGTTTATAATTAATATTTAGAACAAACTACCGAGCATTTAAAACGTTGCAAAAGAGTAGACATCGTATCGATTATTTTGAGTCACCGTCAGATGCAGGAGAATGCTCCCCGTCTTTATGCAAAGCCACCCCAATCTAATTATCGAACCCCAAATTGTATTGCAGACAGAGGGGAAACTTTCCATCAAAAAGGGATGCCATTTAATGGCAGCTTGAGTGCAAACTTTGCAGACAGTTTCAAAGGTATGTTTGTTCCGCAACAGAGACCAAATAAAGTAATGCGGCATATTTGATGTCCATATAAAATGCATAGCTTTTTAATAAAACGCCGCCATTTTACAACTAACAGTAGTAAACTTCTTGTTATAATGCAAATAAAACCAAGTATAGGTACATGTATAACAGAGGTTTTATGTTTTTGGCTTGTTTCAATGAAATCATGCACTCTAAGCCATTTTCAGGGCTTTTACTGCGAAAAGGCAAAAGCTTCGTCCGCAGGGATCACTCCTTTGTCATAACTTTGGATCCGTTTGACATAGGTAAGAGCACATCCAATTCGATCTGGCTCTGAGGTGGTTGCGCACGTAAAACGTCTAGTACACACTCGTTTGAAGTTACTCGCCGAAGTACACGAGAAAGTCAGACGAGTACGAGGATCATCTATCTCTACACACTCACACAACTTTGAGGTGAATGATTTGAAAAAAAATATTAAAGAACAAGGTGATCAATTCATTTTCCTTGAAAGAATATCCAACAAACTTCCTCACAACAAATTACAAATTATTTATTTAGGAAAGATGAAACATTACCAACAGATATCCACTACAACTTATACGAACAATTTAAACAACATAGGTACAACAAATTATTAAGTAAACTAATCCATATTATAATAAATATACTGGTACATAAAAGTATTATTAGACTTACATAACAGATAGGAATTTTTACAATTGTAACTCAGAACAGCAAATCAACTTAATTTATTTTTCTATGAATTGTAACACAGAACATCTAGAGTTAAGCTTATTGGGGACATAGAACAAAACAAAAATAAATAACTACGCCGAAGGTGCTATTAGTTATTCTGTGACGCAAATACATACGGGCGCAAATACCGACAACGTTTGGAAGTCGACCAAGGCGAGGCGAAGGTTGCCCGAAGTGTAGCGAAGTGCCTCATTACATAATCGTCTTCGCCCAACTTCGGTCAACTTCGCGAGTAGTGTACTGGGCCCTTAACAGTAATCCTAATAAATCCTGTCCAAAACCATTTAGGATGCGTCAGATTGAGATAACTTTTTTTAATTGAACTAAATATGCTGACTGGTCTTGCGAGGTTCTGACGCAAATGTACATGGTTCAGTAAATAAATATTGGCAATTGTACTTCGTGTTTCTTGTTCATGCTTTTTTTATTTATTTTTACTAAGGCAATCCTTCGATTATTATTATTAGGTTAATATATTAAATATTGATTTACCTAATGCGTTTCAAAGAAATTCATTTTTAAAAATTTCTCTTAAATGTTTTGTTCTCTCCTAGTTTCTTACGAGAGCTTTTAAAACCTCTGCATTGCGTGAACCTTGAGCAACTGCTATAATATAAAATAGTAGGTACCTACCTACTTCTCGGGTTTCTTTAAAAGCTTCATGTTATACTTGCTTGCTTTGCGTATGTTAGCGGTCCGTTTGGATAGCTTAATGAAATTCTCTGTCGACAAGTAGGTATTAAAAATTACTGAGACAAAAATATTGTTGGAAAATATTTTAATGCAGGAAATTAACATTGAAATATAGGGTACTACAAAAAATGAGCTTAATAAAATTTAATAAATTAAAATGAGTTTTTATATATATACATATTATCACGCTCATATCCCTAATGCGTTGGGCACAGCCACAAGTAATCATAAGAAAACTTGTAGCCACTTCTGATTCAAAGTCCCCAGCTGGGTATGGTGAACCATGGTGACAGGTGATCAGCCCATCGCTTATATAGATGGTCCATCATGTTGGAGAGGACATTAATGAGCTAGTTTAAGACTAAGGATTATCTATTAATTAAACAAAGCGCGAGTGTAGAAACGCAATAATACGATCCACGAAGCTATGATAGAGTGAGAGACTAATTCCTCTCAGATATAAAATTTCGGATTAGGATATGAAGACAACATTGCCTACATTTATATCACTTACATATAGGTACTGTCGCTTACAAATATTATTTATACACTTACTAAACAACTTTTACCTCCGAGTTAGGAACTGTTGATGACTCTGACAGCTAGAAGTGCCGCTGCAGAGCAGTTAGTAACCAGTATACATAATTGTTTGTGCTTTTGCCAAACACCAAACTTTGGCTCGCTCTTCCCATGGTGTGAACTCCAGTTTTAGCTAAATTATTGCACGTAAACTAAGCTTTAAGAACAAGATGTCAGAGGACCTATATGCTATCTTTGGTGCCTGCGTGTAATTTTATTTGTGTTTTTGATCATATATTACACCTTAAATTTTGAAGGTGGATCAGTGGGATTCAGTGGGCTTAATAGATAAGATTAGATATTGTAGGACCACAGTCAATACTCGATGATTGTCGTGTAAACAAACCCATAAATGAAAAAACGCTTGTTTGGCCACAGCCATAAGTCATCGTTCTATTCACGAAGCAGATTTGATATTCTGAGATTCTATTAATTAATTATTGTAATTTCTATAAAATTCTGAGTTCTTTAGTTTTTAAAACAATTTGGTTTCCTAAATGTAAATACTTGGAACTAATTAGGCTTCTTTTCTTTCGTTTGTTTTTTAAGACGGCTTATTGTTGCTGCTCTTAAATTTTCTAGCTAGGTAGTTAATCTTCATACATAATGAAAATGTATGCGGGAAAAGGGCCGTAAAGGTCCGCAGTTGAGTTGAGGTGGTTATAGTTATAACAGGTGAAAAGTTACCTAGTTCAGTTTCTTTGTTCTTATATTAATATAATATTATAAAGAGGAAAGATTTTTTTGTTTTTTGTCTGTAACGAATAGGCTCCGAAACTACTGAACCGATTTAAAAAAATCTTTCACCAGTAGATAGCTACATTGTTACGGAATAACATAGGATAATTCATTTGCAAAAAATTAGGGATCCTTAATAAAACTCCAATAATTTAGCCCGAGGTGTAAAAAATTACCTAAAAAATCCTAGTTTGTTAAATACCTGTGCGAAGCCGGGGCGGGCTGCTAGTTCTTGATAAAAGTGAATTATAAAGTAAAAGTCCAATAAAACAATGACTTGGTAATAACCGAACACTCAAAACCTTAAAAAATAAGTAATTCTTTTATTGATATTTTTCAAATATAATTTTAATAGCTACCTACAAACTTTAAAAATAATCTTTACCCTGTTACTTGTTTGAATATTTCAATGAATCTGGAAAAACTTAAAATTTAGTTTTAGTAAAAACTTTGGAGCGGATGTTTCCACTTGGTACCAACTGGACGGTAATATTTCAAATAAGATGAAGAATGTCTATTGCGGCAATATTAAAGAATTGCTGTTTTTGCGAATAGTGTGGAGCAGTTACTAGGGTATGAAATTTCAGGATAAAATTGGTAACTGTTTAATGAAATATTAATGTTTTCAATTAAGTAAATTCAATTGAAATAATTGTTTAAATTGAAAACAAACAAACATTCGTGCCTGTTATGAAATTAATTTAAAGATGTAATGTAAAAAGTGACATGTATGCAATCCTTATAAATTACAGGTAAATAATAATAATCTAAGGTACCCAATCTTAGAAAAGTATAAAGCCTGCAAAACCACAAATCTCTTATAAAATATTACCAACTTACGAATGAAGCAAACGAAGTAAACAAAAGCTGCAGAGTGCTTCTCCGAGGCGGGCAGGTAGCGGGCATCTTATACCTACACCAGGTTGCCATTTTCTTTGTCTCAAAAGATAGTGTTTTAATTTTCAGCTTGGATTGTTTAAAAGCTTTTTTTCTTGCAAATATAACGGAATTTAATCTCAAAGGAAACTAGGACGCAATAAAAAAGAAGGTATAGGTATATTATTACAGCTACGCACCTAGAGGCGGGTAGGTAATAATGTGGGTCCGATTTCCTATTTGTTAGGAAAAAGGAGAGCAAAATCGTTCCGTAGGCCTTAGTCTGTAGATGTCGGTTGCTCGCCTGCGAGTGGATTGAGCACAACCAGGTTATTTATCTAATGTCGTTTGTTCTGTTATTAGCACATCGTGATAAAATCACTTTTGCTTTACGCCGTAAACGGTTGGATAATCGAGTAGACAGGGCAAATTGCTTTCCAGCCACCTGATGATAGACCTCGGGCCGTTTCACGACGTCGTCGTCGCGCGTCGTTAGGGGACATAGCGTACCTACGTCAATCTTTCCAACTCACTAGTCTCGCTACTTTATACATACATACATATTATCACGCCCGTATCCCTAACGGGGTGGGCAGAACCACAAGTAATCATAAGAAAACTTGCAGCCACTTCTGATCCAAGACTTACAAGATGAATATGGTGAACCATGGTGACAGGTGATCAGCCCATCGCCCATATAGGTCCATCGAGTTGGATATCCCTTAGTCGACTTTTACGACATGCTCGGGGAGAGAAGCAGCTGGACGCTTTCTATGTTTTTTCTTTACTCCTAGTCCAGTAGAGAAGTTTATACATTAATTAAATTACAATATAACGGCAATCGCGGAGTTAGAGTTATATGCTGGATTCTACAAATGGTGTGATACGACGTGCAACTTGGTTACCTAACTGGCGAGATAGGCTTATCCTGAGCTACAAAGTTAGTGCAGCATACTTCTATATCGCGACCGTCCATCCCTGGCTATCTGCGTCCTTGTAATGTAATAGCAGGATTACCTAGTTACTATTATTTCTTCTGTGGTAGGATTAAGTTAAAAGCTGAGATTCTTCGGCGGCGATCCATTCAGTTGGTCTATAGACGGGTGGATTAAAAGCTCTTTGTAGGTTATTAAGGCTTGTCTTTGCCTGCTTCGCTAGCCCTCCGTCTGCGTGACAAATATTTTCTTTCATGTTTATTTGTAGTCCTATGTAATAGTTCCTTTTAATAAAAATGTAATCTATCTACTAGTCTATTTATCTATTGGATAAAAATAATGATTAAGCAGAAATAAAGATAACTGTGCGCAAATTTGCTTTTAAACCTACTAGCGGGAAAAATGCAAGATCATACAAAGTATAATACTCATAGGTAAGGCTTAGTTAGTTAATCTTGCCAGAATCAATCATTAATCAATTCGACGACATCGTAACCAAACTTACTTAGGAGGTATATTCTGTAGTTTAGTTCTGAGATCTTCTTAACCACACTACTGATTTACCAGGTTCAAAGTCACTACACTATATATGCTTGGTGTTTAGCTAACCCTCGACACCTAGTGTAGGCATACACCAATTTGCAACTGCTAATTAATTCATGGAATCCCTACACGTTATTTATAGAGGAAAATTACATTTCCCTAGCGGGTAGAGAACTTATTATAAGTACATTGAAATGAAAATATGAAAGTAGTGATTTTAATTAAGAATGGTGTCGAGTTTATGAAGAATATTACAGAAAAATCCTTTGAAGAGAACTGGACTGAAATTAACTTGATTCAACTGTGTCGTGGAGGAATCATAAAAAGTTGTGCCCCTTTCGTGCGCTCGTCGTATAAAGGCTTAGCGCTATCAGCATCGGGCATCATAAAGTATGCATAGCAGGTAAGTGTTTCGTCAAATGGTGTGTGTGAGTGAAGCGCTTGGAGCCCATTTATTGTTCAGATCTGTCTATCAATAGAAACATTTAGGGGAAGGGGGATCAAAGTGGGCACCGTGCCTAAAGAAATAAAGTTATTGCTGTTTCGCGGCTTCGGGATGTTGCCCAGCCCCGACCCATGGCTGCTTTGAAACTCATTTGAGGCTGATCGCTCAGGACTTGTGATAAAAAATAGGGACTTCATCACTACTCCGAAATTTAGTAAAAAAATATTTTTTGATTGCCAGGCAGCGAAAAAATTAAAACGTTATCTCATATATTTCAGGAGGTACCTACCAGTTAATTTATTATTGATAAAATATAATAAATGCCCATGATGACAGTGACTTAAGTACACATAGTAGAGGCACAATGCTTTTATTGCTAATGTGAAAAGTTTCCCACCGAACGGGTCTCATTATATCAGTTTGCAGAAACGCTATGGACAAAGCTTCAGCGGAATTCAAGACGAACCATGAAATACAATAGCAATCTAAATTTTTTGGAATAAGTCATCCAAAAACTTAAAAAATTCATAAAGCAACTGTAGTAGATGACTGAATGAAACCTTAGAAACATCTAAACAGATATTTGAAGCAATATTTTGACAATAATGTACTGGTGCCACCTGATAATTGGATGTTTAAGTTTGTGCCTCAATCACGGGGCGTAACGACTGAACAGATTTCAATGAAATTTGGCATGTACTTAGTTCGTGACCTGAAATACGAGGATACTTTTATCCGGATATCACGCGTGCAAAGTCACGGGCGTAGACTAGTAAATAATATTTTCACAGAGACCACGATGCTGTATATTAGGTACCTTTCTACATAGGATATTAACTCACTTAAGTTAGCATATATGTCTTTTAAAACCTGAATCAGCTCTACAGTATAAATATTTGCCTACATTAAGTTCGTACTCAATGTAGGCAAAAATGTCACATACCGTTGTCTCACAGTCATTACGCTTGGTAAGCGCAAGTCAGTCTAACTGGCACTAACGATGATGAATGTTAATTTCCATAATGAGGGATAACGAATAAAGGATAGAACAGTGTGATTATGACTGATTATGAAAATTATCCTATCTCTAGAATGGTATCGATATTTGTCAAACTATATCGTGTGATTCGATCTAGCTTGTGTTAGCCAATCAGCGCTGTTTGAACCGATGATCTCTAAATAAAACCAATCATGTATCAATATTTCAAGTGGCACTGCAATAATTATATCTAGTGGTGATATATAAAAATAGGAATGTGAGTCCACTTGTATCAAGTTGCTCAAGACCTCTGCGGTCGAGATTGCGGCTCGGAGTAGATATTATTCAGACTACACAATGAGAATAATATTAACTTAGAACCTTACATACGAGAAAGTTATATTATTATTAATAACACCCAACAGTCACATACATAGTCCTGACCCCACACTTCCCTGTGTCGTGGGTATCAGAAACTACGAGTACCATGGTACCACAACACCCAGACCCGGAAGAAATATTTACAGATCATGCAAACATTTCTTCCGCAGCGAGAATCGAACCCGCGCCTCTCTGCGTCTATGCCGAGCAATCGCACGCCACGCCACCGAGGCTGTCATATAATATAATATTTGAAAGTTCCTTGTAAATAATTACTATTGTACATAATGATTCCATCAATTAATCAATTTATTATGGTAATGACATACCTAATAAGTCATGGAAACTTTCAAGGTTGCGTACCATCTAAATATATAAAACTCTTACGTTACTGACTAACTGATTGACTGACAATCAACATTACAGTCCTCAAGAATTGAGGGTATTATGTACTCGTATTCCTCTCATGATGTAGTAAAGCACTAAGAAGAAATTCCCAAAATTCAACTCCTAAGGAACGCAGCAGGAAAATTAAGTTTATATTACAAAAAAAACACAACGCGAAAAATGTCACGAGGCGTTCCTGTAGAAATATGACATGACTTTGTTTTTTGATACGAAAGAGAGTGTTGATAGCCAGTGACATCTTGACATTATCTACCTGTTACTTTCTATAGGATGGCACCAAGGAGTTTCCACTTATTTTTCATTTAAGTTGGTTTTGTTTTTAGTTTCTAAACGTATTATTTTGAGGTATGTTCAAAAGATTGTTCAAGTACTCATAATGTAACAGTTATTAGATAATCATTTATTATTATGTAATGTATAATATTCTATTGAAGCAAATACTTAGGTATATAATTATACCAATTAAAGAAAACATTTGTTAAATTTAAATTCATTGTATATTCAAACTTGACGTTGTTTTATAATAGCAGTAAATAAAACGCTAAAAGCAAAAAAAAAATACTGGCTAGCAATTATTTACAGCAATTGATGAATATCCTTTATTACTTTGATGGATACTTTCGGCTCCAAAAAGAGCGAGTGTTAAACCAATTCAAAGGGAAATAAATGAATTGATTTGTTTCAATGTAAGCTTACGAGGTGTAATTACAAAATGCAGCATACCTATAGTTTTTATATTTCCAGTTTTTTTAGAGTTATTTTACCATATAATGTCTAAAAAGCGACCTGTTTCGATGAGCTATTTTAATAAATCCAAATGCTAAATCAATTTAGAATTATTCTTCAATGGATTGACAAAAACTTAAAAGTAAACCTTCTGATGAATACTGTTAGAAGAGTCACACTCACAGAAGGTATTATAGCCTAAGCCATAAGAAGCATTACATATTCACTTGTTTTATTCATAAATTGCTATAAAATATTGTTTGTTTTTATAATCTTCTTACTTTTCGTATCAAATGTAGGGTCGGACCAATAGATGGCATTCAAGCGGAAATCAACGTCTTTTATTACAATCTTACTTATATTATAAATACGAAAGTTTGTGAAGATGTTTGGATGTTTGGATATTTGAATGTTTGGATGTTTGAATATTGGATGTTTGTGCCTCAATCACGCCTAAACGGCTGAACGGATTTGAATGAAACTTGGAATATACATAAGTCATGTACTGGATTAACATATATAGGCTATTTTTTATCCGGGTACCACGCGAGCGAAGCCGCGGGCGGCAGCTAGTAATACAATATATACGAAATGCTGTGTGTGAGTTGTGGTACGAGTACATTTGATCAGGGTATACGTAGGTACCATGAGAGAGGAGCTGCGGGCGGCTGCTAGTGCTTCATAAAAGCTTTAATGATTATGATAAAAATAAATAATTTTATTATCATAAATGTTGCTGATGCGACTGAAGACTTGATTTGAGATAAAATTGAGTAATAAAACGAGTACAACTTCTGTTTACTTTGTATTAGGTACAGAGAAGTGACGTAGCTTGATAGGAAAGGATTCAGAAAAGTATCGTGTAATTCGCAAATATTCGAAACATGATAAACATTAACCGAATCAAAAACATTGCATTAATTAGCGTTATTTCGAGTTTCCTTATGTTTACTTGTGGCTCTGCCCACCCCATTAGGGATACGGGCGTGATAATATGTATGTATTTCGATTTTATTATGGGGGACACGTTTAGTTTCGACGGGAGGCCTCGTACTCGTATTAAAGTGGTGATGCGGGCGGTATCCGGGGCAGCTTGCCAGTGCACAGTTGATGAATCCTTGCAAAAACCAGTTACCCCATTTGTTGTAAATAATAATAAAGGTTAGCAACATCCCGGTTATCTTTTTTGAATCGAAATAATGAATAATAAATTCTGCAATATTTAACGGCAGCGGCGTCGACGTCTTTTGTTATCTCCCTCATTTCGGAACAAAACCCTGTATTTTTAAACCGGTTCCGTAAATAAGCATCATTATTGTGATGTTCCAGCCGCCCAGTCGCCCATCCACAGTCAAAGCGACCTTCAGAAAATTTCGCCGGCCGCGTTGCTGATGCCCCTCATTTCTCTTGTAATGTTAAATAAATATTATAACGACGCAAATTCGCAGTCGGATGCCGCTTGCTGAGGACAGCAGCTGCCACGTCGCGGATTCATTCCTTGTATTGTACAGTAGGTACCTTAAGGGAACCGGCTTAGGGGTGTCATTACATACAAAAGAAAACATGCTTTGATACAAATATACGACAACAAAAAATATTACAGAAAGATAATACAAAGGCGTTTAACGACGCAATAAGAAATGACTTCAGTCCGTGCTGAATGCTAGGATTAACATCTCTCACATTCGCCGTTTAGTAGTAAACAAAAGATTTATTTTGTACTCGTGGCTCGAGAAACTTTTTCGCTAGTGCCCTAAGTACCTACGCGAACTTTGTGAACAAAACATAATCGTTGAGCTTAAAGTACGCCTTACATTTTGCTCCAACGTCCAATAGAGATACGAGAAAATTTCATCAATGAATTAAAAAAATACCTTTCTCACTCTTAATGTTGTGTAAAATATACCATTTTTCAATTGACCTACTGCGAGAATAGTAAAATTGGACGCTTTGGAAAACTTTGTTGCGTTTTGCTGACTTTGGTTTAAACCAAGTTGAGACCCAAATGTCGATTTCAGTTATATTTTGATATTGCTAATTTTGACACTAAAGTGCACCCAATGTGTGATTGTTCTTCTTTGAGAATAAAAGAGTAGTTAAGGTTCAACCAGCTCGAGCAGTAACTTTGAATATAACATATTATTTGCCTCGTGGGACTTCCTACTATAATAAATATACTCCATTGGACTAAGTAGCTTCTTCGCTTCAATCACAAAGGTCATACGTTCCTACAAATACCGTTTGCTATGACGAAAAGCTCCTTCAAATTCATTGAAGCGAGAAGCTACGTGTTTTTTATCGGGCCCCTATCCTAGGGGAGCGAGAGAAATCAATTTGTACTGCGACTCATGTAAAATAAAGGGATGAAGAGAAGCTCCTACAAATGTGTTTCGGAGATAAATAAAAACGATAAAGGCCCTCGATTTGACCCACGGAAGATTCTTTATGTAACGCCTTATCTCATTGTGCTCAAGAATAGCGCAAAAAGACCATCGGTAAGCTTTTGTTATTTAAGGATAAGAATTTGAGAGCATGAGCATAGCATAACCTTTAATTGAACTGCCTTCTTATTCCACGTATTTTTTATTGTAATTAAACTGTTATATTCCAGACATTGCTTTTTAAAGCCTAATTAATGCAATCAACTGCTTATCTCCCCGAGTACGTCGTAAAAGTCGACAAATGGATAGTCTATCCTCTCCAACATGATTGACTATCTATATGGGCGATGGGCTGATCACCTGACACCATGGTCATCTAAGAAGACTAGTCGTTTCCTTCCAATCCCGTATCCACTTCCGTAAAAATATAAATGTGAAAGTGTGTACCTACATTTTACTTTCACGCAGCAGTTGAGCAACGTATCGAAATGATTTTTTACATAGAGGTAGTTAACGGACCGATGAGTGGTATAAGAAGGCTACTTTTTAATGACAGGGTATGCGAGCGAAACCAAGGCGGAAGCTAATATAATATGTGACCCTCTCGCTTAAATTCTCAAAAGTCCTGTGCATAATCTCTTTTGGTATTAAAGAAATCGTTGGTTTGAATACCGAACGGTTCAAGCGGTTCAATGCATCTTTTGTCGTAGTTCAATAGTCGAGGAGCTTTGTGTGATTCCTGAGCCCTAGTTCAAGGAATTCGGATTGAAGAACGTTAGCTCCAGTTTCCATAGTGACCACTCCAATCTGCCATGCGCAATCTCCCTCGGGATAAGACGCTACCTACTTACCTACTAAGGTAAGGGTATTTTGAAAGATCCTTCTTTCGTTCATTCCTTTGTGTTAAACAACAACAACAAAATAGGGTCAAGCGCGACACGATCAAGCTTGCTAAGCGGCCCATTAGAAGAATAGTTCGATTTATTGCAGTATATTGTACGAACTAAGAAAATTGAAACGTTTTGTCTAAGAAACTGGGTCTGATGTATCGGCTATGACAGACGAGTACACTTATCGCGGGCCATTTGAAAACAACTGACACTGGAACCTTTCTTCTATGAATGATGATAGTCCACGGTTGACTCATCAATAAAAGAGTAAAATTCATGCCTCTATTTCATGAAAAGGTTTGTCACAAAGACTACATTATCAGGGAGTAAATGAATGCATAAGATTCGCGGCGTGTAAGTGAATATACCGTATGTCTTTTTCACAGATCGCTTCCTAAAACCCAAAAAGAAGTTGTCTGACAAATTACATTTTTGTTGGGGTGTCCCGGAATCTGAGCATAAAAGGATCGTAAATCTTGTAATGCATTTTTCATGCTTGGTCAAGCTCGTAAATTGATGACCTGAGCACGGTTTTCGTACCTATAAATTGTCGTTATTGTATCAGTCTTGTGTAAGAGCACTTTTACTTTACGAGCTTATTTGTACAGAATCCGCTGAATTAGTCTTTACAAATAACAAGTTCATATTTAACTGATTTTAAGACTGTTTTTGCTCTATTCTCAGCTATATCATCCACATAATAAACTCATAGATGTTCCAACGAAGGAATCTTAATTCATTACAAGATGAGGTCTCGTTCGCCGCCCGTCATTAGTTATCGAATCGGAAATCGAAGTTGGGATGCTGATTAAGTTTAGGTATCTTGCCATGTTCCAGATCTTGACAAACCCTCTGGGGCTTACCTATTTTAAATGAATGTATATATAAATATTTGCGGACATTTCACACAGCGCCATTTAGCCTCAAACTAAGCAAAGCTTGTACTATGGGCACCAGATGGCTGATAGGATACTTATATACTTTAACTTTTTGTAAGTACATACTTATAATACATAATACTCACTACAATACAGAACATAGAAACATCTCTCCCGTAGCGGGAATCGAACCCGCGCCTCTTGCGTCTAAACCGAGCACTCCCCCGCCACGCCACCGAGGTCGTCAAATGGGTGGTCGTCGTATGGGTGTAAGTACGCCTCTAAACACATGTTGTAGAACGTACTATAAAATACATAAACAGTGAAGTCTTAGGCCCCGGTCTAGGTGGTAACATTAAATTACGGTTACGTCGTGTAACAGTAATAACGTCGGGACGGCCATCACCATTAGTGCCCGATGTGACAAGACAGCAGTTCCTCTAATTGAACTCGCCTCACGGAATAAGATTTGTTCGCCAATTGGCAGTAAAATTGTGGTTTCATATAATTAGGTAGTGTATACTGTTCTTATTATCCATAAACGGGTTGAATATGTTGGGCTCGTGCCTGTTTCGCGGCTTTATAGGGGGTACCTACGTGACGGGCGATGCCTGAGCGAGCCGCTGCGTTCTACGTGACCCCATCACTTCGAAAAGCTCGCTCATACACGAATACCTCTAATAAATAACAGCCTTTATTCCTTTTGCTGCTATGGAAATTAGGGTACACAAACAACTAGGACTTTTATTTTAAAATACATACATACATAATATGTATGTATGTATTATATGTACACGCCCGTATCCCTAACGGGGTGGGCAGAACCACAAGTAATCATAAGAAAACTTGCAGCCACTTCTGATCCAAGACTCCCAAGATGGATATGGTGAGGTGAACCATGGCTCATATAAATACTGAGGCTTTTATTATATTTGCATTCAATTCTTTAAATGATAGGGCTGCTTTATGTTTCTAGCTATAGGTATACCCAGACCAATAACCCAAATCATATTCAGTCGAAAAAGGGTTGCAGGGAAATTTTTAGACTTTCCCAGAACAAAACTTCCCCCCCGCCCCTCGCGTTAGTTTAAGTCACAACGTATTGTGTTATAAACATTGAGTGATATGGGTTAATAGGAAATTTTGATCAAATTATAAATTAAAGATAATCTCAAACCAATGGAATAGTTGGAATGAAATAAGAAAGTAATAAGCCGCCAGTGAAATAGTCAATTTCAGACTATCAATCACTTCTGAAACGGAAAATTATAAGGTAATAACGATTATAGAGACAGTTGGTAGAAAATTACATCATAATAATAAAAACTCCGAGCTGAGTTCGTAATGAGAAAAGTTTTCTAGGAGTTACTAAATTAATCGAAGTTTTTGGGGTACCGTTGGATGACACAGGATGACCACCGGTACAAGTCCAATTAATCTCGCTTTTCTATTCATATAACGTTGGAAATTCATATTTGTATCCATACTACTACTATAGTGGTGTCCGTAGTTCTTTTGAACCAGTGTGGAAAGGATTTAAAGTGTGCCACAAAGGATCCTTTCGTGCATGTATGTATTTGTAGACATGCTTGTTGGTTATCATTTAAAAACATTTGTACGAAAAATCCAATTACTTGAACTTTCAAACTTGAAACTTAGCATAAATGCTCTTAAATACATTTAATAAAAGTCTTTTTATTAAATTACTTGCAAAGTATTTTCAAAACTACCTCGAAACGGTGTGCAGGCATCGTATACATTAAAGATTGTATGGAAACTTTTTAGCGGGTTGTCTGATTTGCTTAAAACTCAGTATAAATATTTTGCATTACAAATAAAACGAAATCTTAATGTTTTTTCTAAAATATCCCATCAAAGAGTATGCATGTCTGTATGGGAACTTCCGATTTGCTTGAAACTTGGTTTGGAATCTTTAAATACAATATGATAACGAATTTAGAGGTCTATCACATCAAAGAAGTGCCAATGCTATTCAAATACGAAATGCACCTAATAGTGTCAACTCTACGCGTGAAACTGCGGGTCTGCTAGTTTATAACAAAACAACAATTTTGGAGTGTTGAAATCAAACGATGGTCAAAATAAGTCGCCCAAACATTGGATGAACTAAATTCTGCTTTTTAAATAGCAAGGGTAGATAATAAGCTAAAGATCAGCATTAATCGTAACGTATACTATATTAATATTTAATTCAGTACTTAGGTACAAAAAGATTAATAATTTCTTAATTCTGAAAAATTTCTAGCTTCTTAGTTGAACCCAAAGGTCGTAAAGCTTATGAACTTCAGCAACTGTAATACCAATTATTGGTTTATTTTCCGTTTATACTCGTATGAACACTTTACTTTTGTGCCAAGTCCTAAGTTTAAAATATTATTATCGACTAATTTGACGGCCTCAGTGGCGTGGCGGACGATTGCTCAACAGAGACGCAAGAGGCGCGGGTACGATTCCCACTGCGGAAGAAATGTTTGCATGATCTGTAAATATTTCTTCCGGGTCTGGGTGTTGTGGTACCATGGTACTCGTAGTTTCTGCTACCCACGACTCAGGGAATCCTAGTGTGGGGTCAGGACTATGTATGTGACTGTCGGGTGTTATTTATTATTCTTAATTCGATATTAAGTGTCTTCAGCGCAGAACCACTTAATGTGAACCGAACCAAGCTTTACATTATTCACTAAATATACAAGTATTAATTTAAAAAATAAAAAATCCGATTGCCTAGAATTTAGTAAGTCTGACAGATTTCATTTTGTGACACATGATGATGATGATGGTGATGAAGTTGTACCATTTTAGTCTACGTTTTTAGTTATGTACCATCTTATGTTAATTGGAAATGAGTCCTTAAAGCTGCCATAATGGATTTTTTACACTTTAGTGTCAAAAGTGTCATAAGCTGAACCTATGACACTCGTTATTTGGATGAAATCAATTACACCTAATTTGTCTAAATCCGTCCAGCCGTTTCGGCTACAGAGCCAGCTAAAATAATAAATTGAAAATGGCTACTTACAGCCGCCATGTTTCATTTTTTGACACTTATTATGACACTTGCGTCGTCCAGACGAATCCAACGACACCTCATTTGTCAAAATCCGTTTAGTCGTTTAGATCTATAAATTCAGTCAAAGGAATGCACATACCTACTTACATACATACATCCCAAACACATTAGGTACCCTCCATCTTCGCAGTGGGGTAAAAAGACCCTCAACTGCCTGATAATTAGCATACGTGTATTTCCGTGTCAAACACAAAAAAACAAAGGCCTTTTACCATCTAGAAGATGATTTATATAGCGTCAGGAGGCAACTTTTATCTTCACAAACGGGTCGCTGTAGTGCCCGAGACGAATTAAGGTGGAGTAGGCTTGCCCAGCACCTATTCTATCCTCTCAGCTTAGTCGGCCTTGTCCACAGGAAAGACATGGTCAATACGTTCGAAGCTGACTAAGCCGCGGGTTTCCTCACGATGTTTTCCTTCACCGTTTGAGAGTACTGGTATCGCGCACATAAATTTTTTGCACAGAAAAATCTATTGGTACACGACCGAACTTGAATCCAAGGCTTTAGTATCGGAACTACCAACTACTCAAGCCTTTGTTTCCGTGACAGTATTAGGACATATTCTACAAATGTAGTGAAAAATTCCAGTGCGATACATCTGAACGAGGGCAATAACGAGCTTTTCCATGGGTACCTATGCCTAATTAGACACCCTATTGATTCGAATTCAATGGCTCGTACATTTGTGGCTGACAGCTCCACAAGATGGTTTAAGATAACGTCGTCCCTGTAACGACGACTATTCAGAGACGATGTTTGAACCTCTCAAACGATTTCCAAAAAGATAGGACATAGGATAGGAAATAGGACAAGAGGTTTATTACCAGAAAAAAACTAGCAACTTAATAGGTACAAGTATTTACAATATAATAAATTGTATTTCTCTGCTGGACTGGAAGTAAAGAAAAAGCATAGAATGGGTCCAGCTGCTTCCCTCCCCGAGCATGTCGTAAAAGTCGACTAAGGGATAAGTATCCTCTTCAACGTGATGGACCACTTTTATAGGCGATGGGCTGATCACCTGTCACCATGGTTCACCATATCCATCTTAGGACTAAATCAGAAGTGGCTGCAAGTTTTCTTATGTTTACTTGTGGCTCTGCCCACCCCATTAGCTATATGGGCTTGATAATATGTATGTATGTATGTATGTACAAATATAATTTATAATATACAAAAGAAACAGTTTTTCTATCTAAATACCGTTACAAACTGTCTATCGATAGCTCACCAGATCTAGATTATCAGACATTACAATTGAAACTTCTGCTTCATGTGGTACCTGAAAAAAAGTAGTTTTATAATCCTAGTCCAAGTCATATAAATCATCATCATCATATTCCTGCCCTTATCCCACTCTATGTGGGGTCGGCACAGCATAATCCTTGGATCATGCTGTAAGAGTTTTGGCTAAGGTGTTTTATGATATAAATAAATAAATGAAATATAAATAAATACTGCCTATTTTGTAAGTCTTTTTATTTACAAGACAGAACTTTTTTGGAAAAAAGATATCTTCTCTCTCAGTCACACAAATACCTGCGTTGATTTGCTTAAAAATTAATAATACCATCAATGCCACCCATTCCTCCTGCCTAAGCCAACTTTTCAGAAACTTTTCATTTTGATAACGTTTTGTGTCAAAAAATGTATGATCCGTTTTCCACAGATAATAACGTTGCTACAGTAATGAGAACCCGTCGCCCCTTAGCAGAATATTCTGCTAACGGACGACGTTCCTATATAGGAACTGGGTATTAATAATGAAAACAGAAATAGCTGTGAGCTGCTTTCTACGTATTCCCGTGTGTCTACAAAATTCCAATCAAACCCAAATTCATTAGCAAGGGATAGTGCTAACGATTAACACCCAGTAAGCAATTTAACCTCAGCTGAAACGTTTAGTGGCGATGCAAATTAAATTACTAAGTTCACACTAACATTACGATTTAATATTTACTCGGTAGCTCACTTTGCTTGTGTGGCGTCTGAACAAAAAGTAGTCTATCTACTTCTTCTAGTCGTGTCGTTTGAACCAGTGTGGTGAAAGGCTTTAAAGTGCGCCTCAAAGGTTCCTTTCATGCACGATACTTTAGCCAAACTGGAGATATAATCTATGTAAACAAACCGCCCATACTTAACCTAAAACTTATTTTTAATAACATGTTTATGAAACTTTTAAATAGTACTTACTAATGGTTAAACCAAGGTGCAAAAACTTATGTTGCAAGGTTTATTTACCTAAAACTAAAATGATTTAATTGTAATAATGAAAATTATGCGACGATTTCTTTACATAAATTGTAGGCTCCAGTTTGGCTGAAGTATAGACCCATGTTTTCGAAATTTTTAGGTACTACGACATGCCGGTTTCCTCACGATTTTTCCTTCACCGTTTGAGAGTACTGGTATATAATACATATAATATACATGAATTTTCGCACATAAAAATACATTGGTACACGACCGGAATTGAACCCATTACCTTAAGTTATGGTTACTTAATTAAAAAGTTATTCTAAGATACAAACACAATCTAGGTGTGCCGGGTGTCGTTCTATGTAAAACGCCTACATACCTAATTTGGTAATATTAGTGTAAATATTGCTTGCCTTGTACTTCAAGCGCTATTAAAACAGTAAATAAATACTTCAGAGTTTTCCGTAATAGGTGCCTCCCACTGTCAAAAGCAAAAGTTTTTTGTTATCTGGGCCATTCTACGCGCTTTTTTTAGGCGCGTAGTCGCAGACAAAGCGTTCGCATATTTCAAGCGGTAATCTCATAGTTGGGATTTAAACATTCCTACAGTTAGCTGTGTTGATTGCGATAATTTATTACAAAAGTTTATTTGGTGTTGTGTCAGTGTTTGGCGCTTGCTGTCACCGTGAACCTTTTTTAATGTTGTTTTTCTCATACGTAGGGGAGCCAGTGGCTAGTTGTAGCGGGGGTAAAAAGTAACAGCGAGATTTCTCAGTAAATATAAAACTAACTCTTAACATTAATTATTAGAACTAACTTTTAACATGATTCTTCTAACCGGTCCTATGACATAAGCACAGACAGTGACACAAAGGTCAGTTCACCGATCGGTGGTGAACAGACGCACCATTTTGATCATATGTATTATGAGGATATTTGACTCTCGTAAATTTTTGATTATACGTTAATTCATAAGAATGTTTGAATAATATGTTTTAGTCTGGAGGCTTTGTCCATATATTAATCCACCTTTCGAATGTTTTTTAACTACTTATTTCAAATTAGCTCTAAAAGAAGTCATAGAAAAGGAAGTAGATACAATCCAACGTATACAAATTGTAAAGTATCTTTGTATAAATATATCAAAACAAAAAAAAGTGAATTCGTTTCTGTTGGATATCCAACATATATTATATAATATAGTCTTTGCATGAGCAAAGACTGGATTGGTATTTATTTACTCCTCGAGGAAATAACATTACTGCGTATTTGCTGAAGTTAATCCTTAAAGTACATAGATCGATATCTTCCAAAGAACCAATTTTGAGATTTTTATATGAGATCCTACAATAATAATATTTCAGTTTCGTTATTCGGAATATAATCAAAATAAATGGATGGAACCAAAATGCATAACTGATAAAAAAAACTATTACTATGCATCTACCTATATATTACTATTACTATGTATAAATCTGTTTATTTTTTTGGTGTTACAACTTACCCTACACCTGTTACTACTTGGCCTAATTACGAGGCAGGCTGACTTGTTATGCGAAAATCACCTGTGTGCGTGTGCCTAATATAATAATCATTTGGTTTAAAACTTAAATTCGTACAATAGACGAATATAACAGATATTAAACTTACTAAATTTTATCAAAAATAAAGAATACCTTTTTAAATTATAGTGTTTTTTTTAAATATGCCTCCTCCTCCCCTACTAATGTAACCGTACCTACTAACGTCTAACCATACGCATAAAGTATTTTTCTACCTAATGATAGGATAACCCTCTATACGTTGGCCTTCGCTGCAAGCATGTTGTTTAATGTTGGTTCTCTTTGTTTCAGATGCCAATCGCTGTTGCTCATCCTCTTCACATTGGTGATAGGCGTTCAAGGCGAATATTATTCGTGCCCGGAAGAGTGCAATTGCCGACCTATACTCAGTTCAGACTATAGCCAAGTTCTGCGGGTGATGTGTCTGAAAGGCGACATGCAATTCATCCCCATTAATTACATCGACAGATCAGTTTATAAACTGATCATAGCACCACCGAAAGATCGAGAAAATCATCTGACTATCGGCCCCATTTTCATAAATCCTGTTCCTTTCTACGAGCTCAGAGAGATTCATATCGTCCGCTCTAATGTGCCATCAATAGGCAAAAACGCTTTGTGGGGCCTTCGTAATCTTAAAATGTTGAATTTGACGTACAACAATATCACCAGTCTAAGCCCGGACAATTTTAGGGGCCTCGTAAATCTCACAGATATTCATCTGTCTCATAATCGCATCCGCAACATGCCTAGTGAAACATTTCGACATTGTACTTCCTTGAGAACGCTCAACTTGTCTTACAACCGCATATCTGTCTTGATGCCGAGACTGTTTAGGATGCTCGCTAAATTAAAGACACTCGACCTTAGTGGAAATCCGTTGGAAGATTTAAATCCTGAAGTTTTTAAGGACATTCAGCTGCTGACCATATTTAGATGCAGGGACTGTTTAATAATAAGAGTCAACACGCAGATTTACCACTTGGCCCCAAATTTAACAGAAATAGATTTGGGTTTCAATCAATTGAAATATGTGCTGATCGATGATTTTCCAAACTTGAAAAAGCTCGAAATATTGAAACTAGATGGAAACCAGATATCGGTCATAGTAGATAATGTGTTCGGACAGAATCGAGAATTGACAGAGTTGAATCTGGCCTACAACAAGATAGCTTTGCTGGCTGAGATGGCGCTAATAAACCTCACCAAACTAACACATCTGGATATCAGCCATAACAAAATTGACCGGTTCCATCTTCAGACATTTGCTCCAGTTGTACAATCATTGAGGAGTATTTCTTTCAGCGGAAACAACATGCCTCTGAATGAGGTTGCCATTGTAATGCAGATGCTACCGGGTCTTACCAAAATCGGTCTCGGTAATTTATCTTTGCCAGATATCCCGAGAAGTTTTTTTATGCACAACGAACGTGTTGAGTTTGTAGACTTGTCTTGGAATAAATTAACTGAATTCCCTTTAAAACTTCTATCAAGGCTAAAGTATCTGCATGATTTGGATATCTCGCACAACCACCTGACCACGCTCGATGAACCGGCACTCCAACGATTAGAAGCGATACCCCATGTACGTCTCTCAAAGAACAGGTGGCATTGCGATCAATGTTCAGCCGGGATGATGCTCGTTTATATGAGTACAACGGTTCTGAACGGCTCGATAAGGTATTTGCGCTGCTACTCGCCGATGCGGCTGCGTGGAAACCAGCTGTTTAACATGACCTTTGACACGCTCGAAACATGCTCGACCCCACACGAGCCGCAGATTAACCTGATCGCGGGGCTCGTGCTAATTCTGATGGCATTGATGGCGGCAGTGACGGGAGTGCTGTGCTGCATGCGTCGTCGCGCTCAACGATACTACACCAACGAGGAGAAACGGCTGGAACGTGACCACGAGCACCCTGAAGAGCTGCTGCCGCACACCGAGCTCGCCACGCTGTCCAACATCAACGTGCCGTACCACGCTCCTGGTGAGCACAGCTAACGCCAGGCTCACACCCCGCACAGACGCGTGGTGCGCTTCGCGCACAATGAACTCTTAGACTCTCCTACTTACCCGATGGCTCCAGCTCCCTCCCCGGTATTCGAAGAAATCCCCATTCACTATCTTCGCCCACCGCCAGGATTTGAAAATGAAGATGATGTGATCATGTGATATGAGGATTATTATCACGAAGAACTCGTGTAAATGCGCCAAAAAACTAAACGTTGTATTAACGTTATAAATAGACATAAAATGTGTTTAGAATAAAGAAATGAATGAGACATCAGTGATTAGTGATTTAAAAGTGAAGAATGTCTTTTATGGTAAGCAAATTATGTATATTTTTTAACCCATTGGATATGTAATTAGACTTTATATTCAAACGTTTTTAGAATTAGGAATCGCCGTTAAGACGGATTATATTAAAATCATGATATTATGTAATAATAAAGATTGATCAAAACTTTGTATTTATATTAACTTCCTATTGATCATCTTTGTAAAACAAAATGTATGTGTAGATTTAAAACGAGCTTAGTATAAAAAATCTTTCCTAAATACCATGTGTTTATAATTTGCTTGATATTTATTTAATTTATCAAAATGTATATAGCAAATTTCTCCAAACTGCCATTTACGAATAATAAATAAAACATTATTAGAGATACTGGCACGGATCTTGAATTCTAACTTATCTCTAACTCATACGGTACCCAACCCTTTTCTCGAGCGCTCAAGATACGTGCCAGTATCTGTAAAGGCTTTTATTAAGCAAATATAATTATTAATTTGATCGGATCTTCTTGTGATTTCCAAAAAGTTATACCTTTGTAATCTTTACGAATTAACACGATTATTGGTACTTATTTATATATATGTACTATTTTTAGCAACAGTTACATCAAGTTATTATTATTTTAAGTTAAAATTAGCTATCTTTCCGTGAAATTGTATAAAGTAAGTATTTCTTGGACATGAGTGTTTAGATAGATAAGCTGTTTAAATGGCGCTGTGCCAACATACTCGTAGATGGTACTTACGGCAGTCACCGTAGTGACTTTCTTCTTAGTTCTAGTCTAATCATAGGAGTGTTTTTATGAACAGTAATGGTTAATTGGTTTTACTGCTTAATCTCCACATTGTTCTTACGCTGAGTTTCTAATCATCGAATATTGTAATATTGTACCTCTATATTATATTAACATAATATTACTATGATTGTAAGATTTTTAAGCTTTTAACTGTATTTTGAACTGATGCCACCTAAATCATCTGCAATACTCGTAGATGAAAAGGCCAATAATGAAGATGATTACTATAACATATTATAATACATAATCAAATGCTTCTTGCTTGATATTGATTACACTAGGTCTTTAAAATCAATGAGTTAGTCGAAATTGTGTGCATAGTATTTATATAACTACTAACAAATGATTTGTATACAAGTACGTAAGTATACTGAGAAGTTGTTTTGTTACGTGCCGCAAGGGAACTTTAAGTTTCGCATGTTAGATTTTCAAGACACTTGGCTAAATATTTTTTGCACCACGAACGACTTGTAATGTAGAAAGCAAAATAAAATCTATTTTATTAAAAAAACAAAACCCAAAAATATTTAGCGTAAACCGAGATTACATGATCACTTTTATAAAATGTAGCCAAATTAAAAAAAAATAGTTTCAGTAGAAAAGCACTTGCTTTGAATCGTACAAACAAATAGTAGGTACCCTAAATATTGCTTCATTTTTATAAAAAAAATACAATATCACATCATATTTGCATTTATTAAAACCTATAATACTCATAATTAATTATTATTCATCTTATTTTTGTCTAAGTATAATATTATTATTATATTTATTTTAGCTTTCGTACGATTTGATTCTGTTTAAAATAAAATAAAAATTAACACATTTCCACAACTATATATTATTAACATCATTGAGAACAGTCCCTACAATTAATTTATTATGCTGAAATAATATTACTACTAATGGCATTAGTTCTGTGTTTTGTTGAATGATCGTACACATCGGTTTACCCTAATACATAGTTATATAAGGGCTGTACATTCTTCTCACATGTAAGGAAAAACACCAAATATTCATAAAATATACATTATAAGAAATATAAACAATTATCATTATTAAAAATATGCCTACATACGAATAAGAGGCTGTAGAAATTTATTGAAACCAATGCTTATTTTTAAAGTAGTTTGCACTAATTGTGAGTTAAATACATTCGTTCGTGGTGTCAATATTTTTTTTACTTTGTCATGTCAATAACTACAAAAATGCTAATTTGCTATTTTTATGTCACCAATTGGCAACGCTAATTATTATGGCTCTAATTTTATTATACAATAAAATCTTTTTGTATATCTTAGATCATTAAGAAATAGATACATAGGTAATTGTGTTTAACCGAACTACAGAACATATTATTAAGTACATATTGTTAGTTACCTACCGTTTTTAATGTTGACAGTGTTAGTTATAAGTTATAAGTGGACAAGTGACAAGTGAAATTTTAAATCAGTGTAAATTTAGTTTAAGTATAAGGAAACATTTTATATTGTAATGATTTAGTGATTACCGAGTGATAGACAAGTTTAATGCAGGACAATTTATGGGTATTGAAGAAACTGATTAATATAAAGATGGATTTTGTGTGTACCTATAAAGAATATGACTACTCTATTTTATATTTAGTTAATTTAATCTGGTTGTTAGAACTTATATATAACCCATAATTATATTATAAAATATTGTTAGTGTTCAGGTCGGACGACTTATTAGAACTATTGTAAATGTTACAAGCGATGGATTAGGCACGTACTTATTTATTAACTTGTATTATGCATGTCTATTTTGTGTGCTTGATTAATTACCGTAGTTAATTCAGACGATCCTAAAATGTCGATAAAATGTACATATTTAAGAATTTGTGTTAGAAAATGCCACCATTACATAAGACTTTTGTAGCTAAATAATTTTTTTATATATTTGATGCAATATACCTATGTAAGAATATCATTTTTAATATGTTTACGAGTTTTTGCATAGCACAAATTTTGTATATACTTTAATGTTTAATATATCAATAGAACTTATTATCACAAAAAATTCAATTACGTGGAAACTAATTAAACTAAACTCAAACCTTGATAATAGATTAAAATGAACATTTATTCTATAAATACTTGCGCTTATACCTGAAAACTGTAAAAAATCGATTTGAATTTGATAAAGCTACTTTAAACAAATAAATTCAACGTATTTCAGAAAATAAATAAAAACACATGTTCAGTATCATATTTTCAAATATTTTGCGTATATTTTACCCAAACAATTAATATTTCTACAATAGCCGATAAAGAAGTCACTGATCGTAATAATATCTTATCTATGACTAACTGTTGCCCGCGACTTCGTATTACTTTTATAAGTACCTATGTAGTGCAGTAGATAATTAAAAAAAAAACTATAATTATATAATTTGCACCCGTTAGAAAGAGACAAAACAAAATTTCAAATATGAGCTCATGTTTTTTAACAATAATAATTGTTATAAGACTGTCAACTTTGACCGTGTTTTTATTTAATTTCGTTCAAATACACCTTGTATTCTTAAATAATTAACAGATTTAGATATAATTGTACATAACATCATGCATTCCTGTTGCCTAGAGTTATATTATTTGCTTTGGACTCCTTAGGAGCCTTCGTCTGAGGATCCACCACTAGATGTTCATTTCACGGGAGGTATGTCTCATTCATAGTGTGTCATAATTTAGTTAGGTCATATAATTATCATTTTCATAGTAACGCCAGTAATTCACACCGCCAAACTGTAGTGCATTTTTGTAGAAAATTTATTATTCCTTTTAGATATACTTAAAATTAATATCTGTTGTACCCAAGCAAACCAAATTTTATTTTTTAGATTGCTTGTTTGTTTGTACCGATGTGATAAATTACATATCGCTTTTCATGTAATTTAAAATGTAATATAAGAAATGAATTTTAAATTTCAATCTTTAAAATCTATTTTACGATAAGACTTCCTATAATTTTGGTTTATACAATTCTCTATAGTGATAAGACATTTTATAATATTATAACTGCCGTAAGTACTTGGGTTAAGGCGTTAAAATAATTATGTGTGTACCTAAACAGCCAATGGTTTGTTGTTGATTAAATTAAACATTTATGAAATAGGTTTGATTTTTTTTTATAATTTAAAGGCATTTGTGTAGGGACCTTATTATAAAAAAAAACAACATAACCATTGGATTTATTGTATCTTATAAAATAACGTTGTGTAAACTTTATATATAGTGCAATTGGCATGAGACACTAAAAATGGTGGCCAAAAATGTTTATTGCTTAATATTGGTATTTTACCTAACATAAAAATATGTTAGTATTTATTTCATATTATTTACAGTGTATTTTATGTATTAGATCTAAGTAATTAAATGTGTTAAGTAGGTATAAACAAGGTAACTTAAGAACAAGGTACTTCTCATAAATAAATAAATAAATTCTCTGCTGGACTGGGGAGTAAAGAAAAAAACATAGAATGCGTCCAGCTGCTGCTCTCCCCGAGCATGTCGTAAAAGACGATTTAGGAATGGTATTCTCTCCAACATGATGGACCATCTATATGGGCGTTGAGCTAATCACTTATTACCATGGTTCACAGTATCCATCTTGGGACTTTGAATCAGGAGTGGCTGCAAGTTTTCTTATGATTACGTGTGGCATTGCCCATGCTACTAGGGTTACGGGCGTGATAATAAAATTATATATGTATGTATGTAACCTGATAACAATATTAAAAAAAAGGCTTCACTTAAAAAAAAACACAAAGTACTCAAAACAATCAATGGAACAAACACAACAGATTTGTAGATGAGCCTGCAACCCTAACCTTGGTTTACTATGTCTGGCCCCGTTATTCATAATCGGCTTGTAAAGCTACAGTAGCTGATAAATGGCCGATGATAAATAAGTGGTTATCATTTATTTTACTTGATACGTAATTTTTTTTATTAAGAAATCGGATGTACACTTTTACCATATTTTTAACTTCATATATATCTGTCAAAACTAGGTATTTTGTTTTTTAATAAGTGGTTATCATTTCTTTTAATTGACATGCAATTTTATATTTTTTTAATTAATAGATATTATATCAAAACTCATATTTCATTTTGCTTTTCTATTTATATGTATAAATAATTATTTATTTGTTTAAACTATAAATACCTATATAGTCATGAGAAATCGGACATACACTCTGTTAACATATTTTTTACTTCACATATAATCTGTCAGAACTGGGTATTCTATTTTTTTGTTAATACTTATTTAAAGTAATGAATTATGCAACAAAATAAATAATTATTATTATATCTCATAACATGTAATAATAAATTGCTATTATTACAGAAATATCTCTTATCAGATTTCCTGATAAATCATTTAGACAGACGGTTTCATTTTATTTTATGGCAAAAACTCTTATTCCATTTCTTGATTTCATTTAATTTGCCAGGTTTATTTTATGTTTTATGTCAGAACATTATAGGTAATAAAAAAAAACGAATTACGTCCCACTTCATTTAGTGGTACCAGTTGAAATTTTAAGTTCCAAAAACAAGTTTTTTTTTGTGGTACACAAAAACAAGCCCGAACTAAACCTCTCCTTTAACAATCGAAAAATGTAAAATAAACCAATGACCTCTCATTTTGTCATAATTCTACAGATTTGTTGTCTATTTATTATTTAAAAACAACCTATTATTTATAAGAACATAACCCACTAAGTATTGAGTACCTAATAGGAATGTTCTCTTTAGTGGAAAATAGTAAATAGTACCTACCTAGTTTACTAAACCACAAATGAGCTCCTCTGTCCATCTTTCTTTATATCGATCACCAAATAAACGTGTTCCTTACATTCATTTTAACTTAATAAAATCACATAGTAAAATGTTGTTCAGACACTAACATTAAAAACTTAATTAACATTTATTTAAAAAAAGGTTTTATTTAGTTGCAGAGTTAAACACAAACAAGTAATCTACATGAGGTAAATAAAAGCATTCAATACTAACCCATGCAATAATGATAGGGTAAAACCAGGATAGATGCCGCAGTGGGATAGGTGCCCCGTTTTCAAAAAACACAACTTCCCAAAATCGCAACAAAGAATTAATAGGTTAAATAAGGAGCGTACGCGCCTCACACCTAAGTCCCCTGCAGATGTGCAGAATTCACTTATTTCGTTTGTGCGTGCGATTATATCCGCGGCGAACAAAGAAAATACGTTAAAGTTTCAAACGTGAGTATTCACTGTTGCATAACTTTATAAGTAGCCATAAATTTCATTAAATTTTTTTTACGTTAATACACTTGTACCTTTTAGTACACACCTAGGTGTCAATAACAGTTCGATTGTATTTCGTTGAATTCTAAGTAAGAAAGGCATCGATCCGTATCAAAAAGGATAGTTGTCTCAATTTTTCACGGTATAGGTGCCCTTAGCTTATCTATCCCCCATTCTATATGCTCAAATAAAACATTTTAAATCGTATTTTACTTTGGTTTATTCTATAGGGCATCTATCCTACACCACAGGCATCTATCCCCCTTAGCATTTTTATGGTGGGGCATCTATCCATATAGGTTGGCAACTATCCTTAAAAAATGGAACAAAGACAGCTCGTAATGGAAGATTAAAGATTGAACTAGCTATATTCATAGGAGTTATTCATGGTAAATTAATAGTTGTAAAATATCAAGGCTCTTTCAAAAAGTGGGGCATCTATCCTGGTTTTACCCTACTCAAACACAACCAGAATACATGATGTTTTTAGGCATTACATTATTTGCTATTTAAAGTATATTTATTTACTTTATTAAAGAAAAAACTATCAACCAAACATACTTAAACATTCTTCAAACAATATCATTATTTCTTATGTATTTAAAATACTATTTTATAATCATGCCTACTTAAGGACCTACATTATTTTAACTGATTAATATATTTTAGAATAATAATGGTATAAATGATTTGTATAATTTTGATTAGTTTTCCAAAGTAGCCTAACATTTATTATAACTTCTTGATAATCAAATTTTGTCATTGGAACTATCGTTGTTTTATATTTTTCAAACATTAAAATTATTTCCTATGTATTTAAAATACTATTTTATAATTATACCTACTTAAGGATCTACATTATTTTAACTGATTAATATATTTTAGAATAATAATGGTTAAAAATGATTTGTATAATTTCGATTAGTTTTCCAAAGTAGCCTAACATTTATTATAACTTCTTGATAATAAAATTTCGTCATTGGAACTATCGTTGTTTTATATTTTTCCCCAATAAATATATTAAGAGAGGCTAGCGCCATTTTAAATCGAGGTTTTTCTACAATCGCTAGTTTCCTAACATCGGGGGGCCCCGCAAAAACGAGCAAAAAGAAGCGCGACTCTACGTACCTCCCTCTTGGGAAGCGTTTCGTCGGAAGCGTATTTTCGAACCGTCATAGCTTCGGCTCGGATGATGCTAGAAAACTGAAATATTCAGAATAAAATTCAATCACACCAAGTATCAAATATCTAGCTTTCATGGTTTCAGATTTATTGACATCTGAAATACGTCGATTTCGTGACCGAGTCACTGATTGATCATCAAAACCTCTAGGGTACTTCCTAAATTCCTAGAAGTCTGAAATTAGGTATGTATGCTGGAAATTGCATATAAACAACGAAAAAATTATGAAATGGGAAATTTCCCCCCTCCAACCCGTTTTATAGGGGGTGCATATCTGCACGTAAATAAATATGTGCAAAAGTAGTACACAAACCACAAACTTCATTGATGTTTATGAAAAACTAGCTGCCTCCCGTGGCTTTACTCGCATTGTACCCGGATAATAAGTAGCCTATTTGTTATTCCAGTACACGTATTTATGTATAATCCAAGTTTAATTGAAATCCGTTCAGCCCTTTAGACGTGATTGAGGCACAAACATCCAAACATCCTCACAAACTTTCGCATTTATAATATAAGTAGGATTATAATATTTTGTAGATGTATCAATAGTTATATATGGACATGCTTCTTATTACCCTTTTAGTATTCTAACAAGCAGTGATGGTCTTACAACCTGTTCCGTATGGATCTACAATATTCTACATATTATGTAGTCTGAAGTCTAACCAAAACTCTCACAGCATGATCCAAGGAACATGCTGTGCCGACCCCACATAGATTGGGATAAGGGCAGGAAGATGATGATGATGATGTAGTCTGAAGTCTGATTTGAATATGTCACTAGCATTATAATAATATGGAACTGACGTGCCTCTGACTATCTCTTAGTATTTATTATACTATCGGCGATAGGCTTGTAACCTGTATCGTATGGGCATTTAAATGTATGAGTCTCAATAGCAATGTATGTAATGGACGCGCCTCTGACTACCCCCTTAGTGTTATAAAAGCGGCGATAGGCTTGTAAACTGTATCGCATGACTTAGAGCCCAAAAAATTTAACAAATATGTGGTACATGCAAATGAAAGAAATGAAATGAAAGCCAGAAAGAAATGAAATTTCACCAAAAACATTCCATGTAAACTAGTAAGTAAAATCGTATGAGCTAGTGGCCAACTCATTTGACAGAGTTTTTCGACCCCCTAAAGGCCTTCATCATGGCTTAACGACTTTTAAGCCGGGACCGACAATTTAACTTGACTTCCGAAGCACGGAAGCGCTTAGCACGTAAACTTAGTTGCCAAGACTCACAAGTTCTTATTTGCTATCACTTAAAAAGTTATGAGATCTCTTACTACGAGTAGGTATTAGAGATCTTTTTTACAATTGGCTTTTTTATTTACCCACAACGGAAGCGGAGACTCGGGTGGATGCTACTTATAAATAAATCAATTGTTGGGACAATATGACGCGTCAACGAACGTTGGAACTACCGCACAAACCAAGTTAGGACTATATTTTAATGAAATCAATCTCAAAAAAGTAAATGTAAATAATAATAATTATTACACCCAACAGTCACATAGGTACATAGTTCTAACCCCACACTAGGATTCCATGTATCATGGGTATCAGAAATTACGAGTACCATGGTACCACAACACCCAAAGTCGGTTAAAATATTTGCAGAACATTTCTTCCGCAGCGGGAGTCGAACCCTCGCCTCGCGTTTCAGCCGAGCAATCGCCCGCCACGACAACGAGGCCTTCGTAGAATCTTTATTTCATACTAGCTGCCGCCCGCGGCATCGCTCGCGTGGTACCTGGATAAAAAATAGCCTAAATGTTAATCCAGTACATGTACCATGTATATTCTAAGTTACATTCAAATCCGTTCAGCCGTTTCGGCGTGATTGAGGCACAAACATCCAAACATCCTCACAAACTTTCGGATTTATAATATAAGTAAGTTCATATTTTCTACGTTTGAAAAAGGAGGCTCTAAAAGAATCACCCATTAGTTATGACAATGTACGTTTGATAGTACAAAGGAAAACACTTTATTCCACAAGAATCAAATAACCGACCAAAACTATTGCTATAAGATTTCCTGAATAGTTTATTCAGAGTGAAATAGGCCAAGCTGGTGATGGAAATGGGAGCTGAGGGGCAGTCACGAAGTTTCATTTCATTACGTAGCCGTAGATTGCCGACAAGATAACTTCGAGCTAAAATGTTAATCTAAACTGCAATAGCTTTTCTCATTAGACGAAATATATTAGGTACTGTTGAGTTCAAATCAAGGTAAGTAATCAGTGTTTAAATATTATAATCAGATGACCTTGGTACTTGAGGAATCACGCGTAGTGCCTTGAGGCAATTTCTGAGCGTACACAACACACGCATTTTTACGTTCAAAATTACGCTGACAAAACAAAAAAGTAAAATATTCGAAATTCGAACTTAATAAGATCTCTTTGGTTTTACTTTTTTTGTTCTCGTGTATTTTCATGCCATTTTAGTTTAATTGTATTTATTGTTCTGAGATTAATACGTTTGTCTAAAATAAATTTTCTATCAAATTTCATCATGGATGAACTTTTTTTTCAAATATTAATGGACATTTGACACAGCGTCATCTAGCCCCAAACTAAGCAAAGCTTGTACTTTAGACACCAAAAGGTGATAGAACATTTTACCTATATACTTTTTTTGGTATAAAAAGTGTCTCGAGATCTATGAATAACTTGATGGACCTAAATGGGCGACGGGCTGATCAATTATGGTTCACAACATCCATCTTGGGAGTCTTAGATCAGAAGTGGCTGCAAGTTTTCTTATGATTACTTGTGGTTCTGCCATGTGGCTCTTAGGGATACGTCTGTATGTATCCATGAATAAGTCGCTCAACTTTAAATAAATAAATATAAATATTTGAGGACATATCACACAGCACCATCTAGCCCCAAACTAAGCAAGGCTTGTACTATGGGAACCAGATGGCTGATACGAGTAGAATACCTACTTATGTACTTTTTTTTGTAAATACATACTTATACTTATAATGAATATTACAACACCCAAACCCGGAAGAAATATTTGCAGAGCATGCAAACATTTTTTCCGCAGCGGGAATCGATACCGCGCCTCTTGCGTCTCAGCCGAGCACTCGCCTGCCACGCCATAGAGGTCGTCTTTAATGCGAGAACTTTAATGCGTATTATCAATTTACCTCAATTGAAAGGCGTGTAAGCTGCGAAAAGCACAGCTTTTGGAAAACAAAGACAAAAAAGTTCACTTAGAAAGATGCCATTTGTTCAAGCAGCGCGCTACTACTGAAAATTGGAAAAATATACTTTTTACTGATGAGAAAATATTTTCAATTGAGCAATCGCACAATCATCGAAATGATAGAATTTATTCTTGTCGACGTCCTGGAGTTGTCGCAGTGGTTTCTCATAGCCAAAAACCAGAATCTGTGATGGTTTGGGGTGGGTATTTCTCCACAGGGAACTCCTCTAGTTTTTGTAGAAAAAGGGGTCAAAATGAACCAAGAAATGTATCGTAGAGATATTCTCCAGGTTCTTTCTTAGGTGGTTCTTCTTTGGAGTCAAAAGAACTTTAGCGATCATCCGTGGATATTGCAATAAGATTCAGCCCCATCTCACAGGTCTTAAGTGCTCAACGGAGGTGCCAAGGCAAATTTCCTAGACTCATCAGCTTAAAAGAATGGCCACAATACTCGCCTGATCTGAATCTATTGGATTACTTACCGAGAAAGGGAAAAAATAACCACGGAAGAAGTGCGGAAAATCGTTGAAAATTTTAATGTTTGCTACTCTGCATTTAAGCTAAGGGGAGCTATTTTGAAAACAGCCATGTTGCTACAATATAATTATACCACAAAAACATTTATACAAAAGGAATATATTGAATAATATATATTGAAAGAAACTTACAAGTAATACAAATATAATTTACAAAATACAAAAGAAACAATCGGGCTATCTAAAGGCCGTTGCAAACGGTCCAGCTCATCAGACGGTGGAAGCGTGTCCAAAACGCTGGCCCCATTGCCACGCTGAATGGCAATACTGATCCGTTGAGCCAAATAAGAACTAGATCTTGAATCACGCATCGCTTCGATCAGACGCCCTGAAAGAATTTTGAAAACGGGGTGGGCACCCGTGCCTCACAAATTATACCACACTGTAAAATTAGTGAGTGTTTCTTCTCACACGCAAACTTTCGAAAAACGTTCGAAAATATAGAACAGTACAATCAAATATTCTACTTACATTGGTTTTTTTCTATTCTCAGTATTTTGTTAGAAAAACATGCCGCAAAAAATCTCAGAAACTATAATGCGGATATTATTTTTATTTTCGTAGATATTTTGTTACACCATCATTAATTAGTTATCACCATCATGCAGGGTTGGCTATAGGTATAGATATAAGTATGAGGAAATCAACTAGGTAGTGTTAATAAAATCTAAATGTACCTATGTCATATTAATATTTCTACTACAAAAAGCTTCAAGGGCTCTATTGAAAACAGAAATGTTAAGCCAAACCTAATGTAATGAGAAGATGCTATTACGATTTATCCAATTTCACTCTAACCTCTTTCGCCATTTCACAACTAATTGAAAATCCTTTGAATCTTTAGCTTCTCATTTTCAAGGTCCTCATCTACAGTGTGTTCTTACTCTAGGATCGATTCCAAATATATATCTTATTAGGGATGTTCAGCGGCACTTTGAAGCCCTCCGAAAATAAAATATGAAAGCGTAGATAAGTGTAATAGAATTTCCCGGTAGCTTCGTGTCCCGTGTGCTATTGGATAGAATACTCGTTATTCCTTTCGTGTCATAACTTTTTATACAAACTCTGGAAACAATTTATAGTACCTACTTACACAATATTCTGGCATTTATTATAGTTTCTTAAAGTTTTTTCGGGATGTTGTCTTTGTAGCTTAGGTACGTTTTGGACACGCTGTCATTTTGTATTATTTTCACCGTTTTTGAGACTCAAAAAGTTTGGCAGAAATAGCTAGTAAAAATAAAATAATTATTTATTTGAAAGCTAAATTTAGTGATTGCTTTGGTTTAACTACCGTAACATCTAAACTATAAAATGACAATAAAATAATATGTTCAAATGAAATATCGGAATTAAATTTACAAAATACGCTTATTTTTGCTGTATCAAGTTGACTTTCTGACGGAGGGATATAGAAGAATATCTATAATAGGAATACATGTTGTGCCGACCCCACCTAACGTGGGAAACAGGGAATCATGAGGAAAAAATATTTGTAACTAAATTGTTATCTTGGTACTTTGAATCAAGGAGGGGTTGAAAGTTTTCTTACATACTAATTTGTGGCTCTGCCCACCCTGTTAGAGATATGGGCGTGAAAATAACATACATATTATGCATGTAAATTATTATCTTCTAACGATATCACACTTCTCTGCTGGACTGGGCGTAAAGAAAAAACATAGAATGCGTCCTGCTGCTTCTCTCCTCAAGCATGTCCTAAAAGTCGGGTATCTATCCTCTCCAACATGATCCAACAGCTATATGGGCGATGAGCTGATCACCTGTCACCATGGTTCACCATATCCATCCTGAGACTCTTGGATTAGGAGTGGCATGCAAGTTTTTTAATGATTACTTGTGACTCTTGCCTACCCCGTCAGGATATCAGAAACTAGCTCATCTGCAGTTCAAACAATGTTGGACTAATTTTAACTACATATTGCATTTAGTACTTACCTATTTGCATAAATAAGTTCTTTATTTCCAAAAATTTCTGAAAACTAGATTCTGAGTGTTTTTAGTTCAACTCGTTGAAATTTGAGTTGAACTTTGAGGTTATCGTTAGCATCGAGGTTAGCATCAAAACTACATTGCAGATTATACTGTCTACTGCTCTCTAAAAATTGACGGACTACAAAGTCAACATCTCGTTTTTTTCAAACTACCTACAAAGTCGCAAACACTTAAAATACTTTTGTTGCTTATGACTAAATGGGCAAAATATACAATGTAAATAGAATAATAAAAATACAATGTAAATACGATAGCTGTTTTCAATGCTTGCTTGGGTAAATATTTATAGTGAGACAAACTATGAATCAAATCACTGATATGGGTTAGATTATTGAGTAGAAACCTTTGTCTTTACTTACTATGCTCCGTCAGGTAAGAGATCTAAAACAGCTTCCGCCAGAAAGTTATATTGTAAGCAAGACATTGCCTGGTTTGCATAACTCAGTTTTTTGGTAAGACCTATCTATGGAGAAAATTACTCCGATCAGGAACAAACTGGACGCCCGGACTTTGGGACCCAGATTATTAATCCAGCCAGAATAAAAAATTGAAAATAAAATAGGTGAGTTAGCTAAGTGAATTCCATCAGGTGAGACAACAACGTGGCGTGAAATCCCTGCCCTACTCGTATTATCGAATTGAATACAATGTAAATAAAAAAAGATTCAGGAATATTATATTTTTTTGGTTGCAGAATATTAAGATATCTAGCTTGTATTATTATGTGTCTCATTTGTTTGTAAGCAAGCAGAACACCCGTGACTTAAAGATCTCCGGTGCGAGTTATTTCATTACAAACTTCAACCCCCTTTATGCTTCGTTGAACTTAGAGATACCTTGATAGAAAACCTTCCTCTGGCGGGTGGCAATATGTGCATTGAGCCGTCTCATGAACCAGGTAGAGAGTTGAAATTTTTACAGATTGTATAATTTCTATTGCCTAACAAAAATTAAATCAACTTATATAATAAATGCGAAAGTTTGTGATTTGTGCCTCAATCACGCCTAAACGGCTGAACGGATTTGAATAAAACTTGAGATATACATAGTACATGTACTGGATTAACATATAGGCTATTTTTTATCCGGGTACCACGCGAGCGAAGCCACGGGCGGCAGCTAGTAAAGTATAAAATTAAAAGGGGGCCATAGACAATTAACATTTGTGTGACAACATGACTTCGGCGAAATGGTTTTCTCTCTTTAAATGACATTTAAAACAACTACGATTGGTACATAGAACCTACTATTGTGTATTCTATGACAATACAATAGGCTTTACTGTTGTAGGCAGACGGCAGACCCTCTGTTTCATTAAAACTTAGAGTAGACGACATGATGTCTTGATTATGAACCGTAATCAAGACATTATAGCTAAATCTTTATGAGACAGACTAAGAGAGTTTATCCCCGAGCTTTGTAAGTACTCCTTCCACTTTTAGTCCCTTCGATCGTTGAGGCCCGAAGTTTGAGAGAAGTATCCAGAGAGGTAAGTAGTATAGAAACGGATTATTTATTTTGATGTTGGTACATTTGTGTTAAAATCGGGAAACAATGAGTAAGTAACATAAATTCACAGCCAGTTTGGTAACATTGAAACAGCATTAGCGATGTTACCTGACATGCCGTTGGCGGAGACATCACTCCACTCGTTAGCTGGTCGTTATGCTAATAGCTACGAGCAGGCGCCGGCTATCGCTTCTCACAATATAATCTAACCGGTGCGATAACATTTTATAATCGTTTACAATTATTTTTTGATGCGACTTGGAATAATTCATGGCAAGCATATTACAAATACACCTAAGTACAAATTTACAACTTCCACGGCGGCTGGGAGCTAAATATTTTATAACTGGTTTTAATATATTAATTTTTTTGCTAATAAAATCACATTTCCAGACATTTCTGTCCCAAACCAACTCCCACCACCCTCCCTCGAAGGCATTGAGCTCGTCCATCATATGGGAGACCTTTGCCCAGCTGTGGGACAAAATAGGTTAAATAAAAATCACATTGAAATTACAATTACATAAAGAACGAATTGATGCTACCGGCATAGTTTCAATACTAATTTCAAAGCTACCTTTTGGCCGAAAAGAACTGCCGCATTAAAAAGAAAAATCTACTTAATCCATATAATAATAATGTACCATGGCTTTTTTGCTCTCAAAACTGCGATAGAGTAGAGGACATTTAAAACCAGTAAAAATATGTACCTACCTTCATAAGTAGGTAGCTATTTATAATGTAATGTAGGTAGGTTTTTTGGCTTCCGTCCCGCAGGGTGCCAACAAGACCCTATCACTAAGCCTCCGCTGTTCATAAATTTTCACAGAGTGTGTATTAATTGCCGCTATATCAACAAATAATAAAAAATAAAAAAGAGGGGGCCCCATACAAAAAAAAATAATGTACATACATATACGCTGGTACGGAACCCTTCGTGTGCGAATCTTGACCGATTTTTTGACTATACTTCAAGCATTCTTCAAATGATCATCGTATGTGATTGGTAGGTAGGTTGAACGTTACCTAGGTAAGGTAGTATTGATGTTTTGAGTTTCATAACTCACATAAAAAGTTTAAAATACTTGGTAGGTACAGGTACGTATTACTTATTAGCACACTTATCTTCACCATTATATGCGAGACTGCTCATCGGCAAAATACGGCTTAAGATATTGAAATCATCACCTGTTATCATCGCTAAAAAAACCGGTTAAGTCCGAATTCGAAAACGAAGGGTTCCGTAGGTACCATCGGACATCAAAAAATGTTTCTTGTACGGGGTATTTTATTTATTATTTGTTGTTATAGCGGCAATAGAAATACACACTGAAAATGTGAACTCTCTACTCATTACGGTTCCTGGGATACAGCCCGCTGAGAGAACTGACGGACAGACGGACGGATTGACTGCGGAGGCTTAGTATTAGGGTCCCGTTGGCACCCTTCGGGTACGGAACCCTAAAAATATGAAACAATGCACCTTATAGTATTTGTATTACTTTTTAATTAGTCTATCAATAGAGGCTTCAATCGAAAATTAATAAAATGCTAACACGCAAATAAGTTATGTCGTTATAAATATTAAAGGTTAACAGTAAAACATCAATCAAAGAGATTCAATATTTTGTCGACAAAAAATAATCACCGACTAACAAAAAGCTTACCTATACACACTTCTGATGTGTCACAAACTAGCCTTACTGATATAATTAAAACACAATTATTATAATCATTATAAACACATTCTTTTAGCAAAATACAGAATGACAAAATGCCGCCCTAAAAGATTTTGTCATATTCCTCTTGAAATCTGAACTTTATCTCAAGACTAGTTATTCATACATTTTCAACAAGTTTGAAATTGGCACATAACTAAACGAGGTTTTAGAAATTAAGGCTATGATGATAACTATCTTATTCAGTATACAAAAATAAACAATTCATCATCATCATTTTCCTGCCCTTATCCCACTCTATGTGGGGTCGGTCTAAGTTTTGGCTAAGGTGTTTTATGTCCGTCAACCCTCCTTGGGGATACTTGCTTATTGTATCTCACCATGTTGGAGGGTACTATCCCTTAGTCGACTTTTACGACATGCTCGGGGAGAGAAGCAGCTGGATACATTCTATGTTTTTTCTTTACTCCCAGTTCAGCAGAGAAGTGTATAAAATAAAAAACAAAATAAACAATTAATTGAATATAATATAACTGTATACACATACACCTTTTTTCCCTCTTATCAAAAGACAACAAACTTTTTGTTACTGACACCACAGAGATCATAAAGATAGGTACCTACCGGTACCCACTTCAGCACAGCGAATCAATTTTACCTAATTTTACCCACGCATATTGACTTATATTGACATATTTACGCGTCAATTGTCAAAAGCCTCTCAAATCTCAAAAGCATTTCAATCGGAATACCTTTCCAATTTTCCGGCTTGCAGCTTGTTTGCTTGTATTGGTGTACGATCTGTGTTCATCAAGAGCCATCTAACATCCAACTATCTACCTATAAGTATTCATTGATCAAAGCCATCAAACAAACACCTGCGTGCACAAAGGCTTTGTAGACTGCTGGATCATGTTTTTAATTAAACGTTCAAAACGTGTTCCGTGGAGAGGAGCACGACAGGTGGATTTATTAATTCGGAGCAAAGCGGATGAGTGCTATCCGTGCAATCCGTGCGCTCCGGTGTGTCCGCCGTGCCCGCCGTGCCCGCCGTACCCGCAGTGCGCGCCGCCACCGAGCCCGCTCTATCCACCCTATTATTGCTGTCCCCGGACCATGTACGAAGTCAAGTTCGTATACATCAACGACAAGCCACCCAGAACCACCATGAAGGACTTCTTCGATCGCGCTTCTCAAGTTATATTCTGGACTGAACTAGCCCGAGGTTAGCTCTTGTTTTATTACGGTCCGAAAAAATTCTGCGGAAAATACGCCGACTTAACTAAATCGCGGCACGCTTCAGTTACCTTTCGGTGATTTTACCTGTACAATATACTTACGTACACCCCTGACACGAGCGATTCACCCTTCTCTGCTCTCGAATAAAAGTATTCGTGCCACTTGTTACCCGACCCGCGGTAATTGTTAGTTTGCCGAATGCCATTATTAAACGCGTTTATCAATGTTGGAACAAAACAGAGGGTTCCAATACGCTATACTTCCGTTATTTACTTTCCGCTGAGAAACAAATGATTTCTTTTCTTTGATACCGTCAAAGAGAACAGTATGCGTACTCACGCATACTGCAGAGTATCTATCTACCTTGCTTTCACTCATTGAGCTCAAAGGACACTTAATTATTAAAAAATAACATTGTTTCTCATTGTCTTTGAAAATGTGCTTTGCTTGCTAAAAAGGTTTATAACAGATTCATTAAAGTTGCAATGAATAGTATTCTCGAGTTTTGAGTTCCAGTTACTATAAAACACAAGAAAGATCTAAATGCAAATAATTTTGATTTCTTCATCTCTTAGTTTAGTTCAAGTAGTGCTAACTTCGGCAGTGTTTCATATTTGCGGCGAGACTCGTAAATAATAATACTCTAGTCGTTAGTTGTTGTGGAATTGAAGTTGCTATTGGATACGGAAATTCCAATCACGCTAGTACGAGTGTATTACGCGTTTTGCATGATAAAATTATATTTCAATAAATAACGTCATGTGCTATAAAATTACATCGGTTTTTGTTTCTTCTATTCGTAGCACTTTCGTAGCAAACGAGTCCAGAATACAGGAAGAAAGTGTTTGTTGTAGGTTTCGCTGTCACTTTGGGTCACATATTCAAGGAGCCAGCGACCATTAACTACCCGTTTGAGAAGGGTCCTCTCTCGCCCCGGTTCCGTGGTGAGCACGCCCTGCGGCGCTACCCGTCTGGCGAGGAGCGCTGTATCGCCTGCAAGCTCTGCGAGGCCATCTGTCCCGCGCAGGCCATCACCATCGAGGCCGAGGAGCGCTGCGACGGCTCCAGGCGTGCTACCCGCTACGACATCGACATGACCAAGTGCATATTTTGTGGTTATTGCCAAGAAGCATGCCCTGTCGATGCCATAGTCGAAGGGCCCAATTTCGAATACAGTACAGAAACGCACGAGGAGCTACTCTACAACAAGGAGAAGTTGCTCTCGAACGGCGATCGCTGGGAGCCCGAAATAGCGAGCAACATCAAGGACAATCATCTCTACCGTTAGGTTTAATTTTGGCCTTCAATGTTATTGCACTGGGAAAGCACCCTGTTACTTTTACATCAGAAATTGTCTTTGTCGGAAATGTAAACATCGTTTATAAATAAATTGAAGTAAAACCATAATCATGACAGACGATAAGTTTCCTTTTATTAATTCTACGATCAAAGTACGATATGAATTTTAACTAATATGGAACTTGATAACTAGATGTTTCAAAACTCAATTTGAATAAATTTATCGATGATGCATTATGTGAAAAATGCATATAATTTTACAATACATAATTTTTTGTGTCTTGCGTATTTTCCGACCTCGTCGAATATAATATTTTTATTTAATTTTAATTCGTTTTCTGGTTGGTTGGTCCTTTATAAAAAAAAATGTGGATTGGAATTATTCACACCTTACACTAAGCATAATCAAGTATTATATATTGACAAGCTTTTACCAGCGGCTTTGATTGCGTGGAATCAGAATTAGAATTAGCCTTTCCGTTACTTCAATTTGCGACTTGTATGTTCCAGTTCCAACTCTCCAAACTTTCTCACATACTTTACATTTAAAACTAATTATTTGTGCTAAGATGCCTAAATATTAGCTCTGTTTTTGTTAGTTTGCTGGAGTCCGGCTGGGGGTCATATTTTAGTTTTAAATCACGACGATGCGATGTGCTGACGCTACTGAACTTTACACCCCACTTGAAGACAGCTAGTACACATTTCAAGAATATACTCGAAGTTGTTCAAATGTAACTAACGTTTTCAAAGTATCTAAACCGATCTGCCAGCTGGTATACTTAATAATCTTTAATAATGCATAATAATATCAATTAGAACAGTTTCTAAAAATCTTTAAGATGTATATAAATGTTTTATTATCTCGGAACCTGCATTATGCATTACTGGCGAATATAAAGCAAGTAGTGTTGTGAAAATTCATGACTGAATTCAATTTGAGTTTAGTTCTGAAACTTGTCGTTAGCTTGATAATAAAATGCGAAATAAAGAGCTAGGTACTTCTATACGAGTATATATAATACTACTGTCAACTTTGTATAAAATGCGGTTTCGTTTGTGTGTTATAATGTGATATGAGATATTACATTTATCAGGCTTTCATTTCAGTTTTCTTAAAAAAAAAAAACTGAACACCGAATGAAACAGATACAAAAGTTTACAAAGGTAAACTTTTGAATGAATTCGTTCCGCATCTGTTTCATTGGATTACACTCGAGTGAAAGCACTCGAGTAACCATAATCCCAAGTAGCCACGTCTAGTCCAGAATTTAGTTGGGTAGAAATAAAATGAAACTTTCTCACGACTGTATCTCTACATACTTTAGACTTTCTATCAGACCTTCAGGCTTCCAAAAACCACTCGAGATAATAATAATAACACCCAACAGTCACATACATAGTCCTGAACCCACACTAGGATTCCCTATGTCGTGGATATCAGAAACTACGAGCACCATGGTACCACAATACCCAGACCCGGAAGAAATATTTAAGATGTTTTATTTTTTTTACTTTATTTTATTCAACTTACTATTATTACAGGTATGTATTATAACATATGCAATAGTTTAGTTAGACTCAATTATTATAAAAACGAACACCATAATATATAAATTAAATTAAAAATAAGTCAACAACAACAATCCTACTAATATTATAAATGCAAAAGTTTGTCAGGATGTGACGATGTTTGTACCTCAATCATGCCATAACGGATGAACGGATTTGAATGAAGCTTGGAACATACATAGGATGTGTGCTGAAATTACATATAGGCTACTTTTCATCCTGGTACCATGCGAGCGAAGCCGCGGGCAGAAGCTAGTAAGTCATAAATTACACAAATTACATAGTCTAGAGTAGCCTTTACGATTTTGCTCTGTTCAGTGGATTATGTCAATGACATCCGCCACTTTTCTATCCTATTTAAATGGTAAAAAGATGAAAATATGTTTGCTTTATGGCACGCGAACAAAATCAAAATCAAATAAAGTTTATTCAGTAGAATCTGTAAATGATCACTTCTTTGAATTTGCTTTCGTAACGCGACCAAGCGTAGAAGATACAGCTAAAAAACCACGCTTGGCTATTTTTATAGGAAAACGATCCCTTTACAACGATGTTTATGAAAAGAGTTAGAGAATTATTCAGTTACAATCTTGTCTTCTAGATAATCAGAAATTTTGTATTAATGGCAAAAAGCTGAAAATATTTTTGTTTGATGTGACGCAAACGTGTTTATAATGGCGTAATTCAGTGATTATGAGGTAGCTGGTTGTAACTAGCTGGGCAGTGGGCAACGGGAGCCTAGGTCATTCGTTAGGTAAATGCGCTGGTAAAAGGTCGTTAGGGACAGCGACAGCGCCTCCGTGATGTCGGCATTTAATGACCTCGATTACCGAAATTAAACCGGAATTGCTCTTTTATGTTCACTATGAATTTAAAATGAATCCACCTTTAGATCTTCCTCCATTCTTTATATTGGAGCCAGTAGTCGGCTCCATTATAAAACAGCGTCCCGTTAGTGTAGGCAAAAGTTGCCTCCTGACGCTTTATAAATCATCTATTATAGACTTGGATGAATAAATTATAGATAATTATATGTATGTATATTCGTATGAGCTAGTGGCCAACCCTAGTGACGTAGTTTTTAGGCCGCCTAAAAGGCCTCCGTCGTGGCTTAACGACTTAAAAGCCGGGACCGAGTGTTTAACGTGCCCTCCAAAGCACGGAAGCGCTCAGCTCGTAATGCCACTTGCGATAATTATAAAAATAGATAATATAGATAAGATAATTTATAGATGGCAAAGGCCTTAGTAGTTTTTATTCCAAACAGCTGCAAAAATACATTTCATATGATTCTGAATACAGGAACATAGCTGAAGACTCAGGCCTGCAAATGTTAATTTGAAAGGACATTATGTTTTGTCTAAGTATTTAAACACAATTATTACGTCGAGCACTAAACAGAAATACTTAAACCTGTTATTTATATTCAGGCCGGGTAAGAGGTAAATGTATACTTTTAGGTTTACATAACGTAGGTATGTATTATTTATTATGCACCTACTAATATTATGAATTTGAAAGTTGTGAGAATGTGAGGAAATTTATGGCTCAATCAGGCGTGTTAAAAACATATTACGTGACTCGGAATGACAAATCCTTTTTATCCGAGAAAAGCGCGAGCGAAGTCGTGGCCGAAAGCAGCTATTTTCAAATAAACGCTAATAACGTAAATAAAGTGATGTTATTTTCCAATAATTTATCTCTTGAGAAACTTAAGTTGTTATTGTAAGAAACAACAATCTCTTCAGCAGTCACTTCAAAAGTAAATCTTCCACTCAATTTAATCTCGAGACTCATTATAGCGAACTCCATCGCAGAAACTAAACAAGTGAACGAGTTTTGTGCTCGTAGGTACGCGATGCTACTACCAAGGTACTCTAATACCTACTAGGAACCAATTAAGTGAAAGGATTTAAAGTGCGTCTCAACTGGTTCCTTTTTTTGCAATTGATACGCATGTATTCGTATTCGAACTTTTTAGGTTTTACCACATTCTGATTTCCTCACGATGTTTTCCGAAACCTTTTTAGAGTACTGTTACATAATTTTTTCTCGAGCAGAGAAACCCATTGGTGTACGGATTTCAACTCAGGATCTTACGATTGGAAGACCGGATCACTACTATTAGACAACCAGTTCTCAGTAGTAATGCTAAATGAATGGTTGAAGCAAAAAGCAAATAGACCTAAAAGTGTGATACATTTATCTACGCCAACGCGGCAGCGCTGTTTTCGCTGTCACCAGTGAGAGCACGACAAGGTTATCTCTACCAATGAATCATCGAAATGGACGTGTGATGGACTGCTGTGTGTAGTGACACATACAATTAGATCGTCGTAGAACCGTGCCACGTTCGCCACGCCGCGGGCGGTTCTAGTCCGTGATTTTGCTTTGATATTGAATTTTGGACTGGGAGTAAAGAAAAAACATAGAATGCGTCCAGCTGCTTCTCTCCTCGAGCATGTCGTAAAAGTCGACTAAGGGATAGTATCCTCCAACATGATGAGATACAATAAGCAAGTATTCCCAAGGAGGGTTGACGTCAGGCAGGCGGCCGGTCATAAAACACCTTAGCCAAAACTCTTACACACATAGAGTGGGATAAGGGCAGGAAGATGAAGATGATGATGATGATGATGATTGAATTTTGGTAAATTTTCTCATTAATTCTTTTGAACCAGTGTGGTGAAAGGATTGGAATGCGCCTCAAAGAAGCTCCTCTCGTCGACTTGATAAATGCTTACAAATTAGGTTCTACGAGATGCCGGTTTCATTATGATGTTTTCCTTCACCGTTTGAGAGTAGTTGTATAGCGCACGCTTAGAGCTAAGCTGAACGTGACAAGTTTTATTATAATTTCAGCTATGGGATGTCTACTGGTATTATTTTTCTATATTGGTATTAGTATTTATCAGTGGCAACTTAGGCGATTTGGCGTTGTACGTTTGTGGATATATTTGTTAAATAGTTAGATAGTTGCATATCTTCGTCTTCGTAGTTCAGGTTAGACTGGATATTAGCGAGATAGCTCTATGGTTATGATTTATGCGGTATCGCAGTGGTTGTGTTTGGTAGGTACGTCTCCTATAAAAAGAGTTAGAGAGCTTGATTTTGTAAACTGTAATTAAGACATTAATATCTACTCCTACTTTTTATAGAATAGACCATTAGACATAAGTAGGTACCTACATATTTATGTATACCTATCACGCAGTTCTCAGCTCGGGACGAAATGCTACATATATCTATTACATTACAACATTTTCCAAAAGGCCTATAGTACATTTCCGATATATAGGACAGTTACGGTAAACATAACCATTAATTACTTGCATGTTATATTGGTCACCAATTCCAGCTGCGGGACTCTAAAGTGAAGTGATTAGAACTGCCTATCAACAAACATCCATTTACGAGATGCACTTACATCGATACCTAATAGCTTTCATCAAGGCTTTCACATTTGAGAAGCATAGGTACATTGTGGTATGCTGGCCAGTCGGAAAATGGTAAGTAAATATAGTGGTATAGTTTCATATACACACACATAAAACATTGAAATTACTTTAAAAGCTTAACATGTTTTTTGATATGTTGAAATATAATAAAAAAATATCCTTTCTTTTCTTAGGCACTACCTCTTGGCACTACTAATAGAGTGAAAGGGAATTTTACTTTCCCGTGCCACTATTATTCTTATTGCCTGATTAATTAAACGCATTTATACTTATAATTAATTGCATCCTTGATAAAAATGCAACATTTTGAATAAAAACAAACCATATCATTACTATTGTTTTTATGTATAAAATGAACTTAATTCCTATAGAAAAGCGAATAAAAGGAAAACGTATTATATTAAAATGAATCATATTTTTGTTCACACATGATCATAACTTTTAATTATTATTTTAATACAAAAGAATTCCTCCCCTAGTTCAGATTACATGCGCAAGTCCTCCTGCGTATATTTTGGTTCAACTTATGTAGTAACTCTTGTGGTAGTAGTCTATCCTATTCTTTAACGGCGGCTTCCCTGATCAATGACAGAGTCTGTGGAGGGAGGTGGCCGGGCGATTCCAAAGAGCTTGCTTTAGATCGACCCACGGGTGCTCGATCGGGTTATAGTTGGGCGAGCCAGCAGACTTATCCAACAGTGTGATGGAGTGTTCACAGAGAGCAGCGTTCACCCGTTCGGCTAGATGTGCCGGCGCATTGTCATCGATAGAAATAAATTGATACCCGTAATCTTTCTTACTTATATTATAAATGCGAAAGTTTGTGAGGATGTTTGAATGTTTGGATGTTTGTGCCTCAATCACGCCTAAACGGCTGAACGGATTTGAATGAAACTTGGAATATACATAGGACATGTACTAGATTAACATATAGGCTATTTTTTATCCGAGTACCACGCGAGCGAAGCCGCGGGCGGTAGCTAGTTTATTCTAAATGGTCTAATGATTCCATCAATAATGTTGTTTTGTATAAATTTGCCGTCATGTAGACTTGGATGGAATTAAAGGCGTTCTAGATCCAATCATTATTCCATCCCAAAAAGACACTGAGTTGCCGCCTTACTGAACGGTTAGTGGCAGTTCTTTCCCTTTCTGAGTTTCTAGGCTTTCTGATTTTATTTTTGTGGCGTTAATTGTTGGTCAGCAGTCTGATGTAGCGCTTCTGAAAGGCACTCGGAACGGTTGGGTAGCTTCTACGAGGTCGATCAGCCGAGTTACTCGTGCTTCTGTGCCTCTGCAATGTGGTTAAGAAGTAACTTTGCGATACTGAAATCCTGCGTGCTATTTCCCTCGTAGAATAACCTTCTTCATTCAAAATCCTTATTCATGTGCGCAAAACTTCAGATAATAGAAGTGGCATTTTTGAAATGCACAATTTTCACTGAATTCTAAAATAGCAGTCTGGCAGAAAAACTAAGGTCTTTTACATGATTTATACAGCGTCATGAAGAAACTTTTACCTTCACAAACGGGACGCTGTAGTGTCGGGGATGAATTAAGATGAAGTAGGCTTTCCAAGCATCTATTCCATCCTCCCAGCTTAGTCAGCCTTGTCCACAGGAAAGACATGGTCAATACGAGTGCAGCTGACTAAGCCGCGAGTTTCCTCACGATGTTTTCCTTCACCATTTGAGAGTACTGGTATAGCGCACATAAAATTTTCGCACAGAAAAATCTTTTGGTATACACGACCGGTTTTGACACCACGACCTTAAGATTGGAAGGCGGGGTTACTACCAACAACTAATGCTTTTCAGAACAAGAATAAAAAATAATTGAGTTAGTTTTTAAACCAAAAAACAAAGGAACACTGTTTTTTTCTTGATTCTAAATGATGTATTTTTAAACAAAGAATATTTTCCTTGGGTAAACATCTGTAAACATTAATCATAATATTTTTGGGAATCAAAACATAGTCCTACTTTTCTAAGTGAATAAAAAATACATACTGGCAAAACCGGTGGACGCAGGAAGCTGTTAGCCGGTAATGGGTGGCACAAGACTGAAATGATAATGGTGAAAAAATACATATATAATAAATGATTGTTCTTCTTTTATTTCTTAAATTATTACGAGTAGTTAGGCAACGCACCCAGGAAATAAACTAAAGTATTGTTCAATAACAATACTTTAATTTGTTTTCAGGAATTGCAGGGAACTCTTACGACCATTCGCTGATAGGAACTGGGTCCGACCACAATTAGATGTACAGAACAGCTACATGAAAATATAATAATTGTTTTCTAAATTATTTTTATAGTGTTAATCGTATAGACTCCACACATAGAGTGGGATAAGGGCAGGAAGATGATGATGAGTGTTAATTGTATGATTAAGTGTATGTATACTTAGGGATATGCTTACATTCTTAAATTATACTCCAAAATTCTTCCTAGCCCGCGACATCGGCCTCGCATGGACTGAGCTGCATCACCATCTGAGCTACACAGAAGACGTTCCTGAGAATAATTTAACATTGTAAATAAATAATTTTATGGTTTGTGCAACGGCTTAACGAGACTTGGTCTACTTGGTAGGTTACGCGTTTTATTATGTGGTTAGGTGCAATTATTATTTGTATAAAACCTCTAAAGATATCTTTTTTCATATTTGCTTTATATTTATAATGACTCAGTTTAGATTGTTAGTACGTAAGGTTAATTTAAATCCCGCTTTGTGTCTACAGTATATTCCATGCTGGGACGAATAAACACTACGTCCAAGATTCCATGCTATTGAAAATAAATGCAACATTTAATATACCTAACTAGTTGGTAAATAAAAGCAAACTGAATATTGCTTACAGGAGACAAGTTCAAACTTCCTGTTACGTCACTTCTTAACTAAACCTGGTAATTTATGCATTACAAAGATTTTCCTGCTATCATTATATATTACTTGAGCTTTTTGCAGTTCTGTTGCTATTTATAAAATATTATTTTGACTACTGTTGTAGATTTTATAATATTTTATGATTCTTAATAAGATTATCTATATTTATCCCATAAATTTCATATAATCTAGAATTAGAACTGATAAATAAATAAATATAAATATTTGTAGACTTTTCACACAGCGCCCACCCCAAACTAAGCAAAGCCTGTACTATGGGTACCAGATGGCTGATAGAATACTTACATACTTTTTTATAGCTACTTATAATACTACAACACCCCGACCCGGAATAAATATTTGCAGAACATACAAACATTTCTCCCGCAGCGGGAATCGAATCTGCACCTCTTGTGTCTTAGCTGAGCACTTGCCCGCCACGGCATCGGCACCGAGATCCATAGTCCGAGGTGATAGACTTATTAAAACAGTTTCTTCATTGATAGGTACTGATCTTTAATAAAAAAAAATAGTTTTACAATTTTGTACAGTCGGTAAGATTGATATGCCCGCATCACGAGAGTTTTAATAAACAAAAAGGGACCTATCTACGATATTACAATCAGATAAGTTTAAGTTAGGTTTAGCTATGATCTCTGGTTTGCCAGAAAACTATTTACTGAGTTCTTTAAGTAGGTATAATATATATAATTAATTTTATTTTTCTAAAACCACTTTAGTACCTACTGAAATTGATATCGTTCTGAACCCATCTACTCTGTGTTGCTCAGACAGTGTCGACTAATCTAGTGATTAGTTGAAATTACACAGAAATATCCATGACCTGATTAGCATTATGGACTGCTTTCCATCCCGGAGAATCGTCAGGGGAGACCATTTGTTATTTCACGCAGCCACTGGTTCCATTGGGCTTACGTAATAAAATAATGATTTTAATTTAAAACTTAGTACAAAATATCAACGTGAAATCCCTCTTGGTGGGTTATGACTGAATTATTCTGTAAGACTACACTATAAACGGCATAAAAAGAAGAATGATGGGCCAGACGATGATGAATCTGCCTTTATGGGCGATGGGCTGATCACCTGTCACCATGGGTCATGGATATCCATCTTGGGCCTTCGAATCAGGAATAGCTGAAAGTTTTATTATGATTAGGTACTTGTGGCTGTACCTACCTCATTAGGGATACGGGCGTGATAATATGTATTAAATAGAACTGATATTTATCTAGTTATCTCTGTTGTGTGTGTTTTGTTGTGTTTGGCCCTATTAACATTTTGATTCTGAGCGTGAATAAAACTTGTAGGTGCTACAAACGAAATACCTACCTAATAAATTATTTTATAAGAAAGTAGAAAATATCTTAACTTTTGAACTAAGCAGGTTGTAATTACATACTTAGTTGAAAAGTTAAGATATTTTCTACTTTCTTATAAATTAATTTATTCTGAGCTTGGAGTAAATCCGTGCGCTACGTTTGAATCAAATATATTATCAGGTTGGCATTTACAACATACGATGCACGCAAACTCAATAATTTAAATGATTCAAAGAAAGTAGGTATGAACAACTTTACTTTTCCTTGTATGGTAGGTACTTTTGAAATGCCATTGTTTCAAATATGGTAACATGACTTACCCTTCATGTATATCGTGGGCGTAGAGCGAAAAGTCATCAACTAGGTTATTTGGTGTTTTGAGTTATGAAGGTTCAAAGTTTTACAAAAGAAAAAAAAATCATAACTTACGTTTGGTATAAGATATTTCAAATTTTAAGGTCTCATATCAAAGGAAATAGTTAAGCAGATAGGTTTAAAGCATTACATTTGATATAATTTGTTATTTTTTCTGAGATTTTGACATAAAACTCACTCGGTTATTTTTCGCCCTCAAATCAAAGATTTAAAATCTTTGCCTCGAATCCTGTACCGACATTTTTAGTTATTGAATTGTTAAATAGAGCTAGTGACTTTTTACCCAAGTGTAGGCCTTTTTGAATGAGAATTATCTTGAGTTAGTTAAAATAGGACTAGCTTTAAAAAAATCAAAAGGTATTTTAGTGATTATTCTAGACTCGTTACTTTAACCTATTTTTCGTTTTTAATGAATCTAATTAGATAATCAAGACGAAAATGGTTGGTAATAAAATGCAATCATTGTGCTTCTATAGGACCTATTTTATGTAACCAACTCTACTTAGGTTTCGAATTGCGGTTTCTCCGAGTAGAGAAAAACTACCCAAGAAGTAAGTTAATTAATTTTCGACTACAAAATTATAGTCCAAAGTTAGAATTAGTGTTTTTTGCGTATTCTGAAATGAAAACTATGCCAGCAATGGCTATGGTTGTAAGACTGAAAAATGCAGAAAAAATGGTGATTTTCATGATATGTTTAACTCAATTTTGACCAAATAGCAAGTTAGTGACTTTTCGCTCTACGGCCACGATATATGGCAGGCATTTAATGAAAACTCACACAATTAGTTTTTAGTTGACCCACTGTTGGGCATACGGTGTCCAGTCCATACGAATGTTTTATTATGAAAATCGGTTCTGAACTTCTGTCTACATAATAAATCATGGGTAGGTACACGATCAAATGCATAGACTTCATCCCAAAAATAGCGGTTCAAAAATGAAATTGAGTGACTTTAAAAACTATCCAAAATACTAAAAGATAGCCAATTCAGAAAATGGAAGAGCGAATAGCGTATAAAGTGGAAAGCGGGCTAGTAGCCACTCAATAAAAATAGATATTTCAGCGCTTGCCTACGTACAGTATAGGTAAAAAAGTATTTAGCAGGAAAGTGATGAAAGTGAATGAAGCGAGAGTAGTCGTCAGGACCGTAGGACCTACTCTTGATGAATAAAATTATCCGTAGTCCGTATTATCGTGGCGTAGCTTGCTTAGGCGTTCTTGATTGATCGTTAAAGTTAAGCAACGATATGCGCGGTCACAAATCGGGATGGGTGACCGCAAGTGGCATTACTTCGGAGGGCACGTTAAACAGTCGGTCCCGGCTTTTAAGTCGTCAAGCCATGACGGAGGCCTTTAGGCGGCCTAAAAACTCCGTCACTAGAGTTGGCCACTAGCTCATACAAACATACATACATACATCCGTACATCCGTAGTCAAATTGGGTGTGTGTGTCAAATTGCCATACTGGTGTACAGTGTGGCAAATTGACATGACTGCTGATAGTGTGACTAACAGTAAAAAATCTCCGTCGCCACACTGGTTAACAACTTGGTGTAACTACGGATAATACGTCCTATGGGAATGAGGCGAGATTATTACGCATGATTATTTTTTACTGTATCAGACCTCTGCATAAACTCGTATGTTTTGTATGTACCCACACAATACACAGTCAGAATATATAAAATTAGAATAAATAATCAGAATTGAACCTATTTTCACTTACTACTTTTCACGTAACAAACACCTAGTAAAACTTATTAAGATATAAAAAGGAAACTTGTTAAAAAATTACCTAGAAAACAAGTTTTGGTATGGTTTCAGTTAAGTTATTACATTCAAATATCAAATATTTTTTTAATATTAACTTATATTTATATACAACTAGCTGCCGCCCGCGGCTTCGCTCGCGTGGTACCCGGATAAAAAATAGCCTATATGTTAATCCAGTACATGTACTATGTATATTCCAAGTTTCATTCAAATCCGTTCAGCCGTTTAGACGTGATTGAGCCACAAACATCCAAACATCCAAACTCACAAACTTTCGCATTTATAATATAAGTAAGATTATAACATTACTAACTTCATTTATTTTATTAATCAATACTGGAACGACCCGCGACTAGTTCCATGTTGAGTTTTTTCATATCTAGCATTTAACTAAAATGCTCGATGTTTCATATAAACTTCATCTTCCCGCTGAGTCCTCTAGGAGCTAAATTTCGGGAATTTATTTCTTAGTGAATAAGAAAATACACGAAGAATTCACCTTCCAAGTGTTATAACTTCTAACACTTAGGTTCAGGCTGTACGTTGATTGACAGTCTATTAGTAACGAAATAATTTTATATTATTAAGATATACCACGATATACGCTATAACCGCGATATACGCTACGCGATATACGATCTATGCTATACGCACGATTACGCTATAGAGATACGCTAGTACTATTAGTTATTCTTTGGATACCTATAGGTACTATGCTAATATATACATTATTAGCCTACGTCAATAGAACCAATCACGCTCGCACTTGTATTAGATTGTGCTCCACAATTTTCCGTTCGGCGAGGAGCGGTGATCTATCGGCTAAACGAACTGTACAACCGAGTGAAAATCGTCTGTTGAGATATTTTAAAAGACTAGAGAAACTCCCCGCAACTTTGTTGGCGTTTATGCAAGCTTCAATCTTTCCGCTGCGTCCTGTTTATTAAGAGCTTATTTTCGGGAATTTTTTAGTGCCCTACACCGTGAATACGGAAGAGAAATATACCCTTCAAGTTTCACGTTCTCGGTTACTTATAGTCTATAGTTTAGTTAGGCTGTGCGTTGATTGTCATTCAGTCAGTCAATCAGTCAGTAACGTAAGAGTTTTATATATGTAGTTTACCCCCGAATACTCAAACGCATCTCAGAGCCCAGAGGTGAGCATGTCTCAAGAGACGAGTTTTTGACAGATTTTCACCAAATTTTTTCGAAAAACCATTACTTGAGACGTGCTTAACTCTGAGTCGCGTTTGAGTATTCTGTGGTAAACTACATAATATAAAACTCTACCTACCAATTATTGAGCATTTCTGCTCGATGATTTATTTAAATATATTTTTTTAACTATTGTATTGTGTAAATACTACTTACCTATGATATGGGATGTGTAATTGATATGATAGTCCAATTAGTGATGCTCGCAGCAATCCTATAGGCACCCTCTATGTAGGTAGGTAGGTACTTGTTCGATATTTCTCTCATTAGCAGACCAACAGCTGTTACGATTCACTATAATACCTACGTATATACCTACCCAGGTTTGATTCAAGTTTTTATAAGGATTTGTTGTCGAGCCATAGATTTTGTAGAAACTAATAAAATAGATAGTAGAGAATGCGAAAAAATGTCTATCACGTTCGGAGATTAGGTACCTACCTACCTAAGTGAAGTATATTTAAATAAAGAAGTAGGTAGGTACCTTATCCCCAAGTGTAAAAGAACCCATTCAATCATTATCTCTAAACAGATTCTTCACGCTATGTATCTTACTTATATTATAAACGTGAAAGTTTGTGAGTTTGGATGTTTGGATGTTTGTGCCTCAATCACGCCTAAACGGCTGAACGGATTTGAATGAAACTTGGAATATACATAGTATATGTACTGGATTAACATATAGGCTATTTTTTATCCGGATACCACGCGAGTGAAGCCGCGGGCGGCAGCTAGTATTGTATATTTTTATGTATAGTTAAATATTATTTGGCTGAATCGAGCGGTGCGTGTTTGATTCCGGCAGGAGTTGTTTATACATGCTTTGCAAATATTTATTTCCGGTCTGAGTGTTGTAGAACCACTTGTAGTTTCTGATACCCATGACACGGGCATTTAGGATGCCACATGGTTTTTGGAGTTAAGACTAGGTTTGAGACATTTAGAAGTCATTTATTTATTTATTCATTATGAAAAGTTTATTTATCTGTCAAAAAAAAATACATACCTACCTACATGCATACATATTATCACGCCCGTATCTATAACGGGGTGGGTGGAACCACAAGTACCTAATCATAAGAAAACTTGCAGCCACTTCTGATCCAAGACTCCCAAGATGGATATGGTGAACCATGGTGACAGGTGATCAGCCCATCGCCCATATAGGTCCATTGAGTTGGATATACCTTAGTCGACTTTTACGACATGCTCGGAGAGAAAAGCAGCTGGACGCATTCTATGTTATTTCTTTAAGAGAGAAAAAAAATACGACCAGAATTTTCCTGGAAAGTATTATTGTGTCCGCAGTAGGTAATGTTTTATCTATTTTTGATCTAATGTTTTCAATTTTTTTAGGAAACCCGTGGCTTAGTCAGCTCCGCACGTATTGACCGACCATGTCTTTCCTATGGACAAGGCCGACTAAGCTGAGAGGATGTTATAGTTGCTGGACAAGCTTTATCCATCTAAATTCGTCCCGGGCACTACAGTGTACCGTTAGTAGGTATAGGCAAAAGTTGCCTCCTGACGCTGTATAAATCATCTATGTAGTACCTATAAAAGCACCTCTATAGCATAAGAGGAATATACCCTCTTAGTACCTAACTTTACATTACTTTAGTATTTACCCTCCTAGTTACTTCTAAGACTTTTGATTTAGATTGCTTTTCATTAAATAATAATTATGAGATTTAAGAAAAAAATATATAATAATACCTACTCTATGATTTGTACAACAATTACCTACTTTTCGATGGAAACATGATAGCAATCTTGGACGAATTCATTTGTCCAGATAGCAAATCTATACTTGGGTACCTACTGATTTACGCTGAGTGGGTATTACGGAACATTAGTTTTGAAGTTTCCCAAAAGCGTGCGAACAGAAGCGCCATCATAATTACGACTTCATAATGTCCACCCGCTAGATTAAAGGTTATTAACTGATCTCGTATGGGCCCTGTGTCTCGATGCCGAAATTGATTCTGTCTATTACGCGAGGTGTCACGTAAGACCCTAACTACTCCCACATTATTGCCAGGATATACCCACACATCTTTTGGATGGCGTAATCTCTGAGCTTTGTCTATACAATCTTCTGGATTGCTTGTTAGAACAAATCAATTAGTTTGTAGGTGTATATTTTGTTACCAATCTAATTATTTTCTTCAAAATTATTTATTACAAATACTTTGTTTGATCATCATTAAATTTTGATGCTGATTGTACATACCTACTGTACTTATAAAAAATATCAGATCTTCATGTGTCTTTCAAACTATTTTTGTAACTAAGATACTGCTCGCTACGCTCGCTTGATCGATAACATTCAATAGGAAGATAAAAAGTGAAATTAAAACCAGACCTTGAGCCTTCAGCCAAGATATAAAATAAATAAATATTTATGGTCATTTCACACAGCGCCATCTAGCCCCAAACAAAGCAAAGACACCAGAAAGCTGATGAAATACTTATAAAAATACTTTTTTTCTTTAAATACTTACATACTTTTAATACATACTACTACAATACCCAGACCCGGAAGAAATATTTGCAGAACATAAAAACATTTCTGCCGTAGCGGGAATCAAACCCGCGCCTCTTGCGTCTCAGCCGAGCACTCGTCCGCCACGCCACCGAGGTCATCAATCGTATGCACTAATTAAACGATAAGTCTATATTATAAATTACACCTGGAAATTCATGGGGAAAGCCGTTGTCCAACAGTGGGACGAAATAAGTTAAAAAACCTGTCGAAACATTCTGAATAACATACGAAACGAACTATTGAACTAAGACCAGTTTTTGTATATCAATCATTCTGGAGCTACATAACAAAAAATATTATGTGTTTCGTCAAAAATCCGTGCAGGGTAAAAATATAAATATTCAATATGCGGATGTACATGACAAAAAAATTCAATAATGCATGACGTTAGGAACCTATTCGTACGTGCAAATTCGATTAAACGTCGACGAGTCCTGAAAAATATTGCTTTTCGCAACTCGTACTCGTACATATACCTAACTAGGTACTTACTAACTAATAATTTGTGCAAAGGTGGCACCCTTCAAATAAGAATATAAAAATCCTTTCTTTACCTATTATTATAAACGCGAAAGTTTGTATGGTATGGATGTTTGTTACCTACTCTTTCACGCAAAAACTACTGAACGGATTTGAATGAAACTTGGAATATACATAGTACTTGTGCTTGATTAACATAATATGCTATTTTTTATCGGGATACCACGCGAGCGAAGCCGCGGGCGGCAGCTAGTAAAAAATAATTTGTGCACTTTTTTATGTATTCCTACTACACTTTTAGTATAGTTCAAAAACCACGTTTGTATACTTACTAGGCCAGAAATAACTATTTTTTTTATTTCAAATTGTTGCAATATCGCATAAACTTATGAGTTCGATATTGACGTAACAGTATGTAAAGATTACTTGCATTTCATTACATACATACATATATATTATCACGCCCGTATCCCTAATGGGGTGGCAGAGCTACAAGTAAACATAAGAAAACCTGCAGCCATTCCTGATTAGATTATCCTGAGATGATACTATCCCTTAGGCGACTTTTACGACATGCTCGAGGAAAGTAGCATTTCAAAACATTATGCTAAAACAGATGGATAAAAAAGCGTATAATTCACCCTCGAACTTGCAAATATAGCAATTCAATAAATAATAAAGTATTTTCTAACAGCGGTCCTTGGTTTTGTTTTGTCCTTAATTGGGACTTTTATTTATGTATCAGTGTACATCCGTGAAACTGATCAACTTTTATTTTCTTCTCTGCTGGACTGGAAGTAAAGAAAAAGCATAGAATGCGCCCAGCTACTTTTCTTTCCGAGCATGTCGTAAAAGTCGACTAAGGGATAGAGCTCTCCAAAATTGTAGACCATCTAATATGGGTCATGGGCTGATCACCTGCACCATGGTTCACCATATCCATCTTGGGACTATAAATCAGAAGTGGCAGCAAGTTTTCTTATGTTTACTAGTGGCTCTGCCCACCCTATTAGGAATACGAGCGTGATAATATGTCTGTTTGTTTATCCGTGTAAGTTTTGAACCCACGTTACTTTTTTCTGTGTAATTAAGTAATAGGTACTTAAAAGGATCATATTTTTTTAGTTTTTTAGTTTAACGCTGTGCGTTGATTGAGAGAAGTTGTTTTACTGTTCTGACATTTCAACGGTATCTCTTTCTTTCTCTCACACTTGCATACGCACACACACACACAGTTAGACTCTTTATCTTTAATGGAGACATAAAAGAAGTTGTTCTGCTGTTATGAGATTCAGACATAAAGAGTTAAAAAAAAAAACATAAACCTGAGATGATGTGTTTAGTTCCCGACGGTATTAACCCATTTCAATGTGGTCTTTTTGTTTGAAAGCTACATTGGATTGCCGTAACAAAGTTTTTCAGAGCTTTTTTTATCAAAATTATACCTAAGATTCATCGACAACTTTGCTTATTCTAAGGCCTCTTCTAAATCTTCTAAATCTAAAGCCTTAGAATAAACAAAGTTAGTTAAAATAAGGTACCAAAACTTATAATTTACCTTTTACTTAAATAAAATTATTCAGTAAGTCAAAAGTTCTCATAACGGGCAAAAAGTATTTTCTCAGAAATAACAAGAAACATACGAGTGGTCGAAAACACAAGAAGATTAAAAAATAATAAGAAACATTTTCTACTAGTAAGTAAATATTTTATGGAACGATGATTAAGTCAATATTGAGTTTGTGAAGAGTGTGCGCAGTTGCGTGATTAGATTGTCGTGGCCGTAGTTTGAGAACTCAGTTTTCACGTGCTACGAACTCTTGTAGCTCGCTCTACGATTCAAGACCTCTGAATTTACTAAATAAAGTCTTAGCTTTTAACTTCGTGGACCTTCGTTTGAAGCGCTCGTGGCGTAGCTTGCTTAGACGTTCTTGATTGGCAGTTGAAGTTAAGCAACGTTGTGCGCGGTCACAATTTGGATGGGTGACCGCAAGTGGCATTACGAGCTGAGCGCTTTCGTGCTTAGGAGGGCACGTTAAATTGCCGGTCCCGGCTTTTAAGTCGTTAAGCCATGACGGAGGCCTTTAGGCGGCCTAAAAACTCCGTCACAAGAGGTGGCCACTATAGCTCATACGAACTTACTTACTTTTTACTTCGTGGACCAAAATATTATTTAGTAAGTTTTGTATATCGTGCTTTAGAAAACAACTCGGAATTTTATACAAGCACTAGCGGACCCCTGCGCGAGGTTTTACTCAAGTAGGGTAGGTACTTCAAGGGGTAGTTTTGAAAATTCTCAACCCGTGTTTTCTTTTCTGTTTTTTTATGAGAATAAACTTGCGCGCCACCCTTTATGAAATACCCAGATTAATATATAATATATATTAATCTATTAAGAAAATCATATTATGATTTTCTTATAGCAACATCGACACCCCGCCGCACTCCTTTCGGGGTACAAATAGTTATAAGTTTAGAGCGTAGCTCTTCGGCTCTTCTAATGACTTAGGCATAAATACTGAACAAAAACTTTTCAAATCTATATATAAAACACTTACGTAACTCACTGACTGACAAACAACGCAGAGCTAAGAGTATGAATCTTTCAGGGTAAATTCCGGAAATTAAGATGTGGTTGCTCCGAAAAAAAAAAAACTAAACGTGAACAATATACGGGGCGTTCCACTAGTGTCACAAATACATTGGAGCTAGTTAACTCGTACCATTGACTACTTTACAGAAAATAAAACGCGATTGCTCGTTGAGTTTCAGCACAATTTCAATTAATTGTTCATTATGACGTTTTAGTTTAAAACTGAACCAGCTCAGTCTTCAGTTTAGAACTGAGAGCACTATTGATCTAGCGGTAGCGGCCCCACCTCCCGATCCTAGTTCGTGGGTTCAAGTCCGGCCGTGAACAAATAGATTTTTCTGATCGAAAAATGTATGTGCGCTGTAGGTACTAGGTTACTGTAGGTTTCGCTACTCTCAAACGGAGAAGGAAAACATCGTGAGGAAACATGTGTCAAGTGCATGAAAGGAGCCCTTGAGGCACACTTTAAATCCTCTCACCACACTGAAAGAACTAGTGACATGACTAGTAGTAGAACTGAACCATGTGATCTCTGATCTGGGGATCTGCTCTGTTATTAAACTTAGATAAGTAAACAAACTTGTAGAATAATGAAGCTTGACTACACATCCGAACTTTGCTTCATTTTCTTCAATCGCTTTTAACTTATCATGTTATAATTGTTTGTATTTACTAGTAGAACGCCCGCGACTTTGTCTGCGTTGAGTTTTTCTTACACAACTAACTTCATCTTTCCGCTGCCTCCCGTAGAAGTTGAATTTCGGAAATTCCTTTGTTAGCGCACCTCAACACCATAAGTTTCATCGCTTCTAGAACTTATGGTTTAGGCTGTGTGGTCATTGTCAGTCAGTTAGTAATGTCAGTTTTATATATTTAGCTTTAGCTAGTAACATATCTTATTGTCTGCTAATCACATCATGATCCATGATAAGATTTTTGCTATTCTATTGCTAGATCTGCACACAACTAATAACTTTAGTTGTAGAGTGCTAATGAACAGTAACGTAAGATCCACTACACCGGGTGGTTATCAAAACAGCCTCTTAACGATGAATCTTCGGTAATGTTTGGATACAACATATTCAATTGACAAACACATCACTAACCGTCCTATAAGTTTCTAAGGGTATCACAAATCATTTTAATTTCCTATTAACGTTATTATCGTTTCTATGCCCCGTGTGGCATCGATCTGCTCACGCTAAAGCGGTTGATGTAGCGCTGAACGTGATCTGCCGCATCGTTACAGGGTGCCTCAAACCTACACCCCTGCTGATGCTGCTTAGCTCAGCAAAGCAATCGCGAAGTCTATTGTATCAAGTTATTTTAGCGTAGTAAAGTGTCGACTTCGCTGTACACCACCTACCTAATTTCTATAATGTGGCCTCAATGGAAACTAAAAAGACTACCAATATCCTAACTTACGATGGTGTACAGCGAATTTGACAAATAAATATGTAATCGAATGAATGAGCGATGGATGAATGTATTATTTCGAAATTATTAGTAGCAATATTATATATGTAGCATGTGGTTGGGGGGGGGGGAATTAATAATGTAATAAATAAAGGTATGAATGATAGAAAAGTATGGAAGGTTGTTTCAAAATAAAAAGCAACAGTAATTTTAAGTTAGTTTTAAGAAAAAAAAAGAAACCTACACCCCTGAATATATTATATCCTCGGGCAGGCATAAGCTCTCACCTGGCGTCCGGCGCGATGTGGCCTGCAGCATTAAAAAACGAAATCAGGAAACGGACGACCGTCACCCCCTATTTGAGTATCGACCTCCACCCGTCCGACTCAAGAGCCGTAAAAGTTTTTTAAGGCGTTCGACTCTTTCGGAGAAGAGTGCAGTGGAAGCAAGATACTAGCTATGGAAGAGCAAACATCCCCCTCCGCTGGACTTTATCACCCCAGCTGAATGCCTTCCGTTCAATTGCAGTGGCCAATTTGGAAGTCGCTTAATAGACTCCGTACCCAAGTTGGTCGCTGCAAAAGCAACTTAGCCAAGTGGGGCATAATTGACCCATCCCAAGTCCAGTGTGAGTACGGAGCCCCTACACAAGACATGCTACACTTGCTTTCCTGCCCTCTGTGCCCAGCAACCTACACCCGAGAAGACCTTATTGAGGCCTCTGATAGGGCCATAGAGGTTCATATTTTGCTAAATTGATTGAGTTAAATTAAATTAATTTGAGAGTTTGAGCTCATTGACACGATGAATGAATGAATGTTCCTTTACTTAAGGCCCGGTAGGCGACAGCGTTGATTTCAGTTTTCACCCCCACTTCCTCATCCCATGATTTACGCCAGCACACATTATGAGCAACTAAGACAATTTCACAAATAATGACATTGTAGCAATCAATAGAACTAAACATTCAAGGTAATCGATCGCCCTCTATGTAAGAACGCCGGAAAAATGTTGCAATGCTCGATGCTCGGAAAAAATAAGTAGGTAACTACCTAATGGAGTATGATACAATAAGAGAAATACATAAACCTAACCAGCGCACAATAACAATGGTAGTTAAAATAGTTGAAACATTATTGACTTTTTGAAGAACATAGCAACAATTGATAAAATAGTGATATAAATTACATGTTAAATATATTATGTAAGCATCCTGAAAAGTAACATTATATAAACAGAAGAAAACATTTTAAATTGAAAGGATGTGATAATTTATAATGTAATAAATTAAGACTAGAAAGAAATAAAATATGGGTATGAATATGGTGAATCAAGAGATTATAAACAAGATGAAAAATTCCTACAGCGAAAACCCCCCCCCTCTCTCCCAAATACAATCTAACCTTTTAATAAATAAGTAAACAAAAGAAAAAAACAAACACAGGCTCTGATCTCCCATTTCAGAGGAACAAAGTGAAAAAAAATAAGAGTAATACAGCGAACTAGAGAATATTTAGAAACTTTCGAACCCTTCATCCAAATCCTTCAGGCGTTTGTACGTAATTAATTCCACGTAATTAGTTTCGTTACGAAGCACAGGACACAAAGCTGCGTATCCACGTTTTTTTAGTTTTTTTTTGTCTAGGCATAATGGAATTTAGGTGCACTGCGAAATAAGCTTACAGTATTAGTATACCTCAAAAGGTGTGCTCAAAAAGTTCTAATGGGAACCTGGGCTTACTTTAAAAGCTAAGCCTCAATAAATAATGATGTTTACGATATGTCCGCTATGTTACGTCCGTCATGTAGCTCGCTAAATCATAGGAAAGCAAATCTTTTACGGCTAGTTATACAGTTCGATGCGATTCTTCAATACCCAGTGGCGCAAATTAATTAACTCAACGCTGCCTGGTCCCAAATGAAATAGGATGGAATTGCATGGAGATATGTTGAGTAGGTAACTATTGATCAAGAGCGCTTTATCAATGGGCTGTTTTTCTGATGTTCTGTAATTATTATTGTTATTATTACTATAAATGAAAATAAATAAATAACAGTCACATTATGTATGTGACTGTGTGTCCACAAATATTTATTTATTACTGCTCCCGCCCGCGTCTTCACTCACGTGGTATCCGAATAAAAAAGCCTTTTATATTAATCCAGCACATGTACTATGTATATTCCAAGTTTCATACAAATCTGTTCAGCCGTTTAGGCGTGATTAAGGCACAAACATACAAACATCCTCACAAACTATCACATCTTCTTATATATAAAAATGAATCGCAAAATGTGTGTAAGCGCATAACTCAACAACGCCTGGACCAATTTGGCCAAATCTTTTTTTAAAATGTTCGTTGAAGTTCAAGGATGGTTTTTACGGCGAGAAAAATTAGAATTATTGCTGGAAAAACCCATATGTTTATCCCCGAGCGAAGCCGGGGCGAGTCGCTAGTTTATAATAAAGTATTTATTAATTATTATTTGTAAATTCATGTTTTTCTTTTAATCAATTCAGTTCAATTGGTACTATCTACTTAAAGTAAGGATTCATTATACAATTTGTTTTTCCAGCGCAATCAAAGGCCACGTTTCTAGGAAAACGCAAATAACTTCGCTACTTGCGTCTAATTGCACAGTAGGTACCTTCTGCCCAGTCGTCCGGAAGCAAACAGCCTCTAGTGTTTACCGTTGGGCGGTATTCTAAATTGCCATGAAATAGTAATGTATTGACTGTCTAACGTCCAAAAGTCCACTCATTAAGTTTTGGAGGATGTCCTTTCGTCGTCTATATAAACTTTTCGAAAGGTTACCAAAAGTCAACTTCAGGGAGCGTTGAGGTAGAAATAATAAAACAAATCCACGCAGAGTAGCGGGTCTTCCGCTAGTCAGTCAAAAAACACTGGAGGGTCATAGGTATTTACTTTCTTACAAACCTTGCGTTCGAAGTAAGAAATTAAAAAGGAATTCCTTAAGTACATTGTTGATTGTCAGGAATTTCTTTTTATTCGCACGAAATTATAAATGCTTTTATAAATCACGCAGATAATTCTTCTCAACTTCTGAATTTTCGATTTCTTGTTTTGCTCTTTCTCTTGTATAGGGTTTATCGTCACTCAAAAAGAAATTAAACTGTTTTAATAATTTCAACAACCATAAATATTGTATTAAGGTTAAATCAATTCATTAGCCAAAAACTAATTATGTGTAAATAAAATTCAGGAAGGCCCCAAATAAAAATGTATAATATTTTAAGTAAACGCACAATTTTCGCTACGAAACGGCTATGTAGCCAGTCGGTAATGAATGCTTTAAGAGCCGCGCCAGGGAGGCTCGTAATTAGTATAGAGCTACGCTGGATAATTGCCAAATAGAAGAAATTAGAAAAGCCTGATGACTGAGCTACGAACGCAATACAGTGAAATCAATTCCATACTTTGTACTTTTATTAGGTCTTATTGTATGTACGAACATATTATGTCGATATTGTTGTATAATATTATATTATGTTAATTACTTTAGAATTTTTCTATTTCTCCAAATTTTACAAGGATTAGTTAGAAGAAAATGTTAATTAGCATTAAGTTCGCCTATGTACATGTTTTTTATAAAGTGCTATAAAGAATTGTTTAGCTATCTATCTATATATAAATATCTAGAACAGATCACGATGGAACATATGTATTTACCTATATTTACAACACGTAATGGTTAAAAGACTAATCCTCAAAAATACATGCACTTAGGTACATGTTTTTTTTTGTTTGTATATATCTCTTTTTAGGCATTTTGTTTAGGTACTGTAGGTATAAAATTTGACTTTGTCAGAATCAGTTAACAACTAGCCTACTACTATCATATATTCTTGTAGTTATGCGTATAAGCGCTTATATAATAATTATTTTGATTTTTATCCGTGAGGACCTGTAATTGGCTTCTCTAGTTTCTCATTTTAGTCATGGTAGTCCTTCAAATACAAAAAAAATGAGAATAAACTAGGTACTAAAAAGGTTGTAAGTTAGTGAGCGTCTATTAATAATCTCATAAGTAATATTACTATGGCTTCTAATATTATACTCGTATAATAGAGTTCAAGATAAAATTATTAATATTTCTACGATAATTTTCAGGTTAAGTTGTCTTAAATAATGTTTTAAATAAACGATTTCCAATTTTTGTATTAAACCAGTTATTTAATTAATTTGAACATGCCCTCTTTGCTGATGCAAACTAAAAATAATGATTATCAAACAATACATTATGAATAATATGTAATTTGGTTTCAATTACTACGGCCATTAACGGGTTGGGCCACAAGTAATCATTTGAAAACTCCTGATTCAAAGTTCCAAGATGGACATGGTGAACATTGGTGATAGGTGATCAGCCAATCGCATATAAAGATGGTCCATCATGTCGGAGAGGATACTATCCCTTTGTCGACGTTTTACCTGAATAAATAAATACGAGTATTTTCCCCCAAAACGTGGAGGAAGCTTCTAAACTTTTTCTTCACCTCGGAGTTTCTAAACTTTTGTTTGAATTCTCACAGTTATACAGTTCTAGATGGTAGTTGTTTAGATCTGTTGTAGAACTTTTTTAATAATAATTTATTTATTGCAATATTTAGGGTACATTAACATTTAAATTTAACATTTAAATTTTAGCTCTACCTACCAAACTAAGTTTAAAAAACTTGTATTTTGGTAGCTAGTGACCTCCCTTATAATTACATTCCATTGTGTACGACATTATTAATTAATTTATTCTGGGAACCATCACTGAAAATTAAATTAATTTACAAATGAATACACTGTGAATACGTTCATTACACCTTATTGTTATTTATTCATGAACATCATATTCATCCACGCCCTATCAATTAAAACCAATTTTCTCTTAATGAGTCTTAAATTTACGGCTACATGGGAGGAATGAGTGTCTACGGATACGAGTATAAAGTGTTCGAGTAATATTGATCACAAATCAGATTTTTTTCTTAGCAAGTGACACTAAAAATCTGATCATTGCCTATACTTCAGCTATACTAAAGATACAATTTATGTAAACAAACCGCCAGTACTTAACCTAAAACTTACTTTTTCATTACATGTTTATGGAACTTTTAAGTAGTAGGTACTAATAAAATTATGGTGTAAAAACTTATGTTGTGAGGTTTATTTACCTAAAACTAAAGTGATTTCATCGTACATACATACATACATAATGTTCACGCCCATATCCCTAATGGGGTGGGCAGAGCCACAAGATCAGAAAACTTGCAGTCACTTCTGATTTACTTCTAAGATGGATATGGTGAACAATGGTGACAGGTGATCAGCCCATCGCCCATATAGGTCGTCCATCATGTTGGAGAGGATAATAATCCCTTAGTCGACTTTTACGACATGCTCGGGAAAAAAAGCAGCTGGACGCATTCTATGCTTTTTCTTTACTTCCAGTCCAGCAAAGGAGATGTGAGGATTTGACGATGTGTGTAAATTTGTGCCTCAATCACGCCACAACAGTTGATCGGATTTAAATGAAACTGAATATACATAATAAATATGCTGGAATAACATATAGACTATTTTTTCCCCGGGTACCACGCCAGCAAAGCCACGAGAATGTGACGATAAATGTTTGTGCCTCAATCACGCCGTAACGGCTGAACGGATTTGATTGAAACTTCGAATACACGTAGAAAATGTGCTGTAATAAGATAAGTATAGGCTACTTTCTTGGGATCATGCGAGCGAAGCCGCGGGAGGAAGCTATTTTCTTAATAAAGAGTATCCTAACCTATCCCTGGAGTTATGTCACGGTAACGGGTCATTTCAATGTGTGTAGTTCGCGATGGCGTGTTATTTCCCAACAGGCCCGCTTTGTGGCGTCATATCGTGAGTTCCTGTGATTTCTTACCTAATCTCTTATCTCTTCTTTAGTTTCACATAGCCAATTAATGGACGAGGCGGTCCAACGAACGTCCTGTCGTAAATAAACTGTATTTTAAACCGTATAATACTTTAAAGATTAAAGTATTATACGGAAGTTTAAACACAGATTTGTAATTCAACTCGGTGTATTAGCAATTAGGTACGTAAAAGCTTTTCTTTTTATTCATTTTCCTTCTCTTGGTCTAAAGTTTTAAACAATTTATAAAATTTTAAAATCATTTACATGAATCCTTGCATAAATTATAAAGAAAATATGAAAATGCAATCAGTTTGAAATTTCAATTTATGAGGAAATGCGGTTTAAATATTTCTCTCATTATTTTGTTTTTGTATTTTTCTTCTTGACTAAAATTACTTTTACAACCCAGAATATAAATAAAAATGTGATATTTTCATTTATATTATGGGTTGTTATTGAGTTAAAACATTTTATAATAGGAGGATATAATGTTGTTTATTATTAATTTATGCAAAGCATGTTGACCTGGATCAATGTATTTGCATACAAGACAAGACCTCATAATATCGTACATAAGGCTTCGTATGCAAATTCATTGAATCTCGTTCGAGGTGGACGTAAATCTAACATCTGTTAAAATTTGCTTACATTCATACTACAAGAGAAATATAGATTTGGTACTACGTGTTCGTACTCCTCAATGTCTTGTGCGAGTGAGCCACTATGACGAAAGAAAACTTTACTTACTTTAGTTGTTAGGGATCATCATCATCATCATCAATTCACATTAGTCCACTGCACTGGACATCGGCCACTGAGCTCGATCTTCAGCTCTCCTCCTCCAGTTGGTAGGTTATGCACATTAGATAAATAATATAATTATACATACCTACATACATGTACGTTTTATAAATGATATGCAGCGAATCGTTAATGAGTTTGATTGTTTAATTATGTTATTTTTGTCTTATCTAATCAATCACAAAAAAAAACAAATTTAATAAAAAATCTAGGGTAGGTACTTTAGTGGGTAAGATAGTGAAATTATTACAGCAATGATTTCGTTGCATGTACCTACGTTTTATATTTCCTCTAAAAATAATGTAAATGTAAATTTCGCCATTGAAAAAGATCCATTTGCGTAACATTACAGAGACGCAATAAGGCTACGTCGAAATAAAACTTGCAGAAGCCGACACTCGTATTCAATTTTTATTTGCTTTTAGTCATCATCATCATCATCTTCTTACCCTTATCCCACTCAACGTCACAGTTCTAATTTCATATACAATGTTAAGGAAACTGTATGCTAAGACGCAGATGGCAAAGGATAGAGTATCTAGCTGTTTGTCATTGGTTTAGCTCACGCCTTAGCGCTATGAAAATTATCTTTTTTTTTTGTTTTTAATATATTTTGTTTCGGTGGCTTGGCGGGCGAGTGCTCGACTAAGACGCAAGAGGCGCGGTTTCAATTCCCGCTGCGGGAGAAATGTTTGCATGTTCTGCAAATATTTCTGCCGGGTCTGGGTGTTTCAATACTATGCATTATAAGTATGTATTTACAAAAAAAAAGTATATAAGATTCTATCAGCCATCTGGTTCCCACAGTACAAGCTTAGCTTAGTTTGGGGCTAGATGGCGCTGTGTGAAACGTCCACAAATATTTATTTATTTATTTATTTTGGTGGCACCCACTTGGTCCGTCTCTGGCATGACGAGACTCACAAAATCAGTCGCAGACCGGGCCGAGTCTTGGTGGCATAGTGCCAGGCTCCGAAGCTTAGGTACATTCAACGGAGTGCAGTTTTCGCAATACTGAAAGCTGTCGATAAATCTGATTTCTGATTTGGCTCCCGGCGATTCGTGTTTTTGCATCGTTCCACATGCGATATTCCAAACTGATATGATGGTCGAATCACAGTTATTGGTTTCCTGATTAATAAGTTTCGCGAGATGAGTTTCGGATGAAATTTTGCACTGGAGCGTTCTTTTATAAAAATAACCTGAATATTTTTCACACTACACTAGTTTATTTTTACATGCTGGTATATTGTAAATATTTTACATACGCTACTTCCCAATTAGAACCTAAATTTCTGAATCTTTACTACAGGATTTGCTATTATTATTAATTTTTCAAACAGTGAGTCCTATTTTATTCTATTTATCTTATAAACGAATAAAATCCTTTATTCATAGATGATAACTTTATTGAGGTAGCGTGTCCATTTTCAATCAGAATCATCCACAATTAAGTACTTGTACCTATGAGTAGAAGCACGTTGTGTGATTATTAACTTGGCCATGCATGGGCATAATGATAGGTAGGTACATAAATAATTACTCAAGAAGCTAATAGATATGACTAATGACCAAAGGGCTGGCGCTTACCTCGGACAAAGGATAAGTATAGCTATCCAACGGGGTAACGTCGCCAGCCTTTTGGGGACCTTACCTGCGGTCTGTGATCTGAGCTCTGTTTTCTATCTGTAGGCGAACTCAGATAAAAAACTGAGCTCATTTTTATTTCTTATTATTATTATACTGATTACCTTAAAGTTTTTAATGTTATTATAGTTTGTCTTTATATTTGGCCGAAATGAATATATAATTAGTATGTACCTACTAATTATATATTCATTTCGGCCAAAACTGAAAACGGCCAAACTGAAAAAAAAACTGTATAAATATTAAGAGAATCACTTACAAACAATGACGATGAATTTGACGACCTCGTTGGCGTGGCGGGCGAGTGCTTGGCTGAGACGCAAGAGGGTTCGATTCCCGCTGCGGGATAAATGTTTGTATGTTTTGCTAATATTTCTTCTGGGCCTAGGTGTTGTAATGTTATGTAGGTAAATTAAGTGTATTTATAAAAAATAAGGATACAAATATTCTATCAGCCATCTGGTTCCCATAGTATAAGCTTTGCTTAGTTTGGGGCTAGATGGCGCTGTGTAAAATGTCCACAAACATTTAAACTCAACATTTCTTTTTAATGCGACATGTGGCTACACAGGCGTCGATAACTGATCAAGAAATCACGGTCGAGTTATGTAAAATAAACATTACTAGCACATCTTAGAAGCTGGTAGAAAATGCCTAGGCATTAAGCCCTCCTTTTGTACGGTTTTTTATTGTGCAATAAAATATCTATAATATACTATAAAAATCTTTATTTCACACTTTGATCACTCCGATGGCGTTGTGGTCGAGTAGGTACCTACCGGTTAAGATGTGGGAGATGCGATATCAATCCTGCTTTAAAAGAAATGTTACAAAGTTCTGCAAATATTTCTTCATTAAACACTTTAAATCCCTTCGTCACATTGATTCGAAGGAATTAGAACAAGACTAGCAGTAGTTGTCATCTAAGATCAAACTAAAACAACAGTTCGTCTACGAACCAGTCAAGAAATCAAAATGTTGGTGAAGTGACGCTCATTATGGTGACGATCTTCATAATTATTACGGTCGCCGTTTTATTTATGAAAAACAAGACTTAATCTGTGGGTTGTGTAACTTTTAGGGGAAACTGTAGCTTTGTTACGAATGTACGACGTTCCTAATTACACATAAAAGTTATAACATGAAATGTTACAATTAAAATTAACCCTTATTAATAGAAAGAAACTTACAACTAATACAAATATAATTTACAAAATACAAAAGAAACAATCGGGCTATCTAATGGCCGTTGCAAACGGTCTATAGACAGCTCACCTAATCCAGCTCATCAGACGGTGTAAGCGTGCCCAAGACGCTGGCCGCATTGCCACGCTGAATGGCAATACTGATCCGTTGAGCCAAATAGGAACCTTGAAAGAATTTTGAAAACGCGGTGGGCACCCGTGCCCCACGCACCTAGGGTCTCGACCCCAAAAGGCTTAAATATATAAGCCCCGTCGAGGCTTGCATATTTGCGCCTTTTGAGATCCTCGGCCGAATCTGCCGCAAATTCTTAAAATTAACTAATATATCTACTTGTTAATTGGCAATAAAGTTTAATAAATATGTTTAGCTAATATGTTCAAGGTTGAATTAGATGACTTGGAACACTCTCCGCAACCAACTAATAAGCGTTATTTTTATAAAAATTGCGCATAAAATGAGTAAATACAAAGATGTTGAAGGTTTGCGAGTTCTTTGCTCAGTTATGCGAATATAAATCATCTCAGCAGTTAGCGGAAGTGTTGCGTCCTGGGACGCGGCGTCCGCAATAAATAATTGTTTTTGCATACTGACAGCCTCAAAAGAATACAGAGTCTTAGCCTGTTTTGAGCGTTTTATATTTTTTGTATTGTATTGTTATAGACCGTATAATCAAGAATGTTAAACCGTGATTTTATAATTAGGCGAGATTGATTAATGTAATATAGCGGTTTGTAGCTAAAGGTTAAGTAAAGTCGGTCTTTGAAATTATCATGATTATCTTATAAATTAAATTTAAACCAAAATCAAAACGTTTTCACCATTGTCATGTATAATGCATTTTATTATGGGTTAACCATAAAAAGGTAAAAGACCCAAGCCCAAGCAACTAATTAAATATACATAAAGCGAAAACGAAACCCAAATCAAAAACGGCTAATTGGATTAAGTGTTATTTTTTATTATGAAAAGTATTCTGATGATGTAAGTATGAAAATAGAGTTTTAACTGGTGAATTTACAAAAAACAATTTATTGAAAAAAAAGGGTTTGTCGTATTTATTGGACACCAAAAGTAACCACTTGCTCTCAAGTATAAATCATTTGAAATACTTTAGCCTCAGTAAAATAATCGTAATGGCCGACAAAAGCGTCGGCATTTTAAAAATATTATTCACTTTATTGGATGTAGACGGGAGCGAGCAGAAAAATGTTGAAATTAATGGGGAGGCAAATATATTATATTGAAAGGTAAATCGGTTCGAGGCTCTCTTATTAAAATAATGATTTTGAATCGACAGGTGAGACTCACGACTCATAGTTCACTATCACTTGGTTATAGAAAGGAAGAACATTAAATCCAACACAGATAATGTATTCCCAAAGTTTAAGTCGATTTAAAGTTAGTAGGTTCTGAGACCTTTTCAACTAGTCGATCCAAGTAGAATAAAGCTCTACTTTGGTGCACGTCTACATTTGTGAAACCTGTCGGCAATAGTAAGATGCTTGGGGCTTAAGCGATTTCCCAGAACGGCGCTATATTATTGAAGGTTTACTTAGACTCAGTTATAATCTAGATGAAAATTACACGATTCCATGGACTGTTTGCGTCTTATTTTTATTTTACTATGACACTGAAATATGTTTAATGAAATTGTTGAAAAAGATTATTTGGCGTTGTCAATTCATTATTAATTATTTTCTTAAGAATTGAACACGTGTACTTTATAAATAACATCGTGCGAGAGAAGTTGCTTCCATGATGGGTCACGACCATCAGTGTTGGGGTAACGACGCAAGGAGGAGGACTTTATAAATAAAATGCTCCTGATTACATATCTAAGTTGACTAATCAATATAACTATTATTCTACGCCAGCAATTTGTATCACGACAATAACAGAAAGTGCTGTACAGTTTTTTTTTTATTTTTGTTTTTTTTTTGTTTGCTAGCGAGGAGGTGATTTTAGTACATACGATACGCATTGCCATTCAAATGTTTAAAAAAAGAACGAAGAAGTAGACCGCGCGCAGTCAAATTAGTTAAACTTCTGTTTCTTGAATCATTGTTCTGAGCTTGAATCAATTAATTTACTGTTGTGTATTCTTTTCCTCGCAAAGTGGAGAAGAGTATTATACATGTCTCGGCCGAAATCGCAATTAACGGTCTCGTTTAGTTAAAAAGGACTAAGGTCTGATTTCAAACTGAAAGTAGTTCAGCTGCACAACGTTAGCTTCTGAACTCAGTTTGGAAACAATTCAGTTTGTATGGTGGAAAATCAGCTCTTTGAACTTCTTGAGGTAGCAGCTTTTTGTGTTGATTGTTCGTAATTATACGCTAACTACTCAATACTTAACTACTTCAAGTTATGAACATTAATAATAGAGTGAAATATCAACCTGTTAGCCACATAATGTTTCAACTATTAAACGTATAAATACCTTCTTCCAATTAGTGTCAATTTGTGGTTAAAGAAATTTATTCCAAAATTAATTGGACATTTCACTTAATGAGACACTAATTATCGATAACAGTGAGCGTACAGTCAAAGGCAAAAATATGGATACGCTCCACTACCTCATAAAATGTCAACCACAATGAAAACATCAAAGAGTTTATAAAATATGTTCACAATGTTTGGTAGTAAGTATGTATTATAATAGTAAAATAATACGTATCCAACAATTGTAACATAAATTTGGAAACATCCTAATGTTAATAATTATGTATCCATAGTTACAAGCAACAATATGTAAACACTTTTAACAAATCAAACTTTAGAGCGCATAATTTCCACCACTCACTCAATACTGCTCGTAAAGAATACTTATTTAAACAATAGAATGATTGATAATTTAATAAGGAAGTCATTACAACCTTAGAGTATTAATTCCAATACCTACAGGAAATAAATACTCTAAGATTACAACACAGAAAGGATTACATACTGTTTTGAAATGACTTCTTCTAATAATGTGACTCACTGGCTATTTTATTTCTTTATTGCATATTTATTTCTTTTTTGCCACTTACGTTGTAAATCGTCATTTAAAAACAATTTTGAGCAAAATTATAAAATCAAATTACAATTCAATCTATCTATCTATACCTATAAAAGAGTTTAAGTGACTGACTGACTGATTCATCATCGCCGAGCCGAAACCGCTGAAGCTAGAAAGCTGAAACTTGGAAGGTAGCTTCCTTTTATAGCAAAAGCACCTATTAAGGCGGGATTGTTCGAAATTCAACCCCTAAAGGGGTGAAAAAGGGTGAAAACGTTTGTATGGAACTTTTAAATGCGTTTTGCGATTTGCTTGAAACTCGGTTCACATACTAAAAATGCAAAAGAAATGAACACGTGTTCAGGACATTTCATGGGGTGTCAAATCTTGTATTATAACTTTTTATGTATATTCTTGTATACCTACATGTTTTGCATTTGATTGTCTACATGTTTTTGCCCTTGACATACAAGCACACAATGTACTACTAGTTTAATTTTATTAACACATTTCAATTAGGTTGAACAGTAAGAAAAGTTTTTTAATTGTCTGTACTTAATTATTAAACTGTTGAAGGGCCGTGTTGAAGAATCGTGTTTGGATACGTGAGGCACAGGACCAGAACGAATGGCGGAAACAAAGAGACGCCTACACTCAACTGTGGGATACCATAAGTTCTGATTAGACTTTAATATTAGGATGGTAAACCAGTGATTTTTTTGTATTTGAATTAACAAACTTTAATCTGGGCGTCTTGCGTAGATTGTACATACAATGTCAAATCATTGAAACCCTATTCCTGCGCTATGAGGCCACCTTACCAAATATATGCAAAACAAATTCCTGTCAATACTTTGCGTATTTGTGCCGCAATGGTGATGAAACGGGGTTAGTGGGCAGAGACCCCAAGTTTTCAAAAGAGAGTTGACTTTTGAACTGCTGACAAACTGATAAACAAAATACGAGTCAGGAATATACCTAGTTGCTCCAGTGCTTTACTTCTACCGGTCAGCGAGAATGATTTAGGGGCAGCGATTAAACTAGAGATGCTAGATTGTATCTTACCAGTTTAGAATTAAAGTTGTTTTTCATTTGAATGTGAAAAGATTCAACGGTGAAGCGGATTTAAACTGTAATCAGCAAGTAACAGTATAGAAATCAGAAGAGCTCTTTTAGCATTCTGCGATCCTAGTACTCAACGTATAGTTTGCGTGGAAAAATGCACGCAATGCTTGACATGTGACAGATATTATTTTTTTACTCAAACAAAATCGCATTGATACATGGTCTTTATATTATTATGTTTTACTCGTTGCTTTTTATAAGGACCGATGATCAACGGATTTTTATTATTTTTAATCCTTGTAGCTCACTGGTGTGCCTTGACTTGGAAACAAGGTAAGTACATCGATCATTTTCATTATGCCTTTTATGTTTAGAAATTATCCTTTTATTTGTATTGTGAGCAATAAATTTAAGTATATTAGTTTTATTATGACTTTAATTATCTTGTATTAAATGGCGGTCTCAGAGGTAAAAACTGAATAGAGAGGTTATGTATATTATGCAAACAACAGGACTTTGATTGTTTTGAAACTATTAGATAATTATGATAACGACCGTTCCGAGATTCAATTTCACCTAAAGCGTTGAAAAAAAAAACCACCTTGACAATATAATAATGTAATTAGACAGATCGGTGGATGTGATTAAGAGCGATAGTATATTTTGGCGAGTAAAAGAATAGCAATAATTTCGACAACATTGTTGCAATAACGGCCTCCAGATATCAGGATATCATGACACCACAGAACGTTCTCATAACTCGATTTTACACACAGGCGCCGTCGAAACGTCGTATACCATTCTCACAATTTTAGTCATTTTGATCCATAAGCTCACTTGCTTAGACTACTTTCAGCTTGTCGTGTACATGTGTTGCATTTTAATACAACGTCGACAAGTTTCATGCTGATTGAGTGAAAACGATTTTGAGTTTGTCTTTTAGCTTCAATGTGTATTTAATGAGAAATTATTATTTAGGTTTATATATAGATCGCAAAAGGTTAACAGAAACGTGTCTTCGTCTTGTTTGTGTCCAATTGCACATTATTTGGTAATACGACGTTTGACGATCTCGATGGCGTGGCTGGTGAGTTCTCGGCTGAGACAATACGTGCGAGTTCGGCTCCCGCTGCGGGAGAAATATTTTAAAGTTCTGCAAGTATTCTATCAGCCATTTGGTAGTACAAACTTTGCTTAATTTGGGGCTAGGTGGCGCTGTGTGAAATGTCCACAAATATTTATTGATTTACATTTACTACCTACTAATCGTGTCCCTAGTTCTTTCAAACCAGTGTGGTATGTATGTATGTATGTATGTATGTTTGTATGAGCTAGTGGCCAACTCTAGTGACGGAGTTTTTAGGCCGCCTAAAGGCCTCCGTCATGGCTTAACGACTTAAAAGCCGGGACCGACTGTTTAACGTGCCCTCCGAAGCACGGAAGCGCTCAGCTCGTAATGCCACTTGCGGTCACCCGTCCCAATTTGTGACCGCTCATATCGTTGCTTATTTCAGCGGGAATCGAACCCGCGCCTCTTGCGCCTCAGCCAAGCACTGAAGAGAAGAGATGCTTAGGGATTCCCAACGGTAGAATTAATCATCATCATAGAGTTGAAGTAGCATGAACACTTGAGCGCGTGATGTGAATTTTGTCATTTTACCCCTTTTAAAGGGTTTACCAGTGTGGTAAAAAGCACCTCAGTCAGAGGCTCCTTTCGTGGACTATCCTGGACGTCCGACAGTGCGTCGGATCGATGACATCGAGAAAGTCGCGGGCAAAAATTAGATAAGAGACACATAGGACCGAGGAGGCTGACAAAATCGAAAGGAGGCCTATAGCCAGTAGTGGGTGAAACCAGGCTGAAATGATGATGGTGATGTGTCTTACTACGAGCAATATAGTAATATCCTACTAATATTATGGATGCGAGTATATTTGTGCTGCGATCGGATAATAATAATATCATAACGGCTGAACGGATTTGAATTAAACTTGGAATACACATAGCTGGAATAACATATAGGCTACTTTTTTCGGATAACACGCGAGCGAGGCCGCGGGCGAAAGCTAGCATGTTTATACGCCACAGCGATATCAAAATATACTTACCCACCTTTTAACATTATGTAGGTAACACAAAAGGTGACCCAGGGCTTAATTTATTCATTTCAAAAGGTATTTGAAAAATATATTATTAAAATTCAGCCTTTTAAAGGAATCTGCGAGCTGATTCATGAGTACAAAATCGAATAAGTTAATGTTATTCACAAGAAGTTCCATTAAACAGCTTTAATTATTTAACTTAACCCCATCATTAGATTAGCTCGCTGCCATGTCACCACAACATTAAATTGTCATGCCAATTTTCAACTTGAGCGGCCTGAGATGATTTGCTGAACAGCCTTGCACAGCATAAGTCAGGACTTCATCATCAGATAAAAAATGAACGCGGCAAATTTTAATAAGAGTTATTTTTATTGCTCTCTAACTGATTGATGCGATATCATAAAAACAGTCATGTTTCAGGGGCATTTTAAAGAAAGCTAAAAAGATAAAAGATTCACCACACTGGTTAGTGACACGAATGGAGTAATGTTTTCTAACATTTATTTCATGGAGTCACCAATTCACCATGAAGCAAACAAAAACTTTAAAAAAATTGTATGAGTTTTGCAAAAACTGATCCGGTTATTTCGCAATGACAAAATACCATTTGATGATTTCCAACCGGGGAAGTCCGAAATTGAAGAATTTTTATACTGGGAAAGACTATAAAATACTGAATTCGAACATGGCAAGTAAGGTTCAAAGTACGGTACGTAAGCCTCCGGCTGCGTACACTTATCCGTTCGTTTATTATTTTTCGGATCCAAGGAATTGAATTCATTTACTTGAATGAAAATTAAATGTTCACGTGCGTGTATCTCAATTTGTACTTGATACCTACAAGTATCCTATCAGTGTATCACTTTGTTTCATCATCATCTTGCCCTTATCCCACTCTATGTGGGGTCGGCACAGCATGACCCTTGGATCATGCTGTAAGAGTTTTGGTTAAGGTGTTTTATGACCGGCCGCCTGCCTGACGTCAACCCTCCTTGGGAATAATCAGTGTATCATTTTGTTTATTTATATTAATTGTGATTTGATTTGATTTCGATTCTATGAACGCAAACTTCATTAAAATAGTTTAGTTTAGTAAACAGTGAATATACCTATAAGTACGCGTCATGCAACAAAGTTGCAACACGTGGAGAGCAGAGGATACTTTCGATTTCAAGTGAGTCTTGACATCTTTATCCCCGACCTCACTTTGAAAATATTGTGATTTGAATCGTCTAAGATACCTATTGCTAATTATAGTAATTCGTGATCTTCAGGTATTACGCGAGCGAAGTTGCGGACGGAAGCTAGCACATTATAGAACTTGCAGCCCTTACCCTTCCGATCTTAACCGCGTAAACGGCGATCATAATGGTTATCATTAACATAACATTTCTTCATATTCACCGATGCACGATATAAGATACAATGTAGTGACGACAGACGGTGAGTCCTTTGTTCAGTGCAAGGCCCGTAGACTCGAATACCAGGAGTTCAGAAAATGGAAAGATAAAAACGTGTCGACATTGTAATCGAATCCATTTTGCCTGCAAGTGTGAGTGATGGCGCTACCTCTCGGCCGACGCCGGCGGTACTTTTTAATGATCGAAGCAAATTGAACACTTAGTTGGGAAAAAAATTAGACCTTTTGAAATCGAATGAAGTGAATTCGTTAGCTGGTTTTAACCAATTCTAAGTGATATCGACGACAGGTTGGGTAAACGTTTCATGATACCCAAGAAAAATCATTTTCTCGTTAAATAGGCTCAAATACTACTGCCATAATACCCTGATACCATTTACTATATATGCAAATAAAAACAATCCGAAAGTTTTAAATATTTTGAAACTACACTTACATTGACTAATTTCGCTACCGCACAAATGTAGTAGATAGTGTCACGGTTAGCAAAAACCGGTCAAGTGCGAGTCAATGTGTTCCAGTCGTTTTCATTGTAATCTAGACTTATTTTTCGAAATGAAATTGTGTTCATGTTTATGTTTAATTCACACACGAAGGGTTCCGTACCATCGTACATGTACTTTTCAATATGAGTTTTACTTTATGTACTTTTTAAACAGGTAGCTTCGATGATCGATTATGAACCCCTTTAATATTTTCTTGTTACTATTTGTTGTTATAGCTTCAATAGAAATACAAACTCTGTGAAAACTAATTACCTATTAGGTACGGTCTAAGGTTTATGAGTTACAGTCCGCTGACAGAAGGATGGACAGCGGAGACTTAGTAATAGGATCCCGTTGGCAACTTTCGGGTGCGGAACCCTAAAATCAAACTTTTCTTTCACTTGCTCAGAAATACCTTCATTATTTTAAGTATTTATTAAAAGAACAAAAAACCCGACTGCGTAGAATTTAGATAGCATAGTTACTAGGTCTGACATATTTGATTTTGTGATACACGATGATGATGATAATGATGATGAATTTGTACCATTTAAGTCTACGTTTTTAGCTATGTACTCTCATATTGGATTTTTACACTTTAGTGTCAAGAAAGTATCTTAAGCTATACCTATGACACTCTCATTGTCTAGACGAAACCAACAACACATAATTTGCCAAAACCCGTCCAGCCGTTTAGCCGTTTTAATAAATTGAAAACGTCTTCTTACTGCCGCCATGTTGGATTTTTTGACACTTCATATAACCCATGACACTCTCGTTGTCCAGATGAATCCAACGAAACCTCATTTGACAAAATCCATCTAGCCGTTTGGACTACAGCTTCAGCCAAACACCCACATACCCACACACATACATACCACATTGCACTCCTTCGCAGTTGGGTAAAAAAACAGTACGTCAATCGACTCTTTTGCGTACTCTATGATTCAACACGCCAGCAATGTACAACACGATAATAATAATGGAAATTGCTGGACAGTTTTTTTTTATTTATGTAGTGCTAGTGAGGAAGTGGTTTTAGTACATACGATACCAATGTGCATTCCATAATGCTTTTCATAAGTTTAAAAAAAGAACATGGCCGCGCCCAGTCGAATTGTTGGTAATTATTTAGTCTGTAAAACACCGTTACAGTTGTGTGTTTTCATGGTGACCATTTAATATTTAAGGGATCCCTAAGTACCATAACTCTGAACAACGCAATAACACGAAAGTAGGCAGTTATAATAGCGTGTCACATTGTTGTAGACATTCTCGAGACATGCAAAATATTCCGACGCTTCAATCGTGCTTATAAAAATGCCGCCGATTCGAAGCAAACTATTTCTGTAGGTGTGTAACAATTTATATTGCTTTCGATAAGTATTTTTGCAATTGTAGTGTTAATAGTACATAACTGCCAAAGGCCGGATTATAAAGCAATTTACGGTCGAGTAATATTCACTAAACGAGGTCGTTAGTTGCTATTTCAGCCGAGACTTGTATAGTATTTTTCTCTAATTTGCGAGGAAATAGTAAAGATATTAATTCAAGAAACAAAAAATTCATTATTACCAGTATGAATGCGCGCGGTCTTTTTTCTTTTTAAAAACTTTTGAAAAGCAATGCGGAAAGCACATTGGTATCGTATGTACCAAAGTCACCTCCTCGCTAGCACTACAAAAATATACAAAAAACTGTCCAGCAATTTCTATTATTGTCGTGTTGCAAATTGTTGGTGTGTTATTTCATAGAGTAGTTACATAAAAAAACTGATAGACGTACCGTTCTTTTTAATAATGAAGCTATTTCCGTACAAGTGAGAGAAAACGTGCTTTATGCAAAGGGGATCATTCATTTTGGGCTTTTAATTATGTAAAAAATTATCTTATGATTTATTTTCACTTGATCTTTGTATTTTAATCGTGTCTTAGTTCTGTCTAACCCGTTATGGGGTGCTTGATAAAAAAAAATAATGAAAATACCTGGCAGAAGTACATAGTAAGTGGTCTGACTTTTCATTCTGTACCACGCGAGTGAAATCACTGACTGTAAGTATTGATTTCAAACTCGCTCATGTGCGTGACGTCTGCTGAAACAAATATCATGGTTTGATGAATCAAACTGACCTAAATTATTATCAGCATCAGTCAATACCAGGTTACCTTAGCACGTGAGCTTCATAATAATTCATGCAATGTAAATGATTTAAAGTAAATAATGGTAAAGCATATTGTGTCCACCTCTGTATTTCTATCTTTCTATTGTTAGTTCTGTTCTGTTTTTATGTATGTTGCTGTGATTGTCGTTGTTGCAACCTACTCTCCCTACCCTACCTAGGTTACAGCCGAAAATCAGCGATGGTTGTAAGTTCTACTTACTTCCAACACATGCTGAGCTGGACGCCTTTTTTGGCACCCACACTTTTAGTTAAGTAGTATATAAGTTAGTTTAAGGTTTTTTTTGTGTGCCAAATAAATGTTCCATTCATTCATTCATGGCGTTGGCTGGCCCGCATCGGGCGCAAAGCGCGCAGAGACGCCTACACAGCGCTGTCAGAACAAGTTGACTGCTTTCAGAGTTAGAGAACCTCTTTTATTATTTATTTTACTTTGTATAGGATAGCTATCCTACTTCCTACTATATTTATTCCTACTTTCCCACTTTTCCTATTATATTATAAATGTGAAAGTTTGTGAGTTTGGATGTTTGTGCCTCAATCACGCCTAAACGTCTTAACGGATTTTCATGAAACTTGGAATATACATAGTACATGTGCTGGATTAACATATAAGCCATTTTTTGTTTGGGTACCACGCGAGCGAAGCCGCGGGCGGTAGCTAGTACAAAATAAAATAAATAATAAAAGAGGTTTATTTCCACACGAGTATGGACCGTCTCGCGGCGGTAATCGTCTGTCTCTTGCTCTTATTGGCCACAACTTTCAGCCACTTGGCTTTAAATACTACGACATTTATATTGCGACCCCAACAGAGACCTCGATTTTAGCAATATTTTAAAATACGTCTTTAGGAAGCCTAAATTAGGTCGGTTTACCCCCGAATACTCAAACGCATCTCAAAGTTGAGCACGTCTTAAATGTCAATTTTTTTTTTGACAGATTTTCATGAGAAACTGTCAAAAAACCGTGAGTTGCGACGTGCTCAATGTTGAGTCGCGTTTGAGTATTCGGGGGTTAGTCTTGAAAAAATATGTAATAGGTATATGAAATCGTTTTACGATCAAACAAGTTTCGGGCCACATCGCCCGCAGGATATCCGGCTATTGTATCCATGCTGTCAAATTTTGATGTGGGGCTTTATCAAATTGAACGGCACGTCAGGTTGGATCGCCATACGATTATCCGCATTGATAAATCTTTTACACGATTAGCGCCGGAAAGTTTAAGCTTCTCCACATTCTCAGCTTTGAAGTCGACCTTCATACCGGAACTACATAAATTATCTTTGATAAATAATAGGCAAAGGTATTATACAAAGTCATGTAGGTATTGTAGGTACCTAACTTACCAGAGTTTTGCTGTAGAGGGTTTGGAATTTAGTTATGGGAATCTTACTTATATTATATTCTATAATTTCTAGGCTTTGTCCTTTAGACGTTTGACTCATTATTATTTGTATATTTGTTATTCACAATTTATCAGTATAAATTGGGTTTATGGTATTTATTATTGTCGCCTATTATTTCGTAAATTCCTTAGAGCCAAATAACATTTTCTGTTTCCTTTGCATTTATTTATAAACGCCACCTCATGCTATTTTTTTAAGGCTGAACAATTTTATAAGGAAGTGGTAAAATGTATCGCTAGATTCAGTGGTCTAGCGATAAATTTTACCAAACACATACAAATTGGGCTGTTAAGATATATTTTTGTTATGATTACAAATAAATGACGAGTTCTGTGGTTAGGCGGTCGAGTGCTCGGCTAAGACGCTAGAGGCGCGGGTTCGACTCCCGCTGCGGGTGAAATTTTTACAAATACATATTTACAACTTATCATCATCTTCCTGCTCTTATCCCATTCTATTTGGAGTCAGTATGTTCTCCTCTTTCAGCTGTCATCTCTGCACTCACTCCTTTATTAACCATGTCGTTTGCCACACAATCCATCCACCTTTTCCTTGGCCTACCTCTACCTCTAAACCCATCCACATCCATACTCATAACTCTCTTCGCAACTTGACCACGCTAGCCTACTACTCTTCAATATTTTTGTCACTGGTGCTACTTTCAAACTTCCCCTGATATACTTATTTCGTATCTTATCCATTCTAGTCACCCCATACATCCATCTCAACATTCGCATCTCAGCTATGCGGCTGAGATGCGAATGTTGAGATGGATATGTGAGGTATCTACTCAGACATAGGTACATGCGTACCTACTCAGATCCATACAGGATGACGCGCGACGACAGGTTTTGTGATCGTCAATGAAAGGTAACTAACACCTACACAAAAAGGTCCGAGATCTTCTGATTGGAAATCAGTTCGGGTATATATTCTCAAAGAAACTAATCATATTTATTACTAGATGCCACCCGCGGCTTAACTCGCGTGGTACCCGGATGAAAAATAGCTTATTTGTTAATCCAGCACATGTAACTATGTATATTCCCAGTTTTCATTCAAGCTGTTTTTGCGTGAAAGAGTAACAAATATCCATACATGCATACAAACTTTTGCATTTATAATATAAAGTAAGATAAGTAAGAAGTAAGATATTATACCTGGTTATGAACTATTTTATATCAAAAAGAGTTTTAGGATGCGTGATGTGCCTCACGCATCTAAAAACCCTTTTGAGCGACCAGCGCGAATGACGTTCACAAAGGAAGGTGGAATACTAGGGACTATAGAAAATAAATCATCAAATATTTTCCTTTGCTATGTGCGTGAAAACACTGAGGTCTGATTTCACGATTCAAACTGAACAACGGCGACGGCGACGTTTATAGCTTATAAACTGAGTTCAATAGGTGTCACTAGGTGTCACTTGATTTGTCATAGGTTGACAGTTTTTATACAATTTGACAGCTCTTTACTTCTCTGCTGGACTGCGAGTAAAGAAAAAACATACAATGCGTCCAGCCGCTTTTTTTCCTGAGCATGTCGTAAAAGTCGACTAAGGGATATTATCGTCCAACATGATGGACCATCTGTATGGACGATGGGCTAATCACCTGTCACCATGATTCACCATATCCATCTTGAGACTTTGAATCAGGAGTGGCTGCAAGTTTTCTTTGTGGTTCCTTGTGGCTCTGCCCACCCTATTAGGAATACGGGCGTGATAATATTATGTATGTATAACAGACTTTTGACTTTTGGACTCAGTTTAGAGCTAAACATGAAATCGGCCCACACAATATGATTAACTAGCTGCCGATAAATAGCCTATACCTATGTTAATCCAGCACATGTACTTATATTCCAAGTTTCATTCAAATCCTTTTAGCTGTTTAGGCGTGATTAAGGCACAGACATACAAACATCCTCACAAACTTTCACATTTATAATAATGGTATGATACAGCGTAAGGAGGCAACTTTTGCCTAGACTGACGGGACGCTATAGTGCCCATGATGATTTTCATGGACACGATTCAAATTCTTTTTTAATTACGGTAGACGTCTATACTGGCATAAAATCAATCTTTGAAAAGGAAAAGCTGAATAGGCATTGTTTGGTGAAAGCTTGCTTGTCGTGTCAGGTAATAGGCAATTGTTTAGATATGAATAAAGATCGGAATATTTGAAACATAAAATATGAATATTTTATAGCGAAAATATTTTTTCTAATTCTCTTTACTCTATTCGTGTCACTAGTTACTTCGAATCAGTGTCGTGAAAGGATTAAAGAGGTTCCTTCGTCAGTCGTCCCATTAGATGATATATCTAACTATTACATAATATTCCAGTAAGTAAGTTCGTATGAGCTAGTGGCCAACTCTTGTAATGGAGTTTTTAGGCCGTAAAATATAATCTATGTTGCTATTTCAAAAACTTTTTAATTAAGAGTGTGTAGAATAATTGTTTTGTTTTTCTCTACAAATATTTTATAATAAGATTTATAAGATATTTTAGAATAAGATCTTCCCCGAGAACTAACGGCTAATTGCACAAAATATTTCATCGTTAGATTTCCACTCAAGTTCTTTGTAAAGCTATGTTAGCTTAGCTCGCATTTATGAAAAAGCGCCACAAGCTAAGCTCAGTTTAATTATTTACCATACTTTCAAGCTGACACAAAGTAAACTGTGTTTGTGGAGAATAACGCAAGAATTTCATGTTATGAACTTTTATCTGCCTAGGTACGTTGACCGTTTTCTGAAAACCATTTAAAATATACAATTATGATACGAAAAATATTCTAAAAACTAACTGAAAATGCTTACAGAGGATTGTCAGTGCAGGTTGAGGATAAGCATTTACTACTACTCACTAGCACAAAATAACAAAAGTATACCGCAGGTACTTACGTCTGGACTAGCATGCTACACATACACATTCAATGATAACATTTGCTCGAGATGTATTATGTCACCGTAAAATTGTAAATGCCGTTAGATTATAATGTAGCGCTCGTATCGTAGCTTGCTTAGACGTTCTTGTTTGACTGTTGAAGTAAGCAACGTTGTGCGCGGTCACAATAAGGATGGGTGGCAAGTAGCATTACGAGCTGAGCGCTTCCGTGCTTTGGAGGGCACGTTAAATTGTCGGTCCCGACTTTTAAGTCGTTAAGCCATGACGGAGGCCTTAAGGTGACCTGAAAACTCCGTCACAAGAGCTGGCCACTAGCTCATACGAACTTACTTACCTACTTTTTTATTATCTTTCTCGCGAGATTGTAAACTGTCGAAAGATTGTGAACCGTAACATACTGCTTACAATTTAACTGCTTTAAACTGGCGCTTTCGAGGCAGCAGCTGCCGCGGCACGCGCGTATTTTTTCACGAACTTAACCTAACCTACTAATTTCGACTAAGCAGATGTTCGACAGTTTACAATCTCGCGAGATTATAATCTAATGTAGGTGTTTACAATTTTACGGTGACATTGCATACATAAATTGTATCTACTCTATAATGGATTTTGATATATACCAACGAATATACGTGAACGCTGAACGCTGAACAGATATTATGAATATGGTTAATACACAGTTACGGCCAAAGAAAAGATAGATAGATTGTGTGGGACACTATGCGAGACAAACTGGTGACATTGAGATAATGACTAATATGTAGGTGAAATTAGAAAAAAAATCACGCGTTGACTCCACCTAGTCTTAAAAGAACATAAAAATAAAATAGACTATTGTTATTAACTATATTTATACCTAAGCTTACAATTTTAGTACATGAACTATTTATTGAAATATGACAAGACTCTACAACTCTCAACCTTTAAAAGCTTTTCTATTATAAATTGAGTTAGTTCCTAGGTGCACCCGTTTCTATCTAGGTCAGCCTTTGACTGCATATTAGGTACGCTTCAATTGCGTTAATCGTTTCGGGGGCTCATCTAGTCTTAGACGTCTACAAAGCGAACGCTTTGAGTTTCAATCAGCCTAGGTTCGTCATTTGTGGATAACCTACCTAATCCCCTAATGAAATTATTGTAGTAATCTACTTAATTATTTTATTAGGTACTCTTATTTGTCAATGAGCCTACTCAAAATAAAAATACTGCAGAGTTGTTTACCTGTAAGTTATAATTTATTTATTTTCGGAAAACCAACAGCTATAATAAATGTCCTTAATAACTATGATAGAAACAGAGAGCCAATTACAGGTGTTCACTAATAGTACTAGAATAGTTATTCAATGTGAACACTAATTTAACAAACTTTTCTATCACTAAGTTAAACTTTAGGGTTAAAAAAATTTTGTGCTAAACACCGTCTTGCCTTGGGAATACCAGTATTGAACAGATCAATGTCCAATAACTTGACAAAAACATTGACTGTTCTGTTCGCCCGCACCACATACGAATTCCGCCTACAGTTTGTGGAGGATCCAGGTACACTTAATATAAGAATGTAGGAATGATAATATAGTTATTATTATGCTGTCTGAATATAGTCTGTCTGCCAGCCCATACTCTCATTACCTAGTATCTACTAGTCCTTCAAATATCTCGCAAAAGCTGCGCCATGAAAGACAACCAAGAGGGTATTGCGAGCAAAAACACAATGGCTGCCGTCCATCAATGCTTCAGCTCAATCTGTCCCAACTACAAAAGCGTTCAGCTTTAGACGAATAGAGATAAAAGTTGTGGAGCATATTGTGTAAGAGGTTTATTTACAACATACGAAGTGTACATAGTTACGGTTGTCGGCATCTGGAGAGTCCGGAGTCTGGACTTTGAATAACGGTTTAACTCTAAACTGTGCATTGCGGCAGAGCTCACTACACACGATGTAACGGAACGGGTGAAATAACAAACTCTTCTAACGTGTATTTTGTTTAGTTAAGTTTTTTTAAGTTTTATTAATTTTCCTTTTTTTCTTTAATTTAAATTTGATTGTGTAATAAATCTTTATTAATATTGTCTGTGGTAGTTAAATGAATGCATTCTATTCTATATATCATTTTGTTGGTTTCACAGTTGGTTGCAATATTGAACAAACTCCATTAAATACATACAAACAGAGAACACTTAGATAACTCCGTTAAAGCTGTAAAATGGCACGTAAAATGAAGAACCTACTCACACTCTCTTAGTAATCTTTACAGTTGAAATACTCTGAGCCTTTCTATGTAAGTATGCGGGTTTCTGTGGTTATAGTTATCCACAGAGTACGAGGCTTAAGACGGTATACGTATTATGCGATCCTCTTTTATTTATTTTTACAGCCCTGTGTCAAGTCCACGCCGCGAACATTTGTCTCGGCGCGCCTGTTATCTCTGACGTACGAGGTGCCACTGCCATTGTCTCTTTACAGTACCTTGCACGTGAATCATATTTGAGGTCGAAAAGGGCGGGTTTGCTACAAATTGCTCCGGAGAACACGAGAGAACGCTGAGAAAAATAAAAATCTCGAAGAAAACTACGATCGCCTAGAGTAATCAAAACGTTACAATTAGGAGTTAAAGTGATGACTAAGTTCTTCAAGTATCTACAAATGTTATGTGTAGCTATACTCCGTCCAATCCTTTATCACCTACTTTTGGCAGTAGGTAAGTAAGTAAGTAAGTTCGTATAGGTTCGTATGAGCTAGTGGCCAACTCTTGACAGTGAGTTGTCAGAAATTTTTTAATGTCCTAAAACTTTACCAGTTTCGATTTCTAATAACAACCGACTTTACTTATGAAAAAGTCTAAATCGATTTAAGTCACTGATATTTTATTCTTGCTAAACATTTTGTATTGTTTAATTAAATCCCAGAACAAAACAACACGAAACACCTACTTATGCTTAAAGTTAAAAATCAGTTTTATGCTATTTCCTTCTGAACTATAAGTCCGATCTCAAAATACAATAGAAAATGAAAATTTATATGAAAAAATGTTTATTACTGGAACTGTTTACAATAGAAAAATATCTGCTTAGATTTAATAGCAAACGAATGGCATAATCAAATTTTTGCAATAATGAACTGGAAAATTTTCGATTCATATATTATCCGGCCTCCTGAAATTGAAACCGCGGGGGTTAGCTAGTTTTCTATAATAATAATATGAAAGGCTTTTTAGCTAATGTAGCTGCAGAAAGTGTAATCGATTACTTTCGATTGATTTATTTGCAGCGAATACATTCGGTCTCACCATTATATAACGATAGAATGTGACGTAAAAGTTTGTTTTACGCCAACTAATTATCAATGAATTTCCTGAAAACTGATACATTTAAGGTAAATTAATGTTTTTTTGGGTAACAAATGAACATAAATAAATATAATTAGGCAGTTTATATAGATATATTTTTTTACTTATATATATTTATTTACTTCTTCGCTGGACTGTGACTAAAGAAAAAACATAGAATGCGTCCAGCTGCTTCTCTCCCCGAGTATGTCGTAAAAGTCGACTAAGGAATAGTATCCTCTCCAACATGATAAGATACAACCAGCAAGTATTCCCAAGGAGGGTTGACGTCAGGCAGGCGGCCGGTCATAAAACACCTTAGCTAAAACTCTTGGACGAATAAACACTCATAGCTTAATACAAGGATCATGCTGTGACGACCCCACATAGAGTGGGATATGGGTAGGAAGATGATGATGATGAGTTTATGTATTTATTTTACCACTTATTTTAAAGTTTTCTTTTAAAATCATTCAGCTCTCAGCTGAGATAGTGTGTGGCGATTGCATTAAGATCTATTATGTTGTGTGTGTAGTTTGTAAAGTTTCACCATTGTGCATATTTTGTATATGGTAAAACAAATACACGACTTAGACTACACGAGCTTATTTTAGTTATTAAATTTTGCAAGGAGTCTTTTACCACAGAAACCCATCGTGTTGAAATTATCATATCTTTAATTTAGTTGTTTGCTCAGAATAATAAATTTGTAAGACGTTTCCTTAAAAGTGAGCTTGAAATGGTTTATTGGAAAAGCATTTTTGGGGAGTCCTCCTTGCGTCGTTACCCCAATACTGGGGGTCGTGACCCATCATGGAAGCAGCTTCTCTCGCACGATGTTGCGCCATTTGCTCCGGCTTTCAGCGACCTGCATTGCCTCTGACATGTTGATGTCGAGTGTGTTGCGGATCTGGTCTGACCAACGCATCGGGCTCCTTCCTTCTTCCCTCAACTTTTCCAGGGACGATGCGTTTTTGAAGATCGTCTCCGGGGGAGTAGGTAAGTAAAAAACACGACGTTTGAGTAAGGCCTGAAACTGCGTTAAGCGGACGTGCGTGCGGTTTCACTTTTGTTCTCCGGTGCACGCCATGTACAAGGATAGGCACAGAATCGATAGGCCATTATTGCCTGCATTTCCTGTACTTCAGCGACGGTGTTCACACAATGATGCAAGGCTCATTGCTGCCTAGCGAACCACTCAAGATGAACGTAGAAGTTGTCATCGCTGCGGCTATTTATTTTATAACGAATACCTAGATCCGCCGACCGTAATGTACCTTACTTTCAACATACCACGTGAGCGAAGCCGCGGGCGGAAGATAGTATTAAAATAGTACTAAGTACCTACTTAGTAATGCAAAAATGATCTTGTGTTTAGCATTTATGGGGTCCCAAATTAGGGGCTCAGATTCAATGAATTTAAGTTTCGGCGTTGCGCCACGATTCAGCCATTTTTACTCGTAGTTCACAATAAAAAGCATACCACCCTGTCAGCGGTCGGGAGCGAATTGAGTAATGGGCCACTGTGTGAACATCCCGGCCACGTCACGCCACGATTTCTTTTAAGTGTGTTGAAAAAACAGATAAATCGCCATTGCTCGCCACAATCCACTGGCCAATGGCAATTGTCCGCCATCCCCCTGGTACACAAAGGGAATGGCCTGTAGTAGTCGGACATGGGCCATTGTGTACAAGGCTCATTTTAAAATCAAACTAGCGACACTGCGAAATCCGGTCTCTGCGACGGGTTCGGTGACCTTCGCGTTCTCACGGAGTTCATCCACGTGTCCACGCGCGATTAACGCAGTTTCAAGCCTTAATTATCGGATGTCGGAGCATAAGCTTACTTCTACGTAACTTATCTGAGATAAGTTATATCTTAGATGAGTTCCCGCCTTCCGATCCTAAGGTCGTGGATTCAATCCGGTCGCGCACCAATGGATTTTTCTGTTTGAAAAATAAATGTGCGCTATGCCAGTAGGTACCTACTCTTAAAAGGTGTAGGAAAACAACGTGAGGGAACCGGCATGTCGTAGTAGTCAGAAAACATGACTGTGTGAAACGCACGAAAGGAGACGCACTTTAAATCCTTCACCACGGTTCGAAAGAACTAGTGACACGACTAGTAGCTGCTACTAGTAACCTAAGTTATCGATTTTGATTAAGTGTGATACACTCAGACTTATTTGGCCCGGATTAGGCATTACTGTCGGGGCGATAAATTGACTCTGGCTTTTCGTCCAGTCAAAGTTTTCGTAATTAATGGGTCGTTCAAGTGCACTAAGGCCTAGCTTCATAGAGGTGCGTCTTATGGAATAAGATCTGTTTTGTTGAAATTTGTCTTGTGAGTAATTAATTTAAGAAGGTATTGCCGGACTAGGAGTGAAGAAAAAATATAAAATGCGTCCAGCTTCTTCTCTCCCTGAGCATGTCGTAAATGTCGACTAAGGGATGATGGATCTTTATATGGGCGATGGGCAGATCACCTGACTGCCAATTTTCTTATGATTACTTAGGGTACCTAAGTAGCTTCCTTTAGTACTAAAGGAAGCTACTTTTTAAATTTCAACTTTGTAGCTTCAGTAGTTTTGCTTGTGCGTTGGTGCAGAAAAATGCTTGTTGTTTTATTACAGGGTGGAATTTTATAATGCCGCTTGGAGAAAAATTCCACTAAATACTGAAGATAGCATACTTTACTCAAAGGAAACATTCCTTTATTTTTAAAAAGAAGCCAAACAATAAGGTACCTAAGGCACAATGCTGAGTCGAGGCTTTTTTGCTGCTGTGACGCTCAATCTCAATTAATAAATATTTGTTTTTATCTGTATATTTCTTTGTTTTTTTTTTTTACTTTTATTGATGACTAACTGACTACCTAGTACATGTACTATGTTTTTTCACCATTTAAACCTTCCCTGGACTACAACAAAAATTTTAAAACCAAAATCAGCTAAATCGGCCCAGCCGTTCTCGAGTTTTAGCGAGACAAACCAACAGCAATTGATATTTACATATATAGATTTGTAATGTGTGTCAAGCAGCGAATATATGTCTGTCTATGTTAAAACTGCACACTCCGGAATCGGACCGACTCAAATCCGAAAAACAACATTCTGTACTTTTATGGCACCAGTTGATAGTTTTAATCACCATAATTTAAAACTTCCTTACCAAGTTTCGTAGTAATAGTACCTACTTAGCTGAGATTAGCCCTATTGAGCCACACATCATAAGCGGGAAGGACTTGTGGGCTTTTCTATTTACTTTCCTTTTTGTTATTCCTCTACATTATCTGCTTACCTAATTGTGTTATCTTATTTTAAATGTCTTCATGTTTTGTACTTGTGTATGTACCAGCACCTACCATGCTTAATAAATATTCTCTATTCCATTCTATTCCAACGTAGCCACGTAGAGCGTACATTTCAAATTATTACCAACAGTAATTGGAAAATTCCAATAGTCTATGAGAGGTCTATGCAACCAAACTATTTTATTTTTTATACTGTTGTGATGAAAAATATTGGTGCAAAAATAGATACATTTTAATTGCCTGTATAGATACGAGTATATATTCCGCTCATACGCGATTTATTTTTTTGGCTTCACATAGGTACTGACTGAATTCAGCTTTATTAAATCCAATATGTTAGGCACCAATAAAAACACGTTTTCATTCCTTTTGTCCAAATTCAAAACCATTTACTTAGTTACAATAAAGCTCCGTCGTCATAAAATAAAATATTGATGCATAAAAATATTTTATATAGAGTGGGATAAGGGCAGGAAGATGATGATGAATTGTAATACCTTCATGTACAACAGTCTGAAAACAACGAAGGTGCCTATCTTATGTTTACTCACACGTCATAGAGCTTTTCAGTTATAGGTATTTTAGATGAAAGATGAGAGTGAAACAGAGGGAGGGAGCGCGGGAGGCTCTGAGTAAACTGGTCGTTACGGCTTTCAATTTACGGTGACCGGTTTGTAAGAAACTAAAGCCTTACGTCGGTGTATTTTGTATTTCATAAAATAACATTGAGGATGCCAGGCTTGCACCAGGAAGTCATTGTAAGTTATGTGCGCATTTATCACTTAACGTTGAGGCAACATTGTAATGAAACGAGCCTTTACTTACCTGGACAAGCCTCTAGTCGAGCTGGGTTGAAATTGTTTGAGAAAGACAAAGCTTTGTTCCCATAATATCTCGTTGAGATTAGTTACCATAAAAACTTACCTATATCTAAGTATCTACTTTTCAAGTAAGTATATGTGTGAGTATTTGAGAAAAGATTAATATTTTTAGTTGGTAGAGGCGGGTATTTTGGGCGAGTTGACTTTTTGGCCCGCTAACTTGCAGCCAACATTATTTCTAAGACTTTTGGCTACGCATTTTGTACGTCGTTTTTAACAAAAGTAGTAAGGTTAAACATAAGCAAAAAAATCGATGGATTAAATTTGATCCACTTGATATGACCAAGGTTTTGTTCGTCCTAAGATGCAAATTAAACACATAAAAAAATGCAAACAAAACAAAATGACAGATAGCCACTTACAAAATTAGGGCAACAAAGTCTACAATGCGCGTATTAAGTTTAGTCTAAAGTCTAAACTAATTGCATGTACATATGGGTCACTTCTCTGCTAGACTGGGAGTAAACAAAAAACAGAACGCGTTCAGCTGCTTTTCTCCCCGAGCATGTCGTAAAAGTCTGCTTAGGGATAGTATCCTCTCCAACACGCTGAACCATCCACATCTAAGTGGCTGCAAGTTTTCTTATGATTAATTGTGGCACTGCCCACCCCATTAGGGATACGAGCGTGATATTATTTATGTACATGGGTCGATATTGTATAGGTAAATATTTATTTAAACATAAAAACATTTGTATAAGAAGTTGTTGACTCTTCAGATTTTCGTTGTTTCCATTAAAATGTCGTGTTTCTCCTAAGTTTAGTCCCAAAGTCGTGACATTTGGGCAAAGTACGGCATTACGGATAGACCGATCAAACCGGTCTCTTCCTCTTAATACCGTATGCTTTGTCTACACTTTCTGCTATTATTGAACCGCCAGAGAATTCTGCACATTAATTATAAATGGTTTTTATCCAACAGTTTCCCCTAGAGGTTCACTCTAAAAGTAGCCTAAAGCCAGGGCCAAACACGTGTGTTTGTTAAAGAATTTATTTTTTTCTTCTGATTGAAATTAGTCATAACCAAGATTATCAGGATGGATATCCTGATCTAATCTTTATTTCCCATCCATTGATAAATATCCATTGGTTATAATTGTTGGTTTACAACCCAATGTTAAATAGGACCTCTTTTTAGTCCAAAACTCAACTTAACATGCTACTAATTAGCCAGTAACAAAAATCACGGAAATTGCAAACCTAAATATTTCTGGGTACCTACCTACTTGCTATAATTGCTCGAACGAGCAAAGCGAGCAAGGATCTTAGTGGCAAATTTCGCGATTTGGGGTTGTACGGTTGTAAATACTTCTTTGCTGGACTGGGAGTAAAGAAAAAACGTAGAATGCGTCCAGCTGCTTCTCTCCCCGAGCATGTCATAAAAGTCGACTAATGGATAGTATCCTCTCCAACATGATGAGATACAATAAGCAAGTATTCCCAAGTAGTGTTGACGTCAGGCAGGCGGCCGGTCATAAAACACCTTAACCAAAACTCTTGCGCCAACCTCACATGGAGTGGGATAAGGGCAGGAAGATGATGATGGGGTTGTACGTTTGTATGTATGTATGTTTGTGGATATGTTTGTTAGAGCATAACTTTCGAACCGTTAATTCAATCTGTATGAAACTTGGTACGTCAATAGATTGTAAATAGATTGTGCTATGAAGATTTGTTGAGAAGCAACCAAACAAAACCGTAGTAACCTGAGCTTCATTGTGTTAGAGTTTCGATGTCTTCGTAGTTCAGGTTAGATTCACGCAGATAATTAGCGCGCGCTAGTTCTACTAGTTATAAGTTAGCACTTGACATAACTATATTCCTTTCATCTAAACGATTCAACTAATTCTACGGAGTGGTGGTATCACAAACATCCAAACAAAAATAGTAATGGAAATTGGCTATATAATGAAACAATTCTTAATAATACCCTCTGGTGACGTCCAAGCTGGCGCGACAGTACCAATATCCGTCCAACAGCCGCCGCACTCCGCGATTCGCCTCGACAGATGCTTACAGCACAAATTTTAAAACATTGTTTGCACGAGCTAAATGGATTTAAATACAAAAAAAAATAATTTTTATCAGATAATGCGACATAAAGTTTTTTTTACCAATAATTGGTTTACTTAGCGCAATCCTGGTTGTATGGCAGTCTAGAAAATTAATTTTATTGAATCTATTTAATGAATTATATAAATAGGTAGTACCTACTCTTAAAAGTCGATTAAGGGACAGTATTCTCTCCAACATGATGGACCACCTATATGAGCGATGGGCTGATCACCTGTCACCATAGTTCACCATATCCATCTAAGGACTAAATCAAGGAGCCTTTGAGGCGCACTTTAAATCCTTTCACCACACTTGTTCGAAAGAACTAGTGACACGACTAAATAGATAGAGATAGAAGTGGCTGCAAGTTTTCATATGTTTACTTGTGGCTCCGGCCACCCCATTAGGGATACGGACGTGATAATATTATATGAATGTATGTATGTACCTACTCTAAAGTATCATACAAAGTTCTAACCACATGTCTATAAGGATTCCTTGTGTTTTGGTTTTCGGATCAATCTAAACGGCGGGTACTATGGTGACACCCAGACTGAATATTTTCAGAACATTCAAATATTTCTCGCGTCGCAGGTATCCAACCACAGCTACGGCACCGTGGTTGTCTGTTCCTTTAGTAGATAAATTATAATATAGTAACGACGCTGATATTTTACGCTGTGATAATAGCGTCATGTAAACCTATGTAAACTTTCTCTTTAAAATTTGAAGGTGTAACTTGAACACATGAGTCATAAACGCAGTCCAGTTGCAGTCTACCACACGTACCATCACGCCACAATACCTGTGCAATAAAAGACCATCATGTATGACCTGCTTAAATGATGCCGTTAATGTGACCGCCTACTTATGAGGTCAAGATGGCTCTAAAAAGTTCTGGAAAGTGATAAGCAGGTGGAAGCAGTGCAAACACAGCGATTTAAAAACGAGTACGTAATAACGGGTAATTTTGAACGAACGGATCGTTTGAGACACAGCTCAGAGCTCAATTGCTTTCTGTGACCATCCGAGTCGAATTAGTATAATTTGGAAGACAAACAGAACCATACTTCGGGTTGTTAGTACTTCGGGCCGATACTGTTCGATATAATTGGTCTAGAATTTCCGTGGTCAAACTTATCGCCTGCAGGCTACATGACAAAGATATCTTGCAGGCTAAGTACGGCAGAGGTACTAGGTAAGCACCACACTAGAGTTCAAAGTCTTGGTTGGATATTATAAACAATAAATACTAAGATGATACCACAACAAATTTATTAACAGAAAGAAACTTACAACTAATACTTACAAATATAATTTACAAAATACAAAAGAAACAGTCGGTCTATAGATAGCTCACCTGATCCAGCTCATCAGACGATGGAAGCGTACCCAAGACATGCATATGCAGACCCGTCGGAAATTTTATATAAGCACTAGCTGCCGCCCGCGGCTTCGCTCGCTTGATATCCGGATAAAAAATAGCCTATATGTTAATCCAGTACATGTACTATGTATATTCCAAGTTTCATTCAAATCCGTTCAGCCGTTTAGGCGTGATTGAGGCACAAACATCCAAACATCCAAACTCACAAACTTTCGCATTTATAATATAAGTAAGATTTCTTGCAAACTATCCCGCAACAAGTATCAAAACCGTACTTCGCGCGTCATGACCTGAAATATTCCTTGCTGACACCGTGATCTTTAAAAAAATGAAAACTAACATCTTATCTCTTATTAGGGCTTAGAAAGATATTTAAATACCTTAAATTCATAACTGGGGATCTATCTATAATCATAGTCATTAGTTATTTTATTATTTGAGCAAGTGTTTATTAATATCTTATCTCTTGAGCGTTGCGAATGGCACAGTGGACTGTCCGGAGCTGCTAGCGTTAATAGGGCTACGCTGTAACACAGCTTCTTTAAGAAAGCCTAACATACTTTATGTTCTCCCGGTTCAAACAAACTATAGGCAAAATGCCTTTTTCAAGTAACTCTCTTATTACCTTGGTAAAGTCAGGTATGGACATTGATATTTTCCACACCTCAATATCAACGTTAAAGCGATTATTATGTGATAAGTTCTTCAATAATGATTAGTAGCCAAGAAGTGTGTACTAATTTAGTACACACTTCTTGGTACATTCTCCTTCTTGGATTTTCTTTTTTAGCGAACTTTAACCTTTTATATAAGTCTTTAAACCATTTTTTTTATTTTGTCGTCTACTGTATTGTTCTTTATACCTATTATTTTTTGTTGTTGCTATAAGTGGAAACTTTTAAATGGCCTTAAGCAACCATGTAGAGTTACCTCAATTGGTTATAATTTCATGTTTCTATACTATTTGTACCTAGCTGTAAATTCCTCAAAAACTCTGAAAATAAAATAAAATAAAATAAAATAAAATAAAATAATATATTTTCAGAAAAACAAAAATATTATCACCTGTCACCATGGTTCACCACATCCATCTTGGGAGTCTTGGATCAGAAGTGGCTGCAAGTTTTCTTATGATTACTTGTGGTTCTGCCCACCCCGTTAGGGATACGGGCATGATAATATGTATATATGTATGTGTTTATTATTATTTTTGCCGAGGTTTTCTTACCAAATCTTTAATTAAGTGTGTCTGTCAGTCTCGGTAACAAATTAGACACCAACAAAAAATACATTATCCTGGCTATTATAGCAAAACTTGCCTGGAACGCTTTTGTTGTGGTCATTTTTACTTTGATGTAGATTCCGTTCTACTAAATCCTAACCTTAATTGGACGGTTCTTAAACTATTTCGTTTCTTTGTTGTTTTGTATCTTAGTGATAAAAACGGATACTTTCAGGATTGACAAAATTTTCATTTCAAAAATTTTACCCTCTTTTTTTCGCAAACAGGTATTGTCTAAGTACTTCTCTAGGACTAAGCTATGTAAGACTAAGAAAGTATGGTATAGGTACTGAGCTAGCCTACTCCATCCAAAATCGTCCCGGGCACTACGTGTAGAGGCAAAAGTTGCCTCTTGAAGCTGTATAAATAACTAGCAGCCGCCCGCGGCTTCGCTCACGCGGTACCCAGATAAAAAGTACCCTATGTCCCATTCCAGCACACGTAGGTACCTACTATCCTCATTATTCATTATAATATAGTGTACTATGTACGCTAAACGATGACTAAAGTATTGCAATCTCTTACCATTTCATAAAGACAAACAGTGACAGGGCTAACTTTAAGCAATGGCTAACTTTAGCGAACGAATATGAATAATAGGGTATGTAAGTATATTCAGTAGTTTTTGCGTGAAAGAGTAACAAACATACCTAAATCTAAAAATTAAGAAATTTCGGTGAATTTTGAGAGTTTCATGAAAAACATACCAAAAATAAAAAAATTACAGGTAACTATGACATCTACTAAATGAGAAAAATCGGCTCTTTAATTTGATATAGGTTATGTGCAGTTTTAGACCAAAAATTGATTCCAGGTTTTCATCCCTTTTCACCCCTTTAGAGGTTGAATTTTGAAAAATCCCTTCTTAGTACACCCCTACGTACCAAGGTTTACCTACACTGAAAATTTCAAATCTCTACGTCCAGCGGTTGTGTCAGTCAGTCAGTCAGTCAGTCAGTCAGTCAGTCAGTCAGGACAAAGATTCTTATAATATAAGATAATATTCATAGTATAGAAGACTAGTAAAGGATTCAGTTATTATCAACATTTAGTAGGATATTAAATGACCTGTTTAAATTATTACCTACATAAATAGATCTTTGACAGTTATTAAAGATAAATAAGACGCGTTCACAGTTACACTTTGGATCTTGTTATTGTATGCCGATATTTCTTTCAAAGTTAGATAATTCAAATAATTATTATTGGAAACCTAATATTAGTAGTAAATACCAAATATGACTTAACAATACCTCCAAAGCGATAACTATCTTTTAAACTAGTGCAATGCCCCGCGACGTTGCCCACCTGTATTTTTTTCATACAAACTTCATCTTGACACTTTGTCCTCTAGGAGTCCATTTTCCGGAATTATTTTCTTAGTACACCCCTACACCGTAAGAGGAATGATACCTTTCAAGTTTCATTCTTCTAAGACTTATGGTTTAGGCTGTGCGTAAATTCATATTGATATTTCATTGATATTGATAGTTAGAAATGAAATAATTTTATGTTATTTCGATTTTTAACAGTCGTTTTTTAACAACCGCTACACGTGTTACAACCGTACAGTTTTAATTTTTTTTATAACAAAGGTTACGGGTTTGCGGATACATTGAGGATATAGGCATAGTTATCTAAAGTGTGTGATTTGAAAAGTGGGATTTATTAAACTGAAATAGCTTCTATTTTATACATTTATGTAACATACAGTCATATTATCACGCTCGTGTCCCTAACGGGGAGGGCATAGCTAAAAGTACCTAATCATAAGAAAACTTGCAGCCACTCCTGATCCAAGAATCCCAAGATGAATATGATGAACCATGGTGACAGTTGTTCAGCCCATCCCCCTTATACATAGATGGTCCATGTTGGAAAGGACGACACCTTAGCACGCTACTCCTTAGTCGACTTTTACGACATGGTCGGGAAGAGAAGCAGAGCATTTTATACCTACGCGTAAACTGTACATTTGTGATAAATATCCCTTAATAAAACGTTGTAATGTTTTTATTACTTTTCGAGGTTCAAACATTCAAATTTATGAAATGGATGATGAATTATTTAGAATAATAAAAAAATATGGTAAAAATCTACTAGTGATTTTGAAAGTTCTATTCAAAAATATGCATCTTTTTATTTGAATACTCTCCAAGCTGCATTGCGTTCTCCGGTAAGCTGGAAATCTATCCTCTCTTCAAAGCTTTTACCAAAGCTTTGTACGGGCTACCTATCTACTTTGTACCGTAAATTCTCAGCATTATCGTACTATAATACAGGCTTAATCTACGAGTAAAACGTCTTTGACCCAAACGGACAGACGGACATGGCTAAACTAAGAGTTTCTCATGATCAACGCTAAGCTACCTATTACCAATAAGAAGCACTAGATGTACTACCAACTTATACTATACTAGTACGGTCAAAGGAGACTCCAATCGCGTACTTGACACAATTTATATAATGTTTATGGACTCTAATTTATTTTTGGTAGGTACCAACTTAGTAAAAAGTACTGACTAGTTGTATTACCTAGAAAAACATTGAAGTGAAAGAGTCCCTCGGACAGGATATTGTAAAAATATATATTCAATTACGGTATGTATGAGTAGATATAATTTTTGAGTTAGTTATCGTAAAGGAAATCCGCGGTCCGATGTCAAAGAGATTTGGAGCCCGGCCTCAGCTGCCGGCGGTGATCCCACAAGGATCCCTTCCTCGAAAAGGCCTATTTCACTAAACATTTCGCGTTTGAAGGTTTCCTAATCCCGCTAATACCCACCAAACCGCACGTATACAACTTCTAAATCGAACCCGTTACACCCTTTATTCGCACTCAAATCACTCAATGACTGTAATGATGCTATCTACTATATAACACTGCGATCTTAATGCCCTAGAACACATTCAAAGTGAGTTCGATTGTGGTCGATTTTATGGTTTAATACTCTTTTGTTAACTTCCATGAAAGAACGAACTTATTTTTTCCAAAATGTATAGTTGTACTTATGTACATTTGTCCTTGGTGTGACCCTACAACACAAGTAAAACGTGCAAACCATATTTTCACGTTTATACTCGTAAATTAATGAGTAATAAGTAAAATTACTTAAACAGATATAGGCAAAAGTTTGATATTACGCTACTTTTTGTTTTATTCTAGTCGTAAGAGCTTATTGTGGGATCATCTTGTGTCTTTGATTTCCCTTGAGGCATTCTGGGATTCATTGCTCAGTGTCAATTGTGGTCATAACAGTGACCTCAGAAGGGTTTTAGTGCCCGAAGAACTTTAATTTCTAAAAGACGTTACGTCGATACGTGTTGAGCGACAATATACATACTGATAATGGAGCAAAAGCCAAAGAAAGTGCGTGTGAGCGTGGGTAGAGATGACTCAGTATTATGTATTTTTAGTTTGAGTTCAATTGAGGTTGCTGGTTAAAGTTCTGAAGCAATTATTTTGATTGTGATGGTACTTGTAGGTACCATAATTATTAAACTAATCTACTACAGCTCATGTACCTCACCGAAGTATGTAAATTAAAGTAGCAACAAAAGTAACAAGTAAAAAGTAAAGTAACAAGTATCCTATTTTAGGTCAAAAATCATATTTATTACAATCGTTCACAGAAAAAAAAAAAAAAAAACTTTTACTAAACGAATTATTATATAATATACTAGCTGTGCCCCGCGGTTTCACCCGCGTTTTTCTCGGTTCCGTGGAAATACCGAGATAAAATATTGCCTATATTATAGCCTCCCTCAATAATGGACTATGGCCCATAATAACTCATTAATAGGTACCAACTCTTAACATCTTACACACGTGATAACTTTTAAACGAAATATCCGATTGAGATGAAACAAAAAGTATTTTACTTCTACATAAATACTCTTGATAACATAAAAAAGATAAAAAGATAAAAAAGCTTTATTTGGCACAATATTATATACAAGACACAACAAAATATAAAAATAAAGTAATACAAAATATGCTATAAAAAGATTGTATATGTGGGTACAATTGCAAGTACGCTAGCTCCCACCCTAGGAAAACCTGTGTTGTGGGTAGCTAGCCTCTTTCGAACTTTGTTTGTGTCCATTTTGCTGAGGAATGAGTATACGCTCAGCTAGAGTGCGACAATTCACATGGTTGTTTTATTAACTCTATTTTAAATCAAATGTGTGTGAGGGGAACAACTACGGGGAACAGGTGCGATTTTATGTATGTATGTATGTAGATGTGTATATATATATATGTATATATATATATATATATAGGTATATATATTAGAATATGATAAGATAGGTATTTTTTTAAGTGGAAATGGTAGGGGGAGTGTGAAGGTTTTTAGTTAAGATGGAATTAAGCTGTAGGGGATAAGAAAGCTTCACATTCGTTATAATTTAACGTGCTAAGCCAATCATGAATAACTTTTCTACATGATTTTCTGGTAAGTAGAACTAACTTTACATGTTTATTTATTTTTCCATAAATGTAAGGTCCTAGGTAATTAAAGCATCTTTGGCCAAAACTAGTTCTTGCCTTGGGAATTTTCCAAACCAGTCGACGATTACTGAGCGGTTCCAAGAGGTTTGTAAGGGCAATTCTATGAAATTTTAATGCAGTGCCTTGTATGAATAATTGTCTTACAGAGAGTAGTTTGCAATCTTGATACAGGTTTGTGGTTGGATAGCGGAATGGTTTGTGATGGGCGACTTTTAGTACGGCTCGTTGTGCTCGCTCTAAGCGGAGTAAGTGAGTTTTGCAGGATGAGCCCCAAGCCGTAATGCAATACGTGAGTACTGATTGGCAGAGTGCTTGGTAGACTAATCTTATGATTTTCTCATTTGCACTAGATCTTAGTTGCTTGAAAATATAAAGCAATTTGCGTAGTCTACTACACATAGCTTCTATTTGAGGTTTCCACGTGAGTCTCTCGTCAATTACTATGCCTAGATACTTAATTTTGTTAACTTTGTCAATGGTTGGGCAGGAGCAAGTCAGTCTCTCAGAGCATGAGTGGTTGTTGTGGAGTTTGAAGGTAATCTGAGATTTCGGAGATGTACGATTGGAGATGCTGAAGGTCATAAATTTCGTTTTATTCGTATTGAGCGTCAGCAGGTTCTGTTGCAGCCATTTTGAGACCAGTTGAAGACCTGACTGAGTGTTTTGGGATACTTCGTTCCATGTGTCTCCATAGAATACAATAGCGGTATCATCTGCGAATGCAAAGGTTTTTGCCTTTTTCAAGTCGAGCAGAGACAGGCTGTTAATGTAAATTAGGAATAAAGTGGGGCCCAAAACACTGCCTTGTGGTACACCGAATTTAGACTCTGTAAGATCACTGGCGTAGTTTTCTAATTTAACTCTTTGTTTACGCGAGCTTAAATATGATTTAAACCACTGCAGAGGGAGACCTCTAATGCCATAAGTCTCCATTTTTCGCAAGAGTATTGGCCTTGACACTGTGTCGAAAGCTTTTGCAAGGTCTAAAAAGACTCCGACACAGTGTTTGCCGCTATCAAGTTTTGCTGTGATATAATCAATCAGGTTAGTAACGGCATCTTCCGTAGATTTGTTTTTGCGGAAACCAAATTGATTATTCGATAGCAAATTTTGTTCTTCAAGATAACTGAGGAGGCGTTTATTGACAACCTTCTCTATTATTTTGGATAGAGCTGTGAGAAGAGATATAGGTCGATAATTTGAAGCAACTTGTGGATCACCAGCCTTATAAATGGGAGTTATATTGGCTACTTTTAATGAGTCTGGGACTGTTCCACTAGCAATGCTTAGATTTGTTATAAAAGCTATTATGGGAGAGAAGAACTGTACGCCATGTTTAAGTATAGTGTTGCTAATGTTATCCCAGCCTGGCGCTGATGATGTTTTGAGCGAGGAGATTATCTTAGCTATTTCAAAAGAGTAAGTTGGCGTCATAAAAAAAGAGTCCGTTGGTGTTCCAGTAGATGGTGGAATAACCATGGAGACAAGTTGTTCTTCAGTCGTGGAGAGGGATTTTAAGATATTGTCCGCCAGGTCTTTTCCTACTGAAGTGAAGTACGTGTTTACTTTATTGACGGAATCAGAAGGATTTTTTGATTTTTTAATAAGATCGTTACTTTTATTATTACTTTTATTGAAATTGCATATACTTTTAATACATTTCCATGTTTGTTTGCTGTCTCCTTGTGCGTCATTTAGTTGTTTATTTTCATAATTTCGTTTTAGGTCATGTAATAGTGTCATACAGGTGTTTCGATATCTTTTATATGTTTCTCTTATATTTGTGTCTTTAGGATTTTTCTTAGTAAGTAAGTGTAGGGTGTCTTTTTTTCGGATACATTTTAATAGGTTTGGCGTGATCCAGGGTTTGGTAATGACTTCTCGATTTTTTAAACGCTTCTTAGTTGTATTTTTAGCTATATGTTCACTAATTAGGTTTGTGATATAGCTTACTGCCTTAGTGACATCTTGGTGTTTATAAAAGTTATTTAAATCTATTTTTTCGAGATCGTTGATGAGAGAAGTATAATTTATTTTAGTTGATATACGACTAATTTGTTTATCACACGAGCGCGAATCTCTATCAGTAGCTATAATTACAGTGGAGTGATCCGTAATATTCGTGTTGCATATTACAATTTGAGTTTGTCTTTTCGAGTTAACCATAACGTGATCTAAGCATCTTGGGCCGCGAGTGGGCAGTTGGTGGCCGGGTATAAACCCATAGTGCCCTGTTAAATCCAGATAATCTATTGACCTATTGTCGTTTGTTTCGACACTTATATCGATATTGTGATCTCCTACTATGAGGCATGAATTGGTTTTGATAGATTGAAATGTTTTTTCAAGTGAATTGCAGAATTTGCTTATATTGTATATAGATGGAGTCCTATAGATGGCGATAATGCTCAATTCGTTCTCAACTTGTATAAGTACACAGTTGGCGTCATCAAAATCTGGTTCCTCGATCATAGCATTTAGTGAGGATTTAGTAAATATAATGATTCCATCATTTTGATTAATGAACTTAGTTGATGCGAAATAGTTATAGTTAGGCAGATATATTGCGGGCGAATATTCGTTGATTCTACATTCTGTGAATATGATAATGTCGGGAGAGAAATTTAACCTAGATAAGAAAACTGTGAACCCGTCAAAGTTCTTTTGGATACTGCAGATATTTTGACATATTATAGTGTACTGAGCATTTTTGTTTCCCAAAAACTCGATGCACTTCTCAGGGCTGTCTATGGCTATGTTGTGAACGAATTGAGTGCGATCTAAATCGTTAAGTATGTCAATACTATCCATTAGTCAGGTCGAGAGTATAGTGTGTGTCAAGTAATATGTCGCTTGTATTAGACTTTGAGTCTGAGAATTTAGGTGTGGCTTCAGATGTGGTCTCAGGTGGGAGAGAGAATATGAGTAAATTGAGTGATACTTGTTCTAATGGAATTGTGAGAATGAAGTAGGTTAGTTCATTAATGTGAGTAATTGGTGAGCTTTTGTTTTCCGATTCGTCGAAAAATAAATTGTAGCTGATAAGGCTGGCAGGGTGTAAGTGTATAAGAGAGACTATAAACCGCGAATACTTAATCTTAGTGACATTGAATCTTAGTCATTCAGCTGATTGGTTAATGTTCCTTCTTAGAGTGGCAAGAGTTTCTTCATTCTTGACCATAATGTGGGGAGAATTTTCTTTTTTGCGAAGAAAAACTCGTCCATTCGAAGTCCAGCAGAAGTCGAATCCTTCTGTCTTAGCAACGTCGCGGGCTAAGAAGAACAATCTCGTTGCTTTCATTGAGAGATGCTCGGATACGTAAATGAAAGTTGACTGCTCGTTAATTCCCATATGTTTTGAACTCAACTGCTCAGATTTATTTTTATTGTACCTTTTTATTTTAAAAAGGAAGTCTTGTTTAGCAAGAGTACTGGAAAATTCAGCCACGACCGTGGACACTGCAGTGTTTGGCTTATTGGGAAGCCTGTAGACATCTCTTAGTTGGTAAGGGTCTAACGTGTTCTGCGAGTCGATAGAACGGTGTAGTTTCTCTATCATGCTGAATAGGTCTTTCTTACCTTCCTTTTGTCTTTTCGGTACATTTCTGATTTCAATGCTTGTTTTTTTATTTATTCGTTCCATATTTTCGATTTTCATATCCATCATATCTATCTGCTTTGTCATAGTCATACTGTCCATTTCTATTTTTGCAATCTTTCCTTGGATTTCTTTTATTTGGTCTGACACAAAGTCTACAGACTTCTTTAGATCTAAACTTGAATTTTGTATGGAGTCGTTTTGTTTCTTGATTTCCATTATGTTTTTCTCTAATTTGTCAAGTCTGGCATCCTGTTTGGCCGACATTTCGTCCATCATCACCTTCATCTCTTCTTTGAGCATGATCCAAGGGTCTTGTCCTGAAGCGTCCTCACCAGAACGTAGGCGTTTCACAGAGATTCTCTTTGAAGGTCTCTCTGATTCTCTTCGGAGAAATCCAGGAATGTCTGTGTCAGACGCCGAATGTGTCATGTCACCTTTTGGTGGTGTTCGTGGTGTCAGTTGTGACCTCGAAGTTGACATAGTTTTATAGGATTCTTTTGACTATTGTCGATGATGAATGATGTCGCACCTTAATAGGTCGTATTGCTTGGGTCACACGGCGAGGTGTTATTACAATTCGGCGACGATACGACAAACGTAGTCCGATGACGCACAATTCGTCACAATTCGCTCACAGTGGCCGAAGAGTACGAAGTGATATCACTTACTCGTTTGCCCGCGGGTGGGAAGGGGGCTTCTAGGTTCTTCAAGAAAGCGCACGCGTCGAATGTGAGAGACTATGTTTTATAGGATCTTGTGCCTTATCCGTGTTGAAATAAGGGTGCAAGTTCTAAACAACCGGTGTGAATTTTTTTTGAAACGAAACTTAGAAACACGTCCACTCGCTAGCAGTACTTGGGCGAAAGAGGACATAATGCTTAATTTCGATAAAGATTAATATTACGATACATATTTTACGTAGTTTTTTTTTCTTCAGACGATTTAATAATTATTTTGGACACAAAATCGGTTATTGTGATTAAACCATGATAGCTAGATATATGTTCTCACGGACTTTTTTGTAGGTCTTAATGAGATCTACAAACTCGTGGTACATCATTTAGTTCTATTGTCAATAGTTTTTGCAGCGCACGCAAAAATAGGTTTTCGATTTTACACCTTGTGTTACAAAATAGCAATTTTATTACGGATCCCTAATTTTGAAAAAAAAACATAGCCTATAGCCTTCCTCGATAAATGGACTACCCAACACTGAAAAAATCATTGAAATCGGACCAGTAGTTCCAGAGATTAGCGCGTTCAAACAAACAAACAAACACTGCAGCTTTATAATATTATTAGTATAGATTAGTATAGATTATATTATATTAATATATATATATTATATAATTGGGCTCGTAGTTTTGTGAAGTAGATGATGTAACAATCTTTATTATTTGGAAAAAGAAAAGGTAACCTAAAGATATTAAAAGTGCTTAGAGTGTGACCTCCAACGTAAACTTTTTTATTGCTATATTGCCTACCTATACCTATACCTTGCCTGCCACCAACCCACTCCTCTTGCGTCTGAGCCGAGCACTTGCCCGCCACGCCACTGAGGTCGTCGTCAAGACGAGTTGTTAACAAAAACTCATTGTGACTACGTCACGGTAGAAATTAAAAAATATGGCGTTCATCCCAAAATAAAAGAATATACTAAAAGGTGCCTCACTCCAAATGTGCTTTAAAAGTATATATTATGTACTTCCTTAGCCTCAGCTTCAGACAAAGCCATGGATCCAAGCGGTTCGTCATTTTTGAAGTAGGTTGATGCGGAGGCATGAGATAAAATAAACGTAGTAATTGCTTCCTCTCAGGCAAGCCCGAAAAAATGATTTTTTGAAGACCTCATTAGCGAAAGTTTATTCTTTCCAAGACTGTACTTAAGTAGATCACGGCTAAAGTGAGGATAATTGTGTTTGTCGAGCGATCGCACGCCCTTTTGCGGCTCCCCTAACCTCGTTCGACCTCCTCTTCGTCGGCGAAATCTCCTCTTAATTCCAAATAAACCACCATCCTCATCAGATTATCCGATTCTAATTGCTCGCTTAGAATGCAACAACAAACAAATCCGTATGTGAGCTGTGTTGGTGGGTTAGGACAAATCATCGTATTACCGCGACTTGTTAAAAGAAGAATGATAATAAACTCCAACCCTTGAATAAATCTATCGTAAAATAAAAGCATTTCCATTTTTTACTCATTTCGGGGAACCTTGATCCACGACGTCGACACTCGCCGAATGGCGTGGTGTAGTAATAAAATTATGCATTTATTTGAGTTTTTTCAACTTCGGGTTTTTTATTTCCATGTAAAACGTGTGTTAAGGTTTGAGCTATGCCGATATTTATCGCCAATAAATGTAGAATCATTTTATTAGGTAGTTTGTTTGTTGCCTCAAATACTATACAAACTCTCGTATCCACATCTCTATCGAGTAAGTAACTCTATCTATCTGTTAGTTTTTATGCTAACGCCTGATTCGATGAACAGTTTTCGATAAAACTTGGTACCTGCATCCTGAGGACGGACATACATAGGTTATCTTTTGAATCAAAACTCAATGTTTTCAAAGTTAAAAAAACATTCACATAAACGATACTTTAAACTATATACAAAACAAATATGAATGTGTTGACACAATTAGTCGTGTTAAAGTTGGTGAAAGGATTTAAAGTGCGCCTCAAAGGCTCCTTTCATTAGCTTGACACACGTTTTCGATCTGTTTATGTTTTTCAACATGCCCGTTTCCTCAAGTGGTTTTCCTTCACCGCTTTAGAATTTATGAGTTATAGGTACCTAAACAATTTATTTTTGGAAATTAATATTTTAAGAATAATTTTATACTTTTTTATATCTTCATCAGAACTTGCTGATGTAGTAAGGTATTAAGCTTACTTACATTTCGAAAATAGAAGCAGGCAGCTGTCGATAATGGCTGGTATATAAACGGTTGCTTTGCAGACAATGTTGGTACTCCGAGACAACACCAATATCACGGACACCGAAACTTTTTCCCTTAGGCGGAAAGTTCAGTTAGACGCTTTGGTGCGATTCAGCATGTGCTTGGATGATTGCATTCTGAACTTCCTTTATGCCTACATATTAATTGGTACGTTGCTTAAACAATTATAAGCATAAGGAGTAAAACAGTTTTCAGCAGATTTGTTTTTAGAGCAATTTTGTCCTCAGCATAAGAAAATCGATGTTCAGATTTAATAACATTCGCATTTAAAATATAAGTAGAATAAATTGTTATGTTAATTGAATATGAATTTGCGTAGGTAATTGAATATAAATAATAAAATAGCGTAGAATTGTTTTTTATTTTAGTCGAAATGTGATAGAAAATAAAATATATTAGGTACTTTATAGGGGTCGGTATCAATAAGCCTTTGAAGTTTTCAATATCCAAAATGAATTTGCAATATCTTCGAATTCCTACATATTTATATTTACATAATAATGTGATATAATAATGCAACGAAGCTATTTTTAAAGACAAGTTTGCATTTGTGTTTAATCCAAAAATGTCAGGGACTTGGGTGTCCCAGTCCTTTGAATACTCTGTAAGCTTACCCCGTATCATCCCCACTTATCCTCAGCCATTCAGTTGGGAATAGAAGCCTATAATTTTACGAATCACCCGGTACCAATCATAGATGCCTGTAGAACAAACTCTGATATTTTAGTAACGAAATCATACCGTATTCATTTGCTTGACATAATAATTAATGACAATAGCATGTGTTTTATTATCCATGATGAAGGTAGGTATCCCATTCATTTAAATATTAACTACTAGCTGCCGCCCGCGGCTTCGCTCGCGTGGTACACGGATGAAAAATAGCCTATACTCGTACTATGTATGTTCTAAGTTTCGAATCCGTTCAGCCATTTAGGCGTGATTGAGACACAAACATTCGAACATCCTCACAAACTTTCGCATTTATAATATAAGTAAGATTACGAATAAATAGATAGACAATTAGATAGCCCGACCGTTTTTTTTTGTATTATGTTAATTATATTTGCATTAGCTGTAAGTTTCTTCACTACGAACTTAGCTATTACGAAACACTAAGTGATACCTATTAATACGACTTTCATCATTATATTAAAATCCCCGCTAATAATCGTAGCTTCTTGGTTCTTCCGATGAGAATGCTGTAGTCGGCATGTTATAAAGCACGTTGACGCAGAATATTTCTTAGTACCTAGTAATAAAATACATGTTAGTTTTAGTAACCCTTTTCCATATTTATTTTATTAAAATATAACCATCATAAAGTATCCTATCAGACTGTGCTAATAACACGCCTCATCGCTTCCTTCCTTGTCAGAGATAATGCACTTGTCTGTACCCGGCAGCTTAGAATAGATCTATACTAAAGTACAACTCGCTAAAATTGCGAAAACTGAACATGGGGAAAAGGGACCTAAAAAACCGTTCATCTGGGCTCGACTATGCTAACAAAACAACTTGGTTTCCTTTACCAGCTTCATGTCGGCGCGACTGACATGACTGGACATCACAGGCGTCAGTTTGCGCTCTACTCGGCAATCAGCATTATAATATTATATACTGCATATACCTAAATTTTCTTTCTTTCTGCTGCTGCCTAGATACATAATCGTACAAGTCTAATATCATCATAAGCCTAATTTATAGTAATTAATGTGTGAACGCGCATTAAACTAATCGTATACTATAACCTCTTTCAATTTTAATTTTTTTCACTATCCCGAGCAAAAAAGCTGACCCATGACATTTCAGCTTGATAACAGTATTTTAAGAAGTAATAGGGATTGTTCAGACTTAGATCTACATCTTACAAAATTTATTGTAAAATTTCATAGTTTCATATCTATTAAACTATAGTAATACTCTGTGCTTAAATAAGTGGCAATTCCCCTGAGAAACGTATCTCCGTTACCTGCAGTACCTATTTACAAGTACCTACTTTTGTATTTTAGTTCATGTACGCTCCGTCTTGCAAGGAAATTGATCTTTTCAAGAAAATGAATGGAGCTTAGAAGCGATAAAGGTAAGCCAGTGCAGCGCACGTTATACAAAGTTAATTTATTAAGCGTGAAATTGATAGCTTTAGATAGTGTAAAGTCACTACGACCCTGTTCCATTATCGAACTAGCTCAAAAGAAACAATTCAAAGTTCTATCAAAAGTTTGCTCGTGTTATTTGCTTTGAGTTTTTGTGTCGGTACAGTAAACCTTTGTCCTTGACTTAGTTTAACACCCATTGTTAAATTGAAACACGACACGATTGTATCTTAGTCCAAAAAGGATAAAGTCCTGGCACATTTTATTACGTTACTCATATGTAACAAGTAGATACGCTACAATATGATATTGTTTGTCTGGTGATAGAGCGCTCCGAGAAAATACAGTTTATCTATATCGTCGTGAAATACATTTTCTAGCTTTCATATTCCTCAATACTATTTGTATCGGAATAAAATTTTGTATTACTTTTAATGCAGAGCTGGCTTTGATTCTTTTTTTGTGTCGAGATGTAGGTACCAATCTCGTCTTACCTTTCTTACCCGGCCCTTTTTATTACTCCAGCCGAGTTTTTTATAAATGCGTAATTTCTATGCGTCCTTTCTGCGAGAGGTCATTTTCATGTAAAAGAGGTAATCCTTACCAAAGATGTAGGTGGGGTCATTATAATAATTACGCGGGCTATTATTTATAATTATAAAATTCTCCTTTGTACCCGTCTTATTATTTTATTCAGTAGCAAGCGCGATGAACCCCTATGAAACGGCAGACTACTTACAAGTGTTAATTAAGTTGCTGAAAGCTGCTGTAAATAAAAATGGAAGTAGCTCTTTCGAACTCTATTAAAGGTAGAGTTTTTGTTTTCTTACCTCGTTTTTCATTCATCAGTGCCTATTTCCTTTTATAGATAATTAGGAAATTCATAGGGTTGAATGATTTGATTAGGATGAGTCTTCAACAGTTTTCATATACCATATTCATAAATAGTAATCCGTGGCCTTTCCCTATGGGAAACAGGCGTGATACATATTATGTACCTATGTGGGTGAGTTTTACTTATGTGAGGTGACTTCAATATTTATTCCAAACCAGTCATTTATATTATCTATCTAGAGCACTGGTGGTCTAGTGGTAGCGGCCCCATCTTCCCGTCCTAAGGTTGTGGGTTCAAATCCAGTCGTACTCCAATGGGTTATTCAGTTAGAAAAAAATACCAGTAGGTACTCTCAAACGGCGAAGGAAAACATCGTAAGGAAATGGGCATATCGTAGAATCGTAGAAAGTTCGAAAACATGTGTTTTCCTTCAGAATCCCTTCCTTTGACACGGCTAGATAAATCTATCTATCTAGTCACTAGTTCTTTCAAACCAGTGTGGTGAACGGATTTGAAGTGCGCCTCAAGGGTTCCTAAATGCACTATTTATATATATTTATGATCACATGGAAGTGCAACGTTCCAGAGGATGAGTCGAAGTACGAGCATTATTCAACTAGTACTAGAGTATTTACTCTTAGGTAGGTACTTTGTAAATGTCAGGCTTCTATCCGCCATTATGGTGTCCACTATTCAGGGAAGTTTCCTTTTGTACTAAGCCAACCTAACATCCTGAATGCAGAATCGGATTCTAATCCCACTATTCAAATTCAAAATTCAAATATCTTTATTTCAGGCTACATTAGACAAAGTTATAAGATCACATCCTTATTTAAACTTAAATCTACGACCCATATGTATTACCATACAACTAATAAATTACACACGTTATGAAGACGGCGAAAAACAAAACTAAAAAAGTTCTTATTTTTATGATATTTTCTTTAGAACGGTTGTGTGAACAACATTTGTTTTAAGCAATATAAATATAAAAGGCCTTTTACCATCTATAGTAGATGATTTATTCAGCGTCAGGAGGCAACTTTTACCTTCACTAACAGGACGCTGTAGTGCCCGGGACGAATTAAGATGGAGTATCCTTGCCTAGCATCTATTCCATCCTCTCAGCTTGGTAGGCCTCGTCCACAGGAAAGACATGGTCAATACGTCCGGAGCTGACTAAGCCGCGGGTTTCCTCACGATATTTTCCTTCACCGTTTGAGAGTACTTGGTATAGCGCACATAAATTTTTCGCACAGAAAAATCCATTGGTTATTAATTCATTTGACCGGATTTGAAACCACGACCTTAGGATCGGACGGGGCGGGGTCACTACATACTAGACCACGTTTTAAGGAAAACGGCTATTAAATGAGAGTGGAAACTTTATGTAGTTCAAATTGTAGAAAAAGTTTTAAAAAATTTGCTACTGTAAAGAAAACACTAACTCAAATAACGGCATTGTAAAAAGGTTTCCATGATATTTGCCCTGGTTTAATATTCAGCTCGAAACCTCGACAAATACTAGTGTAAAAAGTGAAGAGCGAAATGGACCCCGGTTGGAGCGGCGTGCTGCAATTTAAACTCCAAATTGTTGGTTTTATTCATGCGAGAGCACGTCCAAGTCCACGCTAGAAGTTCAAATCAATGATGTTTCACTCAGGCGATTTTCAGAGTAACAATTTATGAAATCTTATTATCATTACTGCTTTTTCTTATAATCTATTCGATACTTCGCCTTTTTACCCGACTGCGAAGAAGGAGGGTAGTGCGTTTGGGGTGTATGTATGTATGTATGTATGGTATCTATGTGGGTTTGTAAGTGAGTATATTATGTGTATATCTTTGGCTGAATCGATCCAAACGGCTGGACGAATTTTGACAAATGAAGTGTCGTTGGATTCGTCTGGATGACGAAAGTGTTCTATGTTTATATGAAGTCCAAAATTCAACATGGCATGGCGGCTGTAAGAAGCCATTTTTAATTAATTATTTTGGCTGCCTCTGTAGCCAAAACGGCTCAACTGATGAGGATTCGTACAGATAACGAGAGTCCTAGGTTACAGCTTAAAACACTTTTGGTGGTACAAAAATAAAAACGTAGACTAACATGGAACAAATTTACCATCATCATCATCATGTGTCACAAAACCAACTGCAAGTAAGTCAGATTTACTATGCTACCTAAATTCTACGCAATCGGGTTTTTGTACTTTTAAATAAATACTTGTTTTGAGTTCTACTTGCCTATTGTGTGACATTTGTAATATGATTGAAACTAAAAACCACAAAAAAGTGTTTATTGTTTATGCATAATTCCTTGTGCATTATTTGTTACACTGTGAAATTTTCACGTTAGAAGTATTTGTGAAAAACAACGACTTCTTCTTACAAAATTTACAAAGAACATAATGTAGCTTCCATAAAAGATTATTTTTTCATATTTTGAGGTTTTAGAAAGAGATTCATCTGTATTTTAGATCATTGATTTGAACATGTCATTCGGAATTTCTTGAATCTTAAATTTTTCGGTATTTTATGTTAAGTATCTATATTCACTAAAATATTTTGACCACAGTCATGATTTAAGGTTACTTTTCACTTATATTTGATTGTATTATGAAAATTTGATTTCGATAAACATACCTTTAGAATGAGTGTTAGGTAAGATTCGGGTTACCTACGCTACAAGCGCGGTTTCTTGCTTGTATCTTCCACGCTTGGTCGTCTTACGAACAGGCGTAAATTTAAAGTGATCCTTACAATCCTATTGAATAATGTATGTTGAGTTTTCAGTTTTTTACGCATTGTAGTTTATTTTTTTCTCGTTGAGACGACTTTTAATTTTTTGGTGGTTCGAAGTTCAAATAAGCCCTTCTTTACCTCCCCATAATTATGGCTAAGTAGGCTTTACTAGTTTACAAGTAATGCTCGGATTTGTAATTGATCCAATTATGCTGAAGTGAACCAGCTTTATATATTTGTAGCATACTCAAAATTTGCACTACTAGTTTGTTTCATTTATGCTAATGCGCAATTTTACCTATACCTATACCTTCCTTTTGGAATACATAATAATTTTCATAACGTCCTTTCCACGTACAGCTTGTTGTGAACTACATATATTGAATTTTTCTAGCTTCGTTTTGTCGCAAGCATTTCTTGATTTAGAATACCTACCTAGGTAGTTTCCAGTTGTTGAGAAGCTGAAGTCTGTGTCCAGATGCATGCAGCAGTTTGTAGGCGAGCTGCTAATGAAGTTTGCTAGCCGCTCGTTGGTTCCCGACGTCTATTGTTTTAGCACCGACAGACAACGCAGGCAACATGGCTTTTGTGTTCCAGCCGGAAGTGTCCGCCGATTCCTGACGAAAAGCTGTGAACACTAATAGCATCCAAAACTTCCTAGTCTCTCTTTGAGCACACACGCGCTGACAGGGCCTTTAGGATCAGGCTTATTGCGTTGCGTTCGTTGTACACTGTCGGAACAGTTTACGAAGATTCAAATCAAATTCATTTGTTAATGTTAACATCTTATGTATATAATTGTACTATTGGATCTTGCTCTGCATTTTTTTAATTTTGATTGCGTCAGGATAAGAAAACTAAAAAAAAATTAAGGCCTTTAACCATCTATAGTAGATGATTTATACAGCATCAGGAGGCAACTTTTACCTTCACTAACAGGACGCTGTAGTGCCCGGGACGAATTAAGATGGAGTAGGCTTGCCTAGCACCTATTCCATCCTCTCAGCTTAGTCGGCCTTGTCCACAGGAAAGACATGGTCAATACGTGCGGAGCTGACTAAGCCGCGGGTCTCCTCACGTTGTTTTCCTTCGCCGTTTGAGAGTACTGGCATAGCGCACATAAATTTTTCGCACGGAAAAATCTATTGGTACATTAAATACAGGCTATTAGTGATAGGTCTGCGATCCTTTTTCTACCCCAACGATTCAATGTTTTTAAAGGAGTCCAGTTCTTCTCTCCAGTCGTTTCCTTCTTTCGAGTATATTCATTGTTAGCCATTAAAATATGGCTTTTAAGTCGTTAAGCCATGACGGAGGCCTTTAGGCGGCCTAAAAACACCGTCACTAGAGTTGGCCACAGCCCATACGAACATACATACATACATTAAAATATGAATATGAGTGATCGACCGATATTCTCGAATAAATAATCAATCGTTTTTTGTAGCTTAAAAAGTAAGTAGGTAAACCTATCGGTACCGGCAGCTTAAGTGAAGGTCGTTATGGCATATCGGAGCCCTGTAAAAAGATCTTCGATAAACCTCGACCTCAGTAGGTAAAGGTTGCAAAGAAAAATGTTTAGCTAGTTAAAACTATTCTCTGATCTTTCACGTTGTTATCCCAAGGAATCTCAGATAACTTTTAATATTTTAGCCGAGAAATAAACAATGGAAGGTCAGTCCGAGGAGAAAGTCAATCACAAAAGTGAGTATTTAAAAAGTCAAGTAGCCAAGTAGTTGTTTTTTTTTCTTGATGGGTAAGAAAAACGTAACTATGAGTTCAACCAGACATAAATTTCATCAAATCTTTTGCATAAACTGTTTTATCAAAGCCAGTTTTCACTAACACATTGATAGAATCACTTTGTTGTCTGTCTGTTTATACCAAGCTTTGGTTCTACAGAGTGCAACTCCATAGTACTGTAAAAACAACCTCCTAACTCTGCGTAATAAAAGATACGGCCTTGAATGACTATCTTTGTGCTGAAATTACCCAAATAAAACATCTCTTGGGTACGTCCAATGACCCCATACCGAAATTCGGTTGGAAATAGTGCGAAAAGGAAAAATGTGGAATTTACACTTCTTACTTGGAAATGATCATCCTTCGACATTATAATAATTTGTTCATTAATTGAGAAAAATTACAGATATACAATAACTCTAAGCTGCCTTCATCTCATCATCATTGTCGCCCTGCCCTTTCCCCACTATGTGAGGGCGGCACATTGTCTTTCTTGCACCCTCTACTTTATCGTCCGTCCATCCCTTCTTTAATCTACTTAAATAAATAAACCTTGTTATCCTCGCCTTGTTACAAACCTTGTTATCCTTTGTACCTTTGTTATCCACATTCATATCAAACACTCTATCATTATCTCATCGCTAGACATAACCATACCATGATAATCTATTGCTTCTTCAACCTTTCCTTCACAAGTGCTACTTTCAAACTTTTTTTGTGGATTTTCACACAGCACCATCTAGCCCTAAACTAAGCAAAGCTTGTACTATGGGCACCAGATGGCTGATAGAATACTTATATACGTTTTTTTTTGTAAATACATACTTATTATACATAATACAACACCCAGACCCGGAAGAAATAATAATAAAAATAAACATGCAGAACATACAAACATTTATCCCGTAGCGGGAATCGAAACCGCGCCTCTTGCGTCTCAGCCGAGAACTCGCCCGCCTCGCCACCGAGGTCGTCTATCCTTCCTCTTACTAATTTATTTATCTACAAATACATAAGCATTTTCTTGTAAACTCATAACCCTCATTTGGGTTAGTCTGGTAAAAATAGTTTGCCAGCAGCCGATCCCTTCTGTTTGTGTTTGCAACTCTGACACGCGAGAAGGGTGACGATCAAAACTTTCCGGATACCCCGATATTGAAATCTGATAAACTCTTTTATTGTCTTTGTGGAAAAAATATCGTTGTTATTGTAAAAGTTACGATTTTCTATCAACATGCTACATTACGTAACTATACATTCCATTCATGGTACATTAAGCACGGCCGACTCACCTACAAGTCTCATTTTCGCTGCTTCCTCAGGCACCTACGGAAAAAAAGCCACGAAAATGTAAGCTACGATATATTATTCTTTCCTCATTCCAACAGTAAACTTGTTCTAACGCAGATTATAGGTAGGTACACGAAATCTCTATTTTACGACGTCTTTGTACCTTTGTATGAAAATGTTTTTCTATCTGTGAACCAGATAACAACGGTGGGAAGGGACTTTACCTATTTGTTTGCGACCGAGATTGAACAAATAGTGAACTGGTAATACATTAACATTTTTTTTATACAATTGTGAATATTGACGTCCCTGTATT